>OX344839.1:1905887-3363597 GCA_947037095.2 Nycteola revayana | reverse complement strand
TAAGGAAATATAATCCGGGTTAACGAGAGTAGAGCAGCAAAAACAGGATGGCTTTGTATGTAGGTGAACGTTCGTTATTAAAAGAATAAGAAAAAAATAATGACTCCATACACACACATATTATTATACACTGTAATAAGAATCACAAAGGAAAATCCTTTAGTTTAGTCGTCGAGACTCGTCGTAAGTCAAGTGGACTTCATAACGGGAGCAAAAGAGGCCGATTGTGATTACCATAACTAAAAACAAAAAAAAATGTTTAGGGTTGGATCCACACGTACTAATCGACGTCGTCGCAGCGACAAAAAGTGGTCCATAGTTACCAGTGAATAGACGTTATCGTCATCAGCTACTTAACGTCCACTGCTGAACTTAGGCCTCCTCCGGAGGCTTTTGCCGTATCTTGATATGTGGTAGTTATTAATGATAAATGATGTTATAACAATCCAAAGCCAAATTGGTCCAGGCTTTGTAAAGTTATGCGCTTAGCAACACATTTTGCGATTCATTTTTATATTATAGATATTCTTATTCTTAAAAAATATTCGTTTAAAGAAGATTATGCCAATTATGTGGTTTGTACTTATATGTAAAGTTGAACAGTTTGTTTGTTTGAAGCGATTTGTTTTGTTTTTTTTCACTTTTATGCTATATTTAATTATGAAGTCTTTACGGGAACAGGAGCTACGCGGATGAAACCGCACACGGAACGCTATTAGTACCAAATCAATGTCGGATCATTAAAAATCTGCCAGATATAAACAATCATAACAATGTCAAATTAAGAACAGTAATTTTATTCATGACTAGCTGCGCCCCGCGGATTACCCGTATTACTCTGCTCCATTGGGTCGGAGCGTGATGTTTTGTAACAAATATGTTAATCTAGCGTATAAACTATTCAGGTGCAAAATTCAGCCAATTCCGTACAGTTATTTTGGCGTGAAAGAGTAAAAAACACCCATCCATCCATCCATACTTACAAACTTTCGCGTTTATGATATTAGTCGGATGATCAATTTATCTAACTAACCAATTCACGCTACAAGAAATAATGTATCTACAGCTTATATACTAAAGCTAAGTAATATTTCCAGCGGACATAACTCAGCCACCGACGTTAAGTGCATGTTCAATACTTAATGGTCTCCAGACGTTGCAACAGTTTGATGCACCGACACGCGGACCAGTATTTTACCTCACTATCGATACTCCCGCGAGAACTTAACGGAATATACGAATAAATATAATACTCAATAACTTATGGAACGGTTGTAGAATAATCGAGAAGATTTATACTGTAAGCTTTAATAGTAGATTGTTTAGACAACTCTCGCCAAGCGAAGTAAGTCCATGCGTTGACCCTACAAACACACATTTCACGGACATATAGCACTCCATGACTCAGAACCCCAGATTCAGAACAATTATTCGTGGTTAACATTATTAATCCGGGTGGGAATCGAACCAAGAACACTAGAAACCACTGCCGTAACCACTGAGTCAACGGTGCAGTTAATTGCCACAAAACTTAATGGATTGAAAATAGTTAAGAAAAAATTATCAGCATTCATTCAACCATTTCTTCTTCAAATTTGAATCTTCTTTGAATGTAAGTTGGTACGTCAAAGGAAGCCCGTATTCTCACGGGTAGATAAATTAGCTTCATTCACAAGGGTATCTGAACAATTTAGCTTGCTGCGTCATGCGTCATCATGATCAGCCCGTATAACTTCCATTGCTGAAAACAGGCCACCTCCCTAGGGAGGTGGCCTGAGGGAAACGTGGCACTATCCTAGGATAGTGCCACGTTTCCCGCAAGGTTACAGAATTGTAGTTTAAGGGAACATTATTTTCCCAATGTAAGAAGTGGTAACTGCTTCTGGTTGAGGTAGGCCAAAAATTTGTGTTGCTAGAAGTTTCCTCTCTAGATGATTCTAAGTAGCAGTCCGTCAGGAAATTGGTGGTGTCTCACCCGTGCCTTGGAGAGTACGATAAGCTATTGGTACTGCGCCTGATCTCTCACCGGTCGTGTCGGTAGAACAGTCCCATTGGATTTAGAGAGTCCACACACACACACAGTAGGACTACTAGAGATTGCCCATTGTGGCCGAAATCGGACGGGATGACTACAATTAGTGACGATGGTTGTCCATCTTCATTGTTTGGAACTTGTTAGATGAGGATTGTTGCATCTTCGGCACCCGAACAGTCTGCTCAGGCAAAACGGGCGACGGAGGCGACACCACTCCTTACTGACACGCGACGTGTACACTTTCCTTCTCCGTTATTAACGTTTACTGTACCACGGACCTTTCTTCAATATCATGATTTATACAGTCCACTTTTGTTTGACTTAGTTTCCTATTAGTTACCCAGTATCTGCCGTGTGGATTCCGGCTTAGAATAGACCACCCCGTGTCTTCTCATGGGTGTCGTAAAACGCGACTAAGGGACATATGGCTATTGGATGGGCAGCAGCATCTATTAGCTCAAGATTTACATCTCACTGCGATCACCAATCCGTCTGCCAAGCGTGGTGATTATGGCAATATCCCTCAACGATCCTGGCTTGCCAAGGTCTGTTAAGAGGAGGCCCATGTTCAGCAGTGGACTAAACGGACTGATGATGATGACTCAGTATACCGGCAGCTAGGATTAGGCCAGAGCAATGGTACTTATGTCAAGTTTTTAGAAAGTACAATTATATGTGTTATTCTTTAAGCTGAAGTAGCAAAAAATAAGTTAAGCTTATACCAGTAACTTTGGAGTACAGTCCTTATGACACACAACGTAATAGTATGAAAGGCTCGAGTGGGCTCACACTGCGCTTCATTAAAATGTCGCGGCACGCTCGTGTGGAGGGCTTCTGTCCTGTAGGACTCGTGCCGTTTGAGAGTAGACTTAAGAGCGGTTCCAATGGACGTTCAAATATTATTATTATATACTTTACTTTTATTATGAAGACAAATGATTTGATTTTTTTACTTGCATTGGACAGACTCCAAAATACTGGATCCATTTTAAAAATATTTTCACCATCAGAAAACTACGGTATCAGGAGTAGGTAACAAAGGCTATATTTAATTATGAATAATTCAGGGACGGTTACCGTTACCAAAAAAATACCGGTAAAAGTACCAAAACATTTCGTTCCGTTACGTTAAATATTTAACGATAAAAATAACGTTGTATCGCAGGATTTACCGGTATTTTAATAGCGTTACTAATAGCGTTATTTCGCTAAAATCTAGCAGTCTGGTGCGACGTTGCCAAACCGAAACGAGTGCCGCGCGCGCGCCGTGCATTGGGCGGGGCTTAAGCGGAGCGGCAACAAAAATATGAGTACGAGACGGCTCGCGCTCACGCGTGTCATTTTATTTTAGTGATCATAACAAACATCGAGTTTTTTTTCGGATTGTTCGCCACAAGGCTTTTGCTACTTCATCATAATCATAATCATAATTATGTATTCGCAGGAATAATATATAGGTACATTTGCAGGTGGTTTGACATACAAAAAATATAGATACAATAACACTGCGAAGTTTTTTTTTTTTGACCTTACTAACAGCATTTTGCAGTCTACTCTTAGTTACTTTCTTGTTAACCCCTCGTGCTAAGCTAAAATGCTTGTGTTACGAGTGGGTTCACGTCGGTAGTGCAATGGGTGTGGTTCGAACCGGCGACCTCGAGATCACAAGTCCGACGCCCTAGCCAGTTTAATAGTTACTTTGGGCTAACTCTGATTTTAAAAGATTCTTTATTGGTGCTCAGCTCGTATTGGCCTCAGTGTGCCATCATATAGCCTTCCTCTATTAATGGGCTATCTAATATTGAAAGAATTGTTGAAATCGGACAAGTAGTCCAATTGCTGGGCATCGGACTTGCGATCATGTGGTCGCCGGTTCGATTCGCACGCATTGCGCTACCGACGCGAACCCACTCGTAACACAGGTATTTTAGCTTAGCAACGAGGGGTTAACGAGAATATAGTAATATATAACAGTAGTTTGCAAAGACTCTGCTAGTAATCTTTTATAAAAAAATCAATCTTCTTCTTTATAATATTATTATAGACTAGCTACGACCCGCGGTTTTACCCGCGTTACTCTGCTTCAGTGGATTGGAGCGTGATGTTTTATAGCCTATATGTTAATCCAGTTAGTCAACTATTAGCTTCCCGCACGCGGTTTTACCCGCGTAACTCCCGTTCCCGTGGGAACTTAATAACTGATAATGTAGCATTCAAATGGTGAAAGAATTTTTTAAATCAGTTTTGTACTTTTTGAGCCAATTCTTTACAAACATATTTACGTACAAATCTTTCCTCTTTATATTATTAAGTATGCGTGCAAACTGTCAGACAAATGCGTTCACTAGTTTTTGCGTGAAAGAGTAACAAACATACATACATCCACACATACAAACTTTCGCATTTATAATATTAGTAGGATATTATTTCTATCATTGCCCTATTTGGGAGTAGTTATGTGGATTTGATTCGTTTTTCTATGGTTTTAAAAAACTAACACCCACTGGAGCGAACGCATAATATGAAGCATTTTTAATTATTTCTGAAATCTTTGAATGCTTTTGTTGGTTAGATGCGAGCTGTGTTGTATCTGAGTCGGTTTTGTTACTATATGAATTATATGAAAAAAATTATACATTTTTAGATAGTATAATGTACGTATTTGCGATGTTATCTGTTATTAAATATCATGGCAAACCAATGGTTATAATTAAACAATTAAATATGCGACTATTGGTTAAAATTTTATAAACTTAACTTAAGCTCATAAATAACGCAAATTTTGTATTTTATAGACTTTTAAAAAGTTACCGTACAGTTTGGTAGTTAATAAATTTTATACTGTAGTAACTAGCCTCGTTTTGATATAAGCTTTCTAGCCGATCCACAGGAGAAGAATGCGCCCGTGATCGCGACTTAATTGTCCTTCATCCTCCTGACCATTAGTTTGCAAAAAACACATCAGAGCTCCTGAAAGCGTGTGGATTACCGGTACTTAAAGTCTTTCAGAAGCTCTTAAATTCCGCCTTGCTCGGAGGCACCACGCCTAAAGCATGGAACAAAAACGACGTGGTGTTGTTCTTTAAGAGAGGCGATAACACCTTACTAAGGAACTACAGGCCCATCTCGCTTTTGAGTCATGTCTATAAGCAGCTGTTCTCCAGGGTTACTGCGAATCGTCGCGAACGAAAGCTTGATGACCTTCAGCCTCCCGAACAAGCCGGAATCCGAAAAGGTTATAGTTCCGTAGACCACATACATACGCTGCGGCAAGTAATACAGAAGACCGAAGAGTCTATAACTTGCCGCTTTGTTTAGCGTTTGTGGACTACGAGAAAGCCTTTGATTCGGTCGAAACATGGGCCGTACTTGAGTCTCTCCAGCGATGCCGTATTGACTATCGGTATATCGAAGAGTTGAAATATTTGTATAGAAACTCCACAATGTCGGTTCGAGTACAAGAACAGAGTACGAAGGCGATTCCACTAAAAAGAGGCGTAAGACAGGGAGACGTTATTTCTCCGAAACTGTTTACGACCACTTTAGAAGACACCTTCAACTTCTGAATTGGAAAGGACTAGGCATCAACATCAACGGCCAATACATCACTCACCTTCGATTCGCTGATGATATCGTGGTCATGGCAAAGTCGATGGAAGAACTCAGTACAATGCTCGAAGACCTCAACCGAGTCTCCCAACGTCACAACGGTAGGTTTTAAAATGAACATGGACAAGACGAAAATCATGTCTAACGTCCATGTTGTGCCTGCCCCTATAATGGTTGAGAATACGGTACTTGAAGTTGTTGACGCATATGTAAACATAGGACAGAGAGTCCAATTAGGTAGGTCCAACTTCGAGAAGGAGGTCAATCGCCGAATCGAACTCGGATGGGCAGCGTTCGGGAAACTTCGCAACGTCTTTTCCTCCAATATACCTCAGTACCTGAAGACGAAAGTCTTCAACCAGTGCGTGTTGCCAGTGATGACCTATGGATCCGAAACATGGTGCTTTACTATAGGCCTTTTGAAACAGGCTCAGAGTCGCTCAACGAGCTATGGAGAGGGCTATGCTCGGGGTTTCTCTACGAGATCGAATCAGAAATGAGGAGATACGTAGAAGAATGCGGGTTGCCGACATAGCTCAACGGATTAGTTCGTTGAAGTGGCAATGGGCAAGCCATATAGCACGGAGAACAGATGGCCGTTGGGGCCGAAAAGTTCTCGAATGAAGACCGCGGATCGGCAAGCGTAGCGTAGGACGTCCACCTACTAGATGGACGGATGATCTGGTTAAGGCCGCGGGATCACGGTGGCTGCAGGCCGCTTCTAACCGCAACAAGATCTATGAGGGAGGCCTATGTCCAGCAGTGGACGTCCTACGGCTGAAATGCTGATGATGATAAATAATAAATTACCTTTTTAATGTAAAGGTATATTGTAATTTTTTTTTATCAAATTGTAATCTAATTTAATTATTATTATTATCTATTCAATATTTTATTTTAATTTTATTTGAAAGACAATTTTATCCAACTTAGTTTAATATGTTAATTGTATTGAAATTTTATAATAATTATTTTTTGCTCATATTATAGTGCATGCAGTGCTCTTCTGTAAGTAGTGAGACATTTAGACTTAAGTTTACAATATAATTGTTTTTTAATGTAACAGTGTACTCATTGTTGAAGAGCCAAATATCATCATCATCATCAGCCCGTATAACATCCACCGCAGAACATGGGCCTCCTCTCGGGGGAGGGTATTTGCCATAGTCACCACGCTTGGCAGGCGGATTGGCGACCGCAGTATTATGTTGTACCACACAAGGAAACGCTGCTGCCCGTTCCTTGATATACGATTATAATAGATGATGTTATAACAATCGGGACCAACGGCTTAAGGTGCTTTCCGAGGCACGGAGGGTAGTCTCTCAACCAACCAGACCCGGAAAGAAATCTTAGAATTTACACAAAGATGTCTTGTCCGGTGTGGGGATCGAACACACGACCTCCGAAACTTAAAGCGAACCAAATACCGCTACGCTACGGAGGTTGTCCCAAATACCGCTACGCTACGGAGGTTGTCGGAGCCAAATAAATAAATAAAAATGTAAACAAATTAAAATCTTTCAAATTACTTTTACAGTAGGATAGAGGAATTATTAAATAAAAAATCGGCCAAGCTCATGTCAGACCACGCACAATGCAAAGTTCTTTAGTTGGGACTAATTTATCCCATACAATATCTTATATCACCCACTAATTGCAACTTAGTGGACGCTAGAAACCTAAGTTAAAAAAACGGGCCAAATGCGAGTCGGAATCGCGCACGAAGGGTTCCGTACTATTATCGCAAAAAAACGGCAAATAAACACGTTTGTTGTATGCCCCACTTAAAAAATATTATATAATAAACAATAATAATAAATATATAATAAAAAATATTTTATTCTGTTTTTAGTAATTGTTGTTATAGCGGCAATAGAAATACGGTACTATCACGGTTCATGAGATACAGCCTGGTGATAGACAGACCGACGGACCGCGGAGTGTTAGTAATAGGGTCCCGGTTTTAGCTAGTCGTAACTCGTACTAACACCAAAATATGCTAGTCTCCCCAACTTCATTGTTAGAAAGAGATAGGCGTATAAATTACCGGTATAACAATTGCAATTTTAACCGGTAATAATACTGGTAATTAGATAACGTTAACTGACCTATGGGTATCGTTATTAATATCGTTATTTTTTTATCGTTAACGTAACGGTAAATGGTATCGTTATAAAAAAAATAACGCTAATTCGGTCCCTGATGAATATCCCACGAGGATGAGTGCTACGCAGTTGAATCTGGATATATAGTAAATTATATAAAAAATATGTAACTCATGTTCTTAGTCATTTCATATTAAGGTACAATATAATAATATGAAATTCATCCATTTTGATACTGGCTGAACTAATTTATTTTGTTGTTTTTGTACGTTATAAGTTAGTATTATTTCAAATAGCTACTTTTAGTTTATATATTTATATAAATGTGAATAAACAAATTTAGTAGATCATCATCATCATCAGCCCGTATAACGTCCACTGCTGAACATGGGCCTCCTTCCGAGGAAGGGTATTTGCCATAGTCACCACGCTTGGCAGGCGGGTTGGTGACCGCAGTGTTATGTTGTACCACACAAGGAAACGCTGCTGCCCGTTCCTTGATATACGATTATTATAGATGATGTTATAACAATCGGGACCAACGGCTTAACGTGCTTTCCGAGGCACGGAGGGTAGTCCCTCAACCAACCAGACCCGGAAAGAAATCTTAGAATTTACACAAAGATTTTCTGTCCGGAGTGGGGATCGAACGCACGACCTCCGAGATTTAAAGCGAGCCAAATACCGCTACGCTACGGAGGTAATTTAGAAGATAAAACATTTAAATTTGACTGCTTCAGCATAGCTTCAGACAGAGTGCCGACGACGACTGCGCTTGGGGTGCAGTTGCGGTATGCTATTATATATTATGTCTTAATAGGATAAGTTAATCAGTCAATAATTTAAAATATACAATGATGCAGTCTTACAATTCGATATAATAAAGACCTCGAATTTTACTTCATTATTTGAAAACTTCATAATACTATTTTGTTTTTAAATATTCATTCAATTTCATATAAAATTTGCACAGGAGCGTCATCCCAAATGTTATATCTCGTCTATACTTTCCTAAGCCCCCAAAACCGCCCAGAGACGCATCATTAAAATGTCGCAACGTACACTCGTGCGCGAGTGGCTGAACAGCTAAGCACTCAAAGCTCCAACAAATTTATTATTTTTGTTTCGACACTTATGTTTCTAATTTACTTTTTCGCTGCAAGATTTATGGCGGCGAGTGTACCGTTTGTTGTAGCGTTTTGTTTCGGCTAGATCGTTTTTTTGTTGGTCTATGTGCTAAGTAGAGTGGTTTGTGGGGGAACAAAGGCGATGATGGATGTTTGCGAAAACTGGAAGAGGTATAGAGACTTCTGAATATGGCTAATTGGCTATGGTGTCCCAGGTAGTCATTTATTTTTACTTAATGAGTGATTCATTGCATCATTTGAATAACTGTTTTTTACTAGCTAGCTCAAGCGGCTTTATTAACTTAGTTCTAGATATACACCGTAATTTTTAGTCGTTACTACTGATTATACAGGGTTATTTGTATTACACCTAAAACATTTTAGGAGGAGATAATTACGAGAAACTTTTACTATGGGACTAAATCTGAAATCATAAAAAAAAATCAGCTGTTCCCTTCATTTATGATCGTTTAACTCATCAAAATTCAGGGAACAGCTGATTAATTTTTTCGTGATTTTAGGTTTGCTCCCATAGTAAAAGTTGTTTATTAATGATGAGTGACCAATGACCTCTTTAGAGGTTATTGGTGTTTTACAAATAAGCCTGTATATGATTTATTTTTGGAAATACAATCGATCTATGGAATTCTTGTTCACTATAATTAAAGATTATATTAAAGATAATATGAAAGATAATATTAAAGATAATCTCGTTATGCATTAGAGCTCATATTACCATGTATATTTATTATTGCTGTATCTTTGAGTGTGAAACTTCATTTTTTAAGAACATTGTATGTTTATTTGAAAATTTTAGTGTCACTTTTCGATTGAAATAGGTACGTATGGCAAATCGACTTGCCAATTATTATCAGCAAAGGCTAAAAAATCACTGTGTAGCTGAGATTATCTATAAACTATTGTGTTTGACGAAAAGGTTAAAGCCATTCCTCATGAATCTGCCTATCCCTTCAAGCCTTGTCTTGTAGGGTATCTTTTGCCTAATCCACGAAATATGTTGATTCGTAACGATGATGGTTAAAAACAAAAAAAGAAAATCGAATGGTTTGATGTTATTATTATGTTTTTAATAATAAATAATAATATTTATAAATGTTATTCAAAACAGTCATTTATATACATTTCATATATTAATTCCTTGTGAGAATCTGGAGTCTGAATTAGGTCGAAACCAAATCTCCAGACTCTCTCTGGGTCGTATCATCCATCAATTAATTTATACAAGAACAAAATAATAAAAAACAAGTGAACTACATAAATATCAGTAAGTACAGTAGCTTTCAAAGTTAAAGTCAAATATCATTTATTCCGTAAAAATGGTTACATTTATTTGAAATCGTCATATTTTTTCCCCCACCGTGCAGTGCGTGACGTGGCGACTACTGAGAAACACTGCCAAAAATCTCAGTAGGATCTACTGAGATTTCTTATTTATAATAATATTTTACAATATTTTATTAAATTTTTACATAATTTTCTATTTTACATTGTAATTGGAGCGAAAGCTTGTGTAGTGTTTTGTGAATATTATACTGCGAGTGTAATATCGAATAATTCTGTAATAAGGATCATTTAATAGTTATGATGAGGTTTTCAGTTTAAAACTAAGATATAAAGAATCGAGCAGCACGTTTATATTTGCAGAGGTTCACCGGTGCGTTAAGATCTCCACTAACTTTGGCATTTCAATCGACTTTCTTATCGAATAAATAGTGGTAGTTTGGTAAACTAAAAGTAGTCTCGCACCTAGTAGGTACGCTACAATAAATTGTGGTATTTTATTGAAGTTTATTTTCGCAACGTATTTGACTGGCAGCCGACGACAGCTAGACGACAGCCACTCAATAGAAAAAAACATTTTTGCGAAGAAAATTATAATCCTACTAATAAAATAAACGCGAAAGATTGTAAGTATGGATGGATGGACGGATGGATGTTCGTTACTCTTTCACGCCAAAACTACAGGACGGAATCGGCTGCACCGGGATAGGTTATACGCTGGATTAACATATAGGTTAGAAAACATCATGCTCCGAGCCACTGTCAAATTGAGCTGATCGATGCACTGTTTTTGGTAGGCCCACGCGGAAAATCGAAATAAATCATCTCTCGGTTTTTTTTGCGAGTCTAATCGATGATGATAAAGGCATGCTATTTTAAAAGACATACGTAACTATGGAAAATCAATTGACAGTCAAATGAAACGCAACCATTAAGTAATATTTTAAATGTTTACAAATACAAATACAAATAGTTTATTATGCATCAACAGTATACATAAATTAATTTAGTTTTTGAAGTTTCCTTTTAAGCTAATAAAGCTTGTGTTAGGAGACTCCGCTCTTCTTTAACATGGCATAACACAATATTTCGTTCACATAAGGTAAGTAGATACATTAAATTAAAATAATCAATAAGAACAAAAATAAAATTAACTAATAGATATGCTAAGAATATGGCTGCAGTGATGGTAATTGCATGTTTGGGTATGTGACGGTGTGCGGTGTACATGTGTGAATTTTGGTGCGTAGTTTAAATTACTTTTTAAATATTTTTTGTAAATGGCCAACGGATGCATAAATAGCAAGTCTTGTAGTGGACTTATTTTTACACTAAACGGATTGGGAATATTTGTACGCAGATGTTATTATGCCTTGGAAAGCACGTTAAGCCGTTGGTCCAGATTGTTATAACGAACGGGCGGCAGCGTTTCCATGTGTGGTACAACATAATACAGTAGTCGCCTGTAGTCGGTGCTGGTGATCACATCCTCTTTATACTATCTACCTTTTTACTTCAGTGGCACCCTGGGTCGTGGTCCTAAACCCCATAAGGGTGCCCTCAGGTGTGTGCCACTTAGATATAATGTGACCACTTGCAATTTGGATGCGGTTTTAATTTCTTCTTATAATAATAATAATAATTGGTTAATTTCAATAAATATCACAGGACAGACGGACGGACGGACTTTGCAGTCTGTAGATTTCTATGATTTGCTACTACTGTTAATTACTTAGTCGGATATCTTATAGAGTAAGAATTATTTGTAAGTTATAATTATTTATTATTTTATCTTCTGACATTGTAATTCTGACAAGTACAAGTGTATGTAAATACCTAAGTGCTGAATAAAAATTAATTATTTCATTATTTAATTACAGCGGTCACCAACCCTTCTGCCAAGCGTGGTGACTATGGAAACTACCCTCTCTCGGGAGGAGACCCATGTTCAGCATTGGATGTTATACGGGCTGATGATGATGATGATGATTATTACTATAAAATATGTACCTACAAGGAAATACAAGTACAAATGAATGCATGGTTTTTTATTCGACTGCTATCTTAACTACATAAACAAACTTACCTCAAATTCATTTTTAAACAACAACAAATAATATTCTATCAGAAATCCACCAACTATTCTAATACCCAGCAGTGTAAATATATGAGAGAAAATGTAGCAAACAACGAATGTTACGTATTATTGAATGCACAATTCAATACTTGAAGAATTCAGGATCATAGCTACTGAATGCAAAATCAGATATAAATTTTCTATTTGACCTCCGTATAACTTTGTAACCGGCGAATGGAAACATAAAGTGCATTTCGTATAATAATAATAAGCTGGCCATAAATATTATACGAAATGAACTTTTTGCATGTTTTTAAATGATTACCTACTAACAATTTATTTTGAAAACGTAGAAGGAAATTAGTTTTACACATGAACATTTTTGTGAAAAGCATACAATTTCTTTCCGGGTCTGGTTGGTTGACTCTATCCGACCCGCCGGAGAAGAGTGCGCCCGCGAACGCGACGCGTCCCCCCTCGCCCTCCCGACCCTTAGTTTGCTAAGAACCTTCCGATGCCCTCGTGGACTCGAAGTCCGAGAGGCCCGCGAACTGCAAAGTAGAGCGACAGTTGCACAAAACTCCCCTAAATAAACTAAAAGCCATAATTCCTCAATCTCCCCGTCAGCGACCGCCCTGAGCCGAGGTCCAAGTCCCACAGGGGACGCCCTCTTGCGCAGGTTGCTTAGTTTGTAGTGGTAAAACCATTTATCTAGGCTGGAGCTCTGCTCGCCTTTACGCCCGGTGAAGTAGCAAAAGCCTCCTGGCTAACTACATATGTGCGTCCGAAAAGTGGTTGAGGGAGCACGTTAAGCCGTTGGTCTCGATTGTTATAATATTATTAATAGCAATGTTATGCTTAAAATCGGGCAGCGGCGTTTTTCTATGTGCTATTACATAATATTGAAGTCACCAAACCGCCTGCGAAGCGTGGTGACTGCGGCAAAAATTGATTTTTTATTTATTTATCAAGGCAAAAAAACAGTCAAATAGCAATAAATAACAAACAAATTTTAGCTATTATACATCCCATACCTTTTTCCACAAATTAACAATAGAAATAAAGGGAAATTAGAAGACGATACAAGTAAATTTAAAAGAAAGTCGGCCTTAAGCGACCGTAGTCTATCGGCTAGACTGTCTGACTTGTGATCTTGAGGTCTACGGTTCGAAGCCCACTCATTGCACTACCGACGTGAACCCACTCGTAATACAAGCATTTTAGCTTAGCACGGCTTAACAAGAATACTAGTAGACTTAACAACATTTCTAGTAACCACAAAAAAAAATGATTTTAGCTCGTTGTTTTTATTATTTCTCGGAAAGTAGTTAAACAGTACGATGATGAAAATAGTGACAAAACTAACTACTATCAAAATCCTCTAATAAAATTTATTTCGTAATTATTTATATTTATACTTACTAATATTTTAAAAAGGAAAGATTTGAATGTTTGTTTGTGTTGAATAGACTCCGAAACTACTAGACCGATTTAAAAAAATATTTCACCGTTGCAAAGCTACACTATCTCCGGATGGCATAGGCTATAGAAGATAGCCTAACTAATATTATAAACGCGAAAGTTTGTAAGCATGGATGGATGTTTGTTACTCTTTCACGCAAAAACTACTTAATGAATTTGGCTGAAAGTTTGCACGGGGATAGTTAATAAGCTGGATTAACATACATGCTACAAAATATCACGCTCCGACCCACTAGAGCAGAGTGACGGTAAGAAAATTAATTATAGAAATGACATTTCACTGCGATACCCAACCATGAAAGTTCCTGCGAGTATAATGCCTAATAATAAACCTCCTTAATATTAAGATAGCGACCAATTTATTATTATTTGCTTACACAATATAATTTTCCATTCCGGAAAGAACAGTCGGCTCGAAGTTAACATTAGCATAATCTCATTGATTTGCAAACAGACAAATATTTAGGGGTTTTATAAGAGAAAATAATAACAAGTTGTTTGGTTCGACTGTTTTGTGAAGACAATCTTGAATAAATATTAATATTAAATTACGCCAGTATTATTTTTTGTTCTGTTGATTTTATTTAAATACTATCTTCCTGCGCGCGGTTTCAACCGCTTAACTCCCGTTCCCGTGGGAACTTCATAATTAAATATAACATATGTCACTCAGGGTGAATGCAGCTTTCCAATGGTGAAAGAATTTTTTAAATCGGCACAGTAATTTTTGAGTTTTTCCTTTACAAACATACACACACAAAAATACAAATCTTTCCTCTTTATAATATTTAGTATAGATAGACTACATCGATGATTTTAAAAATTCTTAGGTCATTAGGAAAGTTACGGTATCCAGTAGTAACACAGGTTATAGGTATTTAATTATCTAGCTACGTGGATGAAACCGTGTGAGGAAAGCTAGTCGTCAATAAAGTATTGAGTAATTGTTATTTGCTAGCTTCTACCTAAAAGCATGTACAGTCAACCTAGGAGATAGGTTTACACCGTCAGTATCCAATTATGTAAATCAATAGCTACGTTTATGTCACTATGACAGCTGGTAATTCTTTTTGGGTGAAGAGTTCACCGCTAGCTATGTACAAAATGCACATAATAGTAAACCCTTCTCATAAACTTTTAAAATGCGTTTCACTAAGTGTAAACCTATCTAGTCTATCATACATTTACGCCTCTTACCCTTAGAGAGACCAGGCAGACTCCACTTGCTACGATCTTGACATACCACATTTGCGTCTTCTACATTCTTTAATCTCCTCGTGTATGTCCTTCGGTGTAGGGTATTTTTCTAATGTTGCCTTTCTTAAGAATGTTCTTCATTTGAAAGTGGAACGTCCGCCTTGTTCTTCCCCTTCCAACACTTCTGTTCATATTCGCCGTATAAATTCTTTAAATTTGTCTCCTTTCATTTATCCTCTCTATAGGCCCGAACCAATGTATCAACCATCATACCTTTCTCCATTCTCGTCACTTTACTTTACATTTACTCTCATACTACAAAATTACCTAATCACTCTGCTCTTGTTCTATTACTCATTTTGTTACTTCCAATGCCCTACTCCGTATTCCGTAGAACCCAAGACCGAGAGGCTCGCGAACTTCAAGGAAGAGCGACAGTTGCACAAAACTAAACGACATAATCCCTCAATCCCCCCGCCAGTGACCGCCCTGCACCGAGGTCTAAGTCCCACAGGGGACGCCCTCTTGCGCAGGTTGCTTAGTTTGTAGTTTTTAAACCATTATTTAGGCTGGAGCTCTGTTCGCCTTTTTGCCCGGTGAAGTAGCTGGTCCTGAAATGAAAAACGTTTATTGGTAATGTAGACGAATCGATCGTACTTATTATAAGTCAAATACAATGAAAATAAAAACAAAAAAGAAAATACAATCTTGACTAGTAAATTACTTAACATTTCAACAATATTGTTATTAAATAAAATTTACCAATGTTGTTATGGCATGTCGCGAGCCTCGCCTTGCAAGGACAACCGGACCCTATCCTAGCTTCCTACGAGTCTTTCTCAAATCTACCTACGGTGTGGCACCCGGAGAAGAAAGACTATAAGAAACTCCGAGATCATTCTTTTTGAAATCTTTTGAAGTCTTTATTAATCATTTTGTACATTTTTAGTATCTAGGTTAACATACATCCCAATACATCGATATGAAGGTACTCGTAGCAGGAAGTGTGAAGACAACAATGATAATTTCAAGAAGGTATCGAGTACAGGTAGCGCTCCCCTAGATTTACATATATAGAAACATACTTACAGTCTGATCAGTTGTCTTGCGTTTATTTTAAGAATTCGAGTCCTGGTTAGTCCTGGTTAACTAAATAATGCTGCCCTGCTGATTGTACTTGCAGCAATCGCCATTTTTGGGATTTTCACTTGAAACTACGTACTTGCACAGAAATGCCAAGTAATTCGTTTCTTGTTTAATAAAAAACATGTTTCTAATAAAAAATACATGATTTTAATTTTGTTATGTATAGATTAGGGTCCTGAAATGTCATTTTCGCAAAAATGCGAAAATCTCAAAAACGTCGATTACTGCAAGCAGGGCAGAATGTACGTGCAAAGAAAAGACCTCAATTTTTGTAAATTTTTTGGTGACTGTACGTCGTCGTATGTGCACATCCATAATTCTACTGCAGTAATGTGGAGCGCACCATCATTTCATAATTCACCGGTACCTAAATAATATCTGGTGGTACCAGTATCCTGTCGTAAATAATAAAGTACAGTTTCAGTTTACATTCGCCGTGTTTGGAAGTAATTTGGGCTAGTAGTAAACTAGCCACGGCGTGGCTTCCGTGTTGCATAATAGTATTTATGGCCGGATTTGCATACTTGTGTGATTGTGTTAAAGAAAATAGGGAAACAATGAATTTTTTTAAAAAGAGCTTTCTTGTAAAAAAATTGCAATTATGCGATATAATGCCTGTTTATTTGAAAAATAATTATTTAATAAACAACAAAGAAAATAAAAGGAACTTTTTCCGAAATTCGATACCTAATGGGATATAAAATTGGGGCAATGTCTTTTTTTTTTTTTTCGGATGGACATACGTATGATCCCACGAGTCTTTTGCTACTTCACCGGGCATAAAGGCGAGCAGAGCTCCAGCCTTAATAAATGGTTCAAAAACTACAAACTAAGGAACCTGCGCAAGAGGGCGCCCCCTGTGGGGCTTGGATCTCAGCTCAGGGCGGTTGCTGGCGATGAGATTGAGGGATTATAACTTTGGCAAAGTTTGTATGAGACAACGTGATTATTATGACACCGTAAGCACTATTTTACACACATATGTTACTACCTGTTAAATGCGCAATTAACCACAAACACGGTTTTACCCGCGTTACGCCCGTTCCAGTAAGAACTTCATAATTATATATAACCTAAACCCTTCCTCGATAAGTAGGCTATCTAACACTGAAAGAATTTTTCAAATCTGACCAGTAGTTCCTGAGATTAGCGCGCTCAAGCGAACAAACACACATAATGTTATGACCATCGTAAACTCTTACTTTATAGTTCAAATATAGGTTGAACTTTATTTGTTTTAATTACTCTAACAAACTTTGTATATAGAAATTGAAGACAAGCAATCAATCGATTAAACCTACTATTAATTAAGAGCTACTTAGAAATAATTGAAAAGCACCATCGTTGAAACAAATTTTACAAAGACAAGTGTCTTACAATAAATACGCCCACCTCGCTAGGACCTTACTTTGCTCGGTTATTGTCTGTTATTTAATCACCTGTCTTCGCGAACTACATTAAAACACAACTACCAAATTACCCTTGAGTGAGTTCAACTTCAAACGAACTCTATTAATTGTATTCACTTCCCGTCAACACAGTCTTTATAAAGGGGTTGATGAAAGAACTTGGGAGTGTCGATAGTAGGCCACTTCATCTCAAAGGTAAAATTGCTAAAGAAAAACCAGCCTTATATCTTTGAATTAAGGTGCAACGTTTTTGCTGGTAATGAGTGGTCGTAGAACTAAACTGTAAAACAATTAAGATGTGCTAGGGAAACTGCTTCGGGCGCTTTTAGAGGCTCGACAACGAGCGTTGGAGTTGAGAAAATATTCTTACTTTCTTTCAAAAATGATTTTGCAAGTTTAGAAAAAGAACGAAGTGTAACAGTTTACTTCGTTTTTTATATCTTTATTGTATCTACACTAATATTATAAAGAGGAAAGATTTGTACCTATTTTTGTATGTTTGTATGTTTGTAATGAATAGGCTCAAAAGGGTTAGGGTATGGGTAGGGTAGGGCAGGGGTAGGGTATAAAAGTCCACCCGTGCGAAGCCGGGGCGGACCGCTAGTAATATTATAAATAGGAAAGATGTGCATTTATGTATGTATGATTGTTATAAATAAACTCAAAAACTGGTCAAGTGCGTTCCACAGACACAAAGGGTTCCGTACCATTTTGTTGCCGTTATTGACATCGAGCAAAAAATGGCAAATAAAAAGGTTTGTTGTATGGGAGCCCCCCCTTAAATATTTATTAAATGTTATTTTTAGTATTTGTTGTTATAATCGCAACAGAAATACATCATCTGCGAAAATTTCAATTGTCTAGCTATCGCGGTTCTTGAGATACAGCCTGGTGACAGACAGACAGCGAAGTCTTAGTAATATGGTCCCGTTTTTACCCTTCGGCTACAGAACTCTAATAACCACTGGACGGATTTCAATAATTTTAATACCACCGACAATTTTTGAAACCAGAGGCGTATCTATAAGGCAAACTAAGCACATACTTAGGGGGGCGAAGTTACAAAAGAGCGGTCATAGCGGAAATAGCAGCTCCAAATTGTAGTAACCTGTACCACGTCCACTTAGGTAGCTAAAGAAACCTGCAGGTTAGCTAGAGTCCTCGCCGGACAGAGGACCGCATTGGCCCCCTGTCCCAATCCGATGATCCATTGCCTGTAGTCCGTGCCAGGGATCACTCTCTCTCTTTTTATACAATTATTATTACAGTAATATTTCTCATAGCATTAGCAATGCCCTGAGCCGTGGTCCTAGCCCATTAAGGGTGCCCTCGAACGTGTGTCGCTTAAGTATACGTAAAAATATTGTTTAAAGACGTGCCTCTCTCTATAGAGCTAAATTATATTACAATTTTAATTATAGAATAATTTATTGTTATTACTATACATCTTTCTTTCTTTTCTTTCTTTTATTAGACAACTCCCGCACTAGGGAAATAAATCCCTGTGTCGCAGGGGACTTTACAAACATTAATTTCACGGACACAAAGAACACCCAGACTCAGAATAACTATTTGTGGTTCACACAAATAATTGTCCCGGGTGGGAATCGAACCCAGAACACCAGGACTCAGAGGCAACTATCATAACCACTGAGCCACCGGTGCAGTCACTATTTGATGTGATACTAGACCGACAATCAGATCATTAGCTAATCCGTAATAGATTTTAATTGCCATATTTTGTATTTAATTATATCATCATCATTATCATCAACAGCCCGTTTACGTTCACTGCTGAACATGGGCCTCCTCTTAACAGACCCCGGCAAGCCAGGATCGCAGAGGGATAATATAAATTAAATATATCTTATTGTGTATAATTGACAAGTACAAGTATAAGTGCTGAATAAATATCGTTTAATTCGATTAACACAAATGTAGAAACGACAATTACAGTGATCAAATTACTAGGATCATATATAGCACAGATATTAACGCGATAAAATTACCTTTTTAGCGGTCAGTCTGCCCGCGACTACGATCAATGTAACTTGATCGAAACGTCGGGTAATATAAAAAGATAATTTTATCGCGTTAATACCAGTGTGCTATAAGTATATTATAATTATGATACGGGAAAGTTTAAAAGTTTATATTTTTACTATTATTAGTTATTTATAAAATAGGGATGCCGATGAGTTGCTTGCCACCTCCACCTCTGTTTGAAACTGCAATCTTCGATGAAGACAAACTAGGATTCATTAGATGAAAACCACCATTTGACGAAAAAAAATTACAAACGATTTAGATTGATCAATATTGCAGATTGGAATTCTTCGGATGACAAATTTGGCATTGCCAAAAATTTCAAAAAGTTGTTAAGAAAATCATTATTTAAGTATTATTATCAAAATAGGTATTTGAACAAATTATTATTCGTCTTGTTCAGACAGTGTATGAAATAACTAGATAAATAATTACTTTATAGCCCCACGCTTAACTGCTCGACAGTACATATTAACTCTGGACGGGCAATGATGGGTACAATTTGTTAACGCCACACCGCTTTGCTGCGAAGAAAATTACTCGCTATACCACTAATTGTCTAGCGTTACTCACAAACGATGTGGATGATCCCTAAGCGTGGTTTTGGATGAGCCCATAAATTTGTAGGGTTTATTTTTATTTGCGGAACAAATGGAACGAATCGTGTTAATGGTTAGGGAAGCGAGATAAACTTTTTTTTTATTGTATTAATGTTCATTAAATTTTGATGTTCTTTGCATTCCGTATATTTTCGACTTCGAAATGGGAAGATGGTTTTAAAGTTGTTTTTTTTTATAAATTTATAGAAATATTAAAAGTTATAATCTACTTACTTATATGAATATATAAAAAATAAATATAGATTTAATAGTAATAATAATTGCTTATTGTACACACATACATATTATTATGTACAGAATACAAAATGATATAATATAATAATTTGTTCATAACTCCATAGTTATAAGTCAAGTTACAAGTATAAATTTGGTACAAATTGCTTCCGACCTATAATAGTTTATTTTAATGTATTTTTTTTTTTAAAATCTTATTATATTTAATTTCATTTTATAATTAACAAGCGACCCGCCCCAACGTCGCACGGGTGGAATGCTGATGTTTTATACATCGCTGTTTTGCGGAAAGAATGAGGCAATTCAAAAAGAGAAACATTGAGAAAACGGTTCTTAAGATTCAGGCATTAAAGTCTTTTTTCCCATATTTACTCTTTTTGAATTGTACCGTTATCCTCGCAAAGCAGCGACATATAAATCTTCCTCTCGAATAACTCAATCTACATAAAAAAAACCGCATCAAAGTCCGTTGCGTAGTTCTAAAAATAAGCTTACATAGGTCCTGTACCTGACAGTGGGAAGTGAAAGCAGGAAGAAACCATGTTACTTATTTATTTGCAAATTTTCACAATGACACATAAAACAAAACAACACATCTCTGTATTGCGTTTAACGTAACAATAATCGCTTTTACATACACAAGATGTTAGCAATTTTAATATAATTGAAGTTACCTACTACACTGCCTCTGCATCACCCAATGGTAGACTGAGAGAAAATGCCTTAGGCATTAATTCCACCATGTACTATCATAGTGCTAAAGTTATAAATAAATAAAAATATTAGATATGTGTCATAAATGACTACATGTTTAAATAGCTTTTACTTGTAACTTTTATGATACTCACTTCTGCAGACTGAAGATATAAGTAATAATACATTGGTATAATATGTTTTATTGGTTTCTAAGGCCATGACCACGAACTTAGCGTCAGCACGGCACCCAAGCGATGCATGCCATGTAAGGAATGACCACACTGCGGTGCCTCTCGCCTCCAGTTCAAGGTTTTTTTTTCGGATGGACCTTATGTAATTAGTTACGAGGCTTAAAGGCGAGCAGAGCTCCAGCCTCAACGGAGTTCGAGGCTCCAGCCATAAATTACTACATCTCTAGATATATTTCACTTGTAATTTTTATAGAGAATCTCAAGTGGCGCAAATATAGTACCCTTCATAGTGGTTATGTATTGGTCCCTTTTGGTGTCGAAACATTGGGGCCGTGGGGACCGGGAGCCAAATTAATTTATAAATACCTCGCAGCAGTCCTCTTAAGTGCGGCACGTTCAACGAGTGCTCGTTTTTACTTTGCACAGCAGGTAAGCATTGCCATTCAACGGGGTAGTGCTGCCAGCATTCTGGGAACTTTGCCGAGTAGAATAGATTTAGAATAGTAGTATTTTATAAGTTAGTTTTATTTTAAATTAGCTATTTTTAGTTGTATATTATGTATTTTATTCACTCCTGAAGTACCTTAGTAATTTTAACTAGGAATAGTTTTTATCTGTTTCTAAAAGAAACACTTTCAATCAGACAGAAGAACAATACAAGGGCGATAAAAATCTTAATTACTTTTATCAAGATATGGAACCCTTAAAAGTCTAAACGTCTTATCTATTTCGCAAAACCTAAAACAATAAATTTTAAAGCTTTTAAGCGAATCCATTCCAGTAAAACCTTGCTATTTTGAAAATGAATATTTGATGAGGACATCTCTTATATTACCGAGTGCTAGAATGTTAAATTTATATAAAAACTAGCTGCACACTTTACTCTGCTCCAGTGGGTCGGAGCGTGATGTTTTGTAGCCTATATGTTAATCCAGCATATAACCTATCCCGATGCAAAATTTCAGCCAATTACGTTCAGTAGTTTTGGCTTAGAAGAGTAACAAACATCCGTCCATCCATACGTACAAACCTTCGCGTTTATAATTTTAGTAGAATAAGTTAAGAAAAAACTTTCAACACCTTTTTGCAAAATTCAACGACCCTTTTCGATGCCTGGACTATTGTATTATATTGATAATGTATTTATTAATTACACTCTTGGGGTATGGCAAACGTATGACTACGTGGAGTCGGTTTTGCAAACATTCGTTATTCGAAAATACTAACACATGACGAAATAATTTTAGAAACAGAATTGTCGTATGGAATCAATGAAACAAAGAAATTGTAGAAAAAATACAATACCAATAGTTGTTTGACAGGAGAATGAGAAGAATGAGAATGAGAAGAATGAGAATGAGAAGAATATATGTAGAAATACTCTTTACTTTACTACCAGAATACTAAATATCCAAACACGTTTATCGCCTCTCCATTGCGATTTCTTTGAAGCGTTAAATCAGCAGAACCAGGGTCTTATTATGTCACCACTAGCCAATGGTCCCTGCATATGTTTATAACAATCACAGAAAGTAGACCCACAACCAACCGTACCCAGAAACAAACTTAAAAGATTCTTTGTCCGGCAACGTGCGAATCTAACTCACCAACTCCGAACTCAAATAAAGTTTCGTGCAGCTAAACAACTAGGATAATTCTATTGCAATTACTGATTCTGCTAATTTTTGAATGTGGAGGCAAGCCATTGTACCTGCACTTTTTGTTGCCGGATGTCGTAAATCAAGCTTAGGATTAATATTGCTTGAAATACAGCAGCTTTGAACTAATTTCCAATTACCTCTGAAGTAGACAAAATCGAATTATACGCATACGTCGGCTTCAGTCCGCCGTGTGGTTTCCAGCTTAGAATAGACCACCCCTATGTCTTCCATTGGGTGTCATAAGAGGATTAAGGAACATACACGTGATGGATGGGCAGCAGCATCTAGCAGCTCAAAGATACTCCCATCTTACTGCGATCACCTATCCACCTGCCCGTAGTGGTGATTGCGGCAATATCCTTTAACCACCTTGGCTTGCCAAGGTCTGTTAAAGAGGAGGCCCATGTTCAGCAGTGGACGTAAATGGGCTGATAGTGCTCGTTGTGTGTGGCTTCAACTTCCTACATAGTAAAAGGATGTTGAATGTTACTTTTGACCTTAAGAAATCCTAAGTTTTATAAACCTCCGTTATTTTTTACTAAATATAGGCTTACGTTTGACCATAATCTCGCTTGATGGAAGGCGATGATAAGGCCTAAGATGATACACGCTTGCCTAGAAAGTGTCTGTTCACTTTAGTTTTAAAGATGTCCAGATTATAGCGTTCCGGAAAAACTGACCCCGGCAGAGAATTCCACTCCTTAGCGTAGAAGAAGCAAATTGCTTCGTGCGTATTGATTGAATGTCTACAACAAATATCCAATTTATATTCAAGACATAAATTTTATACAAAAAGCATACGGTACTTTATCAGATCTCCGAAGAAATCTTCACATCTATCTCTCAGCTTGCCTATAAAAAACAATCTCAACGCCGAACTTTCTACCTATACAAATCCCTTCAGAAAGGAAACTGCGGTCTACTACATAAAATCAGGTGGGCAATGTATGCAAAAAAGGGAAAAACAACGAAAAAGCATTTTCCAAATACAATTTACACTCAACGGAGACTTTTTTTATTAAAATCCCGGGCGTACCATGAAGACAAAAGGGGAGGGAAAATTTATTCATTCCGAGACATAATTCTTAGCATATTTTAATAAAAATACTGCTTAAGCGCTGACTTTGGGAATTTGAATTCTGATGCTGCAATCCAGTATTTGCTTCATTCTCGGGATTGATGAAAATACGTTTTCTGTACAGACTAAGCAGGAAACATTCTTATATTTCAAATTTGGATTCCAACCAAAATTCAAATTTGTGGAAAGACGGTGAAACATTACGTGGATATTTTGCGATTCGATTGTTTTAAATTTAATGAATTTATTTATAACGAAACGTTGCTGGTTTCCTTTTATAAGAATAAAGTAAATTAAATGTTTGCCAATGCTGTATTCTGGTAACTTGGCTTCCAAAAAAACAAACTATTAAACCAACAAATGTTCTAAAATTAATCTTTAGCAGAAGTAGTCAACCGGTCAAACGCAATCGACTTGTCGATCCCGGCAGCTATTACAGTCTACTCTACAGTCGAGCAACTTACGAGTAACTATATTTTTAAAATGTGATATTTTAGTCCCTTTCAGTCTACATATACGTGCCACAAAGTTAATATTTATCGTTTAATAATCTGAAAACATTGCTATTTATGATTTGGTTGATTTACGAGCAACGTGATTGAACGTTATAAATATAACATTGGTCGATCTCAAACAGAAAACAGTCGACCTTATACTCAATACTCAGTACTTTATTGCGTTTCACAATGTGTTTTCAGGTGTTTTAACATTATATTGGTACCAATGATGATAGCACCATATTTTATTAAGTTGCCCAACCCTAATCTAAACTAATATTTTAAATTGTTTGTAATGTGGTAGGGGGTAATCTATGGATCCATGGATCGGATTTAAAATCTTTAACCAAAAGAAAGCCATATTATTCGTGGGTGTCATAGGCTATATATAAGATCAAGAAACGAGATTTACGCGGTTGAAACCGCGTGCTTTATACTACTGCATTAAATATAAATCAACTTGTGGGAAATCTCAGCATTAAAATGCATAGAGTAACTTAACTCTATGGTTGCTACAGATACGGAGATACGGTTGGATAGTAAGAATATAACACAATTGGGCTGACAGATGAATGGAAACATTTATATTTGAATTTAAAATAAAGAAATAACTATGTCGCACGCTCAGAAATATAGTGACCCAATTCAAAAATTCGTATGTGTGACTTTTATTCAGAATACGACCTAAATTCATAATTTTCATCGACCCATATTAATAAGTTTGATATAAAACTAATAAAATACCTACACATATTTTTAAAACAGCCGAATATTATGTATTTTTAACAAAATGTATGGACCAAACAATATTATTTCGCCATGTACTTAACATTTGGTATTTTCAATTAGGTCACTATATTTCTAAGGGTGCGATGTAAAATCTTGGAATGATACATCGTTACAGGATGGAAATAATTCAACTCATTCGTGCGCTCACATGCCAATGTGTGAGTGTACTTTTAGTTATACAGCTTTTATTCATTTTATTTTTATTGTTAGAGTGACGTGCAAGTCGTCGTGCTGATTTTATTGTATACATTGTGATTTCTTAGTAGTTGCTAATACTCAGCGACAATGCAGATAGGTATGGCCCAAATTTGCACTGAGACAGATAGTACAGAATGATATCTCCGAAAAGAAAATAAAAGAAAATTTTCTGTGAAGGTCTACTACCAACCACCATTCGCTCGTATAACATTCAATGTTAAATATGGGCTTTCCACCGAGACAGGGATTTTGCCATAGTAACCTCGCTTGGCAGGCGGAAAACCCGCTCCCTGACAAACAATTGTTATTCATTATGAATGTATGAATGGATGAATGAACGCATTATTACACTTAAATTTTCTTAAAACTAATGACAATCGGGGAATTTGGGAAGTCCCTGAACCAGACCAAGAAATAAATGTTAAATTTTACACAAATATTTGTTACCCGGCGTGGCAATAGGACCCACGACCTCTAAGAATGATATCGTTATACCACAAATGTTTCAGCCAACCGTTTGAACAACAAATTTGACTCTTGAATACTTTTACGCTACCAAGGTTGGTAAATATGGAACAAAATTAATGAAAACTTAATGGGCAATCTAGGAAATCCGGGGAATATTAAATCGCTTATACCAAATCTTTCTCACTCCATCCTCAATTTTAAGATGGAGCTTAGACACTCCCTTTATTAAATTACAACCGGAGCGGAGTTTAAGTTGCAATGTTTTGAATTTTTAAATCATTGCTCGGGACAAGCGGGAATGTTTCTGAAAATATCGTTGGCTATTATTATGTTTTTTAATTTAGTTTCGTGTTCGCTCTTTGAACTATAAGTATATTTAAAAAAAAAAAACGAATCATTTCAACCTGTATTTCAAAGCAACCATAAACCAAACAAAAGAAATCCTCAGGTTTATTCAATAAATTCAATACATTCTTTAATATGATTTAGACTAGAAAATATAGAATAGTATTTTCTTTGTCATTGCAGTTTATACATAATGTAGTATACAATCTTTTTAAATATATTTCAAAATGCTGAGTCAAAACGCATTAGCATTGCCATTCAACGTGGCAATGTTCCCAGCCTTATAGGCAACCTTCCGATAGACATCGATGCGTAGCGAAATTTTGGCGCCCTCTAAAATTTAAAAAGGGGGTAAATTCCCTTTTTAAATTTTATTCTTAGTTTTAATTATATTTATTAGTTACAAATATGTAGTTATAACATATAAAACATACTTTTTTATTTGACAAAGCATGTAGGTAATGTTTTGGTAAGCGTTCATGTTCATTATGCAAGACCTTACGAGAAGGTCAAATTACCTAAAATAACAACGCCATTACGTCGTAAGTGTAGTTAACTGTACACCACAGTAATTTGTAGAAAGATGAACCGTAATTGGTGGTACTTTCCCCTTGTAATACTAACTCTTACGAAAATGGTCTTATAAAAGTATGTAGTACTTCCCACTATGTACATGTAGCGTTTTCTAGTGTGGCACAACATAATATTGCGGTCACCAACCCGTCTGCCTAGTGTGGTGACTATGGCAAATACCCTCCTTCGGGAGGAGGCCCATGTTCAGCAGTGGACGTTATACGGGCTGATGATGATGATGATTACTTCCCACGCGAGGTTGTTCCTGCGTAGCGACCGTACCATGGGAACTTCATAATTTGTTTGTTTTTTTTTTTAAGATACTTGCAGTGTTTTTCAGTATTACTAGTATTCTTGTTAACCCCTCGTGCTAAGCTAAAATGCTTGTGTTACGAGTGGGTTCGACTCGGTAGTGCAATGGGTGGGTATCGAACCGTAGACAACAAGATCACAAGTTCGACACTCTATCCATTGGCATACGACCGCTTCTATACTTAATTAATTAAATGTAGCCTATGTTACTCCTAGCTAACGTAACTGCCTAATGGGGAAAGAATTTTCGAAATCGGTCCAGGGATTCCGGACAAAGTTCCCGTTCTCATGGAAATTTTATGGAGAGACCCACTGGAGTACAGTAACGCGGGTAAGCCGCGGGGCGTAGCTAGTATATATACATACATACATATAATCACGACTTTCTCCCATGGGGGTAGGCAGAAACTTCAGAACGCCACCTGCTACGATCCTTACATACTCCCTTTGCCTCGTCCACGTTCATACATCTGGCCATAAACGCACGCCGGTTGCGAGTACTATGCACCTGACCTTTCTGAAGAACATCACCTATGAGGTCAGTGTATGTCCTTCTAGGGCGTCCCCTCCCGGCGTTTACAATCACATCTGCCTTGTAAATACCTTTTGTTACTCGCCTTTCATTCATCCTTTCCACATGACCAAACCACCTAAGCATACTCTTTTCAATTTTTCTTACTACATCTTCTTTTAAACCATCATCTTTAGTATATATATATATATCTATAATAACAGATATCAGTATCATACACAACAGAGCCCTGTACTAATTAATCACAGGCTCGACAGCGGATTGACAGTCGCTGAATTATGTCTCACATTAGCGCTGTCGGGGCCTTCCAGTATTAACGCGACTGATTGGCTGCTGTTTTGTTACAGACGGTGAGATAAACAGAACAAGGAATGCTGTCATTTGTGATAAAACTCTCTATCTTTATATATATAATTCTACTATACGTGTGTATGTCACTGAACTCCTCCGGACCGATTTGAATGATTTTTTTGCAAGCGATGCGTTTCGGTGGCATCTTTGATGGTTTAGATTCACAAATCATATATATATATATATATATTAATATAATATTATCATGCAGGACAACGTCTGTTGGGCCTATAGTACTTATATATAGAAAGAACGAATGTAAGGACTAACAAGTAGCATTTATAGAGTGAATGTGAACGGAAGTGTTGGAAGGGGAAGACCAAGGCGGACGCTCCACGTTCAAATCGAGGACATTCTTAAGAAAGGCGATGTTAAAAGTACCCTAAACCGAAGGACATGCATGAGGATATTATGATTTGAGCGAAAGTGGTATGTCAGGATCGTAGTAAGTGGAAGGAAGTTGTATCTGCTAACCTCTATGGAAAAGAGGTGAGAATTGATGTATGTACATATTATAACGTTTAATTTACTTACTCCTACCGGGAATTATAACGCCATAAAATATATACATATTACAAAAAATAATGGCCAAAATGTATTTATATATGAATTATAATAGGCTATTTGACACATATGAAATTATGTTATAATGATGTTTATTTCTAAAAGTAATTGTCATATTATGGAGCCTAAATATAATAATTTCAGTTCATAAAACTTGAATATGTTTTGTATAAACTCAATATGAAAATTATTTCTTTTGTCTATGTCTTTAACTTCCGAAAACGTTATAAGCCATTTTGTGACGTCATACATCTTGTTAAAAAACATGAACGCGATCCTTTACTATTACACTTTCTGAGTGGTTACGTCATCGATCTTGAACACAAATATGTATATAGATCAACATGGCCGCCATCGTTTTCATCTCTAAATGTCAAACTAATTATAAAATATTTATTTTAGTGCTTTCTAGATCTCAAATAAATGCCATTTTTTTTCATGATCTAGTAAAACCATTCTTAACAATATAAAAATAATTTAAAAAAAGTGTCAACTAGAGTACCTATTGGTTAAATTACGTACAAGGATTGTATGAAAAAAAAAAACCCACTGGCAATGTCAATACGTCGGGCCGAGCAACGCCGGGCACGAACAGCTAGTAAAATATAAAAAAATAAACTCCGAGAATATTATGTTAAAGAAAAAAATTGTCTAGTCACTTATGCCGATCATGAGGAGAGTGGGTAAAACTGAATACTGTATAATATTTACATTACACCCCTCTTTACTGGCGTTTCTATTGGCTATCAATGTGGCTCAGCATCTTTGTGGGACTCCAAATGATGTCATTAAAGTTTGATGCCCATTTTTCCCCTTCCTCCCCTTTCGATATAGTTCGCTGAATATTTATGTTGCTGCTGTTATTGATTTTGGCTCACGATTCTTTGAAGTGATTTTTGAACTCTGCGTTTGTTTCAATTATATACCTTTAAAGGTCTCATTTATGAATTGTTGATATTTCAATGTATAAAGATTTTTATAAAATTAAATCATTTCTTTCCGTTTCTTTCTTTCTCACTTATTCCTAAGAAATGCAACAGTATCTCAGAATAATGCCACAATTGTCCGTCTCATTGGTCTAGCAGTGATATGTTTGACCGATACTACCGAGGTCCTGGGTCCGATGCCCGGGAATAATAACAGGAACATCAGCAGTTCGGGCAGAAAATTGTATTACTAAAAAAATATTTTCTTGAGAAAGTATCATCCCGAAGTAAAGAAATATATAGTATTTACCCCGTGCCTTGGAAAGCACGTTAAACGGTCAGTCCAGCGCCAGATCTCTTGGTGGCCATGTCAATTAAATCGCCCCATTGATTTTTTGAGTAAAAAGAAGAGCGTGCCGAAGTCGTACACATTTGTGCACTACCAACTACACTGAAACCTGTCTATCCGACCCGCCGAAGAAGATTGCGCCCACCATCGTCCTCCCGACCTTTAGTTTTCAAAGAATCTTCCGATGCCGTCGTAGAACCAAAGTCCGAGAGGACCGCAAGCTGTAAAGGAAAGTGACAATTGCACTGTAAAAAGAGTTTGTTAGTTTGCTTTAACGCGCTAATCTCAGGAACTACTGGTCCAATTTGTTTTTTTTTCAGTATTAAGTACCCATTTATCGAGAAAAGCTTTGCACATTTAAGACTAATAAAAAAGCAGGGCATCTATGATTCATTTTATACTAAGGAATCGAGGTAAGCCCATAGTGAGTATTCCATGTAGACAAGCTAGTCATTCCATACTCTTATATTCATCAAGAAAAGAACAAACTTAATCAAAATGAATTTCGTCTGTCAGCTCGTTATTGCGGTACTGAATTGTACAGACAAAGAATACGTGGACGAATTATAAATTATATAATATCTCAATTCCAAAGCTCCGAATAATTTATGAGAACGTATTTTAAAGAAAGCGCGTTGTTAATATTAATCTTTTTACTCTTGGGTTTGGAATGAAATATGATAATTTAGGACTGTCTTTCAATGGGCCGTGTGGATTCCGGCTTAGAATATACCACCTCATGTCTTTCCATGGGTGACGTAAGAGTTAAATTAGGGATATAGTTAAATAAGCTGTTGGATGGGCAGCGATAACCGAATTAAACGATATTTATTCAGCACTTAGGCACTTACATACACTTGTAATTGTCAATTATACACAATGAAATATAATTAATACAATTAAATACAAAATATCGTAACTTAAATCTATTGCGGATTAGCTAATGGTCTGTCTTTCAGTCTAGTATCACTTTATATGTATAGTAATAACAATAATTAATTCTATAATTAAAATCTTAATATAATTTAGCTCTATAGAAAGAGGCACGTATTTAAACAATATCCCCTTATGTTAAATTAATTGTTAAATTACCCTTAATTGGCTAGGAGCACGGCTCAGGGCATTGCATATGAGATTGCTCTCAAAATTTTAGCTGATATCAAGGTTACTTACCATCTTACTGAGATAACCAATCGACCTGCCAAGCATGGAGATTTTGGTATAAGATCCTGATCTGCCAAAATTAGTGAAGAGAAGACTCATGCAGTCGACGTTCACGACACGTTTTACACCCGCAGTGCGCGCGGTTGTTAGCGGCGCCGGCAGGCAACTTGTAGAATCGCGCGGGCGACAGACACCCGCAACCTCGGCGGGTTGCGCCCGCTCGCTCTGCGATCGCTTGACGGGTGCCCACCATAGCTAGGCCGTAGTCGTTGAACCGCCTGCATTGTAACCGCCGGTCTTGCGATTATCGCCCGCCAAATTTGCGGGCGATGATCTTAACCTCGACGGCTGCGTGTCCGCGCAAATCACCGGTCTCGTGAGTTTAGAAATAAAACCGCAGTTCCACCAACGCGGCGGGCGCCGGTGACAACCGCTCCGTTAGTTCCTAGCCGAGCAGCACGCATTCTGTCATTATTATGTCAAATGCCATAAGGTTACATTTAAAAAGTTTATTTTGGTCAAAGGCTAAGATTACATTATAAAATCATTAATATGTATTCTTAAATTTTCTCATTTTGCGCGAAATTTTCTCAATTTTTTCTTTCATAAAAACCTTATCCGGACAATAACCAACACAACAAAAATAAATAGCGACAGCTATCCAGCCGTTCCCGCGTGATGCAGTGACCGAGGGAAATAGCGATCAATTTTTATATATATATAGATATTTGATTGTGCACGCATGGCGTCTCCATGTGTGCACATGCAAATATTTCAAATATGTCATATTCAGGTGTAGACCGAAACAGGTTATTGAATAACAATATCCTGCTGCGAGTACCTACATATCGATGTACCCTCCCCGGGAGGAGGCCCATGTTAGTAGTGGACCTTATACGGGCTGCTGATGATGAACATATATGTGCTAAGCTTATTCATATTCATAGTCTTTTATTCATTATATACTTAATTATAAAGTGCTCATGGGAAAAGGTGCTACGTGTGTGAAACCACACGGAAAACTAGTACGCGATAGTTTGTAATTTTTTTACCGCACATAGTTGTAATGACGTACGCATCTACAAAGAAAAGAGAGTATGCTAACGCTTAAAAAGGTTTATATAAATATCACTAAGGGGTTGAAACAGGGGTACTCGGAAAAATGTAATTTCAAAATGTACGTGGAAACTGTCGCAGGGGAGTTTTTGGTTTATAGGTCTATTTTATACTCCATTAAAATTCAAACATGGCACGAAATAATGTCGGTTTCTTGAAAATGTACAGAGATAATTTTTCAATTAACAAAGTAAATATTTATTTATTCAAACAAAGCTATGCGGTAAGCTAATTTGAATAAAATTAATTTATTATAAGGCCATTCAACGCGAGTGGTAGACGGTAAAAATTCGTGGTACAGAGATTACAAAGTTTGTAGAAGAAATATTTAATAATATACATTGTCTACTTAGAGGGAGATAATATTATAGAGTGTGACTCTTGTCGTATTGAATCGAAAAAAGAGCCATGTATAAGTATATAAAGATAGGTCTAAGAAAAAATCATTTTAGTCTTTTATGTTTTGACATTATGTGGTACCTACGGTCAGCACAGCCAGTATTGTATGATATCTTTAGTCATAATAAACATGGATTTTATTATTGTATCATGTTTGTAGAATAAATTATTGTTATTTCACTACATATTCACTAACGTAATAGTTATACTCGGACATGACACTATTGATTGTTAAAGGGATGACTAGTATTTAGAAAGCACCGTATGTATTTGTAGTTTATAACGTTTCATCATCAGCCCGTATAACGTCCACTGCTGAACATGGGCCTCCTCCCGAAGGAGGGTATTTGCCATAGTCACCACGCTTGGCAGGCGGGTTGGTGACCGCAGTAATATGTTGTACCACACAAGGGAACGCTGCTGCCCGTTCCTTGATATACGATTATTATAGATGATGTTATAACAATCGGGACCAACGGCTTAATGTGCTTTTCCGAGGCACGGAGGGTAGTCCCTCGACCAACCAGACCCGGAAAGAAATCTTAGAAAATACACAAAGATTTCTTGTCCGGCGTGGGGATCGAACCCACTACCTCCGAGATTTAAAGCGAGCCAAATACCGCTACGCTACGGAGTTTATAACGTTTAATAACTTTTATATATGAAAAAATACATGACAAACTTTATAACTATCATATACATGATGTACATTTAAATACAATAATAATATTAACTACTTAAATTGAAAGCTGATAAACTAATATAAGACTGAACGCAATTCTTTCAATTATTATCCGACCATTAAAACTCACAACTTTTCATATAAACACTAGCTGACCCGGCAGACTTCGTACTGCCTCAATCGATACATACCCTACACTACCCCTACCCTACACTACCCCTACCCTACACTACCCCCACCCTACACTACCCCTACCCTACACTACCCCTACCATACACTACCCCTACGCTACACTACCCCTACCCTACACTACCCCTATCCTACACTACCCCTACCCTACACTACCCCTACCCTACACTACCCCTACCCTACACTACCCCTACCCTACACTACCCCTACCCTACCCTACCCCTACCCTACCTCTACCCTACCCCTACCCTACACCTACCCTACACCTACCTCTAATCTACCCCTAACTTTGTCTGAAAAATAAAAATAAAAATTTAGGGGTGGACTACCCCTAACATTTAGGGGGATGAAAAATAGATGTTGGCCGATTCTCATAGATACCGGATAAGCACAAAAAATTTCATCAAAATCGGTTAAGCCGTTTCGGAGGAGTATGGCAACGAAAACTGTGACACGAGAATTTTATATATTAGAAATGTTATATATTAGATAAGGATCCAAATGTAAAATAATATTTTCATTCAGGATCGAAACACAAATATTTTTTTTATGAAATGAAATGAAATAGGTAGTTTATTAGTAACGTAGACGAATAAGTAATAAGTATATCAAAAATGTACTTTAATGTGTTATGCTTTGTAAATGACGATATAACAATGTTTTTTTATTATTTTTTTAAGTGTTTTTAAAGTCATATATACATATAAGTATAGTTTTGAGTAGACATAGTTCATATACAGGGTGTCCCAAAAGGTTAAGTAGCTGGGAAAGGGGGCGACAGGGGTGGACACAATGGTCACTAGAAAAATAAAAAAAAAATCCGCTCTGGGTATTTAAAAAAAATGGCATTTTTTTTAAAACTTAAAATTTTACACCTTGTTATTTTTGATGTTGATGTTGATGACCTTGTTGTTATTGAAGATTACATAACAGCATTTTTTTTAAATACAGCCATATTTGTAGGTACAGTTAGCACATGGTGTAAAATTTTTAGTCTTTTAAAAAATGCCATTTATTTTTTTAAACACCCAGAGGGAATTTTTTATATTTTTCTGGTGACCCTTGTGACCATCCCTATCACCCCCCTTCCCAGCTACGTAATCTTTTGGGACACCCTGTATGTATAGTATTATGATATGTGTAATCAATAAAGTATTAGTATGTATAGTATTATTTATCTATGTATTATTTGAATTTAGGTATATTTTAGTTCATGTACCAATATGGTATTCATTTTCCTCATTACTTTGTTATTTCTGTGCACCTACCACTTTTTCTCTGCACCACCCTATGGTTGACTGGCAGAAAATGCCATCGGCATTAAGTCCACCATGTACTTTTTAGTGCTAAAGTATTAAATAAAAAAAAATAAGAAACGAAATTTGATTTGATAGCTTAGTTAAGTTAACATATAATATTTTAGTTAATTCTAGCTTTAATTGACATCTATGACCCTTTATTTTTGTAAATGTAGCTACGCAAATAAATATTTATTCCTATTTCAATTTAGATACATAAAACTATTTTATTTTTAAAAGTAACTTGTTGAATTTTGTTGCACAAAAATAAATGTGATCCGTGAACTGTGTCAGTCCGGCTGACGGTCTCGACTAATCGTGCGAGTGATTCGGTTCAGCTATCGGAACAGATTCGGTTTTAATAGCTTTGCTGTTTTAGATCGCGAGAGGCATTTCGATTTTTCACAAAACATATATACCTACAGCTAAATTGTACCTTAATGTTAAACTTTGTAGGAGAATTCGACATCATTCGTTTTAGTATCGGAGGTTGTCGATTTAATCTCCACGTAGGATATGACATATTTGTGTAAAATCAAAGATTTATTTCCGCACCTCGTTGTTTGAGGAGTTTCTCTGTGCCTCGGAAAGCACGTTTACTGAGAGCGTTCTACGTGCGTGGTCGACGCGTTATATACTGTGTGCTATCGCTCTAAAACATAAAAAACCGAGCCTGTCAGGGTACTTTAGTCTAATCTTTTATATTACTACGTTAATTAGCCTCAATGTTCGTTAAGTGCAAAGTTACTATGACATGATTCAATATACATGTAACATGATTGCTTTTAGTTTAAGACTGACCTAACTAATATAACGTGTGCGTTACTCGAGGGCGTGAAAGACGTGAATGACTCGAGTGCCGAGACCCAACTTCGTCTCCTGCTATTCCCTCCATCGTCCACATGTGACACACGCTCTTGAAACGCCTAATTTAGGAGTGTGCGATTACACTGAATGCGTCCTGTGGTCACAGTAATATGCAAGTGATCAGTATATTTGATTTGCTATAAAGGTGGTTTTGATTGAATCGCAATTTAAAACATTTTAGTATTAAACCGAGTAATAAGACGAGCTCGTTTGTTACCACCGCCTTCCACCCATGCTGTGTAAGTCCGTCGTATGGCCAGAACGCGCGGACAAAAACTTTTGAAAGCTACGCACGCTGTCTCGCTCCGTCTGATCGCGCTAGGATTCTACTTTAAGCCTCGTTCACAGAGATACGGAGCGTCGCGCGTGTTGCTGGGTGGTGAGGCTCGCATCTAAATAAAATCTTTTCTCCGTAAAAACATTTATACAACGCCGTTCGTTTGAATTTAAACGCACAAGGCGCGCTGCCCATCACCACGTGCGACGCCCTGCGTCTCCATAAATGACGCCTTAGTCAAACTTGTCATTGCAACCGCGGTATGCAAGAACAGTATATGCTTCAGTAGTCCATTGACGCCCACTGCTGAACATATGCCTCCTCTTAACAGACCTTAGCAAGCCAGGGTCGTTGAGGGATATTGCCATAATTGGCGGAGTGGTAATCGCTGTAGCAACCTCGAGCTGATAGCAGGATTACGATTTGAAAACGGTGTTATCTTAGGAAGTTATGAAACGGTGTTACGAACACTAAAGTCATCTCCCAAGTTACAATAAAAATTCCAAAGTTGTTTCTTCTGATTTAAAGATGTTTGAATTACATTATGCTCGTATATGTTCGAAAATCTACATATTATGTATGCATTTGTGTACAGTGCAGTGAGTGAGTGTGCTTGTTTGTGGCAGGATGTGAGTGTGTAAATGCGTTTCTGTAAGTGTATAAGCGGACTTTAGCGCTCGGTTTCGCCACCATATCGCCCGATCCCTCGAAAAGAATTACATAATTATATATAGCTTACAATCTTCCTCGATAAATGGACTATCTAACACTGAAAGAATTTTCAAATCTACCAGTTTTTCCCGAGATTAGGGCGCTCAAACAAAAGATAAGTATGTGTGTTATAATTTTGTATGGTATTAATGTGGTGGTCTATTCTATTGGACTATAGACGCAAAGCTACAACCGCGCGGCTCATAATATGGACGCACACTAAAACACAAGAGAAAATGAGCAGAAATAAATAAAGTGTTGCACATTTATAACCGTTTTCACCTTGAAACTTGTACATTACTTACAAAATATAACGGTTTCCTTGCGAAAGTGAGATTTACAGTTATTGTCGCGATGATAACTGGAAGTCCTGTCCCATGATTTGTTTTTATTGTTGTAGCTGTAGGAAGCGAGTTTTGGTATAAACGTTACATCGTTTCTATGTGGGTTAATGGTACAGCTAGGATTATTGTCTGTGTACTGCCTGTTCGCACCCGACTCCGCCCTTTTTTATGACTCATTTTTCTCTGACTACATATCGGTTAACAAATTTTGAGTGTTAGCTAAGCAAGCGAATACCAATTGATGTCAATGTAAATTAAGTAAAGTAAAAGAAGATATATTGCATTGATTTTCAAATAGGGGCCGTCCATTAATCACGTGAGGCTTGAAGGAGGGGGGGAGGGGTTTGACAAAAATCACGAAATGTCACAACGGGGGAGGGGGGTGTATTAAGATATCACGTGTATTTATTTTTGGGAAATTATAAATTCAGCCACACATTTCTTTATTTGCCACGTGATCAAACTTCTCATTTCATAATTAAGCAACGGGAAAATGATATTTAAGATAATATTCTAAAAAATTTAAGACTTTTTGTAGATACTAAAAATACACGTGATGTTGGAAGGGGGTGGGGGGTAGTCTTAAACCTCACCATGTATCACCAAGGGGGAGGGGGGGTGAAAAAATGCTTCAAAAAAGATCAAGAGATTAATGGACGGCTCCATAATACATTCAATTTAAATTTTTATTTTAGTTTAGACAAGGTCATATAATACTAGCTGTCCCACGGGGTTTCACTCGCGTAGGTCCCGTTCCCGTGGAAACCTTGACACTCACAAATAATGAAGCTTTTTTCTGGTGTAAGAATTTGCTATATCAGTTCAGAAGATCCAGAGATAATAAAAGTTAATGAGAAAACAAGTGCTATCCCTTTTTTTCTCTAGTGTGATGATGTCAGTATAGTCATAGTGCTCTTTAAAAATAATTTAAGTTATCTATAGTATCAAGTGAAAGTAAAGTAAGTAAGAAAGTGAAATTAACTTACTTAATCTATATATATAAAACAAAGACGGGTTTGTTACAACACTTATAACTCGAGATCGGCTGGGTAGGGGTAGGGTAGGGTTAGGGTATAAAAGTCCACCCGTGCGAAGCCGGGGCGGGCCGCTAGTCTATAAATATAAAAGAAAGTCGTGTTAGTTACACTATTTATAACTCAAGAACGGCTGAACCGATTTGGCTGAAAATTTGTGGGAAGGTAGCTTCGAACCAAGAGACCGACATAGAATACTTTTTATCCCGTTCCCGTGGGAATAAAATGTGGTATAACAAAACGCAACTGACAGCAAAACGAAAAATATATCAATCAAAACATCAGTCAGTCTAGCCGTTCTTTTGGTAAAAAAGGTATCTCAAATCGCAACTGACAGCTAAACGTAGTATGGTTAAAAATTGTACAGTCTATACTTATATTATAAAGATTTGTATGTAAGTATGTTTGTAATGAATTGGTTAAAAAAGTACTGGACCGATTTTAAAAATTCTTTCACCATTGGAATGCTACATTATCACTGATTAATATAGGCTATATTTAATTATGAAGTTCCCACGGGAACGGGAGTAACGCGGGTGAAACCGCGCGCGGGAAGCTAGTTTCTTATAAATCGAAGTTGAAGCCAATATGCAACTCTAATAACATTGTACTAGAAATGTTTGCTACGTCGTAGCAATCACTGGCTACGAGTTTTGTTCGAATGACTTCTGCTACGACTTACATTGCTACGAAGCTCAGCGTAGTATAACAGTTACGAAAACTTAGTACAAATATCTTGAAAGCATCTCAATTTGAACTCTAAATGTTACTTCACCTTATACAGCCAAATATCATAAATTATTGACTAATGTTGTGTTCTTGGGATGCCAAAACTCATAATAATTTGTGAAATCCTCCAGACCGATTTTGGTCATGACAGTCAATCTCTCCACTTAACAGACTAAGTTTAGCCAGGGTCGCTGAGAAATATTGCCATATTCACCAAGCTGGGCAGATGGATTGGTGATCACAGTAAGTTACCTTGAGCTGATAGATGAGCTAGAGGTGCATTCCATCCGTCAGTGGGTTGTCCCTTAGTCTATTCTTACGACACACGTAGAAAGAAATGGGGTGGTTTATTTTAGGCTGGATATCGCACATCATCATCATCATCATCATCATCATCATCATCATCAGCCCGTATAACGTCCACTGATGAACATGGGCCTCCTCCCGAGGGAGGGTTTTTGCCATAGTCACCACGCTTCGCAGGCGGATTGGTGACCGCAGTGTTATGTTGTAATACTCAGGGGAAACGCTGCTGCCCGTTCCCTGGTATACGCTGGTTATAGATGATGTTATACCAATCGGGACCAACAGCTTAACGTGCTTTCCGAGAAACGGAGGGTAGTCCCTCAACCAACAAGACCCGAAAATAAATTTTAGAATTTACACAAAGATTTCTTGTCCAGTGTGGGAATCGAACCCACGACCTCCGAGATTTAAAGCGAGCCAATTACCACTACGCTACGGAGGTTGTCACAATACATTTCAATAACTGGTTGTTAAAGTCAATCTTTAAGGAGCCATCTATCTACACAGGACATGATATAAAAGTGAATAAGTGTTAGTACAGAGGTGCACTCTCTATTCCTCTTCTCTCTTAGTTCTGTAGGATGGTTCTATCGACACGACCTTCGTGATTCCTTCCATCAACAAATTACATACTTTGGGCTGGTACTGATAATTTTAAAAAATCTAGCATAACAATGTATTGCCTGACCCATGGTTCAAAGCGGCTTATAAACATAGCCTCCGCACGGTTTCATTCAATTTTTTTTTTTCGGACGGACTTGTTTAACTTGAGCCCTGAGCCTTTTGCTACTTCATCGGGCATAAAGGCGAGCAAAGCTCCAGCCTAAATGGTTTCATTTGCATAATTCTTGTTCCCGTGGAAACTTAAAAATAAACATCCAGTTTCCTGAGATTAGCGCTTTCAAGCAAACAAACTTTTTAGCTTTAAATATTAGTACAGATATAAGGAATATTTAATACTACGACCAAAATTTGAGTTGCTTAACTTCTAAATCGTGTCGGTACTGTACCGTTTATTATGAACACGATATGCTTAAATCCCTAGGATTAGTCCGTGTAACGAGGTGTAAAACCCTTTTGTGTAATGAACTACGTAGTTTAGCCCTTTTACGGTATTTTAAGCGGTGTGTACCACGCCTGTCCTTGCCGGTTGGTTAATGCTGTTTGGCTACCGTTTGTATAGGAAAATAAAGTAACATTATACTTTAATTAATTTTAAACTACATATTAATACCCTCGCATTACGAAATTCAAGAGCAGACCTGATTGAATATTTTATTTTTATATTATATTATTCGGGACAACAAACAATTGCGTAATAATATGTTACATTGTGTACCTTATTTCTAAAATATATTAAGTAATTACGCAACCAGCACAGTTATCCACAAAATAATATTAATACAAGTGGGTGTATAGTACCTAAAATAATGTGATATGATACACAGAGAAAAACAAAATCGAAACTTAAGAAAAACAAAAACAAAAATCTATGATGAAGTATTAGTAGCATTAATTGTTTTTAATTTTTGTATAACAGAATCTTTAAACTATTTAGGTGTTAGGTCGCGTCCTGGACGCCAGCGGGCGGATTGGGCGGCGCGGGCGGTGCGCGCGGTGCCTAAGGAAAACCTGCCGCCCGCACCGCTGTCATCGTGAACAGCTTCACACAAATGTATGAAGTTTGATAAAGACGCGCGTACCGACGACCGCGCCGCCCGCTCTGCCCGCTGGCGTCCAGGACGCGGCCTTAGGATAAACAAGTCAATGTCAGTGAAATTTTCATTATAAGAATTCATAATTCTCCTTAGAGGAGCTCGTTCGTTGTAGGAGCGAATAGTTTATGACTGTATGTGTTACGAATTCTTAAGGATATTGTAGCGCGTTAAAAAACTAAACTCATCAATCGTCAATCACTTCGGTAACGATCGCTATGAGTCCCACAGGGGGCGACTTCTTGCACATGTTACTGAAGTTTTTAAACCATTTATCAAGGCCGGAGCACTGCTCGCCTTTATGCCCGGTGAAGTAGCAAAAGCCTCGTGGCTACTTATGAAAATCACTACCTATTAATACGCACAAATTTTCTATTGTATACATTTTATAGCATACACAACAAAAAACTCATTCAATTTATTGTCTCAATCGCGGTACGATTTTAAGTCAAATCATTTCCTTTTCAATAATCCGACGTTTCGTCATGGGTTACACCAGTCGTGGTCACGGATAGACTGATGAGTGTCAGCAACGGCGTATTCAAACAGCGAGGGTTTCGGCAACTACCCCCACTTGGTAGTGATAATTTTTATTTTTGCTACCTACGGAACTGTCGGTAGTTCGACACACCACATTCACAACGTCAGCACCCGTGGGAACTATATTGGTGTCGCGACGATGAAATTTGGTGATTACAGGATTCCAAGCCGTTGATAACCGGTATTGAGTGTACTATAAATTATGCGTACAAATCGCGAAAGCTTAAAAACTCATCTATTATATCTCACGCTTCACGCTGGTGGCAAGTGGAATTTACTTTCCAACTCCTCCTATAAACTTTCTGATTAAATTCTAGCCAGCCTGAGCCTAACAGCTTAGAGCCTGTTCCGTGTGTGCCGCTGTTGATTATACTTACAAGAGTTACAGTGCCAAGAGTGTGGGAGGGATTAGTCCGATAAAAATAAGTATACAAAAAAAAGACAACCTCCGTAGCGTAGCGGTATTTGGCTCGCTTTAAGTCTCGGAGGTCGTGGGTTCGATCCCCACACCGGACAAGAAATCTTTGTATAAATTCTTAGATTTCTTTCCGAGTCTGGTTGGTTGAGGGACTCCTCCGTGCCTCGGAAAGCACGTTAAGCCGTTGGTCCCGATTGTTATAACATCATCTATAACCAGCGTATACCAGGGAACGGGCAGCAGCGTTTCCCTGTGTATTACAACATTACACTGCGGTCACCAATCCGCCTGCCAAGCGTGGTGACTATGGCAAAACCCCTCCCTCGTGATAAGGTCCATGTTCAGCAGTGGACGTTGTACGGGCTGATGATGGTTCAACGAAAAATAACCTTGTCTTCCAAACACTTCTGACACAAATGTGCATTCATCCCGCCGTGGCTTGATCTATTTTCCTTTGAAGTACAAATTGGTCTCGGTTCAATGCGGAGACCTTTAGATTAGTCACTAGAGCAGTCTTGTAGATAAAGAAGAATACAGAGAGAATGCATTTTTATACGGAAAAGAGAAATAACTGGGTTAGAAATAAATACGGCGGATCGAAGTAGTGTCCGGGGGGTTTTAGTGGTGTAGGGTCTTCTCCTCGTGGTATGAGTTAGCATACGACGCTATGGAGATGGCGAGTCCCACATATCACTGCAGCGGTGGTGGGAATGCGTAAAAGCATTTCCCCTCGGACAACAAAAAAAAACAGGTGTTACGGTAATTGCTTCAAACATTGACTACATATGTTTCTTATTCGTTTCGTGTGTTCAATAAATGTTTTTTCTTTCTTTTACATGGGGCATGAACGTTCCTTGGGCATGTGAACGATGCGAACAACCTGAACACCGAGCTCCCGACCCCGTGACCCCCGTGATTACTCACGCCGTCATCCGCATATGACGCACGCACAATGTGAGTTCAGCATAAGGCGTGTTGCTTAGTGTTCTATTTCCGCTCAAAATAATTATTCCTGTGAACCAAGGAGGATTTTTGCACTCTACTATTATTCTAGTTAACCCCACGTATTAAGCTAAAATGCTTGTGTTACAAATGGGTTCACGTCGACAGTGCAATTGAACCGACGACCACATGATCGCACGTCCGACGCCCAACCTAAATGCCAGCATATTGTGCGTGAAAGAAAAAGTATAAGCTTTCTCTGTTTATTTCCTCTTCTATAATGGTAATGTGCAAACGGATTTATTTTAGTGTTTTTATTCATTTATTTCCTTACATTTAAATATATTGTGGAGAATCTTTTGTGTGTAGCAAAATATGGTAAAAATGAAAGATGATATTTACAATTATTTTTTTCAACATTTATGCATAATAATAATATAGCTTGATAGCACCCTTTTATAGATTTGCATAATTAACATAGATTATAAATTTACTTTTCTCTTCTGCTCCCAAAATAATTATGATAAGCGCGAGAGTAATTAATCAATTTAACGCATGATGGATGACTTAGATGCCTCATTAACATAAAAGCGAGGCATTGTAGGAGGATTATGCTTTGTTATAAAACCTATTGAAGTATCTGGGTAGGTCCTAACATTGGCAAGCTAAAATTCGTATTTTTTCGGACAAAGGTCTTTTCTTTCAAGTTTCTTTTACTAAGAGTTTTGTATAGAAGTGATTTTTAAATAGCACAATAAAGTGGGCAAGAAAGAAATACGGAAGTCGTCTTAAAAAAAAAAGTTTCAGTGAAATTAATACTCTTTATTTAATCATCAACATTTCAGCCGTAGGACGTCCACTGCTGGACATAGGCAGTGGACTTCCTACTTTTTATTTATAAAACTAAATTAATATCAATGCCTTACCTAACTTGCTAGATTTGTTACTATAGAAGAACTAACTGCGTCACGCATATTACTCGAGATTATCTGCTCCAGTGGGTCGGAGCGTGATGTTTTGTAGCCTATATGTTAAACCAATTCATAAACTATCCCGGTGCAAATTTTCAGGTAAATCCGTTCAGTAGTTTTTGCGTGACAGAGTAACATACATACATCCTACCATTCTTACAAACTTTCGCGTTTATTATGTTAGTAGGATTACCTAAAGTCGAATTACTCACAATACCCGCACTCTCTTACCATGTGCAAGAAGGAAAATTTAAATTGCGTCTGATAACTTTTTAAGAACGCAGGTGTCGCATACTATATTCTTAAACTTTTCTTGTCTTAGTTTCTGAAAGACTAGTTTGAGCTATATTAGCTCCGAACGGCATTATTATTTTACAAGGCATTTACATTATATTTAACTCTTTACTACTCAATTTCATGACCTAAATCGGAAAATTTAACCACATATTTGGATTACCACTGCAAATTATGTAATAAAAAGAAAGAAAATACCAAAAAATAGTTATTATTTTGGTACTTATATTTTTTTGGTATGGTAATACTTTGCCATAACTTATTGCTTAAAATTCTTTAAGTGTTCCCCGCCGCGTTCAGGATTTATTGTCAAATTCAGTTTATTTTGTACATGTATTCAAATTTATTTTAAATTCAATGGAAAAATAAAATTCTGCATGTTTACGTTAAAACTCTTTTTTAATTATAAATTGATTTTGTGTAAGATGGTCTTAGTATAAGTATCATTATACTCTATTATTCGGACCGTGTGTCCATGGCCAAGTAATAAATAAATCTCCCATCCATCAGCCATATGTCCTTTAGTCGCCTTTTACGAAACCCATGGGAAGACATGGGGTGGTCTATTCTACAGGAAATTGTATTACATACAATTAAAAGTAGCTAATTAAAAAGTAAATGTCACTATTAAACAAAATAATGTTCTTAAACTTTGCAGAACATAGAATTATCTACAAAAATGCAGCGACACCACATATTTTATGCTAATGATTATAGTTATGACATAAGAAGTGTTCTTTTATTTTGAACCCTGGTATTATTAACCAAAATAAATTACGTCATATTCAAGACTGTTTCAAAATCTTATAAAACTTTCTGAATTATCAAGTTCTCATAATGCATTCAAAATATATCACGAGCTTAACAAGTGTTAGATAGGCCGTTTATCGAGGAAGGCTATAATATATATATTTAATTATGAAGTTCTTACAGGAGAGGGAGCTACACGGATGAAATGTAATATACCACCACCACTTCTTTTTTTTTAAGATTACTAGCAGAGTTTTGCAGTGTACTAGTATTCTTGTTAACCTCTCCGTGCTAAGCTAAAATGCTTGTGTCCCGTCAGTAGTCTGCTTTGGGACAATTTTTTATTTTTATTTATTCTCCTTTTCTTCACATGGTATGCCTACGTCATACATATTTCAGATCTCTTCAGTTCTCGAAAAGCGGTTTAGGCTGTTACAGTCATTCGGGACAAAGCGTTTTATTAATATAAATGTTTTAGCCGATATCTTCAACAATATCTATCTCTGTTTAATTTGAAAGAAAAAAGTATACTAACTTTTATTTTATTTGTACTGCTTTAAACTTATCTTTCAATGTATTTTGGTACAAATAAAATAAAAGAAATATTCTCAATAAATGTAAGAAAAGTAGTTGCTACAAAAATACTTTTAGAATTCGTAACGCAGCTTTTATTTTTCCATTTTCGATTCTTTACTTTAAGTAAATACTTTTTTCGTTTAAAATACTTTTAGCTTTTTACAGACAAATAAATACGAAACTAAAAAGGTGTAGGTATGGAACCCTAAAAACGAATTTTATAATTGTTTTAGAGAATCTTAACTGTCCGTTGAAATGTAATACATGGGTAACTTACAGTATATTAAATAAAATAGGAATTTCAAAGTAACTAGCATACGAATCGGTTCATAGGCCATTTTTCCCAAATGTCCTTTCCCTTTAAAATACACAATACATCTAATACAATAATTTGACTGCACCGGTGGCTCAGTGGTTACGGTAGTTGCTTCTGAGACCTGGTGTTCTGGGTTCGATTCCCACCCGGGACAATTATTTGTGTGAACCACAAATAGTTATTATGAGTCTGGGTGTTCTTTGTGTCCGTGAAATGAATGTTTGTAAAGTCCCCCGCGACACAGGGATTTATTTCCCTAGTGCGGGAGTTGTCTTAAAAAAAAAAAAAAAAAAAAAAACGCTTCAAATTTGTTAAGTCCAAATAAAATAACATTCGTCACATTAAAATCATCAAAAATAACGTTCTGTAACCGATGTAAATTACCCTCAAATATGTAAATACGAACATTTTATTACATACATTATGACACTCGTCTTTCCAAATCACAGTCGCGAACGTAAAATTAAGGGAGTACAAGCGATTTTATGGTATACCAGCGTTTTATGTTTGTTTACGTAAGCTGATAAAATTGTTGATAGGCTTTAAATTTGTGAATTTTCTTTTTAAGTAGGGAAAGCAAAATGTCATCATCTGCATGGGTATTTGCCATAGTCACCACGCTTGGCAGGCGAGTTGGTGACCACAGTATTATTTCGTACCACACAAGGAAACGCTGCTGCCCGTTCCTTGATGTACGATTATAATAGATGTTATATCAATCGGGACCAACGGCTTAACGTGCTTTCCGAGGCACGATGGGTAGTCCCTCAATCAACCAGACCCGGAAATAAATCTTAGCATTTACACAAAGATTTCTTGTCCGGCGTGGGGATCAAACTCACGACCTACGAGATCTAAAGCGAACCAAATACCGCAACGCTACGGAGGTTGTTGTAAAGCAAAATGTATGCAATTAAAAGCAATATAAATCGAAGCTGCCGTAGCACAATGGCTAGGGCGTCGGACTTGCGATCTTGAGGTCGCATTTTAGGTTAGCAAGAGGGGTTATCAAGATTACTAGTAGACTGCAAAAAATCTGCTAGTAATCATTAAAAAAAAAACATTATTAGGATTTCGTTCCTAACCACGTTTTGTTAGTTTGAAGAACGAAACCCTAAACATCGAACTGATGGGACAGAACGGATGTCGTGATGATGCTCATAACACTTAACAGAAGTATCCTGTGTCATGTTTAACCAATTATCTCGTAATTAATAGAATCACGCGTTACTTAAAAAGTCAAAATACGTAGTGTTAATTCCGCTAAAAATGTGTCTATATGCTGTATTGCTATTATTGCACCGCCCGCAAAAATTATACACACGCAGAAAGGAAAAATATAACGTGGAAAAATACAATCGGCAGCCGACCCGACACGAGTTTCGCTTCTCCACGGAGCATCAAATGACCCGACCGTTTGGCGAGGGCTATTTACAAACTGGGTCCCAGAGATAGCTTGAGAGAAAAATTTAAAGAGATAAATATTCTAACCGTAGCATCACAATATATTTATGAGAATTTGTTATATGTCCATAAAAATATTGACTCATTTTGTAAAAAAAGCGACACACATAGTATAAATACTAGATATGCATAATCTTGTGGTTCATGCTAGCCGTCTCCGCAAAATAAGTAATTCTTTTATGGGGCAATGTATACGGTTCTATAACAAACTTCCCAATAGTATAAGAGAATTGTCTATAAATAAATTTAAAATGACTATTAAAGCCAAATTGTGCAGCAGGGCTTATTATAAAATTTCCGATTATCTTTGTGACAAAAATGCTTGGGATTAAATCGCTCCAATCTCAATGTAAAATAAAGTATTTTGTTATTAGGTTAGTAAAAAATTGTTATGTATTATTAGATTTTAAAAGAGGGTTCTACTGAGTTTTTTGGCAGTGTTTCTCAGTAGTCGCCACGTCACGCACTGCACGGTAGGAAAAAAATTATGACGATTCCAAACAAATGTAACCATTTTTACGGAATAAATGAATTTTGAATTTGAATTGAATTTGAATATTGAACCGAACCTCTTTAAATACTCCTAGTGACCGTCCATCCTGATGGAGACGACTACCGGCTAGATATTTTGTATTTTTAAATTAGAAAATTATCTCGTAGTAAAAGTAAATTTAGCACCACCTGTGTTTCATTCCGCATATTCCCGTATACAATACATTATTTCAACATAAAAAAGACAACAAATATAATTAATTAACTTCAAGTTACTCTCAACGACGTTATAAGTTTACAATTAAATAACTATATCGCACATAATACGTACGAGTATAATAACGCATTCACCTTTTACACTACTGAGCAGTGTTGCCAACCCTATCTACACTAATATTATAAAGAGGAAAGATTTGTACCTATTTTTGTATGTTTGTAATGAATAGGCTCAAAAAGTACTGGGCCGATTTAAAAAATTCTTTCACCAATAGAATGCTACATTTTTCCAATTTGACATAGGCTACATTTCATTTTGAAAAAAATTTGGGATCCCTGGTAAAATTTGAACAATGTAACCGAAGGTGTAGAAAAATGAGTCTTAAAATGTCTTTCGTCGAATGCGCTGCCGAAACTATTAGCGATAGAACAAAATAATGTACAACAATATTGAAGAACATCATAATGTCTACAAAAAACTCCGCGGTAGCATATGTCCAACTATTGTAGTTATGTCACTACAACAACTTTTTTCATTTTAAACATTAATGAAAATGCTAACCAAATTCAAACCATGCTATTTATGTGTTTATATTAATCCTTATCCAAATAAATTATTTTATGGTCAAGACCATTTAACTACCTATAAAATAGTTTTTAAATTATTTAAATTGGACTTTCCATTCAAAAGATATTACGAATTAAAAAATTCAAACAGTAAACAAAACCGCCATATTATATAAAGCTGAATAGGTTGTTTGTTTGTTTATTTGCTTGGGCGCGCTAATCTCAGAAACTATTGAACAGATTTTAAAATCTGTATCAAAATATTACCAACATATCTATATCTATATCTATACTAATATTATAAAGAGGAAAACTTTGTTTGTTTGTTTGTTTGTTTGTTTGTTTGGTTGTAATGAATAGGCTCAAAAAGTTCTGGACCGATTTCAAAAATTCTTTCACCATTCGAAAGCTACATTATCCACGAGTAACATAGGCTAAATTTTATTTTGGAAAAAAATAGGGTTCCGTAAGATATTTGGGTTTTTCTGACACAAGGTGTAAAAAATCAACCAGAAAAGTTACTTATTTTGCGTACGCTGCCTAAACTATAAAAGATAGAACCATAAAATGTTCTAATTAATTGTAGATCTTATAAATATCTACAAAAAAGTCCACGACACACTATACCTATCTATGTCGAGTGAGGCACAACGACCATTTTTTTATTTAGAAATCTTGAATTTTTTTTGGACTACATTTAAACGCGTTTATTTTACTCATGCTATTAATCCTTATCAAAATAAATTATTTCATCACTAAGAACAGTTTATGTAGATAATATTTGGTATATGAATGATTAAAATTGGACGTTTGGTTTTGAAGTTATGGCTAAATTAAAATATTACGATTTCTGCTGCACGGCCCGTTGCGAAGTCATAATAAATTTCATGCGATTTTTTTTTTATTTCGTTCTTAAAACTACACCTACGCAAAAGTTCTTCTCAGAGCTAATCAACAGTTCTTCTCAGAGCTAAACAACAGTTCTTTTCAGAGCTAGAATATTACACGCTATTAATATTTTCTTGAACATTTGAAAATCCCTAAAATGCCTATTTAAATATTTTCATCATTAACAACTTTAACATCCTCAGAAAGACAATTTGTGCAGCCTGCGGATAATGACTGCGTCGTCGATGTTTATGTCGGTGTCTGTGAATTGACCTGGGAATCATTTTGCTGACCGTGTCTTTCCAGGGTAGGCTTTTTGCAGCGGTAACCGACATCCGTACGGAGCCGCGGGCGACCGCTATCACTACATCACTACATATTATAAACAAAGTCCCCGGCCGCGTCTGTCCGTCTGTCTGTCTGTTCGCGATAAACTCAAAAACTACTACATGGATTTTCATGCGGTTGTTACTAATCGATAGAACGATTCTTCCGGAAGGTTTACGTATATGATTTGTTTAGTTTATGTGTACATTTGACTAATATATATTGATATTTGTCAGAGGTGTCGGAAAAAAGTAAGCCATTTGGGAGCTTTCAACGAAAACGCTACATAAACCCTATGAGATATAACAAAACAATGTATGGCGGAAATATTCTTCTCTTTTAGATCTACAAAAAAGTCTACGATAGCATATTACTATCTTTCAAGGTTAACTTGCTATATCCATTATATCTTTTAGAAAAATGATCATTTCTAATGCGGTAATTGTAAAGCTAATCAGACGGATTCAGTATTTATCCTTATCATTTTAAATGAGTTAATATTCTTAAGCATTTCATGCAGATTATTTTACCCCTACACTATATACTTTAAATGAATAACTTAGAAGTTATCGCAAAATAACAGCGCGTGTTTTGGGTAGGCCGAATGCGATTATGCGCGCTCGATCCTTAAGAATTACAGGGCAATTTTTTTGTTTTGTGTTCGTTGTAACTATGATGGATAGATATAACGAACACAAAACAAATACTTGATACTTGAATACCTATTTATTTAGTGTTTGTTGTATTGTTAGTCCTGAAGAGTATAGGTATTTCATACGATAAAAGTATACCCACCTACTTATTTCACTGAGTTTTAGTAGGTACCTACCTATATTAATTTGTTTCTGATTGTTTTGACCAAACTTCGCCCGTTTGTTAGAGGTTTAAAGACATTCTGTAGTATAAGTATCAGTATTGTTCCCGTGCGAAGCCGGGGCGGGCCGCTAGTCTTAGTATAAAACTGTAGATATGCTTGAAAAAATCTGTAGAAAACTGTAAATATCAAATAATAATTAAGAAAATAGTTAATCTATATTTTTATTTATTTATTTATGTACACATTCAAAAATAAGATAGAGAAAGAAAGACAACACCAGTTATCGAGGAAGGTTAAAGGCTATATTTTATTACGAAGTTTCCACGTAACGTGGGTAAAACCGCGCGCGGGAAGCTAGTATCAAATATGATATTACGTAAAAACTAGTAATTGCTATGCTAATCCAACACATTAGAAAATAAAATACATGACGCCATCGTCTTCAATAGAAAACTGTAGATTTCGAGGTCTAAACTAAAAACTGAGAGCATTTCCAAAAAACTGTAGGTCTACAGTTAAAACTGTAGGGTTGGCTACTCTGCTACTGAATTACTTTATTCCGTCACCTTTTCCATATCTTTTCATACATTTTCATTTACATATTAATAACATTGTAAGCTCATCACACATGACAGAAGATGTGTCAAATATAACCAATGATCTCGAAGAACAAGGCGCTTTGGCACCGCCTCTGTGACATTCCGCATATTTCCTGTAGACGTGCCATTAACATCCCGCTTTACGTATCGTTTGCCTATGATTGTGTAGGGATGTGATACCTAGGGCCGGATTGCTTCGTGCGTACCCGGCTCCGACGAATCGAAGGAGTGTCCTGGCCCGCTCCATAGCGGTGGTATGCTTACTCATACCACGAGGAGAGGACCCTACACCACTAAAACCAGTGGTGTAGGCTCCACTCCTCGTGGTACCACCGCTATGGAGGAAAGAAATTTCAGAATTTACACAAAGATTTCCTGTCCGGCGTGGGCATTGAAACCACGACCTCCGAGATTTAAAACGAGCTACTCACCTAAATGAGTACTCAAATAATTCTGACTTTACTCCATCGAGTAATAACTCGCGTCTTATCCCTACGTCCTCGTTCATTGACAGAGCGTAAACCCAAGTTTAATGGGACCTGTTGAAGTGACATTTCGCATATCATTAAACGCAGACAACTTTAAGAATCGTATGATGTTTTATGTTCGACTTTATAAAGATAATATATTAGATACGTTATAAATCTGAAAAGTATGTTTGTTTGTTTACTTGACCGCGCCAATCTAAGTAACTACTGGTCCGATTTGATTTGATTTGAAAATTATCTTGAACCATTGGAAAGCAACGCTATGGGCTATGTAATGATATAGTTCTTACGGAAACGGGAGTCACGAGGATGAAACCGCGCGAGGGAAAGTAGTATAAAGAAACTAGCTGCGCCCCGCGGTTTTACCCGCGTTACTCTACTCCAGTGGGTCGGAGCGTGATGTTTGGTAGCATATAATGTTGCATATAACCAGCGTATAACCTATCCCGGTGCAAAATTTCAGCAAATTCCGTTCTGTAGTTCTGGCGTGAAAGAGTAACAAACATACATCCATCCATCCATCCATACTTACAAACTTTCGCTTTTATAACATTAGTAGGATTATATAGCCTGATGCGAATTTTAGCTTGCCAATGTTGGGACCTACCCAGATACTTCAATAGGTTTTATCACAAAGTATAATCTCCCCACAAAGCGTTGCCTTTATGTTAATGAGGCATCTTAGTCATCCATTATGCGTTAAATTGATTAATTTCAGCCAATTCCGTTCAGTAGTTTTAGCGTGAAATAGAAACAAACATTCATCCATCCATCCATACTTACAAAGTTTCGCGTTACCAATTTCCATTTTCGTATTTTAGTTAAAAAAGCGTATTATACCTTAGATGAATATTTTAATGACCACTTTTAAGTTAGTATAATTGTTAAATAATAAATCTGTATTATAGCTGTAAAAATTTGCACGCCGAAAGGCTAATATGAAATGGACTGTATTTTTTGTAAGAACTCTGTGAACACATATTTATGCAAATAAATGATTTGATTTAATTTGATTTGATTTGAATTTCCGCGACGAAAGAAAGACATGTCTCTGTACTCTTTGCCATGGTTTAATTTATTTATGTACCAGATTTTATCGAAATCCGTAAAATATAAAAATAGAAAGCGTAATAGACAGACAACCAGAAATACTTTCACACATAAAGTATGGGGTAGGTAGCACAAATAATATTATTGATATCATTTAATGACTTGCAAGTACCTACATAATTGTTTGTATTTCCCATTCAAAAATAGATAACATTGCTTGATAAAACATTAACAAAAATGTCAACAAACTAACAATTAATTAATTTAAAAATAATTTATCTACACTAATATTATAAAGAGGAAAGATTTGTACCTATTTTTGTATGTTTGTAATGAATAGGCTCAAAAAGTACTGGGCCAATTTAAAACATTCTTTCACCAATAGAATGCTACATTTTTCCAATTTGACATAGGCTACATTCCATTTTGAAAGAAATTAGGGATCCTTGGTAAAATTTGAACAATGTAACCGAAGGTGTAGAAAAATGAGTCTTAAAATGTCTTTCGTCGAATGCGCTGCCGAAACTATTAGCGATAGAACAAAATAATGTACAACAATATTGAAGAACATCATAATGTCTACAAAAAACTCCGCGGTAGCATATGTCCAACTATTGTAGTTATGTCACTACAACAACTTTTTTCATTTTAAACATTAATGAAAATGCTAACCATCTATATATATAAAACAAAGACGGGTTTGTTACAACACTTATAACTCGAGATCGGCTGGATCAATTTTCATGGTTTTTGTTTCGTTGGATTTGTCTACGCCCTGAATAGCAGAATACATTTTAAAAACAAAAGAAAGTCGTGTTAGTTACACTATTTATAACTCAAGAACGGCTGAACCGATTTGGCTGAAAATTGGTAGGGAGGTAGCTAAGAACTGGGAGAAGGACATAGGATACTTTTGGGTAGGGGTAGGGTAGGGTAGGGTAGGGTAGGGTAGGGTAGGGTAGGGTAGGGTAGGGGTAGGGGTAAGGTAGGGGTAGGGGTAGGGTAGGGGTATGGTAGGGGTAGGGTAGGGGTAGGGTAGGGTAGGGGTAGGGTAGGGGTAGGGGTAGGGTAGGGGTAGGGTAGGGTAGGGGTAGGGGTAGGGTAGGGGTAGGGTAGGGTTAGGGTAGGGGTAGGGTAGGGCAGGGGTAGGGTAGGGCAGGGGTAGGGTATAAAAGTCCACCCGTGCGAAGCCGGGGCGGGCCGCTAGTTTATTATAAATAAATAATAAAAGTTTGGCTCTGCCACACGGGGCAGTAATACCCATGGTTTTGTAAACGTTGACACTGCACTGCAATAGAACGCCATACAATCCAATATAGCCCCACAGAGGACGATCTCTTGCGCAGGTTGCTTAGTTGGTAGTTTTTTAACCATTTATTAAGGCGGGAGCTCTGCTCGCCTTTATGCCCGGTGAAGTAGCTGAAGCCTCGTAGCCAAAAGGCTTACGGAAGTAAAACCGAAAAAAAAACAGTATTTTAATTTTACCTCAGATAGACAACATTTCAAAACACATTTCTAGTTGTAGACTAGAAATGTTTGCTATTTAACTCTTTGATAAAATGTGAAAACCTACTTACATACATTTTGTATCCATATTTTCCAACTTATATTTAAGGTGTCTCTAAACTACAAACTTTGCTTCTATCATCGTATCTTTTAGCATAAGTGGTAATAAAATTTAAATCGCGTTCGACGAAATTTTGTCAATATAGTAAAAAAAAAAAAGAAAAAAAAAAGAGGCATTTTATATGAAAGTATCTATAAAAAATATAGCTTTTACCCCCGGATCAGATGACATTCTTCTACTTTTAATTTGATTTTATGTAGTTTTTGCGACTGTAATAAATAAAAAACGCAACGGAACAAAGAAATTCAATAGAAAGCTAACAGTAAACATGTTAGTTGGAAGATATTCACTAGACCCTTCCAATCAATGTTTTTAATCTTTATACAAAAAAATTATAGTACGTAGACACAGGTATTTAAGGCAAATCATTACTTTTTTATTAAGCTGATGTTTTGACATGAGTAACACCAGTCGTGGTCACGGAGATACTGATGAGTAGTGATAAGTGTCAGCAACGGCGTCTTCGACCAGCACGTGTTTTTGTAACTACCCCCACTTGGTCGTTTATATTATTTGATTTTTGTAGTCTAAGGAACAGTAAGAAAGCTAATTTATTTGTGAGTGTCATCTATACTAATATTATAAAGAGGAAAAGTTAGTATTTTTATTTGTTTTTTTTTTCGAATAAACCGCAAAAACGACTGAACGGATTTCGATAATTCTTCACCATTAGAATACACATAGGCTATATAAATCAATCGATCTACCCGTGTGAAGCCGGGGCGGGCCGCTAGTAGGCTATATTTTCAGTCGAAGTTTCCACGGAACTTAGATCTACGTGGGTAAAATAGAGCGGGACAGCGGTAGTGTACGGTATTATATAATCTTAGCCAACTTCTACCAAATTGTATGTTAATTACCTAAAGTGCGAACGTTTTACCCTAATAATACCGCGGGCTTCTAAAAATCGGGGTGTAATTTAATATTATTGGCTCGCATCTCGTCGCGGCGCTTAGCTTCAGCTGATTGCGATCTTATTTTTAACCTCTTAAACTTAGCTATGACCTAGGAATATCTAAAGATCTGAATTGTAAGAAAATTAATTTCATTCATTTTAGTTATGAGATATTTTGTAAGCCAAACATTCCATTTTTGAAATTGTTCAATGTCTCCTTCTTTAAATTAGATGTTATCTTACTATAAATTAAAGTTAGTTTTGTTTTGCTTTAAATAAAAAGGAGACATTTAATTTAGATTAGACAGGTATATCATATTGATAAAGAAATATATATCTAAGTATATATTCTAAAAACTTTTAAACTTTCGCGTATCATAATTAAAATTTATACAGGTACTAGCGGCCCGCCCCGGCTTCGCACGGGTGGACTTTTATACCCTACCCCTGCCCTACCCTACCCCTACCCTAACCCTACCCTACCCCTACCCTACCCCTACCCTACCCCTACCCTACCCCTACCCTACCCCTACCCTACCCCTACCCTACCCTACCCCTACCCTACCCCTACCCTACCCTACCCCTACCCTACCCTACCCCTACCCTACCCAAAAGTATCCTATGTCCTTCTCCCAGTTCTTAGCTACCTTCCTACCAATTTTCAGCCAAATCGGTTCAGCCGTTCTTGAGTTGTAAATAGTGTAACTAACACGACTTTCTTTTGTTTTTAAAATGTATTCTGCTATTCAGGGCGGAGACAAATCCAACGAAACAAAAACCATGAAAATTGATCTAGCCGATCTCGAGTTATAAGTGTTGTAACAAACCCGTCTTTGTTTTATATATATAGATTAACGCGATAAAATCACCTTTTTTATATTATCCGACTTTTCGATCAAGTAACATTGATCGTGGACGTGGGTATATGTTCTTCTATCTACCTATCGATACATTTACAAACTATTAGAGGTAAATTGAAGACATTGAAGATACTTTTATTAGGGTTCCGTAACCAAATGGCAAAAAACGGAATCCTTATGGATTCGTCATGTCTGTCTGTCCGTATGTCACAGCCACTTTTTTCCGGAACTATAAGAACTATACTGTTGAAACTTGGAAAGTAAATGTACTCTGTGAACCGCATTAAGATTTTCACACAAAAAATGCAATTTAAATGATATTTAATATTTTTCTATCTGTCAGTCAAAGTTCAAAATTGGATTCAAGGTTTTTATCAATTTGACTGGAAAAGAAGCTTTGTTCTTTGATATACGATTATTACCTATAGATGATATCATAATAATCGGGACCATCGGCTTAACGTGCTTTCCGAGGCACGGACGGTAGTCCCTCAACCAACGCGACCCGGAAAGAAATCTTAGAATTTACACAAAGATTTCCTGTCCGGAGTAGGGATCGAACTCACGACCTCCGAGATTTAAAGCGAGCCAAATATCGCTACGCTACGGAGGTTGTGAATATATAATATATAAATATAAATTTTATATAACATTTTATGAATTTTATGAATTATAAAGATAAATATAATTTAATGTTATCAAAACGTATACCTCCGTACGGATCAATTACTCATATTAGGTAAATTATATATAAACATGTATAGAATTTTCAGGTATATTAAACTAAATAAATACAAGTAGCCAATTTAAACCTTAATACCTTAGCCATATGAATGAATATAACTTGTGGACCAGAAAAGCACACAAACCAAATATAGACTTACTAAACATTTCTGCAAGTCGCTTCGCAAAAGTTTCTATAACAAAACAATTACAACAACCAGCACAATAGGCGTGACGACAGTATCAAAAAATTAAAGATTTAATGTTTTTAGGGGAAATTACATATAAAAAGAAATTATTACACTTATTTATTTTTATATATAACCTTGAGATTAATGTGATTTTTAATAAAATAAAAGATTAAAATACTGCAATCGGCCATTTTGACTGAAACACCAATCACGGCGCATGACGTCACGATATTGTAACCATCAAAGAGAATTTAACCACTACGTTAGGTTTGGCGGACTCAATGACATTTTTTACAATAGCTCGACGTCATAGCCGACGCCATGACACTTGAAGCCTTTTTTCGCGCGCTATTTAAAATTTAATAGAAATATAGCTTAAACTTCGTTAAATTTAAATTTATTACCGAAATATTGTGTTTTTCGTACTAAGAAAATGACTACCCACGTTGCGCAAGAGGATTTCAAAATCTTGCCTCATACCTATTGTTCTAAACCATACATTTTAAACTACCATCACCGTTTCGAAACAAACACTTTCTTCAACTTATCACCAAACTGATGAAGGAAAATGATGATGCATCAAAACAACCATCTAAACTCAAACTTACTTCGACATAACAACTGTCAGCAGCTAAACATAGAAAGATATCTAACCAGAAACCATTCAAAAACCGACTTTATGTACATAGTATTAAGAGTATTTTAAGCGGAACAAGGTAAAACTAAATATATCATAGGGACGTCAAGTTTCGAAACTACTAATTGTTCACGAATTTGAAATATTTGAACAATAATCTTGCTTGAAGGCGAATAGAACTATGCGCCCACATATTACGTCCTGCACTAGTTTAATATATTTACAAGGGCATTTTGGTCGAACTAGCACGAAGTTTGCCAAGTTATAAATAGTTAGCATCGATTGAATGCTAGTTGAATATTAAATTCCAAAATTCATATATTATGAAAGATAATTAACGTTGGTTGTGTAATAATCAGACTTAAATTCATAATCTTTCTTCATCAGCCCATATAACGTCCTTTGCTGAACATGGGTGTCCTTCCAAGGGAGGATTTTAGCGATAGTCACCACCCTTGGAAGGTGGGATAGTGACTGCCCGTTACCTGGTATACAATTGTCATAGTTGATGTTGACAACCTCCGTAGCGTAGCGGTATTTGGCTCGCCTTGAACCACGGAGGTCGTGGGTTCGATCCCCACACCGGACATTAAATCTTTGTGTAAATTCTTAGATTTCTTTCCGGGTCTGGTTGGTTGAGGGACTACCCTCCATTCCTCGGAAAGCACGTTAAGCCGTTGGTCCCGATTGTTATAACATCATCTATAATAATCGTATATCAAAGAACGGGCAGCAGCGTTTCCTTATGTGGTACCTACAACATACTACAACATAATACTGCGGTCACCAACGCCTGCCAAGCGTGGTGCCTATGGCAAGTACCCTCCCTCGGGAGGAGGCCCATGTTCAGCAGTGGAAGTTATACGGGCTGATGATGATGATGATGATGATGATGATGTTAAGGAAAGCGAGGCCATCGGCTGTCTTATTTTCGAAAATGAATCCCTTAACCATCTCCGGAAAAAATCTTCGACTTCACACATAGGTGTCCAAAGCTGCAATTAAACCCATAACCTCCAAGCTTTACCGTTGCTCAGCGTAAGAATACCTAATATAAAAATTAAACCTTCGTCATCAACCCCCAATGTCGATTATAATGCAGCAGTCCAACTGTGGGGGCTGGTCATAATCGCTCATAAAAAATATAACTGTACCTACAAGTGGTTGAGTAGTGATAGTAGGTACTAGGTTCAATTTCCACACGGGACAACTATTTGATTCAACCAAGGCTAGTCGAAGTCAAAGTCTTGTGTCCGTAAATTATGTGTTAGTAAAGTTTCTTGCGATACAAGGTTATCTATACTAAGGGTCGGATTGCTGATGCGTACCCGGCCCCCGCCAACGGCGGATCGAAGGAGTGTCCGGGGAGTTTTAGTGGTGTAGGGTCCTTTCCTCGTGGTATGAGTTTAGCATACCACGCTATGGAGAGGGCGAGTCCCACATATCCCACCGCCAGCGCGCGAATACGCTGCAGCGGCGGTGGGAATGCGTAAATGCATTACCCCCCGGACAACAAAGAAAAAAACAAAAAAAGGATTAACTATACTAATGAAGTTGAAGACTTTGTTTGTTTGCTTGAATGCGCTACTCTGAAGTCATTCTGGTCCAATTTATAAAATGATTTCAGTGTTAGACAACTCATTCATTGACGTTGCTTTTCTTTATTTGATTATGAAGTTCCTACGAAAACCGAAATTACGCGGGAGAAACCTCGTGCGGGAAGCTAGCTCATATATATGAATAGGTATATTCCTTTTCAAGAGTTATCTTAAAAAGCCATCACACATTGAATGCTGCTGCCAAAACATGTTTTCCATTTAAATTTGATTCTACTTGAAAGCAAGCGTGTTTCAACAAAATTCCTAAAACACAAAGAGGTTGATAAAGCTTCCATAGGCCTTTTAACAATGTCATACGCACCCGTATACTGTACATAAAAGATGACAACCTTTGTGATAAGATTAAATATTTTCATACAGATGATTCAAAATTCTTGTTGAAATGGTACAATTGTGTGTTAAATTTATAACATCACAAAAATTTACAGAGTGAACAATCCATACACCACAGTCTAAAAGATTAAAAGGAAAACCGGCCAAGTTTGAGTCGGATCCCCACACAAAGGGTTAACACAATGGTTAACACACCATTAGACAATTTTGTTTTCAGATTCACTATTTCAAACATCTACCTGTTGCAATTATTAATATCGAGCAAAAAACGGCAGAAAATCACGTTACATTATATTTTTATTCTGTTTTTTTGTAATATTAGAGAAAATGTTAACTTAGTTTATAATAATAATAATAATATCATTTATTTGCATGAAATACGGTAGGCATAATGTGTTATACAGTTGTAAGTACATGACATATTTCACCCTCAATGAGGGTATGCAAAGATTATGTTTAAAACATGAAGTTACAGTGATGTTTATTATGATGCATTACAATTACAAAACTAAATTATTTTAATATAAATAGAATCAATAATTCGAGTATAACCATAGACATAGTAGGAAAAACATCAGCGAGCACCAAATCTACAGGTGCTTTTATTAAAAAAATCTTTTATAGTATAAAAACTCTCCTGGATCAACCACTTTCGCAAGGCACAGCAGAATCTTTTATATGGCAGATCAGTCATTCCTTTAGGCAAGGAGTTATAAATCAAAGGCGCCATATAGGCAAAACTTTTTCTAAACAGTTCTAGCTTGGGAACAGGCATTTTCAAGTGTAGGTGGTTCACTCTACGCTTAAATGTGTTGTCATGGACGGTAAAGAGATAGCTGTGGTATTTAACAAATTTATAACTTATAGTAGATGCGAGTCTCAATCGCGGTACAATTTTAAGGCGAATCATTACCTTTTTAATAATCCTTTATTAAAAAGTTAATGATTTGCCTTAAAATTGTACCGCGATGAGACCGCCGTCTTTTATAAATTACAAAATGTTAACTGTAGAGCTATCATGGTGAATGAGATACAGCCTGGTGACAGACTGATAGACGGACAGCGGAGTTTTGGTAATTGGCCTGTCGGTTTAATTTTAACAAAATATAGCTTTTGTTACTCTTTTCTTTATTATTATATGTTAATACAAGTTTTAAACTCGCCCTCCGGACCCTTAGTTTGCTAAGAACCTTCCGATGCCCTTGTAGACCCGAAGTCCGAGAGATAAACACTTCGTATCCTTACCGTGAGTTTGTGGAAGCAACAATACAAAACATAGTAAGGGTTCGTAAGTCAAAGTTATGAAGTTATAATTCTGTCGTAAATCTTTAAGGACATAAAATTTGGAAGTTGTTGACTCGCAAAGATAAGCGTCGCTGCATTTATGATGTAGCTGAATTACTTCACGACTTGGATGACAGTCTACGTGGAGTGATATTTTGAATTTATAAGGATCCGAACTACTTTCTGCGGTTTCACATGGCCTGGACTGTTATTTTTTCTTAATTCTTCTTCGATTTGTGTATCGTGTGTATCACGGGAAGTAATTCCCTTTCCTAGTGCAGAATAAGGAAAAAAATGAACGAATAAAGAAAATTACTAATTTCATACGTCTTACTTAAAATCTGATTGGACGATTCCCAATATGAAGAAAAAACCTAAATACTGGCCACCAGATCCGAACAAAAAAGAGGATTTCTATGGAATGACGGCCCTACATTTAATTCGTTACTTTGCCAATCAGAGAGGCCTTCGTCATTTGCTTTCAAATCTTATGATGGCATGGAAATGGCCTCACAAATGTGTACAAATCTCCTGTGGGTTGTAACATGAGTTTATTTAGCCTATAAGCTTTATTAAGAACTTTAACAGCCCTTTAATTTCCCATGTTGAACATGTGCCTCCTCATACCTTAACATGCCAGGGTCAAGGGACAAGAACCAAAATCACCACGCTTGGTAGATGGAAGGTGGTACGGTACCTTGAATGATGAATGCTGCTGCACGTCCATCAGCTATATTGCGCTTAGTCGTCTCTTACGATACCCATGGGAAGACACGAAGTGGTATATTGTAAGCCTGAACCAAACTGAAAATGCAAAATATTTGACGCCCAAGAAGTAGTTCTAAAGACTTACGTGGTCACCCAAAGTTACTTTAGATAGCTAATTAGAATTTTGAATGGCATTGCAATTGACATTGGTTACTCAAAAAAAATCAGGTACAGTTTAATAGACGGTATCTCAGTGGAGAAGTTACATGCTTTTTAGTCCTGGTATTTTTGGGACAGCACCCAGAAACTCCGCTGGTAGTTATTTCAAGTCTAAACGTGCTTTGTGTCTTTTTCATTACATATCTGTGTAAGTATCGCGGGCAGGTATTTTTTTAGTGCAGAATTTGTATTAAAAAAAGAAGAATACACATTCAGTAAACTCTTTCCAGTAATAAAACAAAACTCGAACAAAACAGGCGGATTTCTAAAGAATGGCGGCCCTACATTCACATCTGATTCGTTACTTTGACACGAATACAATCACAGAGAGGCTTTCGTCGTTCGCTCGCAAATCTAATGTTATTTGCATGGAGATGGCCTCGCAAACGGGTAGCTGTTGCAATTTGACTGAAGTCTTAATTGCTTAAATAGGTTCAGATAGAATTGTCCAAAATGCAGCCTTCATTTAGGTTTGGAATCGGCAGACTTGTAATTTACAGCGCTAAGTGTATTGTGTGTAACTGTATTGTCCGTTTGTGCTTCGAGTTTTAACTGACGAGCTTCCATGTAAGGCTTCTCATGATATATGCATGTTAGAGTATCAGTGCCTTATAAAGCATCATTTTCGTCAAGAATTCATTCATTCGTCAAGAAATGTTTTCTTTATTAGTGTAGTAAAGGCAGAAGTATCAGTTTGTTGCATTTGATCTACAACTTTATTAGCTACTGTTACAGCGATGCAAATTGGTAAAATCGTTACTGAGAATAGCCGGAAAAAGCAAAAACAAGACAGACAGGCTTTTTTGTATTTGTTATAAGTATAAACATTCATGGCCATTTTTTTAAATCTTGTTATTTTTTTTTTTTTTGTTAAATACAGATTTATTATATTTTTTATAGATGTACCTTTATAAAAATGTTTTGTTTTTTTAAAGTAGCCCTTCGGATTAACGGCCTAAAGTTTATATAAGCCCACATCTATCTAAATACGACCATCAAACGAAAACTTTCGTTCAATAAATCTTGGCAAAGAAGTTCACTACGATATTTTGAAGACATCAAAAGTGAAACTCAATTTAACCCTCCATCATGTTTCCATATTTTAACTCACATCAAACAAGCCTTTACAAATTAACCCTCCAAAGCCCAATTCGTTCAAGGATATCAATTTTCCTTTTTTTATCGTAAACCCTTTGGGCTCGCCAGTTTCTTGTCCTGATAACCAAAGGACAAATGTATACCGTATAATTAATGATAATAAAGAGCCTTTTCGACCCACATATATCATGACCCGGTTTGGTGACAAGAAGATCAGGAATTAAAGGATTTATGGCAAATATCTATAAGTGTCAGATTCACAAAATAGTTTAATCATCATCACCGTCAGCCCGTACAACGTTTACTGCTAATAAAATGGGCCTCTTGCCGAGAGAGAGTTTTGCTGTACCTACTTACAACGCGTGACAGGCGGGTTGGTGACCGAAGTTTTTTTTTTCGGACGGATATACGTAGTTAGCCACGACGCGACGCTTTTGCTACTTCACCGGGCATAAAGGCGAGCAGAGTTCTAGCCTAAATAAATGGTTTAAAATCTACCAACTAAGCAACCTGCGCAAGAAACCGGCTCAGGACGGTCGCTGGCAATGAGTTTGAGAGATTATGAATTTTAGTATTTTAGAGGATTTTGTGCAACTGTCGCTCTACTTTACAGTACGTGGACCTCTCGGACTTCGGGTCTACAGGGGCATCGGATAGTTCTTTGCAAACTAAGAGTTGGAAGGGAGGTGACCGCAGTATTATTACGTTGTAAAACACAGGGAAACGCTGCTGCTGCCGTAATAATAATAATAATATAAAAGAAAAACAAAATTATAATTCTCTATTCAAGGGCAGCTTAAATAGAGAATCATAATTTTGTTTTGCGTAATTAAGAAAAGTATATCTTGTAGGAGGTCAATAGCCAAGCCAGACAAAAAAAAATGTATCATCGAATTCCGAGCTTTGGCTTCTACATTTAGCGGTTGGTTCCGACTGCCATATAATTATATATGTCAATAGTATTAAGTCCCGGTCAATTCCTACGAAGATTAGTTGTCTGCAGGACATATAATAGTACACAAGTGTGTGCGCATATAGTAGGTACATTACACTACATTGTACTCCTTTACTCTCTCTTTATCTAGTGAGACGGTTCTACCGACCGATGAGAGATCAAACACAGGACTGAAAACTAACCGTCCTTACTTCGAACTGGTGGGTACTTAAATTTACTCGAGAGATTTTTTTTTCTTACGGTAATCATATTACAGCCAGACAAAAGTATACCAAGCATTGGACAGCAGCTTATAGTTGCGTATTGCAACCCAATATAGTGCCGACCTGCCAAGTGAGTCAAATATTAGCAGTCCTTCCAGGGAGGCCCAAATACAGCTGTGGATGGCATAAAGTTATCATTTAATATAGTTAGTTCAGAAAATCAACATTATCCTAGCTAATGGTAATTCAAGTTCACAAGAGGCGCAACATCGCTTATTATGTTTGTGTTAGGACTAAAATAATGTTTCGAGGCGTCTTTGCGTCTAGACATCTCCCGCTGAGACTGTTTCAAACTAAATCACTTCAGTTATTTCCAATGCTTCGTAGAATAATCATGAGTGAATAAATTTCTATTGAGTTCGTTAAATTGTATATATTTTTGGAACAGTATAAGTGAAAGGACAAGCTTCTAATAATTGAAGATCGGTCTTGAGTATGGTAGCATATTATGCTACTATACTGAAGACCAAAAGTAGTAGGTACTTAAAAGTCTAAAATAAAGACATGTATATTTTCATATCAGACATCACTTCCATAAGAACATGGCTATTAAATAATATTACTATACTATTTAATATCTTTACTAATATTATAAAGCCAAAGAGTTTGTTTATTTGCTTGAACGCGACAATCTCAGGAACATCATAAGTCTGATTTAAAAAATTCCATTATGTGATGATAAAGTTTGTACGGGAACTGAAGTAAGTAAATATCAAATAAAATAGTTAATATTCAAAAAAAAAAAATTACTGATTAACAAAGGTATACGTTAGTAGGTAAAACATACATTATCAAGTACCCATTTAACACACTCATTAATGTCTTTATTATTATTATTATTAATGCTTTCAAGTAATTATGCAAATGATTTCCAGTTTAAAAGTATAGCAACACCAACAACGGTAGGAAAAAAAAATTGACGATTCCAAACACATGTAACAATTTTATTTGAATAGATGAAATTTGAATTTGAATTTGGATTTGAACGCGTGCAAGAGAAACGCCCAAAAGAAACGTACCGTGTAAGACTTCTCAATATATAGAACCCACAACTTCCATTATTTCCAATTCAATCACAGACTAAACAAGAAATAATAAAATAACTAGGGGAACCGGTGACAGTAAAAGCATAAAAACTACAATTTCATAACGGTAGGGGGCGCTTTGTGCCTCATAAATGAACAATAGTTAAGCTTCTCTTTACAGAACAAATTAGTCGATAGCTCAGACTCGATAGTTTCTGGGCTGATATTGCAAAATTGGGACATTGTACTAAGTGCAGGAGGAGCGATTTGCTAAATGTATGGTGATTGGAATCTACTACACTAAGCTAAGAGACAAATAACCGTAATAAAAATTAAAATATTTATTTTCTTTGTGCAGCTATGTTCGGGTCATAGGATTACACCATCCTACCATGGATGGACAGACAGACAGACGCACGTGTGATCCTATAAGGTTTCCTTTTTTTCATTTTTGTACGGATTCATGAAAGATAATTCACGAAATTTCAAAAACTAAAAGTACTATGTCTCAAATTCCGCATGGTGATCCGTTTTAGGACGTAGGCATTCACTCAGACGGGCTTTTGTGAAATTCAAATCCTAAAGAACTAAAAGGGATTTTTTATGGAGAAATCTACGGTCGCGGGAAACATTTGTAGAATTTACAATTTAATCATTACAGCTATCTTCCGTGCCCTTTTTTTCGAGGCAGATAATATGCTAATGTTTTGGAGATTAGGTGAAAAACACAGACAACAAAAGACCACTTCTACCAGCGATGGTCCCGCCAAAATCGCAGTATAGCCGTTACTTAGTTTTTCCGGATAAAGCAAACACACAAACAGAAATATTTTTGAATAGTGTTTTTGGTATTATAAACAGAGTTATTACTGAATTTATATGAATGTATATAGTATACAGTGTATAGACACATTCAGTAATAACCTGTTATTTTCCAAATAGACACTTCAATTTTGTATTTGTAAAGGTATAGAAATTTGGCTCCCATTTACTCCGGTCTTTGCCACCGTCTGAGCCTTTCGCTCTACCCTGCCGGCGTTAATTCTATCCCAAGGTCACAATAAGCGTAGTGTTGGGACAATAAATGTCTCAAGTCATAAATTAAATGTGGTTTTAAATCCCACATAAATCATGTCCCGCTTCTCTTTATCTAATAAAGCCGCAGCCCAAAGTGTCCGGACCAACGCAAACTTCGACGAGAATTTCATGATTTATTCGTTTGACTTATTTTTACATAAAACTAAGTTCCCTCTTTTTTTAATATTCTTTAGAATGATGGAGTGATTAAAATATTGATCGACTCAACAATAAAATTATTTTTTCCAAAAATTCGGGCTTTGTCAGAAAATTTCTTGACACTCTGGGGCAATCTATTTATGTTTATGTTTCTACACTCATTCACTTCACCAGCCCATTTATGTCCACTGCTTAACATGGGCATATAATTGACAGTGCCGGACCATTTTACCAGTGTTAGGTACCATCTTAGCATACCACGCTATGGAGAGGGCGAGTCCCACATATCCCACCGACAGCGCGCGAATACGCTGCAGCGGTTTAGTAAATGCGAAAAAACATTTCCCACGGAAAAAGTTTTGTTACCATCTTACTGTGATCACCGATAACAGTAAGATGGTGACTAACCTCGAGCTGATAGTTGCTGCTGTTCATCCATCAGATATATTATATCTTTAGACGCCTCTTAAGACACCCATCGGAAGACATTACGTTTCACTAAAATACTACCTAATTATTGATTTACTTCATACTTCTACACAAAAACAGTACATTAGCGGACTTAATGCAAGAGGCATTCTCTTCCAGTGAACCATTACATCTCTATCAGTCATAACCAAAGTAGTATGTTTTTAGTGGATATTTCTTAAATACAGTAGAATCCGGCTATAACGACGGCCAAGGGACCTACGATATTACGACGTTGTAACCGGAAGACGTAATAAAAGAACATACAATTTCAATTTTAGTTTTTTTTAATAAAAATAATTAAATACTAATAACTATAAAATGTTTATAAATAATAATATGTACCTATGTGATTATGAGAGACAAAAAACATGAAATCAAAATAATTATTTTTCATCGTCGTCGTTGTAACAGGTCATTTTTTTAGAATTCCGTCGTTAAAAGCGGTCAGTCGTTATAAGCGGAGTCGTAATAAACGGATGAACTCTCATAGAGGCTCTTAATAAAACCAAACATATGCCTGTACTAACGTCGCTATAAACGGTTGTTTGTTGTATGCGAAGTCGTACTAAACGGATTCTACTGTATGTATATACTTCACAATTATTTCTATTAAAATCTAACGAATTACTAAACCAAGTAAACCACAAACACGACATGTGTTATTAAAACTGCGTAAACTATATCTTAGTTAAGTGTTATAAATGACATCAAAAGTTACACAGTGCGGGTTACTAACTACAGCTATATATCAAAGACAAGTTGCGGTATTTGGCTTAAGTTTTGCCCTTACTCTAGAGGTTTGGATACAAGTAATAACTGGAAGGGTTTCAGAAGGAGGTATTCAAAAATGGGACTTAAACTGTAAACCGTTTGGTAACAATTTAACTATTTGGTTATAAACTAGCAGAATGGATGCTAAAGACACTTCGAATGTTATGGTGCATATTAGGGGAGGCCTATTTCTAGCAGGTACCCCACGTTGACTAATAGCTTGCGATCGTATTTGGAATAAAAAATATTCGCTTATGTGTCGACCTCGTAATTTATTTCCCATCTCTAGTATTATGCAACTAGCTTGACTGACCCTGTTAAGACTAAATATCTGGGAAAAAGGAAAAAGAGAGAAGAATTTGTAAGTGGATAAGACTTTCCTACTCCTCGTAATATCTTTCTGATTAAATGCGTTGTGGGTCCCGAGGCAGCTTAAATTTTCCCGGGACTTGTTGGACTTTGATACCCACTGCCATTTCCAGTTTATGCCGCTTGATCCTGGCTTAGGTTGAGCCTAATTTGGGCTTGAGCACCCCTTACACGTGCGAAAGATACGAATGAATGTCGTGTTCTTAGAAAACTCGAGGAATGATCACGCCCAATGTAGGGTTACCAGGCTTAGCCTTGCAGATGTTGCAGTGGTTAGATACGGCTAAGATTAGTTTAATCTAAATTAAAAGTTTTAACATAATGTATTGTTTGTTCGTTAGGCAATAAATGACAGAATAAATCACCGTCACTACTGTAATGTCAGCCCGTTTACGTCCACTGTTGAACAAAAGCCTTCTATTAACGGACCTTGTTAAGCCAAAATCGTTTAGGGAATCACCACACATGGTGATGATGAGGTACTTGATGTGATAGATGCTGCTGCCGATCCAAGTGATAGTAATATGGATGCTGTGTGTGTCCATGGGTGTTGTAAGAAGGGACCTCAGTCGCCTCTTACGATATCCATGAGGACACATGGAGTGGTCTATTCTTAACCAACAGCTACAAGAAATAAATCGCGATGTAACCGATACGCATTTTATTTTTATTTATTTATTTATATGATATGGGCAACGTGATTAACTGGGCATTATTAATAAGGACCGGCCGTTATTAATAATGCCCAAGAGCGATGGGCAAAGTGATTAATTTATCACTTTGACCGGCCATTATTAATAATGCCCCACGGCCCGTGGTCCATGTAATAAGTCAGTGTTTGAGATAGCTTAAATTTACATATTATCACTTGGACCGGGCAGTATGAATAATTCCCTACTTGTAGCCGGGCAATGTGATAAATTGGTTTAGGTTTAGGTTTAGGTTATTTTTTTTACCACCTAAAAACTTTTTGCCTCATATAACATTTTGTAAGTTTAATTTCATTTAATAAAACAAAAACACAACATTTCACCTATTTTATTACTTTGCCCAAGATAGGGTGGGCATTATTCATAAAGGCCGGGGAAAAGTGATTAATGATGCTGTTTTAATCACATTGCCCAATTGAGTCGGGCATTATTAATACAGACCGGCCATTATTAATAATGCCGGACTTATCAAATTGCCCGTAACATATAATTTCTTCTTATAATAATAATGATTGGTTAATTGCAAAAAATGTCATAGGACAGACGGACGGACTACGCAATCTGTAGATTTGCTATTGCCTACCAACTACTGTAAGTTACCTAGTCGGATATTTTATAGAGTAAGAATTATCTGTTAGTTATGGGTTTTTTTTAATTTTTTTTTTTATTAAATCTTCTTACATTGTAATTCTGACAAGTGCAAGTGTATGTAAATACCTAAGTGCTGAATAAAATTCATTATTTCATACATATAGAAGATATAAATAGGCCAAGACAGACAAACGGTAATGTACAAAGGTACTTCTTATTTCTTAAGAAACTCTTCCAGTATACCTGCGGGAGGAGAAGTCAGAAGTAAAAAATAACAATAACTACATATACAGGGTGTCCCAAAAGGTTAAGTAGCTGGGAAAGGGGGTGACAGGGGGGGACACAATGGTCACTAGAAAAATAAAAAAAAAATCCGCTCTGAATATTTTAAAAAAAATGGCATTTTTTTAAAAACTTAAAATTTTACACCTTGTTATTTTTGATGTTGATGTTGATGACCTTGTTGTTATTGAAGATTACATAACAGCATTTTTTTTAAATACAGCCATATTTGTAGGTACAGTTAGCACAAGGTGTAAAATGTTTAGTCTTTTAAAAAATGCCATTTATTTTTTTAAACACCCAGAGGGAATTTTTTATATTTTTCTGGTGACCCTTGTGACCATCCCTATCACCCCCCTTCCCAGCTACGTAATCTTTTGGGACACCCTGTATACATAAATACATACATACAATATAATCATAAACTCCATACTTACTCTTTAGTCTCAATTAATATAAACGAAAGTTGTTAATCTCTAAAAACACCTGACAAACGACATTCTATTTCAAACTTATTTAAAATAACGTAGAAATTACTGCCAATTACAAAATTTTAATTTGCGTGATTTAGTAAAAGGCTTATGTTTAACTTACCATCAGATATAGTAAAAATGATCACCAAAATTAAACCCGCATTTTAATGTAAAATTGTAACCAAAGTTTTAACATTTCGCTATCGTATTTAAGCAAAATGACTCCAAATAAATCATTGTTAACCCAAAAGTAGTAAATGATCACCAAAAGTACCTAAATGTTTTACTAATTTACTATTCGGTTCTGGCACTCGCCGGCCGCTGCCGCGGCACCGCTCGCTTCGCTCGCTCGGCTCGTGCGTTGTATGGCCGCAGCTCTAACCTAACCTAACCGATTGTCATTTTTCATTGATTTTATTAAGGTAGAAATAGCGCAATAATTTACTCGCTAAGATTTGGTGATCATTAACTACATTTGGTGTTCGAATACAATTTGAAGTGCAGTCGTGACTAAAATAGCTATATTTGGTGATCATTAACTACATTTGGTGTTCGAATACAATTTGAAGTGCAGTCGTGACTATAATAGTAATAAAATAGCTATTATAATTTTAGACTTTATTTTTCTGGTGTCAAGTATATATTTTTGGTGGTCATTATCTTTTATCCCTTAGTAAAATGGCTTATCTATTGATAAGTCATTGATGTGCTAAAACCTTTTGAAGTTAAGTACGTTTAAGAAAGGATTATTTTATTGTAAGATCTTATTTAATTAAATTGAAACAGTTTCCTGGAAAAAATATCGCTTAAGTTAACCTTTGATATTAGAAACTATTGATATTTATGAATGGGTGGTTTAAATGAGTGAGTGGCGCCGTTATAACTTATTTTAGGGTAAACTTCAATATAGTGGCTAATGTTAATGTCACGTGCAGAACTCGTTCCAAGACCATATTAGTTGCTGCAGCTGCTAATTGTAGGATTTTACAGACAATGTTATTACTCATGATAAGTTTATATTTACATAAATTACTATAGGTATATACTAAAATTTTTATGAAACCATACAATTAAGTGACACACACCTGTTTGTTGACTCACACTTTTTTTTGTGTCGATATCTTCTCTTATCCTCAGCTCACTTGAACCATTACACGAGAAAACACAAACTTGTGCATCGACCATGTTACAATTCAGGATGGAAATTTTCTATGTTTAAAAAAATAACACGAAAACTGCTACACGGGTTCCGTCACGTCAAAATTTTCATGCAAATCACAGTCTAATTCCTACCCACTGGTCAAAACATTGATGATATTACAACATTCCCTCCTCTCTTACACGGCTCATTTACCTACATTTAAATATTACATGCCAACCCTTTGGGAGGACCCCAAAACGTTTTTGCGGCATCAGACACCATACACGTTGCGGCCCTGACAAATTTTGACCAAATTAAATCTTTACGGCTGAAGTTGCAATTTGAGTGGGTTTTATTACAGTTTTAGTTGGGTGGGCGTTATTTAATTGTGTTATGAATGACAGGGTATGCTAATCAAAAGTAGTTACTGAGATTTACCCTATTACAGAGGAATAAAATGGTCAAAATTTGAAGGGTATAGTCATACTCACGTTGCTTGGTAAGTGGGTTGTAGCCACAGTAAGATGTTACTACACAAGTAAGTTCTACCTAATTTTTATATGAGAATATTTTCAGAATTTTCTTAAATTGACTTTTCAAGAGCTATCTGCAAGCAAGCTTGTCTTAATCCAATTTCTGCAACTTACTGAAACATCGCTAAGTAATCGTGCCTGATTGAATTAAATCAGATTTTTAAATACACAAAGTAACTGCTGTTGATATTTTTACACTGTTTTGACGGATGAACTGCGTCACGATTTTTTTTTTCTTTGGCGGGTATTGTATATGGTGTTTGGGGTTCTGCCTATGCTAATATTGCAAAAATGAGGGCTTGTGACAAGCAAGACTTTGTATATGGGATGTATCTGCAAAAAATTTTTATTAGAATCAGGCGTTACTTTGCTTAAATTCATTCAAATTAAAAACCAAATTATATAGTGTTAATTCCGGTTACCTATCTTAATACCGAATTTTAATATTCCGAATATCATAATCCTGAAAACGTTTGGCCATTTTTTCATAATCCCGTTTTTTCAAATTCCGAAGTTTTATTTGCCATATAATCGCAACTCCGAATTTCATTTGCCCATTTTTTCATTTGTACGACGTTTTTAATCCAGACGAACGAGTTCCAGACACACAAAATCTAAATGCACAAAATCCAGATGACCGTAATCCATATGCACGAAAGCCGAATTTTTAAAACACAAATTTCTGAAATGCAACCTATGAAAACCAAGATTTTTTAAATTAAAATAAACGATATCCAGAAAAACTAAATCCTTTTATTTTAAATAAATTGTATATTAACCTGTCTGTAATGGGCAAGTAAAACAATAGCGAGTAGGTTCTGGCACTCGCCGGCCGCTGCCGCGGCACGCTCGCTTCGCTCGCTCGGCTCGTGCGTGCGGGGGTCGCAGTTCTAACCTAACCTAACCTACTGAGTCGAATTTGACACTTAAACCTATCTGTAATAGGCAACTAAAACAATAAATTTACTGACTGGCAATTTTTATTTTCCACATTATTTCCATAAACTATTGGAAAAAATTACAAGGTAGGTACTTAACCTTAACCTGTCTGTAATGGGCAAGTAAAACAATAGCGAGTAGGTTCTGGCAGAGTGGGAGTCTGTTCTGGTTCGGGGGTCGCAGTTCTAACCTAACCTAACGTATATATATAGTTTAGTTGGAACACAATTGTATGGGAACCTAATAAAAATATAATGAAAATTTGGTAATAGTTTATTTAGAAAATGGTACGATGGGAAACAAAAAAAGATATTCTAAGAATCTGGTATAACTATATTTGGATTATGACAATATGGGAAACAAAAAAATACTATTTGAAAATTTGGTTTTAGTGCACCTGTAAATTGATTCATCTGGGAAATTAAAAACGGAATTATAGAAAGTTGTCATCCATTACATCTGTCTTTTAAAAGTTCTACCAACCGTTTTCCATGTTGCACCGTCCTCCCGCATAAAACGTGCAAAAATACAATCACCAGCCGGGTCTTTTGCACGTTTTATTTTTCTTTCCGTGGAATTAACACTAGATATTTCGTTTTAAATTTAGATTAAAAGAAAAAGATAAAAACTAACTACTATAATAACTTATCCATAATAAAATAAAATAAGAAAAACAACAGCCTTTATTTACTTACTACATATTCTTGTTCTTCGGTATTCTGTTAGACGTTTATCCATGTGTTGTTCATTAGTTGAATTCTGTTCCTACTTTTGATGTGCTTCTGATATCACTGTCGTGGATTTTGTCTGATAGTAATAAAACTATCAGACAAAATCGACACGGAAAAGAGCACGCTTAAACCAAGCATGCTCCTTTCGATTTTACATTGGCATTTGACAATTGTTTCTTCATCCTCTTTTCATACCCACAAAGTCTGACAACCATGTTAGGCATGGCTTTCACCAAATTAAATTCTTATCTTTATGTTAGATTTTCTGTATGATTTTTCTTTATTTATTTCTATAATATCTACTGCTAAAGCAATTGCTTATGTTAAGAATACACAATATAAATAAAGTGAGCAAATTACAGAACTCCAGTCAGCTCTAATCAAACACAAATAAGTACCCGTATCAGTTTATTTGAGTTCATTCGCTAAAATCAGCTCACCTAACTAAACTGAAACGTTTCAACAGAGTTCAATCAACTTTTTGGATTAAATCGGTAATCCAAAAAGTTTATCTGTCTCGAGTTAATTGTTGATTGGGTAGCTCAAAGGTTTGATTCAATTTTATTTATCTATAGTTATGTCCAAAGTGTAGCAGGCATAAGCTCGCCTTAAATCTAGGGATTAACTCGTGGGTTCGATTCTCGCTCCAAACAAAGAATCGTTGTGTAAAATTGGCTCAGAAAACACGTTAAGGTGTTGGTCCCGATTGTTATAACATCATCTATAACAATCATATACTAGGAAACAAGGCAGCGGCGTTTTCACGTACGAAACGTGTTACAAAATAATACTGCGGTCACCAACCTACTTGCCAAGCGTGGTGACTATGGCAAAACCCTCCCTCGGGAGGAGGCCCATGTTCAGCAGTGGACGATAAACGGGCTGATTATGATTATAATATTATGTGTATTGATTAGTATACTTTTATTATAAAGCTGAAGAGTTTGTTTGCTTGAATGCCCTAATATTATTATAAGGAACTGCTGGTCCGATTTCAAAATTCTTTCACCATTAGAAAGCTATGTTATCCCGGAGTAGCATAGGCTTTAATTAATTATAAAATTCTTACGGGCCCGGGAGTTACCAATAAGCTAGTTAGACCATTAAAAACACTCTTTTTTTAGACGGACATATCTAGTTAGCCACGAGGCTTTTGCTTCTTCACCAGATATAAAGGCGAACAGTGCTTCAGTCCAGCTTTAAACTCAATTAGTCCGAACGTTTAATTGAACCAAGAATATGTTCACAACGGACCTGCTCCGAACAGATATTAAACACGAAACGACAATTAAAACATCAAACCGAAAAAAAACCGAGCAACGCTCAATAGTCCGAGATCCCGAGATTGAATTTCTCATCTTCGAATCGAGTCGTGGAAATTATAATGTCGCGCGCAGTACTCTCTAACCGCCTGTCAGTGTTGCCAATTCGAATTTCTATTCATGACAGTTTTAATTTATATTTTTGTTTATAAATAACGGCACATAGAAACAAAATATATTAAGGTAGGTACTTTGACAACATTTTGCGTCTAAATTCAATATGATTATATATAAAATATATATGGTATAGAAATGAACGGAAGATCGCCTTAAATCTCGGAGGTCTTAATTTCTACGTGCCTCGAAAAACACATTAAGCAGTTGGCTCAGATTATTATAACATCACCTGCGGCAACTGTATACCAAAGATTAGTTGGCAGTGTTTACTTGTATGTTACAACATAATCACTACTGCATTCACCATCCTGCCTGTCAAGCATGGTGACTACGACAGAAACCCCTCTCGTGGTAAACCCATTTTCAGCAAAGTTATACGGGCTGGTGATTATAATGATAAAAATAAATATACTAATTTGTAATACTGACTCGAATTTGCGTAAAATTCTTTACATTTTCTTAAATATTTTATTCAAATGCATTCATGATATAAATAAAAATATATTTCTAACATATAATTTTCTACTAAAATAAAAAATTATGGTTGGCAACACCGCTTTCCCATCTTCGTCCCAGTCGATTGCTCAATTTATCAATACAGCTTCCCCCCATAGATTAGTGTGTATCTTCTGGCAGATGTGACGCGATGTTTTAACCATTTGAGATGCATCTCATATTTAGCTCTCTTGTCAATCTGATATGACATTAGATTGACATTTACAAAAGCTAACGAAGATTGATGTAGTATTATTTGATAGATACATATTTGCATTTATTTATTTATTTAAAAACTTTGTGCACAACATGGTGCAAAGGCGGACTTAATGCCAAAGGCATTCTCTACCAATCAACCTTAGGGTGATGCAGAGAATAACATGGAAGGTGCACTTTTAAAGACAAGAAATGAGATAAATAAAAGAAATAAGTACATACTAGATTATAAAATAATGACATAGAATACACAAATAATTCAATAAACAAACTACTATATATTACATAGTTACATAAATACATACATACATATAACAAATATTACTACACTTAGTAGCGAGTGGAATAATGTGATTCTGCCAACGATAATAGCAAATGTTCTCGGGTTTTCTTTTTAAAATTATACCGGGTCTTTGCCATCCTGATTTCGAGCGGAAGATCGTTCATCAGAAGAATGGGTTTAACAAAGAAGGAAGAGTGCATAAAGCTAGAGCAATGGGACGAACTATATCACAACACCCTAAGGCTTATCGAATTGAAAAATTCTTTGGCAATAGAAACTAGCTCAGAATTGCCGTGTAGTTTCCAGTTAAAAATATACCACGCCATGTCTTCCCGTGGGCGTCGTTAGACGTGACGTGACTAAGGAACATACAGCTGCATGCACAGCAGCATCTATCAGCTCAAGGCAAATTGCCATCGTACTGCGATCACCAATCCGCCTCCCAATTGTGATATACCTTCATCAAGATATACTGCGGCAGATAATCTTTGTATTCTCTACCGCATTTATCAAGGGGAGTGCTCTGAGGAATAGTTCGAACTCATACCTACCGCTGCTTTCCGCCTTAGATCCACTCGCCAGAACTTCCACCAACATCACCTGAATGAATGGTTGTCCTCCACCGTGCGTTTCTCGGGAAACTTTTTACCGCGCACGACCTCTCTGTGGAATCAATTAAAAGCGGAGGTATTTCCAATCCGATATGACATGGCAACCTTCAAGAAGCGAGCCTATTCCTTTCTTAAAGGCCGGCAACGCACTTGCGAGTCCTCCGGTGTTGCGAGTGTACATGGGCGGCGGTGATCACTTACCATCAGGTGACCCACTTGCTCGTTTGCATCATTACTTTAAAAAAAAAAAATACCTTAGCAATCTAGGCCCCAGTTTAGCTGTGGTAGTAATCGGGCTGTTGAAGTATTTTTTAGGAAATCAACCTGCTTCCTATGTGGGAATGTCTTTGGTGTGGGAGGCGACTTGCGTGGACACCCTTGCGCCTTCCCATCTTTCTAATACAGAGCGACTTGCGGGTGCTGCTGCTGCTGCAACAGCGAAAGCCTCTAAGCGGCGCTAGTATACAAACTTTGCAAGTAATTATATAGGGTGACTGGTAATTAGTGACCGATACCTAAACACATGATTGTGCTCATGATAACAAACAACTTTTGCTATGGCACCAAAACTGAAATCGTGAAAAAACAATCAACTGCTCCCTACCATGTTGACGAGTTATGTGAACATGAATGTATGGAACAGCTGATTTTTTTTCGCGATTTCAGGTTGGTGCCATGGTAAAAGTTGTTTGTTATCATGAGCACAATCATGTGTTTAGATATCGATCACTAATTACCAGTCACTCTATATATTTGAGCCGTTTGGGGCTGAGACGCTTGGGCCGTGGGGTCCGGGAGCGCAGTCACTGTACAAAGTTATTGCGAAGCGTCTAGTAGACGCTTCCCGTGACCAGAAGGCTGCATCAGCATTGCCATCCAGCGTGGCAATGTTGCCAGTCTTCTGGGAACTTTCCCCGCAGCGGACTCGGATGCGGAGGAATTCTTTGACGCCTAAGCCCTTAGGTACAGTAGTAGTAGTAGTGTTTGTAAATATAGTCTATTTTATTTTTTTATTCTATAGTTTTAGTTGTTTTGCGTTTTACTTAGTAATTAGTTTTTATTTTTAGTACAGTTTAAAATTTTTAAATTTAGAATTTTTATTTTATCATTTATGTTTTTTATCTTTCATTTCTAATTAATAAAATTACTTTTTTTATTAATACTCACCGAAAATTAGTTTGGAGGGACGACAGTATCAAAAAATTAAAGATTTAATGGTTTTAGGGGAAAGTACATATAAAAAGAAATTATTACACTTATTTATTTTTATATATAACCTTGAGATTAATGTGATTTTTAATAAAATAAAAGATTAAAATACTGTAATCGGGCATTTTGACTGAAACACCAATCACTTCGCATGACGTCACGATATTGTAACCATCAAAGAGAAGAGAAGAAACGTTAGGTTTGGCGGACTCAATGACATTTTTTACAATAGCGTGACGTCATAGCCGACGCCATGACACTTGAGGCCTTTTTTCGCGCGCTATTTAAAATTTAGTAGAAATATAGCTTAAACTTCGTTAAATTTAAATTTATTACCGAAATATTGTGTTTTTCGTACTTAGAAAATGACTACCCACGTTGCGCAAGAGGATTTCAAAATCTTGCCTCATGCCTATTCTAGTAAGTAGTTATTTTAATAGGTACGTCATAAATCGTAAACCGAAATTTACCTTTCATTCTTTCTAGATATGTGTTAATTAATGTTTACCTACATTATTAACTGATACACAATTCGGTTTAATAGATTTTGTATTGTGACAGATATCAATTTATTAATTGCGTTCGGACAAATGAATGCCATCAAAAACATACTTGTAAAAAAACCCAAGTCTCGTAACGCAGTTCTTTTACCGTTAAAAGTTGTGAGATCTATGTAATACCAAGTCGGTTAATTTATTCAATCCCTACTTAAGGGACCTTCTGTCTTAAGCTATTACGTAACTATCTCACCTAACAGACTCTTAAAATGATCTTATGAAAATTCGAAACTTTTAAGTTTTAAATAATAAATTAACTTGGCCATCGGATACTATTAGAATGTGTCTCACAAGTGTTTATTGCGATGGCCAAGTCAATCTAATATTCATAACATAAAAGTTTTGAATTTTGATAAGATTATTTTAAGAGTCTGTTAGGTGAGATAGTTACGTAATAGCTTAAGACAGAAGGTCCCTTAAGTAGGGACTGAATAAATTAACCGACTTGGTTATTACATAGATCTCACAACTTTTAACGGTAAAAGAACTGCGTTACGAGACTTGGGTTTTTTTACAAGTATGTTTTTGATGGCATCTCATTTCTTTTTGTAGATAGTTGTACCTTTTTTCCTTTGCTTTACAATTTACATAATTTTTTTGAATACCTATAACGGATTTAGGCTGTATCTCAAGAACCGCGATAGCTAAACAGTTGACATTTTCACAAATTATGTATTTCTGTTGCTATATTAACAAACTAAACATAAATTAAATAATTAAGGGGGGCTCCAATACAACAAACTTTTTTGCGGCCTTTTTTGCTCGATATCTATAACGGCAATAGGTAGGCACTTGAAAATGGTACGGAAACCTTAGTGCGCGAGTCCAACTCGCACTTGGCCGGTTTTAGTCTATTGTATGCACAAATGGAGGATTCCTGCGCTTTAATCGTTCCAAAGTAGACTTAAATTAAATGTAAACCGTCCAGACTCGTAACTCGGTGCCTTTATTTACAAAATAACTTAACTTACGAATATATGAATACCCACGTACCTAGCTGGCATGGCAACACTCACCATACGTAACAAGAGCAGCTGCGTCGTGTACTTTTTTATGGTTTATTGATATTCGTCGCACTCGTCAAACGTCATTTAAAATTAATCCTTATTTAAAATTGTTATCTCTCATTCATTATAAATATTGTCAATGTACCTAATCGAAAACTACAACATCAAGCTTAACAGAGGATTAACATGAACTTATGTATGGCACTGACGGCCTCACTGTTTTTAAATAAAGAAATTACTAAACTGTTTTTAATGGAACTTTGGCACATGTCCGATTTTGGCTTTTTTTGAGACAGCTCCCGCACTAGGGAAATTATTATCTATGTCGCGGGTCAAAGTAACTTTTCCACAGAGACAAAGTCGCGGCCACAAGCTAATATGTACATAAGTAAATTTAAAGCTAAGTACCTAGTTAACATCAAACTGTGTAAAAAATATTTCATACAATGAATATGCAAATAAAGTTTGTGTCAGATAAATAAAACGTGGTGTGTGTGTATACCTGCGATATCGCAGTAAGACTTGTTAATTACTTGAAAGAAAGTGACCGTCTTTCTGTGACGAACGGGAAGCGTGGAAGCCGTAGTGTTTGTCCGGGGGGAATGCAAGAATTTTACGCATCTCCTCCGACACTGCGGCGTTCCGTGAGTGGGGTATGTGGGACTCGCCCTCTCCATAGCAGTGGAATGCAAATCATACCTTGAGAGAAAAACACTTAAACCCCTGGTTACTCCTCTGACCACAATTGGTGAGGGGCCCAGGAACTGTTGCCTATCTGGGATACCCTATGGCAGCGTCCGCGACTCAAATGGTGTTGCGGGCTCTCCTGGGTCCAAATAACCAGTTTCAGGGATGCCAGAGTACACGGGGTCCCTACTTCTCAAGGGGCCGCGGCCTGTTAGTATACTATCGTTCATAGCACAGTTGCTTTTACATTCCATTGAGTTATATTTTTTTTTTCCTTCGATTTTTTTTTTATTTGTTAAATTAATCCCTGTGTCGCGAAGGTCGCACCGCTCGATAGATTAACGAAAACAAAGCACCCCCTTACTCAATACAACTGTTTTAATTTCAGACGAATAATTGTCCCGGGTGGGAATCGAACGCAGAAAACCAGGTCTCTGGAGCAACTAACGTAACCACTTAGCCACTACCTTTCAACATAATCGCATCTAGGTCCCTATCTACACCTATTCTTCCATTAAATCATACATATTCATTTACACTGATTCACTGACTGCAAATGTAACTTTGTAATCCTATACATTTATAAGAAATAACAAAGTTATTAATGCAGTTGATGAAACTTAACAACTGGACCGAAATTGCAAAATGTTGGAATTTTCCCATGAGTTTTACACTAAAATCTACTAGTACTCAAAATTTGAAGCTTCTACGTCTGCTAGAAGTGCCTAAACATTTTGATGATCGGTCAATCACGTGTGAGCGAGTGACAAAATTACTGAAATTACCGAACTTTGAGTAGTTATAATTCTTAAAGTACTGGTTCAAATTGAATGAAATTTGAAACATGCTGTAGTTTTACAAAGCCTGCTTAGGTTCTGAAATTTCAGGCTCCTATCTTCATCCACAACGAAGTTATAGAGGGTCGAAAATCGGCTGAGTTGCTTCGAGAAAAGATAGGTACGGCCGTGCACCTGTTTTTTTTTTTTTTTTTTTTTTTTTTTTCTTACTCGACTTGGGGGGGCACTGCCGTGCCCCCAGATTGATAGGCTAACCAGACACAAAGTCTTTTATGCGGCGAGCCTTACACCGCAGGCTACGCCATTGTCATAGATACATTACAAATCTACACTAATATTATAAAGAGGAAAGATTTGTACCTATTTTTGTATGTTTGTATGTTTGTAATGAATAGGCTCAAAAAGTACTGGGCCGATTTAAAAAAATCTTTCACCAATAGAATGCTACATTTTTCCAATTTGACATAGGCTACATTTCATTTTGAAAAAAATTAGGGATCCTTGGTAAAATTTGAACAATGTAACCGAAGGTGTAGAAAAATGAGTCTTAAAATGTCTTTCGTCGAATGCGCTGCCGAAACTATTAGCGATAGAACAAAATAATGTACAACAATATTGAAGAACATCATAATGTCTACAAAAAACTTCGCGGTAGCATATGTCCAACTATTGTAGTTATGTCACTACAACAACTTTTTTCATTTTAAACATTAATGAAAATGCTAACCAAATTCAAACCATGCTATTTATGTGTTTATATTAATCCTTATCCAAATAAATTATTTTATGGTCAAGACCATTTAACTACCTATAAAATAGTTTTTAAATTATTTAAATTGGACTTTCCATTCAAAAGATATTACGAATTAAAAAATTCATATATCTATACTAATATTATAAAGAGGAAAACTTTGTTTGTTTGTTTGGTTGTAATGAATAGGCTCAAAAAGTACTGCACCGATTTCAAAAATTCTTTCACCATTCGAAAGCTACATTATCCACGAGTAACATAGGCTAAATTTTATTTTGGAAAAAAATAGGGTTCCATAAGATATTTGGGTTTTTCTGACACAAGGTATAAAAAATCAACCAGAAAAGTTACTTATTTTGCGTACGCTGCCTAAACTATAAAAGATAGAACCATAAAATGTTCTAATTAATTGTAGATCTTATAAATATCTACAAAAAAGTCCACGACACACTATACCTATCTATGTCGAGTGAGGCACAACGACCATTTTTTTATTTTGAAATCTTGAATTTTTTTTGGTCTACATTTAAACGCGTTTATTTTACTCATGCTATAAATCCTTATCAAAATAAATTATTTCATCACTAAGTACAGTTTATGTAGATAATATTTGGTCTTTGAATGATTAAAATTGGACGTTTGGTTTTGAAGTTATGGCGAAATTAAAATATTACGATTTCTGCTGCACGGCCCGTTGCGAAGTCTTATAATTTTCGTGCGATTTTTTTTAGGTTTCGTTCTTAAAACTACACCTACGCAAAAATTCTTCTCAGAGCTAATCAACAGTTCTTCTCAGAGCTAAACAACAGTTCTTTTCAGAGCTAGAATATTACACGCTATTAATATTTTCTTGAACATTTGAAAATGCCTAAAATGCATAATCCCTAAATTGCCTATTAATTACATCATTAATTATATTTTCATCATTAACAACTTTAACATCCACAGAAAGACAATCTGTGCAGCCTGCGGATAATGACTGCGTCGTCGATGTTTGTGTCGGTGTCTGTGAATTGACCTGGGAATCATTTTGCTGACCGTGTCTTTCCTGGGTAGGCTTTTTGCAGCGGTAACCGACATCCGCACGGAGCCGCGGGCGACCGCTATCACTACATCACTACATATTATAAACAAAGTCCCCGGCCGCGTCTGTCTGTCTGTTCGCGATAAACTCAAAAACTACTACATCGATTTTCATGCGGATGTTACCAATCGATAGAACGATTCTTCCGGAAGGTTTACGTATATGATTTGTTTAGTTTATTTGTACATTTGACTAATATATATTTGTCAGAGGTGTCGGAAAAAATTAAGCCATTTGGGAGCTTTCAACGAAAACGCTGCCTAAACCCTATGAGATATAACAAAACAATGTATCGTGGAAATATTCTTCTCTTTTAGATCTACAAAAAAGTCTGTGATAGCATATGTCTATCTTTCAAGGTTCAAGGCTATATCCATTATATCTTAGAAAAATGATAATTTCTAATGCGGTAATTGTAAAGCTAATCAGACGGATTCAGTATTTATCCTTATCATTTTAAATGAGTTAATATTCTTAAGCATTTCATGCAGATTATTTTACCCCTACACTATATACTTTAAATGAATAACTTAGAAGTTATCGCAAAATAACAGCGCGTGTTTTAGGTAGGCCTAATGCGATTATGCGCGCTCGATCCTTAAGAATTATAGGGCAATTTTTTTTTTGTGTTCGTTGTAACTATGATGGATAGATACTTGAATACCTATTTATTTAGTGTTTGTTGTATTGTTAGTCCTGAAGAGTATAGGTATTTCATACGATAAAAGTATACCCACCTACTTATTTCACTGAGTTTTAGTAGGTCATCATCATCATCAGCACGTATATCGTCCACTGCTGAACATGGGCCACCTCCCGAGGGAGGGTATTGCCAAAGTCACCACGTTTGGCAGGCGGGTTGGTGACCGCAGAATTATGTTGTAACACACAAGGAAACGCTGCTGCCCCATCCTTGATATACGATTATTATAGATGATGTTATAACAATCGGGACCAACGGCTTAACGTGCTTTCCGAGGCACGGAGGGTAATCCCTCAACCAACCAGACCCGGAAAGAAATCTTAGAATTTACACAAAGATTTCATGTCCGGTGTGGGGATCGAACCCACGACCTCCGAGATTTAAAGCGAGCCAATTACCGCTACGCTACGGAGGTAGGCCGAATGCGATTATGCGCGCTCGATCCTTAAGAATTATAGGGCAAATTTTTTGTTTTGTGTTCGTTGTAACTATGATGGATAGATACTTGAATACCTATTTATTTAGTGTTTGTTGTATTGTTAGTCCTCAAGAGTATAGGTATTTCATACGATAAAAGTATACCCACCTACTTATTTCACTGAGTTTTAGTAGGTACCTATAATAATTTGTGTACGAAATTTCGCCCGTTTGTTAGAGGTTTAAAGACATTATGTAGTACGATTATCAGTATTGTACCCGTGCGAAGCCGGGGCGGGTCGCTAGTAATATATACAAAGATGACAAGAACCGTCCCACTAATATTATAAACGCGAAAGTTTGTAAGTATGGATTGATGGATGGATGTTTGTTACTCTTTCACGCAAAAACTACTGAATGGATTTGGCTGAAAGTTTGCACGCGGATAGTTTATAGGCTGGATTAACATATAGGCTACCAAATATCACGCTCCGACCCACTGGAGCAGAGTGACGCGGGTAAAACCGCGGGGCGCACCTAGTTATTGAATAAATACCACTATCCGACCTTCTGTTTCTACCTAATGTCACATCTACGCATACAAACTCATCCGACGTCGCCTACGATTGCCGATTTATTTGGGCTCAGACCGTAGCTGTAACTGTATCACTTGCAAAAGATTGCTCTCGGTCTTTATTCAGGAGATATTGCTTTTAATGATTATGAGCTAATTTTACGTTTTATTTATTTGTTTCTATGTATGACTAGATAGCCCGCGGTATAATAATTACGTATCCTTATTCCTTAGCAACCATGAATAGATGCGGTATAATAATTTCGTAACCTTAGCAACCAGGGATCCGGTCGCTATGAGACAGTGCAGTGCAATCTGGCCTTTTAATGATTACAAGCTAATTTTACGTTACATTTATTTATGATTAGATGATCCACGGTTAAATACCTATCCTTAACAGTTGCTAAGGATAGGTAATTAACCGCGGAACAGTGGATCAGCGATCTTATCGCAAAGTGACAATGCAGTGCAATCTAGTTGAGTTCATGACAAAAAGTTACTTTTTATCCACCTTCCTTATTTTCTCGCTACTTCTTTGCAGTTGCATAGCAGAATTGCGATCTTCGGGTTATCAGTAGCCCGTAAAACATCCGCTGCTGATCATATGCCTCCTCCCTAGGGAGGTTTATGCTATAGTCACCACATTTGGCAGGTTGGTTGGTAATCGCAATAAGATGGTAAGTAATCTGGGGCTGATAGAGGCTGGGGTCCATCCATTAGTTGCATATCCCTTAGTGGACGGTACGGGAACGGAACCCATGGGGTTGTGATATGCCGGATATGGGGTGGTCTATTTTTAGCCGAAAACGACAAGACTCTCTTACTAATGATATCAAAATGTCAAAACTGCAAACTGTCAAATATGATAGGAAATAGCGATTTTATTAAAAGCAAAGTAAATAAGTTTTAAACAATATTATTGAGAATCATGATGCAAATTACAGTTTGTTTCAAGACAAACTACGTCACAACTGAGATACATTGCTAATGATCTGTGAAACTGATAAAACTTAAATTTATTGTAAATTTTCAAGCTGCAAAGTTAGGTCCATAATAATAAATTGAATTTAGATCAATATTGTAGTCACATTAGCACTTGGACGGTAAAAGATTTTTCAATATTTTATGCATTTATATTATAAACTAGCTTCTCGCGCGCGGTTTCAGCCGTTCCCGTGGGAATTTCATTATTAAATATAGCCTATATTAATCAGTGATAATGTAGCATTCAAATGGTGAAAGAATTTTTAAAATCGGTCCAGTACCTTTTGATCCAATTCGTTACAAACATACTTACATACAAATCTTTCCTCTTTATAATATTAGTATAGGTTTATGCCTGTGACTTCGTCCGCGGGGAAACTTTGGGCTATCCCCGATTTTGAAACATTCATCATTGGAGCTCCGCTCCTATTGGTCTTCATTATCAGATCGAAAACTTCCACTGCTGAACATGGCTTCTCCTGACTGAGGGGCTTAAACAACGACACGAAAGAAGAAACTGAGGGGTTTGATCTTAACATGATGATATTTAGACTATAGCCTTTCCCGATAAATGGGCTATTTAACACAGAAATATTTTTGAAATCGGACCTGAAGTTCGTGAGATTAGCGCGCTCAAGCAAACCAACTCTTCAGCTTGATAATATTAGTAAAGATTTATGTTAATTGGCTGTATAGTATGGAATGGTATGTATAAGTTGAGGGTTTTGATCTGTTTAATATTCCGTCTCGGCGCCATTCGCCCCTTGGATAAAATGATGAACATTTAATTTTGTTCAAAGGGTCAAGATCCATGGGACGAATGGTACATACATTTAGGTGTATTGCAAGATAACACATTAAGCCTTGGGATAAATTCATATAATAAAGAAGAATGAGAAGTTTACTTTATTGCAAAATATGAAATACGGTTAACATCTTATGAAATTAAAATTAATAATTGCAATCGGCGCGGCGGCCATATCGCTTAAGGCGCTGTACTTAGTCAAAATAGGCTTCACAAAACAGTTTTTTAGCCTAATGTTTACATTTTAGAGCAGCTAAAAAAATATATGTTAATCTTGATCATATTTATGGGGGGACCATTGTGTTCAAAACAGGTTTTCGGTAAATTTTCTCTATAAAAAAAAACCATAAAATAACCATTTAAATTTAAATTGTAGCAATTGTAACTGTATTATTTATAAACAAATCTTGATAATATTAATAACAGTGATGTAATATATAATAATAAAGGGAACTGTTGTTTTTATTTATCGATTGGAATAAGATATTTGCAAGGATTAATGTATTAAATAACTCTAACGAGTCGAACGAAACGTTGCGCCATCGCGGCGTCTCTTCGCTTCTCTTTCATTTCTACGCGGAGCAACAGTGACAAAACTAATACGTAAAAGTCGTCTATTCACCGCGCCTTAAAGCGAAAAGGCCGCCGATAATCTCTTCCAGGGACCAAAAAGTGTAAGAAAAAGAAATAATGTTGACAAAAGGGACGCCGGTCCTCGCGAGGCGAGGCTTGCGAAGCATTCTTGGCTTTACGTTAGATCCCAGCATTTTTCCCCCCAGTTTTATAATAATATATTCACGGGCTACGCCAAGTTTATTATTGTTAATGAGTTTAAAAATAACATTATAATATAGTTTTAGTTTAACATATTGATCAATATCATTTTTGGACATTGACTCAGCACTCCGCCTGGCTAACGCGCGGCCCAGTAAAAATTATGATTTGGTTGCATCTTACACGCATAAAACACAACGAATATCTGTAATAGTGTGTGTTAAGAAAAAGTAGTATATAAGCTGAACATTTTTATTGATAAAGCAGATTTGAATTTATATTCTTGTCTCAATTCCCTCACTGTGGCCAAGACACCTTTAGCCATCTCTTATCAGTCGTGAGTCGGCGTGTCTGGCAGTGAGTTTACCCTTCCCTAACCTGGTATTCCCGTCTACTATCCGTCTGTAACCTTAGGTCGCATGGTGCAAACGTCCCGAACATATTTATATATTTATTTATCACGTACTTGGTATATGATAGGTTAGGGCTGTAGGGCTTATAGGGTAGGGTAGGGTAGCTTATTACGGTCGTAGGTCTTGTAGGTTCCTTTAACTTATCATATATTTTCATGTACCGTCACACCCTTGACAATATTGCGGCCTAACTTGACGTTTGTTAGCGGTGGATGTACACATATTATAAATATAGTTTTTTATTCTTCCTTACTTCTGTTGAAGACTATGTATAAATAAAATATGAAATATTGTTGTTCTTAACTTAGTAAATTAAAATAATTTTCCTAAATGTGTAAATGCATTGTAAATGACGTATAACAAGCGTGAATTCGTCTACGTTACTAATAAACTATTTCATTTCAATAAAGTTTTATGTTTATTAAAAAGCCTATGGAAGACCAACAGCTTAATCAAACGAATAATAGAATCTTTGCTAGCAACAAAAATCAAATTACAATATTAACTAAGATAAACATTATGCAATACAAAAAAAGTACAATTTATATTTGTTAATGTTGTTCCGAGAACCGGCGAATTTAGTCGAGTAACGTACAAGTATTTATTTGCTTAAAAAAAACAAAAATGAAAATATAATCCTACTGTACTAGAATGTATAGATTTATGGATGTAGTAGCTGCGCCCCGCGGTCTTATGCGCGTAACTCTGCTCCAGTGCATTGGAGCGTGATGTTTTTGTAGCTTCATATTAATCGAGCTTATTAACTATCCCCGTGCAAAGTTTCAGCCAAATCCATTTAGTAGTTATTACGTGAAAGAGTAACAAACATCTATCCATCCATACTTACAAACTTTCGCGTTTATAATATGAGTAGGATGTTGGTTACTGTTTTACTCAAAAACTGCTGAAAATAATTGGCTGCAAGTTGCACCGGGATAGTTTATAAGCTGGAGCAGAGTAACGCGGGTAAAACCACGGGGCTCGTTATGAATATTTTTATACGTAGCTTTGTCCAATCATTGTGTGTGTGGTCTGAATAAAACATTGTCTGTACAGCTTTAGCACTAATCCCTTCCGGACAGACTGTCAAAACAAATACACAAAACACACATAAATACCTGCTGGAATGCACAAAAAACAATTCTGTAAACAACTCAATTTAAAACAGAATCCTTGTACAGTGTGGTGGCATCGTAATCCAGGCAAAAACCGCTTAACTGAAGGTTTTAAGCACTTTCATACAGCTTTGTAGATTTAAATACGACAATATGTAACATCGTGCTATGTTTCGTCATGTTACGTTTTGGAAGCAATGAATGGGGTGAATTTGCAATATTGGAATTTGTTTATCTTATTAGAATAATGTAAGAGATTTTTCTACAAACAAGTTTAAACAATATGTCAAAGATAAATTATGTAAAAAAGCTTATTATAAAATTTCTGATGATGTCAGTGACAAAACTGCTCTGAACAATACTGCTTTATTAATAATTGTAACATAAAATTTCTATTAAAAAAAAAATTATGTAAAAAAGCTTATTATAAAATTTCTGATGATGTCAGTGACAAAACTGCTCTGAACAATACTGCTTTATTAATAATTGTAACATAAAATTTCTATTAAAAAAAAAAGATTCCTCTGATTCTTGCCAGTTCTTCACAGAGTTGCACTTGTAGAACTGATGGTAGAAAAAAAGGGACTCATTATAAGAACATGATTTAAAATATTTTAAGCGTGTCTATATGAATAAAGAATATTTTGACTTTGACTCTGATTTTGATTCTTAATACTGTTCATTATAAGACTAGCTTCCCGCGCGCGGTTTCACTCGCGTTTCCCCTGTTCCCGTGGAAACTTCATAATAAAAAATAGCCTATGTTAATCTAAGGTGAATGTACCTTTCCAATGGTTAAAGAATTTTTGAAATCGGCGTAATAGTTTTTGAGATTATTCATTACAAACATACACATACACAAAAATACAAATCTTTCAAATAATATTAGTATAGATTTGATTGTTTGTTTGCATTGAATAGGCCCCGAAACTGCTGGAGCGATTCCAAAAAATCTTTCACCGACGAAAGCTAGGTTATCCAGGTGTAACATATGCTATATTTAAGTATTCTCATGTTTGACTAGACCGTAGGCGCAGTGGCTACGACAGTGCCTTCCGCTCAATGGCTACGGCAATGGCTAATAGACTTGGTGTTTAGGGTTCGATTCCCATACGAGATAATTATTTGTGTGAACCACAAATAGTTGTTCTGAGTCAGGGAGTGCTTTGTGTAAAAATAAACCTGATACACCCACGGGAACGGGCGCATCGCGGGTGGAACCGCGCGCGGGAATCTAGTTGTAAATGGGATACGCAAAAATCGAAAAGTGTACCAATAATGACTTTGTTTGTGCTGGTATTTACTTTTCACAGAAGATACGTGTAGCTATTCAACGGGGCAATGCTGTCAGCTGTAAACCTTGCCATATAGCATGTTTTAGCATAGTTAGTAGGTACAGACAACCAAAGAGATAGGTTAACACAATGTGAAACTCATTATTGATTTTAAACTGTATACCTATATACTTTATGCCGTGTGGTCTCCGGCTTAGAATTATAGACCACCCCACGTCTTACCATGGGTGTCGTAAAAGGCGACTAAGGGACATATGGGTGATGGATGGGCAGCAGCATCTTTTAGCTCAAGGTTTACATCTTACTGCGATCACCAATCCGTCTGCTAAGCGTGGAGATTATGGCAATATCCCTCTATGATCCTTGCTTGCCAAGGTCTGTTAAGAGGACGCCCATGTTCAGCAGTGGACGTAAACGGGCTATTGATGATGATGATGATACATACTTTATAAGAAGATTTAACTATTATGTGTATTTATGGATAGTTAGAAGAAAACTCTTCACCCACAAAGAATTATCGGCAATCGTTGTGATATAACTATATTTATTTACATTCATTGATATAGACGGTGTAAACCTATCTCGTTGGCCGACTGTACCAGGTACCTATGCTATAAGTTAGTTCCTAGGTCGTCTGTCTCGGTTTTTAGAACATCATCTATAACAAGCGTATACTAGGAGTGGGCAGCAGCGTTTCCTTGTGTATTACACCATAATACTGCGGTCACCAACCCGCCTGCCAACTTTGGCGTAACACAGGAGAGGATATGATATCAGCTGATGATGAGTATATTTTACTCTGTCTTATATTATAATCAAAGTCAAAGTCAATATATCTTTATTAACATAGACAGTTAGACATATTTAAAAGTATTGTATAAATATTGTTTTTATGATACGTCCACTTTGTTTCCTACCACCTTGTATGCAAACAATTACATTCGGTCAAGAATTACATAACAAAAAAACAACAGATTCCATATTCTTATTCCGAATCACAACACAAGTATTACCATTCACACATCTACTTACTAGGGCGTTCATAAATACCTACTGAACACCCAGTTTTAACTGGAGATTACAGAGAGCTTTGTGGCTTTCAACCGGACAATATTTTCGACCGGCTCCTTTTGTAGGCTTCCACGTCCTAAGCTTTGTTTACTTACGATGCTTTGTGGGATGGTGATTTTTAATGGTCGGCTCTCTCTTTTATGGTTATTAAAATTGTAATAAAGGTTTGAAAGGAGATTGGGTGGTGATATGAGTTTTTATGTTCAAGTATGATTAGAAAAGGTTTTAAAAAAGGCTATGGCTTAAAAAAACTTAATTAAAAATTGTGTAAGAAAATATTACAGAATAAAGATGTTATATACTAAATATAATATATTAACTACACTGTGTTACTTCAGAAACACGGAACGGACCCAAAAACTAGACTCATATATTCTCTATCTATACTAATATATAAAGCTATTTTGTTTGTTTACTTGAACGTGCAATAGCAGGAACTGCTGGACGGATTAGAAAAAATATTTTTGTGTTAATTATACAGTTCCTACAGAAACGGGAATTTACGTGGGTGAAACCGCGCGCTGGAAGCTAGTGAAAGATATCAATCATTAATTCATTATTATTTCATTCACGCCTCTTTGATATAGGGGGTGCTGCGATTTTGATATACCAAAAAACCTACTTAAAAAAGAAAAAAAATAACTATATACTTTAAAAATAAATCTGTAGTAGTCTGTAACAGTTTCCGTAGCGAGACAGCCTTAATACTCGAAGGTAATCTAACTTTCGAGTATTAAGGATGACTACGCTGCGAAAATCTCGGTGTTACATCGATACCCAGTTGGAGGAGGTCTATATTCAGCAGTAAACCTTATGCAGGCTAATAATGATCATATATTTGGTTAAATGCAAATTTCAGTGATATAAGACTGATGTAAGCTTTAGCTTTAATATTACAAAGAAAACTTTACCTCCACTTCATACTCAAGAACCTTGAACTAAATCGAACTAAATCACAACCTAGTTTACTTGACTGACAGTTACCGTGATGGTTGAAACAATACAAAAGCGCGCGGCAAACTGTCACTTGTCAACACCAACGAGGCATCGCAATCATGAGTAAAGACAGTTACTCACTAGAGCACTGTCACTGTTACCGAAGTAATATCACGCTGTTCATAGCGTACTTGCCACCGGTTATTACCAGAGTAGTTCACTTTGTATATTTTGCTGTGGTATTTGTTCACATACATTGGTAATGACTTGAGTCCATATTTTTGTCATTAGATAGCGTTGTTATAAATAAGTTGAAAGTCGCTATCGAGATTGTCCGCCATTTAATGAGGTTCCCGATGAACCTAAAAACTATTTTCATCGTGTTTCACCCGTTCAAAGGTTGGTTTCAACCAATTGTTCTTAAATCTTAAGAGCAACCCACTCCCGGTTAATTAGAGCTCAAATACAACCTATCTGGTTTTTTATTTATTACCCAGTAAGAGTATTACCTCTGCTCCCAACAACTCACACTACTAACTTCCCGCTTGGACTTTGCCAGTTACAGTAATCTAAACGTGAAGGTGCGTCCATAACTGAGAAGTGTTCTCATTTAGCGTGTCCTACCTGACTTGTAGGTTGTTTCTCTAACTGAATCCTGCATTATTTCACTGTAACTGTTCCGTTAGTTAAGGTGACAACTTTCCAATGAGTGCCCGGCTTTATGTGCAGGTACTTCTCACCTGTCGTCGATATTGGAAGTTAGCGTGTTGACCTAAATGGCCTGATAGTTGATAGATTCGAGGCCGAGTTTGACTAATAGCTGGCGTCCTGAAGAAGGCTGAAGTTTGCTGAAAATGGAAATCGAATGGAAAATGGAGTCAACAATGATTTTAAGTATAAACTCATCTCATATCATCATTTATAAAACTATACTAGCAGTTACGAAGCGGCCGTAGCCCAGTGGCTAGGGCGTCGGACTTGTGATCTTGTGGTTGCCGGTTCAATCCCCACTCATTGCACTACCTACGTGAACCCACTCGTAACAAAAGCATTTTAGCTTAGCACGAGGGGTTAACAAGAGTACTAGTAGACTGCAAAACTCTGCTAGTAATCTTTATTGAATAAAAATATTTGCTGACCAAACTAACTATCCTAGTGTAACGGTAATTTTGTTAATTCCGACCTGAAGTGAGTCTTCCGTTACAAAAAATATGTTTGTACGTAAATGGTTTAAATAAAAATAATTATACATCTACACTTCCTATTGCATAAATATTATTAATTAGTATGAAAACATGGCATTTTTTGTTGGACTCTAAAATAAGCACCATAAAGAAAACAATACACAACGACTACAACCATAGTGTAGCGGTATTTGGCTCGCTTTAAATCTCGGAGGTCGTGGGTTCGCCCCCCACGCCGGAGAGAAAATCTTTGTGTAAATCCTTAGATTTCTTTCCGGGTCTGGTTGGTTGAGGGACTACCCTCTGTGCCTCGGAAAGCACGTTAAGCCGTTGGTCCGAATTTTTATAACAGCATCTATACTAATTGTACTATACATATATCTAGGAACGGGTTTATTTTTTTCGGACGGACATATGTTGTTAGCCCTTAGGCTTTTGCTACCTCACCGGGCGACTCGGAACGGGCAGCAGCGTTTCCTTGTGTGGTACAACATAATACTGCGATCACCAACAACAGTGTTCAACAGTAGACGTTATACGGGCTAATGATGATGATGATTTGTGTCACGCCACGGCCGTTCATAGTGCAATCAAGTAGTTGGTAAGTTGTTACAAATCTCAATATGGATTATGGATATGCAATAACTGATATGGATATTGAACATACCGAATCCAGACAAATAGATTTGTTCAAACGGTTTACCGGACAATAACATTTGATTGCAGTACTAACAATCATTTGCAAGCTATCTGGAGCCTGTTACGTGTCACGCCGCTTAGAATGCAATCACATAACTGGTCTCATGGGTTTATTAAATGAACTAAACTAGGCCAAAGTTTTTCTCAATTAGTTTTCCACTTACTATTATAAATACTACAGTAGATACGATCAATCATGCAATCATGTGTCATATAGATTTTAGATATTTATTATTAGGACAAAGTTTCGTTCATTTACGGGGCATTTGTTTAAGTATTGGAATGCTGGAGCGTGCTACGTGACACGCTGCCCAGATAGCAATCTTGTGTTATGGAGATATTGGACATATCAAATTACACACCAAAAAGTTTATCTCAAATTGTTTACCGGACACTATACTACGTACTCGATTGCAGTTGATATTAAAATCATTTGCACGCCATTCAAAGCGTTCTACGTGTCACGCTGCCCAGATTGCAATCGTGTATCATGGAGATATTGGACTTGTGGCTAACTGGGACAAGCTTGATTCAAGCGTACATTTGTTTGGTTATGTGTTTAGATTTAATTGAAATGTAGTTAAGCAGTTAAGGCAGCCTTCCATGATCGATATAAAAGAAAAAAATCGCGAAATCATGAAAAAAAAAGTGATCTGGTTAGTCGAAGTGATTAACATTGTAATAGCCAAAATTCAATATTTTTGATTAGGAATGTAAACTTGACATATACAATGATTTTTTATCACATCTATTCAAAAAAAGCTAGTTTATTCCTCGTAAACAGGGACCAAAATAGCTCATTAATCCCTTCGGGACCAAAAGTGATTTGAATTTGGAATGTGGATATTGTTAATAATTTTTCAATCAGCAAAGAGGTGAATCACAAACCATGCGGGAACAATGTATTGAATATGTGACAGGCTGAAAAACTGCGAGCGCGCCAAATTTAAAAAAAGTTGATGAAAAATAAACAACGCGCGAAATTAAATGCATTCTGCTTTCGTTCGTAGTTGATTAATATTCAGATTTTAGAATTATAGTGCGTCTTCCTCAAGTGAAAGTATTATTATGTCTTATGGTTCTTCATTGTACGTAAATAAATTCTTGTTCATAAGTTGCACTTACTTATTTTCTCATAGAGGGTGATAAAAAGTAGAGTGTCCACCTCGGGAGCAACACTATTTTAAGCTCGCTGCGCTCAGGATTCTAGTTAAGAATCCCTCGCTCCGTTCGGGATTCTACTCTAGAATCCTTCACTCCGCTCTGGATTAAAAAAAACATTCTCGCCTTTAAAATAGTTGTTTGCTCCCTAGATAAACAATCCACTATCATAATATTTTTGATGAAATAAATACACTTAATAATGTTTGAAATTTATGGATAGAAAACGACCTATTTAATTAATCAAAGGTTAGTATTGTCTTACTTTTCTATTAAAGCCTTGTCGTCCCAAGATCTAATTAACTATAATGTCAAATGTAAGAATAGCACACTTGAAAATAATAATTGTATGTATAAGTTAAATAGTCAATTTTAATCACATCGGTAGCTAAAATAAAGACCTTTTATTCAAAATAGTTAAAACGATTTTAAGAAGTTCAGGAATTTCATTTAAATTTAGAAGGAATCCGACACCGAATTTCGAAATAACGATGTTTATTTTTTTTAAATGACTTACAAATTCCATTCTTTTGCTAATAATATACTGCCTATAAGTGATGCCTTCACTAAAGAGACCGGAGCCGTTTTACACTTGAATTTAATAAAGCTTTAGTTAATAGGAAAATTCCTTTCTATTGGCCTCGGAGTTCAGAGTTCAGAGCCATCTAAATGAATTCCTACAGGTCCGAGTAATCTTTCTTTCGAGCCATGTTATGGATGACTTTGTGTTTCAAGAAATTGCTTTGTAAAAACGAATTTTAGTTTTGTTTTTTTTTTTATTTTACTTGAGTCTTTAATGGAAGTCACATAATTATTTTTTTAATCAGATGATTGCCAAACAAGCATGTCACCAGCCTGGTGGTAAGTTGTTATAGTAGCCTATTAACACTAGCAATACGAGAGGTATCTTTTTTGATTACTATCAGAGTTTATGCACACTACTAATATTCTTGTTGACCCACTGTGCTAAGCTAAAATGCTTGTGTTACGAGTGGGTTCACATCGGCAGTGTAATGGGTGGGGATCGAACCGGCGACCACATAATCGAGAGTCCGACGACCTAGCCATTGTGCTGCAGCCGCTGAAATCACGCGTTGCTGACTCTAGTCCCAACTACCAATTTAAGCACTGGCTAGTGATAATTATATTTAAAAAAATTATGAATCAACTAGCTTCCGCCTGCGACTTCGTACGCGGATCCGGTTGCTTATGCCAGCGACGGCACGTCGGGGTCGTCAAAATCGAAGATCTGAAAAGTCTGATGTCGAATTCTTAAGCCCGGGACAGCTGTTCAGAGAATGTCAAAGTCGATAATAATTCAAACGTTCGTTGCGCTCTTCTTGTCTCTTCATGCCATACTCCAGCAATTCTTTCTCTCTCACTTTCTAATGGATTATGAATATTTTGTTGTTTGTGTGTAAAACTCGATCAGCAGTTAGTCGCCTGAAGACTAAAGACCTGTAAGTAGATGTGCGAATACGCTGATAACTCAAGCGTGATTCTGTATCGGTAAACGTTTCCGATTCGCGAGACAATGCATGTCGCTCGCGATCAGCGGAAAGACGCGCATCGTGTTGTCTCTAGAGACCTAGAAGTAGATGCGTAGATAGATATCGTTTCTGCTCCCCTGCGTTACCGGGTAGGCTACCGTGTCACGAAGATAAATGGAAAAGGAAATTAAACACTCAAATAAAATAAGCCCGAAGGCATATTTATTCGATAAAATAAAAAAGTTAATAGGAGTTTTGGCAAGTAGAGTCAAATTTTCAGTGATTCATCGAAAATTCCTAAACTGATACCGCCTTCACCGCGTCGAGGTACTCCCAGCTTATGTTATTTTATAATTATACAGTGAAATTAGTGACAGCTTTGAATTCCACGACATATTCAATGTACAGACACAGTTTTTTTTCTGTTCTATTATATGTATGTAGATAAAATGATATCGAATAGATAAATAAATTAAAATTATGGAACAACAAGCTGCGCCCCGCGGTTTTACCCGCGTCACTCTGCTCCAGTGTCGGAGGTCGAAGCGTGATATTTTGTAGCCTTTATGTTAATCCAGGTTATAAACCTTACGCGTGCAAAATTTCAGCCAAATTCATTAACTTGTTTTTGCGTGCAAGAGCAACAAACATACATACATTTACACATGCAAACTATCGCATTTATAATATTAGTAAGATATTACAATTTGAACCTGTCTCTGTGTTCCCATTTCTTTTTCAGTCATATCGTCACCGATATATCAGCTGATAAATGAATGTCATTTATTGACACACAAAGAGTTAATTAAGTTTACATACGCCGACGTAAGTACGTTAATCATTAAAGTTATGTGTCGTTCGAAATTGAAAAATGTAATATGAATACAAAAAAATAATTGATTGACTTTTTTAATTACATTAAGTTTCATATTTACCTCAACCATCATACAATCTCCGTAGCGTGGCGGTATTTGGCTCGCTTTAAATCTCGGAGGTCGTGGGTTCGATCAACATGGTGGACAGAAAATCTTTGTGTAAATTCTAAGATTTCTTCTCGGGTGTTGGCTGAGGGACTACCCTCAGTGCCTTGGAAAGCACGTTAAGCCGTTGGTCTCGATTGTTATATGCTGGTTTTTACTTTGCACAGCAGGTAAGCATTGCCATTCAACAGGTTAATGCTGCCAGCATTCTGGGAACCTTGCTAAGTAGAATAGATTTAGAATAGTATTTTATAAGTGAGTTTTAATTTAAATTAGCTACTTTTAGTTGTATATTATGTATTTTATCGATTTAAATCAATAAATTTATGAACATTGTTATAACATCATCTATAATGCTTTACAGTATTAGCCGGTTTTCGTTCGACCGGTTTTCGTTACTACCTACTAAACATGGGCCTTCTCTTAATAGATTTTGGCAAGTCGTTAAGAGAATGTCTATTGAAACCCAGAGTCATTGATATTGCTTTTATCACCAGGCTTGGCACTCGGATTGGTAATCGCAGTAAGATGGGAGGATCTTTGAGCTGAAAGATGTTGCTGCCGATCCATCAGGTGTAAGTCCCTCAGGCCGGGACTCCACCAAAGCGGAGACGAGACGAGCGGAAAGGAGACGTTTTTTAAACAACCAACAGAATTGCGATATTAAGACATCTCCTCTCCGTTTAGCTTCAGTGGAGATCGCTGTGCGGAGTGTATGGCGCGATGGAAGCGGAGGTGTGAGCTGTGCGCGGACGACGCACGGCGGAGACGAAAGATGTGAGCGGCGTGCAGTGATCGATGTTACCCTCCCCCCTCCCGCCTCTACGCAGAATGCATACTGAGCACTTAATACCTCGCACACTCGCAAGGCTAGCCAGCACACATCTCTGCTACACAAGGCATTTCCGTACAGATTCGGTGGGTTCACTGGAGCTGAAAAACATCTCTTCTCGAACAGCACACAGCACACCGCACACAGCTCCGCTTTGGTGGAGTTCCGGCCTTAGTCACTTCTTACCATATCCATAGGAAGATATCAGCTGGTCCATACTTACAGGGCGACAGATTTTAATAAAACTTTGGCATGGAGATAAGAACAAATGGAAATCACATGTCAGTTTATTTTAAGTACATGTCAGCATATTTACATAAGTCTATGACTAAAACACTATGTTAAGGATTACAGATGTAGGTACGCTAGATAGCTAGGTACACTAGTCATAAATCTAGGACTGTTAGCGCTAACAATGGTATACGAACACAACAGTATAAAGTACAGTCAGCACAAGATATATCGAACTGCCAAGTAAGATTGGTTTTCATTTTATTGGGAGCTCAAGCTTTTGTCCGCTGTAACGTCTATGTTGAAATTCGATTGTGCCTTTAAATGAGTTGTAGGTACAGTCAACCACGGAGTTAATTTTACATATTTTAAAAGTATCTTTAATTTATATTTTCTCGTTTATGCGGCACCAGTGGGATAGTATTGGTCAGAGTTTTTTTTAAGTTTACTAGCAGTTTTGCAGTCTACTAGTATTCTTGTGCCCGTGCCCGTGCTAAAGTTAAGTTACGAGTGGGTTCACGTCGGTAGTGCAATGGGTGATGATCGCACCGGCGACCTCAAGATCACAAGTCACTATCCATTAGGCTTCGGCCGTGTGAGTTTATGCGATAAGTTGACTGTTATGTATAATTGTGCACAGCTAGCATCAAACTCTTCACCTATAAAGAGAAACGGGCAGTTGTACTATCATGACCACTCCATGTCCTCCCATGGGTGTCGTTAAAGGCGACTAAGGGACATGTGGCCGATGGATGGGCAGCAGCATCTGTTAGCTCAAGGTTTACTTCTTACTGCGATCACCAATCCGTCTGCCAAGTGTGGTGATTATGGCAATATCCTTCTACGATCCTGGCTTGCCAAGGTCTGTTAAGAGGAGGCCTATGTTCAACAGTGGACGTAAACGGGCTGTTGATGATGATGAATTGATAAAAAAGATGTTAACTTATTGTTTATACCAGGCTAGATAAGTACATTGCGGCAACATTAGCAACCGGCAAAGGTTTCAAAATTGTTATTGTTATGACTTTTGTCTATACGGATTCAAAAAAAGTATCTCCTGTATAAAGTACCCAAAGTATTTTATTTCTATGCGCCACCCAATTAAACACAAATCCATACATATATCTCTTTGGTTGACTGTACATGATTGTTATACTTTCTTGTTATCGTATTAAAAGTGTTTAAATTGTTTTCATATATATTTTCATTATGTTAGAACTAAAGAGGTTTTAAGCTGAAGGGTTATAAACTTAGTAAATATTATGGTTTATGTATGCTTGTGTTACGTCTTAGCGTAGTGGTATTTGGCTCGCTTTAAATCTGGGAGGTCACGGGTTAGATCCCCACGCTGGACAGGAAATCTTTGTGTACATTCTAAGCTTTCTCTCCGGGTCTGGTTGGTTGGGGGACTAGTGACTACCCTCCGTGCCTCGGAAAACACTTTAAGCCGTTTTTCCCGATTATTATTATACAACAGCGTTTCCTTGTGTGAGCAAACATAATACTGCGATCACCAACCCGCCTGCCAAGCGTGGTGACTATGACAAATACCCTCCCTCGAGAGAAGGCCCATGTTCGGCAGTGGACGGAATACTGGCTAATAATGATGATGATTTTTTATAACTTTATGTTTTGTTAATTGTATTAAAAATTAAGAAATTATACCTAAGTCCTGAATACATTAATAAATGGTAATAAATAACCAAATAAAGCACATTTATTCAACACTATAGGATAGATTAAATCATAGGTACTATCAAGTTATCGATTCCAACTCCTCTCTGTCAATTAAAACTATCGATAAACCAGTTAGCACAGTGTATTCTCAACCTACGAAATACTCTCGTCGAGGATCCTGTTTATTCATGCACCGTCTAACGACAGTGTACACAGTAAGGGCAGGTACACACTCATCAATTATTACCTACACTTAATGCCCGGCCTCGCAGCCGCTCTATAAATAATGCACTGCCCGTTTTGCCCACCTGACGCTCTTCAACGTCATAAAAATGTAAACTTTGGGAAACATTGTGGTTTACATGTTAATTTGTTTGTTGAAAGCTGCTTACATTTTTAAGTTGGAATAGGTGTGATGCAGTGTGTCTGGTTCAGGGACTCGTATCTAGCCTTAACTTATAAAACCCTTTTACATCCACTGCTGAACTGCTTTTTTTTGTTGTTTAATATTACTAGCAGAGTTTTTCAGTCTACTAGTATTCTTGTTAACCCCTCGTGCTAATCTAACATGCTTGTGTTACGAGTTGATTCACGTCGGTAGTGCAATGGGTGGGGATCGAACCGGCGCGCGGCGACCACAAGATCACCGACGCCCTAGCCATTGGGCTCCGGCCGCTTGTTCCTAATGAATCTGGAGAAACCATGGTGGTTGAGAAATATTACCCTAAGCACCACTGTTGGCTGGGATTTTTTTTTTTTTTTGTGTCCTTTAGTCGCCTATTACGCCAACAATGGGTGGATATGAGATGGTCTTCACAGGGGCTCGTATGTTAATGTTTTATGGATTGTATCTACAGGGAACTACGAAACTTTTGACTTATAGAAAAGGTAAATAGTTATTAGAAACATACAAACAATCACAACCTCTGAGGCGCAACGGTAAAGGTCGTGGATTCGATCCCCACGCCGGACAAGATTTTTTTATGTAAATCTAAAATTTATTTCCAGGTCTGATTGATAGAGGGACTACCTTTTGTGCTTCAGAAAGGACGTTACGCTATTAATTTGCGAATTTTGTAGCATCATTAATAACAATCGTATACCACAGAATGGGCTGCAGCGTTTCTCTGTGTGTTGCAACATAATGCGGTCACCAAACCGTTTGCGGAGCGTAGTGACAATGGCGCAATCCTCTCTAAGGAGGAGGCCCATGTTCAGCAGCGGACGTAATACGGACTGTTAATGATAATGACAAACATCTAAATGTTATTTTTATATCCGCCATATAAATTTAACTGAATGATGGTTAGAAAACATGGACTTCACATGAGTATGTGCTTGTGCTAGGTACAGTTACCTAAGCTGGCTCTTCTAAAATAAGATACCTAATTAAATCAAGTCAACAATAGTGGGCATTACTACGTTTTACTTAATCTCCATCTTAACATAATAATTTCCAAGATTTACATCAACTCCCTTAATTCCTCTCTCTGTCCCGGGACCAAAGGATCAAAACTAAATCTTACTTCAACCTCATCCGAATTCAAATTCTCTGAAAGCCCTATTATTTGCTAAGTCACTCTAATAAACATAAACTTAAGTTATAAGTAGAAATTAAATAACTTTTTACTACCTACTATTACACCTATTCCGTATATGTCTTGGAAATCTCAGACAAATAATTCTGTAAAAGTTCTATTGACCTCGACGGCTACTGGCTTACCCAATTGACGCTGTCCTGTCTTAACTAAAACTCTGTATTAAGGCGCGGTGAATAGACGACTTTTACGTATTAGTTTTGTCACTGTTGCTCCGCGTAGAAATGAAAGAGAAGCGAAGAGACGCCGCGATGGCGCAACGTTTCGTTCGACTCGTTCGAGTAATTTAATACATGAATCCTTGCAAATATCTTATTCCAATCGATAAATAAAAACAACAGTTCCCTTAATTATTATTTATTACATCACTGTTATTAATATTATCAAGATTTGTTAATAAATAATACAGTTACAATTGCTACAATTTCAATTTAAATGGTTATTTTATGGTTTTTTTTATCGAGAAAATTTACCGAAAACGTGTTTTGAACACAATGGTCCCCCATAAATATGATCAAGATTAACATATATTTTTTTTGCTGCTCTAAAATGTAAACATTTGGCTAAAAAACTGTTTTGTGAAGCCTATTTTACTAAGTACAGCGCCTTAAATTGAACTTTCAATATTAGGTGATCATTGTAACTAACTGTGGTGTGCACTAAAAGCAGCACGCATTCTGTCAATGTTACGTCAAACGCCATAAGATTAGTTAAAAAGATAAAAAAGTTAATACAAAAAGTAAATATAGTTAGTTAATATTAAAAAGTTTATACTGTCAAAAGCACTAAGATTATAAAATATATAAAATGTAATATCGTGGTTAAGTATTCTTAAATTTTCTAATTTTCCGCCCAATTTTCTTTTTTTTTCGGATTGTCATACGTAGGTAGCCACGAGGCTTTTGCTACTTCACCGGGCATAAAGGCGAGCAGTGCTCCAGCCTTAATAAATGGTTTTAAAACTACAAACTAAGCAACCTGCGCAAGAGGGCGCCCCCTGTGGGGCTTGGACCTCGGCTCAGGGCGGTCGCTGGCGATGAGATTGAGGAATTATGACATTTAGTATTTTAGGAGAGTTTTGTGCAATTGTCGCTCTACTTTACAGTTCGCGGGCCTCTCGGACTTCGGGTCTACGAGGGCATCGGATGGTTCTTTGCAAGCTAAGGGTCAGGAGGACGAGGGGGGACTTATTTTCTTCTTTCATAAGAACCTTCTCCCGATGATAACGAACACAACAAAAAAGAATTAGTGAAATATGTCCAACCGTTCCGTGATGCCATGATCAAGGGAAAAAGGGATTCATTTTATGTATATAGGGTGACTGGTAATTAGTGACCGATACCTAAACACATGATTGTGCTCATGATAACAAACAACTTTTACTATGGCACCAATCTTGAAATCGCGAAAAAAAAATCAGCTGTTCCATACATTCATGTTCACATAACTCGTCAACATGGTAGGGAGCAGATGTTTTTTTTTTTCGTGATTTCTGTTTTGGTGCCATAGTAAAAGTTGTTTGTTATCATGAGCACAATAATGTGTTTAGGTATCGGTCACTAATTACCAGTCACCCTATATAGATATTTAAATATAGATATAAAAAGCTTTGAATCGACCATTTGATTGAATTATCTATCGAATAATTGTTTCAAAGGTCATGACCAACAATGCCCTCAAAGGGTCATTGCCTTGATTTCCAGGTATAGTAGGCGGGTTGATGACCGGAGCTTCATGTTTTAATGTATAGGTAAAAAGACTGTATGTTTACTACTTGTAGTTATATTATGTTTAAGTTAAGGTCCAATAAAATTATATTGTTTGTATTAAATAGACTCCAATACTACGTAATCGATTTAAAAATTTTACCGTTGGGAAGCTACACTAACACCGGATGACATAGCTGACCTGCTAATTGTACTTGCAGTAATCGTCATTTTTGGGATTTTCACTTTTATTGCGAAAATTACATTACAGGACCCTAATCTCATCATCATCAGCAGCCCGTTTACGTCCACTGCTGAACATGGGCCTCCTCTAAACAGACCTTGGCAAGCCAGGATCGTAGAGGGATATTGCCATAATCACCACGCTTGGCAGACGGATTAGTGATCGCAGTAAGATGTTAACCTTGAGCTAATAGATGCTGCTGCCCATCCATCAGCCATATGTCCCTTAGTCGCCTTTTACGACACCCATGGGAGGACCCTAATCTATACATCGAAAATTAAAATTCCATTTTTTTATTTTAAACATGTTTTTATTTAACGGAAAACGCCTTACTTGCCCAAAAATGTATTTAAACCGTTTATCTCGTAATCGCGATTTTGCAAGTACTGCGTTTGCATTAAGAAGGACAGATAGGCTATATTTAACTATGGAGTTCCCACGGGAACGATAACTACGCGGATGAAGCCATATTTTTTTAGATTTATTGTAAACTACTAGTATTCCAGTTAATATCTCGTGCTACGAGAGGGTTAACGTCGGTAGTGCAATGGATGGGGATCGAACCGGCGGCCACATAATCGATAGTCTGACACCACCCATTAGGCAACGCCTGCTTAAATTACCAATAGAAAATATGTTTTAAACTAGCTGTGGCCCGCGACTTCAACAGCATGGAATCAACTTTGAGATACTTCCATACAATCTTCATCCCTCCCTTTCAACCTTCAATTATTTTTTGCTATAAAAAGGAGACCCTTTTTTTACATACATAAGCTCATGCCTGTTTCCCAGCGGGGTAGGCAGAGACAATTGACCTACACTTGCTACGATCCCTACACACATCTTTCGCTTCATTCACTCTCATAACATTCTTCATACAAGCACGTCGGTTTAGAGTGGATCTTATTTGACCTTTTGCGAGGATGTCTCCGATTTGGTCAAAGAACGTTCGTCGAGGTCGTCCCCTTCCGACTGTGCCACTCACACTTGCCATGTGGTATACATGGCAAGTGTGAGTGGTGTTTTGTCAATCTTTCTTTATCCATTCTTGCCACGTGACCAAACCATCTCAACATTCCCTTCTCTTCCTTTTTTTTGTACGGCGTGAAATGCCTTTACGCATTCCCACCGCCGCTGCAACGTATTCGCGCGCTGGCGGTGGAATATGTAGGACTCGCCCTGTCCATAGCGTGGTATGCTAAACTCATACCACGATGAGAAGACCTTACACCACTAAAACCCCCCGGACACTCCTCCGATACCTCCTACGCATAAACAATGCGACCCCTATTAAGAGGAGCCTATCCTTTCTGTGGTTCTAAACTATCTGAGTACCAAATTTCATTTAAATCCGTTGAGTAATTTCTGCGTGAAAGGCTGACATAGACAGACAGACAGACAGATACTTTCAGATTTATAATATAAGTAAGGATCTAAAAACAGTCCCTTGTCTAAACAAATTAGCGTCCAAGTTCTGAACCCGATTTTGTTTCTAAACTAATTAACAATCGCTAATTAAATTGTTAGCGTCTCGAGTCAATGTCATCACTTTATTCTGCTATCGAGTTAAAAGTGTCATCGGTTGATTATCCGAATTTATTACTTTCTAAGTAGATTTGTTTCTACTTTGTTAGCGATCGGACTTGGCAGTTGTGAAATTAGGTGCTTCAGAGTTTGTATTTATCGTATAATTTAATTAAACTGTTAAAGAGTTAGATAATTAAGTCCCTTCATTTGTTTTGATATAACCCTCGTTGTATCTTCTAATATATAAAATTCTCGTGTCACAGTTTTCGTTGCCATACTCCTCCGAAACGGCTTGACCGATTCTCATGAAATTTTGTGAGCATATTGAGTAGGTCTGAGAATCGGCCAACATCTATTTTTCATCCCCCTAAATGTTAGGGGTAGTCCACCCCTAAATTTTTATTTTTATTTTGCAGTCAGTTAGGGGTAGACACCTACCTCTAGGTAGGTGTAGGGTAGGGGTAGGGTAGAGGTAGGGTAGGGGTAGTGTAGGGTAGGGGTAGTGTAGGGTAGGGGTAGTGTAGGGTAGGGGTAGTGTAGGGTAGGGGTAGTGTAGGATAGGGGTAGTGTAGGGTAGGGGTAGTGTAGGGTAGGGGTAGTGTAGGGTAGGGGTAGTGTAGCGTAGGGGTAGTGTAGGGTAGGGGTAGTGTAGGGTGGGGGTAGTGTAGGGTAGGGGTAGTGTAGGGTATGTATCGATTGAGGCAGTACGAAGTCTGCCGGGTCAGCTAGTAGAGTTATAAGAATAACAAAAAATCGTGACATTTCTAGTAAAAATAATTATTGTGTTTATTCAAAGATTTCATTTTAGATCTGATTGGTTGAGGGTAGGGATGCCACCTTTTTTTTAGTTTCATATAGTACTTTTTACAAAAAGTAGCTAAATATATAGTACTTTTGGGAAATTCAGGAAAAAAGAAGTACACATATATTTTTAATAATTTTTCCACGTGTATGATCCATACAGTGAAGATTCTATCCCCCTCTTATTGACTAAGAGTCATGCTAACGAGCTTTTTTCTCTTTTTTTAAGCCTCCACGTATTGTTCAGTGGCATTTTTCATTCTTTTCATATTCTGCGCAGTGGGTGCGGTCAAAATGTTTGTTAATGGGGTGAATTTTAGTTTAGCAAAAGAATATAGTACTTTTTGTACTATATTATTTTTATATAATATATAGTACATTTGACTGACATATAGTACGATACTATATAATATAGTGCGAGTGGCAACCCTAGTTGAGGGACTACGTTCCGTTTCGACTCCGTTCTCGGAATGCAGTTTTAAACGTTTAGTTAAGTTATCAATTACAATTGTATACCGGGTAACGGGAAGCAACGTATTCAATACTGTGGTAACCAATCCGCCTGCCAAGCGTGGTGACTAAGGCAACAAACCCGTTCAGGACTGGCCCAAGGTAAGCCGTGGACGTTATACGGGATTATGACCTGGTTAGTTCAGGGAATACCCTCTGTTTCTTAGAAGGCAAGTTAAACCGTTTATCCAGACTGTTAGAAATATTTTTTGAAAATTCACTCCATAATAGCTTTTTAATTTTAAATAGTTATTCTGGATCTAAATGCACTTTGTATCCATGAATTATCCTACTGTTAACTCCACCGCGACACATTGATTTAATATGACGCAGAAGTTGTGTTGGAAGAAATAGACGGACAAGACAGAGAAAGCACAGATATGACAAACAGAAACATGGACATCAACCTTCCACTCTCCTAAATACAAAATAAACCGTACAAAACCCCAACACCCCACACTAATGTCATCCAATAATGCTCTGTATCCGATTTGTTCTTGCTCCAGTTTTTGTCGCGACGAGCGAATGATAAATGATCCCACTGAACTGGTGCTGCTTCAAATTTAATGACAATATGAAGGTGCCTCACAATTTATGGAAAGGGATTTGTTTTGACAACCTCCGTAGCGGCTCGCTTTAAATCTCGGAGGTCATGGGTTCGATCCCCATCAATCTTTGTGTAAATTCTTAGATTTCTTTCCGGGTCTGGTTGGTTGAGGGACTACCATCCGTGCCTCGGAAAGCACGTTAAGCCGTTGGTCCCGATTGTTATAACATCATCTATAATAATCGAATACGAGCAGCAGCGTTTCCTTGTGTGGTACAATATAATACTGCGGTCACCAATCCGCCTGCCAAGCGTGGTGACTATGGCAAATACCCTCTCCCGGGAGGAGGCCAATGTTCAGCAGTGGACATTATACGGGCTGATGATAATGATTCCGATTATTTGTTTTAGCTTTGATGACTAGTTTTTAGGCAGTTCTCAGTAGTCGCCATGGTAGCAAAAAAAAAGAGTAACGATACGACAAATAAATGTAATCATTTATTTTTTATTTACTCATTAGATACAGTACTAATTAGTGATACCTGGTATCCCGGGTTCGATTTCCACCCAAGGCAATTATTTGTCTAAACAGCGTAAGTATTGTTTTTATGAGTCTGGGTGAAAGATGTGTTTTTAAATTGCATTTTCCATAATGGCTGTAGCAAATTTCCGATTTGCTCTATCCGACCCACCACAAAGAGTGCGCCCGCGACAGCGACGCATCTTTTCTCGCTCCAGACTTTTAAATTACAAAGAACGACTTCTTGACCGTTGCATTCATAGCCCCGAAGTCCAAGAGTCTTGTAAACTGTAAAGTAGAGCGATAGTTCCACAAAACTCGCCTAAAAATTCAGGCCACTGAGCCACCGGTGCATTCCTCATGTTGTACACAATGACATGTAACGACTTTTGTCTTAAATTTTATTGCAAGTATGGGTTGAAATACAGAAAGGCACATTCCATAAAGTTTAATTACATACTTTGAACACTAACACGTTCACCCATTAAAATATGTTACTATACATACAAACGCGAAAGTTGGTAAGAATGTATGGATGAATGTAAGTACTGTACTGAAGTGGCTGAAAGTTTGCACTGGAATAGTTTATAAGCTGGTTTCACATATAGGCTACAAACTAATCACGCTCCGACCCATTGGAGCAAAGTAACACGGGTTAAACCGCAGCTAGTATTGAAAATGAAATGAAAACGTTTATTGATAATGTAGACGAATCGATCGTACTTATTATAAGTCGAATACAAAGATAAAAATATACAAAGAAATAAAATTTTGACTAATTAATTAGTAAACATTTCAACAGTAATGTTATTAAATAGAATTTAAATCTACCAATGTGGCATGTTATAAATATAATTAGAATCAACCAGTGCGGGCTGGGATTAGGTCAGAAGCATAGAACGCGTCGCGAGCCTCGCCTTGCAAGGACGACCGGACCCTATCCTTGCTTCCTACGAGTCTTTCATTATCTACCTACGTTGTGACATCGTTGTATTAAAATAAAATTACCACAAATAGGCAACCTTATCACCTTCTATTGGGAATACGACGAATTACCAATAACCCTGCATATGAGATGCATTTGTATACGTTATTATCTTTCGAGAATTTCCATATTATTCTCATACAATTACATTCGTGCTAGTTAACTAAGACAATGGCAGATACTAAGAGATAGTCCGAAGCTATAATAAACAAAACAACTGGCTATTTCCCCGGAGAGAGATTCAAAGATGCACTACTACCTACTATGTGTGCAGGATAAAGGAATAGAATGGAAACGATACATTAATTAATACAATTAATAGAATCAGGCGTTATTTAGTGGCATCCATATATTTTGTGTTCTTAAATAGAATAATGATATATCGACAAATGCATTAATTTTATTATGATGAGCTACCCGCGCGCGGTTTCATCAACGTACCTCATGTTCCCGTGGGAACTTCATAATTAAATATAGCCTATTTTACTTATGCATAACGTAACTTTTTAATGGTGAAAGAAGTTTTGAAATTAGTCCAATAGTTCCGGAGTATTTAATGCTAACAAAACAAATAAACAATATAAAAAAACCTTTTTATAATTTTAGTATAGATACATTTTGTCTTTGGAGAATGAAAGAACAATCCTCGTTTTTTAAGAGTTCTGAAGTAAAAAAAAAGAATAAAAGTAAACAGATTTGACAGCGTTCTTTTTGTAAAATTAGGTATAAAGATAAAGGAACTAAATTTGATTCCGGTATGAACATATCTATTACTATTTACTACTATTATTACCAATATAGAGAAAACGTTTGTGAGGTAGTAGGGGGTAATCTCTAGATTTACTGTACAGCTTGTGAAAATTCTTTTACTAATAGAAAACTACGTTATTTGTGGGTGTCACAGCCCATATTTTGAGACAAGGTTCTTAAATTATCGGGTGTAACTGCACAAAACAGCTTGAGGTATACATAATGTTTGCACAAGGTATGCTAGTTCATAACCAGGTGCACCTTTCCTACCCACCTTAGTAATCCGACAACACACCGACCTAACGCGATCGGGGTGGTATCACACGGAGTATCGATAACTTTCCATAGCTTTATTCTAATCATGAGTATAACAAGACCTGCTTCCTGGTGCTGCAAAAAAAGTATCCTAACCTTTGCAGATTATAAAAAGTAAATCCAATTGTTTTGTTTAGGCTCCTGTATTATTAAATTTAAAAAAGTTGGATGAGAGCACTCACTGTGAAGTTTAGAGTTGGAGTCAGCGCGGTCTTTTAAATTCTTTTTATTTTTTTTACAATTACTTTGCAGTTTGTGTAATTTTCTGGCTACTTTGGAAAACACGATAAATCGTATGTCCCATTTTTCTTAAAATCTTTCAAAGGAAATGAGCAACGGCATCCACTTGACCAGGTGGTTTTATCCAAACTTATGGAGCACTACGAGGAAAGAGTTCACACACCTTAAACTACCAGGGTGCTCATTTGAACACCACCATTGGATACTCCTGAAACTATAAAAGTACCTACGACATCCAAGACACCAAGTACGAGATCCTTAACCCATTAACTCCTACCGGGGCATATACGCCACGAAAAATATATTACTACAAATGTATAACATTTATTAAATTATACATATCCTGTAAAAATTAGCGATAGTAGGGCTTTCTCCTACTGGCCGTTACAACAGATTAATTATTATTATATAACATAATTTTTTTCAACATGACAATGCTCTTAAATGTAAAATAGTTTTAGGAGTATCTGGGTTAAAGCGAATGCGACGGTGTCCGCAAAATAATGCTATGAAACGCCCATGACTTTATTATGTCGCACCCATTTTATCCTTTTAATTTACATAAACTATTAACTAAATAACAATTTGTAATCAATATTAAAGATCCATTTCTGCTGGCAGTTTCTTTTGCCCTATATTTTACCGGATTAGTTGCTATAAAGAGAGCTAGCGATCGAAATGTTCCCTGCAAAGTAAACGAGTATTACAATATTAATTTAAGTAAAGGCATAACTGTAGGAAGTAAGAAAATTATTAGTTTCTAAAAAAATATAATCAATGCAAAGGGGTCTGATAAATTTGACCCGTGATAAGCTATAAAACTTTATTACTACTTCTTACAATTTTGCAAATCGATATTAGAATACAAAGTAATACGCTAGTTAAGAATTAACCAATTTAATATGAATTGGTTTTACTGGATCAAGAAAAAACTATGGCATTTATTTGAAATATAGAAAGCACTAAAATAAATATTTTAAAATTGACTTGACATTTAGAGATGAAAACCACAATCTATATACATTATCTGCGTTCAAGATCGATGCCGTCATGACTCAGAAAGTGTAATAGTAAAGAATCGCGTTTATGATTTTTAACAAGATGTATGACGTCACAAAATGGCTGATAGCGTTTTCGGAAGTTAAAGACATAGACAGAAGAAATAATTTTCATATTGAGTTTATACAAACATATTCAAGTTTTATGAACAGAAATTATTATATTTAGGTTCCATATGAAAAATACTTTAAGAAATAAACATCATTGTAACATAATTTTATATGTGACAACTAGCCTATTAAATAAAAATATGTAAGTTAATTAAGTTAGTCAGCTTCATTTTAAAGTAAGAAACTCTGTCAGGAACCAAAAACTTACGTGTTTTGTATTTTAAATGTTTGTGATTATGTAAATGTTTTGTAAATTTAAACCAAAGATTTCTCTCATAATTTGCATTCAACATTTCTTTAAACAACCAGTCTACGTTCACAGTTGAACATAGAACACCTCTTCACAGAAATTGGGGCTTACCAAGGTCGTTAAGGGACTGCCATAATGACTTTCCTTAGCAGGTGGATTGGTAATCGCAATATGACCGTAGTCACTTCTAACGACATGGGAATTTCATGGTAAGAAATGGGTTGGACTATTCTAAGTCAAAAACCACATTTCCAAAATCCAAAAACAAACAAAAAACATGCCTTATATTGTGATCAGAAATAAAGCTTACTTTCGAACATCACCAGCTTTTCCATTCGGGTGTAAAGAAATTTCGATTTGCTCGATTCATATGTCATCAACACATCAAATCGCTTGTTATTGACATGTGTGACTGTACATCGAATTGTCTTCTATCGAGAACGTATATTTTGTACAAAAATTTGCTCGTGTATTTATACCTAGGGAAAAATCCTTTGAGGTATGTAACCACGGTGGTATGTAAGACTCCCCTCGCCATAGTGATAATATGCTTATCATACCACGAAGAAAGGGTCTGACTAAAACCACCACCCTCTGGGTGCCCCTCCACAATAATATCTAAAAAATATTTATCCAATAATTTACATTTAATTTTAAAAACCAAGTTTATGATCTTCAATATGCATCATCTCTCCACCAATTTTCGTGACAATCGGTGCAGTAACGGCGAAATACGGACGGATGGACAGACGGACGGAAATGACGAAACTATAAGGGTTCCTTGTGGACTACGGAACCCTAAAAACACCATGAAAATGTTGTCATTATTACTAAAGAGACTTTTTAAAAGTTTATACTTTACAACCTAAGATTAATAAAGCTATATTCCCATGAAAAACTGTAATGAACTTCCGAAAAGTTTTGTCTTGATTTATTCTGAATAGCGGCCATAACATAAAATTTCTTTCGATAATACTTGCACATATGCAAGAGGCTAGCAGGCACTTTTTAAAAAACAAAATAGATTAAGTATTTTTAAAATGTGCCTAAAATTTACAGTTTACACACAACTCTATTTATGATATTTATTTCAAGAACAAATTTATTAAATTAAGTTCTAGTACAGTAAGGTTTTGTTAAAGGTAACAGGATATTTAGGAAAATAAGGGCGAGAGAACTTTAATGTATTCCTACCATATAGACTTAGCTGATACTCCTGATATCAAAAATGATGGAAACAGTTTGCCGCGTATGCAAATTAAACTTTCTATTTTTAAAAAATGGAACGTAGATAATTATCTATTTATGAACAATATGAAATGACCTGACGATCCAATACCTGAAAAAATATTTATCAATTGTTTTACGTTCTCCTCAATCGATAGTTCCCAGGCTCTTAATCAAAGACATTTCTCCCAACCTTCTATAAGCCTTTAATCTTAAACTGAGTATTTTGACGTGGTTTACTTCATGGTTGAATAGTTATTCAATGTTGATGTCATTTCGCATCCCTATACATGTTACTTTTTCTCTCTAAGTAATCCAGTTAGGAGATACTAAAGTTAACGAATAAAAGTTAAGCAACTTCCAGAGTTATACCGTCAATGTTATTATGTGTTTTTGTAAAAGTTGTGTACAACGTGGAACCGGCAACATTGTTGTTGCTTTTGAGAGTACTTTGGGCTTAGGTGAATGAAGACAAAAAAAAACTACGCTTGCCGCGTCAAGCTGGTTAGAGGACTATCCTATCCTTCAAAAATCATGCTTTTTTTGTTCAGTCCTGATTATCAAAACATCATGTATTACAATCATATAATAGGAATCATAAAATAGGCTTTACTGTGGACCCGCACTTGCCTGCCAAGCGTGGTAACGACAATAACTTCTTAGAATAAGGCTCATGCTTAGCAGTGCTATACGGGCTGATGATGATAAAGAATCATTGAAATTATATAGAGCTGCAATATTTAAGTACATTTTTTCCTTAAAAAAAAGTTTTAAATTGGTTATATTTTTTTCAGATTAGCAGTAACGCATACGATGCGCAAATGGTCTTTCCAAAATTGCATATAATTGCATATGTTCTAGTTTATGAATTATGAGTGCGTCACGGTTTATCTGTCATATGAATTACACCTTAAACTAACAATAACATTATATTAGAAGTAACAAAATTAATGTTATTAAATGTATTTATTGTTAATATTAATTCTAAGCCAAATTATTCAGGACAAGTGGTGTAAGTTTTGACTTCTGATGCCATATTAATGATTTATTAAGGGAATTATGTCCATAAAAGAGTCCCACATATGTATCAGTTATCGACTCACCAGTTTCTTCCACAAGATAATATTTTATCAATCACAAATTTTCTAAATTTTTCTACACATAATAGATAGAACTTTAAAATAGCTTCATGCTGCTTCCTGATTTATGTCACAACATATAAATATCGGAAACATGAATTAATAAAACTTAACTTATTTATCGCTTGAAATAAATTAAAGCATATTATGTTACTTTGAAAACAGGTGTTGAAGATTAGCAAAATATTTCCATACGAGGGTATTACTGTAAGCAACACGGAGCAACACGGAGCAGCAACGAGCAACAACTTCCTTCATTTCGCCCGTGTCACGCAAATCCTTCTAACTTTTTATCCGAACACCGGGCTTATGTTACTATGTCGCAAACCATGAGCTGATAGCGGGTAGGTGTAATTACAGTTATCTTTTGTTTTAATTTAAATTAAAAAAATAAATTGCTTCAAACAAAACTTTATCTTGATATAAAGATAAAGACAAAGACAAAGACAGAGACAGAGACAGAGACAGAGACAGAGACAGAGACAGAGACAGAGACAGAGACAGAGACAGAGACAGATACAGAGACAGAACCAGAGACAGAGACAGAGACAGAGACAGAGACAGAGACAGAGCCAGAGACAGAGACAGAGACAGAGACAAAGATAATGATAGAGATAGAGATAACTGCATAATTAATCGTAGTTTTTAGCTTATGAGTGGGCCTTCTGCAGTGAACGTAAACGGGCTCATACAATAAGATACGCGTAAATCTAGTATGTAAACAGATAATAGTCCTATTATATCGATAAACAATTTATAACAATCATTTAATGCTTCAGGCGCCTTTGAATTGCGACTCAATGTAACGAATGTTTGCACAAATATTTGTTTGTGACTGATGGAAACGGCTCACAACTTCCCATTGTCTACTTTTCCATTATATTTAGATTGAAAATTTCATATATTGCTACTAATATAAACAAGGACATATAATTTGGCCTTGCTTTGAAATAATCTAAAGTTTATTACAGTTACTAAGACTTCGTAACAGAACCGCCTCGCTGCTGGTGTAGAGATAATGTTCTAGCGTAGCTCGCCGGGGTTCAGGATCTAGCAAAACATTGTGGTTTCTTGAATTCTAGAAGTTAGTGGTGTATAACCTTAAGTTATTAAATTTACTTAGTCTCTGTTTATTAGAGATGCCGGTTTTTAACGAGTTTTTTTTGCCAACCTCTGCATACCGGTATAAGTCCGTCGGAGGTGGTGGAATTGTGTGTAAATTTTACAATTTTTTTTCAGATCTGGTGGCAAGTAGCCTTTGATCCCGTCTGTTATAGCATCATCTATAACAGTTGTTTGTCAGGAAATGAGCAGGAGCGTTTCCTTACAACTTAATACTGCAATCACCAACCCAACAGACAAGCGTGTTGAATATAGCAGAACCTTCCCTCGGGAGTAAGTCATTAGAGCCGTGGACGTTATATGGACTGATGACATGTTAATAATTATTTTGTTAATATTGAAAGGCCTTTTTTGCCCGGGAGGCAATTATTTACACATCCGCATAAATTCAGTGCCAGGGTAAGGTCTCCTCTCTCCATATAGTTTTATCCGATGGTCTACTCCTAAAACCCCGGTTGCTACACCAAATGCTAGTTATAAAAGCACTGCATCTATGGTTCTTATAGATGACATCCAGTGAACCATAAGAACTTCATAACGAAATATAGCCTATAGCCGTTCACGATAAATGAGCTATCTAATCCTATTTTTTTTTTAATTAGATTTGTGTTTGACGCGTTCAAGTAAACAAAAAAAAAACCTTCAGCTTTATATATGTATTAGTATAGATTATAGATTGTTGTAGCTTGAGAGTATCAAATAACCATCTAATTAATTGCTTTTTACCTCTTACTTTAACAGCCCCTTCCAATTCGTCATTACAAACCTTAATAAGGCAGCGTCGTTGAGAGTTATTGCCATAATCCTTCGCAAGCAGGTTGGTGATCCCAATTAGACGGTGCTGCCCATCCATCTTTTACGACACTCTTGGGAAGTCATGGGGTGGACTATACTAAGCTGGAAACTACATGGCACTATAAAGCTTCACATCATCATCATCATCAGCCCTTATAACGTCCACTGCTGAACGTGGGCCTCCTCCCGAGGGAGGGTATATGCCATAGTCACCACGCTTGGCAGAAGGGTTGGTGACCGCAGTATTGTGTTGTGCCACACAAGGAAACGCTGCTGCCTGTTCCTTGATATACGATTATTATAGATGATGTTATAATAATCGGGACCAACGGCTTAACGTGCTTTCCGAGGCAAGGAAGGTAATCCCTCAACCAACCAGACCTGGAAAGAAATCTTAGAATTAACACATAGATTTTCTGCCCGGAGTGGGGATCGAACCCTCGACCTCCAAGATTTAAAGCGAGCCAAATGCCGCTAAGCTACGGATGTTGTGTTATTAAATCTTTTATTAAGCCTTAACTAAATCAGCCGAAAATGTTAATAATTTGATGAAATCGGATTGTCAAGAGAACTATTAATAGCACAATTTACTATGAATTAATTACCATTCAACATTAGATCTGATTAATATTCATAGTACTAATGGTTTATCAAATATTTGTGTTAACAATTACAATATAATACGGTGAATAATCTAAATTGCTTTTGTTTAGTACATTACTAAACAAAGGCAATTTAAATAATTATGTTATTTATGTTACTGTTAAAGCTCGCACTACGGAAAATCTTAGGATTTACCGTAGTGTTCGAGCTTTTACAGCAAATCACTCCGTATAACGTCCACGGCTCAATTGGCCTACTCCCGAGGGTGGGTTCTGCCATATTCAAGGCGCTTGGCTGGTGGGTTGGTGACTGCAGTATTAAGTTGTAAGGAAACGCTCCTGCTTATTTCCTGCCAAATAGTAGTAAAAGATGATGCTATAACAATCGGGATCAATGGCTTAACGTGCTACCAGATCTGGAATTTACACACGATTTCACCACCTTCGAGAGACTATTATTGATGCATATAGATTATTTAATAAACAAACATGAATAAAATACATAACTAAAAGTAACTTATTAAAAATAAAACTATCTTATATTTTTTTTTTTTTTTTTTTTACTTCATATAGGCTTACGTTTGACCATAATCTCGCTTGATGGAAGGCGAAGATAAGGCCTAAGATGATACACGCTTGCCTAGAAAGTGTCTGTTCACTTTAGCCTTAAAGATGTCCAGATTATAGCGTTCCGGAAAAACTGACGCCGGCAGAGAATTCCACTCCTTAGCCGTCCGCATTATGAAAGAAGAAGCAAATCGCTTCGTGCGTATTGAAGGAATGTCTACAACAAAAGGGTGAAACCGCTCGCCGCGCCTAGTCGTCCGGTGATGGAAGGGTGAAGGGGGTATCAGGTTATGTAGAACCTCCGCACACTCCCCGAAATGCAACCGATAAAAAACTGATAGGCAGGCCACTCGTCTACGGTGTTCTAAATGTATTCTACTTGGCAAGGATCCCAGAATAATGGCAGCATTACCACGTTGAATGGCAACGCTTACCTGCTGTGCAAAGTAGAAACCAGCACTCGGAGAACGTGCCGCACTTAAGAGGGCCGCTGCGAGGTATTTATAAATTAATTTGGCTCCCGGTCCCCACGGCCCCAATGTTTCCACACCAGAAGGCATAAATACATAACCACTATCAAGGGTACTATATTTGCGCCTCTTGAGATTGATGATTAAAGTCCGAACAGACTAGCGTTTCGAACTTTTACCACCATTCACTTGTTTAATCTTAACATTACCTAACCTAGGATGTAGTTATTTCTCATGGTAAAAGCCCAAGAATGTCGTTTCAGTTTCATAAATCCTTACTTTTACCAACTCATGTCGGTAAATACTAAGACTTCATAAATCTTAGGATTTACCGTAGTACGAACTTTTACAGTAACATATACAGGGTTATTTGTAAAACACCGGTAACCTCTCAGGACTATATTACTAACATCATAAACAACAACTTTTGTTCTACGACTTTTTACAACACATAATACATTTACCAAAAACAAACATTCAATATTTCGTTGTCCTATCTAGACGCTTCGCATAGACTTCGTAACATTTAGAGCGTTGAATTTAAATATTTTTATTTTTGTGTGTAAATCTGATGAATTAAAATATGATGAATTTTTAAAAGTCATAGAACAAAAGTTGTTGATTATGATGTTAGTAACGTAGTCCTGAGAGGTTACCGGTGTTTTACTAATAACCCTGTATAGATTATATTATACAATATAAGTAATCCATATATCTTATACTAGCGACCCGCCCCGGCTTCGCACGGGTACAATACTGATACTTATACTACATAATGTCTTTAAACCTCTAACAAACGGGCGAAATTTGGTCAAAACAAACAGAAACAAATTAATATAGGTACCTACTAAAACTCAGTGAAATAAGTAGGTGGGTATACTTTTATCGTATGAAATACCTATACTCTTCAGGACTAACAATACAACAAACACTAAATAAATGGGTATTCAAGTATCTATCTATCATAGTTACAACGAACACAAAACAAAAAATTTGCACTATAATTCTTAAGGATCGAGCGCGCATAATCGCATTCGGCCTACCTCCGTAGCGTAGCGGTAATTGGCTCGCTTTAAATCTCGGAGGTCGTGGGTTCGATTCCCACACCGGACATGAAATCTTTGTGTAAATTCTAAGATTTCTTTCCGGGTCTGGTTGGTTGAGGGACTACCCTCCGTGCCTCGGAAAGCACGTTAAGCCGTTGGTCCGGATTGTTATAACATCATCTATAATAATCGTATATCAAGGAAGGGGCAGCAGCGTTTCCTTGTGTGTTACAACATAATTCTGCGGTCACCAACCCGCCTGCCAAGCGTGGTGACTATGGCAATACGGAGGGTATTGCCATAGTCACCACGCTCGGGAGGAGGCCCATGTTCAGCAGTGGACGATATACGGGCTGATGATGATGATGACCTACTAAAACTCAGTGAAATAAGTAGGTGGGTATACTTTTATCGTATGAAATACCTATACTCTTCAGGACTAACAATACAACAAACACCAAATAAATAGGTATTCAAGTATCTATCCATCATAGTTACAACGAACACAAAACAAAAAATTTGCCCTATAATTCTTAAGGATCGGGCGTAATCGCATTCGGCCTACCTAAAACACGCGCTGTTATTTTACGATAACTTCTAAGTTTTTAATTTAAAGTATATAGTGTAGGGGTAAAATAATCTGCATGAAATGCTTAAGAATATTAACTCATTTAAAATGATTAGCTTTACAATTACCGCATTAGAAATTATCATTTTTCTAAGATATAATGGATATAGCAAGTTAACCTTGAAAGATAGACATATGCTATCGCAAAACATTTTGTAGATCTAAAAGAGAAGAATATTTCCACCATACATTGTTTTGCTGTATCTCATAGGGTTTAGGCAGCGTTTTCGTTGAAAGCTCCCAAATGGCTTAATTTTTTCCGACACCTCTGACAAATATCAATATAATATATTAGTCAAATGTACACATAAACTAAACAAATGATATACGTAAACCTTCCGGAAGAATCGTTCTATCGATTGGTAACAACCGCATGAAAATCGATGTAGTAGTTTTTGAGTTTATCGCGAACAGACAGACAGACGCGGCCGGGGACTTTGTTTATAATATGTAGTGATGTAGTGATAGCGGTCGCCGTGGCTCCGTGCGGATGTCGGTTACCGCTGCAAAAAGCCTACCCAGGAAAGACACGGTCAGCGAAATGATTCCCAGGTCAATTCACTGACACCGACATAAACATCGACGACGCAGTCATTATCCGCAGGATGCACATATTGTCTTTCTGTAGATGTTAAAGTTGTTAATGATGAAAATATAATGAATGATGTAATTAATAGGCATTTTAGGGATAAGGCATTTTAGGCATTTTCAAATGTTCAAGAAAATATTAATAGCGTGTAATATTCTAGCTCTGAAAAGAACTGTTGTTTAGCTCTGAGAAGAACTGTTGATTAGCTCTGAGAAGAACTTTTGCGTAGGTGTAGTTTTAAGAACGAAATCTAAAAAAAATCGCACGAAAATTATTAGATTTCGAAACGGGCCCTGCAGCAGAAATCGTAATATTTTAATTTCGCCTCTTCAAAACCAAACGTCCAATTTTAATCATTCAAAGACCAAATATTATCTACATAAACTGTACTTAGTGATGAAATAATTTATTTTGATAAGAATTAATAGCATGAGTATAATAAACGCGTTTAAATGTAGTCCAAAAAAAAATCAAGATTTCTAAATAAAAAAATGGTCGTTGTGCCTCACTCGACATAGATAGGTATAGTGTGTCCCGGACTTTTTTGTAGATATTTATAAGATCCACAATTAATAAGAACATTGTATGGTTCTATCTTTTATAGTTTAGGCAGCGTACGCAAAATAAGTAACTTTTCTGGTTGATTTTTTACACCTTGTGTCAGAAAAACCCAAATATCTTACGGAACCCTATTTTTTTCCATAATAAAATTTAGCCTATGTTACTCGTGGATAATGTAGCTTTCGAATGGTGAAAGAATTTTTGAAATCGGTCCAGTACTTTTTGAGCCTTTTCAATACAACCAAACAAACAAACAAACAAAGTTTTCCTCTTTATAATATTAGTATAGATATATATAGAAAAAGAAAAGTAGTACGTCTATGGGGTGATGTGTGTAACAATGAGAGAAAATAAAATAGATAAAATGCCAAAGTTTACACGGAATCAAACATTGTACGACTTTTTGTGGACGTTCATTGGTTTATTGTTTGCCACGAGGCTTTGTTGAATGGTTAAAATACTGAGGAACCTGCGCAAAAGTGGGGTCTTGTGCAACACAGTCGCTCTACTTTACAGTTAGTAGGCGTCACGAACATCATGTCTGCAAGGGATTGGGCCGCGATGCCCGGCGCGCTTTTCAGACTGCATCGCAAACAACGGCCACGGCGCTATGGCGGTTTTGTTTACTGTTTGAATTTTTTAATTCGTAATATCTTTTGAATGGAAAGTCCAATTTAAATAATTTAAAAACTATTTTATAGGTAGTTAAATGGTCTTGACCATAAAATAATTTATTTGGATAAGGATTAATATAAACACATAAATAGCATGGTTTGAATTTGGTTATCATTTTCATTAATGTTTAAAATGAAAAAAGTTGTTGTAGTGACATAACTACAATAGTTGGACATATGCTACCGCGGAGTTTTTTGTAGACATTATGATGTTCTTCAATATTGTTGTACATTATTTTGTTCTATCGCTAATAGTTTCGGCAGCGCATTCGACGAAAGACATTTTAAGACTCATTTTTCTACACCTTCGGTTACATTGTTCAAATTTTACCAAGGATCCCTAATTTTTTTCAAAATGAAATCTAGCCTATGTCAAATTGAAAGAATGTAGCATTCTATTGGTGATATAATTTTTTAAATCGGCCCAGTACTTTTTGAGCCTATTCATTACAAACATACAAACATACAAAAATAGGTACAAATCTTTCCTCTTTATAATATTAGTATAGATATCAAAATAGTGTCTATCTCAAGTAAAACCGCATCATCGCATAGGGCAACCAGTACCTACACAATTTCCTAAAGTTCTATTCATTCGTATTTGGCGTGTCAACGAGGATTGTGATCCCGCTTCTCATCGCTCCGGGCCGACCGGTTTCAACGACTGCTGTCCGCATCTACGCCCCGGGATTCATCTTCACAATTGCTTCATCACCACACGTTGGAGTGCACGACATCATCATCATTTCCGCCGTAGGATGTCCACTGTTGGACATTAGGAGTTTAGTTATTGCGGTTCAAAGTCGCCTGCATCCACCGTAATCCCGCGGCCTTTACCAGACCATCCGACCATATAGTCGGTGGACGCCCTACGTTATGCTTGTCGATCGGCGGTCTCCATTCGACAAATTTTCCGGCCACTGCGCGCGTACTGCGATAATATTCTTGTAATCAGACTATTGAAATACAGTCGTCATATCAAAATCCAAGTTATTATATTTAGTCAATATAACTGGAGCTAGATTCAAACAGGATTGAAATGACAAAAATTCCACATCGGTGCATACCATATGTATTATTGCCGTGACACTGCATATTGGTCGCACTAGTCAGAATTCTCGAGTGACCAATTCGCAATAACACTACAGATGACAGATCTGTTACACAATTCCATCACGCCAAAAATGAATACTGACCACAGATATGGAGCAATAGACTTATCATCAGCCTTATCAGCCTGTATAACGTCCATTGCTGAAGATCCTCCTCCCAAGGGAGGTTTTTGCTACCACGCTTGGCAGGCGAGTTGATGACTATAGTAATGTTATAGTATGTTATAGCACACAAGGAAACTGCTACGTATACGCTTATTACACATGATTTATAACAATCGTGACTAACGGCTTAGCGTGTTTTCTAAGAGACGGACAGTGCTTCAACCGACAAAAACCGGAGAGAAATTTTAAAATTTATACAATTATTTCTTGTCGTAAAGCGATAGCGTATACCGCTACGCCATGAAGGTTATCAGACGCAGACTGATATCGGTCATTGGTCATTGCATTCATAAGATATTACGAGTTTCAAAAAGGTTTTCATGACTAATGAAATAATGAAATTTCTTCAGCACTTAGGTATTTAAGTACAAATGTATGACTTGCACTTGTCAAAATTATAATGCGTAAGACTAAATCTAACAAAAGTATCACTTGAGTAGCTATTGTAAGAAGCCTTTAAGGTTGCAGGTACAACATTAACTTCCAGGAATCCGGCAAAGTTCTAAGCGACATCCAACAGAGGGCACCCTTAAGGGGTTACGACCAACACTCAGGGTGCCACTGGAGTAAAGAGTAGATTTACGAATAGTGGTGGAGATTGCTGGCACGGGATCACAATTCGGGGGAGGAGCAGCAACGCGGTCCTCGGTCATTTTGTCGAGGACCCTAGCTAACCTGCAACCGCAAACTCTGATCTGACTATGATCAGTTTGAGGCAATCCATATAATATGTATCATAATTATCATCACGCTATTCCACGTGGATGAAGTCACAGTCATCATCATCATCATCATCAACAGCCCGTTGACGTCCACTGCTGAACATGCCTCCTCTTAACAGACCTTAGCAAGCCAGGATCGTAGAGGGATTTTGCCATAATCACCACGCTTGGCAGACGGATTGGTGATCGCAGTAAGATGTAAACCTTGAGCTAATAGATGCTGCTGCCCATCCATCAGCCATATTTCCCTTAGTCGCCTTTTACGACACCCATGGGAGGACATAGGGTGGTCTATTCTAAGCCGGAAACCTCACGTCACACAAGTCATAGTCATCATCATCATCATTTCAGCCGTAGGACGTCCACTGCTGGCCATAGGCCTCCCTCATAGATCCGTGTGTTGTTTGTACTATCTATTTTGAGGGGGGTTTGCCAATTATACTCGCCACGCTTGGCAGGTGGGTTGGCGAGCGCAGTATTAAATGTTATAATCCGAGAAGACGCTGCTGCCTATCTTCTGGTGTATTTCCCTTGGCCGGGTCATACGGCGCCCACGGGAGGAGATGGGGGGCATCATTCTTACGCCGGTGCCCGCGGCAATAAGTACAACAAGTCATAGTACATCTATATAAATAAAGTAAAAAAATCTGCAAAATCGTAATCTACTGTTCTTTCCATCTGCAAGCCGGCGCAGTACGCCCAGTGTATGAATAAATGAAACGGTCAGTGATTGTGTCTGAATTATTCACAAGGGCATATTTTTTTTCTCCACTGACAAAATACTCATTCGCTATTCAATATTGTAATCCCCGCTGTTGAATTTAATACAAACTGTACCGCCTTTGATTTCGAATTTGCCTGTACAATGATGGTTGAGATTATTTTTGGGGCCGAATTGCGTTATATTTAGAGTTGGATGCAAATATACATAATTTTTTTTAACATCATTATAATATGACAACCTCCGTAGCGTAGCGGTATTTGGCTCGCTTTAAATCTCTGAGGTCGTGGGTTCGATCCTCACGCCGAACCAGAAATCTTTTGTGTAGATTCTAAGATTTCTTTCCGGGTCTGATTGGCTGAGGGACTATCCTCCGTGCATCAAAAAGCACTTTTAGCCGTTGGTCCCGATTGTTATAACATCATCTATAACAAGTGTATACCAGGGAACGGGCAGCACCGTTGCCTTGTATGTTACAACAAAATACTGCGGTCACCAACCCGCCTGCCAAGCGTGGTGACTATGGCAAAAGCCCTTCCTCGGGAGGAGGCCCATGTTTAGCAGTAGACATAGTACGGGCTGATGATAATGATTATAATATTGGATCGATTTTCTGATGTTAACTGCCAAGATAATGAAAATCATTATCTTGGCAGTTAAAATTAGAGTCAAGTTAGCGTCGTTTGGAAGAGAGTAGTCTTGCCTGTTTTACTAAGCAACCAGTTTTGTGCCCGTGAATTCATCTGCGTTGAATAGTAGTTTAATGATGTGTAGCTTTTAGCCTTTCTTGATAAATGGGCTTTGTAACACTGTTAGATTTTTAAATTGGTCTGGTAATTCCTGAGTTTACCGTGTTTAAGCAAATAAGCTCTTCAGTTTTATAATATTAGTATGGATAAGATGCGTTGCGGTGAAACCTGAACGACCTGGCCTGGATGATTTAGGTAGGAAAGAGCGGATTCTATCTTTCAGTTACCTTTTCTAGTCGAAGCCAATGAACTTCTTCTTAATAGGCTGTCTCGTGCAGTCTCATCCTACTAGATTCAGTTCCCCTTTTTATTATGTCCGATTGGAAATGCTTTTATGCATCCCCTACGCCGCTGCAGCGTTCCCGCACCGGCGAAGGCTTATGTGGGACTCGCTCTCTCCATAGCGATATGCTAGTCATACCACGAGGACAGGACCCTACTCCTCCGTCCGCCATTGGTGAGGGCCGGGTACGCGAAGATCTCGTTCCCCCTTATGACTTTCTACATGAATGTCCGTGCAAACATAAAACACTATTTTTTTTCATGATTTTATCCATGCCAGGAAATGTAGCCAGTACCTCTGTTTCGAATATATTCAAATTTCAAAGTAATGTTTACGGCGGCCGTCAAAAGATTGAGCTACAGTCGGGCTATAAGTCAAGCTTTGGTGTCTTCTGTTGATATAGATCAGCGGTAACGTTTTTATTAAATCCTTCTTACTCAGAGGAAAAGTATTTTATTTCACTAGTACCTCTAGCTTTTGATGACTATAACTCCATAGCGTACAACCTCCCTTGCTTAAAATCGAGATTTACTGCTATAGCCGTCCTCCTTCCACATACAAATGTTAAATTAATTAACAACATTAAACAGTAGTGTGTATGTATCAAATAATATTCCATTAAATATACAATGTTGGATGTAGGTCTGTACGTAAACAAGACGTAAACACGGTACATAAATCATAGAATTCAATTAGTAACACAACTAAGCCGATGGAATACATCCGACGGTGCTGCATGTGAACACACAGTTACCTACATGTTACCATTTTCTGGTGTTACTTGTAGAAGACAATTTTATTTATTCATTTTTTCAGACAATTACTACAGTCCATAGTGATAATATAGATTAACAATGGTTATTCGTATACACGCTAACACTCCCCCTTACATTTACACTTCACAGACACATACGGGGGAGGGTATTTGCCATAGTTACCACGATTGGAAGGCGGGTTGGTGACCGAAGTATTATGTTGTACCACACAAGGAAACGCTGCTCCCCGTTCCCTGAAATACGATTATTTTAGATGATGTTTTTATAACATCATCTAAAATAATCGTTATTATTACAAAATACAATGGAGTACATCAAAGTTTAAAGCATTTGACACTGTGTAATGAGACATCTAACTCTGAAATACATAAAAAAATATCTGTATTTTTAACATCAGCACTCTTCCTTACAATGATACATTAGAAAACCATTTGAAATCATAATAATCGCCTACTAATATAACAACCTCCGTAGCTTAGCGGTATTTGGCTCGCTTTATATCTCGGAGGTCGTGGGTTCGATTCCCACGCCGGACAGGAAATCTTTGTGCAAATTCTAAGACTTATTCCGGGTCTGGTTAGTAGAGAGACTACCCTCCATGCCTCGGAAAGCACGTTAAGCCTTTGGTCCCGATGTTAAAACATAATCTATAACAATCGTATACCAGAGAACGGGCAGCTGCGTTTCCCAGAGTGTAACTACATAATACTGCGGTCACCAAGCCGCCTGCTAACCGAGGCCCATGTTCAGTAGTAGACATTATACGGTTGATGATAGGACTTAATTAAACTAAGTAAAAGGGACATAGTATTCTAACTGCTTCAGAGTATAATTTAGTTAGAAGGCTATAAATGGCTTCCATATAAATTAAACACAATTTTAAAACTCAAGTCATCTCATCACGTTTACTAGTGTTTAGGATACATACTTTCATCATCATCATCGTCAGCCCGTAAAACGTCCACTGCTGAACATGGGCCTCCTCCCGAGGGAGAGTATTGCCATATTCACCACGCTTGGTAGGCGGGTTAGTGACCGCAGTATTATGTTGTAACACACAAGAAAACGCTGCTGCCCGTCCCTTGATACACGATTATTATAGATACGGCTTTACGTGCTTTCCGAGGCACGGAGGGAAGTCCATCAACCAACCAGACCCGGAAAGAAATCTTAGAATTTACACAAAGATTTCTTGTCCGGTGTGGGGATCGAACCCACGACCTCCGACATTTAAAGCGAGCCAAATACCACTACGCTACGGAGGTTGTCACATACTTTAATAGTAGGTAAATATCTAGTTTTCTTTTACTTTGTACACAACTTGGTGAATCAACTTTATTCATGAGATAATCATAATTTCTACCAGGAATATGTCCAGAATATTATCTAAGTGTGGTGACAATTCTAGAGCGTTTTAAATAACTGCAGCTGCCAGGGACTTGCTGCGGATATTTAACACAATCTAAAATTGTCACCACACTTAGTTTTTGCTCTGTAGCTATAACTGCTGGAGCAGAGCAATGTGAGTAAAACCGCAGGTTATGACTAGTACTCGTAGTAAGGTAGTTAATATCATTTTTAATATGTTTTTTATCTATATTTTTGAAGCAGATGCATTTAATTGATTTTCGGATGTGGGTATATATAATATCTCCGTAAACTCGAGAAGCATGTTAAACCGTTGCCGCGTTGGTTCTAAATGAACGAAACCATCTCATGTCAATCATAATAAACGTATTCGTATCCTACTAATATTATAAACGTGAAAGTTTGTTAGTATGGATGGATGGATGTTTGTAACTCTTTTACGTAAAAATAACTAAATGGGTTTGGCTGAAAGTTTGAATACGGATAGTTTATAAGCTGTATTAACATATAGGCTACAAAATATCACATTCCGACCCACTGGAGCTGAGTGACGCGGATAAAACCGCGGAAGGCAGTTAGATTTTCAATATTTATTACTAGGATAAGTCACAAGTCTACAGTTTTTTAAAGTCAATTACGTCTTGGGGGGGTGCTCCAAAAAGCTATTTTATCAGGCTGGAAAGGGCGCAACGAGCTGTTCTCAAAGTTATGACTTTTAAACATTTCCGGTATGGTACCATAGCATTGTATCAACACTGCAAAGTCATGACTGTGAGACAGCTGTTTGTACTAAACACCATCCTGCGCAGGCATGGTTCTCTGGAGTACAATACTGATCATCTGGCAAAAAGGAGATGTAAATATGTTTGTCCCATGGTAAGTTATAGAAGTAAACTGGCAGAAAGACATTTTCGGGTATTAGGTGGTCGAATTTATAATGCAGTTAACAAACAATGCGATATTTATGGTTTAAATAATTTCAATTGCAAAAAGAAAATTATTCAGTGGCTTGCTACTCGTACATACGAGGAAATAGAAAAGTTACTGGGAAAGTTTTACTTACTGGTTTTTAGACCACTCACATATACACCACACAAACATAAAGACGTAAGCACGACACATACACAAGACACTTACACACAATACATACACACAACACTTACACAAATCACATACACTCAACACATACAGAAGATACATTCAATTAGCAACTACGAACCAAAATACTAGTGAGAGGCTATAACTGTTTACTCTTATTTTTATTAATCTTTAAGTTTAATTTTATTTTAACTGTTTGTTTTTCTATATTTCTATTAACTTTGTTTTGTTTATGCTCAACAATGGATTCAAATGTAACTCCGTACTGGTTTATGTAAGGTGAATAAATATATTAATAGAGAGAGCCATGGCACCCATAACACAAGTTTAATCTTAGCTTGGGTGTCAGTGGTACAATCAGAGATTTATGCAATTTAAAAAACCTTACTTTTTAGGGTTCCGTATTTACTACTGTGTCAATTGCAATTTTTTGGAAATAAAGTTTTATTTATTATTTATTTTTATTTTATTAATTAATATATCTTGACTACCCTCGACTGAGTGTAAAAAGAACTTAAGTTACATTTCTTGAACGTGTCACTGCAACATATACAAATACTTAGCACACATCTCACGCGGTTTCCGTCTCATACAAAAACGAACCCCTCCAGCACTTGACCGCTTTCCATCGTTTCTTCATTCCCACATAAATCACGTTGAGTTTTCTATTCAGCGCTTTTTGCTAGAAAACAAAAAGCACCGCATTTGTCTTGTAGAAACGCTTTTGAACATTCGTGGTCTTTCATTTGGAGTTTTGTGTAAATGAGGTTTTTCTAGGAAAATGTAAGCTATATGCAGGTTGGTACGGAAACACTTGAAACTACAAAGAGTTTTAGAAGTCATAACCTGAATCTATTCATGGGTCATTCTTCTTTTTTAACCGAAAACAAGTATCGAAACTCTAATCAGTGAAACTTTTTCAGTGGGTTTTTTTTTTCCTTAAAACTTAAATTCACGGTTACTTTTAGTCATTGTTAATACTGAGTAAAATCGTATATTTTTGCAAGTAAAATTCATCTATGTGTAATTGTATATACTATTCCAATAAGATTAGAATTACAGGTTAAAATGACTTCGCCCTAACACAGGTTGTATCGGGGGGTGTCCCAGCAAGCTATAAGTATCTGGGCCCTGGCCTGGTGAGGAGTACCCAGGAGATTTTTGTGGTTCCTTGTGGTATGATTAGCAGACGCCGGCTATGGAGAGGGCGAGTCCCACATATTCCACCAGCGCGGCAAGAAAGCCGCAGCACAGCGCAAAAAAAAACAGGCGCCCGTTTGTGCAAGTTAGATTATTTTGCATTACAAGACAATAGAGCGAATTTTACTATTTACATTCATCATAGCCGTCTCCTAGAAGGAAACACTTGTAAAAAATATTTGTCTATGGTAATGTTCCGTTCTGATAGTAATTCTGATAGCAATTTGTCCTGTCAATGACTAAAAAATCATGGTGTAAAGACAAAACGAATATGTCCATTCATTTGTTCTCTAAATTCAACGCGTGAACAAAATACTTCATATATTTTTTATCACCTAACACCGAATTCAGCTAACACCCTTTTGTTCCCTTGTTTAATATGTAATGTATGCCTTAGTAGCAACGTAATAAATTGCTTTAATCCAGAGCTGTAAGGCAATATTTATTAAGACAATCACTCATCTCGAACGCTTAGCGCTCCAAATGTACAAATTCTTGATGCTTGTATAAAATAATATGGGATAGATATATTTACTCGCGAAGAGCTTTTTGATAATAAATCAACTTTCGAAGCGGCCGTAGCCCAATAGCTAACGCTCCGGACTTCTGATCTTGTGTTCGCCGGTTCGATCCCCACCCATTGCGCTACCGCCGCGAATCAAAGTCAAAGTCAAAAATTCTTTATTCATATAGACACATTTAAAATATTTTAAATCATGTTCCTATGATGCGTCCCTTTCTTTTACTACCACCAGTTCTGGACGTGGCAACTCTGAGAAGAACTGGCAAGAAACTCAGAGAAATCCTTTTTTAAATAAATTTGCTTTTACAATTATTAATAAAGCAGTATTGTTTCAGAGCAACTCACTCCCAACTACTCCCAAGCTGTTTTGTCATTCACATAATCTGAAATTTTGTAATAAGCTTTTTTACATAATTTATCTTTCACATATCGTTTAAACTTGTTTATAGACAGATCTCTAACATTATTAGGAAGTTTGTTGTAGAAGCGTATACATTGCCCCATAAAAGAATTGCCTATTTTGTGGAGACGTGTAGCATGTAAAACAAGATTATGCTTAGTTCTAGTATTAACATTATGAGTGTCGCTTTTTTTCTGAAAACTATCAATATTCTTATGAACATATAAAAGGTTTTCATAAACATATTGTGATGCGACTGTAAGAATATTAGTCTCTTTGAATTTCTCCCGTAGGGAAACTCGCGGACCAAGTTTATATATGAACCGTACAGCTCTTTTCTGCAGTACAAAAATGGTGTCAATGTCCGCACAGTTTCCCCATAAAACATTACACTATGAAAATATTTAAAAAAAAACCACTCGTAACACAAGCATTTTAGCTTAGCACGAGGGGTTTACAAGAATACTAGTAGACAGCAAAATTCTACTAGTAATCTTTAAAAAATAAAGTATATATTTGTATAAGGTTAAGTTGATTATTAAACATCTATAATTATTAAACCTACAATAAACTTAAAAGTAACTAAGATAGTCATCACTGAGCCACCAGTAAAATTGGAAGATAAGATTTTGGGAATATCACGATCTCTGAGTTTCATACTTAACTTATGAGCGGTCTGAACAAATATTTTGTTATATTCGTCAAAATAATTGTAAGTACTATGTGTAGATACATAGTACTTACAATTATTTTGACGAGTCTATTTGGCGAAACGGAATAAGTCTTGTCTTCAGTCTAGGAGGCCGTGAATTCGGTGAGCATCGAACCCAAGAATCTTTGTGTTATTTCTAAGATTTGTATTAGTAACAAAGCGTTGCCTTTTGAACGGTGGCCATTCTTCACCAGGCATTGTGTAAACACCCCATGAGGAGTAGGGACGCCTCTACACCCCGGGCGTCCCTATAATTGGGCAAATGGGTCACTGTAAGTGTGGCCCTGGAGATCCCGCGGTACCATATTGGCCGCGGGTGCCGTCGGGAGGCCGGATTGCTCATGCGTACCCGACCCCCGCCAACGGCGGATCGAAGGAGTGTCCGGGAGGTTTTAGTGGTGTAGGGTCCTCTCCTCGTGGCATGACTTTAGCATACCACGCTATGGAGAGGGCGAGTCCCACATATGCCACCGCCAGCGCGCAAATACGCTGCAACGGTGGTGGGAATGCGTCAATGCATTTCCCCCCGGAAAACAAAAAAAAAAAAAAAAAAAAAAAAAGGCATTGTGTAAACACCGTTCTCGGTCCTTGTGTGTAACTTGACTAATTATACGTTTTTATTTGGATAGTATAATAACACTGGTGTATTTCACCCTCACCTCTGTACTCCGTGAATAAAATTAAAATAAATATAGCCTCCATAAATGGGATATACAACACTGAAATATTTTTTTTTAAAACGGGCCTCTAGTTCCTGAGATTTCCGTGTTCAAGCAAACAAACTCTTCAGCTTTCTACATTAGTTTAGATGTATAGATTAACATGTTGTATCAAATATACCTACAACATGTAATGATGTCTTGCCTTTGCAAAAGCCGTTCCACACAATAAGTAGATAGAACCTTTGATAAAATCTTAAACTTCTATTCTAGACTTCGCTAGTTAAATCGCATTATAACGAGTCTCTAAATCCCGGGAGACCGTTACGTACCCGGTAAGGTACACACAAGGTTTATAGCCGTCTAACTGCGGGTATCAGACGCCCCGTAAATACATCGATACAGTCGTACAGAACACCTATTCTGACAACATTAATAGTTACAGTTAATATAAAATTTTTGAATACTTTCGAAATTGAGATTAATAAATTAAGACCAACGGCAGGACTCGAACCTGCATCTTAGGTATAGCTCCTAATGCCTTAACCAATTCAGCTACGGCATTATAATTTTATAATCTCAATTTTGAAAATGTATATTAAATTATTTTAAAAAATTTTGATTACCATACAAGTACATTTAATTTTGATCTTTTATTTTATTTGATATATATTTGGACAACCTCCGTAGCGTTGTGGTATTTGGCTCGCTTTACATCTCGGAGGTCGTAGGTTCGATCCCCACTCCGGACAAGAAATCTTTGTGTAGATTCTAAGATTTCTTTCCGGATCTGGTTGGCTGAGGGGGTACCCTCCGTGCCTCAGATAGCACGTTAAGCCGTTGGTCTCGATTGTTATAACCAGGGAACGGGCAGCAGCGTTTCCTTGTGTTACAACATAATACTGCGGTCACCAACCGCCTGCCAAGCGTGGTGACTATGGCAAATACCCTCCCTTGGAAGGAGGCCCATGTTAAGCAGTGGACGTTGTACGAGCTGATGATGATGATGACATTAATTAATAATCTGTCAACCTCCGTGGCGTAGCGGTACAAGTCTCTGGTGTGGGTTCGATTCACACCTACAATCTAAGATTTATTTTCGGGTCTGATTGATACCTAGAGGGAATACTATCCGAAAGAAAGCACGATAAGCCGTCGTTCCCGATTTTTATAACATCATCTATGACAGTTGTTTGTCAGAGAACGGGCAGCAGTATTTCCCTGTGTGTAGCAAAATAATACTGCGGTCACCAATCCGATTGATAAGCGTGGTGACTATGCCAATTAAACCTCCCTTGAGAACCAAGAATGTTCAGCAGTAAACGATATTCGGGCTGATGATGATGAAAACAAAAATAAAAATTCAATAAACCAGAATAGTGCCTCCCAACTGAGTACCTATAAAAGATCTTTATTTACAACTTACGTGACTTACGAACTTGTTCCCCGGGGCATGTCGGACCATTTATATTTGTGTTTAAAAGTGTAAAACACGTATACATTGGTTATTGAATTCACTACTAGTTACCGGTGTTATACGGCTCATTGTACTTGCTACGTAATGGATAAGCAATAATTGTGACGTGTTAAAAATATTATATGGTTAGAATTTTCAATTTGACTACCTTAAAAGCTTTGTCTTTCTTCACTCCCACGAATATTTTATATAATAGGTATTTAACTATGAAATTGCCGTTTAGTATGAAAAAAATTAAAACGATTTTTTTTCATGAATTTTTTATTTGTATTAATCGAAGTAATCACCCATGCAATCAATGCATCTTTGCCAATGCAGTGGCAGTTTATTGATGCCCTTCTTAAAGAAATCAGCTGGACGGGAGGCAACAAATTCTTCAAAGGCATTTTGTACTGCCTCTCGGGTATTGAATTTTTTTCCCGCCAATAAGTTATCCAAATTTTGGAAAAAGTAGTAGTCTGTAGGCGCAAGGTCTGGTGAGTAGGGCGAATGACGGAGAGCTTCCAACCCCAGTTCTTGCAACTTGGTGACCGTCTGCTGTGCAGTATGAGGTCGCGCGTTGTCGTGCAGGAGCAGCGGAGACGAGCGATTGACCAATGCTGGTTGTAGATGTGCCAGCTTCTCCATCATTGTGTTCAGTTCTTCAGTAATGCAGTAATGCTCATCCCGTTTGGTAAGAAGCTGTGATGAATCACACCGGCGCTAGACCACCAAACATTGATCATCACTTTTCTAGGGGTAAGTTTTCGTTGAGGGCATTGTTTAGGTGCTGAACCAGGATCCAACCAACTTGCTGAGCGCTTGCGGTTATCAAACAGAATCCATTTTTCATCGCAGGTAACAATGCGGTTCAAAATTCCTTCATTTGTGGGTCTGTTGAGCAGTGCAAGGCACGTCTCGACGCGTACTTCGCGCTGGCGATCATTAAGTTCGTGGGGCACCCATTTGGCATGCTTTTTTACCTTGCCAACTTGACGCAAATGGATCAATATTGTTTTGACGCAAATGTCGAAAGCTGCTGCTAATTCAGCCGTAGATTGTGTATCATCAGCTACCACAATCGCCTTTAATTCGTCATTGTCGACCAAAGTCTTCGCATGACCACGAGGTTCATTTATCTGGTCGAAATTTCCAGAACGGAAGCGAGCAAACCAATAACAGGTGGTGCATTGGTTTGTAGTGTTAGCTCCGTAAACGTCGTTGATGTTGCGTGCCGCTTGTGCCGCGTTGCTGCCACGACGGTACTCATATTCCATAATTACTCGAATTTATAACGTATCCATGATGACGAAAAAGATAGAAATGCGATGAAAATGTAACACTAATCAATAAACAAATGACTGATTTTGGAAAAAAAAATCCATGTTTTTAAAATAAAATTAATTTGAAATTAGAATTCTTATTGAACGATGACACCGCCCGTATATCACATTTTAAATATTTTAGCATCTACGGAAAGGTTTACTATATACTTTCTTTCAACACCGGTTTCGGCCACGACAGCCAATTCAAGAGCCAAGAGATTGGCCATCTGCGCAGGACCTTGAATTTCGATGGGATGGTTATAACGACACGACTGGTGAAAGATCAGGCGCAGGACCGAGAGCTTAACGAGTTCTCCGAGGCACGGATGAAACACCACCACCTTCCAGAATTCGGGCTGGTACTTAGATTTTTCTTAATAGAAAATTTCTAGTAACTTATTTTTTTGCTAGACTCAGGTATCGTAACTGGAGCATTACTAGTTACGGTCGACACATAATTGCTAGACAAAAGATTTGAGTGATGTAGAAAAGTACAATAGTGTAAACCAATCAGACGTATCGAGTCAACCTGTTTTGCATTATTATTTTATCTCGCATTTGTATGTGTCATGTATTTATTGGAAAATTGGCGCAATAAAGTGTACTCTGCTCTACTCTAATGTTGGCCTTGGCCTGAAAATAAGTAGAATGCACTACCAACTTCCGTTGTTTCCTGTAAGAATGCTCTGGTCCATCCAACGGTTGTCTGAAAGAGATCACTTTTAAACTGTGATAAGACCGCGGATTGTACCTCCATTTATTTTATTTCGTATTTATATGTGTTAGTTAGTAACTGATATATAACTAACTGATAGTTGGTTGCCCGGCGCCGCGCCGTCGAGTCGACTACTCCTTGAGAATGGATCTCGGGATGATCTCGAAACTAGTCGGACATATCCGATGATTACAAACCGTGAGTACAACCGGATAGTTAATATAAAATATGTATACCACTCACGAATGTCATGTATCTATTGTAAGTTTGGAGCAATACACGGTACTCTACTCTACTCTTGATCCATGAAAATTGGCCCTAAGAAACTCACTTAGACACGCTCTTAATAGAACCATAATAACATAACGTGTTGTATACCTACTACCAGTACATATATCTTCAAAAACCTATCACCACAATATTATCGGTGAAGTCATAAAATCATTAAGCCGCCCGTCATTGTAGTAAATTAACGACCTCATTGAGCACTTAACGATCACCCCTATAAAATGTGCTTATATCTCCTGAATATAATGAAGCTTAATATTAGTACGCGATGGCAGCTTAATCGATTTTCGACCCGGTAACCGCGAACTACGGGTTTTAGATTTACTTAGTACATAGTATTTTCAAGATTATATACTTGGCTGAGGTTTTGGCTGTAACTTTTTGATAGAAATTTAATTTAAAAGGTTTCAGGATCCATCGTTCTAATGGAGTGTCACAAGGCTTTATTTTTGGCCCCATTTTTTTATTGATGACTTACGTTTTATAATGTCGCATCATGTTAAAGACAAAATGAAATTGAAATTATTTGTTTAATTATTATCTACTATACTGCTATATTATTCACACAACACAATGCAGTCATTACAAGATGATAAATCTCTTATTGCTTTTCTTTTATTTTTTAATAATATTCTTGTTAACTCCTCTTGCTAATCCTAATACAACTATAATTCTAGTTAATCCTACTATTATTATAAATGCGAAAGTTTGTATGTATGGATGTATTATTTTTTGTTACTGTTTCACACAAAAACTATTGAATGGATTTGGCAGAAAGTTTGCACGCGGATAGTTAAGCTGGATTAAGATATAGGCTATAACCCACTGGAGCAGAGTGACGCGGGTAAAACCGGGGGGCGCAGCTAATATCAGTATATAATAAAAAAAACATATATATAGCAAATGCTTGTATACTTTAAACATATTCTTTGATAATATGAACTCATCTAATAGATACTCTAAGATATTACTAGTACACACGCGGCAACATTTACATTGTTACTTGTGTAAATCACATGAATTGTTGAATGTGCGTGAAAAGCCGCGGTCTACGTTCGTGGTACAAGGAATAAGACATTATTCATTTTATTTTAAGATCCATTTGTATGATAATGTCGATGTTGTACATAAATACGCCCTCAATTCAGTAAAAAACTATTGTTTTATTATTTGAATCTGAGCTAAATTACATTCAGACTGACTGCACCGGTGGCTCAGTGGTTACGGTAGTTGCTTCTGGGACCTGGTGTTCTGGGTTCGATTCCCACCCGGGACAATTATTTGTGTGAACCACAAATAATTGTTCTGAGTCTGGGTGTACTTTGTGTCCGTGAAATGTATGTTTGTAAAGTCCCCCGCGACACAGGGATTTATTTCCCTAGTGCGGGAGTTGTCTTGTTAGGAAAAAAAAAATCACAGTGTGCAAGACCGCACAACCTTTTTGTATTTGTATTGTCTATGTTATTATACCTTTTCTTTTACTTGACATTTTTATATGTATATATTTTTATCACACTTTTGTTTCCATCGAAACTAACTGCGTTTTAATTTTTCAGTCCTTAATACATAGAATTAAAATATAAAGTTGTAGAATTTATTTGCTTAAGTATAATAAAACAAATCCGCGCGAGAGATTTTTCCAATAGCCTTCCTCGCTAAATCTAGTATTGCATCTAGTATTTTCTGAGATTAGCGCGTTCTAGCAAATAAACAAACTCTTTAGGTATACAAGTACAAGGTTCACACCATTAAGTGAATAAACCTGTTTCAAAATCTTAGTAAGTAGGTCAGTCCAAACTTGAGTTTAATTAAAATGCTTATGCCATTGCACTTGTACCACAATCACATCGCAATGCAACCCGCGGCCAATCCCATTTGTTAAATTTGCGCTGAACTATTTGGACGGCGCTTCCGCGTTGCAACGTTTCTACTGCCTATAGATCATACGTCTTGCTTGTGATAATGCTAACAATAACCGTAATGGTACACAAATATTTATAGTAGCCGCTCGCCATCCATTAACATTCAAGTGCTGTTGTTTTATCTGATGTAATAGTAGCGGACCGTAAAACGGTTATTGCCGCAGACTGGGTGTTTTTATTGTGTTGTTTAATGTAAAAATATATTGAGATATTCTTTATGAAATATTACATATATGCTGCGGTTTCACTCACGACAGTTGACCCCTCTACCCCAATGTTAGTGAAGGTATACATCGCACATCGAAATGAAGACTCCGGTAACTCAAAAAAACAGTTTATTTTTTCAGAAATTCGAAATACTGATTTTGATATATCGAGGATGTATTTCTAAAAAATAATTAATAAACATATTCAATGTTTATAGTTTCTAAAGCCTGTTGGATTAACTGATTAGTTTATTGACTTAAGTTTTCCGCTGTAAGAATTAACAATCAATTAAGGTAATGTTTCGCGATATATTTTTCAAACGTATGACGGTCTAGTTACTTACATTATAACGTGTAGATATTTAATACGGAAATTTTAGGTGTGCGATATGTAGATAGAGCCTTTTGAACTTATATAAGCTCAGATTAAACTAAACCGATTAGACTATTCATTGCTTATTACCCTAAGTATGAATCACATTTAGTTTTTTTAGAGGATTTTTGTGCAACAGTCGCTCTACGTTACAGTTTGCCGGGCTTTGGGGGCTACGAGGGTATCAGAAAGGTCCTGCATCCCCCATGATCCCATGACCTTCATCAACGAAATCATTCGTCCTGGTGGACCGTGGACCGTGGTGGACGTCGACGACGTCCTACGTTACGCTTGCCGATCTGCGGTCTCCATTCAAAAACTTTAGGCCCCAATGATTATGGCCATCTGTTATCCGTGGCTGGTAGTTAAACTTTATATATACAGAAAATCTGACTTCAATAATTGGAATATTTTGAACTGATATCACATCAACAGAAAGTTTATTATTATACGAAATACCGAATATTATTCATTTTAATCGGGCTTAAAGCTTGGTCTACGCCAATTCGTAGTAATACTACGGCGTAGAGCTCGTAGCACGGGCAATTTTATTGTTCGTAGCCGTAGATGTTTTGAAAACTATTTGAACGCTTAAACAACATAAAATGCTACCTACTGCCCGCAATTGTTTTAGTATATTTTTGTATACATTATTTTTTTTCTTACCAACCCAAAACGTATCAAAGTAATTCCCAAAATATATTTGCGTTTAAATCGTTAAAGTTGTTCCGCAAGTGTTGTATTTGACTCCAGGATTGCAATAAAGGATGGTTTCAATTCTCACACTTTTGCTCTGCTTAATTTTCAAGTTAGAAATTGCTGAATACGTCGGCAGATTGCCATATACAGGGTTATTTGTAAAACACCGGTAACCTCTCAGGACTATATTACTAACATCATAAACAACAACTTTTCTTATACGACTTTTTACAAAACATAATACATTTACCAAAACAAACCTTCAATACTTCGTTGTCCTATCTAATACATTTCAACTCTGTATTCCCCGCTCCCCTCGCTATTGTCGGTACTATCGCTTTATTTTGCTTCTCATAGACTTCGTAACATTTAGAGCGTTCAATTTAAATATTTTTATTTTTGTGTGTAAATCTGATGAATTAAAATATGATGAATTTTTAAAAGTCATAGAACAAAAGTTGTTGATTATGTCAAAGTCAAAGTCAAAGTCAAAAATTCTTTATTCATATAGACACGTTTAAAATATTTTAAATCATGTTCTTATGATGCGTCCCATTCTTTTACTACCACCAGTTCTGGACGTGGCAACTCTGAGAAGAACTGGCAAGAAACTCAGAGGAATCCTTTTTTAAATAAATTTGATTTTACAATTATTAATAAAGCAGTATTGTTTTAGAGCAACTCACTCCCAACTATTCCCAAGCTGTTTTGTCATTGACATAATCTGAAATTTTGTAATAAGCTTTTTTACATAATTTATCTTTCACATATCGTTTAAACTTGTTTATAGACAGATCTCTAACATTACTAGGAAGTTTGTTGTAGAAGCGTATACATTGCCCCATAAAAGAATTGCTTATTTTGTGGAGACGTGTAGCATGTAAAACAAGATTATGCTTAGTTCTAGTATTAACATTATGAGTGTCGCTTTTTTTCTTAAAACTATCAATATTCTTATGAACATATAAAAGGTTTTCATATACATATTGTGATGCGACTGTAAGAATATTAGTCTCTTTGAATTTCTCCCGTAGGGAAACTCGCGGACCAAGTTTATATATGGACCGTACAGCTCTTTTCTGTAGTACAAAAATGGTGTCAATGTCCGCACAGTTTCCCCATAGAAGAATCCCATAAGACATTACACTATGAAAATAACTAAAGTAAACCATTCTAGCAGTATCCACATCAGTGAGTCGTCTCATTGTTTTAACAGCATAGGCCGCAGAGCTAAGTTTCCCTGACAGTTTCGCAATATGTGGGCCCCATTGTAATTTGGAGTCAATAGTTATTCCCAAAAAAACAGTTGACTCCACTGGCTCCAACCGAATACCATTTATTTTTACATTCGTGTCAATTTGTTTTACATTAGGTGTAGAAAATTTAATGACTTTGGTTTTGTTTTCATTTAAAAGTAAATTATTAACATTAAACCAATGGACTACCTTCGAGATTGCATTGTTTACTTCGTCATAGTTGCGTAACTGTCTATTTATTTTAAAAGTTAGGGAGGTATCGTCAGCAAACAATACTATCTCATGATTATTTCCTACATAGTAAGGTAAGTCATTTATATACACCAAAAACAAAAATGGCCCCAGGATTGAGCCTTGCGGGACGCCCATGGATACAACAGAGCCTGATGATATTTTACCGTTTATATCAACCTTCTGAATTCTACTGCCCATGTAAGAAATCAGAAGATTGAGAGCCTGGTTCCTAATGCCATACCGGTGTAATTTCCTGACCAGAGTGTCATGGTGAACGCAATCAAATGCCTTAGACAGATCACAGAAAATACCTAAGGATTCCTTCGAATCTTCCCAGGCCGCGAATATAGTTTTTAATAATTCAGTTCCCGCATCTATGGTTGAGCAACCCCTCGTAAACCCAAACTGCTTTTTATGTAATAGATTAAATTTATTAAAGTGTCTGAGCAATTGGCTAAGAATTAATTTTTCAAAAATTTTGCTCAGAGTGGGCAATATAGAAACAGGTCGGAAATTCGAGGGATCAGTACTATCACCGGATTTAAATAATGGTATAACCTTACTATGTTTCATCAAGTCAGGAAATACACCAGAATAAACACAACTATTAAATATGTTTGCTAGGTAAGGCGCTATTATTTCAATTATATTAGATATAAATTTAACAGAATGACCCCATAGGTCTTTAGTTTTTTTCTTCTCTATGGTATTGAAAGCATTAATTACATCTTTATAGTCTATTAAAGTAAAAGTAAAATCGGTAACACAAGCAGAAACACTTTCTTTTAATAGCGCCTCAGCAGATATTGAAGATGAATTTAGAGTTTTAGTTGTTATTAAAGGTACGTTAGTGAAGAAATTCTCAAACTCAGTTGCAACTTCCATATCTGCTGAAATATTACCATTTTTTATTTTTAGATTAAAATCTCTATTACAATCTATAGCTCTACCTGTTTCGTTATTAATAATATTCCATATTTCTTTTATTTTATTGGATGAGTTTTTAATTTTATTATTTATATACATTGATTTGGCAGTGGAGCAGGCTTCTTTAAATACTTTGGAATATCTAGCTACCTGGTTTTTAAAATACGTACTTTTATCAAAAGTCTTCTCATAATACAATTCATACAATTTATTACGACTTTTGTAAATACCAGGAGTTGCCCATTCACTGAAACTTAACTTACCGTTACTGATCAACTTTGTTTTAGATGTAAATATTGTATTATATTCAGCAATAACCATATTAAAAAATAAATTATACTGCTGATTTGGGTTATTGTGAATTGGCAAACCTGATAATTTGTATGACAAGTTAAATTGAAATGCCTCTATACGACTTTCACTAATGGGTACAAAATTTATTTTTTTACTTTGGATTTTATTGATTTTCTTGGGAAAAGATACTAACTGTCCACAATGGTCCGACTGTAACATATTAATTACAAATTTATGAATAGGTTTTAAGTTAGAAAATATATTATCTATACAAGTAGCACTAGAGGCAGTAATCCTCGTAGGCTCAATAAATAAATTATACAAATTGAAAGATTTAAACAAATTCAAGAAGTTACAGGTTAATGTATTCTTTTCCAAAATATTTATATTAAAGTCTCCACAAACAACAATTGTTTTATGACTATTCGCTAATTTGAACAGGGCATCCTCCATTATTTTAATAGAAGTTTCATAAGGCGCAGATGGAGGTCTGTACACACTCAAAACATACAGTTGCTCCAATTCAATACATGCTATCTCTAAAACCCTTTCCACAGAGAGGCTCACAATGTCAGTTCTTTCTTTAAATTTTAAACATTTCTTTACAATGATTAAGGAGCCACCTCGTATCATACGAACTCTGCTGAATGAGCTAGCAACCTGGTGATTATTGGAACTGAAAATGACCTGATGGCTTTTGAGCCATGACTCAGTAATACATAAAATATCTATATTGTGACAGTTCAAAAACAGTTCCAATTCTAACTCTTTACCTAACATCCCCTGTATGTTTTGATGCACCAGGTTGATACAATTATTATTTTTACAATTAAGAGAAGTTACAGTTGATGGGGATATAACATTACCATTATATAACAATATGCTACTATTTACATTGCCAGAGATATACTCTTTTGTCTTAGACTCTAATTTAAAGAATTTGGAATAACTTCCAAGGTGTCATTACATAATGTCAAATTATTATTTAACTGCTCAATAGAAGCAGTGCCGTTAGCCAATATTTTGGCTGATTTATAAAAACAATATGATAGCGAATTTGCTATCTGTCTCTTATAAAAATTACTTAGACAATAGTTACTGTCTGTCAACTCATAATAATGATTATCATTGAATACGTTTATGTCAATTAATTTAAATTTGTCATTATACAATGTCATTGTATGTAGCATATTATTTAACTTAAATCTATAAATATTTTCCGTCTCGGGCAACAATTTACTATAAGGAAAAGTAAATATGTAAATGTTTTCTACATCTAATTTACTGAGCAATTCAAAATATTTAATAAAAGAATGTTTATTTAATTTCCCTAGTCTCCCAATAAAAATAATTAATGTTGTGTTGGGTTGGTAGGTACCCTTCATAATTTTTTCTATTATTGGTGTAAAACTGGCGCCATGTATACAGTAATTAGTTATGATGTTAGTAACGTAGTCCTGACAGGTTACCGGTCTTTTACAAATAACCCTGTATAAAAAAATATATTCAAATGACAGAAAGACTAATGAATTTGAATGTAGATGGATAGAAGAGGGAGGCCAATGAAATTGTGAATGGGTTCAATTCCTACACGATACAATGACTTTTGTGGACTACGCATAGTTTTTCTGAGTTTTGATGTGCTTTATGAATGAGTTGGATGTACTTATATATTTCAGAAGCATTTGGTCGCTAGTGCCAGTTTACTATAGCCTTTATTAACATACGACGAATGTTTCTGACGTACAATGGCACATACAACCTTATGCTTTTGAGATTTAGATTTGTTTATAAATTCTCCCGAAACACTGGGATTTATTTCCCTAGGGACTTGTCTTAAAAAAATAAGTTACTGAACTATTTCGCACAAGTGAATTGAATTAACTGTCGGTGGATGCATAATTGAAATATTTTCGTTGAGTTTATTTTCGAGACTTGGAGGCTGGCGAACAATTTCATCTAATCTTGTGTGTAGTCCCGGGAGATTGTACCGATGTGTTTTTATTATATTGTGTTTCTAATCTAATGAAAAATAAGTTTTTTTTATGATAGTTATAGATAGATGCGAGTTGTTGTTGTTCAAGCGGCCCAATGGCTAGGGCGTTGGACTTGTGAACTTGAGGTCACCGGTTCGAACCCCACCCATTGCACTACCGACGTGAATCCACTCATAACGCAAGCATTTTAGCTTAGCACGAGGGGTCAACAAGAATACTAGTAGACTGCAAAACTCTGCTAGTAATCTTTAACTTTACTTTGCTTTATCAACTAGTTTAAGTCCACTGTTGAACATGAGCCTCCTCTTAAACATACCTTGACAAGGCAGGTTTGTCAAGAGATATTGACACTCCACTCAACTCCACGTTTGGTAGGCGGATTGGTGATTGCATTAAGATGGGAGTATCTTTAAGCTGAACGATGCTGCTATTTACCTTTAGTCGCCTCTTACGATACGCACAAGAAGATATGGGGTGGTTCTTAGCCGGAAATACGGTGGTGGGACAAGTTTTTCTTTTTTTAAATAGTAGTAGTGAAATCAATCGAAATCTACATTGTCGTCGTTCTTAAGTAATGTGCGTTATTACATTTTGAAGATAATTTTTTTATAAACATAGTGTACTCAAATATTACATGCCAAAAATAAAAACTTATATGCAGCTGAAACCGCGTGGAACATTTACTATTACTAAACTACCACTATTTGTTTGCGTTTGCAGCTTACCAAAAACTAACAATATTTTACTTAAACTTTCTCCTTTCCTCATCCAAAATACATACGAGTAGAATATTTTTCATTTATTTTGTTTTCCAAGAATTACACTGTATCCAAGCCCCTCCATCCTTCAACCTGCACTTACACCCGATACATCAAACGTGCAATGTATCGTGCTGAATAATATAAAAAGCGAAAACACACGAAATCCGTCGGCCAACGCGTTAATGTTGCAGCACAATCACTGAAGACTCACTTATTCATGGCTTGACGAGGTCGGCGCCTGATGTAAGAGCCCAGTAAGTGGAGCTACCGCATAAGTTGAGCGTTGGGTTACGTAAATAGCAATAGTTCACAAAAATTATTACTTTATTATCTTTATTTTATAACAATTGATATAAATTTAATATAATGCTTATAAGTTAAAAGGTTTTTGTGACGTATTATATAAATAAAATCACAAAATTGTTATATTTAGTTTTCTTTCAAAGTTTTTAGTTAATAATTATACAATTTTTAGTATGAAAGTAAAGCTATGACTTGCTGTTACTTCTTATACCTAAACCACTTAATCAATGCGGGACATCATGCTTGGAAATCTAAGTCATTATATCTATACTAATATTATATAGAGGTAAGATTCGATTGTTTATTTGCAATGAACAGGCTCCATAACGAATGGGTCTATTTCGAAACCTGTTTAACCTTTAGAAATCTACATTATCCAGGCGATATATTCAATAATATAGTTTTTATTTTTTATTTTATTTCATTAGGGATAACAAACAGTAGCGTATAATAGTGTAATCACAATACTTAGTTAGCAGGAGTAGCATATACACTACTAACGACTATATCCACAGATTATTTTACAGAATAGCTAGCTGTTAATGAAGACAATACCAACTTAACTTAACCTAGGGTAAATTATAATTACATGATTTTTATAACATTGAAATAGAAAGAATAGACACAAATTCAAGAACTCTGTGGCAGGTCCTGTACTATTAATAAATAAATAAAATGTACTATTAGTGCCATAGGTCGCCCAACTATATTTGTTTATGTAAATATACATATATATAGTTCCCACGGGAACGGGAGGTATGCGAGTGAAAATACACGAAAATATGCACATAGGAAACTTATTTTCTTTATCATAATATTGTTTTCGATACATTTTAATAAACAACGACATTTAATCAAATATGAATCATATAATATTAAAACATTAATTTTGTATATATTTATAAATCTTCCAAATAAAAAACTTCATAAAACACCACATGTTCCTACCTCACTGAGACGGATACAAGAGCCACCATTGTACAAAGAGCCATGAACTACTTCAGCTTTTCCATCTGAAGCTAACATCTCTTTGAACAGAGAGAGGGGCCGCAGGTCAAGTTATACTGGCAACTCATATAGGCTGTTGGACCAGTCATGAATGCGAATCGCGTTCGAGATTTTTTGTAGCCGTAAACCAGCATACCTGGGGAGTCAAATAGATTGAGTTTGGACAGAATGGGGATTCGTTATGATTTTTTTAGAACATTTCTTGTTGATTTTGGGGCAGAGAGACTTTATTTTCTGTGGCATATTTATATTTTAAGGAGTCAATATATTTTCTTAGGCTTCGTTAGCTTTTTGTAATCTAAATACAATTTCGTAGGCTTTCGCGACGACAAAAAAAATTGTGTGCCATTCATTACCTTTCAGTTTTCTTGGTTCAGCATATACCCTTCAGCGAGATCCCAATTGGGACATCACAATCTTTGATAATCGTTTATTATTTCAGCAGTGCCGCTTCTGTGGGCTGGCTTGCGCGGAGGCCGTATGCGTATATGCTCAAACTTTGCCTCACAGGTAACCCTAAAATCGTCATTTTGCGTGTACACCGTTGAGAGGCAATCAGGAAACAGGTAACAGCCATTGTATCACTACATGATATTATGTTCAATAACCTTTCCTTTTTTTTTTGTTTTCCGGGGAGAAATGTATATACGCATTACCACCGCTGCTGCAATATATTAGCGCGCTGGCGATGGGCTCGCCCTCTCCATAGCGTGGTATGCTAAACTCATACCACGAGGAGAGGACCTTACACCACTATAACCCCCCGGACACACCTTCGATCCACCGTTGGCGGATATAAAAAAAACGCCCGGAGTGTAAAGGCATCCCTACTCCTCATGAGTGAGCCTCGAAGGTAGTGGGGCCCATGTGCCCCACTCCCCGAGGCTGAACCTAGGGCGGTAGGCGGCGGGTTTCGGCCCGCCACCGACGGCCATGTCCAACAACCTGCCAGCCAAGCGTTGTGACTATGATTGAATGAGGCATTAGTTCAGCAGTGGACTTTTATTTTGTACTAGCTTCCCGGCTTCATCCGCGTATCTCCCGTCCCCGCTGGAACTTAATGGTTCAATAAAGCCTATGTTGTGAAATAATTATTAAAATCTATACTAATATATAAAGCTGAAGAGTTTGTCCGTTAGTTTGAACGCGCTTACATCAGGAACTAACCGATTTGGAAAAATCTTTCAGTGTTATTTAGCCATTTTATCGAGGCAGACTATATATAATAATGAATTTCCCACGGGAACCGTAGCTACGCGTTTCATTCGATTCAAACCTGCATCTTAGGTAAAGCCTCTAATGCCTTAACCATTTAGGCTACAGCGCAACCATGAGTCAACCATGGTTTGTTATTTTAGCATTTGTGCCGTTAAGAGTGCAGTTTTTTGATTCTGGAATTCTTTCCTCTACCCAAAGATTTTTCTCAGCACAGATGTCTGCTATCAGGTGGATTATACCGCTGCATTACTGTTGTTTAAGTTACGAAAAACATTTTCTTGCTCAAAAATACACACATAAGTTTCTTAGTTTAGAAACTATTAAGTTGCAAATTTATAGCAGAAGCCGTGTTTCTCTAACTGCATGCAACATAAAGTTTTTAGTTTAAATTTTATACTTACACTTTTTTTGCACAACCAACATACGATGGAGAATATCAATCTAGTCCTCAAACGCATAAAGACGGATGACAGAAGCATTTGGTAGTAAGTTCCAGTTTATGATAAAGACACTTACGACATAATATGTTTCTGAAGCCAAGGATACACTAGGGGACAAATGTCGTGCGACACGTGTCGCCAGCGACGTTGGGTGAAGTAACACGACATTGTCGGACTTTGGTCGACATGTCTGGCAACATCGCACGACACGTGTCGCCAACCACATCGAATGAAGTAGCGCGACGTTGCCGGACTTCGCTCGACATGTCTGGCAACATCGCACCGCAGCCAACAACACTACCTCGGTGGGTGTAATGATATCGATTGCCTTGTGAAACAAAACTTCGTGATGTCGCCAGATATGTCCGGCGAAGCTTCGCGAAGTTGCACGACTTCGCCTGACGTCGCTACGGACATAAGTCGCGCGATGTCGCCAGATATGTCAGGCGAAATTGGCTGGCTTCGCTTGACATGTCGCCGATACATGTCGTGGCACATTTGTCTCCTAGTGTATCCTTGGCTAACTTATAATGACACATCCGACCTTTTACTTCTGAGCTCTTGATTAATAGGCTCGATCGCCATGCCAGACTAGAAACCTTTGGGTCAAATATAAAATTTCTTTCCGGGTCTGATTAATTTCGTTTGAGGGACTAACCTCCGTGTCTCGGTAAGTTCATTAAGCTGTTGTCAGCTCTTGTGTGGTGAATAAACTCAAAAACTTCTGAAAAGAATTCGATAATTCTTTCACCATTAGAATGCTACATTATCCCTGAGTAACATAGGCTATAAAAATCTAACCATGCGAAGCCGAGGCGAGCGGTTAGTGTGTTATGAAGTCGTCCGCGAAACTGGAATTTATTTAGCTAGTGCAGAATTTGACTTAAAAAAAACAAATTTCTATCTATTTCGTTTAAAAGGGTGAGATAGATTAACAACGGAGCGCTATTAATAGGATTGCGTTACCCTAAAAATCCAATAAGTCGGCATACCGACACGTCCGGTGTGAGATCAGGGCCAGGACCAACAGCTTTACGTACCTTTAGAGACAAGGGTGAACACCATCAATTTGAAAGAAAGAAAGAAAAACAATAGGCTACTTAACACATTTTTGAAATTATTTTTATATGGTTAAGAATGGTATTTCTAGTTTAAAAAAATTTGCATTTATTTGAGATCTAGAAAGCGCTAAAATAAGTATTTTAAAATTCACTTGATATTTAAAGATAAGAACGATGTCAGCCATGTTGGTCTATATACATTATCTGTGTTCGAGATCAATTACGTCATGACTCAGAAAGTGTTATTACACTTTTTTATTACACATGTAAAGGATCGCGTTCGTGTTTTTAACGAGACGTATGACGTCACAAAATGGTTGATAGCGTTTTCGCAAGTTATAGACATAGACAATAATGAATTCATACAAACATATTCAAGTTTTTTGAACAGAAATTATTATATTTAGGTTCCATATATGACAAATACTTTTAGATATAAACATCATTGTTAATTTCATATGTGTCAACTAGCCTATTCAGTGACTACTAAAATATTCAAAAAAATATATTAATACACTAACTATGCAAAAAAAACGAACCCAGACAAACATTATAAAACATTGGCCGCAGTGGGATTCATCGGTAGCGGAGCTACAAGAATTTGCTGATATTGTACTATTTTTTTTTTCTTCAGAGAACATTTCTAGTTCAAATAGGTGATTAGAATCATATGTGCGCGTGGGGGCTATGTATGGAAAAACCCACTGGAACACTCTGTAACACCACATGTTATCTGTGAATTCGTTGAGTCCCGAACTCAAACCCTAGAACTGGCCAATAGTAGTCCAGCACCTAGGATCGGACTTGCAATCTTGTGATCGCCTAATCAAGGATTTTAACTTAAGCACGAGAGATTAACCAAAAAAAAAAGAGTTGAACAGATTACGGTAATCCTTCAAGGTATTCTATTTAGTTAATGCGTTGGACGAATCTAGCAGCTTAGATGCAGAGACAATGTTCTATTATCATCTATCGTGTACTAAATGAATTACAACCGACTTAAAATTTTCGTAAGAATAAAATAAAATATTATGATTATATACGAGTACCTAACATATCGGTACCTATAACACACGACCCATACTACATATATTACCAAATAAATAACACTACTAGATATTTCATTCAATATCAATGATATAATTCTAAGATTTCTTTGCGGGTCTGGTTGGTTGAGAGACAACCCTCCGTGCCTCGGAAAGCGCGTTAAGTCGTTGGTCCCGATTATTATAACATCATCTATAATAATCGTATATCAAGAAAAGGGCAGCAGCGTTTCCTTGTGTGGTACAACATAATACTGCGGTCACCGACCCGCCTGCCAAGCGTGGTGACTTTGGCACATACCCTCCCTCGAGAGGAATCCCATGTTCAGCAGTGGACGTTGTACGGGTTGATGATGATGATGATATAATAAATATAGGTAGGTATATGACCACTCTTTCACCGTTCGTGCAGTGCGGTTATGGAATTCCCTTCCACATCCTATACGCGCTTGACAGTCTCCTGATGCATTTAAAGGAAGAACAAAGGAGTATTTTTTGTCTCAGTAATTTATTATGTAATATGGACATATAAGTCAGCAGAGATGTGACTTATCTAAGATACAAGATACAAGATACGTATTTCCATCTTGTATCTAAAATACTTTTAAATAAATGTATTTTGTATCTTGTATTTACATATATTTTGTTAGGTATCTTAGTATTTTATAAATACTTTTTCTGATAAAATACTTTTAGTAATATGTTAGTAGAAATTTATAAAATAAATGCGTAAAACTAAACATGTCCTTATTAGTCGATCATCACATTGATAGATGGCGACTCTTTCTTTCTCACGGAGGGTAGTCCCTTAACCGACCAGAACCAGAAAGAATCTAGAATTTACACAAGGATTTTCTGTCCGGCGTGGGGATCGGACCCACGACCTACGCGATTTAAAGCGAGCCAAATACCGCTAAGCTGCAAAGGTTGTCAAAAATAAACTTAAAATCATTAAAATAAAATCTTGTTTTCTTACAAAAGTATTTTCATCTTAAGAATTATTTAGAAGATACGTAGGTATTTTGTATCTAGTATTTCAGATACTATTCTCGAAAGTATTTTGTATCTGGTATTTGAAAGACTTAATTTAAAATTATCTTGTATTTTGAATTTCAGATACTTTGTTCATGGTATTTTGTACATCTCTGTAAGTATTTAGTTTATTATATATAGCTGGCATATTTATTAGTATGTAATTGTATATGTATGTAGTTGTATATGTAACTATTAGTGTGTATGTTTATAGTATATAGTACGAGTACTAATTTTGACCAAGTAGTTAAATTAAATCTGTTGTACACTTGCTATGCACTAATTATAATGTATCTCTTTCCTAAAGGTTTGCTGGAAGAGAATTCATAATTGAATTAAGCCTTTGTACATGTTGTTGCCAATTAATACAATTTATGTCTTGTAACTTACTGTGTGCAATAAACTATAAATAAATAAAGTATATTATCAAACATTATAAGGACAATTCTACTACTATATTCTGAGCAAGTATCCATGTAATTTATTTTTAATAACCAAGCGATTTCGCAAAAACTCTACGGCTTCAGTACTCCCGAGAATTCTAGACTTATTTCTTAATTTCTAACTCGAGTAAGCAAGCAATCAGCGTGCAATTGCTATGGCTTTTTGTTGAGAAAGTATTGTTGCAGCTATCACGTTTTTGCCAGTTGCTTCACTACACAGACTTAAGGGTTGACGTCATTAATTTTATTTTCAAATGGTGTACTTTTAAAAAGCTGTTATGTGAAGAAATCTAATGTCATCATCATCATCAGCCCGTATAACATCCACTGCTGAAAATGACCAACGGCTTTACGTGCTTTCCGAGGCACGGAGGGAAGTCCCTCAACCAACCAGACCCGGAAAGAAACCTTAGAATTAACACAAAGCTTGTTTATCCAGTGTGAGGATCGAACCCACGACCTCCGAGATTTAAACGAGCCAAATACCGCTACGCTACGGAGGTTGTCTCAAAATCTAATGTAGAAAGCTGAACAATTTGTTTGATTGCTTGAACACGCTACTCTCAGGAACTACGGGTCCGATTTGAAAAATTATTTCAGTGTTAGATTCTATTATTTAGAGAGCCTATTTATCAAGGAAGGTTATATAGGTTACATTTTATTATGAAGTTCTGTCAAGAACGGGAACTACGCGGGTAAAGCTCGTATAATATACTTATAATCTAAAAGCCATTGCTGAACCTAAGCCCTGTATAGTAATAGTCAATATGATGGGAGGGCTAGTGACTAGCACATTTAGGTTATTTAAGTGTTTAGTACAATATTTGCGCTATTTTATAGTTTGCGGGCTATTCGGACTTCAGTAAAACGACAAAAGCCGCATTTACGGTAGACCAATTACGGTAAAAAATTAGTAGATTGTTTATCTAGGGAGCAAACAACTATTTTAAAGGCGAGAGTGTTTTTTTTAATCCAGAGCGGAGCGAAGGATTCTAGAGTAGAATCCCGAGCGGAGCGAGGGATTCTTAACTAGAATCCTGAGCGCAGCGAAAGTATGTCACTCGAGCTTAAAATAGTGTTGCTCCCGAGGTGGACACTCTACTTATTATCACCCTTTATGAGAAAATAAGTAAGTGCAACTTATGAACAAGAATTTATTTACGTACAATGAAGAACCATAAGACATAACAATATTTTCAGTTGAGGAAGACGCACTCATTTTTTAAAATTCAACTACGAACGAAAGCAGAATGCATTTAATTTCGCGCGTTGTTTATTTTTTTTTAATTTGGCGCGCTCGCAGTTTTTCAGCCAGTCACATATTCAATACATTGTTCCCGCATGGTTTGTGATTCACCTCTTTGCTGATTGAAAAATTATTAACAATATCCACATTCCAAATTCAAATCAATGTTGGTCCCTAAGGGATTAATGAGCTATTTTGGTCCCTGTTTACGAGGAATAAAGTAGCTCTGTTTGAATAGATGTGATAAAAACGGTATTTTTAATGCGACAGTGACTGACTTAACAGATTAATCGCAAAACGTAAAAAGAAATCGCATTGCCATAGCATTTAGTAGCTAGTTGCCAACTATAGTCACAATTTATGTTGTTGGTTGCTATGGCAACGTAAAACAGGATTTAATCATCATCGGCCTGTATGACGTCTATCGCTGAACATGAGCGTCTTTTCAAGGGGTATTAGGCACTGAAGTATTTTGGACGAGAATATCTCCCGAAGCTTCCCAAACGCGGGCTGCCAGTTTGAATAACTTATACTAAAAGCGAAAATCATCCGAGAAGATTAAATTAATTAATATGATTCTAGTAAGAACCGACTTAGTTTCTAAGTAACTTCTTACACACGTAAGTTTTCAGTTAAGATTTGTATTTGCTTACGATACGTGATGCGATAAGCGTATGTAGGGTTAGCAAAAAAAATATTTAGTAAAAAATAGAAATGTTTAACCAATTAAGGAACTGACCACCTTACTTTATTGTTAATTAATAGATTGCGAACCAAAGTGATACCAAAAATACAAATAAGTTATGGAAAAATTTCGTTGGGCAAAGAATGGCACAGTACTAGGTTTTTTTTATTAATTAGATCACATTGCTTATATTTGTCACTTGTATCGCTCTCACAACCCATAAAATTAATATTTTGGGTAGGTAGTATAAAATCGAATTGAGTGCGTAGGACAAGGATACTTTTCTTGCCCTACGCACTCAATTCGATTTTATCCGTATACAACGCTGGTTTCCGTGGCGTGGCTCTGAATAAAATACAAATAGGGTATCTCTTAAGTAACGTACCTTATGTTTTTAGTTCATTCATTGCAATCATAAATTTCAAACAATTTATATGCTTCTGATCGAAATTTAAAAAAGATTATAAATTCCCACCAAAATCAAAATGAGTTGAAAATAGGGTGACATCTTTTTAAATAATTTATTACATTGTATGCTAACGCTACACATGCCCAAACCATTTATTTACGTATTTAATGCTAGAACATATTTTCAATTAAGGTGGGAATCTAATTAAATTGCGAAAGGAGCCTGTTTTCGACTTGTACAAGTTCGTCGACGCATGGTTACACATATGACAAGGCCAGCATATCTTGAACCTTCAGTCCCCTTACCCTCGAACACTGTTGGAACATTTTGACAAAATTTTGAGTAACACCTGAGGTCTTTCTTATTGGTCTTGTTAGGATTTGGTGGGCATATAAACGATCCCACTTAAAAGTTTTATAGGACCCGTATAAATTCCATTAACGTTTTACTGTTTTACATTTTAAACAGATGTTTTGAAGGGAATTCACGGTCCTATCACGTGCTTACGTGGATGTGAGTTAATGGAAGGTTTCTGGTGACGTGAAAATTTTAACGCTTCCTTATTATAACCGTATGCGGTGTGGGAATTTTGAAATAGTATTGTGATATGAAAAGAAGGACGGAAGCATAAATGTCGGCGAGAGTAATGAGTATTCAAAATTTTAATTGTGTGTTTACCTAAGCGGTTTTTTGATGATTTTACCATACCATAGTTTTTCATTTCATAGGAAAAGAACAAAAATTGAAGGTGTTACAGATTTTCACGGGAACTGGCGTGGGAAACTACTTATGTCTGCTTATTATGTTGGGAATGTTTTGACACTTTAAATTTTTTTTTTTTTTTTTTTTTAAAAAGACAACTCCCGCACTCGGGAAATAAATCCCTGTGTCGCGGGGGACTTTACAAACATTCATTTCACGGACACAAAGAACACCCAGACTCAGAACAACTATTTGTGGTTCACACAAATAATTGTCCCGGGTGGGAATCGAACCCAGAACACCAGGTCTCAGAAGCAACTATCGTAACCACTGAGCCACCGGTGCAGTCAAATATTTGAAACGTCAACTTTTTTAAATTTTTTTTTGAAAACTCATGTTGCTGTTCATATTATTGGTGCCTGATTCTCAACAGAGGGCATTAAATCGAATAACATAATATAATACAAATTATAAATTAAACTAAAATTGAAGCAACTTGGTCACTGTATTTTTTGATTTTTTTATACATACTTGTATTCTACTCCTGTTTCATCCTCTTTTTGGAGTAATTTTGAAAAGTCGTTTCTTAGCAAATTGTTACCTACATCATAATAAATCGGCGTACCTTATTTCCGGGTAAACCGTTCATTGGTTGCGTTAATGTGTTGATAAATAAGTCAATAACGGTAAACTTTTTATAAAAACATATATAGCATTCTCCTACCAATATAAAATTTGTAAATGCAAAAATTATATAAGGATTTGATTTGATGAGTAAATTATATTAGATGACACAAAATCTATACTAAAACATAAAACTGAGGAGTTTGTTTATCGAGGATGCTTATATGCTATATTTAATTATGAAGCTTTAACGGAATCGGGAATTACGCGGGTGAAACGAGGACACAGTTTTTTTTCGGACGGCCATATGTAGTTAGCCCTGAGGCTTTTGCTACTTCACCGGGCATAAAGGCGAGCAGAGCTCCAGCTTAGAAAGGACCCAGATGCTAGTGTACTGATACGAGTAAAATGATATTATCCACAGATAGTTTTTCAACTTCACTACTGGCTTAATGGTTTCAGTAGTTGCTTACAAAACTGGATTTGGGTAATCTAGGTTCTACTCCCACTCCACAGATCCAAAGACACAGTTGCTCTGAGTAGAGTATGCATTGTATCGGTGAAATATCTGTCAGCAAAGTCCTTCGCGACAAAAGGATTTATATTCCTAATACAGGAGTTTGCTTTTTTTTTAAACTTGCCATTCCCACCTCAAATAATTACCACTGAAGCAATATTTCAAGGCGTAGTAAACATGAATTGATGTTAAAGCCATTTTCCGTATTGACTCTTCCACAAAGAATTCTCACAACACAATGTTTACAAGTAATCTCATCGCGTTGTATGACTGTGTGCTATTAAGTAAATAAACAGAGCTGATGTGAATACGTGTGTACATGAGATTACAGTCACTACTTACTTCGCTGCAGATATGGACGGCAAGAGATTAACTGTAGTTTATATTGTATTAATTTCAATATTTGTGGTAAGTTTTATTGTATCTAGCAAATACCTAACTTGCAATATACGACAGCCAAAGAACGATGTTGATTAATGTTGTGGTCCTGGTAAAAGGGCAGGATAAGGGTATATAGTGCTATTTATATGTAATGGCAGAATTTGTCTGTATATTTTGACCCCTTGACATCAAGTAGATGACATTTTTTTTAAATACCTGGCAGCCAAGAATATAAAAAAAAATGTTTTTCTAAATATTTTTTTGATGAAGACATGGATGTGCCATCAAATAATTATGACTTCATAGTTGCTTGTATTCATTTTTAATATACCGAATACTTACTAATTCTCCAACCCTGACCTATGATAACCTAATTGGCAGCTTCCATATCCCAGCAGTTTAAGTATGTTTTTGTGTTCGATTTTAAAGCCAAACAATAAAGTTTTTGTGGCAAATAAAAGATTTCTTTCCGGGTCCGGTTGGTTGAGGTTTTACTTCTCATGCCTTGAAAGGCGCGTTTAAATGTTGGTCCATATAATAATAACATTATCTATGACTTTGCTGCGGTTTGTGGTAACTTTGGCAAAAACCGCCTCCGCTTTCATGTTCAGCAGTGGCTGTTTACGAGCTGATATAATAAACTTAGTCCTAAAATTCGATTTGGATAAAATGACTTTGTAAAAGCTATGCTGTTAAATATGTAAGTCAAATTTATCTGTAAACAAATTCCTTACCTTTTATTTACGTATATCCTTGCTATAGAAAATGAACACATCAGCAGCTTAAGTAGTAGGTAAGTAAGTAGTTTTGAATAAAGTCCCATTTCTGAGACTGTAGATAAACGATGGTATACTATTTTTGTCAAAAAAAATTTCAGATACTTTAGAGACGAAGAATGTTATGTTTTTTTTACTATAATTTTGTTTCACGACTTTTGAAAAGTGATGGTCACCCTCTAATGGCCTTTTATGATAGTTATTCATTTCTGGCGCTTAACATGTTTAGCGATTTAGGTATAATACAGTGTTCTATAATATCTAAATGTGGTCATCAACTTTGATGCTGACTGTAACTCTAGTTTCAAGACAACGTTCAGCACCTTTTATCATTAATATGTGAATGAATTAAACATCTATTTAAAGATAGCCGTCTTTTGTTAATGAACGAATTTCGCCTTTCCATTGATAGTTAATTTATTCATTTACCATGTGTTTTCAGAGCTTCAACGTTCCCATTTGAAATGTGTAATATAAAATATTCATAAATTTCGACGACCGGTTGGGATTCACCATGGCCGAATGGTCTAATTATTTGGAGCTATACCTAAGATGTAACCTGCATTTAGGTATAGCCAGTAAATCCTTTTGATAGTCTAAATTTATTAATCTCAACTTTTAAACTGTTTCAATAATAATAATAATATTTATTTGCTTGAAAACAGGACTAGGTACAGGATGTTACAATTATAAACTAGTTCAGCATGTTTCGCCATTGTCACATGTCGCATGCAAATATTAAATTTTATACAAATTTTGTCAAACTATTTATAATTAGGTATAGCATATGCACACACATTATTGTATTCAATATATGTACTTTAATTAGTATGTTAACATTTATTATAATATTTATTTTATAATATTGTTAAGTTTTTAAAGAAAAAAAATCTTAAATATTATAAAAACAACAACTTAAAAGTCATTTTACCATATGCTTTTTGAAAATATTAAGAGGTAACTCACGTAACGCTTTTGGTATTTTGTTATACACTTTTTTTAACATTATGTGGCTATTTTTATAAGTACTGTAAAGTAGAAGAACACAAAAGTACAGCCAATTTAGTAGAATCTCTGGATAGATATTTTTTATGAGCACAAGCTTTTTGAAACATTTATGGATATTTTTTTACAAATAGTGTTATCTCAAGTGTGTAAGCAGACGTAACAGTCAAAATTCTTAGCCTTTTGAAGGGTGGTCTGCAAGAATCAAGAGGGCTTGCGCCGCAAATTGCCCTGACACATTTTATTTTATACTAAAAAAGTTTTGTTAATATCGGTGGAGTTACCACATAAAAGCAAGCCATACCTTAATACCGAGCTTACATAACCGTGGTATGCAGTTAAAGCCGCCCGCTCTCCTGCTTCGTATTTTAGTTTTTTTAATACAAATTTATTAATACGCGTACAGACAGACTCTATGTGATTATTCCAGTTACAATGTGTGTCAACAATAATTCCAAGAAACTTGGTGTCATGTACTTCGTCAATTAAAGTGCCTTTGCCTAGAATATTGAGTTTTGGTCGTGTGTTGTTGTAGTTGTAAAATTGTATTAATTTGTCTTTATTACATTAACATTCAAATTATTGTTCTCTAGCCATGTTATGATTTTATCCACGGTCATATTAATTTCACTAGTGTAATTATCATTATTATAAATATCAGGAATTACAACTGAAATGTCATCTGCAAAAAGTGTGCTTTTATAATCGATTACATTAGGAATATCATTAATATATAAAAGAAATAAAAGTGGTCCCAATACACTGCCTTGTAGCACGCCTTATTTGTTAGGTTTATATGCAGAACTGTATTTTTTTATCTCTAACTTATCATCTATTTGTTTTATTTTAAGCGTTTATATTTATGCCAAACAAATAAAAAAAATCATTTATAGGACCCAATACTAAAATTTATTGATTAATTATCATTCGATTCTTTATGATTCATATAAAATAAGAATCCCGATTGTGACACAGAAAACAAATTTATAGAAAATAATATTTTCAGGGTGCATGGAAGCAATCAAGAGAGAGAGAAGATAGACGAGATACGAGGGAGATCAGAGATGACTCCAGACATCTCCATTATATGTCTAAACGTCACATGCTGCCTGAGGTAGAGAGAAAACCTCGGAGACCGCCACGACCCACCACGACTAGAAGCAGAGATGTTAGGAAGAAGGTATATAAAGAATGGTAGTCAAAACTAATAGAAGAATCCAATAACAATAAGACATTGTATACTATTTTGATGAAATTTGGCAACAAATAGTTTAAATTTAAGATGCCCACTACAACACTCTGAAGAAGCAGCATTCTAACAGATCAAAGTTACCGTTATTAAAAAGTTAATATTACACATTACTCCTACAGCAGCAAGTGCCAAGTCGAAAACTGAATCTTCAGGCCCTTATATCCTTTTTTTTATTTCAGCCATCGGGCCATCTAACTCCTCTCCAAGAAGACGACATAGATAATGATGAAGTAGTCTCCGTAGCTATAGGACCTCCACCCATACATCCCAAATACGACAAAGTGCACTGGAAAAAACCAAAGGCACCAACCAACAACTCCAACGCCACTTCCTCAAACATCATTAAAGATGTTCTAATAGAATTAGGAAGAGAATTTATATCGCGACAAATTTCAGAAGAGTTTGTTTTTGGGCAGTTCATCGGAAATGTTATGAAGAATTTAACGCTACAAAAGAAACTTGAAATGCAACATGATATTTTGGGACTTATATTGAAATATCAAAAACTAGATATGAAGGTAGTGAAGCCTGAAAACAAAACTAGTACTATTAAAACACCTCCAAGTGTAAAAGAGATACATGTGGAAGAAAAAACGGTTCCTGCTAATGAGACTACGGAAGACGGTTGGCCTGATTTCACGAATTTAGCAAACATTGTTGGTTAATCCTTTAACGAACGTTTACAATACCCACCAATTATGAACTCCTATGACAATCTAACAAAGTTCAGAATCAATTTATTTGAAAAATTCTTACTAAACCTACTTCAACAAAATACCTATTTTTTTTGTAAATTTAAGCAAACGACGTTTAAAATAAACGCCTTTTATTTTAAATTTTATACTTTTGCTTCAAAAAGAAATATAATTAATTTGAAAATATGATTATTACCAATTAATCAACAAAACATCTTGTCATGAACGTTAACCTATAGATTTTGTCCATTAATCCGTTCATTTATCACATATAATCCTTTGTATTCATTTTCAATAATACCTCTAACAAGCTCCTATGAGCCAAACTTTTAAGGGGGTCTTACTGTAAATTTATTATTCACTAGGTTCCACCAATGGATTTTCTTGGGTCAATTTTAATTCTTAAAATAATATAGGGCTTAGTTTCAAATGATACATTTCAAATGATACACCGAGTTTAGTTATACAACAAAAGTATATTGTTAAATTAAAAGCCAGGCTTACCGCTCTAAGTCTCGCCCTATGTATTAATTGGGGATTAATAACGTCGAAAAATAAAACACTTTGCTTCAAACCATTTCTTCTCGGATCTGGTGTGTTCTCGAGAATTTGAGTACGGATTCCGATTATTTTAACATCATCATTTGCGAAAGAATACCTGGTACGGGCAGAAGCGTTTACTTACTTATACGAGAACCATACTTATTACTGCGGACGCCAGCCCGCGTGCTAAGCGTTGACATATCACACCCACACTCCCACTACTGCACCTCCTTTAAGCCAGGATCAACAATAGCACAAACTAGAAATGGCATCATTGCCCTGTACCAAGTCTCACCAAGTGTTCGATGGAAGTTAATCTGCCTTCAGACCCGCAATGAAGTTAATCAGAAAGAGTAAATCTTATGTTTCCAATTCCTTCCACTGTAAAGCGGGAGACAACAAAAAAGGAAATAAGAATAAGCTGCAAGTAGTCTCAAAGGGGTAATTTACCAATATACCCATTTAGCCAGCTGTAAGGCATGTAAGGAATTATGATCGTAATCTGTTATTTTTGTAGGTATAGCAAAAGCGTCTACAAGCACTGAAATTGCCGGGGTCAGTTTTTCCGGAACGCTTTAATCTGGATACCTTCCAGGCAAACGTGTATCATCTTTGCCCTTATCTTCGCCTTCCATCAAGCGAGATTATGGTCAAACAAAAGCCTATATTTAATAAAATAACAAAAAAAATAAAAAAAATAAAAAAAATGATTGGACGCCACAACATTTGTGTAGTCCGAGAAAATTCTTAAGCTATCGAGTAGAATTTTACGATTCCATGCCAAAGACTACATGCTTCCAAAGAATATGATGGATGAATTTACCAATAGTAAAAATATAAGTATCTATACTAATACATAAAGCTGAAGTTTGTTTGTTTGTTTGCTCGAACGCGATAATTTCAGAAACTAAAAGTCTGATCTGAAAAAATATTTCAGTTATCGAGTTTTTTTTTACAACTTAAATTACATAGATAAAATTACATATAAAAATAGCCACTAAAAACCACTAAGGCTTAAACCTGTGCTATGAGGTACCTTCGGGAACGACCAGGGAAACTAACTTAACTAATATAAATTAAGACTAAAGTGAACTGAAAATAATAATTGTGACAAAAACAGACACACGATTTAATATGATTTTATATAGATAATACTATAAAATACTATCTGACTGGAACTATCGTTTCATTAGCCACAAAGCTTTAACTCGAGAGCAATGTATCCGTATAATGTAAGGGATTATCGTCCATACGTTACTATGAAATAACAACCAGAAGCGTATTAGTTATAATAAGATTAAAAGGGAACCAACATGAATCGGGTTAAATCTATACTAATATATAAATCTGAAAAGTTTGTTTAAACGCGATAATCTCAGGATCTACTGGTCCTATTTGTACAATTCTTTCAGTGTTAGATAGCCAGTGCCGGCGTTAGAGGGGCTGACACCTCGGGCAAATATTATGGCGCCCACTTAAGGAAATCAGTATCGAGTGTTCATGGTGTTTGAATACCGACAAATGGGAATAAAAGATTTGGGAAATTTGAAGAGCGATATTGGAAAGCCAATTGCACTAAGAATTCTCTTCCTTTGTAGCACAGTTAAAACATTGTAAGCGGTCGTAGACGCAAGAAGACGGTTTTCTCTTTGCTTCATCGAGAGACGAAAGACCAATTAGGTACATCACGCTCGAAGGTTAAGCAAATTAGAACGCCTGTCGGATGGTGTAGATAACCATCCGACACTCGTTCTAGTTTAGTGGTAAAAGCATTTCACCTCCACCAATCGCCCTCTTAAAATTGGCGCCCTAGGCCGTCGCCCCATCGCGCCCCCCCTTGAAGCCGGCACTGTAGATAGCTAGTGTTAAATATTATCTTTATCTTTATTAATATTATAAAGAGGAAAAGTTAGTACTATAGAGGTTTTGTATTTTAATATCTTTATTTGTTTGTTTCAAATTAACTCAAAAACTACTAAACGGATTTCAATAATTCTTTCACCATTAGAATGCTACATTATCCCTGAGTAACAAAGGCTATAAAGGGACCCGTGCGAAGCCGGGCGGACCGCTAGTACCTTATAAAATTAACTAACTACCAGAAAAGGTACCGTCATAATCGGTCCTGCAGAACATGAGATTATCCGGACAAAACAGACACACATATAAACAAAAACAAAATGTGTAAAAGTATTCTATATATTTTAGTAATATTATAAACACGAAAGTTTGTAAATATGGATGGATGGATGTTTGTTACTCTTTCAAGTAAAAACTTCTGAATGGATTTGGCTGAAAGTTTGCACGCGGATAGTTTATAAGCTGGATTAACATTTACAAAATATCACGCTCCGACTCACTGGAGCAGGGTGACGCGGGCAAAACCGCGGGGCGCAGCTAGTTCATATAAATTAAGGGCAAAACCTGTTATTTTTTAATTGCAAATAGACACTTCAATTTTATTCATTTGTATAGACATAGATATACAACTTTTGTTTTTTATTGGCCTATACATAACATATTGACCAGGCATTGTCCTCGACAGTATATTGGGAACGTTGCCAAAATTGTGAATTGTTCTAGCAAAACGTAAGACATTTTTTTAGGTAGCGGTAAGTAATAAGTCTCAGAGGTTGTGGGCTCAATCCTCACGCCGAATAAGAAATCTTTGTGTAAAATCTAATATTTCTTTCCGGTTCACGTAGATTGTGGTAGTACCCTCCGCACTTCGGAGAGCACGTTAACCCGTTGATTCCGCTTGTAGCGTACAATACAGCCTCCGTAGCGCTGCGGTATTTGGCTCGCTTTATTCTCGGAGGTCGTGGGTTCGATCCCCACGCCGGACAAGAAATCTTTGTGTAAATTCTAAGATTTCTTTCCGGCTCTGGTTGGTTCGAATATCAAGGAACGGGCAGCGGCGTCGTCTTGTGTGGTGTAACATAATACTTACTGCGGTCACAAACCCGCCTGCCAAGCGTAGTGACTATGGCAAATACCCTCCCCGGGAGGAGGCATATGTTCAGCAGTGGACGTTATACGGGCTGATTATGATGATCTCGATTTTTATACCATTATCTATACCGATAGTATACCAGGGAATTGGCAGCAGCGTTTCCGTGTGTTACAACAACATAAGTTAATTTTCTTTGAGAATGAAAATATAACAAACAATATAATTTTAAATTCTGGAAGTCTTGGTCTTCTTTCAGAAACTAAAATTGAATGAACAGTAAAGCTAATTAAAAATATATACCCCGTGGTTTTTAGTCGTTACAAATAATCATCTAAATTATTATAATTTTTCTATCAAATCGCCTGCATGGCAACTAATAAGCGGCCGTAGCCCAATGGCTAGGGTGTCGGACTTGTGATCTTGAGGTCGCAGGTTCGAACCCCACCCATTGCACTACCGACGTGAACCCACTCGTAACACAAGCATTTAAGCTTAGCACGAGGGGTTAACAAGAATACTAGTAGACTGCAAAATTCTGCTAGTACCAAGGTTATTTACCATCTAACTGCGGTCATCCATCCGCCTGCCAAGCGTGATGATTATGGCAATATTCCGCAATTACCATTTCTTTTTGTCCGGTTGGAAATCCATTTACGGTATAACGGGTATGTGGTACTCGCCCTCTCCATTGCGTGGTATGCTAGTCATACCATGAGGACCCTACACCACTAAAGCCCCTCGAACACTCCTGCGTCTGCCGTTGGTGAGGGCCGGGTACGATGGGCAATCGGGTCCATTCCTCAATGACCCTGGCTAGCTAACGTCTATTAAGAGCAGGCCCATGTTCAGCCTCGGGGGGTCGGATTGACCCGGCCCCCACCAACGGCGGATCGAAGGAGTGTCCGGGGGGTTTTAGTGGTGTAGAGTCCTCTCCTCGTGGTATGAGTTTAGCATAAAATACCACGCTATGGAGAGGTCCCTAATTTCCCACCGCCAGCGCGCGAATACGCTGCACTGGCGATGGGAATGCGTAAATGAATTTCCCCCCGCACAAAAAAAAGCCCCACGTTCAGCCGTGGGTGAAAATGTTCAGCATTAAGTAAAAATGTATTCTTTGTACTACTTTTTATAAGTAGATGAAAGTTATATACAACCTTAACCAGTTATCCGATATATTATCTAGTTTGGAAGATATTAAGTGAAGACAAAACTTTCTTACGGAGTTTACTAAGCTCATTTCCGGCAGGAAATGTAATATTTACCTAAATTTCTTATGAGGTGAAGTAGAACAAAAAGCTGCGGCTAAAGTTATTTAGTGGGGTTAGATTATTACCAGAAGAATTCTTAGGGTGGGTGCAATAATAATGGTTTATCAGCATGTACAACGTCCACCGCTGAACATGGGCCTGCCCCAAAGAAAAATGCCAATTCCAAATGAAGGGTAGACACTCAACTAACCAAAGAAAAACATAAATATTTAATTTTTCCCATAATAATTATTATTATTGTCTGGTGCTGGAATCGAACCCACGACCGCCGAAATTTAAAGTGAGACTCATACCGCTGTGACTACGCATGTGTTGTCTTTGTCTGTATACAACATCTAATCAAATAAATTAAAATAGAAGTGTCTGTTTGTAATGGAAAAATAATAGGGTTTTTAGTAAATGTTGATAATAACAAAAAAACTATTGAAAAAAAAATGCTACCCATGATGGTCTATTCGAGGACGACAACCACACGACGTATTAAATCAATATTTCATAGAATTATATAATTACTAGCCGGTTTTACCCGCGTCGCTCTGCTCCAGCTTATAAAATATCCGCGTGCAAACTGTAGTTTTTGCGTGAAAGAGTAACAAACATACATCCGTACATCCATTATATTATTAGTAGAATAATATTATACTAATTTTTATCCATAACAATAATAGTAGACAATGCTTAGACATTTCCTTAAGAGACATAAATTCGATTCAATGAGTTTGCAATTGTCTACTCGACTGAAAGATATTTAATTTTACGCAAGGTTTTGTGAATTTACGCTCGAATTCATATTTCATGGTTATGGTTAAATGATCACATTATGTTCGTAACTACGCATTAGAATAGTACAATAGGTATTAACTGTAGTATTTTAATTAGGTTGTGGAAGTCGTAAATGTTGTATTCACCACGCTTCGAAGGGTTTATGGCCGCCCCGGGGGTTGGAGCACATGGGCCCCGCTTAATGAGGATTATTGACGCTCTGTTGCTCCGGGCAATCCTGTACCTGGCTTAATGGGCCACTAGTGTGACCCAGCAGAGCCCGCGGTGTTAATTTGACCGTGGGTACCACCGAAGGGTGTCCTAGAAACCTACGGTTTTCTAGGACACCCTTTGGTGGTACCCGCACCAACGGCGGATGGAGGAGTACCCGGGAGGTTTTTTAGTGGGTAGGGTCCTCTCCTCGTGGTATGTCTAGCAAACCACCGCTATGGAGAGGACGAGTCCCATATATCCCTTCACCTGCGCGGAAATGTTGCAGCGGCGGAGGGGATGCGTAACATTAAAGCATTTACACGCGGATAAAAAAAAAACAGGACCGCAGTAAGATGTCCATACTGCGATTAACGAACAGCCCGTTTTCTTGTGTATCAGTTTCTTATTATGAGATCAACATCAGAACAACAGAACTTAGTAGCTACAACTACTGTTAACACTGAGGAACTGGTGCAGTCATACTATCATATAAACCAGTCGTACCATCATGATCACAACTTGGATTTTAACGCCTTAACGTAGGTATCCAAAGGAAAAATAAATATTTTTTAGCAGTGTAATTTTGACTCGTAGAAATACCGAGTACCTCGTGAGGTTATGTGGTGGGCCCTTAAGGAGAAAGGTATGCCTGGGAAGTATTTACAGTTGATCCGAGCGATATATAGGCGATTTAGTACCCAAGTTCGGTCCGCAGTGGGCACCACTGGAAGCTTCAATATGGCTGTCGGCCTACATCAGGGTTCGGCTCTCAGCCCTTACCTCTTCCTGATGATAATGGACACTCTGACGTCGGACATTCAGAAAGAGCCCCCCTGGTGTATGCTGTTTGCCGATGACATTGTGCTGGTTGCTGAGAGTGACCTTGAAGTCTAGAACAGATTGGAGGTGTGGTGGCACAGATTGAAGAATGATCACCTGAAATTGAGTCGAACCAAAACGGAGTACTTGTTCAGCGATTTCGGCGGTCTCTCCAATCTTGTGCCTTTAGCTCTCACCGGAATACCCATACCGATCTGTTCCGACTTTCAGTACCTTGGATAGCTCGTCTAAGGGGATGGTGAGGTATACCGAGACGTAACACATCGGATCGGGAACAACTTGCGACCCACGGATGCCTCTCAGTTGAAGGGTAAAATTTACAAGTCCGTGATAAGACCTGGCATACCGTATGGATCAGAATGTTGGGCTGTGAAAAAGATGGAAGAAAAAAGATTGCATGTTGTGGAGATGAGAATGGTGAGATCGATGTGTGGTGTGACGAGAAAGGATAAAGTGAGAAATGAGTATATTAGAGGAAGTTTAAAAGTGGCGCCAGTAACTGAAAAGTTAAAAGGAAATCGTTTATTTTGGTATGGTCATATGAAGAGGAGGGAAGAAACGCAAATTACTAAAAGAGTTCTAAGTATACATGTAGATGGATGGAGAGGGAGACGAAGGCCAAAGAAAAGATGAATGAATTGTGTGAAGAGTGATATGAAAGAAAAGGGAGTTAGTGATAGTGAGACGGGTGACCGGACAGAATGGAAGAAACAAACATGTTATTGAATGACAAGAAGGTATTGTAATTATATTTTTGTTAGTCTCTATTATGGAGCTCCGGATGTGCTGCGGAGCTCACCTTATTTTACTTTATTACTTTTTGAATCCTGAGATTAATACTGAGTTTTCTAAAATAATTCGAATAATTCAAAATAATGGCACAATAATGCAACACATGTACGCAACATTATATGAAATGAACCGTGAAAGCATAACACTTCGGAGTAACAATAAAATAAAATGTGCAATAAAAGTGAATTATGTATGTACATCGTGGAATACATATAGAACAATATAAGCAATCATTTCGAATCACAATTAAACAGATTTTCAACCCCTGTAACCCTTTTTCTTGTCGTTTTCGCATCTTTTTGGGGTCACACCTCCTTTTGCATTGGTGCCAGGACGCGTCGGCATTTACCAGCTTTGTTTAAAAGATTTTATGATTTTTTAAATCATTTCTCAGTAGTCAGTAAGTTTTGATTTTATCCTTTTCGAACAAAAATAATAATAATAGTTATTACTTTCATAAATATTTTTGATGTTTACATATTTGCATTATAAAGGACCTTTATAATAAGCGTTTAAATCGTTTGCTTTACCAATAAACTATTTATCATGTATTTCCTCTTCATAGCATTAGTATAATGTGTCCCATCCTTCTAAAATGCAGCATCTCACTGAGGTACTAGCATCAAGATAAGTGTTTGCATAATTACGGGCTCCTAACATTTGCGTATGTTTCGCTGAGAGCACAAACTAATGGTACACATTCACTCCCGTTATTTTAATGGAGCTCAGCTTTAGGACAGTCACGAAAATTGCACTAAATGCAAAATACTCCGGTTCCTTGTTTTTAATTGTAGCGCTTAAAATTTCAGGACTGATGAGTTTTTTCACACCGACAAAAAAGGAACAATAAAATGGTCCTCTTTTTTTTCCATTGGCGGGTACTTTTTCGCTTTGTGTGTGGATAATGATATGAAAATGTGAATTAAAATTACTGAGAAGTCGTGTTTTTTGTTCGCTTAGTGTTTTATTGCTGGCTTTATCTAAATGTTTTTTGGGTACTGTTTTATCTTACGGTCTAAATAGCGGTCCGTTGGCGGAAGGTATTCTTTTCCCTTAACTTTGTCATATTAATGGGTTATGTTTATGAGGAATTGTTTTAATTTAACATTTACAGAAAAACTCCGCGACCAAGTAAGTCTTGTATTAAGTCTAGGTATCTTTGTGTGGAAGCAAAGGTTTATTTTCGGGTTTTGTTCACTTGAGGAACTTACTCCTTGCTTCGGAAAGCACATTGTCTGCCGTTAGTTCCATACCATAGTCATAACATGAACTATGCCTATCAATTAGCTGTAAACGGGCAGCAACGTTTACCTAAGTATAGTGTGGTGACCAACCCGCTTGCCCAGCATAGTGATGACCTGTTGCCATAATCACCACGGTAGGCCAACCTATAAGAACCCCATGAATAGCAGTGAAGGTTACACGAGCAACGATATCTTCAAAAAAATTACGTTGAATTTTCTATTAAGAATTAACCATTGATTAGTTTCAACAAAAAAGTCAAATGTTGATTTTCCATCGTAATACCTTTAATTCTTATTTTATTAAACAATTTATGTAAATTGAATAATTACTCAAAAGCAACTTGAGTTTCGACTTTTAGTTTTTTAGGAGAGTTTTGAGCAACCGACCCGCAAACTATGATGTCGCGCACATTGCAGTTTGCTGACCTCTTAGACTACGGGTCTTGGAGGGCACGTCAATTTCATGGCAAAATAAGGATGGAACATTTGTATAAAAAAATAACAATTCCTTTTTGTTCCAAACAAATAAAAGCTTTCACGGACTAACTGCGTGATAATTATAGACATTACTTTTGTACTACTTACAAAAAGCAATAGACATATAAATTGTTCTAATGTACTTTGTAAGAAAGTTTCTTCAAACAAATTACATAATTATATCATAATACATTTACTTAATAAGACGGTAAACATAAACTTTGTTCAGAGGTTTTACTACACATCTACAATATTTAATGGCTATAGTTATTAATCATTGTGCAATTTAGTTGACAACCTCCGTAGCGTAGCGGTAATTGGCTCGCTTAAAATCTCGGAGGTCGTGGGTTCGATCCCCACACCGGACAAGTAATCTTTGTGTAAATTCTAAGATTGCTTTCCGGGTCTGGTTGGTTGAGGGACTACCCTCCGTGCCTCGGAAAGCACGTTAAGCCGTTGGTCCCGATTTTTGTAACATCATCTATAATAATCGTATATCAAGGAACGAGCAGCAGCGTTTCCTTGTGTGGTACAACATAATACTGCGGTCACCAATCCGCCTGCCAAGCGTGGTGACTATGGCAAATACCATCCCTCGGGAGGAGACCCATGTTCAGCAGTGGACATTATACGGGTTGATGATGATTATATTATTCCAGGTATGGTTGGTTGAGGTTTGACTACCCTGCGTGCCTCAGAAAGCACGTGAAGCCGCTGGCCCCAACTGATAGAATATTGTCTATGAGACTAGTACCTATACCAAGTAATGGGTAGCATCGTTTCCTTGCTGTGCTATTACATAATACTGCGGTCACCAACACATCTATTAAACGTGGTTACTATGGCAACCCGCAGGTTCAAGGGAGGTACAAACTCTGCTAGGGTTTTTTTTTCTTTTTTTTTTAAGGATTTTGTCGCTCAGCGATAATGTCGCCCCATTAATTAACAAAATACATATTATTTACATTACATTTAAACCTTCTAAAACTAGCTTATACAATATCCTCGCTTTATTACTTAAAGGAGATGCTAATATCGTGTAACACATACCAGTATTATAACCATCCAAGACTTCATTACGACCTCTCCTGTTTCGGACACACTCCATCAAAATATGTTGTAGATGTTTTTTTTTTTTTTTTTACTACATATAGGCTTACGTTTGACCATAATCTCGCTTGATGGAAGGCGAAGATAAGGCCTAAGATGATACACGCTTGCCTAGAAAGTGTCTGTTCACTTTAGCCTTAAAGATGTCCAGATTATAGCGTTCCGGAAAAACTGACGCCGGCAGAGAATTCCACTCCTTAGCCGTCCGCATTATGAAAGAAGAAGCAAATCGCTTCGTGCGTATTGAAGGAATGTCTACAACAAAAGGGTGAAACCGCCTAGTCGTCCGGTGATGGAAGGGTGAAGGGGGTATCAGGTTATGTAGAACCTCCGCACACTCCCCGAAATGCAACCGATAAAAAACTGATAGGCAGGCCACTCGTCTACGGTGTTCGAGGCTCTGAAGACTTGCCTCCACCAGTGAGTTATTGCCTATGACTCTCTTCGCTCGGCGCTCCAATGAGTCCAGAGCATCCAGCTGATATCCAGCAGACCCATCCCAAAGATGAGAACAGTATTCCATTGAGGAGCGAACTTGAGCTCTGTAAAGACTTAAGAGCTGCTCCGATGTGAAGTACCGCCTCACCTTGGAGAGAATGCCAAGTTTTTTGGCTGCAGTGTTTGCAATGGACTCGATGTAGTGACCGAAGTTTAGATTAGGAGAGAGGTCAAGCCCTAGGAGCTCAAGATGGTCGCTGATCGGAACGGATCTTCAATAACACCACAATTAACACAGTTCGAATAAATATAAAAACAAAAGCTGATAGTGATATAAAAAAAAAGTTGGTCACTTTTGTCATATGATCAGGGAAATTGTTGTTCTCCTTTAAAGATGTTACCTTTAAACTTAATTTCATTCAAATCACGGCCAAATGAAAAATAACGCGAAACTTACTCAAAGTTGGAAAGGTCGAAAAATAAACACATTGGAGGGATTAAAAGACAAACTCCAACTGGCCTTCATCGGACCCTTGTTTTACCTATCTATATATATACGGAGTTCCCAAAATATATGCCATCCCTTTAACAGGAGATAACTTAATAAAGAAATATCCTTGAATTAACCAATTTTAATTTGCCATACAAAAAAATAAAACTGATATTAAAATCCAGATTTCTTTCGAAGTTTTCCCCCAATAATTTTTAAGGTACAATAGGTATATTGTAACATCTATGTGGATTAACCACGCTATTGGCAAATATATATTATTATTAATTTGCTTACGTAACTTTCTAATGGCGATAGAAGTTTTAAAATCGGTCCTATAGTTTGAGGAGCCTATTCTGACTGACTGCATCAGTGGCTCAGTGGTTATACGCTAGTCACTTGTGTGACCAGAAGTCCTGGATTCGATTCCCACCCGGGATGACTATTTCTGTGAACCACCAGTTGTTCCGAGTCTGGATATCCCCCGCAATACAGAAATTAATTTCCATATTGCAGGTGTCGTTTTATTTAAAAAATTAAAATCAATTAATCATACCTTTTCATTTTTTAAATATTAGTTTAAGATTCCTCAACTCTCGTTGTGTTTCGAAGAAATAAGCGATTCAATACTATAATATAATAATCTTATATATAAAATTCTCGTGTCACAATGTTCGTTCCCGTACTCCTCCGAAACGGCTTGACCGATTCTCATGAAATTTTGTGAGCATATTGAGTAGGTCTGAGAATCGGCCAACATCTATTTGCCGGGTCAGCTGGTAATATATACAATTTCAAAAATGGGACAACTCATTTGGCCTTTCTATATGAGTTGTGCCCTTTTCGAAAATTTCATTAAAATGCTATAGTTATAGTAAAACAAAATTGGTAAATTAAATGTAGTATAATTCACTAACGTTATAACTACACATACACTTACGTACACCTCTGTTAAAGAGATGGCAGATACTTTAGAAACACCTTATATATCTATCTCTCCTGATTGCGGACTAAACTCGGGAGTTTTAGAAGTTTATTTGTATGCTCACTGGAAATACGAAAGACCAATTCTATCTCTAAATTGATTAACTTTTTTTTTGCGATAAAAATATAAGTAAGTAACACGTTTATTAGCATAACTTTTTATTCGGTTAAAAGTGGTTTACTTATGAATCCTTACTAATATTATAAATGTGAAAGTAACTCTGTCTATCTGTCTGTCTGTCTGTTACGCAATCACGCCTTAACCGCTGAAGCGATTTAAATGAAATTTGGTACAGATATAGTCTAGAGCCTGAGAAAGAACATCCTTGCTAATATTATAAATGTGAAAGTAACTCTGTCTGTCTGTTACGCAATCACGCCTTAACTACTGAAGCGATTTAAATGAAATTTGGTACAGATATAGTCTAGAGCCTGAGGAAGAACATAGGCTATATTTTATTATGAATTTCCCACGGGAACGGAAGTTACGCGGGTGAAACCGCGCGCGGGAAGCTAGTTTTTAATATAGAATATTGGAAGGAATTAAAGAGGTAAAAATATGCACAGTATCTTTTCCGACTTCTGTGAAAAATATAGGGGACAATATATATATAATTAAACAATATATAAAAATACAGGAACTTTTTTTTGTCAAAATGTACGTGTATACTAATTTATAAAGCCGAAGAGTTTGTTTGTTTGCTTCAACGTGCTAAACTCAGGAAGAACTGGTTCTCCGCCGCCTACCGCCCTAGGCTCGGCCTCGGGGTGTGGGGCACATGGGCCCCGCTCCCTCCGCGGATGACCCATGAGGAGTAGGGACGCCTCTACACTCCGGGCGTCCCTATAATTGGGCAAATGGGCCACTGTGAGTGTGGCTCAGGAGATCCCGCGGTGCCACATTGGCCGTGGGTGCCGTCGTGGGCTCGGATCGCGTACCCGGCCCCTTTTAAGTGGTGTACCTCTTGGCAAACAGTTTCAGAGCGACTAGAGCTTAGCTTTAGTAAGTACACTGAACAAAAGAGATAGGTAGGAATAGGACCTTGTAAAACGCATTTTAAATGTATGTGTTCACGTTTATAAGAACAGTTCACTGTTATATGTATTTATACACAGCTAGCAGCTTCACCCATAAATAATTGCCAGCTGTTGTGCAGACAAACATATTTATTTTCGTTAATTGATACAGAACGTATAAACCTATCTCTTTTGTCGAATGTACTTCACCTTATTTAATGCCACAGTCAAATAAAAATTGATTAATCATGTGTTTCTTTGCATTGATAAGTTCGCCATTTTTTTTTCTGGACGAGCGTACGTAGTTAGCCACGAGGCTTTTGCTACCGGCTATAAAGGCGAGCAGAGCTCCAGCCTTAATAAATGGTTGAAAAACTACAAACTAAGCAACCTGCGCAAGAGGACGCTCCCTGTGGGGCTTGGACCTCGGGTCAGGGCGGTCGCTAGCGATGAGTCAAAGTCAAAGTCAAAGTCAAAAATTCTTTATTCATATAGACACATTTAAAATATTTTAAATCATGTTCTTATGATGCGTCCCTTTCTTTTACTACCACCAGTTCTGGACGTGGCAACTCTGAGAAGAACTGGCAAGAAACTCAGAGGAATCCTTTTTTAAATAAATTTGATTTTACAATCTATATATATAAAAGAAAGTCGTGTTTGTTACATCACTTATAACTCGAGAACGGCTGGACCGATTGCCATGGTTTTTGATTTGTTGGATTTGTTTACGTCCCGAATAGCAGAATACATTTTAAAAACAAAAGAAAGTTGTGTTAGTTACACTATTTATAACTCAACAACGGCTGAACCGATTTGGCTGAAAATTGGTAGGGAGGTAGCTAAGAACTGGGAGAAGGACATAGGATACTTTTGGGTAGGAGTAGGGTAGGGTAGGGTAGGGTAGGGTAGGGTAGGGTAGGGGTAGGGTAGGGGTAGGGTAGGGGTATGGTAGGGGTAGGGTAGGGGTAGGGTAGGGGTATGGTAGGGGTAGGGTAGAGGTAGGGTAGGGGTAGGGTAGGGGTAGGGGTAGGGTAGGGGTAGGGTAGGAGTAGGGTAGGGTTAGGGTAGGGGTAGGGTAGGGCAGGGGTAGGGTATAAAAGTCCACCCGTGCGAAGCCGGGGCGGGCCGCTAGTTATTAATAAAGCAGTATTGTTTCAGAGCAACTCACTCCCAACTATTCCCAAGCTGTTTTGTCATTGACATAATCTGAAATTTTGTAATAAGCTTTTTTACATAATTTATCTTTCACATATCGTTTAAACTTGTTTATAGACAGATCTCTAACATTACTAGGAAGTTTGTTGTAGAAGCGTATACATTGCCCCATAAAAGAATTGCTTATTTTGTGGAGACGTGTAGCATGTAAAACAAGATTATGCTTAGTTCTAGTATTAACATTATGAGTGTCGCTTTTTTTCTTAAAACTATCAATATTCTTATGAACATATAATGAAATTGAGGGATTATGTATTTTAGTATTTTAAGGGGTTTTGTGCAACTGTCGCTCTACTTTATAGTTCGCAGGCCTCTTCGGGCATCGGATTGGGTAAGATCGCCAGAGCTCGTAGGTTGGAAAGGGAAAAGGCCGACAGGATAAATGGCTGGCACATACCTATATATTGCTGGTACTATCTTTCCTTGTATTTGGACCCCTATGCCGCTTATAATTAAGGCTGGTAGGTACTCATTTGTCTGGTGAGGAAGATGACTCACAGATCGAACCTTTCGTCAGCACTATCGCAATCCCTTCATCCCTTCAGTGGAGCTGTGTGCTGATAGATCACACAATAATAGTTGCCTTTTATATATACGTACATGCTTCCGCGAGCGGTTTTACCCGAGTAACTCCCGTACCCGTGGGAACTTCATAATAAAATATAACCTTAGCCTTCTTCAATAAATCTCTCTAACACTGAAAGAATTTTCAAATTGGAACAGTAGTTTCTGAGAATAGCGCGTTCAAGCAAACAAATTCTTCAGCTTTATATATTATTATATGATTTAGCTATGACTCCATTCCTACTATAAAACATAATTTAACTTACTTCTTATCTTCCAAACTGACTGCACCATAATTAATCTCTTTTTAAATTTGTAAATGAAAATGTTTATAAAAACAACTGACGAAAAGATGATAAAGCAAAAGTACAGACAGATGAAAAATTTGTTTTACTTCTGTTCGAAAAGCTACACAGCAAAGAGTAATAACAAAGAACAGACACTACTATTTACCTACGATGCTGAAGTTTTTTCTGAATCAAAATATATATAAGTAGGTAACTCCTTTGTTCGACTCTGTCCTCGTTTGCCTGGAAGAGATCACATTTTGGGTTAAGGCCGCCAATTGTACCTGCTCTGTAAATGTAATGTATGTAAGCTTTCTGTGTTCTGGTCTTATTAGTGTTCAACAAAGAGTTTATCTATTATTATTTAAAGTATTTTTTTCCATATTTTCTTAAGTGTAAAAATTTAAAAATATACGTAATAATTTAGTAATCTTGCGAAACCCTTTAGGTCGGGCTTCCGTTAAGCAATGGATTTTATACAGACTAATAAAATTATGATAAGTATAAAACACAGAAAAGAAATTACTACAAATATAGACATTTTTTCTTGTAATAAAGACATATCCCGCAGGGTCACAGTTCGACAAGGTTCTTGCTCTACAAATCGAAACACATTTGTTTATTATTTCAGAGAATGATGGGAATTTTTTTCTATCACATTAAATTTTTGAGCTATTTGACAATAATAAAAATAAAAATAAAAAAGCCTTCATTTCCATAACCTTATTTTTTTTCTTTTAACATTTCAAATGTGGTGTTTGTTTGTTAGTGTTTAGTTAGTTTACTGCTTATTGTCTAATTGTTAGTAAGAGTTAGTTTTGTTGTTGGATATGGACCCCTCCTCGGGTGAAGGCCTCCTCCAGTCCTTTCCACTCATCTCTGTCCTTGCCAATAGTTTGCCAGTCCTTCCCTATAAATTCCGTAATGTCGTCGACCCATGGTCTTTTCGGTCTCCCTGCCTTTCTTTTGCCGATTGGCCCTTTCCACCTTGTACTACGGATTGTCCACCTGTTGTCTGTATATCTCGATACGTGACCTGTCCACTGCCATTTCAATTTTAGAGCTTGTGTGAGTGTATTTGACAATAAGTAGTACAAAACTGGCATTTAGGCCTTTTTAAACATACCTACCAGTAAACTAATAAAATTGTATAATGACGGTATTAGTAAATAGCTATTCTGAATTCCAATGAACATTTATGGTTAATTGTTGTAATGTAATGTTTCTTTATGAAAATAATTGTGTTGAGTGTCATAATTAGAAACTCCATACTAATAATACGAATCTATTGAAATGTATGAGAAAATATATAGAAACTTATTGTAAACGGCATTAAAATTTTATAGATGTTTGACTATCAATCTATGATGTGGTATATAAGAATGTTATGAGAGTGAATGAAGCGAAAGATGTATGTAGGGATCGTAGCAAACTGGAACTGGAACTGGAAAAAAGTTAATTTTGGGTGACCTGGGAATTAATCCGTGCGTACCTCCTAAAGGACATTACAAATATTCAATTCACGGATAAAAAGTACATTTATTGTTCTCACAAATAATTGCTCCGGAAGGGAATCGAACAACCGATTTCAGAAGCAACTACCGTAACCACTGAGACAGTATTGAAATACAATTAGTATGGAAATCACGAATGGCAGATGATAATAAAGGCAGATCTAGTGTGCGTGAACTTGTGTCTAGACATCTCTACAAAAAAACAAATTTGTCAAAAGTCAATGTAAAGTCTGAAGACTTTATCATTCAATTTAATCATGACAATATAAATGTCTATTTTGTGTAAGAAGTTGAGATAAGAATCAGAAATCTATAACCTCATATAATATGAGACTGTCTGGCTTAACGTAATGAAAAGTCATAACTAAGCGAGGTCCCAGTTCTACAGGAGATGCCTTCTTGCGCAGGTTGCTTAATTTGTAGTTGCTTATAGCAGCTGGAGCAGTGCTCGCCTCATTACCCGATGAAGTAGCACAAGCCTCGCCAAAAAAAATTATCTAAACTAATTTCATCCATGTGTCTTTTCTGCTAACACTTTTACTGTTGCCCTTTAGTCTTTGAGTCCATTACTCGATTAAGGTCGTGGACAGGTTTTAACACTGGACAACAAAGGAACCCTGATTTTATTATGTCACTATTGTGTCCGAGACTTTGTTTTGTTCATTATATCAATTTGATGGCCTTGGGTGGGATAGTGTAGTATTTTGTAAATTATTTTTGTTTGAGGAGGTAATGAAATTAAAAACAGTGGTGTTGTTAAGAACAGCCTATTGTTTTTGGACATATGTACCTCTACTCTAGGGATGTATAAGCTTAAGCTACTTTTTGACAACCTCGAGGAGGTCGTGGGTTCGATCCCCACGCCGGACAAGAAATCTTTGTGTATGTTCTAAAATTTCTTCCCGAGTCTGGTTGGTTGAGGGACTACCCTCCGTGCCTCGGAAAGCACGTTAAGCCGTTGGTCCCGATTGTTATAGCATCATCTATAACAAGCGTATTCCAGGGAACGGGCAGCAGCGTTTCCCTGACCCGCCTGCCAAGCGCGGTGACTATGGCAAAACCCTCCCTCGGGAGGTGGCCCATGTTCAGCAGTGGACGTTGTACGGGCTATTGTGATAGTCACCACGCTTGGCAGGCGGGTTGGCGACCGCGGTATTATGTTGTATCATACGCTATACGATTATTATAGATGATGTTATAATAATCGGGCCCAACGGCTTAACATGCTTTCCGAGGCACGGAGGCCCTCAACCAACCAGACCCGAAAAGAAATCTTAGAATATACACAAAGATTTGCTGTCCGGCGTGGGGATCGAACCCACGACCTCCGAGATATACAGCGAGCCAAATACCGCTTCGCTACGGAGGTTGTCGATCTTAGCTATAAATAAATAAATGTATTAAGCATTATTGGCAAAACTGAAATCGGATGGATTTCAGACCAATAACTTTAGTATTCATAGAAACATATATATTTTTAATTTAACTGTAATTTATATGCATGAACAATATTTAATTAAAAGTTAAAGCATATTCAATTTTCGATAATACTCTGGTAAAATTACCAACAATGCGCTCTTCAAAATTTATACCAAAATAATGAAAACTCCTCATTAATATTAAAAGGAGATAATATCACCATCACGATAAAATAAGGTTTCATTCGATGAAAGTACTTTTATCCAGGCTTAAAATTCAGTTTCTGATTTATATTTAATTAATTAATTCTGAAGTTTATTGAAATATCAAGAGTCTGACGTGGTGAATAAGAATACTATTAGAGATTATGGAGGGCTGAGTAAATAACTTATAATTATATTAAATATGCGCGGAGAGAGGAATCAGAAGCAAATTATGTAAATCGGGATATTTTCACCCGTTTTCATAATCAACACTTGACATCCATTGTCAAGTGAAACAACCTCCGTAGCGTAGCGGTATTTGGCTCGCTTTAAGTGTCGAAGGTCGTGGGTTCGATCCCCACACCGCACAAGAAATCTTTGTGTAAATTCTAAGATTTCTTTCCGGGCCTGGTTGGCTGAGGGACTACCCACCGTGCCTCGGAAAACACGTTAAGCCGTTGGTCCCGATTGTTGTAACATTGTATACCAGGGAACGGGCAGCAGCGTTTCTTTATGCCTATGTTACAACATAATACTGCGGTCACCAACCCGCCTGCCAAGCGTGGTGACTATGGCAATAATCCTCCTTCAGGAGGAGGCCCATGTTCAGCAGTGGACGTTTTACGGGCCGATGATGATGATGAGTAAATAAGTTATAATTATCACTACATAGTATAAAACAAAGTCGCTTTCTCTGTCCCTATATCCCTATGTATGCTTAAACTACGCAACGGATTTTGATGCGTTTTTTTGAATAGATAGAGTGATTCAAGAGGAAGGTTTATATGTATAATACATCAGCACTGCACCCGTGCGGAGCCGGGGCGTGTCGATAGTATTAAATATGCGCAGAGAGAGGAATCAGAAGCCAATTATGTAAATCGGGATATTTTCAGCCGTTTTCGTAATCAACACTTGACATCCATTGTATTGGTCACAGCCAAGTCGTAGTAATTCTACGGCTCAGTAGCACAAGGTCGGATGTGCGATTGTACGTCAGAAACATTCGTCGTTTTCGCCTTTACCGTGAACTGGCTATTGCGACCAAATGCTTCTGACTTCCGATGCCCTCGTAGACCCAAAGTCGAGAGGCCCGCGAACTGTAAAGTAAAGCGACAGTTGCACAAAACTCCCCTAAAGAAACTAAAAGCCATAATCCCTCAATCTCCCCGTCAGCGACCGCCCTGAGCCGAGGTCCAAGTCCCACAGGGGACGCCCTCTTGCGCAGGTTGCTTAGTTTGTAGTGTTTAAACCATTTAAATAGGCTGGAGCTCTGCTCGCTTTTATGCACGGTGAAGTAGCAAAAGCCTCAGGGCTAACAAACGTCCGTCCGAAAAAAAAAAAAAAAAAGAAATGCTTCTGAAGAATTACATCCGTCCTTAAGCTTCTGAGGTATATAATTTAACAATTTGTTTCATTTTATTGATCTCGCACTACATTACTCATCACACAAACACACACACATCATTATTCGTAAACACTTTCTTACACACGCCATGCTTATATACTAAATTTAGCTAACTTATGTAATTTACCAACGGGAGAGCCCTTTTTTATTGTCCGGGGGGAAATGTATTTACGCATTCCCACCGCCGCTGCAGCGTATTCGCGCGCTGGCGACGGGATATGTGGGACTCGCCCTCTCCGTAGCGTGGTATGCTAAACTCATACCACGAGGAGAGGACCCTACACCACTAAAACCCCCCGTACACTCCTTCGATCCGCCGTTGGCGGGGGCCGGGTACGCATGAGCAATCCGGCCAACGGGAGAGCCCTGGTGACCTGTAGCATAGGTTTTATAATATAGCCTACATCTGGTACCAGTCTCTTACAAAGTAAGTTATAGATAAAGTATTGTTATAACTATTATTGTTTGAAAACCTTATCAATTTTTTTTAGATTACAATTATACTTTTCTTTGATCTCCCACATGAACTTAAACATAATTAAACGACTTATTAATATCTAACATAGCAAAAAGCATTCCCGCATTAAATCTAATGATGTACGAAACACCCCTATTTGATTTTATAACGAAAAGATGGAAGGCTTGCAGGCCATAATTGCGCCTTGGGCGGACTATAAAATGGTGCCTAAAAGCAAATAGTAATAAAAAGAACGAAAATTATCGTTTACACAGAAAGGTTCGCTTAAGCGTGAAGTCTGCGCGTGGCGCTTATGACAGCGGATTATTTATGTAACTATAGAAGGATTTTGGCATTTAAAAAAAAGTTTGTAATTAAACCTTAAAATTCAAACGGTCATAACTCAAAAGTGTTTTTAGTGAATTGACTCCTTTCTACTTAACTACGTGGTATGGCCAGTTAAAAGATTTAATGAAAGTTTCTTTGTTGCAGTCAATAAAATATATTTTTATATGAATTAATACTTACTAAAAATAAGTTTTAAATTGTAGCATTTAAAACTTTACCAAGTATGAAAGAAGAAAAAGATTGAAAATGAAAATGAAATGAAAATGAAAATGAATGAATGAAAATGAAAACGTTTATTGATAATGTAGACGAATCTATCGTACTTATTATAAGTCAAATACAAAGATAAAAATATACAAAGACAAAAAAAAAACTTGACTAATTATTTAGTATACATTTCACCAGTAATGTTATTAAATAGAATTTAAATCTACCAATGTGGCATGTGATAGTCGCGTATTATAAATATAATTAGAATCAACCATCGCGGGCTGGGATTAGGTCAGAAGCATGGAACGCGTCGCGAGCCTCGCCTTGCAAGGAAGACCGGTCCCTATCCTAGCTTCCTACGAGTCTTTCACTATCTACCTACGTTGTGACACACACGTTGTGATTATGATACTGAGTCTTCATTTCACAGTTTAAGTTGATTTAACTTTGTAGAGTTTACTAAAGTTGTATAGCTTTATAAAGTTATAGTGAACTATTGCTTAATAAGCTACGCGGATAATATGCGTAAGAATGCTATTTTTACCCATGATTTTTATCCGCGGAGCTAGGTCCCGGTAAAAACTCATAATTAAATTAAATTTTAAATTAAATTGTTTTTTTTTTTAAGATTGCTAGCAGAATTTTGCAGACTACTAGTATTCTTGTTAACCCTAAGTTAAAATGTTTAGGTTACGGGTGAGTTCATGTCGGTAGTGCAATGGGTGGCGTTCGAACCGGCGCGACCTCAAGATCACAAGTCCGAAGCAAAAGCCATTGCGCTACGGCTGCTTCGAAAATACACGCCTAAATTACTCCTGCATAACATAACTCTCTTTTTTTAAAGTATTCGTAGTTTTGGATAGATACTATACACAAAAATATAAATTATTATATATGTAGTGTAAAAATATATGTACGGATTCAGTGGCAACGCTACTCAATCCAATAATAGCTAAGTCAGTTATTGTATAAACTTAAACGGAATTGAAATCGATTTTGCAATAAGAAATGCTTGCTGATAGTGATATTTGTATCTTTTCCCCGTGACTGAGACGGAATTCATTTTAAATCGCTATAAGTGAGACCATACTCGCAACTAAGCTCCGAAACACAACCTCACTAAACTGTGTAATATTCTCAGTAAATTAATTTCAGCCGTCAGGAGGCGCTGTCTACCTTAAAACTCGGAAACAATATCGCAGATAGCTTGTTTATTGTTAACGTATATTTTTTAATTAAAGTTTGTTGCTGCACAGTTTGCTTTTTAATCATGAACTGAATGTCACCAGTGTCAGTATACGTATGAACTCCAATGATGGTCACTCGTATGACGTCACTGGCACTGTTCTGCCGTGATATATCTATAATGCCGTTATCCTCCAAGCCCGTAGTGGTAGATAACGGCATTATAGATATATCACGGCAGTGTTGTACTATGACTACCATTCCAATTAAGTAATAGAACATAATACTGCTTGCCAACCATTGTTACTATGCCATATAATAATATAATGCACTATTCAGTTTTCCGTTTGATTTCGGCTCTACGCAGATTGAGTATTATCGCAAGATGACACAAAGAGAACAATCTCTGTTCCTTTATATTATTGCTCAAATGCGATGCGACGGTTTGACTGACCTGACCAGAGATAGATTAGGCACAGGAGTCACAGCTTAACTTACTTTCCAAAGCACTGGTAAAACTCCATCAACTTAAACTTCAGGTTGTTACTGAAGAGAACATTTCTAGCCAACAATTTTTCATCCGCCTTAGAATTTGACCTTGTTATTTACAGTTGAATGTATTCCCATTAAATCAACAAGGTATAGCAGTAAACCCGTACCGCTATGATAGGAATGCAACAACCAGAAAACCAAATAACAACAATTGTTCAAGTTCGTAGTTTATATTGTTCACATTGTTGAATAAACAAAGATGTTTTCTGAAGGCTTCCTGCCATTTTGTTGGCTGCACGAGAAACGCATCTTTACTTGGGATTTTTTTTTGCATTGTTATTGATAGATAAACACCTTTAGAGTATACATAAACTATGCATCGTGAATATTGGCTCCATTGCGTTGATTTTAAGCAGGGGTAATGTTAATGTGTATAGTTTTTGTTATAAAATACCATGCAGGTGCTTTTATGACAAAAACTATCTTCCCATGCGCGGTTTCATCCACGTAATTCGTGTTCCCTTTCCCGTTCAAACAAAATGACAGCCCCTATTTCACTCCTTTGTAATTGTTATTGGAAGATGTTTCATACCGTGTTTGCTACCCCCTCTGGACCGCTTAGGGGTGCATTTTACAAAATCCCTTCTTATTTAATTATTTTCCTAAACTAGTACTAGGAGTCTCAATTCTCAATTTTTGCATGGTTGTTCGAACCATGCAAAAATTGAGAACAGAGACTCCTAGTACATGCAGTTTCTAAGATTTCGTGATAAGGGACCTGTTATTATTAATTGTGACGTAGCTGTAATTGTTGGACATATTATTATGTTAATATATTACGTACGGACTTTTTTGTAGAGAATGATGTCCTTTGTAAAACTGTATATAATATTTTGGTTTATTGTTGACAGTTTCGCAGCGTTTGAGTTCGCTGCGAAAACTGTTGAAAATACGACGGTTTTTCACAAGTTAAGTGTTGTTTGTATTTTTATAGGGAACTCAATTTTAATTTTAATATTTTATAGCCTAAGTTCGTTAGGAATGATGTATAATTTTAATAGTGAAAGATTTTTTAAATTCGGTTCATTAGTTTCGGAGCCCATTCAATGCAAACAAACAATTAAATATTTCCTCTTTTTAATATTATTATAGTATTGATTCTTCATACGGTTTAATTTGATAAAAAATAAGGATGTCGAAACAAATTATTATATCGATAATATTGTATTACTTATATAATATTCCGTTTTAAAAGAAAATCAAAGTAAACGCACAAACAGGATTTTACTTTGTTAGAACAAAAAAAACTAAACAGACTGTATTCCAAGGAGATTGATATCGTAAACATAGATCCCTCTAACAGTTTCAAATAAAAATACTATTACGGTTTTCCCACAATTGCAGATTTCAGTAAAAGCTCTTGTCTCACTCCAATTCCCCCCATCAAATTGCAATTGAACAGTGAAAAGCCTACAATACGTCACAATCGACAGCTCATTCTCAATAGTCACGAAATAATAGCTCTGAAAACTTTGACAATGCCAATCATTGAAAATTCAACCTTATGTGTATCACATGAAAGCATCACAACAAATGCAGACATAAATTTGTAACATGACATGACACGTCCAGCTTAAATAGAGCCCCGATTACCAATACAAACGTTAAGAGCGTCGTTACAAAAGCGGGAGTCGGGGTATAGGCGAGAGGTCAGACAGAAATGGATGTACGAAGCAACACATCACACGTCAGCAAAATCGCAACGTTGGACGAGAACAAAGTGCATGTAGTTAAAGCTGGTGCACAATAGCGCCATCTATATTGGCCGGTACGAAACCCTCAACCCCCGCGTTTCAAAATGGCGACCATGACGAGTTGTCGAAGTCTTGACACATTGTGACAACGAGTGCAACATAGAGCATTAATAATGCAGAGAGGCATCCATAATTAATATCGTACTTTGTACATCATTCCTCACTTACCTTCCGATCCCATGAGGATTGATGTAAGTTAAATACTACTTATAAGTATTTGCGTACTAAGCAGATAAAACTGACACTGACATAGGTTTTGGATATATAAACGCGTACATTGTTCGCATAGCCCATGTATTTATTCCAAATCTTACATCTAAAACACCGATACCCAAAATTTACGACTATTTGGAAAAATCCGAGTTTATAAGATACCCAAATCAATTATTATAAAAAGTCTGCCGGCATTGCGTCGTTGAATGGCAATTCTTATCTGCTTTGCAAAGTCGCATAATATTGTCATTGCATTAATGTCAGACGATGCTTCCAGCATTTTGGGAACACTGTTTAGTAGCATAGAGTCTTCAACTACACTTCAACAGCCTGTTTACGTCCACTGCTGAACCACATGTTCCTCCTCTTCTTAACAGACAGAATCTGTTATATTAGTTGTATGGTATTATTCCGTAGACCAGCGGTATTTGGCTCGCTTTAAATCTCGGAAGTGGTGGGTTCGATCCCCACGCCGTATAAGAAACCTTTGTGTAAATTTTAAGATTTCTTTCCGGGTCTGGTTGGTTGAGGGGCTATCCTCCGTGCCTCCTGCCGATTGTTATATCATTGTCTATAACAAGCGTATACCAGGCAACGGGCTGCAGCAGTACTTTGTGTGTTACAACATAATACTGCTTTCACCAACCCGCCTGCCAAGCGGGGTGACTATGGCAAATACCCTCCCTCGGGAGGAGGCCCATGTTCAGCAGTGGACGTTATACGAGCTGATGATAATGATGACGATGGTTGTATTATAATTGAAGTTAATTATTATACAAATAAATATTTGCAAAACAATCATTTACATATTGAAATTCATATCTTACGCATCCAAAACATTGTAGAACGTATCTGTTATTTTTCGTAACCTGTGAACTCACCTACAAAATAAAGCGGTGACAACGAAACTGTGTCAATATTACCTCTCCGGTGCATCAATATGCGCCGCTGAGCATAATTCCATTTTGTATTTAGAATTTTCGAACGATCCAGAATGTTGTTCTGAATATGAGCTGGCTTTGTTGTGTCCGTGTATTTGTATAATATATTGAGTTTTTATGAAGTCCCCCGCAATACACAGATTTAATTTCCACAGTGCGGGAGATATTTCTTTTAAACAAAACCAAATATCTTGTTGAACTTTAACGTCTTTCCATTTGTGTTGTAATATTATGTATGAAGATCATCTTCATACAGAATATCAGACTCTTTAATTAGTTCCTTTGATAAATTCTTGCTGTCCCTTTTCCAGCTCAATATGACGAGTTTTTTTTTCTTGGAAATTTTAAAGCTCAGAATAAATTTTATCAAACATTATGTGCGGTATTGGGTTGGTATTGTAATAGGCAATTAGCATCATTAACAACGACAATATTTCCCCATGGCTTGATTCATATAGCTACAATTCACGGAGTTAACTTCACCTTGAAATTTTTGGCCTAAAATCGGTTTGCTAGTTTTTGTGGTTCCCTATTATTTATAATTCTTTTATTATCATCATCATCATCATCAGTGGACGTTACAAGAGTCCACTGAACATTTACCTCTCCCAACCGCGGGGAATATGTCAAAGCTGTTGTGACTATGTTGGAAACGCCGCTGGCCGTTCCCTGATAAACGATTGTTATGGATGATGTTATTGTTATAACATTCGGACCACGGCTTAACGTGCCTTGTGGAGTGTAGTAACTCAACCAACTAAACCTGAAATGAAATCTTAGCTTCGCCGTGTATTTAATGAAATATCGTACTATTTTGTTCAATATACCACTCCAGAATAAATATATCAAGCATTTGACGGATAAGAGAAGTATCAGCAAAAAATACGCTTACGAAAAATTGGAGAGTCATGCCCTATCTGATCAAATTGGCACTATGATTCGGCAGCTTGCCAGATGAATTTCCAAAGACAAGACTGATAATGCTCCAAAACCCTAGTATAATCTGGAACCAACACGGAACAATTTAGTAAGGGCACTTATTTTTTCAGTTTTTTTATATTAAAATCTCACAAGCTTAAAACTTTTGTAAGGCAGTGGAGAAAAGTTTTCTAGCACAAACATTTAGAAATATTTGATTTCCCAGGGCTTTGTGCTTTTGCCAGCATTTGAATGATATTTTTATTTTATTGCATAAAGCGTCATAAGTTTTTTTGGCCTCGAAAAGTCCGAGACGACCCGGAAGACGAGATCACAGCTTACCAACTAGCTAAACAGAGACTGCAAGCAACGAACTTCACACTTCCAACCGTTTTTTGCTTAGAACCGAACATATGCCGGCGAAGAATGCGAAAGCCTGCTACCATTTTCCTGGTCTTCAATGGTTATAGACGATGTTATAATAATCTAGATCAACGGTTTTATAAACTTTCCGTACGGATGATTCCACGAAAAAAAGATTATTGTCCAAGATGGGAATCGAGCCCACGACCTCCAAGACTTAAAGCGAGATTCATAGTGGCACTGGCACCCCACAGAGGTTATTCCCTCAGGGCGGTCGTGACTATATTTTGTTAACTTCCACAGCTAACTAACGATGAATATTGACGCAGTGTCCATATTTCAAAAGTGTGCGACCGCATTTTTTAGACGCTTATATCTTTTGCCTGACAACGTCCGTAGCGTAGCGGTATTAGGCTCGCTTTAAATCTCGGAGGTCGTGGGTACGATCCCCACACCGGACAGGAATATTTTTGTGCATTCTAAGATGTATTTCCGGGTCTGGTTCGTTTAGAAAGCACGTTAACCCGTCGATCCCGATTGTTATAACATCATCTATAATAATTGTATATCAAGAAACGGGCAGCAGCGTTTCCTTATGTGGTACAACATAATAGTGCGGTCACAAATCCGCCTGCCAAGCGTGGTGACTATCGCAGGACCATGTTCTGCAGTGGACGTTATACGGGCTGATGATGATGATCGAGGACGACGATCTATTCCCTGTATTGTTCCTAATAAATGCTTAATATCTAAATTTCATCCTTATCGCATTACTATCTTGACCTCCACGAGTTACATTTCAGTAAACAACTTACGATGCTCAAGTTAGAACAAATTGAATCAGGAAATGATTAACCCATCAAAGAACAAACTCCATAAGTGAAAACATGAAACTTATTACCTACCGAGAACTAAATAATAATTTGTTAAAAAGCAAAGTTACGCAGTTTATTTTGTATTTCATAAGTACGTACAGTACACCCCTGTACGGGTGTACTACGCCGAATCGAATGCCAAATAATCGAATATCAATTGATCGACCACTATAAATCGAACGACTAAATACTCGAACGTTCATTACCTCGAATGGTTATTAAATCGAACATTCAATACATCGCACACTCAATACATCGAGTGATCAAAATATCGAATGTTTGTTTGATCGAGTGATCAAAATATCGAATGTTTGTTTGATCGAGCGTTCAACGCATCGCATATTCATTATATCCAAAGATCAATACAAATATTTTTTAAGAATACAAAAAAAAACTAAATTTTAATTGCATTAACATCTCTTTTGCCTCTTAAACAGATTGTACATACATAATGTTGTGTAGTATTATTAAACCTGTAGTCCAATTACAACTGCACACTGCGCTTAGATTATATTATAACTAGCGGCCCGCCCCGGCTTCGCACGGGTGGACTTTTATACCCTACCCCTGCCCTACCCTACCCCTACCCAAACCCTACCCTACCCATACCCTACCCCTACCCTACCCCTACAATCAAAAACCATGGCAATCGGTCCAGCCGTTCTCGAGTTATAGTGTTGTAACAAACACGACTTTCTTTTATATATATAGATAGATAGCTTGTAATATATTAGTATAACAACAACGTAATAAAAAAAATATCAGGCATTAAATTAACAATTGATATTTTCTTATCTGTCTGCAATAACACTGAACCAAAGACATACATTCACGCCTCGATCCCATAGGGGTAGGCAGAGACCAATTCCTTCCACCTTGCTTCGATTCTACGAGAGCCAATAATTCTTTATGGGTGAATAGTTCGCTGCTAGTTGTGTACAAATGCACATAATAGTAAACTCTTCTCATAAACGTGTACTTACATACAAATTTAAAATGCGTTTCACAATGTGTAAACCTGTCTCTTTTGTTGACTGTATATGAGCAACTTTCTATTATATAGGTACTCTTATATTACCCAATAGTCCGCTTTCAGAGATTCAATAAGTAGAAAAAGGGCTTAAAACAGGATATTGTCGCATCTCTTTGTCTCTGTCTATTTGTTCGGCTGCAATATACGAGCTCCTGTTTACTCTGCTATCGGTACTCAGGGAGGTTGAATTTAATAACGGAACCAATAGTTGTATTGACATTATTATTCAATCGCATTTTGGTAGTGGAAAATTTGCTTAACGCGGAACGTTCACACGTCATATAAATAAAAATTATTATAGCACTAAGGAATACTTAGAAGATAAGATAACTAAAAATATATAATTAAATTGTAATTAATTATGTACAAATTACTATAACTATTTAGTTTATTTGCACGCCATAAGTGGCAGAATGTGTTGGATAAATTATGTTCTACCATCTACCATTGTTACCACATTCTAGCAAATAAAGATTTTGAATTTGGATTTGGATTCAGGTATTTAACGGAGAAATTGTCGGAAAGTGGCATTTCTTATCTGATATCTTTAAAGATTATTTATTTTGCGAAAGTAAGCGGCAATAACAGATTTATGTTAAGTCATCATTAAGCTAAAAACATAGAAAAAGGCTTGTGAATATCTGTAATCTAAATTTTATTCTTTATTCATTGTATTGAAATACATTGGTCTACTGATGCTATTAAGGCTTATTAACAATAGACCTGTTGTTAATATTCACAAAATAAACAATTATTTTAGTATAACAGTTAAAAATAGCCTTAATGTAATTTCGTTGCAATAAAAAAGTGGAATGTTCTGAGGATGACGATGGCAATTTTCAAAGTTGCAACCTAATTGCTTGTAAAGAAATATTTTGAAGGTACAAACTTGTGTCAACTTATGTCAGCCGGTTTAGTCAACATGGCATAGTTACTATGGGCAAGTATTTTTTTCGTGATAAAAAAGTTCAATTCTTTTTCCAGAGTCTATTTTCATTAAAAGACGTTTAGCAATTTTGGAATGAAATCGTGAGAAAAAAACAAATTTATTTTCATGATAATTTTGAATCCTTAATTCAAGCTATTGACAATACATTTGTCAATTTATAAGTACACAGAGAGTAGTCCCCGTCCGAGTAACCAGACCTGGAAGGAAATCTTAGATTTGACGCAAATTGCCTTGTCAAGCACGGCGATCATAACCCACGACCTTCAAGAATTAAAGCGAGCCTTCTACTGCTTTGCCATGTATGTTGTGCTATACACACGTATAAAACTTGAACAAGTCTCGAGTTTCATGACTGCTATTATCTTTAAGTTAAAGTAGCGGTAACTTTGCATATCCGCGCCTCAAGATATTGAACAAAACGATAGCATAAGTTGATACTTACTCATTAAAAGTTGCTGTTGAAGCACTCCCGCATTACACTGGCGACGAGGCCCGTGTTTGTACGTTTTGGACCTGAGCCAGGAAAATGACGATAGATACTTGAACTTATAGCCAGCTCAACTTAGTTTGGTCTACTTATATCATTAAAGCGAAGTGTCTCCAGTAAAGCAAATCAAATTTGATCAAAGTCTTAATGGCGTAAAAGATTCTTATTTTAATGATGTCAAATTATTGATAGCGCCGTGAATGTGTAATAAAATATTAAATACTTACATACATAAGCTCACGCCTGTTTCCCAGCGGGGTAGGCAGAGACAATGGACCTCCACTTGCTACGATCCCTACACACATCTTTCGCTTCATTCACTCTCATAACATTCTTCATACAAACACGTCGGTTTAGGGAGGATCTTATTTGACCTTTTGCGAGGATGTCTCCGATTTGGTCAAAAATATTGTGGATAATAACTAGCCAACCCGCGTGGTTCTATACGGGTAGCAGTAACATGACAATTAGCCGGTTCCCGAAAATACCTTATTATAAAATATGGCCTGTTATTACACAATAATAACGAAGCATCGTCTTTATGAAATGTGGTTGTTAAAAATTAATAAATATAATACAAACACACACACAAACGAACTTGATATATATATTGTTACAAAAACAAGCAGCAGTACATACCGTTACTATAATAAGTAAAGTTATAGGTGACACAGTATTTGTCAATCGATAGTCCGAACCTCCTCTTCCCTGAGGGTCTCCGGGCGGGAATTAGGACTATAAAAAAATACCGAGCTAGCTCGAGTTGTTAAAAATTCAATAAAAAATATATACAAGGTGTAACGGAAGGGTATATACATAGAAAGAGTAAGGCTTTTTTGGATGATAACAAACTATATGGCAAGGGTTATTTAATCCTATCTCTACAAGTCCGGTAGTAATGATTTTTTTTTAATTCATAGATACCAGAAACCAATATTTTCTAATTAAAATAAATATATTACTAGCACTCAATCAGCTGATCGATGTCAACGAACTATTTGCAAGTAAAGATAAACCTCTTACTCCTGGTATTTCTGAATAAAGGGTTCTTTGTTTGCAAAATAATACTAACTTTTTTTTTTTTTGAGTTGAAACCCTTTCCATATCATTTGTTATGATCCAAAGAAGCCTTACTCTTTCTATGTATTGGGTGGCGCAAAAGTAAAGACTCAATTTGATTCAGTTATAAAAAAAATTCTAAATTAGAAAACTTGATTCAGGTAATTTTAAATGTATATTTGTGCCATTAAATTTCGTACCATTAGGATTTAAAGATGATGTCTTTTAAATGGTGACCTCTAGAGTTGATGCACATCTGAGCCCTATTTATGACATTTTGCATAACTAGCCGTAACACTTCCTGCGATATGTTCCTTATTTCTTGATAAATAGTCCAGACTTCTTTCTTTGGGGTTTTTTGAGATCTCGGGTGTATGTGAACAAGCCACAGACTCTCGCAGCTCTAAAAGAAAACATTTATCAAGAAATAAGGAACATATCGCAGGAAGTGTTACGGCTAGTTATGCAAAATGTCATAAATAGGGCTCAGATGTGATCAACTCTAGAGGTCACCATTTAAAAGACATCATCTTTAAATCCTAATGGTACGAAATTTAATGGCACAAATATACATTTAAAATTACCTGAATCAAGTTTTCTAATTTAGATTTTTTTTTATAACTGAATCAAATTGAGTCTTTACTTTTGCGCCACCCAGTATATACCCTTTCCGTTAAACCTTGTATAAATAAATGTTATTCTTTTTTTATTTAAATATATATTTAATAATCCAATAGATTATCTTAAATTGAATGTCAATTAAGTATTTATTAATATTTAGCTGATAAAAAATTTGATTACATACTACAATTGTATTTTATTTTATTGTGTTGATGTTGCTCGTTTAATAATTCAAAATTGGTGATACCAGCAATTTTACTCCGTGTTTGTGGTTATCAGTATAATCAAGGCTTTATTCACCTTAAATAATTTAGTAATTACTCAACTTATGTATTAATAACGGCAATAAATATAACCTATGACTTCTTATCACAATAAATAATTAAATTGTATAAAAGAGCCTTGGGTTATTAAACATAATTATTAGTGACATCAATACCTCATTATGGAAAATTGGTCCGTCATCAAGGTCTGCTATGAGACAAAGACCACAAAGTGGGTCTTGCTATAGTCACCACAATTACCTACGTGTTTCAACCTACTTTCCGAGGCATGGACGTTGGTCTGTTAAGGAACTACATAGATCTAATGAGTAAAAAATATAATCTATAAGAGCTAAACATTATTTCCCCGTCTAGCATCTCCATGAAACAATTTCTTGATGAGGTAGACGAATAGGCTAGTTGACACTTCTTTGAAATTATTTTTATATGGTTAAGAATGGTTTTACGATCACGAAATAATATGGCATTAATTTGAGATCTAGCACTTAAATGAAAATTTTAAATTGGCGTCATTTGAAGACGAAAACGATGTCTGCCATGTTGGTCTATTCTATATACATTTTCTGTGTCCGAGATGGATGACGTCATGACTCAGAAAGTTTAATAGTAAAGGATCGCAATCGGATTACAAAATGGCTGATAGCGTTTTCGGAAGTTAAAGACATAGACAAAAGAAATAATTTTCATATTGAGTTTAAATACAAACATATTTTTTTTTATGAACAGAAATTATTATATTTAGGTTCCATATGACAAATACTTTTAGAAATAAAAATCATTGTAACATAATTTCATATGTGTCAACTAGCCTATTGGTCCGACTTGTTATATGGCAAATATTTTGGAATCATAACTGCTTTTTGTTTTCTTTTTTGGGTGAGTAGGTGAGACTTAGAGGTATATTTACTCACAATATTTTACATAATGAATAAAATATATGTTGTACACACACAAGTAAGCAGGATAAAGAAAATATAACAGACACAGTTCAATGGGCGTTCTTATCGCAAATTTAAATTAAAACTAACTTATAAAATATTACTGTTCTAAATTTATACTACTTGGCAAGGTTCCCAGAATGCTAGCAGCATCGTCTCGTTGAATGGCAATGCCTACCCGCTGTGAAAAGTAAATACCAGCACTCGGAGAACGTGCACTAAAGAGGGCCGCTGCGAGGTGTTTATAAATTACTCGTAATTTGGCTCCCGGCCCCTACAGCCCCAATTTTTGCCAATATCAAGCGAACTGTATTTGCGCCACTTGACAAGTCGCAATTGTGTGTGATAGGTATTTATATATCTTTTTAAATTCATCTAGTTTGGCTACGGAAATGTCTTTAAGCCGCGGATCTCAACGCTGTCGTAACGAAATCTATCGATAGGAACAACCTTTGATTCATTTTATTTTGTACTCTTTTGCATTTATATAATGCTCATAGGTATGTTTCAATCTATTGAATTTAAAACATACCTATTGTCTGTTAAGCGAAAAAACTGGTCAGGTGCGAGTCGGACTCGCGCACGCAGGGTTCCGTACCATTTTCAAGCGTCTACCTGTTGCCGTTATTATATAATATTACTATATCGAGCATAAAAGGACAAAAAAAAGTTTGTTGTAGGTATGAGAGCCCCCCTTAAATATTTATTTAATTTAATTTTTAGAATTTAATGTTATTGCGGCAATAGAAATACATCATCCGTGGAAATTTCAACTGTCTAGCTATCGCGGTTCTTGACATACAGCTTAGTGACAGACAGACAGCGAAGTCTTAGTAATAGGTTCCCGTTTTTACACTTCGGGTACGGAACCCTAAAGGCATTAATATTAAAGACGTTTATTTGTATTGGTAAGCGCAGCGTAGGACGACCGACGACCTAATAAAGGTTGCAATCGATGAGGGAGGCCTTTGTTCAGCAGTGGCCAACAATAGGCTGATATAGTGATGAGGTAACGCATGACTTAAGATTTATCTACACTCATTTATGAGGAAAATTATGCTCGATTAATAATCTTATATCAACGAGTCAACACATTATCAAGGTAATTCACATTGATAAGGAAAAGGGGTTTTCCTATGAAAAAGTACCTAAGTGTGTGTTTTGATAATTATAATTAGGTCATAGTTATAAATATGTGGCATGCTGTAGTATAATACTTGTATATTTTCCGGCTGTGTGTAATTGTGTATACCTACACAATTTCGACCCAAACAAGATTGACAACCTGTGTGGCGGTCTTAACTTAAATCTCGGTGGTCGTGAGTTCTGTTCTCACGTCGGATAAAAATATTTATGTACTATCTATGAATATTTAACAGTGTCAACCTTATGATCATTAATATATCAATACCGAATTAACTGAATATGATACCTAGCTTGAAAATCAACCCTCCTCCCGCTTCCCCGCACGCGGAACCGCTCTCGTCCTAGTAGTAGCGTTAGCATAACATGCACATGTTATTTTACAGTTATTGGATTTTTGTTTAGTTATAGCTATTATGTATGGACGTTTTTTTTAATGGATTTTGTTGTTTTGTTGATCTTTTGCGGTTAAAATAGCCTTTATTTCGGACAATAATTACATGAAATTATAAACATTTTTCAGTAGGTTATAGAAGACCAAAGAGTTATATTTAGTCCGTCAGTTAGATTACTAAAAACTATAAGACACATTATTTTTTATTTATCAAATCAATAAAAAAATACTAAGATAGGTACAGATAGACTATAAAGTTGAGGGGAGGGGGAATCGTGACGTCTCTACTAGGTAAAATCGTACCTAAAAGTGACTCACATGAAATTTCAAAGCGCCGCCGGATCTTCGTTATTTTCTGTTTTAGAAACGTAAATAAAAATGTGTCCGATATTTTTTGGTAATCTAACTGACGGACTAAATAGATTTTTTTAGTCTTCATGCCTATTTAAGCAAACATCATTTATCATCATCATCAGCCCGTACAACGTCCACTGCTGAACATGGGCCTCCTCCCGAGGGAGGGTGTTTGCCATAGTCACCACGCTTGGCAGGCGGATTGGTGACCGCAGTATAATGTTGTAATACACAGGGAAACGCTGCTGCTCGTTCCCTGGTATATGCTTGTTATACATGATTTTATAACAATCGGGACCAACGGCTTAACATGCTTTCCGAGGCACGGAGGAAAGAAATCTTACAATTTACACAAAGATTTCTTGTCCGGTGTGGGGATCGAACTCACAACCTCCGAGACTTAAAGCGAGCCAAGTACCGCTACGCTACGGAGATTGTCATCATTCGAGCATGTTAATTCGGTAGTTATATACCGTTAGCAGGTTAAACCGTTGGTCTCTATTGTTATAACATCATCTATAACAATCGTATAGCAGGAAACGGGCAGTAGCGTCGGCGACCTTCCCTGGATTAGGCCCATGTTCAGCAATGGACGTTATACGGGCTGATGATGATAATAATCATTTACTTTTAAATTAAACTTCAAATACCTAAGTAATTATTTCATTTTGTAATTACAGATTTAAAAGTTTTTAATTAAATAAAGCTGCAACACATAAAGCGGATTCAGAATACTTGAAACTCAGTGAAATATAATCCCAACAACATTTCATTGGCTTTCACATATTTTCATTGAAATAATTGTATTGTTTTCATTTCATTCAGCAAAGCATTCAGTACTCTTTGGCGTGTAAGAGAAATAATGTCATTTTTTCAAACAAAGCTTTTCTTTTAAGAACAGTGAAGCTGTCGTGAGTCGAAGCGCTAAGTGCATGTTAGAGGCTTTACACACGAGTATTCTGTATTTACCACTACTAGTGGTCGAAATTCCACCATTAGGTATTAAAAAATATATTAGCATTGTGCACTTTTTCCCTTTATAACAGCGGTTGGCAACCTTTTGGTAGACAAGGGCCACAAAGTGGCAGAATTAACTAAAGGGCCGTACTTGTGATATTAATGTGGTCACATCACATCGAAAAATTTACAATTTCATCCTCATTTGTTTGTTCTTGGGCAGAATGAAGCGTGTTCTTAGGCCTGGATATTAATTATACGTATACGGTCGATCGCGGTACGGTTAAAAAACATTAACGGGCCGCAAATAAGAAGTCCATGGGCCGCATGCGGCCCGCGAGCCATGTGTTGCCGACCGCTTTATAAATACAATTTACATATTTAAAATGACTTGTCACTAGCAAAGAATCGAACCTATTTGGAGCAGTGTCTATTCTAAATCTTTATGAACCTACACATTTAATATATTATAATATATATTATTATACTATTTTTATAATTTTTAATTTATCATTGTCAAATTTTAAAACTAATATATGCCATAGTTTAACTCAAACCAGCGCCTTTTATTGAAGTAGTAATACCAGTGCATAATACCACATGAGCTATATTTCTTTACCTATCTTTGGTTATCTTGTAAGATAGAAACAAATGCTATCCAGACAGTCATAGACCTCCAATGAATACGGTGGCGACACAATGCACCCCTACCCAAGTTGATTGCAACAACTGATTAATATAAAAAGAAAAAGTAGTACCACAAACTTAATTTCTTACAACTTCCCTTTGCAAACACAGAGCGGAGCGAAGCTATACAAATATAAATTAATTTCTAATAATAAAGTTGAACATTTGAGTTCAGGTACAGTCGAAGACAAACATAACTTTACAGATTGTGGAACGTATGCCAAATTGATATGCCTACGTTGATGCAAAAAGTGCACTGTTATGTGTATTTGCTTTCATTACGAGGCGAACTCTTTTCTCATAAAAAATATCGACACAAACGTATTAATTGAGATAAATTGTTATACAAGATGTAAAGCTAAATATTTCTTTGGCTGTACATATACTTCTCTATTACGGAGTGCTCGCTCGTGATTTCCCGAGACACGACTATTGTAGTCAAGTGCTTTTGTCAGACATTGTTAAGAACGTTTCAAATGTTTTATTTATATTTTCTACGTACAATTGCTAAGTATTTGTCGCTGCGACCGACGTTGGATTTGACAGTGTGTAGTGTCCTTTAACTTTAATACCATCAATGCCGTGCTCCGCCATATAGCGGACGTTAAAAATTAAATTAATCAATTACTTAGTACATAAATGTATATGTACTAGTATATAGTAGACGGGACTAACGGCTTAAGAAGCTTAACGAAATACGGAGGGTAGTTTCTTAACTAACCAGACCTAGATAGAAACCTTAGATTTTTCACAAAGATTTTTATTTATTTTATTTACTAGCGGCCCGCCCCGGCTTCGCACGGGTGGACTGTTATACCCTACCCCTGCCCTACCCTAACCCTATCCTACCCCTACCCTACCCCTACCCTACCCCTACCCTACCCTACCCTATTCCTACCCTACCCCTACCCTACCCCTACCCTACCCTACCCTACCCCTACCCTACCCTACCCTACCCTACCCTACCCCTACCCAAAAGTATCCTATGTCCTTCTCCCAGTTCTTAGCTACCTCCCTACCAATTTTCAGCCAAATCGGTTCAGCCGTTCTTGAGTTATAAATAGTGTAACTAACACGACTTTCTTTTGTTTTTAAAATGTATTCTGCTATTCAGGGCGGAGACAAATCCAACGAAACAAAAACCATGAAAATTGATCCAGCCGATCTCGAGTTATAAGTGTTGTAACAAACCCGTCTTTGTTTTATATATATAGACTAGCGACCCGCCCCGGCTTCGCACGGGTACAATACTGATAATTATACTACATAATTTCATGAAACCTCTAACAAACGGGCGAAATTTAATCAAAACAAACAGAAACAAATTAATGTAGGTACCTACTAAAACTCAGTGAAATAAGTAGGTGGGTATACTTTTATCGTATACCTATACTCTTCAGGACTAACAATACAACAAACACTAAATAAATAGGTATTCAAGTATCTATCCATCATAGTTACAACGAACACAAAACAAAAAATTTGCCCTATAATTCTTAAGGATCGAGCGCGCATAATCGCATTCGGCCTACCTCCGTAGCGTAGCGGTAATTGGCTCGCTTTAAATCTCGGAGGTCGTGGGTTCGATGCCCACACCGGACATGAAATCTTTGTGTAAATTCTAAGATTTCTTTCCGGGTCTGGTTGGTTGAGGGACTACCCTCCGTGCCTCGGAAAGCACGTTAAGCCGTTGGTCCCAATTGTTATAACATCATCTATAATAATCGTATATCAAGGAAGGGGCAGCAGCGTTTCCTTGTGTGTTACAACATAATTCTGCGGTCACCAACCCGCCTGCCAAACGTGGTGACTATAGCAATACCCTCCCTCGGGAGGAGGCCCATGTTCAGCAGTGGACGATATATGGGCTGATGATGATGATGACCTACTAAAACTCAGTGAAATAAGTAGGTGGGTATACTTTTATCGTATACCTATACTCTTCAGGACTAACAATACAACAAACACTAAATAAATAGGTATTCAAGTATCTATCCATCATAGTTACAACGAACACAAAACAAAAAATTTGCCCTATAATTCTTAAGGATCGAGCGCGCATAATCGCATTCGGCCTACCTGCGATAACTTCTAAGTTATTCATTTAAAGTATATAGTGTAGGGGTAAAATAATCTGCATGAAATGCTTAAGAATATCAACTCATTTAAAATGATAAGGATAAATATTGAATCCGTCTGATTAGCTTTACAATTACCGCATTAGAAATTATCATTTTTCTAAGATATAATGGATATAGCCTTGAACCTTGAAAGATAGACATATGCTATCACAGACTTTTTTGTAGATCTAAAAGAGAAGAATATTTCCACCATACATTGTTTTGTTATATCTCATAGGGTTTAGGCAGCGTTTTCGTTGAAAGCTCCCAAATGGCTTAATTTTTTCCGACACCTCTGACAAATATCAATATATATTAGTCAAATGTACACATAAACTAAACAAATCATATACGTAAACCTTCCGGAAGAATCGTTCTATCGATTGGTAACATCCGCATGAAAATCGATGTAGTAGTTTTTGAGTTTATCGCGAACAGACAGACAGACGCAGCCGGGGACTTTGTTTATAATATGTAGTGATGTAGTGATAGCGGTCGCCCGCGGCTCCGTGCGGATGTCGGTTACCGCTGCAAAAAGCCTACCCAGGAAAGACACGGTCAGCAAAATGATTCCCAGGTCAATTCACAGACACCGACACAAACATCGACGACGCAGTCATTATCCGCAGGCTGCACAGATTGTCTTTCTGTGAATGTTAAAGTTGTTAATGATGAAAATATAATTAATGATGTAATTAATAGGCAATTTAGGGATTATGCATTTTAGGCATTTTCAAATGTTCAAGAAAATATTAATAGCGTGTAATATTCTAGCTCTGAAAAGAACTGTTGTTTAGCTCTGAGAAGAACTGTTGATTAGCTCTGAGAAGAATTTTTGCGTAGGTGTAGTTTTAAGAACGAAACCTAAAAAAAATCGCACGAAAATTATAAGACTTCGCAACGGGCCGTGCAGCAGAAATCGTAATATTTTAATTTCGCCATAACTTCAAAACCAAACGTCCAATTTTAATCATTCAAAGACCAAATATTATCTTCATAAACTGTACTTAGTGATGAAATAATTTATTTTGATAAGGATTTATAGCATGAGTAAAATAAACGCGTTTAAATGTAGTCCAAAAAAAATTCAAGATTTCAAAATAAAAAAATGGTCGTTGTGCCTCACTCGACATAGATAGGTATAGTGTGTCCTGGACTTTTTTGTAGATATTTATAAGATCTACAATTAATTAGAACATTTTATGGTTCTATCTTTTATAGTTTAGGCAGCGTACGTAAAATAAGTAACTTTTCTGGTTGATTTTTTATACCTTGTGTCAGAAAAACCCAAATATCTTATGGAACCCTATTTTTTTCCAAAATAAAATTTAGCCTATGTTACTCGTGGATAATGTAGCTTTCGAATAGTGAAAGAATTTTTGAAATCGGTGCAGTACTTTTTGAGCCTATTCATTACAACCAAACAAACAAAGTTTTCCTTTTTATAATATTAGTATAGATATATGAATTTTTTAATTCGTAATATCTTTTGAATGGAAAGTCCAATTTAAATAATTTAAAAACTATTTTATAGGTAGTTAAATGGTCTTGACCATAAAATAATTTATTTGGATAAGGATTAATATAAACACATAAATAGCATGGTTTGAATTTGGTTAGCATTTTCATTAATGTTTAAAATGAAAAAAGTTGTTGTAGTGACATAACTACAATAGTTGGACATATGCTACCGTGGAGTTTTTTGTAGACATTATGATGTTCTTCAATATTGTTGTACATTATTTTGTTCTATCGCTAATAGTTTCGGCAGCGCATTCGACGAAAGACATTTTCAGACTCATTTTTCTACACCTTCGGTTACATTGTTCAAATTTTACCAAGGATCCCTAATTTTTTTCAAAATGAAATGTAGCCTATGTCAAATTCGAAAAATGTAGCATTCTATTGGTGAAAGAATTTTTTAAATCGGCCCAGTACTTTTTGAGCCTATTCATTACAAACATACAAACATACAAAAATAGGTACAAATCTTTCCTCTTTATAATATTAGTGTAGATTTACAAACACACACAAAAATACAAATCTTTCCTCTTTATAATATTAGTATAGGTTGAGTTTTATAAATTGGTCATGTTGCCAAATGTTTAACATAGTGCGAAAAATCCACAGATGTTTAACAAATCACTATAATTCCGTATTTTGATTCTATTGATAAATAGCTATTTAAGTTTGATTGACACGTATTTGATCAAAACTCAAAACTGCCCCTAGAAAGCCACAAAAGATCGTTTTCAATAAACAAAAAAATAATTAAAGTAACTAGTAAATAAACGAGAAATAGAGAATCGCAACGATTTCCTAACAAGTGTGAAAAGTCTTTAGAATTCGCGGTCTCTTGTGACGCATTTTGAAATAACGCAGCCTTTGTGATATACGCTCCTTCGTTCCTTTTGTTTGTTTCACTTTAACTTATTCTTGTGTTAATAGACATTTTAAGATATATTATTTCTATTATCGCTAGACAACTTTATCTTAGAAATAAATGATGCAAAATATCAGTTCGATTTTAAATAATAAAGAAAATGGATTATATACCTAAAGAGTGTTCTATTACTATTGTTATTATAAAGACAGTTTTTAATCGCACAAGTATGTATAATCATCATTTGTACAGTTGTATACTTAGTCTTGCCATAAATATTGTTACAAAGTTTTTTTTTTATTATACGTAACATTTATTACTTTTACAGTGTGTTTGTTTAATACATTAATATAAAATCATTAAAAATATATAAAGGTATTTCGAAGTGGTCTCCATTGGCTACCATACAGTCCTTTTAACGTTGAGACCAGTTATCAATAGAAGCACGCACTCTTTCCATGGGAAAATAAATTATTTGATAAGGTAATGGCGCGAAAATGAGAAAACACAATGAACAATCAAATATTAAAATGACAGATTCCAAATTCAAATGTAATATTTTGTTTATTTTTAATTTGGCCAGACTAAGTATAATCGATGATGATGATATAATATACACAAAGTGAAGCCAAATTAATAATATAAAAAAATAAAAATTAATATCAATAAATTGAAATTATCGACAGCATGAAAATATCAATCACATCAAAACTTCATGTTTCATTCACTGACACAAATTCACTAAGTACTAAATCACTTAGACTTACTGCCATGAATTTGTACGCTTTGCTAATTTATTTCAAGTTAAAATTCAAAGCCATCAGTCGAGAAATAAAAAACACCAGTAGCATTACCAGGGTTCCAGAAACCAGCAACAGTTCTATCGTTCATGTAACATTTACCACTTTTGAAATATTTGTATTTGTCACACCTATACGCCGGGTACCAATGAGTGTGAGCGACAGATGCCATCCACATCGAAACACAAGTCCGGTGGTTACAAGTCGCGGCTTTAGGAGAATCGAAGAAGCCGGGAATCAGTGGTGTCCCACAATTAGGCTGCGATCTTCCTTTATTCGCGAAGAAATCAACATCTCCCAAAACGCTCGACGTTCCTAATCCACCTGCATTACAGTGGTAAATTTCGACATACTCAGCTACTCCTGCTCTTACTTGTTCTTCGATCAAGCTGTTAGAAAAGCAAGGTCCAGCTGGGTCGAGTGCGGTGATCCTCCAAATTTTATTGCCTGTTATATTTAAAAACTCACTACCAGTATGGCCTAATATTTGGCTGCCCAAACTGTGACCAATACAATGCATGCTTTTAGCTGGAATGCCACCTTCATGGAGACCTACCAAGAAACAGGCTAACTGTCTTCCTATGTAATAAACGTATCTGACTGATCTCTCATAACTTTTCTTTTCGCCATCCCTGTTATGAGTATAGGCGGAATGGTCGATGATGATAAGGTAGCTGTTAGGGAATTCTTTAAAAGTTTTTCTAACGGCCTGTGCAGTTTTCTTGTTAATCTCTGTTTTGAAACCACCGACAAATATGAAGAATTTTCTGGATTTGTCAAAGTTCTTCAGAGAGAGGATTCCTTGCGTGGCTTCGTTGATTTGAAAGACTTCAGTTACGTTGTTGGGGAAGTCATAGAAGTAGACGTCTATCCCACTGACGTCCAAATTTAAGTATTTGTTGTGGTCACCTGTAAGGATAAACAATATGTATGTTTAAATTCTGGAGACATACATCATTGTAAGTCAGTTGTGGTGGGCCTAGCTGATCACACCGGGGCTACTGTCAGATAATACAACTGAGATGTTTTGTAACACTACATCAAGGTACACATATCTTAACCGCTTTACAACCATCATAGTTGAGTAAGTCCAATCAAATGTCATGTATGATTCAATGAGACTTAAGGCCATGCGTTAAGTGTTATGTGTCAACATACCTAAATAAAGCAAAAATAGCAAAGTCAATAAAATATTTTTACACAGCAGTAACTTTCACTTCTTAACGTCTGAGGCCAACCACGATTTAAATGTGAAAGTACCTACGTTTGTTTTTTGTAGCGTCAAAATAAAGCGAAAAATATAAGAATTAATTTCTCCAGAAAAACTTAATTTACTCAACAACAATTATTAAAGTATTTACTAAATAAACTGAAAACTTTTAAAATTATTGGGATCCTGATATTTTAACATATTTTAAAATAAAAACAATTATAATACTTACATTTAACCATCCTCAAAGCTATACTTAAAGGTCCATATTTCTCCAGATCACCTTTTCCCCAAGCACTAACACTAGCACCACTACTCAACAATAAAAACAGCAACAACATATTATTGATCATATTTTTCCTACACGAGACAACGATCGTTTAATGAGAGTGTGAAGTAAAAACTGACGAACCACAATGATGTAGGAGACGGTGAGGATAGTAAGAGGTGTGTCCGCTTAATTGAGAGTCGAAACTATGATGATGTATAAAGTACTTATTTTATAAATAAATGTTAGTTACAATGTTGTTATCACTTGGAATTTATGTTTCAAAAACATTGTTACATGAATTGAGTGCGTTCCTGTTTTTACGGTGACAAGACATTTTGATAACATATTTATTTTGGAAACTTGTTCCTTTTATATATATTGTTACCTATATCCTTATGTTTTGATTATTGTCAATATCTGATCTACTTTGTGATTTAGCTACCAACTAATTATAATAATTTCTATCATTGATCATCATCTTTTTATTCCACTACATTTTATATACAGCCTAGTCCACTCACCGACTAACACATATGTACAATTCCTATGAATTATATTTGTTTAAAAAAAAACTCCTGGCGTTCTATGCCAGTTTATTTTTCAAATTATTTATATTAAAAGTATTTTTCCTGAAAACAAATATTAGTATCCAAATTTATTAAGTAGGTGACATATGCTGCGTTGGTCCTACATAAATCATAATTAAGAATGTTTTCACCAAAGAAACAAATCAAAAACTTCAAGTCTTATAAACTTAATTCTGTAGTATTTCATAACATTACGAACTAGTTGAAGTAAGCGACTTAATATAAGGATATTCTAATAAAAGGCCCGTCCAAATCGGAGCCACCATTTTGGAGATTACGCATGATAAACGGTCAAACAAACAGACTGAGAGAAAAACTGTTGCTTTTCACCTTATCTGTAACAGGAATAAGTCACATTTCCCTGTATAATTATATCAGCGTCATCAGCACGTTCAACTTTCACTGCCTTAGTCGAAAGGAATGTTGGCATAGTCACTACACTTGGCAGGCGAGCTGGTGATCGCAATAGTATTTCCAGCACGACTCAGGCATACGCTTCTGCCCGTCAAACAAATGTAATGTAATGTAACGATAACCTCCGTGGCGTAGCGCTATGAGTCTCGAAGGTCTTGGCTTCGATCCTCACGCCGAACAATGTCAACAACCCGCCTGCCAAGCGTGGTAAGAACAGCAAAACCGTCCCTCGGAAGGACGCTCATGTTTATCAGTAGACTATATACGGGCTACTGATTATGATGATGAATGTTATCAATGTCAATATCATGAGTACAATATAAAGAATACATCATGAACACTACATTTATACTAGCTCATTATTTTATTCGTTCTACACGAATCACAGTTATTTGCGTCAAGACGACGACCAATAGCTGATAAGCACTTATCTCTCGTTAACAGTATAATGTGTACAGTCAACAAATGATACGTTTTGAAACATTCCACCGATAGGCGTTAAGACTAAAATATTCTAATTAGTCCGTCAGATAAATTAAAAAAAATATTGAACACGTGTTTTTTTATTCATCAAATTAATGAATAAAAATTGACAAAGATATAGAGCAACAACAAACTATAAAGTTCAGGAGACGGGGCTTGTGACGTACACTACTAGGTAAAATTGTATCTAGGATTACGTCACATAAAATTTGAACGCCTTCTTCGTCATTTTTTAATTGAGGAACGAAAAAATAAATGATTGTCCAATATTTTTAGGTAATCTAACAAACGGACTAAATAGATGTTTTTAGTCATCATGCTTATTATGATTGATTGTTGTTTTGTGTTGTTTTATAATTATGCAGTCTTCGATGAAAATGTCTGAACTACACGGCAATTTTTGCGAGATGTAAGCAAAAATGCACTCTATTCCCTAGCCATTATGACATATCAAGTTGGACCAACACTACGTATGCGACTGTCACCAACTTGATAAATCAATATTCAAAATTTGTTTTAGAAAATATTATTTTAACAGGTAGATTTTTTACGCTGCATAAATTTAATCTATACTTACATTATAAAGCTAAAAGATTTGTATTTATGTTTGTTACGAATAAATTCCAAACTATTGGACGGATTGCAATACTTAAATCTTTCATCATTACAATGCTACATGTCTTCGTAACACAAGCTATATTTAATTATGTGGTTCCCACGGAAATCCGCGCATTTTAACTAATAATCTATCTTATACAAGGTGTAACGGAAAGGGTATATACATAGAAAGAGCAATGCTTCTTTGGATCATAACAAACTATATGGCAAGGGTTTCAACTCAAAATAAAATAAAAAAGTCAGTATTATTTTGCAAACAAAAAGTAAAAATGCGGAACCCTTTATTCAGAAATACCAGGAGTAAGAGGTTTATTTTACTTGCAAATAGTTCGTTGACATCGATCAGCTGATTGAGTGCTAGTGATGTATTTATTTCAATTTGAAAAGTTTGGTTTCTGGTATCTATGAATTAAAAAAAATCATTACTTCCGGACTTGTAGAGATAGGATTAAATAACCCTTGCCATATCGTTTGTTATGATCCAAAGAAGCCTTGCTCTTTCTTTGTATATACTCTTTCCGTTACACCTTGTATACTAATATACATATAAAGCCGAAGAGTTTGTTTGTTGCTTGAACGCGCTAATCTCAGGATCTACTGGTCCGATTTGAAAATTTATTTCTATGTTATAAGGTACAACATCGGTAGCGTAGTGGTATTTGGCTCGCTTTAAATCTCGGAGGTCGTGGGTTCGATCCCCACACCGGACAGGAAATCTTTGTGTTAATTCTAAGATTTCTTTCCGGGTCTGGTTGGTTGAGGGTCTACCCTCCGTGCGTCGGAAAGCACGTAAAGCCGTTGGTCCCGATTATTATAACATCATCTATTATAATCATATATCAAGGAACGGGCAGCAGCGTTTCCTTGGGTGGTACAACATATTACTGCGGTCAGCAAAATATTCTCCCTCGGGAGGATGCCCATATTCAACAGTGAACGTTATACGGGAGGCTGATGATGATGATGATGTTATAAGGTATAACCCATTTATTGAGAAAGGCTATAATTAATTATGAAGTTCTTACTGGAACGGGAGTAACTCGGGTGAAACACTGCGTGGGAAGCTATTAATAAGATAAGGCTTATGTTTAACTTACCATCAGATATAGTAACTTACAACAGAAAAAAATTGAAAATGATCACCAAAATTAAACCTGCATTTTAATGTAAAATTGTTACCAAAGTTTTAACATTTCGCTATCGTATTTAAGCAAAATGACTCCAAATAAATCATTGTTAACCCAAAATTAGTAAATGATCACCAAAAGTACCTAAATGTTCTAGTAATTTACTATTCGGTTCTGGCACTCGCCGGCCGCTGCCGCGGCACCGCTCGCTTCGCTCGCTCGGCTCGTGCGTTGTATGGCCGCAGCTCTAACCTAACCTAACCGATTGTCATTTTTCATTGATTTTATTAAGGTAGAATAGCGCAATCATTTGCTCGCTAAGATTTGGTGATCATTAACTACATTTGGTGTTCGAATACAATTTGAAGTGCAGTCGTGACTAAAATAGCTAGTACTATTATAATTTTAGACTTTATTTTTCTGGTGTCAAGTATATATTTTTGGTGGTCATTATATTTTATCCCATAAGATAATAAGACGATTTTAATACTAGGAATAAATAATTGTGATTATCATTAAAGAAACATGGTATATATTTATTTGATGACTGTACCAACAGTGTTTCATTGTGTGTAAGATAGACAATGATCTTAATACATTATTATGTTCGTGAAGTAGGAGACGAGGATTTCCCTTTTACACTTGATACTTAGAACGAGACTATGATAACTGCTCAGTAGTTACGATAGATGCTTCTTAGACTTCAGTTGCTGTGGGTTTGATTCACACATGGAACATTTTTTTTGTTTTGTTTAATACTATTCCTGCATTATGGTTAAATCGCTGTGTCGAGGGGGACTTTACAAACATTCAATTCACGGACACAAAAAACACAGTTTGTGTGAACCATAAAAAGTTGATCTGAGTCTGAAAGTGTTTCATCATCAGCCCGTATAACGTCCACTGCTGAACATGGGCCTCCTCCCGAGAGAGGTATTTGCCATAGTCACTACGCTTGGCAGGCGGGTTGGTGACCGCAGTATTATGTTATACCACACGAAAAAAAGATGCTGCCCGTTCCTTGGTAAACAATTGTCATAGAAAATTTTATAACAATTCGGACCAACGGCTTAACGTGCTTTCCGAGGCACAGAGGGTAGTCCCTAAACCATTCAGACCCGCAGAGAAATCTTATAATTTACACAAAGATTTCTTGTTAAGGATCGAACCCACGACCTCCGAGATTTAAAGTGAACCAAATACCGCTACGCTACAGAGGTTGTCAGCACGAGTAACATTACGAAGTCGTTATCTTGCTGTACGTTTATTAACATCCATATATCATGAATGACTATGATAAATGACTTGGAAGTAAATGACAAGTTCAATATATATTTTATTAATAACATTTCTCTCGTGTTATTGTTGTGTCGTAACGCCCTATCTGCTAATTACATTGTTAATGATCTATAATAATAATAATAAATTTATTTATTTTCATTGGTGCACAATTTTTTACAGTAGGTACAATACATTTAAATAATCTAGGTAATACAATATGGTGCCTGTATAGAATTAAATCTGTGCCACAGGCGCTATGGGCACTTGATTAGTATAAAATAATGATCTTATTTATGTAATTTTAACAATATTTATTATAGACATAAAACTATGCATATAATTAACTAAACATTAAATAAAAATACTTATCTACTTAAAATACTTCAAACAGTAATATGAAACCTATTTTTATTTGACGACAGTCAGCAAATCTTCCGTGCGCTCATAATTTAGTGTTTGTAAATATTCGCAAACTCGCGTTTTAGATTTTGCATAGTTTAGGTCATATATTGATGTTTCTTTGTTTATTTTATTATACAGATAGGCACCCAAAAATGCAAAAAACCTATTAGTATAAAGAAACTTTGAAACAGAGCTACATGAACAGACAATATCTTTCCGTCTCTTGGTGAGGTAAGGGTTATAAGTAAGTGCAGCATGCTGTTTTAGCACAGAATTTTAGCACAGTTATTATATTACACAACCACACTGTTTGCTGTTTTGATAGAATTTTACCAACTACAGCTGTTAATCTGTAGGTACTAATATTATAAAAAGAAAATATGTGATTGGTTGTTTGGATTACGTAACCACTGGACCAATTTAAAAAATCTTTCACAATTGAAAAGCTCCGTGCCTTGGAAAGCATGATAAGCCGTTGGTCTCGATTGGTCTCGGGCAGCAGCGTTTCCTTGTGTATTACAATATAACACTGCCATCACCAACTCGCCTGCCAAGCGTGATGAAAATGGCAAGAACCCTCCGTCGGGAGGAGGCCCTTATTTAGCAGTGGACGTTATACGGGCTGATGATGATCATGATGAGACCACCCCTGGCTTCACGTAGATGTCGTAAGAGACGACTAAGGGACGTTCACTTGATGGATGGGCAGCAGCATCTATCAACTCGCGGTAACTTACAATCTATATGCGATCAGAAATACACCTGCCAAGCGTTGTGTTAGCAATAACCCTCCTGTCTCGCCAAGGTTTAAAAAGAGGAGGGCTATGTTCAGCAGTGGAAGTAAAAGGTCTGCTTAATCTATTAAACAAAATATATATACAATTAGCTGAAAAATAGGCCCCAGTGGGCATGTCTTTAGCTGTGACGTCAGAATGGTTGGATGGTGGTACGAGACGGAGAGGGGAGCGCAAGCGGACGAGCGAGGACACCAGCAGGCATCACCCTTCTTCACCTGCGACCATTGGATCGGACGGATGTTCACTAACTAGCATTGTTCAATTACTGTTTAATTAATTTTTAGTACTTAGATTATTTGATATTTTAAAATCATTGCAATAAATGTTTTTGGTGTAGTGATTTCGTTTAAATAGTTATAACAGTCTTAAACGCTAATTATACATTGATCGATAGAGTATGAGCAATGGCTTAAACTAATTGTATTTAGTAAGAGATAAGTACCCATTTATAAAAACAGACACCTATATCGTCTACGACATTTATGACCTATTTTCTCACTGTAATAAATAGTAAAATGATAAATATAATAATTTCAAACGGGTGCTAAAACTATTGTGAATTATTTTGGGCCCTTATGTAAATAAAATTGAAATCAGTTCCCGGAGCTATCTTGTTACATAGCATACTACAGTTGTTCGTCTTGTAAACAACTATTACGAAATACCCTCGAGGCAAATTCCTTACGATATTCATTGAGTGAGTCTTGATACAAAAGTTAAAGCCACAGATATTTCAGTTCAATATCGGTGTGAGGGTCAAAGCAGATTGAGCGGTGAAATCCTTTAGTATTTAAAGCAGAGCAATTGAGCACTTATGAAATTCATCTTGACATATATCATTAGGAAAAGTTGGCAGCGGTAATTTAGAAAATGTAGAATAATTAAAATCCGTATCACACTCGTTTAACATAATTTTTTTATATTTATTGATTACCAAAAATATTGCGCGTCATAATCAATACGACGTCGAATAACGAAAATAATAAGATGAAAAGATAAAACTAGTACTGTCATAGCAATGTTGTACCATTTATTAGGGAGAAATGCAATAAGCACCCACATGCTTTAGCGTCAGGGTATTTACTGCCCACTTCATAGCGTCCCACACACATAAAAAAAACAGAATGAAATACTTATATATAAGGAATAAAATTGTACAAAGGTACTAAAGGCTTATTTCAAAAGAAATCTCTTCCAGCAGACCCGCAAGAGGAAATGTGAAACAGAAAAGACACAAAGTGTGCGTAGGTCTCAATAAAACATACATATATACCTATATTTAGATACATCTATACAGATAAATATAAACTACATGATATACTACGTTATATATATAGACTTAGGATGAGATAGAGAGATAATACTCCTTGACACGTTTTTTTAAAGAAAAACTTGAGTTGCAATCATACCGCGAAGAAAAGGTATACCCACTATACCCCCTGAATACTTCCTACGCGAGTAATGAAGGCACGGGGTACTGTAAATGCATGATAGCCGGTGCCGTCAAGCCAGCTGTTACGGGCCCGTATAAAGCAGGTTTATGTACAGCCATACTCCTCGTATCTCATCCTCTAAAGTGGAGGGAAGTCATGTTCCTTACTCAGCGAGGCAGAGTCAAGGGTGTCAGATGGTGTTATTCTGTCCGACGGTCTGTGCTCATTCGGATAGTAGGAGAGATCATTTTACCAAACCCGCTCCGTAGCTTCCTTCAACTAAGAAGCCGCTACCTACGTGTTAGCAGCTGCCTAGTTGAAGGAGGAAACGTCTACCTTTCGCTTTTAACTATCTTGGTTGAAAGCATTTTTCTTCCAGTGAAAAAATGCATTAGGTATTGTAACGCCTGAGCTCGATAGGGCTCACTGCTGCTAGTCCTCGAAGAGGGTGTGTAAGGGGTACGATTTCTTTTAAAATGCCCACAAACAAACACACAAACACTTCTTATTACAAATAGATTAACAACGGGCTCATGCCCCAACTCCTCGGCAGCACAAATCTCTCTGTTGCAATTGTTGCAAATATAAATATTATTTCACTTTTTATAAAATTAACTATCAATAAAACGTGTGACTTAGAACCACCTCAAGTTAGAAGTCCTAATTCATTTTTTATTTCTTTAAATATTAAAATAGTTCTTTATTCGATATTTGAATACGGCCAGTCATTTAGTGAGGGATTGAAACTTTAACCTTACAACATAGTATTCTCACCAATATCTGGTATTTATACATCTTTCTTCATAACGATGATATTATTATGTTAATCATACCACGAGAGTATACCCACTAATACAAACACCTTCAAGCCATAGTCGTAGTAACATCATGAGAGTTATTTAAATCCAACTCGGTATCACTATTACTTCATCATCATCATAATCATCAGCCCGTATAACGTCCACTGCTGAACATGGGCCTCCTCCCGAGGGAGGGTATTTGCCATAGTCACCACGCTTGGCAGGCGGGTTGGTGACCGCAGTATTATGTTGTACCAAACAAGGAAACGCTGCTGCCCGTTCCTTGATATACGATTGTTATAGATGATGTTATAACTATCGGGACCAACGGCTTAACGTGCTTTCCGAGGCACGGAGGGTAGTCCCTCAACCAACCAGACCCGGAAAGAAATCTTAGAAATTACACAAAGATTTCATGTCCGGTGTAGGGATCGCACCCACGACCTCCGAGATTCAAGGCGAGCCAAATACCGCTACGCTACGGAGGTTGTCACGCTACGGAGGTTGTCACTATTACTTGGTCTATAGAAATAACATTAATTAATTTCAGTAGAATCTCCTCTACTGAACTACTCTTCTTTTGTTTGTTTCGTATGATCATATTTTCACTGTCTTCAATTGAAATATCCATGTGTCCATTCACTTGTAAGCTCGCTGTAATACTGGCCAGTCTAAGCAATCTGTAGAATTTAACGGAATAACTCTACCGTCGAGTGAACACTGAACATCTTTAGAAGGAATCTGCAAGTTTGTATTGGGGAATTGAATTCCTCTGCAGATAACATGTTCTACATAGTAACAACGGTAAGGCGATTGCATATATGTGTAAACTCATATTAATTATGAGTTGCGTGAATGAGCACGCAACTCATAATTAAGAGAAACACAGAAAAGCACGCAAAAGGAATCTTCAATTTAACAGTCATAGATTATACGATTATACGATATAAATACTTATATATGTGAAGATATTATCATTTTGACACCTTTAAATGTGTTTTAAGTGTTATCGACTGAGAAATAAGAAGTAGTAGGAGGAAGGAGAAGTAATAAGGTTGCCGTTATAGCTCAATTAGCAAGCTAAAATAGCAATAGGCAAGACACATAGCACGAATAACTGGATGGGGCAACCTCCGTAGCGTAGAGGTAATTGGCTCGCTTTAAATCTCGGAGGTCGTGTGTTCGATCCCCACACTGGACAAGGAATCTTTGTGTAAATTCTAAGATTTCTTTCCGGGTCTGGTTGGTTGAGGGACTACCCTCCGTGCCGCGGAAAGCACGTTAAGCCGTTGGTTCCGATTGTTATAACATCATCTATAACTAACGAACCAGAGAACGGGCAGCAGCGTTTCCCCTGTGTATTACAACATTACACTGCGGTCACCAATCCGCCTGCCAAGCGTGGTGACTATGGCAAAAACCCTTCCTCGGGAGGAGGCCCATGTTCAGCAGTGGACGTTATACGGGCTGATGATGATGATGGGGCAGAAAGGATCTTAAGAGGAGACCACGAACTTGCATGCGCAGTATGAGACGACCGCCTGTACCGACGACCTAATAAAGGTCGCAGGGAGCCAGTGAATGTAGGCTGCTAGAAATTGTGCGAAGCCTATGTTCAGCAGTTGACGACAATAGCCTGATATTATGATGAAAGTGATAAATAGTAAATGGAACCGTCGTAGGATCATTCTTTTGTCCGTCTGTCAGTCTATATGTCTTACAAGGTCTATATGTCAAAACGCGTGAAGCGATCAAATTAAAAGCTGCTTCAAATGTGTAGGGATCGAACCCACGAACTCCGAGACTTAAAGCAAGATATCTATCGCTACGTCACAGAGGTTGTTCTATTTAGTCTTTAAGTATTTACATACATTACCGTGTACAAAAGTACCACTTAAGTAGCTAAAACAATTTTCACATTATTTGATCTTTTCAGATTTTATAATGCGTCCGTCCGTCTGTCCAGATATTCCTTTAACATTATTTAACAATACATTTTCATATTCTCGTATCAACCTCAAAAAAACATAGCTCGTTTATTGTACACCTTCGAACATTAGTAAATAATATAGGAGAAAGCAATTTTCGTGGATTTGTGTGGTATTGTGTTGCTTCGTTATCAACAAAATAAACGGGAGCATTCATTCATAGAAGTCCAATCCTTATACGGCTGCATTGTTGTCCTTCCATCAACTGCAGTCGTAATTCCTACCTTTATGTGTAAACCTACATTTCTTTATGAACATACTAGCTGCGCCCCGCGGGCTTACCCGCGTTACTCTGCTCCAGTAGGTCGAAACGTGATGTTTTGTACCCTATATGTTAATAAAGTGTATAACCTATCCTTGTGCAACATTTCAGCCAATTCTGTTCAGTAGTTTTGGCATGAAAGAGTAACAAACATCCCTCCATACTTACAAACTTTCCCGTTTATAATATTAATAGGAAGTACGATTTTGTATCGCAATTACACACATCGGCGTAAACAACAGGTAAGTACCTATATATATTAACTTATACGCCAAACCTGTTCTACTACTTTTAAGTAAAAACATTAGCGGCATTGGCAGACTTAATGCCAAAGGCTTTCTCTCTGACCATAGGGTGGTCATGGTGCCATAACAAGGTAGGTGTAAAATTTTTTTTTTATATAGAGATACTAAGGTATAATATGTAACTCCCGTTCCCGTAGGAACTTCATTATCAATAAGCCTTTCTCAATAAATGGGCTATCTAACACTCAAATCTACACATTAGCGCGTTCAAGAAAGCACAAAAACAAACTCTTCAGCTTTATATATTAGTATAGAGCAGGGGTCTTCAAACTTTGAAGCCTTAAGGGCCTTAATGTTTTATTCAGAATGTTCTAAGTGCCAAAGCAGCTTAATTTTTTCTGCCATTAACTTACTCGTATTTCTGTAGTCGCTAAGTGCGCGATCGAGTAATAATTATTTTGTGTTTCTTCTTAACATAACTTAACAATGGCATAGCAGTCGCGGACCAGATTGAGACAATAGTCTTATGGTTGGCCGGAATTGGCCCGCGGGCCGTAGTTTGAAAACCCCTGGTATAGATAGATGGTATTGAGACCCACTTTACTAAATACATAGCCAATACAAATATATTTATATATTATCAATTTATCTTGAATCTTAATGACAAACCAATAGAGTTCAAAGTATATTACGCTAAATCGTTACCTACTGCCCAGTTCAAGGTTAAGTTACTAGGTGTAGGTGTAACGTAAAAGAATTTATTATTAAATTTTTCCTTAAAAAGCACTCTATTTATTTTGTGTAATAGACATTTCTTTCATTAGTGGAGAGGAAATTAATGTTATAGCCCTTTCCCTTGTTTTGTTACGGTCGCTATAAATTAGGGATTCGCAAGGAGTGAACGCGTTCGACCCTGAGTTTCCCTAACGTTGACCCCACGTAGAGAATGCGCGTTCTGCGAGCTAGTGTCACATTCGGACGGCGGCAGAGATAGCGGATGACGGAGGCCCTCGCGTTATTTTAAATAAAAAGAATTTATAAACCATGACTATATTTAATATATTATATAATGTGCTTTCAAAACTATTCCATCCCGTTAATTATAGATAGTATAATCTAAATCTAAAACAATGATTTCTAAAGTGGTCTAAGTGGAGTCAGACACCCGTCGATTCTCCATTAGACCTTTAGGGTAGAGGTCTACTGTAGACTCGACGGAGGCCAACCGGAGAATTGTAAAAATCGGATTCGTAAGTTAATAATAAAGCAACAGGGGGTCCACTAAAACCAGTAAAGTTTTTAAAGGGGTCTATGAGGATTTAAGTTTGGAGGGTCTCTGATATAAAATAATTACGTTAGATTTTTTTTTAAAATTTTTTTATTCTTAAATTCCACTTCACACTCTCTACTGTATAAAAAATTTAATACTCTAGTAAATAAAATCATTTTACTATGATCCTGGCTACACTGATAGCCTGCACAAATTAATAACAAACTCATAAAATAATGCCGACCTAAGAGCTTTTTTCCCGCCAATTCTGAGTAAAGAGTTGATAAAATAATAACCCCACCAAACGCTAATGTTATTTAAATTAAAAATACAGGTTGTTTTAAAAAAGCAAACATTACCAAACCTTAATTACCACGAAATTTCATACCAAAACAATATTTTGTACTAATTGTCTGTTCAAATATGAATTATTCTCGACATTTTAAGGCCTGTTTTATAATAAATTGTGTTTAATGGTTTACTGGAGCTGCTGTTCATTATTTTAATGTTGTTTTGTGCTCGTAATATCAAAGAAAATGGTGAGAATCAAGGTCAGGTTATATATATAGCGTTTGGTACATATTAATGATCTCCCGCGATATATAAGTGCATTACAGTACCTTATAACTAACAAACATAAAAAGAACCTAATCTATATTAATATATAAAGCTGAAGGGTTTGTTTATTTGCTTGAACGAGCTAATGTCAGGAACTACTAGTCCGATTTGAAAAAATCCTTAAGTTTTAGATAGCCCATTTATCGAGGAAGGCTATAGTTTATACTAGTTGCACCCCACGTTTTTACCCGCGTTACTCTGCTCCAGTGGGTCGGACCGTGATGTTTTGTAGCCTATATGTTAATCCAGCGTATAACCTATTCCGGTGCAAAATTTCAACCAATTCCGTTCAGTATTTTTGGCGTGAAAGAGTAACAAACATCCATCCATCCATACTTACCAACTTTCGTGTTTATAATATTAGTAGGATTTCATGATAAAGCACTACAGGTCCGAATTGAAAAAAAACTTTCATTGTCATATAGCCCATTTATCGAGGAAGGTTATAGCTTATAGGCTATATTTAATTATGAAGATCCTACGGGAACGGGAGTTACGTGGCTGAAACCGCGCGTGGGAAGCTAGTTAACTTATAAGAACCTCGCAGGGGCTCTTGGTAATGCGAAAAGTTCTTAGAATGCTGCTGTTCGTTTATTGAACTCATTAAAACCGTAGGTGAGAGATCAAAACGTAACTTCTTTGCCTTGACTCGAGTATCGACGTCTACGTGAGGACTTTCATACAATACTCTTAAAACTATCTATCAAGCCACCTACCTCGGTGGTATGTGCTATGGCTCGCCAGACTGGGCTGACAGGAGTACCATAGATGCTGGCCGACGTAAATTACTAAAGATACAACATTTGGCGTTAAGGCGCGGTGAATAGACGACTTTTACGTATTAGTTTTGTCACTGTTGCTCCGCGTAGAAATGAAAGAGAAGCGAAGAGACGCCGCGATGGCGCAACGTTTCGTTCGACTCGTTCGAGTTATTAAATACATAATCCTTGCAAATATTTTATTCCAATCGATAAATAAAAACAACAGTTCCCTTTATTATTATATATTACATCACTGTTATTAATATTATCAAGATTTGTTTATAAATAATACAGTTACAATTGCTACAATTTCAATTTAAATGGTTATTTTATGGTTTTTTTTTATCGAGAAAATTTACCGAAAACGTGTTTTGAACACAATGGTCCCCCCATAAATATGATCAAGATTAACATATATTTTTTTAGCTGCTCTAAAATGTAAACATTTGGCTAAAAAACTGTTTTGTGAAGCCTATTTTGACTAGGTACAGGACCTTAATGTTTCTATGCAAGACAGTTAGCACGGAAGCGTTACCGGTACTTGCAGGCTTACTCCCGGTACACCTTGAAGTTTAGCGGCGCGCCACAATGTATTATTCCACGCGAGATCGTTTTAGTGCGGATTTCTTACCACATCGCTTAGCGAAGTTAATAATGATATCCTGGACCAATGGCATCGGTGCATCGGTAGGAAAATTCTACCAAGGGGCGACACCTCTACCAGTTATTGACATCTGTTCGCGAACGGCTGGTCAAGCACTGGCTGGAAATTGATTATTGCGTCGCACAATTTCTTACTGGTCACGGTAATTTCCAAAGTTAATTATTATACTCTTTCATATTAATACTATCAGCACAGTTATGTCAATGGTCGTCCTCTTAATGCAATTAAGAACAATCTGTCCATCATAATTATCTGGGAGTGTAGTCTTTAGCATCGGGAGCGTATTACATTCTGCTCGATAGCTTGAGCGTTTCCTCGGGGGTTGTTTACTTCATGGTTCTTGTGGCATCCAAACAGAATTTCCGTGCTCTTAGATGGTTTTGCCATACCTACTACTAAAATAAAAAAAAAAGTTTTTACACGACGTGGAGCTTTACAACTGGCTTCTCTAGTTGTAAATTACCCCTGAAGGCTACTTATGTCTTGTTTTATATTTCCTGTTTTTGGACTGTCTCCGTTTTGTAATGAAGGGAAGTGAACTTAAGTAATTCTTACTTCTTCCTATCTCTTTCTGATTAAATTCGTTGTTGTTTCCAACGTCGTTTAACTTTTTCCCAGGACTTGGTGAGCCTCGGTGCTCATTGCCATTTCCAGTGTGTGCTATTTTTGATCCTGGCTTACAGAAGTTGCAGTGGTGGGAGTGAGCGATAAGTCCAAAAAAAATGCTGCATTTAATGCGGCAACGCTGTCAGCATTTTGGGAACGCTGCTTAGTAGACTTCTAAAGTTAATATTACTAATAGTTGAATATGCAAAGGGCACATCTCATATGACTTGTCTATTGGAGTTGTGCCCTTTTCTAAATTAGTAATTCAGTCAAATTTGTTGCATTTAGTTGTTGTATTCTTGTATACTTGTAGTTATCATCATCATCAGCCCGAAATGTCCACTGCTGAACAGGGGCCTTCTCCCGAGGGAGGGTTTTTGACATTGGCAGGCGGGTTGGTGACTGCAGTATTACGTTGTAACATACCAGGAAACGCTGCTGCCCGTTCCCTGGTACACAACTTTTATAGATGATGTGATAACAATCGGGACCAACGGCTTAATTTGCTTTCCGAGGGTCACGGAGGTAGTCCCAACCAAACCTGAAAAGAAATCTTAGAATCTACACAAAGATTTCTTGACCGACGTAGGGATCGAACCCACGACCTCTGAGATTTAAAGCGAGCCAAATACCGCTACGCTACGTAGGTTATGTATCTTGTAATTTATTCAATAAAGAACTTTAAACTACAACTACTTTCATAATATTTTACGACAGACTATAAACATTTTACACGTTCACTCATTAGCATTTTCACTCACAAACATAGCCTACTTTCAAAAGAAAGAATCCTAAACATTCCGCCACTACAAGCTAATATATTCCTAGAATATACATTTACTGCTTAGGTAATATTTTTATAGTCAAGCTGGAAAAATAAAACGTGTTTTAAACAGCTTCTACTGCACGTGAACCTGGCGTTGTGCCAGTAAAGGTAATAGCACCGGCAGCTTATGACTCAAGACAATAATTTTTCATACACCTTGGTAGTAATAAGGAGTTATATAGGATATTATGACTGTCTTCGTGTATCGTTTATGTGAGTTCATTTATTTATTTGTTACTAGCTTTGCTCGCGATTTAATCCGCGTGGAATTATGACTTTGACAATCGTCATCCCCCATTTTCAAGCCCCTAACACTCTTTTTTTCGCTATAAAAAGTAGCCTATGTACTTTTTTAGGTTTTACACTATCTATGTACCAAATTAGTTGTACATTAAAATCGGTTGAGTAGTTTTGGCGTGAAAGAGCGAAAAACAGACAGACATGGTTACTTTCGCATTTATAATATTAGTAGGGATTTACACATGTTACCAAGGTTATACTCCTGTTCTAAATAAGAAAACTGAAATAGGAGTAGGTAAATACCTTCTCTTATTTCAGTTTTCTTTATTTGTATGCTTCGAAGAATGCGAAACGCAGATACCCATGGTTTAACCCGACAAATGGTTTTTTTAATATTTTCGGTCCAATAGAATCGATATCCTTAGAGTTTAATTTTGTTTGTCATAATAAATACAGCCGAATGTGCGTGAAAATTCCTATTGCTTGATGTTATATTTATGACGTCATTTGACATTTAATGACAGCTGCTTGAAGATGGCGGTATAGATCCATATAAGCTTTGCTGAATATATTCATCATCATCAGCCCGTACAACGTCCACTGCTGAACATGGGCCTCCCCTGAAGGGTTTTTGTCAAAGTCACCACGCTTGGCAAGCGGGTTGGTGACTACAGTATTATGTTGTAATACACAAGGAAACGCTGTTGCCCGTTCCCTGGTATACGATTGTTATAGATTATGTTATAACAATCGGTACCAACGGCTTAACGTGCTTTCCGAGGCACGGAGGGTGGGCCCTCAACCATCCAGACCCGGAAAGTAATCATAGAATTTAGACAAAGAATTCTTGTTCGGCATGGGGATCGAACCCTCGACCTCCGAGATTTAAAGCGAGCCAAATACTCCTACGCTACGGAGGTTGTCGTTTATATTGTAGACACTATATTTTACGAAACAAAATTCCCAGTAGCTTCCATGGAGTGGGTAATACCTACTGCGTGCGAAGCCATGTATAAATCTCTACTTCAATTTACTAAGTAAGTTGTTTATACTGAAGAATAAATCTGAGTGCTTTCCATCACAAAGTGTCGCTGTCTGAATAAAAATTAGAAGCACGTTTTGGGCTGAAATCTGTAACGCGGTGTCTAAAGAGCTTTCTAATGCTATTATATCAAGCTCATATTTCTTTTGTGTGGTCCAAGAGAGGCGCTGAGCGGCTAAGTTAATATCACCGCGAAGGAAAAGGCACATTAAATATTATACGAGGGACGGATGAAGAAAGTTTTGAATGTATGGTATTAAAACATGTACTGAATGACATGCTGATGCAGTTAACGTTGAACCCGACATAGGCGCTTAGAGGAATGCCCAGTGGCGTTTCGAGGGTGAATCTTTCACTCGAACAGTCGCAAACCAATGCGATGAAGAGAAGGAAATCCCACATAACCTACCGTTTCGTGGAAGAAGACAATAGCATTATACAAAACATAACATTAAATATACTACTTCAATGCACTTTTTCATAAAGGATCTGTATTCTATTAAAATGTATCGGCTTTGCCTTCAAAATGTTCTTATACGACTACCTTCATTTGTTCTTGGCATCTTTGTCTTAAGTTTCTTTTTTTTTTAATAAAAAGATATCACTCGTGCTAGGCTATAAATTGGATGGTTAATTTTATCGAAGCCAGTCTCTGTCGTTGTTTGCCCAAAAGGCGCCTAGCGTTAGGGCAAAAACGCGGTACCATTGATGCGTTGATTTTAAGACTACAGTACGTTTCAGCACTTATTTTTGCCAAATGTAACACTTAAATGCTTTGTCTTACACAACAATGGATCACAATTGGTGATTTCTCCTCTATAATTTTATAACTTGCGACCTCCCTGACACCAAACACATAATATCTGTTCGTGCAACAGACATGCTCTGATCACGTAATGCAGCTTAAAATGGCACGTGGTTTGATTTGAACTCACGCTTCCACTGAATTTAGCTTTGTGGTCGTCTGTACATACAGGGTGTCCCAAAAGATTACGTAGCTGGGAAGGGGGGTGATAGGGATGGTCACAAGGGTCACCAGAAAAATATAAAAAATTCCCTCTGGGTGTTTAAAAAAATAAATGGCATTTTTTAAAAGACTAAAAATTTTACACCTTGTGCTAACTGTACCTACAAATATGGCTGTATTTAAAAAAAATGCTGTTATGTAATCTTCAATAACAACAAGGTCATCAACATCAACATCAAAAATAACAAGGTGTAAAATTTTAAGTTTTTAAAAAAATGCCATTTTTTTTTTAAATACCCAGAGCGGATTTTTTTTTTTTCTATTGACCATTGTGTCCACCCCTGTCACCCCCTTTCCCAGCTACTTAACCTTTTGGGACACCCTGTATATGTAGGGAGTTCTAGGAATCTGCATGTGGTCCTTTTCATATGGTTAGCTTTATTTGGTTTAAGTGTTGCTGTGTGTTTGAGGATTTTAGATCTTTTGAGGTAGATTTGGCTAGTATTTTAGGTGTATTACCGCTACATTCGTATCATATCAGCGTCGGAATTGTGATTATGTGGTCACCGGTTCAATCCCCACCCATTGCACTACCGACGTGTACCCACTCCTAACACAAGCATTTTAGTTAAGAACGAGCTGTTAACAAAAATACTAGTAGCGAGAAAAAACTCTGCTAGTAATTTTTATTGAAAAAAGTACATTAGCTGACTTATTGCATTATCTACCTGTAATAGGCGTGACGACAGTATCAAAAAATTAAAGATTTAATGTTTTTAGGGAAATGTACATATACAAAAAGAAATTATTACACTTATTTATTTTTATATATAACCTTGAGATTAATGTGATTTTTAATCAAATAAAAGATTAAAATACTGCAATCGGCCATTTTGACTGAAACACCAATCACGGCGCATGACGTCACGATATTGTAACCATCAAAGAGAATTTAACCACTACGTTAGGTTTGGCGGACTCAGTGACATTTTTTACAATAGCGTGACGTCATAGCCGACGCCATGACACTTGAGGCCTTTTTTCGCGCGCTTTTTAAAATTTAATAGAAATATGGCTTAAACTTCGTTAAATTTAAATTTATTACCGAAATATTGTGTTTTTCGTACTTAGAAAATGACTACCCACGTTGCGCAAGAGGATTTCAAAATCTTGCCTCATGCCTATTGAGTGGTGCAGAGACAAAGTGGTAGGTGTACTGGAGAATCATTATCATCATCCCGTTTGACGTCCACTGCCGAACATTGACCTTCCCTGAACTGAAGGTAGCTTGTTATAATTAGTATATATTTTTACAGCTAAACTCTGCTGCCAGTTACATGATATACGGTTGCTGTAAATTATGTTATGACAAACAGAAACAACGGCTTAGGCACAGAGGCTAGTCTCTCGTTGAACCGAACCGGAGAGAAGTCAATAATTTTCCACACTCTCCGAGATTTAAGGCGTAATTCAGTCTCATAGAGGTTGACAGTCACGTCATGTCTCTCTATAAAACTAACAAAGTGATGAGACTTGACTCGCTGAAAATATACCTGTAAGATTTTATAACATAAAGTTTACTCAATTTAAGCTTGATGCTTTTGTATGTAATGTTTTGAGGAAAAATATGGTCAACATTAATTAACTCGTAGGTTTGAATTGATGAGCCCGCAGGGCCAACATGGTCGCGGGTGCCGCCAGGGGGTGTCCCAGAGAGCCATAAGTTCTTAGGCCCCTCACCAACGGCGGACGGAGTAATACCCGGGGGGGTTTTAGTGGGTAGGGTCTTCTCCTCTTGATATAATTAGCGTACTCTCGATGTGGAGAGGACGAGTCCCACATACCCTTTCGCCAGCGCGAGATGCATTTCCTCTCAGACAAAAAAAGGTTCTTAATTTATAGTTTTAGCTTCAGTCCTGCTTGCCTATATCTGATGTGTTTAAGTATCAATAAAAACTTTAATAATAGACTTTAAAACCAATAGTGCTCGCCTATATAAATGGTAAAGTAGCAAGAGCCTCTAATGGCTAACTTCATACATCCATCAGAAAGAAGTGACTTATAATGTTACACGAAACTTAACTGTTTATTCAACTGATTGAATTTTTAAATATTCATTCCATTAAACAGTTGAGTTCATAGTTATTAATGAACAAAGCAAACACACCGCCAATTCATAACAAACCTAATCGAAACATCAAAGCATATTATTAATTTGTCATCCTTACAAAATTAATGTTGACCAACTAATAGCACAGTCAGATGCATACACATACAAATTATGCAAAGTAATTAATAATTTCATAACTCAATGGCTGATTCTATATACAAGCCTTTGATGATTCTGTTATTTAACATAGCCTTTAGTTTCAATATTCTATGTGCTTATCCTTGTGATACGAAATAAACGATTTTTATTCAGCACTTAGGTATTAACATACACTTGTTTACATTGCATATAAAATTAATTATAAATAGGTAACATTTTCTATTAAATTATGTTTAAATTTAATTCAGGTGTGCTAGAAGTCTGTCAATTTTGTCTTAGTAAGACTTAGTAAATGAGCTCTTAATTTTAACGTTAATATCTATTTGCTACATTTATTTAATTCAAACATTTTATGAATAAAAAAAAATATATAAAATATTATAGCATATTTTAGAGTGCAATGACCGGTCAATTGGCGATATCATACGTCCTCAGCCAAATTCTATTAAATTTAAGATATTATAATCATCAGCCAGTCTAACGTCCACTCAACCTAACTTATCAAAAAATAATAGGGGAAAAATACAAAGCGACCAAATGAAAGAGGGGTTACAAAGAAGCTCTGTATATCTACCACTAAGGATAGTAGGATACAGCCGAAGGAGAATGTCGACAGGGATGGCTTCGTGATGGTGCAGAGAAAGAAAAAGAAGCCAACCCAAAACAAGTGCGGCACTGCACCGACCGGACCGAACCACCTGCTGCGTCCTGCTGCACCCGTGACGCCGCCCTACGTGTCCCGACTGCATTACTCTACAAAGGCCGAGGAGATTGTAGAGTACATACAGGTCAAGACGAGGTGGACTTTGAGAGTTGTTAGGTTGGAATCACGTCACAACATGAGTTTTAACTCCTTTGTGGTGAGAGTGCCAACTGGGCACCTTTCAAAATTCACTTCACCAGAATTCTGGCCTAAGGGAGTTGTATTCCGCCGTTTCCGTGGCCGGATACCGGATCCTGCGCAATGCACGGCGCCGATACTGCTGAACAAGCAGTAATCGTGTATAATTTTAGTTATATATTTTAATTGTTTATGTATAGTATTTTATTTTATGTTGTATAGTATTATGTTTTTTGCTATATGTCAATATAGCAAAAAAGTGATATTCATAATGTTAACACGATAAAATTGCCATACCCGGTTTTAGAGTTAGTAGAACCAATAAATCATTTATAGGAAATTGCATTAGGTTTTATAACAAACTCCCTAGTCTTGTAACTGATTTGCCTGATCCAACTTTTAAAGTATATATTAAACGGGTCCTCATATCTAAAGGCTAAGGACTATATTGAGGATAAAGACGTTTGGCTTCATAAACCTACTTGCGTAACACTTCCTAGAGACCCTGTACCCAAATAAAATAGTAGTACGCATAATAGTGTGATGTTCTGTGAACTATCTGTAATTGACCTACTTACATAATAATATATTATATTCATAGACAGCCGTGGGGTGCCGGCATAGAATGTTACCTCCCCATTTCTACTCGTGGGTGTCGTAAAAGGCGACTAAGAGAAATTCCAGGGAACGGGCAGCAGCGTTTCCTGTGATGATCAAATCAAAAGAACTCCACTGCGCTCGCCAACCCGCCTGCCAAGCGTGGCGAGTATTGGCAAAACACCCCTCATGGTGACACATACCAGGATCAGGCCCCTAGTCCCCGGCCGCTCCGCTAGTCCTGGCCACGGTACCAGCCATGGTAACGGCGGAGCAGGGGGTGCTAAGAATCTCCGGAAGAGATCCGGGTACCACCCCACACGACAACTGGCCCTGGTAACACACAACACACGCACTCTGAGGACAGACGAGAAGATCGTTGAGCTGGAAGAGGAATTGGACAAGTTGCGCTGGGATATAGTGGGTTTGTCAGAAGTCCGAAGAGCGGGACAGGACACGATGACCCTGAATTCCGGCAACTTGTTCTTCTACCGGGAGGGCGAACAGCGGTCCCAAGGTGGTGTAGGGTTTATCGTCCGCAAGTCCCTCATTAACAATTTGGTGGCCGTCGACAGTGTGTCGAGCAGGGTAGCGTACCTTATACTCAGAATATCAAAAAGATATTCCATGAAGGTTATACAGGTTTACGCACCGACCTCAACACACTCAGACGAAGAAGTGGAAGCTATGTATGAGGATATTAGTAAAGCCATACATAGCTCCAAGACCCACTACACCGTTGTTATGGGGGATTTCAACGCTAAACTGGGTAAACGAGGCGATGATGAGATGAGAGTGGGGTTGCATGGATATGGGCAACGGAACCGAAGGGGTCAGAGGTTGGCTGATTTCCTGGAGAAAGAGGGACTCTATATGATGAACTCTTTCTTCCAGAAGCCACCTCACAGGAAATGGACCTGGATGGGCCCTGATGGTTCCACAAAAAATGAGATTGACTTCATCATGACAACCAAAAGACAAATATTTAATGATGTCTCTGTGATTCACAGGGTTAAAACCGGAAGTGATCACCGAATAGTTAGAGGCACGTTAAATATTAATGTCAAATTGGAACGATCCCGTCTGATGAAGTCTACGCTCCGACCTTCAAACGCACACATCCAAAACCCCGAGAGCTTTCAGATCGAACTAAGTAATCGCTTCGAATGTCTAGACAGCTGCGAATCTGTGGACGATATCAGCAGCGGGCTAGTAGACACTGTGCATACGGTGGGGCTTAAATATTTTAAACCCCACCCTAGAAATAGACCTCAGAAACTATCCACTAATACCCGGGACCTCATGGCTAAACGACGTACGATGATGCTCCAGACTCCAGACGATGCGGAGTCATTTAGGCAGCTCAATAGACATATCTTAACGTCATTGCGTCACGACATTCGCTCCTATAATACAAAATGTATTAAGGAGACGATAGAGCGAAACCAAGGCTCCAAAGTGTTCGCAAGAGACACCTCTATTGGGCAAAGCCAGTTGACAAAGCTGAAGAAGGAAGATGGGGTAGTGACGTCGAGTAAGCCAGAGGTTTTACGGGAGATAGAGAGGTTCTATAATCAGCTGTATGCCTCAACAGTCAAGCCCGCTAACAGCCAAGCCAAAGACCCCAGAGCAAGGCTCACCCGACACAATACCGAAGATCTCCCGGACATCAGCCTATACGAGATTATGATGGCCCTTAAACAGCTTAAAAACAACAAGGCGCCAGGTGATGACGGAATCACATCTGAGCTTCTGAATGCGGGTGGAACACCGATACTTAAAGTCCTTCAGAAGCTCTTTAACTCCGTCTTACTCGAGGGACAAACGCCAGAATCATGGAGCAGAGGTGTGGTGATTCTGTTCTTCAAAAAAGGTGACAAAACCATGTTGAAGAATTACAGACCCATCACATTGCTGAGCCATGTTTATAAGCTGTTCTCGAGGGTCGTCACAAATCGTCTCGAACACAGGCTCGATGACTTCCAGCCTCCCGAACAAGCCGGCTTCCGAAAAGGCTTTAGTACCATAGACCACATACATACGCTGCGGCAGATTATACAGAAGACCGAGGAGTATAATCAGCCCCTATGTTTGGCGTTTGTGGACTATGAAAAAGCCTTTGATTCGGTCGAAATTTGGGCGGTTCTAAGGTCTCTTCAGCGGTGTCGTATCGACTATCGGTACATTGAAGTGCTGAAGTGCTTGTACAAAAACGCCACCATGTCGGTCCGAGTACAGGGCCAATGTACGAAGGCAATCCCGCTACGGAGAGGCGTAAGACAGGGAGATGTTATATCTCCCAAACTTTTTACGGCTGCTCTGGAGGACGCCTTCAAGCTCCTGGAATGGCAAGGACACGGCATCAACATAAATGGCGAGTACATCACTCACCTTCGATTTGCCGACGACATAGTGATCATGGCAGAATCGCTGGAGGACCTTGGACAGATGCTCAATGACCTCGATGGAGTTTCTCAACAAGTTGGGCTTAGAATGAACATGGGCAAGACGAAAGTCATGCATAACGCCCATGTAGTGCCCAACTCTATAGCCGTTGGAAACTCCATTCTCGAAGTTGTGACCGAATACATATATCTAGGTCAAACGATCCAACTAGGTAGGACCAACTTAGAGAAAGAGGTCAATCATCGAATCCGACTCGGCTGGGCAGCGTTTGGGAAGCTTCGAGAGATCTTCTCGTCCAAAATACCTCAGTGCCTGAAGACCAAAGTCTTCAATCAATGTGTGTTACCAGTGATGACATATGGATCTGAGACGTGGTCTCTTACTGTGTGCCTCATAAGAAAGCTCAAAGTCGCTCAGCGAGCTATGGAAAGAGCTATGCTCGGCGTTTCTCTGCGTGATCGAATCAGAAATGAAGAGATCCGCAGGAGAACGAAGGTCACTGACATAGCTCAACGGATAAGCAAGCTGAAGTGGCAATGGGCAGGACACATAGCTCGAAGAACTGACGGCCGATGGAGCAAAAAGGTTCTCGAGTGGAGACCACGTACTGGCAAGCGCAGCGTAGGACGACCGCCTGCACGATGGACCGACGACCTCATAAAGGTCGCAGGAAGTCGGTGGATGCAGGCCGCTAGCGATCGTTCCCGCTGGAAATCGATGGGGGAGGCCTATGTTCAGCAGTGGACTACAACAGGCTGGTGATGATGATGATGATGATGATGATTCATAGACTGCTAGTTCTGTCTCAAATTCATTTATTTTTCTATTAGTATAAAAACACAATAAACTAATATTTCAAAGACAACCGTTTGGGCAAAAAATGTGTATGCCAATAAATAGTTAAAGTAACTGGACCAAAACCTACGTTCTGCCCATTTGAGTATGTTTCGCCGGACCGTCTCATGTGGGTCGTGTTAAAACCGGCAGTAGAATAACCCACTGAGTTTGTTTCTCCGGATCTTCTCAGTTGGGGCGTATTGGATCCGGTGGTAGCATTAAAGCGCGTCCGTCGTTATATACTCATGGTCCACCTAAATAATGACAATTGTTCTAACCTACTATAGACAGAACAAGCTATTTGACACAATATAGTTAAATAATAAACTAAGACGTTAAGACTAAAATATTATTAAAATAATAACTTAAATACTTGTTTAATTTGAAAATTTCTAAAATATGATAATTAATAATAATAATATTATAAAATATGATATTATCTAAATAATACTTAATACCTACTAAATTATTGTTTTGACTATTTGCAAGTGCCTGTAATAGGTTAACGTAAATAAAAATGTTTTTTTTTTTTTTTTTTTTTTTAATATTGGTCTTTCTTACCTTAAATAAATGAATAAATAAATTAAAAAATTAAAAAAAATATCAGAGTCGGACTGATCGACTGTTCAAAATCAAAATCGTGATCAGGAGACCCATAAAACATGCCCTGATTGCCAAAATGTGCGTGAGGTATTGAATCAGCTACAATAAGCTCTTGATTGGAACTTCAACGAAGTACCTAACGTTAATTGGATATGCTAATATGTATATTTTATTTTCCAATAAAGCCAGGGTCGAATTTTGAGTAATTGTAAGTAAAATTGTATTTTATTGGAATATATTTTATTGTTTATTAATAACCAATTAAATATTTTCCATATAGTGCTTAGTGGGTACGATTGTTGCTTCTAATAACTGGTATTCTGGGTTCGATTACCAGTCGGGACAAACAATGTGGTTCACACAATTGATATTTTGAGTACGGATGTTCTTTGTGTCCATTGATCGCGTGTTTGTAAAGTTCCCCACGACACAGGGATTCAATTACTTTGTGAGGGAGTACAATCTAAAAAAAAAAAAAATTTACGAATACTCATATAATTTTGGCCCAATTAAAAACACAAAAATTTACAACAATTATTTTCTTCTTCTTTTTTCTTCTTTTAAAAAGACAACACCCGCACTAGGGAAAATAAATCCCTGTGTCGCGGGGGACTTTACAAACATTCATTTCACGGACACAAAGTACACCCAGACGCAGAACAACTATTTATGGTTCACACAAATAATTGTCCCGGGTGGGAATCGAACCCAGAACACCAGGTCTCAGAAGCAACTATCGTAACTACTGAGTCACCGGTGCAGTCCATTATTCTGGCTAAGTTATTTAAATGAAACTATTAGAACTTACAATATAATTCTTGAGTCCAAATCTAATTAACGGTGTTCGAACGTCGAAACCGTATCATTCGATCGTGGCTAAAAATAACAACAATTGACAACAAATTCCCCGCACTACGTGAAGCGTGTCACGCGTGTAGTGTGGAAAACAGCGGAGCGGCAAATTGAGTGCCGGGCGGCAAATCGACCTGGCTGAGCGTGAACACTAATAAAGGCCCCTCGGAGGATACTCAGTTATAGATTTGAAAATAAAATGTTATTTTTAACTTGATGATGGGTTTAGATTAGAATATTGTGACAATTATAATTCATTTTTACTGATTTTTGAAGCATACAAAATTAAAATTTATACATTTGTAACTTTGACATTGAAACAAAGCATATCATTGGTACATATTATTCATAAAATATTATTCTTAGTCAGTATAATATACGGGTAAGTTTTAATTTAAATAAGCTACTTTTAGTTGTATCAGCTTCATAATTAAATATAGCCTTCCTCGATAAATGTGCTATCTAACACTGAATGAACCGATCTTCAAATCGGTACAGTAGTTCCTGCTAATACTCCCTTAATCCTCACAAACCATTCAATCTTTACTTCTTTATATTATTTTTTACAAAATATATAACGGCCGTAGCATCTGAACGTAGCACGTAGCTACGCCGTAGATGGTCCCTTCTACGAAGGCGATAGAAATTAATTTCTACGTAAGCCTTTGAGGATTAACTCTATGTCCGTGATAGGAGAAGCAGTATGCTAAACAGAAGGATGCGTAATCCAGTCCCTGTGAAAACCTATACCTGACCATTGTCATCATCATCAGCCCGTACAACGTCCACTGCTGAACATGAGCCTCCTTCCGAGGGAACGTTTTTGCCATAGTCACCACGCTCGGAAGGTGGATTGGTGACCGCAGTATTATGTTGTAACACACAAGAAAACGTTGTTGCCCGTTCCCTGGTATACGATTGTTATAGATGATGGCTTTTATTTGTTTTGCCCTTCCATGACATAATTCGGCATTCTAGTTAATTAGCCGTAGCCCAATGGCTAGGGCGTCGGACTTGTGATCTTATGGTCGCTGGTTCGAACCCCACCCATTGCATTACCGACGTGACCCGCTCGTAACACAAGCATTTTAGCTTAGCACGAGGGGTTAACAAGATTTTAAAAACCTATGCTAGTAAACCTAAAAAACAAAGTGAAATATTTTAATTTTAGAAAAAGTTTCTACTCAGTTTTTCCGCAATTTTGCTCAGTATTCGCCAGGTTACGCACTGCACGGTAGGGGATAAATATGATGATTCCAAACAAATGTAACCCTTTTTACGGAGGGTAAGCGGAAACATGGCGGACAGCTCCTCCGGTTTAAAGACGTTCTTAAGCGTCATATGAAAAGATGCAATATAGAGCCGTCTCAATGGGAAGGTTTGGCAGCACAGCGGCCAGAATGGCGCAGGATTGTGAAAAGGCAAGTGCGCGAGTTCGAGGATCAGCGTAGAGCTGACCTTGATAATAAACGCACCCAGCCCGTCCACCTGCTACCATTGTATACAACTACGAGGGTGGCGTACTGAAATGCCCTCATTGCGCAAGGAGTTTTGCTGCCAAGATTGGCTACATAAGCCATCTTCGAGCGCATGCGCGCCAAACCGACTAGGAGTCGAAGTGGTCGCCATGACCGAAATCGGTCGGATAGATCATCATCATCATCATCAACCCTTTTTACGGAATAAATAAATTTTAACACTGAACTGTCTCAGGCAATACCGTTCGAACCTCAAGTTAATGTTCCCAAATATATTGTGCTTACAAACTATTGAATAACTTGTGAAACTTGCATTGAAATAGTTTACTGTAACTTACAATGTTCGGTTCAGGGCGTTCGGCTATAAATACAAGTAGGTCTGGTTCAGTGGACACAGGCTAAATGAAATAGCGGTACGATATATACCGAAATTGTTTAAATTATTGTAATATCTTGGTAATAGAAGTTGCGTACGCGATTTAAAACTGGATATTGTGAGTGTTATTAATCAACAACTAGTTAGCACGAAGTCGTGTGTACGAGGCGTCTTCTTCCTTATAAAATTGAATGTCAATGTCATAACACACACATTGTCATATCAAACATATAACTGGTGTCGTAAAATCGTAACTTTAATATATTTCTGTCTCTCTATTTATATCTTCTCCTTCTGGCGTAAAGACATAATTGTTAAAAAAGTTGGGTGATTGTGAGTATCGGATGTGTTACAATTTGTAGCCTTTCCTTTAATAAAAATATATGATCTGCATTATATTCATTCAAAATAAGGCATAAAAATAAATTCAGTATATTATAAATACTAAAGTCAATAAATACGTTCAGATCATATCTAAATAATTGGCAAATGCATACTTTTTTCATTATCAAATTCATATATTTACTTTTGCAAAAAAGTATGCGTTGCATAAACGTTTCTGCTGCTTTCTTTTTTTTTACACTGTGACTAGTGTTTAGTTACTAACTACCTAGATTGCTAGAACATTAACGTAAAGTGCATTTGATTACTTGCGAACAAACAACTGGTGCCATTAACTGCTAATGGTCTGTTTAATGCTCGAAGTTACGGCGCAAATATTACGATTGATCGATTTTTCAAAGTAATTTTGAGTTAGTAAACAAGTTATTGAACTACTTGTATTTTTATTTGTTATGACTTTGAAAAATAATAGAATAAAGTTTGTACAAAGTTTTTATACAAAGGCAAATTCGGTAAATTCTTAACATCAGGGCCTCGAGTCTACTATCGTAATGGCGTGTCCATGAACTGTCAATGACAGTTCAATGGTCGGTATTTTTCCCATTTGGTAATCTACTAATCCAAATGACGTCATAATGGTGTCAATATGACGCCACGATGACAGTAGCGTAGTTGAATATAATAACAAATGATACATTAATAAGTTTTGAAATCGCCTAAATAAACATTACAATCTCCCTAACCATCTCCCCTGCTACTTCTGTTGACGGCCTTTTTCTGCGGTAGCAACACCAACTGCCATTCCAGCGCCGACACCATAGTGAGGTTAGCAGATTACCGTTTTTGGCATAATGATATCATGATGGCACAATACTTAAAAAAAAACCGGCCAAGTGCGAGTCGCACTCGCGCACGAAGGGTTCCGTTTCAGTTACAAGTGCGTACCTATTTTTGATATCAAGAATAAACAAAAACGCGTATGTTTATGAAATGAAATGTTATTTTATATTTTTATATTCGAGTTGATTGAATGAAAGCTAAATTGCGGTTTACGATTTTTGACGTATTAAAAAAAAACTACTTACAAGATCTCGTTTAAACCAATTTTCGGTGGAAGTTTGCATGGTAATGTACATCATATATTTTTTTTTGATTTATCATTCTCTTATTTTAGAAGTTACAGGGGGGGGGACACACATTTTACCACTTTGGAAGTGTCTCTCGCGCAAACTATTCAGTTTAGAAAAAAATGACATTAGAAACCTCAACATAATTTTTGAAGACCTATTCATAGATACCCCACACGTATGGGTTCGATGAAAAAAATTTTTTTGAGTTTCAGTTCTATGTATGGGGAACCCCAAAATTTATTGTTTTTTTCTATTTTTGTGTGAAAATCTTAAAGCTGTTCACAACATACATCTACTTGCCAAGTTTCAACATTATAGTTCTTATAGTTTCGGAAAAAAGTGGCTGTGACATACGGACGGACAGACAGACAGACAGACAGACAGACAGACAGACAGACAGACAGACAGACAGACAGACATGACGAATCTATAAGGGTTCCGTTTTTTGCCATTTGGCTACGGAACCCTAAAAATGGCAGACTCGGCCGCCAGATAGGCCTTATGCTAAAATTGACCGTAAAATTTGTACGCGTGCAATATGCAGTTATTGAAATTAAAAAAAGAACTGTGTCACTCTTAGATGTTGCAAAAAAACTCGTCGCTACCTCCATCATTAGAAAAAAAAATAAGAAGTTAAATATAACAAAATAATGAATTTATTTCATTATTCAGTATGACAATAGAAAAAAACTATTATTTAAAAAAATGATTATTAATCTTGTTCTATAAATTAAACTTAGTAACTAACAAGTTCGATCCACACACCGGACAAGAAATCTTTGTGTAAATTCTAAGATTTCTTTCCGGGTCTGGTTGGTTGAGGGACTACCCTCCGTTCCTCGGAAAGCACGTTAAGCCTTTGGTCCCGATTGTTATAACATCATCTATAATAATCGTATATCAAGGAACGGGCAACAGCGTTCCCTTGTGTGGTACAACATTATGCTGCGGTCACCAACCCGTCTGCCAAGCGTGGTGACTATGGTAAAACCCTCCCTCGGGAGGAGGCCCATGTTCATCAGAGGACGTTATACGGGCTGATGATGAACTAACAGGTAGCAGAGAATTGTAAAATACTGCAGGCAATGTGCTTCCGGTTTTTATTAAATTATGTGTTCAGTCAGAGCCTTCAAACGAAAAGACGGCCTACCTGTCGCCTTCCTTACTACTAGTAAAAGGAAACTAAATATCAAGAATACTTTATGGTGGATGGACAAAAAGACACTCAGATGGAACGAAAAAAAAATGTTGCCTCACTAACAATATAAATAAATTCATCATCATCATCAACAGCCCGTTAAAGTCCACTGCTGAACATGGGCCTCCTCTTAACAGACCTTGGCAAGCCAGGATCGTTGACGGATATTGCCATAATCACCACGCTTGGCAGACGGATTGGTGATCGCAGTAAGATGTAGACCTTGAGCTCATAGATGCTGCTGCCCATCTATCAGCCATATGTCCCTTAGTCGCCTTTTACGTCACCCATGGGAGGACATGGGGTAGTCAATTCTAAGCCGGAAACCACACGGCTATAAATAAATTATCACAATTAATTGAATTATAATAATTTAACAAGAAAATAACAAAGGTCATTTATGAATGAATTTTTCAATTAATGTTAGACTATTTACAAGTGTCTTATAATAAATATTAATTATTTTTATATTATACTAGCTTCAGCGGTTTTCGTAAATATAAATGATTTTTATTTTATACTCGTTCCCGTAAGAACATCAAACAAAAATATAGCTAGCCTGGATCAATAAGGTATTTAACTCTAAAATATGTTTTTCCAATCGGACCAGTTCTTGAGATAAGCCCGTTCAAGAAAAGAAAATATTTAGCTTTATTTATTAATAATAGATACAATTTTGAAAATTTTGAAATCTACTCAAAATCCCAAACAATATCTACTAACAGCCTAATTAATTAAAAATTAAACCCCAAAAATATCTAATTAGCCCAACCGCTCAGCGATAAACAATGAGTTTAAACATTACAGACCTCTAATAGCTTTGTGGTTTGAGCCGGGTATCATTCAAAGTCAAAGTCAAAGTCAAAGTCAATAATATCTTTATTCATATAGACACAATTCAAAAATAATTAAATCATGTTCTTATGATGCGTCCATTTCTTTTCCTACCACCAGTTCAAAGACGTGGCAACTCTGAGAAGAACTGGCAAGAAACTCAGAGGAATCCTTTTTTAAATAATCAAATCATCATTTACTTTACAATATTGTTAAGCAGCAGTGTCATTCCAGAGCAAGTTACTCCCAAGCCATTCGGTCATTTACATAATCTGATATTTTATAATATGCCTTTTTACATAGTTTAGCTTTGACAGTGGCTTTAAATTTATTAACAGATAATTCTCTAATATTATTTGGGAGTTTGTTATAGAAGCGAATACATTGCCCCATAAAAGAGTTGCTTATTCTATGGAGACGAGTTGCAAGTACTACTAAGTCATGCTTATGTCTAGTATTCATATTATGTATATCACTTTTTTTCTGAAACTTATCTATATTCTTATGTACGTATAACAAATTTTCATAAACATATTGCGAAGCTAGAGTAAGAATTTTAATGTCTTTGAACTTCTCCCGTAGGGAAACCCGCGGTCCAAGTTTGTATATGGCTCTTACAGCGCGTTTCTGCAGCACAAATATAGTATCAATGTCCGCACAGTTTCCCCATAGAAGAATTCCATAGGACATAATGCTATGAAAATAACTAAAATATACTAGTCTGGCCGTGTCTACATCAGTAAGCCGTCTTATTGTCTTAACTGCGTATGCCGCAGAACTAAGTTTACCAGATAGATTTTTAATTTGTGGTCCCCATTGCAATTTGGAGTCGACAGTTATACCAAGAAAAACTGTTGACTCCACAGGCTCCAATCTCGTTCCGTTAATTAGTAAGTTGGTGGCGAACTGTTTGACATTAGGGGTAGAAAATTTGATAAGCTTGGTTTTTTTCTCATTTAGAACGAGATTGTTTACATTAAACCAATGCACGACCTTCGAGAGAGCATTGTTTACGTCGTCATAGTTAAGTAATTTTCTACTAATTTTAAATGTCAAAGAAGTATCATCGGCAAACAATACAATCTCATGGTCATTCCCTATGTGGTAAGGCAAGTCGTTTATATATACAAGAAACAGGAACGGTCCCAGGATAGAACCCTGTGGTACGCCTATATTAACAACGGACCCTGGAGATATTTTACCGTTTATACCGACCCTCTGAGTTCTATTACCCAAATATGAACTCAGAAGATCTAGAGCCGTGTTCCTAATACCGTAGTGGTGTAATTTCCTGACTAGCGTATCATGGTGTACACAATCAAATGCCTTAGATAAATCACAGAATATACCCAAAGCATCCTGTGATTCCTCCCAGGCCGCGAATATGTTCTTCAATAATTCGATTCCAGCGTCTACGGTTGAGCAACCCCTCGTAAATCCGAACTGTTTGGTGTGAAGGAGTTTATGTTTTGTAAAATGCCTAAGCAGTTGACTAAGAATAACTTTTTCAAAGATTTTACTCAGTGTGGGCAATATAGAGACAGGTCGGAAATTCGAGGGATCAGAAGTATCACCTGACTTAAACAATGGAATAACTTTACTATGCTTCATTAAGTCAGGAAACACACCACTACTTACACAACTATTAAATATATTTGCTAGGGTGGGTGCAATTATTTCTACAATATTAGCTATGAATTTTACTGAATGCCCCCACAAATCTTTTGATTTTTTCATCTCCATAGTTTTAAAAGTTTTTATTATATCTATATAGTTAATAAAAGTAAAAGTAAAGTCAGTATCACATTTACAAACATTTTCCTTCAAAAGTAATTCAGCTTCTATGGAAGACGAGTTGAGAAGTTCAGTTGTTACTAAAGGTATTTTTGTAAAAAAATATTCAAACTCAGTCGCGACATCCATATCAGCTTTAATATCTACATTATTAATATTTAAATTGAATTCTTTAATAACATTTTTAGCCCTACCTGTTTCATTATTAATTATGTTCCATATTTCTTTAATTTTGTTTGTTGAGTTTTTTATCTTATTTTTCAAATACAAAGCTTTAGCAGCATAACAGGTTTGTTTAAAAACTTTTGAATATTTACTTACATGATTTTTAAAAGTCGGACAATGATTATATGTCTTTTCATAATACAATTCAAACAGTTTATTGCGACTTTTGTAGATACCAGTAGTTGCCCATTCACTGAAACTAAAACCTTCACTGATCATCTTAGTTTTGAGTTTAAATATCCTATTATGCTCAGTTATAATTGTGTTAAAAAGAGAATTATAAAGTTGATCTGGATCATTGTGAGGGGGCAACTCCGATAGTTTGCGAAACAAACTTATTTTAAATTCATCAATCCAATGCTTACTAATAGGAATAAAACTTATATGTTTTCTCTGAGCCTTATTGTCTCTCTTAGGAAATGAGATTAACTGGCCACAATGGTCAGAGGGTAGACTATTGATTACTGACTTATGACTTGGTATTATGTTAGTAAAAATATTGTCAATGCAAGTTGCAGTAGAAGCAGTAATCCTCGTAGGTTCACAGAAAACATTATATAAGTTAAATGATTTAAATAGATTTAAAAAGTTAAGTGACACTGAATTATTCTCTAGTATATTTACATTGAAGTCTCCACAAATGACAACTGTTTTATGGCTATTGGTTACTTTAAATAAGGCATCCTCCATAATTTTAAAAAAAGCCTCATTAGGCGCACATGGAGGCTTGTAAACACTCATAACTATGACTTGCTCCAGTTCAACGCATGCTATCTCTAATACTCTTTCAATAGAGAGGCTCACTATATCATTCCTTTCTTTAGATTTTAGACAATTCTTAATAATTATTAAAGAGCCACCTCTGATAAATCGGTCCCTATTGAAAGAGCTCACAATATGGTGGTTATTGGAACTGAAAATGACCTGGTGACTTTTGAGCCAAGATTCAGTTATACATAAAATGTCAATATTGTTACAGTTCAAAAACAGTTCCAATTCTAACTCCTTTCCTATCATCCCCTGAATATTTTGATGCACCAGATGGATACATTTTTTTGACAATACAGAAGATGGGGATATCATATAATCATTTTTTCCTTTATTTCTTATACTAATACTGGTTTCTATAGCATTACCAGTAACTACATAGCCAGAGTTCAACTCTATTGTCCTAAGACTCTCCATTACCGGACACACCCGGGTAATGAAGGCAACCGGTTACGGCTCGCATGTAGTTCCCCTTTGTTTGATTTTAAACCGGGTAATACCTATTTGTTTTGGTAACGGTAATCAGTGGTTGTAAGTTGATTATGAAGGTTTGGGGAGCGGGAAAGCGTAATTGTAAATTATTTGGCCAGTATGATTCCTACACCGGACAAGAGATCTTTGTGTAAATTCTAATATTTCTTAATATTCCGGGTCTAGTTAGTCTAACTGCCCTCTGTACCTCGGAGAGCACGTTAAGATGTTGGTCCCGATTGTTATAAAATCATCTATAACACGCGTATATCAGGAAACGGGCAGCAGCGATTTTTTGTGTGTTAGAACATAATACTGCGGTCACAAACCCGTCTGCCAAGCGTGGTGACTATAGCTAAAAGCCTGCCTCAAGAGGAGTAAGTCTCTATGTTCAGCATTTTCTATTTTTCATTTTTAAAGATTTCTTGCAGTTTTTATTTTTAACCCCTTGTGTTAAGGTAAAACGTGTTACGAGTGGGTGTAAGTATGAAATTCACACGCGTAGCGCAGAAGTAACGGCATCTATGCGGTACAAATCACTGCAGGTTTTTTCATTCGACTAATATGTATTAAAAACTAGTTTCACTGTTTTTAATACATATTAGTCGAATGAAAAAACCTGCAGTGAACAGAGTTATTGTATTTATTTATTTATTTATCAAAGTGTGACAATATATATTTTTACATAGTGCTCCACAAAACCGGTTTAACGGTTTGACTGTGGATGAGTCGCAGTTTTATAACTGTTGTTTGTACATAATGTATGTTTTTAACAATATTGGTATATTATGCATATAGTGAGACAAGTGTATAAAATAGCCACTGATATTCAAATATCAGTAGCTACCTTATACACCTGTTTTACATATTATTTAACATATATTTTTTAAGTTTCTGTAAGACGACTCGTGTAAGACGACTTAAGGCGCTGTACTTAGTCAAAATAGGCTTCACAAAACAGTTTTTTAGCCAAATGTTTACATTTTAGAACAGCTATAAAATATATGTTAATCTTGATCATATTTATGGGGGGACCATTGTGTTCAAACACATTTTGGGTAAATTTTCTCGATAAAAAAAAACATAAAATAACCATTGAAATTGAAATTGTAGCAATTGTAACTGTATTATTTATAAACAAATCTTGATAATATTAATAACAGTGATGTAATATATAATAATAAAGGGAACTGTTGTTTTTATTTATCGAATGGAATAAGATATTTGCAAGGATTAATGTATTAAATAACTCGAACGAGTCGAACGAAACGTTGCGCCATCGCGGCGTCTCTTCGCTTCTCTTTCATTTCTACGCGGAGCAACAGTGACAAAACTAATACGTAAAAGTCGTCTTTTCACCGCGCCTTAATGCAATAGACACATATAGTTGCTTAAAAATAAGCCTTTTTAATCCAAAATTACTATCCCTAAGCAGAGCCGTTCCGATACGCCGAGTTCATGTCGGGCGGTAATGCAATGGGCGGCAGTACACTACCGCCCGACGCGACGTGAGAACCCACTCGTAACACAAGCATTTTAGCTTAGCTCGAGGGGTTAACAAGAAAACTAGTGTAAGAGTGCAAAAACTCTGCGAGTAAAGTAGTCTGCTTTAAAAAAAGAAAATGGTACGATTTACGGAACCTATGCAAGTGAAACCGCGCTCGGGAAACTAATCAAGAATAAAACATTACACTGAATATTAGCAACTATAAAATAACGGTGTACAAACAAATATATATAACTAGCTGCGCCCAGCGGTTTACTCACGTTAGTCTGCTCCTGGGTCGGAGCGTTATGTTTTGAAGCCTATATGTTAATCCAGCGTATGTCCCTGTCCCTGTGCAAAATTTCAGCCAATTCCATTCAGTAGTTTTTGCGCGATAGAGTAACTAACATCCATCCATCCATACTTACAAACTTTCGCGTTTATAATGACATATAGTAGGATAAGTTTCTATTTATTTCACTTCTGTCTGCTACAAAACTAAATCAAAACTTGAATTATATTTTTGTCATCATCTCAATTATATATTCATACTCTAAAAACTCTCTTAACTAGGTTAACTCTCATAGCTACAAATCTGATTTTACACGGTTAAGTAAACAGAGCGTGTGTAGGAATATATCACATTATATACGGAACCAAATAGGTAGTTAATTAACTTAATGATGCTACCGTGTAATAGACTCGTCTAGTTCATTAAACAGTGTTAATGAGGCCTTGGTTCTGTTGGGGACATATTGGTCACTTGTGTATTTATATCATTAGTGAAGTGAATATTAAGTCAACCTATATTTATAAGTAAAACAATTTTGTTGTAAATGTCTTCAATATTATGACTTACCAATAGTACGGTCATCCCGACCGATTTACGGCCACGGCCCGGACTACTGAGAAACTCTGCCAAAAAACTCAATATAATGCTGATTTTCCACCAGAATGGCGAGACGAGACGAGGCGAGGAGAGAATTTGTATGGCAAATTTTCAATCTTCTCGCAGCGCATCTTTGGTGGAAACAGTGTGGCGAGACGAGACGAGGCGAAGCGTGAATTGAAATATTTGTTTATGTAAAAATGAACCGTATTGCTCCCGATATAGGGTATAAATTAACTTTGCAACAGAAACACGCTTCTCGCGAGAGGCTTATTTCCGTGTTATTACCTGAGAATACCGTTATGATAGTACAAGCCTACGGGCGGCGCGGCAGTCGCGCGCGAATTTGCGATGGCTATTTTTAGTGGAAAAGGGTCAGTGCGATTTCAATTAATTTCTCGTCTCATCTCGTCTCGCCACTCTGGTGGAAAATCAGCATAAGTATAACCCTCGTGAGCCTCATGACGACCGGACCCTATCCTAGCTTGCTACGAGTATTTCTTATGTACCTACCTTGAGACCCCCGGAGAAGAAAGAGTCTAAGAAAGGACCATCAAAGCCCGGAAAAAAATTTAACTGCCTTGGGATTTAACCAAAAATAAACGGCTTACATCGATCGGCAACGGAGGTGTAGATTTTACGCACACCGCTGCAACACCATCATATTTCATCCTGTTCATTATTTAAACAATAGCCCAGTCTGTGAACGCCATTAATGTCGAAAATAATTGACGCCCATCACTAAATTATGTGCAAAAATAGTTAATGTGCGTGGATACGTTAATGGGAGTCGTTGAGGGTTTAATATATAAAATATCGTTACTTCCGATATTTGTAATGAAAACTGAAGCTCGTTATTTACACAGCATTCGACCCCTTATTAATTGATGTTTGTTTCATAATAACACGAATTTGGGTTTAAAAACACAGTAGGATTACAGCTCGCGTTCAACGGCTTAGCTCCCATTTCCAAACGAACTTTTTATATAAATAACAAACACTTTTTTTGCGCTTACATTTCAATCGCTGCGCTGGCTGAACCCTACAAGATATAAAAATATAAGGTACTACAGTATTATACACCTAAAAAGGCCTACACAAAAGTCCGGGATGGTATATGTATATCTCTTAGGGATAATCCCCAATAACCATTTTTTATCCTTTACTTATTACGAGAAATAATGGTTTACGAAGCAATTTTAAGCAATACAGCATTAATCCTTATCTAATTAGGTATCTGCAATACATTGTGCATTTAATATATAGGTCAATATGACCCTTTACAACATGTAATTTCGAAAATATTACAGATTTAAAATGCATAGCTGGACATAGTGGTTGCGGCACCGGTACCCACCGGGGGGCCTCCGCGCAATAAATAGCATTGCGCCCGTGTGAAGTCGGGACAAGTCGCTATAATTAAATAAATCCTATGTCATTTCTGGATAACGTAACTTCCTAGGAATGAAATATTTTTTCAAATTAGTTATTCAGTACAAACGTAAAATCATATGTTTCCCTTTTATAACAGAGAAAGAATAGTATGGAGAATATTTAGATCTCTCCGGAGGTTCAAATTTTGGAACTCATCGATTCATTACGTGGATCCATTAGTGACAAGTTGCCGATCCCTGTCATAGACGATGCTAGAGCAAAGGGAGGCATGGAATGTGGTCCAATTTTAGTACCTAGTAGTATTATATAGAAACTAAATTTATTTTTACTCGTTAACTGTCCGGGTATCGAAGCCAAGTTAGGCCTTAGAAATTGTATTTAGAAGAATTTAATATAGAATTGAATCTGATATGTTTTTTGAATGATAAATGGAACACATTTTTAAACAATTGTTGCGTTCTATTCATATCTAATTTATTATACCCGCATTAAATACCCGTGCTCAACATTATTCTATTCTCATTCATTACGAAATCACGCAATATTTAAGAAGGCCAACGGCCCTTATTCATTGCTTTATAAAATATTCATTATAATCTAATCCCATTAATTTTTTGATAAGAATAGTAGGTAGGCTCTTTGGTTATACAGGGTTATTTGTAAAACACCGGTAAACTCTCAGGACTATATTACTAACATCATAAACAACAACTTTTGTTCTACGACTTTTTACAAAACATAATACATTTACCAAAAACAAACCTTCAATATTACGTTGTCCTATCTAACACATGTTAACTCTGTATTCCCGGCTCCCCTCGCTATTGTCGGTACTATCGCTTTCTTTTGCTTCGCATAGACTTCGTAACATTTAGAGCGTTGAATTTAAATATTTTTATTTTTGTGTGTAAATCTGATGAATTAAAATATGATGAATTTTTAAAAGTCATAGAACAAAAGTTGTTGATTATGATGTTAGTAACGTAGTCCTGAGAGGTTACTGGTGTTTTACAAATAAGCCTGTATAATAACTAAATATACAAATAAATAAAATTAAAGTATCTAAATAAATATGAATATACATAGAGCGATCGAGCTTAGTTTATTGGGTATTAAGCTCAGCGATCGAACTCGAAATACCACAATACGCCAATACGCTCAAAAACTGGAATTGCTGATGTGGGTAATAAGACTTCCAGGTTGAAGTGGGATAGGGCGGGCCACGTGTATAGAATGCATAGGGATCGGTGGGCCGTTACGCAGTGGGCGCCGGATGGGCGTCGTTGCCGAGGGAGGCCTAGAAAACGCTAGCGTGACGATCTAGACGCATTCATGAGAAATTGGCCGGAGAAAGACGCACTAAGGGAAGAGTGGCAGGTTATGGGGGAGACCTTTGCCCAGCACTGAGATAATATTGGTTAATGAAAAAATGAATATCCTTGTAAGAGTAGGTATTAATAACAAAAAACAATAAAAATAATGTTGTCTGTCTGTTGCGATTGTTACGGCTAATCTCAATAACGGCAGCACGGTTTTTTTTTAATTTAAAGCATTAGCTGATTAGTTTTCTTTATTTATGCTGTCTATTTGTTGGTCCATCCTTGAAATATTGGAACATTTGCAACCAAAACTTTACTTGTAACGTGACAATAATATGTCGGATATTACACAGACATATAGGGTTGGTATGAACGATAATTTCGAAAAATCTACGGGAAATTTCAATATGACCGACAGGCACGAGTTTTTATACTGATGATCAAACGAAACGACTTATCTTTACCCCAACTTATCTTATGACAAGACATCTACAATCTCTTAACTCAATTATTATCATCATCATCATCATCATCATCATCATCAACAGCCGGTTTACGTCCACTGCTGAACATGGGCCTCCTCTTAACAGATCTTGGCAAGCTAGGATCGTCGAGCGATATTGCCATAATCACCACACTATGCAGACGGATTGGTGACCGCAGTAAGATGTAAACCTTGAGCTTATAGATGCTGCTGCCCATCCATCAGCCATATGTCACTTAGTCGACTTTTACGACACCCTTGGGGAGGAAAACCTCCGTAGCGTAACGGTATTTGGCTCGCTTTAAGTCTCGGAGATCGTGGGTTCGATCCCCTCACCGGACAAGAAATCTTTGTGTAAATTCTAAGATTTCTTTCCGGGTCTGGTTGGTTGAGGGACTATCTTCCGTGCCTCGGAAAGCACGTTAAGCCGTTGGTCCCGATTGTTATAGCATCATCTATAACAGGGGTGGCCAACTTAATAAGACCTAAGATCGACTTTTGACGGTGTGCGATCGACTATATGGCATACATAACGTTGAATCACGTGTCGTATAAGTCAATCGAATGATAAATAGCTATATTTTCAGATTATTACACGACAAACACTAGATTTCTGCGTTTGTGGCACGTATTTGTAGACTAAAATATTACTTTTTATTATATAAGTTGATCGACTGTAATAGCTGCCGGGATCGACTAGTCGATCGCGATCGACCGGTTGGCCACCCCTGATCTATAACAAGCGTATACCAGGGAACGGGCAGCAGCGTTTCCCTGTGTATTTCAATATAATACTGCGGTCACCAATCCACCTGCCAAGCGTGGTGTCTATGGCAAAACCCTCTCCCATGTTCAGTGCAGTGGACGTTGTACGGGCTGATGATGGGGAGGACACGGGGTGGTCTTTTCTACGCGGGAAACCACACGGCAAGATTCAATTATTGATATAACAACTATTTAAAACACTTTTAGTACAACATTACAATGAGAGCTGTTCCCAAATACATTCCGCCTTTACAATTTACAACAGCAACGGAGTCGATTCAGCTACACTCAATTATTTTCTAGGAACATTAGGGGTAATGCATTTGCAGTGCGCCGCATAATTTATGTGTCTTCTTCTTCCTTCGGTGGGACTGCTAGCCTGTGGAGTGTGTATGCATTCGTCTTGTTTGCTGACACACTTTATTTGTATAGGTATATTCTAACATTCATTAAGTAGGAGCTTAGAACTATGTAGATAGTGGTTTTACTATACAGGGTTATTTGTAAAACACCAACCACCTCTTAAGAGGTCATTGTATTCATCATTATAGACAACTTTTACTATGGGAGCAAACCTGAAATCGCGAAAAAAAATCAGCAGTTCCCTTCATTTTGACGAGTTAAACGAACAGATAAATGTAGGGAACATCTGATTTTTTTTTCGCGATTTCAGATTTCGGACAGCAGCGTTTCCTTGTGTGGTACAACATAATACTGCGGTCACCAACCCGCATGTCAAGCGTGGTGACTATGGCAAATACCCTCCCCCGGGAGGAGGCCCATATTCTGCAGTGGTCGTTATACGGGCTGATGATGATGATGATACGTATTTATAGACTATATATTTATTATGCTGTTAGGTGACCTTCTATTATTTTTATACATAATGAACACTTCTAGATATCACTAATTACAGATGTATTTATGATATAGAAGACTGTACTTTAAGTCCACTGCTGAACATGGGCCTTCTCTTAACAGAACTTGGCAAGCCAGGGTCGTTGAGGGTTGCCATAATCACCACGCCTGGCAAGTATATTGGTGATCACAGTTAGGTGATGAGTATCCTTGACCTTGACAACCTCCGTAGCGTAGCGGTATTTGGCTCGCCTTGAATCTCGGAGGTCGTGGGTTCGATCCCCACACCGGACAGAAAATCTTTGTGTAAATTCTAAGATTTCTTTCCGGGTCTGGTTGGTTGAGGGACTACCCTTCGTGCCGACTGTTATAACATCATCTATAATAATCGTATGTCAAGGAACGGGCAGCAGCGTTTTCTTGTGTGGTACAACATAATACTGCGGTCACCAACCCGCCTTCCAAGCGTGGTGACTTTGGCAAATACCCTCCCTCTCGGGAGGAGGCCCATGTTCAGCAGTGGACGTTATACGGGCTGATGATGATGATCCTTGAACTGGCTTGAACTGATACATAGTTATTTCTCCAACACTTCTACCCATCCAGCAGCTGTACTTAGTCACCTCTTACGTCACCAATGCCTAATGCATTTCTTACATAAAAAAGGTGACAATGAGTTATGTTTAAAGATTCATAAATTTTAGTTTCTAGCTTTAGTACCTTGGTTAAGTTTATCAGATTACCACAATATTGATATATTGAATGGTTTTAAAACACAAACAAGATTCGAAATTCAATAAATCTATAAAATTTAACGCTGAAATAAATAGCAACTCAATTTTCGATCCCAAAAAGTAAATTCACCGACCCCAAGTCTACATTAACAAAAACAAAACATTTTATACGAAAAACAAAAGCTTAAAACATTGAAACTAAAACAAGAAAACAAAAAAGAACACCGCACTTGTTCCTAAATCGAAACTTTCGTTGCAGTTTAAATGGGAAATAGTATTTTTACGAAGTTTCGACATCCGAAACTGTGAGAATTGTATCAACTAGTACGAGCACCGCGTGGTTTGTGGTCGCCCTCCCTTACTGTTGGTAGAACTGTTTCAGCTCATGATGCCCTGGTATTTTAACGTTAGTTAGGAAACATTTTAAAATTTATGTTTACTAAAAATACAGTTCAGGCGTATCACTTCATTTTACTGACTTTTGTTATATTTCTTTTATTTAAAGGTAAGTACGTCTATATACTTTATTGAAAAGAAAATCCCATTATACAAAGTGTCATCATCATCATCAGCCCGTACAACGTCCACTACTGAACATGGACCTCCTTCCGAGGGAGGGTTTTGCCATAGTAACCACGCTTGGCAGGCGAATTGGTGACCGCAGTATTATGTTGTAACACACAGGGAAACGCTGCTGCCCGTTCCCTGGTATACGCTTGTTATAGATTATGTTATAACAATTGGGACCAAGGGTTTAACGTGCTTTCCGAGGCACGGAGGGTAGTCCCTCAACCAACCAGACCCGAAAAGAAATCTTAGAATTTACACAAAGATTTCTTTTCTGGTGTGGGGATCGAACCCACGACCTCCGAGACTTATAGCGGAATTATATAAAGTGCATAAATTAAAAACAACGTGTAGAAAGGCGCGCTTTATTTATATTTTGAATAAGATGTACATATTCATTTTAAAGCTGAATATTTTGTTTGTTTGCTCGATTATGGTAATCTTAGGAATTAAGACTAGTCCGATTAGAAAAATACTTGGACCTCGGGGCATGGCGGTCGCTGGCATGGATAATGACTTTAGATTTTAGGGGGAAACGCTGCTGCCCGTTCCCTGATATACGATTGTTATGTCACAACACAATCACGATCTCCTTCGCCAGCCATCCCTGAGTAATTTAAGTCCAGGTGGTGCAGGTAACTTAGAAAACCTACAGCCTTTATGCCAACTGGAACAAAAGTTTTGTAGCTAACTGTACTGGGTGACTTTTTAACCGTCTTGAAAATAATAGGGCGTGATACGTGTATGATATTGATGTCTAAGGCATAGTTATTTTATCATTTGACTGACTTAGAGTGAAAATCGTAATGGCAAAAATGCGTATCTAAGCAGGTAGTGACGCTATTTCGCTCACTCTTCTTATTCGAACCCATACTTGTGGGGTATCTATGGATAGGTCTTCAAAAATGATGTAGAACCTCCACATCATTTTTGAAGACCTATCCATAGAGTCTAATGTCATTTTTTTCTTAACTGAATAGTTTGCGCGAGAGACACTTCCAAAGTGGTAAAATGTGTCCCCCCCCTGTAACTTCTAAAATAAGAGAATGATAAAACTAAAAAAAATATATGATGTACATTACCATGCAAACGTCCACCGAAAATTGGTTTGAACGAGATCTTGTTAGTAGTTTTTTTTAATACGTCATAAATCGCAAACCGCAATTTACCTTTCATTCAATCAACTCGAATATAAAAATAAACATACGCTTTTTTTATTCTTGATAAGGTACGCAGTTGTAACTGATACGGAACCCTTCGTGCGCGAGTCCGACTCGTACTTGGCCGGTTTTTTTTTTATTATAATGCACGCGCTATGTAGGGTGTATTTTTTTAAGTAATTTTTGAGATTTTTGAAACTCTAGTTACCGAAATACTTGTACAAATTTACTGTGGTCTATAGATTCTACTCCACTTACACAACACACCATATTATAATCAAGACGGTAAAAAAAGTCACCCAGTATATTTCCACACAAAAAAATCTTACAATTATTTGCTTCTTAGAAGTCAATTCGATCCCGAACCAACTATATACGAAGAAACCTCATGTCATTACTCTATTTATCGGCACGAATGTACAGAAAAATAAGGAAACAGTAATTATCTATTTAGCTGCAGGTCTAATCATAGACTGTTCTAGGTCACAATTATTTAAGGAAGTGATTAACCAGTGAACCGTGGCAGTGAATACGACGGCGTAATATATAACATAGTCAATAGGTCAAATGCTCCTATAATTCGTATTATTTTAATGTATACAGTCATCAATATAGCGTCAGAGAAATTCTAACAGCACAAAAATAATTTTTGGCGGTTACGACATTTTGATGCCATTTGGTAGACAATCAGTAGCTATGCCAAATAATCATAAATTAATCAATAGGTAACGACAGTGTTGCTATCTCAAATAATGTATATGTAACGGCTAAGTAGTTAGTTTTAGCCGGCTACAACTTACCTAGCCGCATGTGGTCGGCAATAAGTCCCTGTTCAACTCCATTGGTTTAGATGTAGGTTATTTTTTTTTTTTTTTTTTTAACCACCCCAACATCTTTTTGTGTCGTGCATAGGTATTGTTTATTTCTTCGGGGCCCACTTTCAGCGGCTGGCCCCGAAGCTGGTGGCGGCGGCGGGTGCTCTTGGCCGGCTTTTGCCGAATCTCGGCAGACCCGGGAGCACCTGCCGCAAACTGTACGCCGGAGTGATCCGCTCCATGGCGCTCTACGGTGCCCCCATTTGGGTCGACGCCCTGAAGAGGCGAAACATGGCCCTGCTACGACGTCCGCAGCGGGTCATGGCCATCAGGGCGTCCCGCGCCTACCGCACGGTCGCGTTTGACGCGGCCTGCCTCCTTGCGGGGTCCCCTCCGTGGGACCTGGAGGCGGAGGTTTTAGCCGCCGCGTACCGGCGGTGGTGTGAGGGGGCGCGTTCTGGCCGCGACCCCTTCCCGGAGGGTGTTGCACGGTGGTGGACTGAGGTCCGTCGCGAAACCCTCCGGAAATGGCAGGAGCGGCTAGAGGCCGCGCCGCGGAGCGGATTACGTACGGTGGAGGCGATTCGGCCCCATCTAAAAAAGTGGGCCGGTCGCCGTCACGGCGACGGCACCTCCCACGTTGCACAGGTAGTAACAGGCCATGGCTGCTTCGGCCACTACCTGTGCAACGTGGCGCAGAGAGAGCCGGACACTCGCTGTCACCACTGTGACTGTGCCGACGATACGGCACAGCACACGGTGGTGGAGTGTCCGGCGTGGGCCAACGAGCGGGAGGAGCTCGTTGGCGTGGTGGGAGACGACCTCTCGCTGCCGCCCATCATTTCGAAGATGGTCCAAAGCGAGAGGTCGTGGGAGGCGGTTGCCTCCTTCTGTAGACAAGTAATGTCACAGAAGGAGGCCGCGGAGCGGGAGACGGAAGTAGATCCCTCCGCCCACCCGCTTCGGAGACGGCGTGTTGGCCGTCGGCGGCGGGCTGAAACCCGCCGCCTACCACCCTAGGCTCGGCCTCGGGGAGTGGGGGACATGGGCCCCGCTCCCTTCGAGGCTGACCCATGAGGAGTAGGGACGCCTCTACACTCCGGGCGTCCCTATAATTGGGCAAAGGGCCACTACAAGTGTGGCCCTGGAGATCCCGCGGTACCATATTGGCCGTGGGTGCCGTCGGGGGGCCGGATTGCTCATGCGTACCCGGCCCCCACCAACGGCGGATCGAAGGAGTGTCCGGGAGGTTTTAGTGGTTGGTAGGGTCCTCTCCTCGTGGTATGAGTTTAGCATACCACGCTATGGAGAGGGCGAGTCCCACATATCCCACCGCCAGCGCGCGAATACGCTGCAGCGGCGGTGGGAATGCGTAAATGCATTTCCCCCCGGACAACAAAAAAAAAAATTTGTTTATTTAATTAAAACCTAGTTCTAACCGAAGATAAGTAGGATAGGTACATCTAAGTTTAACCGCATGTGGTCGGCTGCACCTAGTTGTAGCCGGCTAAACCTAGGTGTAGCCGCACTTCGGCTATTAGCCGTAACATATACATATAATAAAACTGTAGAGGTCGAATGTAAGAAATAAATAGAAGTCAGTTTTTATTTTTATTTTTAATGTTTCTGTCTGTTTTTGTTTCTTTGCATGGTGGTACCTTACATCTCCGTCATCATTTTAAATTAATATCGCAGAAGTTAAAAAACCGAAGGAATAACAAACACCACGCAAACAATGTCGCGGGCATCAGCTCGTCATAAATCAGTAAGTAACTTAAAAACGGTATCTGAAACTAAAGACATCTAGAAAATAAATTACCTAATATGACAATATATGACGATGGTCTTCGTGACAAGTATAAAAAATGTAATTTCAGTAATGCAACAAACAAACACAGTCCTGTGCCATTCCATTACCCTGCGATTCCTTTCAATAATTTGTAATGTTGGTGCTTTTGTTATTTTGGTTCGCTACCCGTCGCCTTTACTACTAAATCAAAGCTTACAGATATCAAAGACGTCATTCGAACTTAAACGCCTACACATAACTACAGAAACAGTCTCATTTCACCCAAAATGTCCCCAAAAAAACAAATAAGACTCCTTAACATTTTTCACGACGCTCACATTTGGAGCAACGACGATTTATTTCGCTCACACCATGAGGACGACTTGAAATATGGCTCCCATCATTTCTCCTTTTCTGAATATCTTCAGGAATATAATATGAACGTATAAATTCAACGAAAATTATTATTATGACAAGTAAAAGGTGTTCTCAAATGAAGGGTAAGACTAAGAAACACGGAATGTCGCACTTTTTGCTTGTTTTTGTTTTGGCGACGACCTGAATTCGCCGTATACTTCGATTTCTTCATACAAGTTTTCCCACCCCTTTTCATCTTTTAAGGATAGTTTTTTTTTTATCCTATCTTATTGGATGCCTACGATATATATATTTTATTTTAGAGTCAGTCAGTCAGATCAAAGCGTTTTATTAATAAAGATTAGATTTCCAGCTAGTTGTGGCGATTTCGATATATTATACCATAAATTTTCATTAAAATCTAGTCAAGATTTGTTTTTTAAATGTTTTGAACACTTTATGCAAAAGTTTACCTTATACTTTATTTCAAAATTGAGAATAATAAAATTCGACCACATAAAAAAAGTGTGAAAAACGGTCATCGTTCAATATTTAATACCAAATGTAACTTTGGTGATATTCGTCGAAGTAATGCGGATCATTACCGATAGAGTGCACTAATGTCCCCCTTACAGACATGTTACAAAGAGATTAATAAATTTCGATGACCGGTGGTTCCACCGTAGCCTAATTGGTTAAGGCATTAGGGGCTTTACCTAAGATGCAGGTTCGAATCTTGCCGATGGTCGAATTTTATTAATCTCAATTTTGATAGATTTATTTTGTCTTTATAAAGAGGCAAATACTAATATATCTTGTCTAAATTAAGGAAAATCTAGTGAGGAAAATTATGTAGGTATATAGAAGTGGATTTACCTAAGAAGTTAAATATTTATATATCATGAGCGACTTATTCCTTATTTGCCATGATCACACTTTGCATTTTCATCTTTCATCGTTGTTTTTTTTTTCGCACAAATCTAGTTAGCCACGAGGATTTTGCTACTTCATCGGACATAAAGACCTTAAAGTAAGATTGTGGTCCGAGTCAGAGTCAAGTAAACCTACGATCAATGCAATCAGGTCAAAATGGTATGATGTAACTTTCCTGAACATTCAACATTTCTCGGAAACTATCAGAATTGGAATAGGTATGTTTGCATTTATGCAACGTTTCCTATTTTTCCAATTTTTATTTCGTAGTTCCTTGATTTGACACATATTGGTTTGTATCAATTTCCCTGCAATATGTATCCAGGCAAACCAAGTAGAGTTGCTTTAGTATAAAATCTGTCAGTTAGTTTTTTCGTTAGTTAGTTAATTGTTTAGGCAGACCGACAGACACGCTTTAATAGAAAAACCGTACCCAATGCTAAACTGAAAAGAGCCGACGAAACAAACTCGGTAAGTTGTTCTACTGTCGGTTTCAGCGCGGCCATATCGAGACGATCCGGTGAACATACACGGATTGGATATTACCCCCACATAATTTAAATTTGTGAATATTAAACTACAATCAATCAATGTCTATTTATTTTTGACAAAAGTCAACTTCTTACGGACCGATAAAAAACAAATATTTGTTGACAAGCATACACAAATATAACTATATTTTTTATCGTTCTTCCGTTGCAATTAGTTTCATACATAATCACATTAACATATGAGATATATCTTGCTACAAAATCTAAATCGTTCTTACAATGGATGTAGCACTAACAATGGCGGCGGCCTTGCTTCACATTTGAGTCAAACATGTGCTAAAACGTCATATGATTGACTGATTCGTTGGTCTAGTGATAATATGTTTGACCGTAAATAACCAGGGTTCAAATCCAAAAAAATATCTGTAACTAGAAGTTTTATCAAAAACGCGTTACTCCCATTACCATTACAAAGGAACATCATAGTTAGATACAGCCTTCCTCCATAAATGGGCTACCTAACACTTTCAAACTGGACCCAGAAGTTCCTAAGAGTACCGTATTCAAGCAAAGAAACTCTTCAACTTTATATATTAGTATATATGTAATTACTTCGGGATAGTTACCGAAGTCAGGATGTTGGTGTTTCACCCGTGCCTCGGAGAGCACGTAAAGCAGTCAGGTCTTTCGTATGACCTCTCACCGGTCGTGTCGGTAAAACCGTTTCACCGAATTTTGAGAGTAAGAGAGACTGTACCGGTATTTGCGCACGCAGTTGTCCACTAATGTCCGTTGTTAATAAGTCCAGCGCAGATGGCCCTTAGAATTTCCTTAGAGTTTGACCGTGGCGGCAGAAATATGTAGGTAAATAGTCAAATCTATCACATATTCTATAGAAGCCGAGCAATAATCCCAATCTTACAAATGTAATTTAGAAAAATCCTGAATACAAGGACAGCTAGTTTAAGAGTATAATACTTGCCACCCTCACCCTTTTTTTTTGTCCTGGTGGAAATGCAATGATGTTACGCATCCCACCACCGCCGCTGCGGCGTTCCCGCGCCGGCGAATTGTAGGTCTGTGGAACTTGTCCTGTCCATAGCAGTAGTATGCTAGTCATACCACGAGGAGAGGACACTACACACTAAAACCCCTCGGATACTCCTCCGTCCGCCGTTGGTGGGGCCCAGTAAAGCCACCATCACCCTGCCAGACTGGAAGGTTGCTGCCGATCTCAATTTGAAACCCTCGCCTACCCTTAGTGGATGACCTTTCTTCGTCCATTTTTTTTTAATCTAAGAGATCAATCACATGTTTGCTATTTGAAGACATAATATTATTCATAAATATTAAGATGTATGTTCAACTAGATATATAATAACCGTTACTTATCACTTGTCTTCTATATCATTCAGGTCACGTGGAAATCCCAATGGTAACAATGATGTCAAGTTTAAATCATGCTCTGAATGAGTTACTGTTTACAATAACAGTGACCTCAGTACAACGGTTACTTAATATTACTGTTAAATACCGTTTCATCATCATCGTTAGCCCACAGATCTTTCATTGATGAACATGACCTCCTCAGGGTCATAGTCACAACGCGTGGCAGGCGATTTGGTGACCGCAGTGTTACCCGCGTAACTCTGCTCCAGTGAGTCGGTGCATGTGTTGGTAGCCTATATGTTAATCGAGCTTATTAACTATCCCCGTGCAAAGTTTCAGCCAAATCCATTCAGTAGTTAAAAAGAGTAACAAACATCCATCCAACCATCCATCCATACTTACAAACTTTCGCGTTTATAATATTAATCGGATTTACCAACAACGTTGATACCCATTATCTTATACGTATATCATAAATTATTTTATGACCATCAGGAAAAGAGAGTTATTGCCACACATTTTGCACGTCTACTTCCGCGAACAGAGACTTGCGCTTAGGGGCCATCCATAAAGTACGTCACACGTATTTCATGATTTTTGACCCCTACCCCCTCCTTGTCACAGGTGGTCACATTTGTGAGACCCCTTCTCCCTGGTGTGATGTCACAAATTTGCAATTTTACATCTAAAAATTTTAAATTAAAACTACAATTCCACAATTAGTTTTATTTCCATTTAAATTACTTTTTTTTATGAAATCAACATCAAATATTTGTAAAAATAACAAATCAATAAACTAATAATTAAAGAAAAAAATATTGTTTTTAGTTTTACTTAATATTTCAAATTCCGCGATTCGATTTATTAAATTTGAAATGTGATGTCACAAAACTTAGGACCCCTCCTACCCCTTGTCACACCATGTCACACTTCTTCGACCCCCTCCCTCCCCCGTTACATGTGACGTACTTTATGGATGGCCCCTTATGCCTTTTTGGATAAGAAGGTACTTCCGCATTCGGACACATACGTGCAAAATACGAATCAATTAACAAAACAATGTGACATTTACTTTGTTAGATATTTAATAAAATATAGAATATGCATTTACTTCTCTCATCACAAACGTGGTACATTTGATTAGATACCTGATTTTTTTTTATGTGTGTACATTTTGGCAATTTGAAATGCGATAAATATTTGAAAACTACTTTTTTTTCACATACAATTAAGTATTTTAAAATACCTTACTACATGTTAGGTAGGTACAAGGTTCTCAAGAAGGTTTCACTTTTAATCAAAAACAAACTCATATTGTCAAAACTAAATATTTTATTTTTTAAATTTACCTACACGTACCTAATTTAAATACCTAATATTTGCTACAATTATTAATCTTATATGTATATACCTAATATATTTTTTTAATAAACTACGAAACTATACATATTGGATATTTAAAAAGAAAGAAAATGTGATTAATCACAACAATAAATGCTAAACAATATAAATTCTAACTTATGCACTTATACACGCAAAATTGAGGACAAATTGACCAATCTGCCTGGTTTGATTCTTTTTTTCATATAAAATAAAATTGTGAAAAAACTACGGGAAATATCAGTATTTCTGACGGGCAAAGCTGGGCACGTAAAACTAGTAAGTTGTGATTAAACAGCATATTTAAAAATTAAACTATATTATAAGTATTATATGTACATTCATGGTAAATATTGTGAATTAAATTTATCAATTTTTAAATATATACACAACAACTAAGGCTATGAAACTGATGCATTCATTGCGTACCTAACTGTCTACTGTTTTTTATTTTATTAATATGAAAAAGATACCTACATTATACGAGTGATTGACAGAGTATAATAACACTTATTAGCTAATTTACGACAACAAACAACGATATAATTACATAAAAAGTCTATATTTATTGTAGTATCTTACTAGATTATGAGTAATGGTAGGTAAAGTACTTAATAATTTATAACTAAAGGATAGATGCAAAGAACTGTGAATGTTCTAATAAGTAGGTTTGGTGACAAACGCATGAAACCACTTCTAATTAGGCTTAGTTTTGTTCGGATATAAACACGTTCTAATTAAGCTTCTTTTCGTTCGGCGATAAAAAAAAACTTATTTTCGTATTTACTTTTTCTAGTTGCGATATTTTTAATTTGGATGGTGAATTTACTCTATCCCATACATTTCTGTTGAAACATAATACACACCAGTAGCATTACCAGGATTATTATATCCAGCAAGAGTTTGCTCATTTCTCGAACAAACTCCCTCACTATAAGCATCATAATTGTCACAGGCAAAAGCCACAAACCCATTCTGCAAGTGCACAGACATTGCATAATATCTCACACAAGCTTTATGACTACATTTAGCTGCGTCACTTTCTCCTTTCCCTGGGAGGAATCCAGCATGACAAGGTGGTTGTTTCTTCCCCCTTTTATTGAAGAAGAAATCAATGTCACCCAATATTGAGGTGGTGCCTAAACCTCCTGCATTACAATGGTACACTTCCACGTACTGTCCAACTCCAGACCTGATCTGGTCATCAATGAGGCCGTTGGAGAAACAAGGACCTGCAGGATCTAAACCAGTTACTCTCCAAATTTTTTCGTTTGTCAATTCAGTGTATTTTTTACCAGCATATCCTAACATCTGACTGCCTAAACTGTGTCCAATAGCATGGATCTTGTTGGATGGGTAGCCTTTTTTGTGGAGACCTGCTAAGAAATTTCCAAGAGCTGTACCTATGTAGTAAGTATGCTTGACGGATCGCTCGTAACTGGCTATTTTGCCACCTTTGCTTGAAGTGTACATGGAATGGTCGATAATAATGAGATATACGTTGGGGACGGTGGCGAAAGTTTGTCGGATGAGATCTTCAGTATTTTTGCTGATATGGGACTTGTAGCCGGGATTGAAAAATATGAGTTTCCGTGATACATCTAAGTTGTATGAAGTGGTGAGACCCTCGACAGCTGCGTCGATGGGAAATGTGAGGTTGAAATTGTTCTGGAAGTCGTAGAAAAATACTTGCACTTCGCTGACTCCGTAGTTTAAGTTCTTGTCGTGATCACCTGCAATTAAAAGAATACTGACTAAAGTATTTACTCTAATAAAGATTCTTTATCAGCGTGTATTATATAATTACTACGGAAGTATGGCATCTGCACGAGAAAGCTAAATTAAATATTGGAGCGGATTTTAAGATAATATGTTCACGACCAATTCGATATTTGAATACAATGTTTGCAGTGTTAGTACTTAAGTTTACCGCTTGTGGCAATCGATGGCGTTAGTTCCGTTTTATAAGGTTTGGTAGGGTCACCGACGGATTTTATAATAAAGAGAGCTATTCAATGATTTTGTTGAATAGCTCTCTTTATTCTCTCTTCTCTTTGGTTTTGATTACATCCCAATGAATTCCCAATGAATATGATAAGGATCATAAAAAAAAAGCATTGCGGTGCTTAACATAATTTGATCTTAAAATCATCTGCAGTATTTAATTTAGCTTTCTCGTGCACTTTAAAAGTTGTAAATCAGTTTTTTTTTTTTACTCATCGTACCTAAAGTCGTTCATTTAAGTTAGATCTATATTAATACTATCTGCGCCCCGCGGTTTTACCCGCGTTACTATGCTCCAGTAAGGAGCGTAATGTTTTGTAGCCTATATGTTAATCCAGCGTATAACCTAACCTGGTGAAAATTTTTATCCAATTCCGTTAAGTAGTTTTGGCGTGAAATAGTAACAAACATCCATCCATCCATCCATCCATACTTACTAACTTTCGCGTTTATAATATTAATAGGTTAATATGACAAGACAAAATTAGGTATTAAGACTGATACAACTAGTTATTAAAAAGTATTTATGCTTTATATTTTCCTAGCGTTTTGCAACATATTCAAAGTAGTTTTTCAGGTGTTTTTGTTTTCCTTATTGTACAGTGTTATGGCGTAGGTTTATAAGGGAATCCCTATTAGTAACCGCGAATAGCAAATGTATTCTTCTTTTTCACTTTGACAACCCGTTTACGTCCACAACTGATCTTGAACCACCTGAAGACCTTGGCAAACCAGGACCATTGAGGGATATTTAAAGCTAGAAACCACGCGGCAGTATTAGCATTATAGTAGCCTTAATCTATATCTATACTCAATATTAAGAAGAGGAAAGATTTGATTGTTTGTATTGAATAGGCTCCGAAACTACTGGACCGATTTGAAAAAATCATTCACCGTTACAAAGCTACACTATCCCCGGATGACATAGGCTATATTTAATTATGAAGTTGCCATGGAAACGGGCGTTACGCGGGTTAAACCGCGCGCGGAAAGCTAGTTAAAAATATATTGAGTACACCTGATACTAACTCGCATTTATGCTCTTATTTTACTTAATATTTATTTAACTGATTGGAAATGTAGTTTTTGGGGTTTCTAATGCTAGAACGAGAATAGAAATTAACGAAGTATTGCATGTAACATTAAATGTTTGTATGTATTTGGGTACTCTCTCTTTATAACCATTGATTAGTTTGTAATTCTAAATGTATATATGTACACATATGTACACTACTCAAGTTATTGACATTTTTGACTAAAATATTTGTATATATCCCTGTGATTAAGGACATCCTCCATACTGGATTCAGTGCGGATCTTTCAGACTCTTAAACTCAAAGCATACCAGTGTTAAAATTTTGGCTTAATTTATTTTGTTACTTTTACTGTTTTGTTTGTTTTTACTGAGTATTGTTAATAAATATGCACAAATAAAACTTGTGTGTGATATGATACATATTATGTACCTGCCTACTTCAAATTGATAAAATGTCATTCTCAAGTTATTAATTAATGTTCTATAAATCACATTTTAATGATTACCTACAACATTACCGATCAGACACGCTACCTACTTCAATTTGTTTTATTAAATAAACAAAGTAAGTAAAGTAAGTCCGTCGTTATATACTCATGGTCCATTTAGATAATGACAATTGTTCTAATCTAATATATACAGAACAAGCTATTTGACACAATATAGTTAAATAATAAACTAGGACGTTAAGACAAGAATATTATTAAAATAATAACTTAAATACTTGTTTAATTTGAAAATTTATCATCAACAGCCCGTTTACGTCCACTACTGAACATGGGCCTCCTCTTAACAGACCTTGGCAAGCCAGGATCGTAGAGGGATATTGCCATAATCACCACGCTTGGCAGACGGATTGGTGATCGCAGTAATATGTTAACCTTGGGCTAATAGACGCTGCTGCCCATCCATCAGCCATATGTCCCTTAGTCACCTTTTACGACACCCATGGGTAGACACGGGGTGGTCTATTCTAAGCCGGAAACCACACGGCGAAAATTTATAAAATATGATAATTATAGATAATAATAATACTGAATACAACATTATTGTTTTGACTATTTGCAAGTGCCTGTAATAGGTTTAAGTAAAAAAAAAAAAAAAAAAATTAACAATATTGATTTAAAAGATAGCACAGTTTAAAAGAATCACTCACTATACATATTTATTTACTAATAATATAGATTATGCCCATGAGACATACAGAAACATAACCAGAATAAGATGAAGGTTATCAACCTCTAGATTCTCTCGTTACGCCAATAATATTAACCTTAATATTTATCTATACTAATATTGTAAAGAGGAAATATGTGACTGTTTGTTTGCATTGAATAAGCTACGGAACTAATGGACCGATTTCAGTAATTATTTCAACACAAGAAAGCTACTTTATCCAAGAATAACATAGGCTATATTTTATTATAATGTTCCCACGGGAACGGGAGGTACGCTGCTAAAAACGCGTGATTATATTTTTACTTTCATCCAATGTGTCGTAAGTTAATGATTTATTGGTGTACCAATAATTTCAAATCTATGAGGGGGGAGGCCTATGTCCAGCAGTGGACGTCCTACGGCTGAAATGATGATGATGATGAATAATTTCATAAAATTCCGTTCTATTGCTGTTGCCTAATATAGTAACAAACATACATCCTCACTAAATTACAAATAAATATAAAATGTTACTAGATCTACACACTAAACAATAACATGTAATGACGTCACTTACATGTGATCCAATCGGAATACAGCAAAGCGCGAAACGGTCCCGCGAGTCCACATGTTATCACTGCACTCAACACAACATAAAATAAATAATTCATTTTATCAACCTCGACGAACGTCGCGGTCGGCGGTCAAACGGCAAATGACACACGTGAGCGAGTTAATGAAGTTAAACATTTAAGGTGAATCATGCGCTTACGCAGTAAAGGTATACTTCCATGGGCATGGACGATCGCAGACGCTTGCGTATGGCGATATACGTAGCTAAATGAGTTTTTACTCGAACTATGAAAATACTTGTAAGCAAAGCGACTGAGATCTGTAATTTTTATAGTTATATAATCTGTAGTTTAAATAGGTATATCATTATTTATCGTTATTTTGGTATTAAGATTTAATTTATTATTAAAACTTTCATAACGATTATTTATTTAGATATTTCTGTTGCATCATCCACTCCATTCAGCTACGCGTGAAGTCATCCTCATCATCAGCCCTTATAACTTTTTCTTCTGAAAACCCTCCTATGGGAGTAGGGGACTACGGGGAGGGGGGGTTTGCCATAGTCACCAAGCTTACCAGGTAGGTTGGTGAGCGCAGTATTATGTAGTAACACACAAGGAAACGTTGCTACCCGTTCCATGGTATATGCTTGTAATAAATGCGGTTATAACAATTGAGACTAACGGCTTTAACTGCTTTCCGAGGAACAAAAAGGTACTCTTTGTCCTCATCATCCAACCAGACCTGGAAAGAAGAACAAAGATTTCCTGTTCGATGTGCGGATCGAGGGACCTCAGAGCCTGATAGCGAGACTTATAACGCTACGCCACAGCATTTGTCGTTGCGTTTAGTCAGCACTCAAGAAAGTGCCCCTTAACATAAGGAAAACAAAACAATGATCGCATATATCTGTTAAAGATGAAACAAAACAGAAGCATATTCAATATTTGTCAATTATCGCGAATTAGATATGTACTTACTTACCTGTAAAGGTTTTTGGAGCAGTCAAACTAAATATTATGTAGGTATATGTATTGTTATTTATTACATACATACCTTTGTAATAAGTTTTTTTTTTTCGAATGGTCTTACGTAGATACCCACGAGGCTTATGCTACTTCACCGGGCATAAAGGCGAGCAGAGCTCAATAGTTTAAAAACCACAACCTAAGCAACCTGCGCAAGAGGGCGCCCCTGTGGGGCTTGGACCTCGGCTCAGGGCGGTCGCTGGTGATGAGATTGAGGGACTATGACTTTTAGTATTTTACGGGAGTTTTTGTGCAACTGTCGCTCTACTTTACAGTTCACGGACCTCTCGGGCTTCGGGTCTACGAGGGTATCGGATGGTTCTTTGCAAACTAAGGGTTAGGAGGACGAGTGGGGGCGATGTAATAAGTAAGTAAATATGTTTACATGTATGTAGGTTTAAAGCTGGCCCTGATATTAGGAGTGCGTTAGTTTATACTAGCTGGGTTTGATACGCGTTCCTGTGGGATCTGTTCTTGGTGTTCCTCGACAAACAATGAAGATCTTCTTTGCCGGGCGAGCGGTATGCACGGCCGACGGCCAGTTCTTAACATTTACTTTTGGCTTGCGCGATATAGGTTAGTTGGTATTCTAAATGCTAGACGCGCTGCTAGTATTCGTTTAGTTTGTGTGGATAGGGTAGATGTCGTTACACGTATATTTAAATAAATAACATATTAGATCGTCGGTGGTAGTGTGACACCGCGTAAATAACAGTGGCATATATGGTGTAATTTCGTCCGCCACGATATTATTTTATTTTATTTATTTGGTGAAGTAGGTATATCTATTTTTCTACATTCTATATTCAACCGTTAAATATTATCATTAGGTATTATGTTACTAGCTGAGCCCCGCGGTTTTTCCCGCATTCGACGGCACCTGAGTCGTAGTATGATGTTTTATAGCCTATACCTAAATTCCAGCCCTATGCAAAATAACAGTTATAAAGATAAAGCTGTTTTTGCGTTAAATAGTAACAAACATACATCCATACATGTGTATGTTATGTTTGACAATCTATTCATAAATAAAAAAAAATACAAAAATAAGTAAAGAATAATTTTAAAAAAGTTGGTGAATTACTTACAAAAATCAAAGACAGTAGGACAGATATAAATATTCAAACCGAATAACGTCACGTTTTTGAAGTTCCTTAAAAGTATCACTTATTTTTATAAAATAACGAGATCAAAAGAAAAATAAAAAATGTGACAAAACTTATTAATTTGTCGTTTCTCACGAAATTCGTTAAAAGTTCGCAGCGAGATACGAATCCTATTAACACAGACTTAACGTAAAACAGAGAGCTGTTTATAATCTGTTTATACAGGGTCGGATCTACTTATAGGCTTTTTAGGCCAGAGCCCCAACGATATAAAGGGCCCCATTTTTACAGAGGAAAATGCATTGCGTATCCCCTCCGCTTCTCCGCAACTGTGGATTATTCTCGTCTCTCTATCGCAATGTATGGTACTACGAGCCGATATAGGGCACATTGAAAACTGAATCAGCAGGGCCCTTTATATCCACTAGATGGGCATATAGCGGGCTTCTAATCCTACTAAGATAATAAGGAAATGTGCTAAATTTTATGTCATAAAAATTAATTAATTCGGCCTCTAAGTCGGGTTGGCCCAAGACCCCGCAATGTCATAGTCCGCCCCTGTGTTTATAGCCATTTCGTTAGAAAGATAACAATCCGCTTTTAATATTATTATAAGCTTTATTCATATATACCTACATGTATGTACCTAATAGTGATCCTTCTCTGTATGTCTCTTTCTGTATGGTATCATAGTTGAGGGTCGTAATCTCCTCACCCGACACTTAGTATGCAAAGAACTTTAATACTAAGACTAAATCCATTTGACCCGAAGTCCGAGAGGCGCGCGAACAGTAAAGTAGAGCGACTATAGCAGAACAAAACAGTTTTTGGATTGATCCTGAAAAAAAGTAACCTATTTTTATGTTCCAATAAACCTCCCACAATTCGATATGAGTAAGTTATTTTAACACAATTGGTTGATTCTATAAGAAACAATATGTATTCGAGGCTTATGTCGCAATATGGGCATGATAAAAATTTCGTTTTCTCGACGATCTGAGAAAACTTTAAAAATATACTTACCAAAATGTTGGTACTTTTTTTTGTTTTTTGGCGTTTGATTTCCGGATTTGAAAAGTTCACCCTATATCGTGATCTATGGGTGTCGTAGACGTGACTAAGGGACATACACCTCATGGATGGGCAGCAGCAGCTATCAGCTCAGAGATACTCCCATCATACTGCGATCACTAATCTGCCTGCCAAGCGTGGTGATTACAGCTATATCCCTCAACGACCCTGGCTTGCTAAGGTTTGTTGAAGAGGAGGCTCATGTTTAGCAGTGGACGTAGAAACTGTCAAGATTTAGTTGCATACAATCCTGCGATGAACTAGACAGTTCATAAATGCACCCTGTATTTATTAACAAAAATTAACTTAAATTTCGTGCGAACCTCATCGATAAAGAGTCGTACGACCACCCATGGCGAATTTCGACAAACGCACGTTTGTACACATGCGCCCTCAGTCATTGAAGTGTCAACCACATGATAACAATTCATTAGAAACCATGACATTGAAGCATGTCAAGCCCAAGGTCGGTAACTGTCAACCTTGTGACCGAAACAAATAAAGAATTAGCGATATGGTACATGCGTTCACCAGTGGCGCGATGACTAAGGGAAATATTATTCATTTTTTAGGGAAGCGGCTGAATGTAGATGGCGCTGTGGACGCAAGCAACTCAATATGTAGAAAATAGTTAACAAGCTGTTATGTTGGATGTACAGACTTTGCTTGTAGCTCGTTATTGGCTATTTGCCTATTAATAATTTATTTGTATCTTTCATTATTTCTGATATTATGGAACACAACACAATTGACTACATTTCATTTTTTTAACATGTATTTTTTTTTTTATTATGAAACTAGATAAAAAATTAAGCTACCCATCTTTTTTCTTTCAAAACAATATTTTAGTGTGGCTTATTCGAAATAGACGTAAGCGCCGGTTGACGTCATTGTTAAGGTTATTTGACGAAATTATTTGGTCAGAGTTGAAAATTAAATTAAAAAAACTGACATTAGACACGGAGAGTAGTCCATCAACCAACCAGACCCCGAAAGAAGGCTGTCACAGGGTCTTTACTCAAGAATAAAATTTGAGGATTTCCAACTCCTATTAGACGCGAATCTGTACAACAATGAACACACAGATCTCTCAACTCGAACAAAAAGAGGAAATGTCCGAAGTTAACTAGTAGAACAAGAGGCGAAACAATTGTACAAAGTTGTAATCGAGTGAACTAAGCGCCGAACTGAATGAAGTTTTTAATTGACTCCTAGCCAATCGTAAGGGCCGATGCACATGATCCACTTGATCTATAAACTTAAACATAAAATTAATATGACATATTATATCATATTGTTAGGAAGTGCCTCAATCTATAGATAGGTATATGTAACCTTTCTAAAATCGACAGCTGGAAATATTCCTTTACTGAGGCTTTTTTTATTGCAACGACAAACCAGGGATCACTATGTTCTACATATATGTGGTGTTCCTCCACAGAAAATGAAGATCTTTTTTGCCGGGTGAGGTGGTGTGCCCGGCGGCCGACGGCCATTTGTTACTGTTCGGAACTTGTATATGTTCGAAATGGCTTGCGAACTTGTATTGCGCGATACAGGTTAGTTGAGATGCTAGGTGGTAGATGGCGCTGCTAGTTATGTTGTGGTGTTGTACGGCTACTATGTCGCTACAACATCATTGCACTCGCAATATAACAAATAACCGACAGAAAAGTATTTTCTAAGTTATTCACTGCAATTCAATACAAAAAAATCGATCACTATCAGAATACCTCATCATCATCATCATCAACAGCCCGTTTACGTCCACTGCTGGACATGGGCCTCCTCTTTACAGATCTTAGCAAGCCAGGATCGTTGAGGGATATTGCCATAATCACCACGCTTAGCAGACGGATTTGTGATCGCAGTAAGATGTAAACCTTGAGCTAATAGATGCTGCTGCCCATCCATCAGCCATATGTCCCTTAGTCGCCTGTTAACGGCACCCATGGGAGGACATGGGGTGGTCTATTCTAAGCCGGAAACCACACAGAATACCTCACTAAGCTTTATTTTAATTGCGTAAATGCTGTTAGTTAATTAATAAGTAGTATTATTAATTATTAAATAAACTTAGTTTAATAATAATAAAAGATAAAGAGCTAGGTATTGAAGATCATGGTAGATAATAGAATACTGTTCCGGGCGGTTTCATCCACATAGATCCAATTCCTGTGGCAACCTCGTTGGACAGTATCATTTATATCTTCGCGAGATTCGTGAGATTTGAACACCTAGACTTAAACGCAGATTTGAACCAACGCCTCAGACACATCGCGATGGCGGTCTCCTCTTTATAATTATTTCGCGCCACATTCGCGAGGAGATAAAATGAAGCCTTTAAATAGCCTCACAAATGTTTTGTTTTCACGGGTAATTTATTTTTAAAATTGATTTTAGTATATTTTCTTTTCTTTTTCGGATAGACATACGTAGGTAACCACGAGGCTCTTGCTACTTCACCGGGCATAAAGGCGAGCAGATCTCCAGCAGATAAGCAACCTGCGCAAGAGGGCGCCCCCCGTGGGGCTTGGACCTCGGCTCAGGGCGGTCGCTGGCGATGAGATAGAGGGATTATGACTTTTAGTATTTTTTGGGAGTTTTATGCAACTGTCACTCTACTTTACCAGAGATTACCCACAACCTAACATACCTCTGAACTTACCTCTATAATATAGTGGATGTAGATTAAATGATTTACCACCTACTTACTCGTGTGTAGAACGCTTTAAATCAAACAACTCAGACTGTAATAAAATAAGCTGTAAAAAACCTTAAAGTTTGACTACTTAGGTACACTCAGCTAAGAGAGTTGATTAAATTTGTTAGATCCTTTAATTAGCCTTCCGTAGAAAGTGTAGCGATTTAAAAAAGTTTTCTATTCAAAAGTAAAACATTTCGCAACGCTTGTAAGGTAGTGAAACTTTCCGCGCCAGATTATAGCAGTGTCCAATGCCCAATCGAATCCAGGAACACATACGATGGTGTTATTTTAAAGAAATATAGGTATTTCTTTTTAGTGTAACATTTACTTTTATTATCAATAGTTTTTTTATCGTCCTACAACCATGTAAATACCTATGTTTCGCAAGGTCTTATGTGGGTTCGGATCGCTTATGCGTACCCGGCCCCCGCCAACGGCGGATCGAAGGAGTGTCCGGGGGGTTTTAGTGCTGTAGGGTCCTCTCCTCGTGGTATGAGTTTAGCATACCACGCTATGGAGAGGACGAGTCCCACATATCCCACCGCCAGCGCGCGAATACGCTGCTGCTGCGGTGGGAATGCGTAAACGCATTTCCCCCCGGACAAAAAAAAGGGTCTTAATGATATGTTAAGCCGTTGGTAGAATTACTGAATTTGTTTCGCCAGGTATTTTCAGTTGTGGTAACATGAAAGCGCGTCCGTCGTAGTTAGATATTCATAGTCCGCTCTAATAATAATAATTTTTCTAACATACGAGTAGGTAGGTAATTATTAGTCACAATAGGTTTTGTTACAAACTAAGTAGGTAGGTATACTTACCTTTTTATACAAATATTGAACTGTGTTGTACACACATTATCACTGAAACATATTTTCGAACGGACATGTAGAGCCCCGAGGCTTTTGCTACTTCACTAAGCATGTAGGCGAGCAGGGCTCCAGCCCTATTTAGCTGACAAATGTCGAAAGCTTAAAACACTACTAATCACCCCATTACGTGAGTGGCTTCAAAAAAGGTTTATGTATACGATTCAGCTATCATTTAATCTCATTTTTGTCACAGTACTTAATGTTAATGTTGACTGCAGATCTTTTTTATACTTTTTTATAAGCTAAATAAGCAATTATCCAATAAAGGTATATTATTATATCAATTTGTAAAGTAGATAAGTAATTTATTTGCCAAATATTTTTTGTGTCATTTATTGAAGGTTTTAGTTAATGTATCCTGTAAAGCAACGGTTGTTGGTGTTCCTGCGTAGAAAATGAAGATCGTCTATCACATATGCCCAACGGGTGACGGCCATTAAAATTTGTAGATATTCAGAACTTGTATATGTTCAAATTGGCTTGAAAACTAGCATTGCGCGATACAGGTTTATTGTGTTGTGCTACGTGCTATACTGCCGTGGCATAACTAAAATGCCGTTATCCGACATCTGGTCGATTTTTAACTTTGAATGCTATTATAACGAGAAAAGAAAAATCTACCGATCTGTGTTTTCGAATTTTCAATACCTTGAATAGTTTTGGAAATAATCATTTTAAGAAAGCCGTTACGTACATATTTTCCTCTTGTGAAATAAGCAAAAATGCCTTTAAGTAACTTTGTGAGTCTATACAGCCGCTATAGTTCATTAACTCATATTTTTATTACAAGTTTTTCATATGTTTGGTTCTCTTGGTTGCCGTTACCAGTTTTTTTTACACTATAAAGCGGTAAAGGTACTTTAACTGTTTTATTGTTAATCTATTTTTATTATAGAAGTTTACTTTTGTTAAGCTAAAACGCCGTTAATTGAAAATGCTAGACTTTTATGTGATTAAGGATGTTTAACGGCATTATAGGTTAATATATGACATACTTGTATTTTGACTTTACGTATGTTATAAGCCAGTGGCGGCATTTCCAAAACTAAACATACATTAATTGTCCGTCATTATTAGACTAAAATGACGTTATCTCACACTAATACACAATAAAGCCGTTAACTAATCTCGCGCGGATCGGGGGGCAGCGGCTATGTAACGATCCTGTTCCGAAATCAGAGGGGTCTGGGGTGAAACTAGAGCATCGCACAGCAGGTACTTTTTGGGTGAGGACTCGAGGACTCCAATAAAGAGCTTTTGCGTGAAAGAGTAACTGTAACAAACATACATACATCCACATATACAAACTTTCGCATTTATAATATTTGTAGGATACATCTATGTCATAATCTATGTCTTATTATCTATTTACATATATAAAAGCGAAAGGTCATTTATTCACTCATCTCGAAATCTCAGAAACTACAAAGGAGCTAGGCCTAGGAGTCTCAAATTTTGTGGGTTCATATAGGACGTAGGTGCTAACTGAGACGGGATATTGCTAAATTCAACCCCTAAGGAAGTAAGAAGGGGTGTCAATGTTTGTATGATTCAAATTCAAAATTAATGTATTCCGTAAAAATGGTTATATTTGTTTGGAATCGTCATAATTTTCCCTTACCGTGCAGTGCGTGATGTGACGACTAATGAGAAACACTGCCAAGGAGCGATTTAATTCCAAGCATTTTTGTCACAAAGATAATCAGATTTTTTTCTGAGAATTGGGAAAAAAATGAAATTTGGCTTTAACAGACATTTTAAACTTATTTATAGACAAATTCTCTTATACTTTTGGGAAGTTTGTTATAGAACCGTATACATTGCCCCATAAAAGAGTTACCTATTTTGCGGAGACGGCTAGCATGAACAATAAGATTACCTATGCTTGTATCTAGTATATACACTTATGTGTGTGGCTTTTTTTTACAAAATGAGTCAATATTTTTATCTACATATAACACATTATCATATATTATTATATATTATGATGCAACGGTTACAATATTTATTTGTATAAATTTCTCAAACTTTGCTTGGCGACCCAGTTTGTAAATAGCCCTTACGACTCTTTTTTTCAATATAATAATGCTATTGATATCCGCGCAGTTACCCCAAAGAAGAATCCCGTACGAAATTATGCTGTGACAGTAATAAACGATTCTAGCCGTATCAACATCAAATACCCGTAAGCCGTCTAATTGTTTTTACTGCATTTACCGCAGAACTTAATTTTGCTGACATTTTCTCAATGTATGGTCCCCATTGTAATTTGGAATCAATGGTGATACCTAAGAACACAGAGTTTCCACAGGGTCCAAGCCATTTACATTAGTGGAAACCTGTCTAACATTGGGTGTTGAAAACTTGATTACTTTAGTTTTCTTATCATTTAAACAGAGATTATTAACATGCAACCAATGAACAACTTTAGAGAGTGCATTGTTAAGTTTGTCATAATCATGTAGTTGTCTATTAAATGTCTTTCTTATCGTTACAGTTTCACCAAACACTACTTACGTGTAAATTATAGTATTTGAATTTAAGACTGAACCGAAATGTATCGAATCTAAAAGAAAAGGTGACATACTTAAAAAAATCCGGTACAAGTTCTGATTATAGGAATAATAATATAGACTGATGTAAGTTTATTGAGACTGATTAACTATTTTAACTAAATACCTAATAATTTTAATTTTAAACATTGTCATATTATTTTAAGTTATTTGGTAAAGTGACTGTGTTAAGATTTGAATACCATATTTTTAAGAATATTTAAATATTATCAAGAAGGCTATAAATGTAGATAAAAAGTTAAAACTAAAATTTAAATAAGGCAGATTTTTTTTTTGTTTTTAGTATAGGATGATTGTTTTTTATTGATAATAGAAATTTACAGTTTGATGTTCAAGGAGAAGAGTCCACTTAGTCTTGATTGTTTATAAAGTATCTCAGGTTTCATTAAGTATTCTGTATGTAAATTTCATTTGATTGAAAATTTATTTTATATTATATTATTTTGAAAGTACAAGTTGTACCTAATTAATATGGATAAATAACTGATGTGATATTTGTATTTGTGAAAACTAAAAGTTCCTAATAAATCTAGTTTTAAGTGAAATTTTGTCAAAGTTAAAACTTTGAGCAAAAATATACCCTATTTTAAAAGCTTTAAAAAAATATATTGACTAGTGATTGATAATATTAAAAAAATGTCTTTATTTCTAGTACCTTTATTAAAAAAATGTCTTTATTTCTAGTAACTTCATGTTGTTAAATATTATTGGTTCACTATTTTTTTATTCCTTCTGTTGCGCTTTAATGCCGTTAAACTATAAGGTTTTTACTTTAACCACGATTAAGCTTAACAATGATTCAAGTTTTTCCCTTAAATTTAAATACATTAATAGGTTACCAGACTTAAAAGCAGTAAAGTACCGTTAAACACACTAAAGTCTAACATGAGTCAGTTCAATATTACATATTATTAAGCTAAATAGACGTTATGTACTTTTGCGACGTTTTAGTTATTCACCAATGAGATTTTTTTTAGCATTTTAACAGACAATAGTTTGCAATGAAATAGATACACTAAAATGCCGTTGCGCTATGCGTAACGGCATTTTAGTCGATGACCGATAAGATTTTGGCAACACCGATGATAAACTAAAATGCAAAAAACGTTTTTTCATGAAATTAAATAATATTTACGATATGACAGGGGAGTCATTCGAAAGTATTAAACTTGTCCTATTTTTTGGTACCACCAATTCTCAAATAAGTGTTGTCATTGAAAAGTTACATCAATTTTAATTTTTTCCGCGGTTTTTGCTCGTTATTCAAAAATACGGTTTTGGTAGATAACGGCATTATAGATATATCACGGCAGTATATGGCGCTGTTAGGTTACTTGTGGTTTGTACAGCTACAATATGTATAGATGTCACTGCATTTTCTTTTCGATGGTGCGATCGATAGCTAAAATGCCTTAGAAAGATTACTGACATCTTTTTTAAATTAAGTTCAATACAGATAAGTATGTTTACTAAGAGGTATAATAATAATACACTTTATCAATAAAAGCTTTTTTTCTTAAATGATTTATTTTTTGATACATCCCTCAACATTTGTCCTGCCGTTTCGGGATAGCCCAGACTAAACAGACCAAGAGAACTCACATTTTTGTAATGACCTATTCTTAACTCTATTCGTGCATTTAGTCAAAACTCGTTTATTTCAGTAAACAAACATTTTATTTTTCTAAATCTGTCACTTACGCTTATCTGATGTTGCATTCGTGTCGGAGACGCGGGTAATTCTGCGAAGATTATGTCCTACGCTTAATTTCCTGTGCCGTCAGTGATGTGTAGGTAATGGGTACTTTGCTAAATGCTCTCACAAGTTTACGAAGTCACAAAAACATGTTGAGAGGATTAGAAAGTGACTTTGATGTATTTTAAGTATCTAGGACGCACTTTTGATATATATAAATGATCATTATCTGAGATAATTCTGTGTAAATGTGTAGTTTTTATACATCTAGATATAAGAAGCAAAAACTTAGTAGCCCCTTTTAGGAAAATTGGACGGACGGAGGAATATGACATTTCGCACACTTACATACCTATCTATCTTATAATATGAAAATGAATCGCTGAATGTGTTGCTAAGCGCAAATTTAGAGCTGAACCGGTTTCGCAAATTTTTTGTTTGTTGTGATTGTTATGGTTGGAAGAAGGTCGAAGAATACTCGAATAATTAGAAAATTTACGAATTTAAGAAAACTGAACTGCAGTATTATTTTTGTCATGAATTGGCATAACTGTCAGTTGTTTGAAATAGCTGTCAACGATTGAAAGAAAACCACATTATTTGTGAGTATCATAGACTGTATATTAAGACGAGATTTCCATGGGAACGGAATCTACGCGGGTGAAACCGCGCGGGACAGCTAGTATATACAAGGTGTAACGGAAAGGGTATAAGTATACATAGAAAGAGCAAGGCTTCTTTGGATCTTCTTTGATTTAGTGTTGAATCAACGTGTTGCAGAGTTGCTGTCAACATGTTGCCAAGCTCTCGCCCAACGAGCGTAAACATCAGTTTAGCAACTAATAAAGTAAGTTGCTAAACTGATGTTAAGTAAAGCAACTAACTAAAATGTTGCCTTGTGTGAACGTGTTTGCAACAGTTTATAAACATGGCAGTAGTTTGGAGCAATGATAAAATAATGCAATTAATAGAATTATTTGAATTAAAATCCTTATTATGGGATTCCTCTTATGGGAATCCACCATCTTTTTTCTTTTTTTTTATTAGAAATCCTCAGATACAGAGAACACTTCTTCCTCGGGCAACATTTTAACGCAGACTGGCGTGTGGACAACCTTTAGTGATTTAAACAAAATTTAATCAAAAAACGGGGAGAATCCCTATTTTATCAACAATGTTTATCAACCATGAATACGAGGCTTAATATTAAAAGTTCAATTTAATACAGTTTTAGTTAAGACAGGACAACGTCTGTCGGGTCAGTTTATATAGAAGAGTGCAGAATGCTGATATTCTTTTGAATTGTGGCCGAATTACTATACTATGTAAATATGTAGTACCGATGTACTGTAACCTTAACTTATGGTCAGTAAACTTTTTATTATTTTTTAATTTCGACCACTGGATGACATGGCTGTTTTTAATTCATCAAATTTCTTAAGGCGCGGTGAATAGACGACTTTTACGTATTAGTTTTGTCACTGTTGCTCCGCGTAGAAATGAAAGAGAAGCGAAGAGACGCCGCGATGGCGCAACGTTTCGTTCGACTCGTTCGAGTTATTTAATACATTAATCCTTGCAAATATCTTATTCCAATCGATAAATAAAAACAACAGTTCCCTTTATTATTATATATTACATCACTGTTATTAATATTATCAAGATTTGTTTATAAATAATACAGTTACAATTGCTACAATTTCAATTTAAATGGTTAGTTTAATGGTTTTTTTTATCGAGAAAATTTACCGAAAACGTGTTTTGAACACAATGGTCCCCCCATAAATATGATCAAGATTAACATATATTTTTTTAGCTGCTCTAAAATGTAAACATTTGGCTAAAAAACTGTTTTGTGAAGCCTATTTTGACTAAGTACAGCGCCTTAAACGGGTTTTGCATGATAGAGACTTGTAAACATACAAACTTTGGGCTTACAGGTTTAAGGTTTAAATATTTTTTTCTTTATTTATGGAACGATAATTTTAACTTAGAAATAAACTAATTAATGTCCAAAACACATGTTAAGTGTCTTACGAGTTTCTAAAAGCATGGTTAGTTTAGTTCAGATTTTTATATTGTTCAGTATTTTCATGTTTTGGAAACTGAATTTGATGACACAGCTAAGTTAACGTACCTGACATTAGCGGATTGTTGCTTTGATCGAGATTTGTGAAACCGGAGTAAGTATAACGTTGAGAATAAAAATAGCTATGTAGGAGAAGGCAAAATTATATTGTAGTTGTTTGAGCAAGTATATAAGAGTGGGTTACGAAATAAAAAGCCAAATAAGTCAATAGATCTTTATATTAAGTATTCATTGTAACGGTAATAAATATTGACATCATATCATAATATATTTTTTTAATCACATCCACAATAAATACCAGTTCAATGTTTTGTTTGACACTCCAATAACACTAAGATCAATTACAAAAATTTCAAAAATATTTAATATCGAGAAGTGACTATTAAATGATTGATCATAGAATAAATATCCTTTTAAACATACCCAAGCCTACCACGTTTAGCAAGCGGGGTGGTGACCGCAGAGACACTGCGGCCGTTCCCTGGCATCTTACATTCTACAACAATCGGGATCAATCACTAAACCATCCAGACTCGGAAGGTTTAAATTTCACACTAAGTTTTCTAGTATAAATCGGAAATCAAACTAACTACCTCTGAGACATCATTATATTTAGTTAAATAGCAACAAGCTTAACAATAATATGTACATAAATAATATTTTACGCATAAAGAAATTTATAATTTAAAAACACAATTATGGATACACTTTAACTATAAGTGAGCGAGTGCAATTAAATAAATGGATTATACAAAAACATAAAATATGGTGACTTGTTCTTGCATACGGATAGACTTTTTAAAAATAATATATCTATTTACAGTATCACAAAACAGAACTGTAATATTGGTAAATTTCCGTTTTTTGGCCGTTCTACTACCAATGGGTAAAAAAATACCCCGTACATATTAACACTTAGGTAATATAAATTGACCTATATATAAATTCAACAAAAACAGTTTGGAAAATAGACATTATATGCTTAAAAGTTTACAATAAAATATACATAAATGGATCTAGTTAAATCAGCCATTTAATAGGACGGCTAGCGCGTTAATTAAACGCCGACATTCAATGAAATAGCTAAAGGACGATTAGGCAAATCGTTGAGTTTAACTTTTAACTATTGGTATGCACAACAGGTTAAGGGTAGTTAAAAAAAAATACCGATTAACCTAACCAATAGAATTCAACAGGAAGACAGGGTCCAGAGTCTACTATCGTAATGGCGTGTCCAAGAACTGTCAATGACAGTTCAATGGTCGGTTTTTTATCCCATTCCCATTCCCAACTGACGTCTTAATGGTGTCATTATGACGCCAGGATGACATTAGCGTAGTTGAATATAATAACAAATGGCACAATACTTAAAAAAATAGCAGACTCGGCCCCCAGGTCTCGTTTAGGTCGGTGATGTAATAAAAGAACTTAATTTAAATCACCTGCCTGATATTATATCAGCAAAACTCAAGCACGCAAGCGGTTGCATACTATAAACAATCAAGTTAAACGTTAAGTGATGTTAGTTCAATCAACGATTGGCCTAGGCATTCAATTAAATGTCGTCGTTTAATTAACGGGCTAGCCTTCCAATGAAATAGCTGATTAAACTAGATGGCTGCGATACCTATATAGGCATTATGTGCCAATCGACCTTATGGTAGTGCAGAGACAATGTAGGAAGTTGCTTCACAACAAATCGAATACTATTTTATACATTATACTTTTAGAAGAATATGAAATTTAATTATAACAGCCATAATATTCTAACAGATTAAAATGCAACATACGACCAAATGCTTCTGATATCGAAAAATATATACATATTATACAATCTTTGTGTCAAATCTTTGGGATCAAGTTTCATGACGGTTGTGCTACGCGTAGTTTTATCAAAGAGGTGCCTTAACTATAGTAGCTTAAATGTGCATGAAGACTTAAAACAATTTAATAAGTACGTCAGTAAGATTACCAAAAAATATGGGACGAGTACTTTTTTTTTTCGTTCCTCAATCAAAAAATTACGAAGATACAGCGCGTTGAAATTTCGTGTGACGTCACTTCTGTACTGCGCGCAGAACTAGTTGGCCGCGCCTTAGGTGTGTGAGCGGCGCGACGGGGGCGCGAGCTGACAGTACTCAGTGCGGGTATAGCCAGGTGAGTCCGCAGAGTCCGTAACATTTAAAGTGCATACGTTTTTTAAAAAACGGAAAGCCGTCAATAGTTTAGAATATAAAACTCAGTCAGAATAATTTCATATACTTAATTTGTTTTTGGTTTATTTTACTATGCATTACAATATAATTAGATATGTACAATATAAACTTCTTAAAGTTCAATTGTTTTTTTATTTATTCTTTTCAATAATTGAACAATTATTGTTCACGATATCTCGATATTGGACATCACTGTCTATTCTCATGTGCGTTGCGAGCAGTAGGCCTCACCCGTGTCGCACCTCAGGCGCGGACAACTAGTTTCGCGCGCACTATAGGTACAATTTTACCTAATAGTGACGTCACAAGCACTCCTCTCCAGAACTTGATAGTTTGTTTTTGCTTTGTATCTTTATCAATCTTTACTGATTTAATAAATAAAAAAAATACGAGTCCAATATTTTTTAGTAATCTAACTGACGGACTAAATAGATTTTTTTAGTCTTCATGGGAGCGATTGGAGATATTGTTTAACAAAGTTGACGATAAAATGAAGCCACTATTTACAGTCAAAACACACATAATATATTTTATACGAAATATATACTATTATTTCCTAGTTTTTTTTTTATGGGACCAATCCCTCTCACACTCCCGTCACTGTAACTCCTGTAAGCCAGGATCAACAGCGGCACACACGAAAGAGGCTCTAAGCTGTTAGGCTTAGGCTGGTCCCGGGACACCTAAATGTCTTGGATCCCGCATCGAATTTAATCAGAAAGTTTATAGGAGGAGTTGGAAAGTAAAAATCCACTTCCCTCCAGCGCAATCGGGATACATAAATACGAACGAAAGAGATATTTAACCTCAGGAAGAGACACTTACAATTGGATAAGCCAATTGCAAAGCACCACGGACATTGTGTTTTTTTTAAATATAGGGTCCTATTTTATACGAATCCTAGTATTTAACGAATTACAAGCGACCCGCCCCGGCTTCGAAGGGGGGGCAATGCTAATGTTTTATACATAAATGCCTTCCTCATGAATCACTGTATGTATTAAAAACCAGCATCAAAATCCGTTTCGTAATTTTAAAGATCTAAGCATACAATACGGACATTGGACAGTCAGACAGCGGGAAACGAATTTGTTTTATACTATGTAGTGATAACAGAATATACACTATTATATCCTAATATTAAACCATTAAAGACGTTGACTCATATCAAATTATGTGTTACAATGACGTTTATTTGTAAAAGTATTTGTCATAAGGAATCTAAATATAATAATTTTAGTTCATAAAATTGAAAGATGGCTATATAAATTAAACTAGAAAAATATTTTTTTAGTGTCTACCTTTAATCGCCGAAAACTATTTTAAGACGTCTTGGTCTTGGTAAAAAAAACTTAATTCTCTGGCTTCAATCGCCTTTTGAGCCTAAATATCATCAGGGGTCTTTAGCGGTGTATTTTTAGGTGCTGCCTCATAGGATAATATAGTGATGGTTATACCTAAATATAATGGTAAAGAAAAAAATGTCCTTAGACCGGTCTCAGGTCTCAAAATTACCTGATATTTTATAGCTGCTCTTTTATAATTAGACACATAATTTTTGTAATATAGTCGCAAGAAGAAACAGGGTAAAATTCTTATGGTGTTACAGCTTCGACTGTTTTATGTTGTCTAGAGGCTTATAGCTTTCCAGAGACTATGAAATGAATATATATTTTTTTTTTTTGTAATGTCCATGTATTACACACAAAGAAATGTTTATACTTTTACATTGAAAAAGGTGAATTGACGATGCAGTTTTATATCGAACTAGTTTTCCACGCGCGGTTTAAATCGGGTTTTTTTTTTCTGACGGACATATGTATTTAGCCCTGAGGCTTTTGCTACTTCACCGGGCATAAAGGCGAGCAGAGCTCCAGCCTAGATAAATGGTTTAAACACTACAAACTAAGCAACCTGCGCAAGAACCTGGGCGTCCCTTGTGGGATTTGGCCCTCGGCTCAGGGCGGTCGCTGACGGGGAGATTGGGGGATTATGGCTTTTAGTTTAGGGGAGTTTTGTGCAACTGTCGCTCTACTTTACAGTTCGCGGGCCTGGAGGGCTTCGGGTCTACGAGAACGGGTCGCGGAGAACTAGTTCGCCAATCTTACTACAGGATAACATAGCTTCCTAATGGTGAACGTATTTTTGAAATCAGACCAATTGTTCCTAAGATTATCGCGTTCATACACTCTTCAGCTTTATAATATTGGTACAGATAGCATATTTTAAATTAAGCGTTTTCAACAAGGTCTTACGCTAGGTTCGGAGCGGGCGCGACAGTCGGCCGCTTGTAACAAAGGGGTAAGCTTGTTAATCAAAGGCCTGATGTTAGTGTGGAGCCATTCCTCTGTGCTCCGCTCGCCGGTTATAGCCATCAGACCGGCTGAAATGTCGCTTTGTATTGATATCAGCTCTTGTAGCAACCTGCAATTAAAAAATTACAATGTTATGGACAATATAAAGCGACCGTAGCCCAATGGATAGGGCGTTAGACTTGCGATCTTGTGGTCGCCGGTTCGATCCCCAAACATTGCACTACCGACGTGAAAAAAAAAAACTATATTTGGACTTTACTGGTGATTCAGTAATGCAGCGAGTTGCATCTGAGACATATGTCCTATTTATAAAAAAAACAAGCAACAAACGGTCATCATCAGCCAGTATAGCGTCTACTTCTGAATATGGATTTGCTCCAGGGGAAAGGTTTTGCCAGTCACCACGCTTGGCAGGCGGATGGGTGACCGCAGTATTATGTTGTAACACACAAGGAAACGCTGCTGCCCTGATATACGCTTGTTTTAGGTGATGTTATAACAATCGAGACCAACGGCTTTACGTTCTTTCCGAGGCACAAACGGTAGTCCCTCGACCAACTAGACCCAGAAAAAAATCTTGGAATTTACACAGACTTCTTATTCGCCATGGGTATTACATTTGTATGATTTTTTGTCGATAAATACGATAGGTACTTGATTTTAATATTACAATACTTAGCTGGAAGCCATCGGTACAATATGATAGATTTATCGCCTACTCAAGCATAACTGCAATGTTAAATATGAGATTTGCTTTATTTTTTTATCAGGCGCTTAAAATATTGACAAACAACACTTTAGTCGATATTTTTATTGCCGTGATAGTTTCAGTATTATCGTTGTAAAACAATGAGAGATGCAAATGGGAAGTACCTAAATAATGGCCACCGTGAATTTCAATAATTCTATTTATCAGGGCCACTACGACGCGGTGACCGGCCGACCAGGGGGCCGAGTCTGCTATTTTTTAGATTACCAAATGGGAAAAAAACGACCATTGAACTGTCATTGACAGTTCATGGACACGCCATTACGATAGTAGACTCGGGGCCCTGATATCAGAATGAACGGTCACCCCTAAAATGTAGTTTTTCTTCTAGATTACGATGGAAGCAATTGTTTGAGAATAGCAAACAAATAGAAGCAATAGGGAAGTAACTCTTGGGCATATATTCAACGCTAAATACGCCTCGTGACCGGCCATCCTGATGGAGACGGCATCGAATCCCTCCGAGACTTATAAACCCTAATCCTTACTAATATTATAAATGTGAAAGTAACTCTGTCTGTCTGTTACGCAATCACGCCTTAACTACTGAAGCGATTTAAATGATATTTGGTACAGATATAGTCTAAAGCCTGAGAAAGATCATAGGCTATATTTTATTATGAATTTCCCACGGGAACGGGAGTTACGCGGGTGAAACCGCACGCGGGAAGCTAGTACCTTATAAATACTTACTGTTGCGTCGCCATCACAACCCCATCCACTTGTATAGGAGCCGTGTACTGTCGTTCTATTTGCCACGGGTTGAGCCATGTTTGTACGCTGGAATAGAAACAGAAATTATTGATTGTATGTTCGTCGCACGTACTTTTTAATTCATTGTGTAAAAATTACACAAAACTTAGAAGCTACCATTGAACACCGTGACAGGCTGCTGCTGGAGGTGGATTCTTTTGATGAATGTAGATCTCTCTATGAACAGGCACTAAATAAAATGAAGGGCTTGATTCTTCTTTGAAACACGCGAAACCATTCGCGCTTCATAAACCTTGTAGATAGCATAGGGGATTATAATCAGCTGTTCATGTTATTGTTATTGATTTTATAAAAATACCGTGACAGTTAAATAGACGAAAAACTATATGTTAAAACTATTTAAATAAATATAAAATTATAGTTTACTAGCTTCCCGCGCGCGATTTCACCCGCGTAACTCCCGTTCCCGTGGGAACTTCATAATTAAATATAGCCTGTATTAATCAGTGATAGTGCAGCATTGTATGGTGAAAGAATTCTTAAAATTGGTCCAGTACTTTTTGAGCCAATTCGTTACAAACATACTTACATACAAATCTTTCCTCTTTATAATATTAGTATAGATTATTAAAATCACTATGCTTAGGTTTATGTTAGTAAAATTTGAACGATCGATTCGCTCGTTTCAAAGAAGAATCAACCAATGAATACCAGTCATGTTTTCCCGAGATCGCTTAATCACGTCGTGACATAGGTTAAGTATCCATACAATTGCGTTAGCGACTTTCTACTAGCGATCACTCCGGCATTTGTCTAGGCCCTCAGGTTTGCACTCGTCGGTAAAGAGGAGGCTCATGTTCAGCGGTGGACGTAAATAATGTTGAAATGAATGGAATACTCACAGGTCACAATTGACAGTGAAGTTAACTCTTTCCTTCAGCACACACAAGCCGTGAACAGACCGAGCCAAGTGCTCGCCGGGCCACTCGCAAGATGGCAGCACTTCCAATACCAACCTCTCTGGGAAACACAAAGATATGTTAAGGCTATTTCTAATATATCTAAAAGGAGTTTTGACTCAATCACCATCATCGCTTGGTCGTCTACCAAGTGCGAACTAGCATTCAAAAACTCAACATTTTAATTTAATTTATTCCATAAAAAGGGTTACATTCGTTTGGAATCGTCATATTCTTCCCCTATGTCCTCTTTATTTCTCTTTACTTCTAGCCTCAGCGGCGCCCTGAGTCGTGGTCCTTACCCCTTAAGGGTGCCCGCAGGCGTGTGTCGCTTAAATTTAATGGAATTTGGCTGAGGACGTCTGATCTGGCCACTTGACCGGTCATTGCACTCTAAAATATGCTTTAATATTTTTTTTTTTTTTTATTTATAAAATGTTTGTATGAAATAAATATAGCAAATAGATATTAACGTTGATATTAAGAGCTTATTTACTAACACAGGACTGACAGACTTCTAGCACACCTGAAATAATTTTAAACATAATTTAATAGTAAATGTTACCTATTTATAATTAATGTTATAACATTAGGCATTGTTAATTTTCTTGACAAGTACAAGTGTATGTAAATACCTAAGTGCTGAATAAAAATCGTTTATTTCGTTATCGTGCAGTGCGTGACGTAGCGACTATTAAGAAACGCTACCAAATAAGTAGAAACCTCTTTTTATTTTTAATAGTATTCTATTAACTTATGAACATAATTTTCTATTTTGTTCCAAAGATAATTAGAAATTTTATAAATAAGCCCTGCTACATACCCTACCTATTCTGGAACACATATTTGCAACTTACAATGGCAAATTGATAGTAAATACTATTTTTTTATGAGATTTATAAATTTATACCACCGGCACGATCAATCGATAAGGATCCTAGTAATAAATTAAAATATTACCTTTGGGTTGATTTTCTGGATTGTGAACCACTTTCAGACAACTCGCAAGGCTGGGTATGGAGACCGGCATCAGCTCACACAATGTCGCGTAATGATCGTATCTGAAATATAGTGTTACATTTATAAATCTTTGTTTTAATGTCATAAGGTCGATTAAAGGCAATAAAGGGCATACGTACTGTCAACAAACGAGATAGGTTTACACCGTCAGTATCAAATAATGTAAGTAAATATGTTTTTGTCACTATTACAGCCAGTTATTCATTATAGGTGAAGAGTTTGCTGCTAGCTGTGTACAAATACACATAACAGTAAACTCTTCTCATAAATGTGTACATAAAAATTTTAAATGCATTTAAATGGGTGTAAACCTACCTATATTGTTGACTGTACATCATCAGCCCATGTTACTTCCACAGCTGAACATGGGCATCCTCCCGAGGAAGGACATAGTCACCAAGCATGGCAGGTGAGTTGGTGACCTCATTATTATGTTTTAACACCATATTATTTCGCTGCTACCCGCTCCCAAGTACACGCGTTTTATAGATATATTATAACATACGGAACCAACCAACCAACCAGACCACGAAATCTAAGATTTCTTATCCACGTGGGGTTCGATCCCATCCCACCCACCATATAAGTAAGCTCAGGGCAAACACGTGCATTTGGAATCACCGACTTCCAGATTATTCTAAGTAATTTTCCAAGAGAACATTTTGCCCGATATGGGTCGAAACCGGCACCCCGGTAGTTACGGTCAAACGTATTACGCTAGACCAACTAAGAAGTAAGGAAGTTGGTAGGTATACATAGATAGTTATCTACACTAATTTTAGAAAGAGAAAAGATTCGAATTAATTGTTTGCATTGAATAGGCTCCAAAACTACTGGACCGATTCTTACACCTTTAGTAAGGTACGTTATCCAGGACTAATAAAGGCTAAGTATATTTAATTATGAAATTCCCACGGGAACTGGAGCTATGCGGGTAAAACCGTAAGAAGCTAGTAATCAGTCACCAAAAATGAAAATCGTCGAAAAAGAATGTCATGCACTCCAAGTTGTCATACCTAGACCAACCTATGAGGAACCTATTGGGCTGTCTACCCTATATATTACCGCTAGAGCAACTCAATGCTTCTATACTAATCTTTATATATATAATTCTTCTGTGAGTGTGTATGTCACTGAACTTCTCTCAAACGACTGGACCGATTTTGATGAAATTTTTTGTGTGTGTTCAAGGGGATCTGGGAATGGTTTAGATTCACAATTTTGTCCGCTGGACAATGTTTTTTTAATTAATTTTTAATTTATTAGTAGTTGCCTGAAAACCCCTTAAAACAGCCTTTTTCTTTTTCCCATACAAACGTTTTCTAACTAAAATGAGGAGTCAATTTGAGCTTTATTCTTTTGCTAAGATTTTTTAGGGTAGGTGTAGGGTAGGGTCGGGGTAGATTAGGGGTAGGTGTAGGGTAGGGGTAGTGTAGGGTAGGGGTAGTGTAGGGTAGGGGTAGTGTAGGGTAGGGGTAGTGTAGAGTAGGGGTAGTGTAGGGTGGGGGTAGTGTAGGGTAGGGGTAGTGTAGGGGTAGGAGTACCGCATAAACGAAGTCTCTACGGCCCAGTTTATTTTATACAAATGTTTAGGTCTTTTATGTATCGATTGAGGCAGTACGAAGTCTGCCGGGTTATGCTAGTATTTTATAAAGAAACGACTGGATTTTTGCTTGATTTTTTTGCCTTGAATAGGTTCTAAAACATAGACCGATTTAAAAAAAAATCGCCATTCGAGAGCTACTTTGTCCAGGACAAAGTTCAATTATAAAACTTTCAAGGGCACTAGAGAAGCTAAGTAATTATTAAAAACCCTCCACCACCAATATACAAGTTGTCATACCTAGACCAACCTGTGAGTATGATGCCCGCGAAGTTGACCTCCCGCCCGTACGTGTTGATCTCGTGGAGCCACGCGTCTTGGTTGCTCACGTAACGCGCCACGGGGGATGTTAGCTGGAGATATTGATTTCAATAAGAGTCATTATTGCTATCATATGGAACCCAATATAAGGTGTCGACACAGAGCGTTTAAATTTCAAAATATATTTAAAAAAATATCAAAAATGAAAGAAAGAAAAAGCATTTATTGAACACACAAAAAAATACTAGATAAGAAAATAAAAAGGTACATAATGCAAGGGATTGCATGGATTTACATTAAATATTACAAAACATGTCATCATCATCATCATCATCAAAAGCCCGTTTACGTCCACTGCTGAACATGGGCCTCCTCTAAACAGACCTTGGCAAGCCAGGATCGTAGAGGGATATTGCCATAATCACCACGCTTGGCAGACGGATTGGTGATCGCAGTAAGATGTAAACCTTGAGCTAATAGATGCTAGATAGATCCATCATCCATATGTCCCTTAGTCGCCTTTTACAACACCCATGGGAAAACATGGGGTGGTCTATTCTAAGCCGGAAACCACACGGCACCGGAAACCACACGGCCACACGGCATTACAAAACATGTAGTGTGTTCAAATGGCAGCAGCTCAGCATATTGTTACAGCCGCGAGGCGACTGCAATGCAGATTTTCAGCTGCCTGCCCAAGTGAGTCACAGATAAGTTACTAATAAAATAGATAATTGAGTACTTCTTGATCAATCCTTACTAATATTATAAATGTGAAAGTAACTCTGTCTGTCTGTCTGTTACGCAATCACGCCTTAACTACTGAAGCGATTTAAATGAAATTTGGTACAGATATAGTCTAGAGCCTGAGAAAGAACATAGGCTATATTTTAGTTGAATTTCCCACGGGAACGGGAGTTACGCGGGTGAAACCGCGCGCGGGAAGCTAGTTACAAATAAAACTTATATTACCGAGCGAAAATGTTGAAGAGCAAAACATATCACGTCATCTTGAAACTTAATAATATGTTTTGTTCCCTGGTAAATGTAAACAGATAGATAAAGAAAACTAGATGTTTAGGAGAGATAAGGCTATTGTAATGCCATTTGCAGTAGCCGCGCAATAAATCACACGAAAGACAATCAACGCCATCTAGAAACTAGTAAACTAACTAACCTATATCGCACAACACAAGTTTGCAATCCGGTTCGAATAAACAAGGTGTAACGGAAAGGGTATATACATAGAAAGAGCAAGGCTTCTTTGGATCATAACAAACGATATGGCAAGGGTTTCAACTCAAAATAAAATACTCCAAAAATTGATGCCAAATTGTCGGTTTCATATGTTTCCTAAATTCAAATCATAACAAACGTGTCACCGCACTACGTGGGTCAATAACTTTCCACGGTCGTTGACATCGATCAGCTGATTGAGTGCTAGTGATGTCATCATCATCATCAGCCCGTCTAACGTCCACTGCTGAACATGGGCCTCCTCCCGAGAGAGGGTAGTTGCCATAGTCACCACGCTTGGCAGTCGGGTTGGTGACCGCAGTATTATGTACCACACAAGGAAACGCTGCTGCCCGTTCCTTGATATACGATTATTATAGATGATGTTATAAAAATCGGGACCAACGCCTTAACGTGCTTTCCGAGGCACGGAGGGTAGTCCGTCAACCAACCAGACCCGGAAAGAAATGTTAGAATTTACACAAAGATTTTCTGTCCGGCGTGGGGATCGAACCCACGACCTCCGAGATTTAAAGCGAGCCAAATACCGCTACGCTACGGAGGTTGTCTAGTGATGTATTTATTTCAATTTGAAAAGTTTGGTTTCTGGTATCGATGAATTTAAAAAAATCATTACTTCCGGACTTGTAGAGATAGGATTAAATAACCCTTGCCATATCGTTTGTTATGATCCAAAGAAGCCTTGCTATTTCTATGTTTATACCCTTTCCGTTACACCTTGTATACAATTTCTTATTAGTAACGAATTGCCGTCACCCGCCAAGCATACCACCTCTGCAGGCAAAGATCTTCCTTTTATGTGGAGAAACACCACCAACCTTCCATACCAGGGGTGGCCAACTTAATAAGACCTAAGATCGTCTGTTTACTATGTTCGATCGACCATATGGCATATCAACCTACCAGACCACGAAATAAATCTTAGATTTACACTAAGATAGGCTTAGGACCGACAGCTTAACGTGATTTTCAAGGCACAGTTGTATCACCGACTTCCAGACTATTCTAAGTAACAAATTTTTACCCGATCCAGGTATCGAATCCGGCACCCCGGTAGTTACAGTCGAACGTATTACGCTAGAGCAACGAAGTAGCAAGGAAGTTGGTTTACTATGTTCGATCGACCATATGGCATACATAACGTTGAATAATAAATACCAAGGTATTTTAACAGATTATTTATTATACGACAAACTTAGTGCATCTGTGGCACCCTACGTGTATATGAAGACTAACATGAACTAAAATATAACTTTTTGTTCTATAGGTCGATCGACTGTAATGGCTGCCAAGATCGACCAGTCGATCGCGATAGACCGGTTTGCCACCCCTTCTCTATAAAAGTAATGTCAATAGAGGAGGAAGCCCAAAAAATTTGCTTCTGGCCTTTATAGAAACAACTAGCAAATAGCTGAGCCCGCGTCGTGGCTTTGAGTTGCAGTTTCAATTATTTTTATAAGACCCTTTTTTCGCTATAAAAAGTTAAAGTACATTTCTCATGCTCTACACTATCTGGACATGGAGCACTATTATAAAAAGAAAACATCTTTGTAATCATTACCCATGTTTGGAAACGAATAAATGATTTAATATTCTTAAATATTATTAATTTAATTTAAATCAGTTCAGTACTTTTGGCGTGAAAGGCCTACACAAGACAAACAGACAGACAGAGTTATTTTCGCATTTATTATAATTATTAGTAAGGATATAGTAAGTTATTTGCAATTAATTATTATTTTACCTTGCAGGATCCATCAGCTCCTTTATACGCGGATCCTACCCATATTTGCGGGAAGATGGCCCGGTAGTTATGCCATATAGCTGGCTCAATGTTGAAGCACTCAGCCGGCTGGTAGTGCCACACCACTGGCTGTACTAGATCACCTAGGCCAAACCCTGGAAAGGTAATTTTAAGGCAATTGAGTATTATAAGGCAAGAGGTTTCACCTAAGTTGGATTTTGGACATTAACATCTACTGCTGACCATCAACCTCCTCTTAAACGACCTTGGTAAGGCACGGTCATGGTCATGGACAGTATCTACTGTCCATGACCATGACCGTGCCTTGCCAAGTCTAAGAGCTTCCCAATCATTTGTCTAAACCATGGATAGGTGTTGAGCCTGGATGAGGTTTTGACGATTTATGTGAGTTTACCCTCCGCAACCGGCAACACAGGAATTTATTTAGTGCGTGCCTAGTGCATTTTTTTTAATTAATAATGTTAATCTAGGTAATCTAGTTATGAGTATTTTTTGAATAAAGATAGAGTTTGTAGTGCACTAAAAAGAATAGAACAAAATATGTTCAGTTTTCTTGATTTCCACACATAGCCTTTTGAATGGGCTTTTGTAAGTGACCATCCTGGTTTTACGGTTTTACTTTACCTCCTTAAATATAACCTATTCAAAAAATTAAAATCAAAAATATCTTTATTTACTACACATTGTTTTTAAAGTGTGTGAGTCTTTTCTTTTAAGTTTATTAAACCTGTATTAGAAAAGGCCCCTCTCTCTCTGTACAACAATATGTCAGTAGTAACATAGGTGGGTAGTCACTAATACTGCAGAGACTATCTTATTTATTTAAAAAAACAACTAAAATTAATAATAAAAATAATATAAGGAATATAAGTACATTCCTTATTATTATTTATTTTATTTATATACCTATAATTATAATTGATTACAGATAAGTAGTTCGATTATCAAAAGTATTTAGAGTTAAGAATTAAAATTTACTAACCTTTAATAAACTCCACAGCGATAGGCCTCAGCATGTCATCCCATATCAGCACTGTTAGATCTGGCTTCACATGTTTGAGCCACAATGCCAGCTGCCGGATATGATCCAGCAGTAATGCATAGTGCTTGTATTCCATGGTAGCAGCCCTCGTTTCACACGCTTTACATTTCGCCGTGTACCATACCTGATGAAGTATATAGGCCATTTTATAATATCAACATACTTATTATAAATATATAACATATATTGTCATTGAAAATTTAACAGTGCATGTCAGAAATAGTAATAGTTTGACACCATAGGTAAATAGAGAAAGACTCGTAGGAAGCTAGGATAGGGTCCGGTCGTCCTCACAAGGCGAGGCTCCCGACGCGTTCTATGCTTCAGACCCGATCCCAGCCCGCGCTGGTTGATCTAAATTATATTTTATAATAAGCGATTATCGCATGCCATAACAATATTGGTAAATTTTATTTAATAACATTATTGTTGAAATGTAAACAGATTAATTAGTTAAGATTGTTTTTATTTTTATTTTTTGTCTTCATTATCATTGTATTTGACTTAAAATAAGATGAGATGTTTTCTAGCCTATAGGTTAATCCAGGGTATAACCTATCCCAGTGCAAAATTTCAGCCAATTCCATTTCGTCGTTTTGGCGTGAATGAGTAACAAACATCCATCCATCCATCCATACTTACAAACTTTTGCGTTTATAATATTAGAAGGATAAGTCCCTATTTCCCTTGAACACGGCATCACGCGTAAACGACAGATATAGCTTACTAATTTTTTGTTGTGTATGTTACTGGCAGTCTCCGGCAGGTTCTTAAGAATGAAAAAATAAGAAAAATGGCCGGAAAATAAGTTTAAGAATACTGATCCTCCATATAAATTTGTCTTATGTTACCTTAGCTCTGTTGACAAAATAAACTTTGTAATGTAAGCGTATGGCGTTTGACATAACATTGACCAAATTGTGCTGCTTTTAATGCACATCACGGTCAGTTCAGAACTATCATGCCTAATATTAAAGTTCAATTTAATACAGAGTTTTGCTTGAGACAGAACAACATCTGTCAGGTCAGCTAGTAATATATAATTTTACATAGACACACAAGCAATACCAGTCTACTTTATACATTGTTTTACAGGTTTGTATTTGAGTGTGTTTCAACTCTTTGAATCAAAATGTTGGTACAGTCAAAATTGAACCTTATTGATATTTGGTACAAATATGTTAATAATTGAATCTTTATTGACATAAAATGGTGCATGATGTTTGTAAAGTTTGTGCTAAGTGATATACCATAGAGCGCACTGGCCTCTTCAAAGATTGACATTGATGACTGATTTTTAACAGTTATAGCTGGGGATTAACTGCACTAGTGACCAAGTGGTTTCAGTAGAGACCCGGTGTTCTGAGTCTAGATGAGCTTTTGTTCAACTATCTAACTACTAACTTTTCCAATCCTCTGTCTAGGCTAGATATGTGATCTAATTACAATTATATCTGAATTTCTACTCCTTTTTTTAAAGCTAGTCCAATATAGTAGGTATTACAGAACACTATAATTTTGGTGCTATGGAAAAACATACTCATATAAAAATAAGTGGCTTGCAAAAAAAAATCAAAATCCTACCCAACCACTAAAAACATTTGTTCCTCACCTCATCAGCACCAATATGCAAATATTTGGCATCTGGTTGTGCTTCAAGCACCTGTTGTAACATGGACCTCACCAACATTTGTGACTCCATGTTGGAAGGACAGAGCACTGAGGGTGACCGTGGCACTTCTCTACAGTTACGGAATGCTGGATGTTTCAGTACAAACTCCATGTGGCCCATTGTTTGAACAAGCTGAATCTATAAAAGAAAAATTACGTAAACCTATTACAGGCAGTTGCAAATAGTCACAATAATAATTTAGTATTAATCTATCAATAATGACATTTTATAAATGTACAAATTAAGCAGGTATTTTAGTTATTATTTCATACTACAACAACTTCCATTGCATGGCAGTATAACTCTGAGAGATTGTGGGCTCCATCCCCATGTGCAAAATTTAAGATACCGGAATATGTGTCTTGGAAAGCACTTTAAATTGTTGGTCCTGGTTATTATAAAAACATATTATTATAGTAATTGTATAGCAGGTAATGCGCCATGGCATTTTCCTGTATAACATAAACCAGCCTACCAAGTGTGGTGACTTGACCCATGTTCAGCAGTGGACATTACATGGGCTAATGTTTATGATGTAGACAAACACTAAATAAACAAACATTTACGTTGTGTGGTTCTTAACAGAGCTCATCTAGTTACCGTTGTTGAGGAATATCGCCATCACCACACTTAGAAGGTGGATCAGTGATCACAGTAAGATGGTAATTAAACTTGAGCTAGTAGATGCAGCTACGTATTTCTAATAACATGTCTTTCTCACCACTTCTAATCCATGATCCCTAGCAAACTTGAAGATATGAGCAACCTCATCCAATGAGTACATGCTGTCTCCTCCAGCATTCTTCACACTGCCAATCTCCATCAATGAGCCTGAGTATGGAAATGTGTCCTCCCATTCTATGAGAATACCTGTTGCTCCCCATGTCTTTATTTGCAGTAGCACCTGGTTTAATGACAAGAATATTTAATTGATGGCATAAGTGGACCGGTGATTCAAGTGATAAGTAATGCAAAATGCAGTCCAGTGCCATTTATAAATATTTTTTTCCATAATTAATAATTTTAGCACTTACTACATACAACTTGGTTTGCCAGCTCATTAATTCAGTGCTTAGATACTAGTAAAAAAATTAACAATGTACATACTATAATAATTTCTAAATAGACCTTTGATATCATCTGGTTGTTTATGAATATTATCTTTATTATTATTCATTTGAAACTTGATACTATATTAGGGTTGCCATAAGTCCCAGTATACCAGGACATATCCTGGTTTCAAGCATCAAATCCCAGTGTCCTAGCCAACAAGGCAATTATCCCAGTGGCCACGCTCACCAAAAAAAAGAACACTACTTCACAAAACCCATGGCCATGTGGAGCGGATGTCTTCCTTATTTCAATGCCAGTTGTAAGGGTAGTTTTCCTCCCCCCCCCCACCCCGAATTTTGTCCTGGTTAGCACCGAAACATTTATGGCAACTGTATACTATATAAATCAATTATTATTTGTTTATTTAAGTTTGCCTGCACAGAGTTGTGTAGCGGCGGATTTAATGCTAGAGATATTTTTTATCAGTTAAACATTGGGTGATGCACAGACAAATATGCTACCCTCTAACATAATAATATGTTCTTTCTTGCAACATTGAAAGAATTTATAGGTGGTATTCAAATAACTTACCCTTTCAAGATATGGGATTTTCAGTGGAGCACCCTTCAGATCCAAATGGACAATTCTGAAATAGGTTTAAACGCATTTTGTAAAATACGAGTAAATCTACTAATATATTGTGCACACAGCAGATTAAAGTAGTATTTAAATAGATTTCTCACCTATGCATAATTCGATTGTTAACTTCACTTTTAAAATTACAAATTGTGCATATGTTTTTATTATTGTTTTGAAATTGTTAGATACAATATTATTTTCGCTTTGCGTAAACTTACGTAGGTACAGATTGCATCCGTTTATTACCTTCTAATGTTTATTTGAATGGACTTTTTATGTTTCAGTAAAGTAAATAGTTTATTTATTTAATTAAATCATAATCGAAAAACACCGGGCCTTTAGATAATTAGAAGTTTTAGGTCTTGTCGAACCGTCATAAAAATAAAATTTGATTCTGACAGATAATTAGTGTTGCCAATAAACACTTCACTATTTCCAGTGTTTATATATTGATATTTTTTTGCGCTTTGTTGTATCGATTGTAAGCAGGTTCAATGTAAAGCATAGGCATAGGCAATTTTATCGTGAAATCAAATACGCCAATTTTATTTTAGTTCCGTAAGCTACTATTACGACTTAGTATTGTACATTTCATCATAATTGTCACAAAATATACAAAATAAAACATCGCCGACTTAATCGCGTATTTTAATTATACTATCGTCATTCGAGCCCTTTATCATGTTTATTCGGATTTATAAGTTCTGAGGGTGCTACTAAAGATATCAGCGATGAAGATTTTAAAATTCTTTAGAGTGTATCTGCTTGCCAATTTAAAAATAACTTGCAGTGTTTGTACATGAAAAAATGGAGTTAATTTTTAAATTCAATAGACTCCTTACTAAGCTTATCTTGACTTAAAGGTCCAAGTGACCAGGTCATTAAAATCCAAAAATAAAAAATAAAAAAATTACTAAGCTTATATTAAAAAATAAATTTGATACAGTTTTTTTTTCTAAATTACAACGTAAACTATTATACTCTCTTTATCTTTTAAGTTTTAACAGTCAGTCAAATATCTCAAATCCTTTGGTTTTGAATTTTATAAGAATACAAAAAAGTTCTAAAGAGGCGGGTACTATGTAGGTACAAAATCAAACAAATTGTCAAATATCAAAGTTTAATTAGAATACGTATGTAATATTAAAACATTATAAGTAGACAAACTTATTAACTACAATACTTTCAAAAATTCTTGTAAAAAATAAATTCAATGTTTACCTTGCGTAGATAGTAAGAAAATCTTACCAAAATATTTAAGATATAATAATAATGAGACACTTTTAAAAAATATAGGATATTCGTTAAAATGTCAAATTTAAACTTTTTTTTTCACAACAAAATGTAGGCAATTCTATTTAAAGAAATACTATATTCTCCTTAGGAGATTTATATAAAGTAGGTATTTTAAAGCAATCATAATAAATAGGTACCAATAGGTATTACAAGTGTCAACAATCATTATATTTAAAATTACTCCATCAAAATTCAATATATCAAAGTATTTCACTACGTAGACAAGACACACAACTTATATTCATTAAGGTACATTCATCAAACACAATATAAGTATAAAATTGGTGAATACTCACAAACTACACTAATAACGTAATTATCAATATAAAACGAAGTTAAGTTACAAATAATATTATTCTACAATAAAAATATAGGTACTATAAATAAGCAAGTATAATAAAAAGTTTTTACTGTATGTAAAATCGCTTTAAATAAATTTACTAAGATATAAGTATAAAGATAAATTACTAAAGAAGACAAATTTACTAAAAAAGGCACTTGGGCACGGTAGAGCGGGGGCCGGGGAAGAAACAAACTGAGTTCACATAAGATACCCGCCCAGGGTTGGAATCAGACTCTCAAAAAATTATTGTCTGTGGACGTCAAAAAGATAGTATTTTGTCAAAAATTATAGTATTTTGCCAAAAAATACAGAATCGTTTTTTAATTGTAGATTTAAATAAAAAACAAATTATGAGTTGTTTTTTTTTATTAACTAAATGGATAACAAACATGGAAAATAAAAATTAAAGTTAGTGTGTTTGAAAAATTGCACAGATTTGGCACTGCCGTCTGGAAAATATTGAGGTTATTTTACCAAAGTTACTATGATGGTAAAACAACCTCAATATTAGCCAATTCTTCAATATCAGGGATACGTACATCGTCCTTGGCAACAATGCGACGTAGCATGTCGTCAGACGGTGCAAAATCTGTGCAATTTTTCGATTTGCTCTCTTTTACGGCATCACACGTAAGTAGTAGGGCATCTATAGACTGGGTTACTAGTTTGTTGCGTATTCTGGTCTTAGTTAAATTTACTTTACTAAAAACTCGTTCGCAATCGGCGTTTGCGTGAGGCAAGACAAGACAATCAAGCGCAAATCTGCTGATCGCATTAAAAGGTTTGCTTGCAGACATGTCAGACCATTCACTGAGTTTTGCCCAGAATACGTCTGGTCTTTTTTCCGCCTTTAAGTCGTCGTCGATATCAGCCAGTGGCAGCGTGCGCCACTGATCATCCAAAACTTGTAGTGTTTGTAAATCTTGTAAGTCAATTACTCTGGGAAAATTGCAGGCGATCGGAAGAATGCTCGGTGTTTTTTCTCGCACTTGTTGACTAAAAGCATTTTTGGGACTTAACAAGGAAATGCAAATTAACGCTTCGTTACCGAAATCCCATCTTTTTTTAATTTGCACAGTAGTTTCTACAAGAAAATCTTTACATCTACTGAGAAATTCTTTTCGTCTATTCATATCTGCCTTTATTTCAGGTGTGTTGATTTTTGTAGCTACGCCAATTCCTAGATAAAGGAGATCAAAACTCAAGTGTTTCGTTTTGTCCTGTGGATTGATTTTAGATAGATCAGTTTGGTTGACATGTCTTCGATCCATAAAACAAAATAAAAAGTCTTTGTACATTTCTTTTACTTTAGCATCCAGCTCTGTGATAACAACCTCAGCCGACTGAAAGTATTTGTTAAATGTTGTGAATTTTGGTAGCACCCAGGTCAGAAATTCATAATATAATTTGATGTATGGATCCGAAAGAAACTCGAGTATAGACTGCCCCGAGAGAGATCGTTCAGACAATGCCATGTCAGTGAAATACAATTTCAAAGCATCCCAATTGCTAAGAACGCGTGTTACTACTTGCTGAAGTGACAACCATCTTGTTTGTGATGGATGTAACATTTTTTGTGGCTTCAAATCTAAGAATTCTTGAAATTGTTTCAGCGCGGCTGAACGTTTCGAGCTGTTGTGAATGAAACTAAATATGCTTCGTGCCAGCTGTTCACACCTATTTGGTAGTTTCTGACACGCCGCACTGGCACATAGATGTGCAGAATGACAAGTGCACTTCATGATAATAATTCCAGGGCAATCTTCTTTGAATCTGCTGGCAACTGAATTTTCACTTCCCATCATAACATTACAGCCGTCAGACCCAAAACCAACGACATTTTTGAAAGGAATTCCATGATCCATAATGGATTTCTTTAATTTCTTATAAATGTTTTCAGCCGTCGCTCCTTCATTTACGGCGCTAGGGTCATCGTCACTGAAAATTTCGTGAAGATTCCAAAATTTGCTTTCTATTCGCCCAGAGATATCATTGAAAAATCTCACTACGACACATGATGCTTTAGAGTTAGATATATCGGTTGATTCATCGGTCATTATACTGAACTTTGATGTTTTCAATTTCTCAGCCAACTCAGCTTTATGACCTGGACCAACGCCTTTATAAATAATCGTTGCAGTCTTTTTACGAGTAATGTTAGTTTCCTTTAAAATTTTTGAATCTGGAAAGCATTCTTTTAAAAGTTTTCCAAGGTGATCAGCAGAATTAAAAGCTATGTTATGTTCAGCAAAATAAGCAGCCAACTTAACTTCAGCAATTCTAGCCAATTTTACCGTATTATTTTCTTTAGATGTTGAGGGAGACGGAAAAAAGGAAGTGACTGGTTTTGACATACGTATCGAAGTCAAATTTTTTGTGTGTTTTTGTCCTTCAGAATGCTTTAATAAAACATGCTTTTCGGCAATCATAGAAATATTACATGCTATGCACCGTGCTTTAAAATTATCATGCGGATCATGAGTTAGCCACTTACTGAACTTAGGTTCCTTTTCCCAGTCGGGTCTATATTTCTGTTGCCTATGTTTTTCTTTCATCGTCAAATCACCCCTACCTATTCGCTTTTTTTTTGGGGTGGAAGGGCAAGTATTTGTATCGTTATCGCTTTCGCTCATGTTTTTCTTATTACGGAAAAGAAAGAAAACACTCCAACACAGACTATTGAGAGAAACCCACTCCAAATGTTTCACAGTCAAATGACTACCTCAACTATTCACTGAGGCGAATTGTTCTGCGGGCTTCGTTAGCCGTTCATACTTCAAACTATATATCTATCTTTGTCCCACTTATACACAATACGCATATTCATCTCTTTCTGTCAGAGTGACCGATCCAATGAATGAATTGCAAGCTCATAGATGATGTTGCCATACGTAATAAAATTTCTTATACTAAGAGTAATAAAATAAAATGTTAATTTATTTTATTACCCTTAGTATAATTTGTTAATGTACTATAATTTTTTTTGTGTTGTACCTGACACCAAAAATTATAGTATTTTTGCGTCCAATCCTGCCCTCGCGATAGTATATAGTACACGTCGTGAAATTGTAGTACAAATACTATAATTATAGTACGAAATCCAACCCTGTACCCGCCCCTCTCCTCAAGTGCGTATCTAAGGCGCTTAAATGTTAGTCAAACTATAGATGAAAACAAAATATGTTTGACCGCCTATACCAACACCTATCTTCTCTAGCTATTCACTCACGTGATAAAAGTCATACCATTCACTTCAAGCACTTCGTTACTTACATAATGCTTTGTCAGTATTGAACCTATAAAATTACTAAGTACTAACTAAGTATTTAAAGGTGGAACTCTAATGACGAGACTATGGCAGCATTTGACAATCACCAATCATCGCATCAGCACCAATTAATTATTTCATATTTTGCCGCCAAAAAATAACACGATACACAATGGTGTCATTTTTTTAAATCTATTTTACTTGGTGACTCCTTTCACTGGTAGTTTAAGCCTTATGCTGACAAACTTTGTTTATGTGCATAGCCTGTCAATTGATTTTCAACCTTATATTCGATCTTCCAAAACTGTTATTACAATGGCGTAGCTATACTATCTGCTGAGTTCTGTTGCCGATAAAATGACAGGTAATGCTATCAATTGTTTCTTATACCTCCTTTTTTCAGCCGTCTAACTTTTTTTAACTTAACAATTAACGCAACCTTTCTTTCCGTTGAATACTGATTCAAACATCAAGACCTTTAGTATTTCTTCCATAGCTACGCCGAAGTACTACACTGGTATAAATTAATGGGCAATGATGATTTTAATTCCAGGATCCGGTTCTCCAGCCACGTCTTTAGCGAGAGGAGCATTGCCACAAATACGGAAATTGTTAGTATATGGTATGACACCAACTAATACTCCAGAAACGATGACCCAGAAACCAGCTACGTAGAACGCTGCATCCCATTGGCCGGTTACGTCACGGAGAGCACCTGAAATTAAAAGACAATATTATCATTGCTTGTAGTTTTGGACTATCACAAGATCTACGAAGGAATGACGGATCTTTTTCATATGGCCTTTTTAAAATGACATCGGTGCCCATTCAAGGCACAAGAGCTCATTTTGTCACATTTAACTATCATTTCCGTGTTCTAGAAGGTGTCAAAACATGTGTCTATTTTAAAATGTTAATGTTACGTTTCGATAGTAGGTAATATTGTGGTAATACTGATGAAAAATCCCCGCCATTAATTGGCAATGATAAAAAATCACGGTGTACCTTTATGTTGCAGTCAAAACTCTCAACCAGTCAAAAGTACTTTACCAATATATAATGCTAGAAATACTTTTTATAAATTATACGGTACAGTACCTACAGTTACCTACTACAAGACACGGTATTTTAATAATCCTTCTTAATAAATTAAGAAATATACCTAGGTATGGGATATATCTATACCTATACATATCTATATTACCTACGGGTAATTGAGATTGCATAAACTGGCAACTCTTAAATACCAAGTCCACCATCGTAAGTAATAATCACATATTTAAATAATTATGGACAACATTTCCTTGAAACATTTTGCAAAGATTACCACAACGACGTCGATTATAAGTAATAAGCCCTTGATGGATTTCAAACGAGTATGTACACCCATAATATTAATATCCATTGACATATATAAAGCAATCAAATTAACCGTAAAAGACGCATCGTTTTATAAATTGAAACCCATCAAATAAATGGCTGTGTTTTGTACCGCCCGCATTAAGCATACAAAACGCAATAAGCATAAGCAAACAACCTTTGTTTTCTAAACAGAGTAGATTGCAACCAGTTAAAACTGTCTATAAGCACTTTATTTTACGAGCGTACAGTGCAATCGCCATTCAGATAACGGGCATGTGCTATTTCAGAAGTTTCCTCTATAAATAAAGGTGCATTTCCGTGGGTCACTACTAGTCACTTACTATGGAAACATATAGCGACACTTCTAAAGAATTCATCACTGCCGTACAGTCTACCAATACTAGCCTCACTCATAATAAGATTATTAGTTGTGAGTAAATTTTAACAATATAACTACTACAATACGAAGCTATATCATTATAAGCGCTGCCAGGCGATTGAGACCAACTATTTTTTAAATATATTGACCATCAATGCTTGTCTTTCAACAGCCTTTATTGCTTAGTTGGAACTGATGCAGTAAACTAAGAACGACAATTAAGTATACATTTATGTTACAGTCAAAACTTATTATCGGTCAAAACCACTTTCGACTGCTTTAATTAAAAATTTGTATGGAATTTGGATCTGGCACTTCGCCGGCCGCTGCCGCGGCACACTCGCTTCGCTCGCTCGGCTCGTGCGTTGTGGTCACAGTTCTAACCTAACCTTTAGAAGTTGGAATCCTGGTGTTTTTTTAACCTTCGAACAAAAATAAGAGCATCTCGTTTCTAGAATTTTATGTGAGCAAATATGGACCCGTAAAAACTACTTTTACCTAATTTTTGCAGTCAAACGTAATTTTGACCGATTATAAGTATTGACTGTAATATATTGTATATTAAACTAGCTCCCCGCGCTCACCCGTTTCACCCATGTAACTTCCGCCCCCTTAGGGACGTCATAAGTAAATATAGCCTATAGCTTTCCTCGATAAATGATAGCCCATTTATCGAGGAAGGCTATAGGCTATATTTATATATATATAGGCTAACATTGAAATATTTTTTCAAATCGGAGCGAGCCTACGAAGCTAACAAACTCTTCAGCTTTATATATTAGTATAGATACTTTATATACGTCCAAATGTATTTTGGAATGCCATTTATAATATTCCGGACAAAAACAAAAATACTCACCAGCCATAGGTGGTCCAACAAGATGTCCAAGTCCCTGACTCAGCAACACCAACCCATAAGCCATTGTGAATCTCTCCAAAGCAATCAACTCGACCAAAATACTTGGCGTATAGGAATATGAGCTTGAGAACATCAATCCAAACATGACTGCATTCAATGCCAGGATATAGAAACTTGAGGGCGAATGAGGGTCAATCACACGGATCAGAACTGGGAATAAGATGATAGTGACCCCGCACAGGATCAAACACAATGCGTATGTCTTCGTCACGTTCACCCAGGGAAGATCACCCATCCATCCGAGTCCAACCTAAAATGTGAAAATTATTTATAAAACCCTACAATTAGAGACGCTACCGCTCGACAACTACTCAAGGTAAATTTATTATTAGCGTATTCGCGCGCTGGCGGTGGGATATGTGGGACTCGCCCTCTCCATAGCGTGGTATGCTAACTTATAGAGGAGAGGACCCTACACCACTAAAACCCCCCGGACACTCCTTCGATCCGCCGTTGGTGGGGGCCGGGTACGCATAACTAATCGCATCATGCATTCAACCTCTGTGGCGGATAAAGTATAAGTCTCGGGGGTCGTGCTATCCCCATCCCGGATAAGAAATCTTTGCGTAAAATCTAATGATTTCTTTCCAGGTCTAGTTGGTTGAGGTACTACCTTCTGTGCCTCGGAAAGCACGTTATACCGTTGGTCCTGATTGTTATAACATCATCAATCCTATACCAGGGAATGGGTAGCGGCGTTTTCTTGTATTTTACAAGATAATATTGCAATGCCCAACCCGCCTCGCCAATCTTGGTGACTATGGCAAAATTCCGCAATACGTATATAAGGGCTAATGATGATGATGATTCTACATAACATTTCAAATACTATATGTTGTGTTTTGACTATTTACAATAGCAATACCAAATAATAAAATACCATTATACTTACAATACCGATGATAGTAGCGACACCGAACACACTCAGCATCCAAGAGCCATCGCTTTCTGAATAACCGGCCATTTCCATAAAGTTGGCAATGTAGAAGTACGGCACAATAAACCAGATGAAAAGTACCAAGGTTGACAGGTTCATCATAAAAAAGTGGAACTCGGTAAACATGTTGAAGTCAAACGTTTTATTGATTGTGTTCAGTAGACGTTTACCCCAAGTCTGAAGAAGAAATGTCAAGTTTAATAACTTATAAACTTTAAGTGTAACTAGATATATGTGCCTATAATACTTTTACATCCAAATTTTTAATAATTTATCTTTTACATAAATTTACAACTAGCAGTACGACAAATAGAAATAATGTTAATGAAAATAATAAGAAATGCTTTTAGTATGTAGTCATATTACATACCTCTTCTTCTTCTACGGACCACATTGAATTTCTGTAAATATCAGGACACGAAGACGCTCTTAGCTTATACTTAGCAATGTTCATCATAGCACCGCGGTGCATAATTGAATTACGATGAACTCTGATTCCCCTCAAGTAATGGTGATCAGTATTAAATTGTCTTGACCACCAGTCTTGTCGTTCCCTTGGAGCAATAGCTGCAGGCTTGTTCTCTGGTATAGGCTGCAGTAATTTCTCACGAACCAAATCAAGTTTATGCTCAAATTCCTTCTTTTTTTCTTTTTTACTAAGTTTGAACTTCATGGACATCGTCACTTTCGGCTTTGAATGATTAGCCGGTGCCGGTTCGTTCAATTTCTGTTCTGAAGTACTTCTTAAAGCTAAGAGTGATGGATAATTTTGTAAAATAATATGATAAAGACGTTTATTTGATGTAAGTTGATCTAAAACCTCAGCTGGTACCTGAAACGGGCAGAAAATATATTAATAACTTATTCATACGTACAACATAGGATAACAGTAATACATCCAAAGAAAATAAAAGAGCATACCCTTTCACTTTGTCGCAAAAATGTTGGCAGATTTATAACGGATCCAGCTTTTTGTTGAGGCATGTCAGCATTCATTTTAGTTGTTACTTCTAAGTTTTCAGCGGCAGCTATAGAAGCGACTAAGGTGGTAAGTATATATTCCGGACTCTCACCACTCTTCATCAATGTCTTTAGTTCTTCAGTACCAGGGTAAACAGACTCTCCACCACCAGACTTTGCCGAAATCGACATGGAACTAGATGCTCGCTTTGCTTTGCTTAATTTTCTTTGTTTCTTCTGTTCTAATATAAGCCATTCAGGATCTCTCATTACAGCACCACATACGCACACATTAAGTACAGTACCAGCTAAAAGTAATAAGGCACCTCTCCAGTCAAATTCATATAGTAAATACGTAGTCAATGGGGAGTATATGAAAGTACCAAAGCCGACTCCACATGAACCTAATCCGACAGCTAAGTTACGTCGCTTTTCAAACCAATAGGCAATTGAAACAACAGCGGTAACGTACAGTAGCCCAGTTCCAAGTCCAGCCATGAGACCATACGTTATACACAATACTTCAATAGAATTGCTGAAAGATGCAGCCACAAATCCGATGGTCGATGCAAGGCCTCCAACTATTGTCATATTTCTACAACCATATCGATCTACTAAGGCACTCATTATAGGTCCAGCTATTAACGGCACTGAGATAAATAAACTGCCAATTAAAGATGTCTTAGCTTCACTAGCTTCAAAATAGATCACGAATTTGTTATGCATCAATCCGTAAGAGAAAGCAAGACCATCGGCAACAGTAGCTATAAGGAAGGAGGCTGCAACCACCACCCATCCCCACCCACCGTCAGGAATTGGCGGCCCCTGCTCCGGTGGTGGTTTACTAGAACAGATACTGTCAGTATCTCCGAGACCAAAAAACTTAACGCCTTCATTAATCGAGGCACCATTTTCATCATTCTGATCATCTTTATGATAAGCTGCTAAAAGATTATTTTCTTTCCCATTATCTAAATGATTTTTAACTTTCTGTTCATCTTCATTCTTTTCATCGTTCACTCCATCGATATACTTGATATCATTGTTTCTCTGAAGCAGCGGAGACGTAGTCTTCTCCTCTTCAGACGGTACTTTATACTCATAGTTCTTGCTAAGATCTTTGCCTGGAACTCCATTTGCATACGCTTTTTGTGATTCCATTAGTCTTTTAAACAAACCCTTTTTAAGTACGGTGCTATTGGCGTACTTTCTTTTTTTCTAAATCAGTCCTCTAATGGACTTTCTGAGCACTACCAGTATTGGATTAAAAATCCAATTTAAGAAAATATGTCTACGGGGAGATCGTTGGTTCTCTTGACCAGTTTCTTAATCTTGGGTCTCTGGCTGAATAGCGACAAAGTCTCTTGGATATAATAAGTGTTAGGGCGCAAGGGTTGTAGCTTGTCGGGTACATCAAGGACCGGCTAGTCCTCGATTTCACACTTTTGAAAAATTCACTTTCTATATTGTAACACGTTCTTCTCCGAAACGTCGTGTACTTTCTTGACATTAATTAAAGTTTTATAATTCGGAATAAGTACAACATTTCAAATTTGGCGACGACAGGTTGAAATCTGAAAAGAAGAAAAAAACATTGTTAGAAGATTACAAAATACATTTCTCTGTGTTTAAATATTTACAACTGAATCTAAAATATATAAATATTAGGAATAGCTGTTGTAGGTAACCTAAAAAGTAACAATAGGTATAAGTGCAATTTTCCGATTTAAACGTGGTTTATAGTAATGCTTACTTCAAACTATTGATAAAATAAATTCAGCTAGTGTTTCTGTACACAACTTAAGTAAGTACAGTCAACAAAAGAGATAGGTTTACACCATCAGTATAAAACATATTTTAGTCACTACGACAGCCGGTAATTCTTTATGGGTAAAGAGTCCGCTGCTATCTGTGTACTTACGCATAATAGTAAACTATTCTCATAATCGTGTTGAAATAAATTTAAAATGCGTTTTATAATGTGTCTTCTTCGTTCAGTGTACAGCCCTATTTTTTCATAAACTAGGCGTATTCGAGGCTAATTACCCTTAATGACATCCTATTCCGCCTCACCCAGAACATTACAGATAAAAGATCATAAAAGCCTTTACTAAACACTAGCTTCTGCCAGCGACTTCGTTCGGAATAAAATAGCCCGATTAGGGAAAAAGCAAGAGTTACTCCTTATAATATCAGCTTTCTACCAGTCAAGTTCCGTCTAAATCAGTATTACCGTTTTGGAGGTCAGGTGGAACAGCCAGAGAAAAAAAATCGATAAAAAAATAAAATCATATTTATTTACCTACGTAGACATAATTACATTATAAAGTATATTTAAAAAAAATGGATAATTATGTACCTTATAACTTTAATTTACATACCTCCCTTTAGTTTAATAATATTTATTTATTTACATCCATTTACTACCTATATATTACCTACATAAGAGCGTCGGTTTGAGATGGTTACCCATAGTTGGGTACTCGTATAGATATATACAACACTATAGCATGCGTAGGTAGGGCTTCCAACTTTTTTTTACAAGAAAAAAGTATATTTAGGACTGAGAAGAATATTGAACAGTATTAAAAAAAACGAACATTAAGTACATGTCATACTTGATGTTTTAAAAATTTGACATAAATAATTTTAAAAATTGGGTCAGCGTCTATCTATGTCCAATACTTATAGTGTTAAGCATTTTGAATCTCAAAACAGTATTTTGTATACTTATTTTTTTTGTTTAACAGTAAAAAGTATAAAGCAGTGTAAAACAGTATAATATTGTTTTTATCAGTATAGTTGGCAACCTTATGCGTAGGGTATAATAATGTTTATTATGGTCTGCGAACGACCTAGCGTCGCCGTCCGTCGACCTGTTTATCAAGGCCAGCTAGAATCGCGTCCCCAATCACTGCTTCGTGTCTTTGTTGAAGTTATCCTAACCTATAGTTATGTTAATTACTGGAATACACTTGAATTTAAACCGTTGCTTGTTTTTTGTCCCTCGGTAGGTAATAAGTCACGTAACGATACAAGGATTATTAAATATATGAATAGAGATTGTAATGAAACAGTCAAAGGTTATAAGCACACTGTCTTTTATTCCTATAAATAAACAAGAGAACGTCGTGAGTGTTCTATGTTTGAAAAATGGCCAAGGCTCTCTGTTTACAGCCAACCAGCCATTCACATCACTATACTACCTACGTAGTATAAAACAAAGTCGCTTTCTCTGGCCCTATATCCCTATGTATGCTTAAATCTTTAAAACTAGGTACGCAACAGATTTTGATGCGGTTTTTTTTAATAGATAGAGTGATTCAAGAGGAAGGTTTATATGTATAATACATCAGCATTGCGCCCGTGCGGAGCCGGGGCGGGTCGCTAGTATATTACAAGGATTTTGATAAAATGTCTTCGGTACTCAGTTTACTTCATCCGCGTAGAATTTAACAAAAGAGTTATTTCGTTTATTTCGTTATTGCCTTTCTATTTTTCTAAAATAAAAGTAGCCTAAGTAACTCCATCATCAGTTATTACATCAGCCTTTGAAGGTCCCGTCGAAATCAGTCCAGCGCTTTCAGAGATTATTATTAGACAAACAAAAATAAGCCTCGTGGCTAACTAAGTATGTCCGTCCGAAAAAATTAAAAACAAACAGCTACAATGTATAAATAATTAGCAGGTATTAAAATGTATATTGTATCAAAACAAATAGGTAAATTAAGTTGCAACAATTTTATTATATGTAGTTTAAACACTACAAATATAATGACGTCATACTACTACTAGTTTCCGCAGCAATAGGCACTTGACCTAGTAAACACAAATAGATTGATAGCCATTCAATATAAAGACTGGAGTGGTTAAACGTACTGTAGGTAAACACACCTATCAGTAGGTACCTATCGCAAAGTAAGGAGGTGATGATAGACACTATACTATGCATTGAATACGATTTATTATAATCCGAATTTATAAATAACGTGCGTTTTATTTTGATTATGTTTCTTATATTCAATCGCAACTACCGAGATCTTGGGTTCGATCCACGGGTCGGGCAAACATGTATGTTCCTAGATTTTAAGGATTACTAGCAGATTTTAGCAGTCTACTAGTATTCTGGTTAACTCGTGCTAAGCTAAAATACTTGTGTTACGAGTGGGTTCACGTCGGTAGAGCAATGGGTGGGGATCGAACCGGCGATCACAAGTCCGACGCCTTAGCCATAGGGCTAAGGTGATTCACATTATGCGTAGAGACGACAAGCATGTGACGAGAAGAGTACAGAATATGAAGATGGATGGATTTGTTGGTAGAGGCCAAAAAAATGGATGAACTGTGTGAAAGATGACAGGTGTAAGAAAGGTGTGAGTATAGAAGAGACGTTTAATAGGGAAAAATGGAAGAGGATGACCTATTGCGCCGACCCTCAACAACAAACAAATATCGATGACTCCAATATTGGATATAAATTAATCATCATCATCATCAGCCCGTATTACGTCCACTGCTGAACCCATGTTCCTCACGAGGGAGGGTATTTGCCATAGTCACCACGCTTGGCAGGCGGGTTGGTGACCGCAATATTATAATGTACCACACAAGAAACGCTGCTGCCCGTTCCTTGATATACGGCAACGGCTTAACGTGCTTTCCAAGGCATGGAGGATAGTCCCTCAACTAACCAGACCCGGAAAGAAATCTTGGAATTAACGCAAAGATTTCCTGTCCGGAGTGGGGATCGAACCCACTACCTCCGAGATTAAAAGCGAGCCAAATACCTACAACAATAAATCTTAATGATTAATGATATTATTGACATCATCAGTGTTAATTAATAGTCGTCACGCTATCTACCTACTCAAATTAGGGCATCTACGGGATTTGAATACCGCGTAGTGTCCTTGGCAAAAATAGTGTCATCTATATTAGGGGAAGTCACGGCAATACATATTATATATAACGTATTATACGTGATTTTTTGTAGTCGTTGCTAATTATACCTAATGAAATGTTTTATTTTTAGTAGTAGGTACAATATTTCAGTCAAATATACTATATAATATAAAAATAATATAGTACAAAAAGTACTATATTTTTTGCTCAACTAATACTCAACCTATTTAAATATTTAGAGCGCAACCTCAGCGCGTAGAAAACAATGAAAAATGTTAATTCACAAAAAACCTCTTGGGTGGTGATTGTGCTCATGAATATGAACAATTTTTTTAAGAGGCCAACATTGTATCTCAAAGTAAAAAATCTGCTGTTCTATATAAATTGTCAATACCTACTCGACCAAAATGTATGAAAAAGTTGTTTTTTTTTTTTCGAGTTACAAAGTTGGTTCCATATTAAAAGTTGTATTTATCCATGAGCACAATCACCACCTATGAGGTTTTGCGTTATTTAATTAACACGTTGTATAATATGTTACAGTCAAAACTCTTAACCAGTCAAAAGTACTTTTAACTAGCAAAATCAGTCAAAAGTACTTTTAGGTTAGGTTAGGTCAGGTTAGTTTTGACTGATATTGCTAGTTAAAAGAACTTTTGAGTGGTTACGAGTTTTGACTGCAACATATATAAACGACCCGCGCACGGTTTGACCCGCGTATCTCCGGGTTTGAAATATTGCTTACAACTTTCCTCGATAAATGGGCTCTCTAACACTGACAGAACTTTTCAAATCGGACCAATAGTTCCCGAGATATGCGCGTACAAGTATTTATAGATTTCTTAGACATATTGGAACACTAATAGACAAGTGACTCTATATGCCTTCATCATTTTAGTGGCGCAAAACGCATCATTGAAAATGCAATATTCAAGTGATTCCATTGGCCCAGGCTATAAAGTAGACATGACGCTATATCACTGGCTTCCCTGATATTTATTATGATAAGTATTTCCTGTCGCCATATATAATATAACTGAAAACAATGCATAAATTCATAACAAAGGTGTTAGTATTGTGTAGCGTTGTATGATATCTCATTCAATTCATGAATGTGGTTAGCATATGAATCGGTATAAAGCTTATCATGAGTTTATAAAGGGCTTTATAGTCAACTGGAGCTCATCCCGCGGGATAAGTTTGAAGCGGGATCAGCTGGCTAAAAAGCGTTAGAACGACATTAAGAGTAGTAGGTAAAGTAAATATGGGCCGGTTTGCTTATGCGAACCCGGCAACCGCCAACGGCGGATCGAAGGAGTGTCCGGGGGGTTTTAGTGGTGTAGGGTCCTCTCCTCGTAGTATGAGTTTAGCATACCACGCTATGGAGAGGGCGAGTCCCACATATCCCACCGCCAGCGCGCGAATACGCTGCAGCGGCGGTGGGAATGGGTCAATGCATTGCCCCCGGACAAAAAAAAACAAAGTAAACATTCCACTTTTTTCTATTATAGGAAACTTACAGTTACACCTGACCCGGGTATTCAACCCAAGTTTATGATAAAGGAGGCTTTAGCATTTCTTTTCGTATCAATAAAAAAAATCTCTAACTTCAGCTAATAGTGGCCATAGCTCGAGTCACGAGGGATTAACAAAAATACTAGTAAACCGCAAAACTCTGCTAGTAATCTTAAAAAAAAAGAAAAAAAGAAAGAAATAAAAAGAAAAGCTTTTATATTACAATGAATAATTCTAGTAATTGTGATTTCGTTGACATAGATTTATTTTTATTCGTACAGACTGCGAACTATTTCCCTCACAGAGATACATACTAGATAATTGATTCGGTCTAGCCGCTTCTAAACTACTACTTACTAATCCTCCTTTGTTTGATGAACTTATAATAGTAAGTAGTCAGAAGGTTGTTTTTTTTTTTTTATTAAATATCGGCTTTCGTTTTACCATAATCTCGCTTGATTGAAGGCGAAGATAAGGCCTAAGATAATACACGCGTGCCTTATAAAAGTAAACAACTATGTTGGCATCAAAGCAATGCTAATGCATCATTCAATTTGTTAGGCAGTGATTCTATGTAAATTTATTGAAATTGTGATGTTAATCTGATCTCAGATTAGTACATTACCGGATATATAACAATAACTACCAGTCTCTTTGTCCCTTTCTGAATTGATTGCATACAACAATATGTTTTAATAAAATAAATAAAACGCAGTATGGCAAGTACATTATGGTTTTGAAGGACATTCAATATTTCAAATTACGGACTGATAATGGGACAAAGAGTTATATTGTTAGTGTTTGTTAATATATCTATATACTAAATTGTAATTCAGTAGCTTTCCGTGAGCGGTTTCACCCGCGTAATACCCGGTCCCGTAGGAACTATATAAATGTTTTTTACAATAACCCTGCATTGGTAAGTACCCTATACAGGGTTACTGGCAAAAAAATTATGTCTAACATCGAGTTGGTACTAAGACTTAGTATACCTAATTAATACTTTATGTTCAACGAATTAGACCGTAAGGTCGGATATCTTTAAGAATTCCGAAGCATTTGGTAGTAAGTGCCAGTTTATAATAATGGCACATTCGACATTATGCGTCTAAGCTATAGAAATATAAACAGCAGGCACCTTAGTAATACCGCGACATTATTTGAGATATACCACTTAAAGAATGTATGGATTACATCATCTTTTCATCATAACTCTAATAATTTCACCAAGTTCCTATACCTACTATAATTCATACAGAAATCTCAATAAACTCTTTTCACACCACACAACACACCATCACATAAGCTCATATAAATTTTAATATGAAATATAGTAACACACACCTCTGCAAATTATTTGCAACATGATTTCATAGTCACTACCACAATAATACTAATGTATAATATGTTTGCGAAAACTGAGAGTTTAGTTAAAAATATATATGTAGGTACACAGAAAAATAATAGAAAGCTTTTGGGCCACGTCCAAAAATTCAAAAGTATCCCTGACAACCCGTGACTCTATCTATTATATTTTTGTCTGAGGTTTACTATAGATTTGACAGACAGATTAGATTTTCAAGTTCAATTAAAATTCTCCTCGTACGTTACCTGTCCTATTACCAGGTGTGGAGTTATTGATGGTAATGTCGATTCATCTGTCACAAGAATTTAAATGAATTTAATCCATAATCTCTTACAATGGTGTTAGTGGAGTTTCTCTGCCGTATGACGTTAGACTACTGTATATATTATCCAAGAGTGTTCTAAATGAATTTACTTTATCCATAATTACAGTGCATCCTGCACTATTGCATATAATTATTATTTTACTATTTAATAGCATTACAAAGGATTATTTATATTTAAATCTGAATCACAAACTTTCACATTTATAATATTGTTCCTCTTAGAGACGTGTTATTAAAAGATTGATAAATTACGACGACTAATTGGGTTCCACCATGGCCGAATGTTAAAGGCATTAAAGGCCATACCTACCTAAGATGCAGGTTTAAATCCTGCCGGTGGTCTAAGTTTATTAATCTCAATTTTGAAATTTTACAATATTAGTCAGATTTTCCTACTTTCCTATACATAAGCTCACGCCTGTTTCCCAGCGAGGTAGGCAGAGACAATGGACCTTTCCTACTTTACTGTCTTTAATAACGTAGTAAACAATGATATTTAAAGTTTCAGTATCATACTATGATAAAAAGGTATACGCTCTTGCATTAGCTTAGCTTAATTTATACCCACAAGTAATGTGTCCCTCTTGATAACACTCAGTACATAATAGCACATTACCATAATATCCTTATTACTCAATTGCAGAAGGAAGTCCTAATAGGAACTGACCCAACTCAACATGCACCAGTTTTGACTAAGCCCGTCCAGATAAATTGTCGAACGTCGCATCTATTTACATAGCTGGTTAACTGGACCGATAGTCAATATCTAGACCAGGGATGGTGAACCAATGGCACCCGACGCAATATTTTAGGCACGCGAAACTATAAAGTAGTAGCTGCGCCCCGCGGTTTTACTCTGCTCCAGTGGGTCGGAGCGTGATGTTTTGTAGCCTTTATGTTAATCCAGCGTATAACCTATGCCGGTGCAAAATTTGAGCCAATTTCGTTCAGTAGTTTTGGCGTGAAAGAGTAACAAACATCCATCCATCCATCCATCCATACTTGCACACTTTCGCGTTTATAATATTAGTAGGATAATTAATATACCTATCTACGATCGAACGCGATTTTTCCAAGATCGATCAACGTCCACTGATGAACATGGGTATCCTCCCGAAGGACGGTTTTGCCAGTATTATGTTTTAACACACAAGGTAACACCGCTTTAACAATCGGGAAACAGGTGATGTTATAACAATCGACACCATCGGCTTAACGCGTATTTCGAGGCATGGAGCCAGAGCCAGAAATAAATCTTAGAATTTACACAAAGATTTATTATCCGGCGTTGGGATCAAACCCACGATTTGTGAGACTTAGGTATACTACTACGCCACGAAGGTCCTAGTAACTACGAAGTCACAATTATTTCTTCACGTCTGTAGCTTTATTAAAAACATTTCTTTAGAAAACCGGCCAAGTGCAAATCGGACTCTCGCACGAAGGGCTCCGTACTAGTTGCACGTGCCTACCTATTTTTGATATCAAAAATACAAGTAACACAGTATAGAAGTTCTTGCAGTTCGTTGTAACTTTGATCGATATTAATAATAGTTGATTGAATGAAAGGTAAATTGCGGTTTACGGTTTATGACGTATTAAAAAAAAACTACTTACTTGATATCGTTCAAACTAATTTTCGGTGGAATTTTGCATGGTTATGTACATCATATATATTTTTTTAGTTTTATCATTCTCTTCTTTTAGAAGTTACAGGGGGGGGACACACATTTTACCACTTTGGAAGTGTCTCTCGCGCAAACTATTCAGTTAAGAAAAAAATGACATTAGAAACCTCAATATCAGTTTTGAAGACCTATCCATAGATACCATACATGCATGGGTTTGATGAAAAAAAAAATTTGAGTTTCAGTTCTATGTATGGAGATCCCCAAGTTTTTTTTCTATTTTTGTATGAAAATCTTAATGCGGTTCACAACATACATCTACTTGCCAGGTTTCAACATTATAGTTCTTATAGTATCGGAAAAAAGTGGCTGTGACATACGGACGGACAGACAGACAGACATAACGAATCTATAAGGGTTCCGTTTTTTGCCATTTGGCTACGGAACCCTAAAAATGGCACGTCCATGCATAAATGTTCGCCATCCCTGATCTAGACGAATTAATAGCGATCAAGTTGCGGTCGCTTGCTAGTTGTGTCAAGGATTACTGACTGCCGTCTCTATTTCAGAAAAATATATCATATTACTAGATTCCCGCGCGCGGTTTCACCCGCGTAACTTCCATTCCCGTGTTAACTACATAATAAAATAGCCAATAGCCGTCCTCGATTAATGGGCTATCTAAAACTCAAATAATTTTTGAAATCGGACCACTTTTTCCTAAGATTTGCGCGTTAAGCAAACAATAAAAAGCAACAAACATATTGGCATTTTACATTGTACGGTATTACAAGATAGAGAGGAATGAGAATTTTTTTTGCATTGTATTAGTATTGAACAATGGCGAGGTTAATTCAATTATGAATTCCCTTCCAGCAAACCTTTAGGAAAGAGATACGTGATAATGAGTGCATTGCAAGTGTACTTATATTGTTGTTCTTAATTTAAGTTAATAATAAAAATAATGTTCTTAAATGTGTTAATGCATTGTAAATGACGTATAACAAGCGCGAATTATTTGTCTACGCTACTAATAAACTAGGTATTTCGTTCCATTTCATTAATAACAAAGATTTGTTTGTTAGCTTTGAATAGGCTCCGTAAACAAAAAAAAAACAATTTATAACAATCGGGCATAACGTGTTTGTTTACCGAGGCACAGAGGTTCGACTCTCAACATTTTTCCACAAAGATTTTTTGTCCGGCGTAGAGATCGAACCCACGGCTTCTGACACTAAAAACGAGCCTTAAACCGCTACGACTCAAAAGTTGCCAAATCAATCATCATTATATTGTGATTTAACAAATAAAACCTACACTCGTTACTTCTATTTATTCAAACAGTTTGAACTCAATTTGTGAATATTTTTAAATAAACATAGATAATTAGCACTTATAATACAGTACTATTAATAGTTATGTAGGTACATATTATACAAAATAAATCGTCTGTCTTTTTAGGGTTCCGTAGCCAAATAGCAAAAAATGGAACCCTTATAGATTCGTCATGTCTGTCTGTCTGTCTGTCCGTCCGTCTGTCACAGTCACTTTTTTCCGAAACTATAAGAACTATAATGTTGAAACTTGGTAAGTAGGTGTATTTTGTGAACCTCATTAAGATTTTCACACAAAAATAGAAAAAAACAATAAATTTTAGGGTTACATACATACATAGAACTGAAACTCAAATATTTTTTTTTCATCGAACCCATACGTGTTCCATATATGGATCCATATATGGATATATCCATATATGGATATGTCTTCAAAAATGATGTTGAGGTTGCTAATGACATTTTTTTCTTAACTGAATAGTTTGCGCGAGAGACACTTCCAAAGTGATAAAATGTGTGTCCCCCCCCCCCCAGTAACTTCTAAAATAAGAGTATGATAAAACTAAAAAAAATATATGATGTACATAACCATGCAAACTTCCACCGAAAATTGGTTTGAACGAGATCTTGTAAGTAGTTTTTTTTTAATACGTCATAAATCGTAAGTATAAAAATTAAAAAAACCCATTTAATTTCATAAACATACGCTTTTTTATTGGCAATTGGCACTTGAAATTGGTACGGAGCCCTTCGTGCGCGAGTCAGACTCGCACTTGGCCGGGTTTTTTTTATTATAGTAATGTCTAAAAGGTTAACGATAACCATTGTTTGCAGGTTAAGCACAATTTAAGCTGTAAAATGTATCAGTTCTGAAAAGGAGCTTATGATTTTGTTCTTGTAATAAGCCCTTAGTTACCAAGTGTTTATTAATGTTAGTATATTCTTTAGGTAACAAACAAGAATCCTACAAAAGCACATACATTCACGCCTCTTTCCAATAGGGGTAAGCGGAGACCACTTCCTTCCACAAACTTCCGATGCCCTCGTAGATCCGAAGTCCGAGAGGCGCTTGAACTGTAAAGTAGAGCGACAGTTGCACAAAACTCCCCTAAAGAAACTAAAAGCCATAATCAAATCAAAAATCCCTTAAACTCCCCGTCAGCGACCGCCCTGAGCCGAGGTTCAAGTCCCACAGGGGACGCCCTCTTGCGCAGGTTGCTTAGTTTGTAGTGTTTAAACCATTTATCTAGGCTGGAGCTCTGCTCGCCTTTACGCCCGGTGAAATAGCATAAGCCGCAAGGAAAGCTACATAGGTCCGTCCTAAAAAAATTAAAAACTTCCTTCCACTTGCTACGATCTTGATATACCACTTTCGCCTCTTCAACATTCATTAATCGCCTCAAAAACAAACAAGAAAAAAATGTCCATTCTCTAACTTAACCTAACAGTTATATTCCATCGACCTTATCAAGGTTATAAACACGTACAATGAATATAAAATTCTATAAATACCTAACTAGGAACAACTACAGGTATTCACTTGTGTCTCGTAAGTATCTAACAACGTGACTTCCATTCTAGTTTTATAGTAATTATTATTTAAGTCGCTTACCTAAAAAACGTAATGGTACATAAATTGGCCTTATACGATAATAATAATTCTCGATGTAAAATACATGTATATTTTTATTTTTATCTATAAAATAGATGTTTCTATTTGTAACCGAAAAATAACAGGTTTTATTAATCCTTACTAATCCTTACTAATATTATAAATGTGGAAGTAACTCTGTCTGTCTGTCTGTCTGTTACGCAATCACGCCTTAACTACTGAAGCGATTTAAATGAAATTTGGTACAGATATAGTCTAGAGCCTGAGAAGGAACATAGGCTATATTTTATTATGAATTTCCCACGGGAACGGGAGTTACGCGGGTGAAACCGCGCGCGGGAAGCTAGTATCAAATAAATACCACAACCATAATAAATCTCATATACATATATGATATGTATACGTTATTATAACAAAACCATTAATTTAACCATTAAAAAAATATATCTCCCTCTGATTCTTCCAACCAATCTCAGTAAACGCTGAATCGATTTTGAAGGGACTTTCACTGGTAGATAGGTAATCTCATAAGGTTTTTTTTTTAGGAAAACAAACAGATACACATTCAAGTTACAGATCAATGCAGCAATAAGAACTTTTTAAATGTGTAGGTCACAACGTTATCCACATATTAGGTACAATAATGAGACTAAATAAATCTCGAATTAATTTTACAATCAGGAAGATCAAGTAAAAAAAAATAAGTTTAAAATACCATAACATACAATAACGCAAGAAACAATATCTAATTTGTGATTTCACAGATTTTTCTGCTCAAACCATTTTTTAATTTAGGAGCAGACAATGCGAATAATTCTAAGTCTTTTCATAAGGTACAATATAGGTTATATTTTGTTTGTTTGTCTCCTTATTTGTTTGTTTGTTCGTAAAATCCGCCTAATCTACAAAATGGTACCCATCTAGATGGGATTTTTTATTTTTAGACAGATTATAAAAAAAAAATTGAAGTCGCTTGCAGTTTATTAATAAGTGTATGCCCCAATTATATACTTTTATCGATAAAAGCAACCACCAATAAACGTCGTCAAGTCTAAAGGCGGAAACATATTATTAAAACGCCACGCCACCCAACGACACGCCACGCGTGTTGAGTTAAATCAAAAGTATTGCTTTCTATAGACCAGAAACACACTATGAACACCCGACACGACGCCACGCGCGTACTGATGCACAGGTGTTGACATGTGGCGTGGCGTGGCGTTTTAATAATGTGTTTTCGCCTTTAAAGGCGTGTGACGCGTGGCGTGTCGTCGGGTGGTGTGGCGTTTTAAGGCGGAAACATATTATTAAAACGCCACGCCACCCGACGACACGCCACGCGTGTTGAGTCGAATCAAATGTATTGTTTTCTATAGAACAGAAACACACTATGAACACCCGACACGACGCCACGCGCGTACTGATGCACAGGTGTTGACATAATGGCGTGGCGTTTTAATAATGTGTTTTCGCCTTTAATAATATGTTTCCGCCTTGACTCGACATAAGTAAGATTGAGTTTATTAAACGGCATTTAAAGAATATAAGCATACTTAAACAACAACTGCAGACAGAATAATGTACACTTTAACAAAACATTCAGATCCGAATTAACATCAGAATACATAAAAAATAAGACGCTTTTTATGACACTTTTCTATTTGCGTCCACAACACTGGCGCCACTGTGTAGACAAATTACAGTAATACAACTCTCTGACGTAGTACTTCATGTAACAGGAACGAGTAGGTAAACAAATATTCAAAACTCATTGAAGTTATTTCCAGTACAAGTGTTGACTCTCGCCGTCTACATTTATACTCGGTGAAGTAGCAAAAGCCTCATGGCTAAATACATATGTCCGTCCGAAAAAAAGCCGTCTACAGTGTAAGAATTTAGAAAGAAAACAAGTCTTTGAATCATGTCAAGAAGCAAATTTTTGTTAGGTACCTCAATATTGTAGTAGACACACCGATGGTATGTGATCGCGATGTCCTTCTTATTTCTTGTAGTGTTATTTCCACACAGTTTGCGCTAACTGACATATTTTTTCAACCAAACTTGACTATACTATTTAAACCTAAGTTTAGACCGTGACTGGCTCAGGTACGCCGATGTCGGCGTAGTATTTTATCTAAGCGTAAAATATGTAAATCAATATCACCCATTATGACGTTAGCTCAAAAGATTTTTACCCGTCGATATCGTATGCCGTCACAGATGTCAATCTGCCGTCAGTTTTTCTCTATTCATTAAAAACTAAAATAAATGGAGTTAATTCGTTAAATGACGCGTTGACAATTGACGTCGAGACAAGCAAAAAATACGCTTTAATTTTGTTATTGTTCTAAGAAGAACTAAATTATAAACAATGTTTACTGAAGGACATAACACAAATGCTGTTTTAAAAACGGCTTCTGATGATAAAATCTATACTAATCCATACATCCATACTAATATTATAAATAGGAAAATGTTCTGGGTCTGTTTGTTTGACCGTCTTTCACGCAAAAACTTCTGAATGGATTTCGCTGAAACTTTGCACGGGGATAGTTCATAAACTCGATTAAGATATAGGCTACAAAAAATCACGATCCGACCCACTGGAGCAGAGCAACGCAGGTAAAACCGCGGGGCGCAACTAGTGCCTGTATAAAACTGAAGAGTTTGTTTATTTAATTGTTTGTTTGAAAGCGCTAATCTCAGGAAGTACTGGTCCGATTTGAAAATTTCTTTCAGTGTTAGATAGCCCGTTTATCGAGGAAGGCTATAGGCTATATTTAATTATAAAGTTCCTATGGGAACGCGAGTAAAGCGGGTGAAACCGCGCGCGGAAGCTATTAATGAATAATGCTCGTTGATTTTGCCACACTGTTCTCTCTGTTCGTCGCGTCAGAGTCAGGTTTATTTTTGTATCAATATGAGATTGCTTGTTTTTGTGATTGTTTACGCTAAACCATGAATTTAAAATATAATGTTATATTAAATGTAAAAGCTGTTATCATAGTAAAAATGCATTCAAATGAAGAAGCGGTGTAAAAAATCGACTACACGGTTTTTAACAATTGATACATTACAAATATAATTTGTTAAGGTTTTGTGTTACTTAAGCTTCACTAAATAATAATAACTACGAAAATACTCAATATAAAGATCTCACCCAACAAAAAACAACGAAATGCGTCTTCATGTCTCTCCAAAACTTTGTACACACCAGCCAAATTTGCACGTTTAAGTATTTCTTCGTGATGCCTTCAAGTACCTACTATATAATATGTTATGTTTACTGGAGTCAGCCAAGTGACGTCATCAACGTCTCCTTGCTATTTCCATCTCGCCTTGAGACTGAGAGACTGTCAGATGTTCCAGAAATGTTTAAATAGTCTGCCGAGAGCTTTACGCACTTGGACAGTTTATTTTTGGGCGTGTCACAGTGTAGAGGCAATCGGTTGATAAATTGCTTTTGGAAGGAGAATCACTAAGGTCATTACTTTGGGTTTACATTGAATTATGGATATTAATCTATTCTATATTCTGCTATATTCATCACTAGCTTCCCGCGCGCCTTTTTTACTCGCGTAACTTATTCTGTTTCCGTAGAAACTTCATCATTATATTATAGCCTAGCCTTCCTAGATAAATAGGCTATATAACACTGAATGATTTTTTTAATCGGACCAGTAATTCCTGGGATTCGCGAGTTCACGCAAGCAAACTCTTCAACTTTACATTGTAGTAAGTATAATGTTTATAGATAGATTTAATTTAAAAATAAAAACATCAACATAGTAATTCGACATTAAAATATATTTTTTGTCACTACATTAAAAATTCTTAACTTTTTCATTTTTATTACTGCCGTTACAAAGGTTAACCCAAACAAACAGACGCACAGACAGACGAAAACAAATCCTATTGTTATTAGTACCCTATATTCACTTAGTAAAAACTTGTTTTTTTTTACTATTTTATCTTTCTATCATTTTGATTTAACTACTTATGTTTTTAGTTATAAAATATAGCATAACGTTATAGCATGTAGTTATAAAATATGACATTGTTTATGCCCGGCGAAGTAGTGAAAGCCTTGTGGCTAACTACGTATGTCTGTCAGAAAAAAAACGTCGATGATATTGCACTACGACTTATTTGACAGTTGCTAATAAAAATTTGGCCGTCATTTTCGAAATAAGAACGTGAGAAATATATCGCTACAAAACTATATACTCATTCATCTGGTGATGAATCAGGTCCAAACCAATATTAATTCAGTTTCACATGATTCATAAGAAATTGAGTCCCGAATTTATAAAACTTTAATTCCCATGACGTGTTTTAAAGTACAAAGAAAGGATTATGCATGGAATGTACGAGTATATACGTGACTATTTTATAAAAAAGGATCTTAAGATCTCATGTAAAATCAACTTAAGATAGTATTTTTAACATTACGAGCAGAGAGAGAGAACAAATCAAATCTTCGTATAGATAACTTTAAAACATATTGCAATTTTACATTTTCCATGAAATTTAAGATGACACTATTACTCTATGACAATGGCATCCATTCGACTGCTCACTCCAATTATTCAATTAGCCTAAAGAGATAGGGCTGTGCTTAACACATGCTCCCAAAAAATGTTTCTGTAGTGGTATATCTTCTGCTTAACACGATGTCGTAAATGCACAAAACTTGTATTTTCTTCTTTAATAGACCACTACATCATCTGTAAGTATAAAGTTCACTGCACAACAGGCTTCTCCCGAGGGAAGCTTCTGTCATAATTCCACGATTGGCAGCCGGTTTGGTGCCCGTAGTATTATGTTGTAACACACAGGGGTAACGCTGCTGCCCGCTCCATGGTATACGATTGTTATAAATAGCCAACGGCTTAACGAGCTTTCCGCAGTGCGGAGGGTAGTCGCTCAACGATTTATTGTGCTTTTTTTATCCGGGGATTAATGCATTTACGCATTCCTACCGCCGCTGCAGCGTATTCGCGCGCTGGCGGTGGGATATGTGGGACTCGCCATATCCATAGCGTGGTATGCTAACTCATACCACTAGGAGAGGACCCTACACCACTAAACCCCCCCCCCCCTTCGATCCGCCGTTGGCGGGGGCCGGGTACGCAAGAAGCTATCCGGCCCAACGATTTATTGTCCTACGTGAGGTCCAAGTAGTTAATCCTTGTTTGCGCCAGCACTTTTTTAATACATCCCCACACGAGCAGATCGTTGAGCGTACTATCGCTATGTGTTATCTCTCCTTCCCAATGTAAAACAAGATAAATCGTCACTTGATTTATTAATTTCAAGAATCGGCAACAATTGTACGGACAACGCTCTGCTCTGACGTCAACAATATCGCACATCCACTGTCAAGATGAATTGTTTTCTTTGTCTCTTTCTATCTTATCTGCACTACTCAAGAGGCGAGCAGGAAAAACAATATATCTTAATATAACAATAAGTTTTTATTTATTAAATAGCCGGTGAAGCTGAAAGTTGATACATTCACATAAAATGTTTAACACTTAGCAACAAATGTTTTTCATTTATGTTCAGAAGTAGGTGCAAATTGAACTGTTATTTATAATTGCCCATAACAATTTTGAATGAATATTTATTTACATTTTCCTTGTGTGTTTGTTTGTGTAATTATATGTTATTAATATTTTCCTGTTACATTGACATTCTTGAGTATATTCCTCCTGTTATCGAAGTGACTGACTAACGTTTCTAAAACTAACTTCTTTTAAACCACAACCATTTTATTATTTGCATATATGAATTATGTATGAAAAAGAAACAGGATAATGGGTAGCTATAGCTACATACATAATTAGATGTGTTTAATTAAACAACTAACTCCTTCTTAACCACATATTTTTTGTTATCCCCTAACGGTCAAAAGTATCAAAATGATTTTTTTTTATAGATTACTATGAGAGTTTATCAGTCTACTAGTATTCTTGTTAACCTCCTCGTGCTAAGCTAAAATGCTTGTGTTACGAGAGGGTTCACGTCCGTAGTGCAATGGGTGGGGTTCGAATCGGCGTCCCCAAAACCTCAAGTCCGATGACCTAGCCATTGGGCTACGGCCGCTTCAAATTATTGGTTTGGAACTTTAATACAATCCAACAGAGTTCAAAATCTGATGGGTTCTATATTCCCTCTGCCCGTTAAAAATTTCAAAATTTAATTTGCTTCAACTTTTATTTTTTTTTATCTAAAAAGTGTTACTAGAGTAAAATTAACTTCGAACACATAATATTTATGTAACTCAAACAGGTTATCCTTCAATTAATATAGGTATATACTTGGGCTTGGGCCTGCCACGACGTCGAGGTCGACGTCGTGGCAGGCCCAAGCGAAGATGGCGAGATGACTTGGACCGCTTCTTGAAAGACTGGACCACGGTCGCAGAAAGCCGTGAGAAGTGGAAAGAGTGGAGGGAGGCCTTTGCCCAGCAGTGGGACACTATGGGCTAATATTATAATATAATAATAATAATATAGGGTGACTGGTAATTAGTGACCTATACCTAAACACATGATTGTGCTCATGATAACAAACAACTTTTACTATGGCACCAACCATGAAATCGCGAAAAAAAATCAGCTGTTCCATACATTCATGTTCACATAACTCGTCAACATGGTAGGGAGCAGCTGATTTTTTTTTCACGATTTCAGGTTTGGTGCCATAGTAAAAGTTGTTTGTTATCATGAGCACAATCATGTGTTTAGGTATCGGTCACTAATTACCAGTCACCCTATATACCTCAACTAATGCTTAGACAACCCTGCGTTGTAATAGCTACAATAGATGTTTGTTTGCTTGCGCATTGATCAAGACGAAATTTATCCACTCCATCCAATTATACTAAATGGCTTCCAAAAAGTTTGTGTATCAATATGTATATTCATTATAATGGATGTGTCTGTGTCATTTGGGTAATTAATTTGGCACAAATTAGTAAGTTATCAGTGGCGTAGTAAGACCTAGGCGGGGCACCTATTAAAGCTTTGTTAATGGTGCCCCCAGCCACACACGTTTGGGGCCCCCGTAGCTATTGTTCTACGCTCATGATAGTTACCTCCATCATCACCTGCAGTTAGGTTTGTAAGATATTCTTGGTGAATAACACAATATAGAGGTGCAAAACATGTTATGTCAATTTGCTTAGGTTTCAGCTCCGGTCAGTGGATATACATGGCTTACCTCAATAATAAAGTATATAGCTACAACTGATGTTTACTTTACTATACGAGGGGTTTTAAACATGAAACTCTTGTTAAAAAAACAAGTTTGGTTAAAAATCAACTATTGAAGGGGCTAGCATATATTTGAAAGCACCTTAACACACGTAATATTCGCTGTACATAGATATATGCTACATAGTATATTGTGATAAACATCCAATCAGCTGTGAACATGACATTAATTATCTTGTAAACAATGTAATTAATTCTCATTCGTGATAAAAAGCAGCAATTAGTACAAGAATATGACTGATTTCACACCCATTTCTTATTGTTTACTACACTAGCTTCCCACGCGCGATTTTACCCGCGCAACTCACATTATGAAATATAGGTCCTTCCATAAGAGAGAGAGATCTTAAAACTTGAAGATTTTTAAAAATCGGAGCGGCAGTTCCTTAGATAAGCGCGTTCGATCAAACAAAGTCTTCAGCTTTATATAAGTATAAGATCACAGCTAGTGGTTGATTCGTAAGGTGGGCCTTAGGTCGCGAGACTATATGCGGTGGCCCTCACTACCCACGCCTAACAACGCCTCTGGCAATAAAAAAAATAACACTTACCTATATTTTGTACTTTTTAAAATGACTTTAAGTTACTTTATTAGCCCGCTAACCCCACTGTTGAACATGGACCTTGTCTTTAACAGACTTTGGCAAGCCTGTTAAGGGATATTGCCCTAATCACCACGCTTGGCAGGTGGATTGGTGATCTTTGTATCGTATCCATCAGTTGTATGTCCCTTAGTAAAAGACGTTTTAGGACACCCATTGGAAGACATAGAGTGATCGATTTTAAGCCTGAAATTAAACGGCAAAAACGGCCACTTTATAAAATAACGAGCTTCCCGCGCGCGGTTTCACCCGCATAACTCCGGTTCCCGTGGGAACTTCATAATTAAATATAGCTTATATTAATAAGTGATAATGTAGGATTCAAATGGTGAAAGAATTTTTAAAATCGGTCCAGTACTTTTTGAGCCAATTCGTTACAAACTTTCTTACATACAAATCTTTCCTCTTTATAATATTAGTATAGAGTATAGATAATAATTACGGAAGAGTTAAATTTTCTTCACGTTTGATAAATATGTCAGGAAAAAACATATATAATAGTAAACATGTTTTGCTACACTAAAAAACACGCTGTATATTTAAGTCTGTACATCATTTTTCAAGACGCATAATACCTATATTGCAAGACATAGTTACCTATAATATTATTCGAACAACACAGCATAGCCTACTCGGTGACTTGAATATGTAATAAGTACATAATTTTAAAAGCAGTAGCTATACATTACAGACCTATTTGATGTTACTTGGTCCTATTCTCCTATCGCACACTTTTTTGTACGAGTCTAACTAGATTTGTTAAATGTAAATGGAGAAGGCCTGGTGACCCGAAATTCAGGCCTTGAGCCTAGTTTAGGCACCAGTCTCCCACAATATAATGTCCTGTATGTCACCGTAGAAATAAATAAGGATAGTATTTAAGATTAATATTGTGGAGAGAATAAACTTTATTATTATTATTATTTCCATACTTTTTATTATGTTTTTAGTTAAGTGAAATTCCGTAGTTAACATTAATAAGCTGCGCCCTGCAATTTTACTCGCGTTACCCTGCTTCAGTGAGTCGGAGCGTAATGCTTATAAACTATCCCGGTGCGGTGCTAGCTTTCAGCCAAATCCGTTCTGTAGTTTTAAAGAGTAACAAACATCCGCGTTTATATCATTAGAAATGACTACCTGTTATAGTGTCTGTCGTATACTGCCATTTTTTTTAAAGATTACTCGCAGAGTTTTGCAGTCTACTAGTATTCTTGTTAATCCCTCGTGCTAAGCTAAAATGCTTGTGTTACGAGTGGCTTCACGTCGGTAGTGCAATGGGTGGGGTTTGAACCGGCTACCTGAAGATCACAAGTCCGACGCCCTAGCCATTGGGCTACGGCCGCTTAATTTCCCGTGGATATACCAAAATTTTATACAAAACTTCTTCCCATATATACATAGGTACAATAAAAAAACAATAACCAGATTGCCCAATACGTTCTCAAATTATGCGCGTAGGTACCTACACACTTTGGATATTAATTTTACATAGATTTAAGTTTAAATCAAGCATTAAACTAATTCAATGTCAATCGGCTTGAAGCTTAAGGCCTGCCTACTTAAGGGCAACGTTTAATTTTTTAGGTTATGACTTTTGTAAAGACAGACAAACACACAAGGATTCCGTATACATGACTTGAACCTTATAAACATAAGACTTTCAACCTTAACCAAGCAGTGATCAATGATCATACAGCAACCAGTATATTTTGAACCCTACATTCTTGTAATAAAGTTGAAACCCAATGAATTTTAAACGTACCTACTGGCTGGCTAAGGGTTAATATAAACAGCCAGCCAACCTTGCAAGGACCGCCGGCGCCACAAATAAAGCAATCACAAACCAGTATTCTATAATAAAACATGTTCAGAATATCTGAACAGTGGAGTGGGAAAGGACTTTGGTAGTTTTCCATTCGCATGCATTACATCATGAGATGACTGCGGTGAACGACCTGCGGTGGAACCTGTCCATGCACATTCGAGGTCGAAGGAAAGTATTGCGAATGCTTTGTAAGGGATTGAAGGTTTGTTTACAATAGAAACACAGGTACGTGCAAAAATAATAACGTACAATATATAGATGGTACAGTTAGCAATAAAATCGGAAAATTATCGAAACAGGATTCCTTTCCTGTTTTAATTCCTATAATTATATTATACTAGCTGACCCGGCAGACTTCGTACTGCCTCAATCGATACATAAAAGACCTAAACATTTATATAAAATAAACTGGGCCGTAGAGACTTCGTTTATGCGGTACTCCTACCCCTACACTACCCCTACCCTACCCCTACCCTACACTACCCCTACACTACCCCTATCCTATACTACCCCTACCCTACACTACCCCTACCCTACACTACCCCTACCCTACACTACCCCTACCCTACACTACCCCTACCCTACACTACCCCTACCCTAAAAAATCTTGGCAAAAAAATTCAAGTTTTTAATTAACAAAATAAAGCTCAAATTGACTCTACATTTTAGTTAGAAAACGTTTGTATGGGAAAAAGAAAAAGGCTGTTTTAAGGGGTTTTCAGGCAATTATTCGAATTTTTCTCGCCGTAAAAACCATCCTTGAACTTCCACGAACATTGAAAAAAAAGAATTGGCCAAATTGGTCCAGGCTTTGTAGAGTTATGCGCTTACCAACACATTTTGCGATTCATTTTTATATTATAGATTACAAAATAACTCCCTTTTTTTTTCAGAAATTTGTTCTGGGTTCGATTCCATTCCGGGACAATGATTTTTGTGAACTACAGGTAGGTAGTCGTTCTGAGTCTTTTTTTTTGTTTTTTCGGACGGACATTATGTAGTTAGCCCCGAGGCTTTTGCTACTTCACCGGGCATAAAGGCGAGCAGAGCTCCAGCCTAGAACAACGGCCTACAAACTAAGCAACCTGCGCAAGAGGGCGTCCCCTGTAGGACTTGGACCTCGGCTCAGGGCGGTCGCTGACGGGGAGATATGGCTTTTAGTTTTTTTAGGTGTGCAACTGTCGCTCTACTTTACAGTTCTCGAACTTCGTGTCTATGAGGGCATCGGAAGATTCTTAGCAAACTAAGGGTCGGGAGGGCGAGGTCCGTGAATTGCATGTTTGTACAGTCCCCCTTGACACTCGTACTTAATTCTTTAAGAACGGGAGTCTCTTAAAAACAAAACTCTTAGATGATCATCTTTTTAATCGAAAATGCAAGGTGAAATATAAAATTAAAACAATCCCGATAAATGAATAAAAACTTACACATACTTAAATTAATTAGAAATACACATACGATGAAAATATGAATGATATAGTTACAATAAGAATCAACATCTTACCGTGATTCGAGATGCACGGATCGGGGTGATCACAAAGGATGTAACATCAAACTACATCTTACTTTTAAAAACCGGCCTGGGAATTGAACCCGCGACCTCAATGATACCGACCCGGCTCGACGACTTTACGGAGGTGTATAAACAGACACGATTGCAGATTAATATTATTGTCACGGATATAGGCAGGTTACAAGTATGCTAGAGCATATGTTCTTAAACTTTTGGGTGCCTAATAAAACACTAACAAAATGTATGGTATGTTAACAAAAATATTAATTTACTACCCCAATCCCTTTGTTTGCAAATAATTTAATTTGCCTAAGTAAACCCGAAGACCGAGATACCCGTAAATTGTATGTGAACGTAGAGCGACAGTTGCACAAAACTTCCCCAAAAAACTAAGGGTCTCAAACTAGGGGTCGCACACTTCTCCGGCGGGTCGGATAGAGTGGTCTCTTAATTGCTTGCAGTCTCTAGTACTGCAAGTTGGTATAAACTGTGATCTCGTCGTCTGGCTCGTCTAGGACGCCACGATGCCGACGAAACTTTGTGGGCAAAGGTCTATACTTGGATGCTGCAACAACCAAAGGGTTTGGCTGTTACACGCAAACTCCTAATGGGTGATTTTTTTTTTTCGGATTGATGGATTTGCTACTTCACCGGGCATAAAGGCGAGCAGAGCTCCAGCCTTAATAAATGGTTTAAAAACTACAAACTAAGCAACCTGCGCAAGAGGGCGCCCCCTGTGGGGCTTGGACCTCGGCTCAGGGCGGTCGCTGGCGATGAGATCTAATGGGTGACTGCCTACATAAATGTCCGTGCGAAAAACAGAGTGCTTTTTTATTACCAGGTTACATTATCACAGAGGGACAAACTTTTATGATAAGTAGAGCTAGTAAAACCGTGTCGGTCAACCTTTCATTAATTCGTTTCTCATACGACAGTGAGAGCTTTATTAACTTACTTCTCAAGAGCCTTCGAGAACATAACTGTATTACTTTTACTTTCGACTTAAGCCGCGGTGCGTTTCACACAAGTAACGTTTTTGATAGCAGGCTTTTTGGGGTTCCGTAACCGAAGAGTTAAAACGGGGCCCTATAACTAAGACATCGCTGTCTGTCTGTCCGTCTGTCTGTCTGTCACCACGCTGTATCTCAATAAACGCGATAGCTAGACAGTTGAAATTTTCACAAATGATGTATTTACAATAAACGTGATTGTGTTGTCCTTTTCTTGCTCGATATCAATAACGGCAACAGGTAGGCAATTGAAATATTCAGAAAATACTTAGTTTTAAATTTATGTACACACAGTTGTGCAGACTAAGTTATCTACATGTACACTAATATTATAAAAGAGGAAAGATTTGTACCTATTTTTGTATGTTTGTAATGAATAGGCTCAAAAAGTACTGGGCCGATTTAAAAAATTCTTTCACCAATAGAATGCTACATTTTTCCAATTTGACATAGGCTACATTTCATTTTGAAAAAAATTAGGGATCCTTGGTAAAATTTGAACAATGTAACCGAAGGTGTAGAAAAATAAGTCTTAAAATGTCTTTCGTCGAATGCGCTGCCGAAACTATTAGCGATAGAACAAAATAATGTAGGTACAACAATATTGAAGAACATCATAATGTCTACAAAAAACTCCGCGGTAGCATATGTCCAACTATTGTAGTTATGTCACTACAACAACTTTTTTCATTTTAAACATTAATGAAAATGCTAACCAAATTCAAATCATGCTATTTATGTGTTTATATTAATCCTTATCCAAATAAATTATTTATTTAACTACCTATAAAATAGCCGCTAGTTTTTGATAAAGAGCTCTAACAATCTACGGTCCACGATTAAACATTCTATAACAAGTCCACTGAATCTTAATTCCATTGACACAAAAAATAATTGAAAGTTAACAAATACAACATGTAACAAGCAGCTGATAATCACCATTTAACTTTACACCTTATTCACTAATCGTAAGGTTGTTAATTGCTTACAATTAATCGATCTCTTACATCTACTGGTTTCAATCTTGCTCTGATAAGCTAGCACGTGACAAACCACGTTCACACATAAACAGAATAGTGATGAAGACTTCACAGTAATATATTATTATATATAAATAACATTTATGTGAAAATACGTCTTAAGAAAAAAACAAATATTAAAAGGTCATTGACCTCCATATCTATAGATGACTATCTGTTCTTGAAAAGGAACGCTGAATATACTATTGGTAAAATTACATATTGTATAATACTAATATTAAAAAGAGGAAAGATTTGATTGTTTGTTTGTATTGAATAGGCTCCGAAACTATTGGACCGATTTGAAAAATTCTTTCACCGTTAGAACACTATCTACACTATCCCCGGATGACATAAGCTATATTTCATTATAAAGCTCCCATGGGAACGGGAGATACGCGGGTGAAACCGCGCGCGGTAAGTTAGTATAAAATGGGTCTCCCTTGTTTGACCGAAAGGAATTTGACAAATTTTCAGAACCCAAAAAAATTTTCGCATAATTTCATTTGCCAAATTATTACTTAGCAAAAAATCTATTCACAAAAAATTGTATCGCAAACGTAATGTTTGGGAAATGAACGTTAAAACAATAACTTGTTTACCAACTAGCACGTTTAACATTTTTTATTTAGGCAAATATTTTAGTTGGTATAACAGTTTGTACGCAAAATCAAATAAGCCAACCACAAGCCAACAACCAAAGGAGGTTACCCGTTGGTTGTTGGCTTGTGGTTGGCTAAACTAAAGCAATTTCTTTTTTCTATTAATGCAAGTCGTTTCTGGCACTCGCCGGCCACTACCGCGGCACCGCTCGCTTCGCTCGCTCAGCTCGTGCGTAGGAGGTCACCGTTTTAACCTAACCTAATCAACTCAGTTTTTTAAAAATAAACATCAACCTAATCTAAATAGTTGAGTTCCGGGTAAACGTTTATTGTCTGAAGATTGTTTGCTGTAATAAATCATTTGATTATAGACCAAATGCCATAATGACATTATACTTGGTAATATTTTGCCAAGTAAAAATTTGACCAAATAAAAATATGCGTACTAAAATCATTCGAAATATTGCAATGGTATAAAAAAAAGGTTGCTAAAATTTGTTTGGGTAATGAAATTTTGTCAAAATCTTTTCGGCAAAACGGCAGGCATCCGTATAAAATATGTAAATTGAAAATAAAAGATACTGTACGACTAGTGGGTACAAGTGGTATCTTAAAATATTCTTTAATGTGTGATGTAAACCATTCAAATATTCGGTGGTTTATTCAGATAGGCAAATTAAAGGTTTGAAAATAAAAGATACTTTACGACTTGTGGGTACAAGTGGTATCTTAATATATTCTTTAATGTGTGATGTGAACCATTCAAATATTCGGTGATTTATTAAGATAAGCAAATTAGAGGTACCTACAGGCCAAAAACACGGAATATTCTAAGAAATAGATTTTTAGGAAAACGGAATAAAAAGTTAAGAAGAGATCATCGCTTCGGCCATAAGCAAAAACGTTTTTTAACGTCATTTATTTACTTTGTTTTTAAGTTTGTGATTGCATAAATTATTTTTATTTTATTAATTATTTTATTATTTATTAAACATTTGATTCCAACATAAATTTATTTTGATAAAAAAGCGAACGCAGGTCTAACTTTAGTTGCCCTCCGAGGGACAACTGAAACAGCACAAATTCCTGACTTCAAGCTAGTACTTTTAGCGCGGCAGCAGCACTATTATCACGGTGGGCAGCGGCATGGCAAGCTGTACAGGTTACCCCTGGCACTGCTTAAGTCCATGAGCAGTGGTATCACTTACCAACAGGTGAGGCGCTAGCACAATTGCCACCATTGGCAAAAAAAGTACCTACTTAACAAAAACAAAAAATGGTTTTAGGCTAACACAATTTTTTGTCCGACTCGTCTCATTTCGTTGCGGTCGAATATTGCTGCTAGACCACCGCGCCAATATACATACGTACGCCTTATGCTAATGAAATGTATCAATAAATATCACAGTATAAAAAAAAAACAGATATTTAAATTAGTCGAAAATGTTTCGCATCACTAAACAAATTAGTAGTTTCACATGTTAATTAGATAGGCTATTAAACGAATACGTATAATGAGTATATCTAAGTAGATAAGGTAGACATTAATTGGTATATTTTAGTTTTTCGTGACATTTGTCAATAGGCGATAGCATTCACCATTAGTATTACAAAATAACAATTGTTTAAACAAAGTAAAAACAGTTTCAGTTTTGGTAACAACTGATTAAACTTAGGATATATATGATATTGTTAACAAATACTATAACGTCGGAACAGAATATAATAATATTACATTTATTTTATTATTTATACCAACACGAAATAAAAAAGCAATCAACATAATAATATTATAAGCAAGCCATTAAGATTGTTTTTATATTTATGGCTCATGAATATTAGACGAATAAATATTATGCCTTAAAAATGTATGCCAATTCAAATTAGACCAAATTATAGTCGTTATGCCTAAATATTTTATTCCAAATTTGTCATTGTGCTAATTAAAGTTATGCAAAAGCGTTATGCCTTAAAACACTATGCCAAGCGAGGAATGCCCCCTTTTTCAAGATAGTTTAGTTATGTAGAAAGTAAAAATCCGACACAATCACTCAGTTACTTCGACATTAATAATATATAACTAGTGTAGGTACAACTAAATAAAATGTTAGCATACTGCACTCCTCTATACGAATGATAATTGTGCAAAATTTCATACTACTCCGTCCGTCCCGGCAATTTTCATCAAAATGGGTTTTTGAAAGTTTTTGCTTAGCGTATAAATAATACCATATTGAGGTTCCTATTAGCAGTGTTTATCATTATGACGAAATAAATAGAAACATATTGTTTCATCAAAAAAAAATGAACAGGTAAACATACAATATTATTATTTATTGTTAAATGTTAATCTTACCTACTTATCGTTTAATTCACTTATCTTTATCCATATCTTATATACACAAGAGTACACTAAGTACGACATTGTAAATCTGACCAAAGTTAAATCGAATGATCAAATCACGTCAATTGAACAGAAACATACTAAAAACCGATCTTATCTATCAATCAATATGTTATACTGTACGTAAACAATATAATCAATAACGATCCAGAATTACCGCTCACTGTGGTATCTTATCGATTTAACCAGTTGTAGTATTGTTGTCATAACAAATACGACACCCCATTAATCAATAATAATAATAATGTTGTATACTCGTTTACTCATTATGAAACGCATTTTAAATTAGTATTTTTAACCGACTTCAAAAAACTAGAAGGTTTCTCCTTCGACCGTATATATATATATATATATATTTGTTATGTCTGTTCGCGTATAACTTTGTTGTTTATGAATCGATTTTGATTTTTCTTTTTTTATTGGAAAGAAGATATTTCAAAGGTGGTCCCATGATAAGGAAATCAGGGTTTGATGATGACCAGAGAAATCGAGGGGAATTTTCAAAAATAGTTTTTCCTTTTTTTTCATTATTAATATTGATAAGAACGTTACACCTAGATGGATGCACCTAGACAGTTTAGGGAACTCTTATTTTACTGGTTGAAGTCGGTTTTTTTTTTGTAAAAAAAAAAATATCTGAAAATAGTTACACATAGCACTGTTATGTGTATTTGTACAAATAGCAACAAACTCTTCACCCATAAACAATTACCGGTTGTTGTAATGAAATAAACATAGTATACTTATTTACATCTATTGAATTAAATGTTAAACGTTTAAAAGGGGACTTCGATAAAACATGTTTAAGAACCTCTGAATAGATACACAGATTTCTTGCCAATTCTTATATTCTTCAAACTCTGACCACCAAACATGTTTATAAAAAGCATACCTACCTATAAATTAATTACACAAACAAAACAATTTCATTGAATTCACATGTTTATAATAAATTTGTGATTTTAATATAACCGCGGATTCGACCAAGGATGTTTGCTTTCTGGCAAACATTTGAACACATTGATAAAATGTGGCGGATCAACATCCAGTTTATTTATGGAATGACTCATCAACCGTTTTAGAGGACTTCGCAGTTTTGTTGGCAATGACAAAAATACCACCTGGAATCCATTAAAGAAGTTTATTTGAATAAATTAATGAATGAACGTATTATTTCACTTAAAATTTCTTAAAACTAATTACATTGCCCCACAAAACTGCTTACGCAGTTTAACTGTGAGATCATTGAGTCTCTATTACAATCATACTATCAGTTACATCTATAACCTATATATACTTAATACCTACATTTTACATAGCATCTAATAAAAATCTCTTTACCTAACGTGCGAATTTTAATTTATTTTCTTGTTGTCTGATGTCAACAGGCAGAGTATTCAATAGATAGGGAATGCGTTTTCTTAAGGTTCTGTCGCCATAGTAATTAAAAACTCTGGGTACATCATATTTACCTGCTGCCATCGACCTGGTAGTTAGATACCAATGAGTCACTATCCCGACTGCCATGGTTATTGACCAATAATAGGTATTTATGTTTAAGGCTTGTTTCACCTTGTTCATGGTAGTGGTGTCAAAACAACAAAAAAACGCTTGAGTTTTAAAAATGTAGATTTACAGTTTTTTTATTCTTACTAGCTTTTAGTTTTGGGCTCCGATTTTAGAGCTTTTTAATAGTATGCAATTCTTTTTTCATATGTTTTATTATTATGTTTATTTAGTACATACATAGAGTTCTTTTTAAATACGGTTGCATAACGCTGACTGTATAACTCGTGAAACATCATGATATCTGGCTCGAAAAACAAACCTTTTCCCGCTACCCCGCGCGAGTTCCGCTCTCGTCCTGCAGTAGCGTTAGCATGAGATGCATGCATGCCATGAAATTCCTTTTTTTTTGCTGTTATTCTCTTTTTGTTGAGTTTTAGCTATTGTTACGTTTGGACGTTGTATTTTTTATCGGATTAGAATGTTTTATTAATCTTTTTACGAAATTTTAATAGACACTATTTAATTATATTATTCTGGACGCAGAAAAAAATTAAATAACATTCAAAACATTTCCGCAGGTAAAAAAAAGACATTCAAACCAGATGGTCAATTCACGCGGGTACTACCGACCATTATTGTCTCTCCTTGTTTCCGCTTTGTTAAAATGTTGTAAGTAAATAAATAAGTTATTATGGTTGTTATTTATTACACATCCTTATTATTATCTAGCTCAGAGGTGGTCCACCGGCCGAACGGTATCGACTGGTCGATCCCGGCAGCTATTATAGTCGATAAACTTATATAATAAAAACTGGTCAAGTGCAAGTCGGGCGCGCGCACGAAGGGTTCCGTACCATTTTCAAGTGTCTACCTGTTGGCCCTGATTACTGTTATTGGTTTCGAGCAACAACAAAAAAAACATTGTTGTATGGGAGCCCCCCTTAAATATTATTTTATTTTTAGTTAGTCCACAAATATCTGCCACAGACGCACAAAGTTAATGTTTATCGTATAATAATCGAAAAAAATAGCTATTTATCATTCGATTGACTTATACGATACATGATTCACCGTTATGTATGCCATGTAGTCGATTGCACACAGTAAACAGTCGATCTTAGGTCTTATTAAGTTGGCCACCCCTTTTTTTTTTTTTTTTTTTTTTGTTTACCGGTGTAAAAATGCGCAACCGCACTTCCTCCCTGGCCCCTGCTCTAACTTACACGAAGCAGTATGACAATTCCAAATATTTTTAAATATATATCATAATCATATAAATTCTTTCATTCGATATTATAAATGAATTATGTTCAGGGCGAACATTATTTAAGAATGCACTTATGGACGATAAGTCTGCAGAATTTTCCGTTTTTGAACCCAATGAAAAATTAGTTAAATCTTAGATTTCATATTCTTATAAGCTATGTCAGAGCAGTTTCTAGACAAAGTACTAGGTACATACTCATACAACAAAAACTTAACTTTCGTCACACAAACAGATACAGATGTATGATCCTCTATTCTCTGAACATAGAAACCACACAAGCGCTTATTCTTGTTACCTACCACTACTTAAAGACGAGGTGATGGTCAGGTACTGGAACTGGATCGAACCAGTTACTGTCACTTAGTATACCTGACCACTGCAAGTAGACAATATCTGTACACTGCGCATTTCTTGGAAAGTGCCAGTTAGAATGAGACAGAGATATCTTCTGCACCTGTCTATACCAATGCTGTTTAACCGGTGATTCTGTTATATTTGTTTAACTGATCTGAAATATCTATTAGCGAAACGGATTTTCAACAAAATGATTATACAGGGTTATTTTTAAAACACCGACAACCTTTCAGGGGGTCAAAATACTAATGATTATAAACAACTTTTACTATGGGAACAACCTTGAAATCGCGAAAAAAAAAATCAGCTGTTCCATACATTTATGTTCACTTACCTCGACAAAATGTATGGAATATCTGATTTTTTTTTCGCGATTTCATGGTTGGTCCCATAGTTAAAGTTGGTATACAAAATGTGCGTTCGTTAACTGACAATTGACAGAACGAAGGCTTCTTTAAAAGCATTATTGAACAAACGTCTTTTCTACGTTTAAATAAATGAAAAAATACGGTTAATAAACTTGGTATTATACATAAATACATTGCACTCGTGTTTCGTTAAGACAAAATTTGTCCCTAGATAGTAGTAGACAGAAACAGGACAGCACGAAAGTTAGCGTGTGAAAAAATGAGACAGACGTACGTTCATGTGTACCAAGTAGCTTAGATTCGTGGTGCCATTTTTCAAGGCAAAAATGGCACCTACATGTACTTCTTTTTTACTAGGTATAACATAATTGATTGCAATATTTTTAATGGTTAAACAAACTTACCTAGAGTAGTTTGACTACGATTGTGTCCTAGACATTGCATTCGATATCTCGAGAAATCTCTAGGATGCAACGTCGAATTATAATTATTTATGTAGTACCTATTCTAAAAGCAAATCTGAAAGTCGAGCGTGCATTATCAACATGAATTTGAGACTAAATGTTTATCAAATATACGCAACGTTTACATAAAATAACACGAACGTAGTTATATTTATAAACATAAATTAATAATGCATGCATTAAACGCTGCATTGTATCACAAGAAACATAATTGAAGTGTACCCTACTGATTAATGACCAATGTTCTCTGTACAATTGATCCTGAGTCAATCAGTTGCCCATCAATATTAATACCGGACTTAACCGGACCTTTTGGAAATATTCCACTACCGAAATAGATCTTAATGTATTCTTTTTTTTGGGTTAGACACATCTATACTAATATATAAAGCTGAAGAGTTTGTTTACTTGCTTGAAAGCGCTAATCTAAAGCACTACAGGTCCGATTATCTTTCTAGAGTTTTTTTTTTAATTCTCTCAGTGTTATATAGCAGATTAATCGAGGAAAGCTATAGGCTATATTTTACTATACTGAGGCTATATTTAGTTGTGTAGTTCCCAAGGGAACTAAGCAAGTTAGTCACTACATAGTATAAAACAAGTCGCTTGCCGCTGTCTGTCCGTCCCTATGTATACTTAGATCTTTTAAACTTCGCAACAGATTTTGATGCGGTTTTTTTTAATAGATAGAGTGATTCAAGAGGAAGTTTTATATGTATGATACATCAGCATTGCACCCGAGCGAAGGCGATCGGGTCGCTAAAAATCTGTACGTTTGCCTAAACGTTAATTATTATTACGCTCGCTTTTATGCCCGGTTTATTAGCAAAAGCATAGGTGGAGCGTACGTGGCATAGGGCCGTGCCAAAAAAAAAAAACTTTACAACTAAGTATCATCATAATATTTTAACCTACCAAAGAAAACAGGGGCCTTCTCTTTAGTAGTTTGTAAAATTAACGGCAAATATAAGTGACAGGAAAAAGTATGACATTCAGTTGTTTTTTTAATATTAAATGCACTACTAATGAGGTCTATATCCATGACACTGCCAGTACTTACTTTCAGTACAAAAAGTTGTGTTACATTATCATTCAATATTGCTTATCCTCGCAGGATGTATCTATAACACTAAGCATGAACCATCAAATTGTAAGAGACTGCAGGCTAACCAATCATTCGTTCGAAATACCAGTGGCCATATTCCTGTGGCCAGAACATCTTGCACATATATAAATTAGTTTCTATTACTGCTATCAACTAAAAAGACAAATTAAATGGATAAAATACAGCTGAATCTTTATGCCCGGTGAAGTAGCAAAAGCCTCCTGGCAAACTACATATGTCCGTCCAAAAAAAAAAAAAAAAAGAAAACAGCTGAATTAAAACATTCTGATGAAATACAGTTTTTTAGTAATAGGCTAATATACTTGTAGAGGAACGGTTGGTGCTGTTCCTCCACAGAAAATGAAGATCTTCTTAGCCGGGCGAGGTGGTATGCCCGTCGACCGACGGCCATTTGTTACTGTTCGGAACTTGTATATGTTCGAATTGACTTGCGAACTTGTATTGCGCGATACAGGTTAGTTAGGACGCTAGGTGGTAGATGGCGCTGCTCGTCTACTAGTAGTCTGTGTGCGGCTACTGTAGATGTCGCTACATACTAAATATATATTTTTATTGGTTAAGAATGGTTTGAATTTATTTCTTTGGCCTAGTAAGGCTAGAAAAATGGACGTTATACGGGCTGATGCTTTGAAGTGACTTACGCAGTATTGTACCGACGATATGTACTTAATGCAAGTTTTCAAATAGCAAACGCATAGCAAATGTAAATAATATCTATACATACATAGATATATATTTATTCAGCGACCGGCACCTAGCATATTGCGGATCGTGTACTAAATGAATGTTTACAATGAATAGGTATGTATGATATCATTTAGCAATTACACACAGGCTATAAATATCCATCATGGTTTTATTGATCATCATCAATGACCACACAATGTCAGCCGTAATGGTGATGGTATAAAATGTTTGCTTTATGTTTTACTACATCAACCCGTTTGCGTCTAATGTTGTACAGCCTCCTCTTTAACAGACCTTGGCAGGCCAGGGTTGTTAAAGCACGGGGCCGGATTGCTTATGCGTACCCGGCCCCCCGGCAATGGCGGATCGAAGGAGTATCCGGGGGGTTTTAGTGGTATGGGGTCCTCTCCTTGTAGTATGAGTTTAGCATACCACGCTATGGAGAGAGCGAGTCCCACATATACCACTGCCAGCGTGCGAATACGCTGCAGCGGCGGTGGTGGGAATGCGTAAATGCATTTCCCCCGGAAAAAAATAAAAAAAAGGTTGTTAAAGCACATTGCCGTAATCACCACGCTTGGCCGGCGGATTGGTGATCGCAGTAAGTTGGGTACTCCCATCTCCCCGCGCGCCGTTTCACCCACGTAACTCTCGTTTTTTTTTAACCTATAGCTTTCCCCGATAAATGGGCTACTGAAAGAATTTTTAAAGTTTGCGAGTTCTAGCATTCAAACTTTTCAGCGTAATTTATTAGTATATATGTTGCAGTCAAAAGTACTTTTAACTAGCAAAACTACTTTTGACAGATTTTGCTAGTTAAAGGAACTTTTGACTGGTTAAGAAGGAGACTACAACATAGGTAGGTATATATGTTACGGCTAATAGCCGAAGTGCGGCTACACCTAGTCTTAGCCGGCTACAACTAGGTCTAGCCGACCACATGCGGTTAAACTTAGGTTAAGGTCTCAATAAGTCCCTGTTCAACTCTAAATTAAACAATACCTATGCATGGCACAAAAAGAAGTTGGGGTGGTAAAAAAAAAAACCTAATCCTAAACCAATGGAGTTGAACAGGGACTTATTCAGGTTGATCTAAGTTTAACCGCACGTGGTCGGCTAGATCTAGTTGTAGTAGGTATCTGTTGTAGTTAACATATATATAAATGCGAAAGGTTTCATTCATTCATTCACTCATCACGAAATCTCAGAAACTACAAATGCTAGAAGCGTCAAATTTCGCGTGAGGCTTCCTATGCAATACATAATATGCAAACATACTAAGTAATTCTCAATGACGCAGAAATAACGTAAAAAGTTACTGTAGTCTAATCTAATCTAACTAGCCTGTATTTTCCCACTGCAAGGCAAAGGCCTCCCTCTCTCTTTTCCACACAACTCTGTGTTTTGCGAGTGCCTGCCAGTCCCTACGGCAGGAGTCAAGCTCGTCCCGCCATCTTCGTCTCGGCCTGCCGCGATGGCGTCGAGCGTTTATTGGGATCCAATCGGTGGTAGCAAAAGAAAAAAGTTACTCAGTCACATTAAATCCCACTTTACTAAAGACTACTACACATGTCAAGTGGCTGAATACTATTTATATACAAAACAATGACCTCCTTTACGAAATCCCACTCCAACGGCTTCAGTATAAAACCGCCCCAGACATCAAAAGTACATGCCGTAAAACATACGACTTATTCGCGTCATTAAATAATCTCACACCAGCTGAATTCTAAATATACAAACAAAGTACCCGACTGCGTCTGTATTGCGTCATTACTCAAATTAAATTAGATTATGAGAAAGTTACCTAAGTATCTGGGGGCACGGCAGTGACCCCCAAGTCGAGTAAGAAAAAAAAAAAAAAAAAAAAAAAAAAAAGGTGCACGGCCGTACCTATCTTTTCTCGAAGCAACTCAGCCGATTTTCGACCCTCTATAACTTCGTTGTGGATGAAGATAGGAGCCTGAAATTTCAGAACCTAAGCAGGCTTTGTAAAACTACAGCATATTTTAAATTTCATTCAATTTGAACCAGTACTTTAAGAATTATAACTACTCAAAGTTCGGTAATTTCGGTAATTTTGTCACTCGCTCACACGAGATTGACCGATCATCAAAATGTTTAGGCACTTCTAGCAGACGTAGAAGCTTCAAATTTTGAGTACTAGTAGAGTTTAGTGTAAAACTCATGGGAAAATTCCAACATTTTGCAATTTCGGTCCAGTTGTTAAGTTTCATCAACTGCATTAATAACTTTGTTATTTCTTATAAATGTATAGGATTACAAAGTTACATTTGCAGTCAGTAAATCAGTGTAAATGAATATGTATGATTTAATGGAAGAATAGGTGTAGATAGGGACCTAGATGCGATTATGTTGAAAGGTGGTGGCTAAGTGGTTACGTTAGTTGCTTCAGAGACCTGGTTTTCTGCGTTCGATTCCCACCCGGGACAATTATTCGTCTGAAATTAAAACAGTTGTATTGAGTCAGGGGGTGCTTTGTTTTCGTTAATCTATCGAGCGGTGCGACCTTCGCGACACGGGGATTAATTTAACAAATAAAAAAAAAATCGAAGGAAAAAAAAAAAACTCAATGGAATGTAAAAGCAACTGTGCTATGAACGATAGTATACTAACAGGCCGCGACCCCTTGAGAAGTAGGGACCCCTTGTACTCTGGCATCCCTGAAACTGGTTATTTGAACCCAGGAGAGCCCGCAACACCATTTGAGTCGCGGACGCTGCCATAGGGTATCCCAGATAGGCAACAGTTTGGTAACATTGTGGTCAGAGGAGTAACCGGGGGTTTAAGTGTTTTTCTCTCAAGGTATGATTTGCATTCCACTGCTATGGAGAGGGCGAGTCCCACATACCCCACCGCTCGTGCGGGAACGCCGCCGCAGTGTCGGAGGAGATGCGTAAAATTCTTGCATTCCCCCTGGACAAACACTACGGCTTCCATGCTTCCCGTTCGTGCCAGAAAGACCGTCACTTTCTTTCAAGTAATTAACAAGTCTTACTGCGATATCGCAGGTATACACACACACCACGTTTTATTTATCTGACACAAACTGTATTTGCATATTCATTTTATCAAATATTTTTTACACAGTTTGATGTTAACTAGGTAGCTTTAAATTTACTCATGTACATATTAGCTTGTGGCCGCGACTTTGTCTCTGTGGAAAAATTACTTTGACCCGCGACATAGATAATAATTTCCCTAGTGCGGGAGCTGTCTCAAAAAAAGCCAAAATCTGACATGTGCCAAAGTTCCATTAAAAACAGTTTAGTAATTTCTTTATTTAAAAACCTTTGACAGTGAGGCCGTGAGTGCCATACATAAGTTCATGTTAATCCTCTGTTAAGCTTGATGTTGTAGTTTTCGATTAGGTACATTGACAATATTTATAATGAATGAGAGATAACAATTTTAAATAAGGATTAATTTTAAATGACGTTTGACGAGTGCGACGAATATCAATAAACCATAAAAAAGTACACGACGCAGCTGCTCTTATTACGTATGGTGAGTGTTGCCATGCCAGCTAGGTACGTGGGTATTCATATATTCGTAAGTTAAGTTATTTTGTAAATAAAGGCACCGAGTTACGAGTCTGGACGGTTTACATTTAATTTAAGTCTACTTTGGAACGATTAAAGCGCAGGAATCCTCCATTTGTGCATACAATAGACCAAAACCGGCCAAGTGCGAGTTGGACTCGCGCACTAAGGTTTTCGTACCATTTTCAAGTGCCTACCTATTGCCGTTACAGATATCGAGCAAAAAAGTCCGCAAAAAAGGTTGCTGTATTGGAGCCCCCCTTAATTATTTAATTTATGTTTAGTTTGTTAATATAGCAACAGAAATCCATAATTTGTGAAAATGTCAACTGTTTAGCTATCGCGGTTCTTGAGATACAGCCTAAATCCGTTGTAGGTATTCAAAAAAATTATGTAAATTGTAAAGCAAAGGAAAAAAGGTACAACTATCTACAAAAATAAATGAGATGCCATCAAAAACATACTTGTAAAAAAACCCAAGTCTCGTAACGCAGTTCTTTTACCGTTCAAAGTTGTGAGATCTATGTAATACCAAGTCGGATAATTTATTCAGTCCCTACTTAAGGGACCTTCTGTCTTAAGCTATTACGTAACTATCTCACCTAACAGACTCTTAAAATGATCTTATTAAAATTCAAAACTTTTATGTTATGAATATTAGATTGACTTGGCCATCGCAATAAACACTTGTGAGACACATTCTAATAGTATCCGATGGCCAAGTTAATTTATTATTTAAAACTTAAAAGTTTTGAATTTTAATAAGATCATTTTAAGAGTCTGTTAGGTGAGATAGTTACGTAATAGCTTAAGACAGAAGGTCCCTTAAGTAGGGACTGAATAAATTATCCGACTTGGTATTACATAGATCTCACAACTTTGAACGGTAAAAGAACTGCGTTACGAGACTTGGGTTTTTTTACAAGTATGTTTTTGATGGCATATATATATTTATCTATACTAATATATTTATAAGGCTGAAGAGTTTGTTTGTTTCTTAAGTGCGCTAATCTCAGGAACTACCGATCCGATTTGAAAAAATATTTCAGTGATAGATAGACTCTTTTTTTTTTTTTCCTATTGGAAATGCCTTGACGCATTCCCACCACCGCTGCAGCGTATTCGCGCGCTGGCGGTGGGATATGTGGGACTCGCCCTCTCCATAGCGTGGTATGCTAAAGTCATACCACGAGGAGAGGACCCTACACCACTAATACCTCCCGGACACTCCTTCGATCCGCCGTTGGCGGGGGTCGGGTACGCATGAGCAATCCGGCCCATAGATAGAGAGCCTACTTATCAAGGATTGTTACTTCTTCCCGTCCTTATCCCATATTACTTGGGGTCGGCGCAACACGTTTGTTTCTTCCATTCTGTCCTGTCACCCGTCACACTATCACTAACTCCTATTTCTTTCATATCACTCTTCACACAATCCACCAATCTTTTCTTTGGCCTTCCTCTCCTTCTCCACCCATCTATATGTATAGGTACTTAAAACTCTTTTAGTAACATGCGTTTCATTATCATTATCATTATCAAAGACTTTTTATTAATATTAATTTCAATATTTTTATTAATTTTATTTATTAATTTAATCCAATCTATACTAATATTATCAATCTGATGAATTTGTTTGCCTGAACGCGTTAACCTCAAGAATTTGAAAAATTCTTTAAGGCCGTGTCTAAACCAAACTGACTGTCAGCCGCCGAATGTGAGCAGGCTCACTGTGAGCCCCAGTGTAAACGTGAAAATAAACGGTATTTTTAGTTCACAGTATACGCGTATAGTTTACGTCCGTCCGCCCAATCTACGTCCGCGGAGCGTAGTGACATGCTATCGGCCGCCGAATGTCAGCGTCTACGCATAGCGTAATAACGTATCGTCGCGGCGTCGATGTGAACGAAAAAGTAAACTGCGTAACGTTCGCTCACTTTCAGCGGCTGACAGTCAGTTTGGTTTGAACACGGCCTAACCATGAGAAAGCTACTTACGTAGCCGTGTGACATAAACTATATTTAATTATGACGTTTCTATGGGAACAGGAGATACGCGGGTGAAACCGTATAACACCCGTCGATTGGGTACTTAAACGCATATGGTAAGTCTGGCAAAGTATCTTAATTTGTATGTACGAGTATGTGGCATAAACTGCTTCTGACGTTGGAGCTATAAAATTATACGTGTTTGCGGTTTTATGGGTTTCGCGAGTCTAATGTATTTGAAAGCATTGCTCTTTGCCCGTGCTCTATACACCGTGCTCAGACCAAACAAAAAGTAAAGACGTAACGCCGGCAAAACTCTGCCTTGATGTGTACATAGACAGCTTACTCACACACGGCACCAAAACTATGCTTTACCTTACCAGTCGATCTGTCGCAGCGTCACGTGCTTGATGTCACGGCGCCGGATCTCTCCTCGTGGTATGAGTATAGCATACCACGCTATGGAGAGCGAATCCCACATATCCCACCGACAGCGCGCGAATACGCTGCCGCGGCGGTGGGAAATCGTAAGAGCATTACCCTCGGACAACAAAAAAAAATTCTTGATGGCAAAACAAATTTCATTATTAAAAAAAAAAATAAGGAATTGTGTCGTGAAAGGACGTACAAGTCAAAACTCAACACCAGGCTATATCGTTGGTAATACTACAATAGCGAATAAGGTGTAATTTCATCTGTCAAGAAATATTTTCGTTACATATATTCTAAGAGAAAAAATCAATTTGTTACATATGATTTTCAACCTTATAAATTATTGTCACTGACGCGGTATTGAGTATCACCAACGATATCTCATGAACCGTGATAACTACACAGTAGAAATTTTCACATATATTTCTGTTGCCACTGTAGCAACAAAACCATTTATCTAGGCTGGAGCTCTGCTCGCCTTTATGCCCGATGAAGTAGCAAAAGCCTCGGGGCTAATCACAAATGTCGCCCGAAAAAAAAACAGCAAAGACAAAATAAAATTATATTGAACTCCTATACAACAAACGTGATTATTTTATCAGTTTTTGCTCGATAGTAATAACGATTATTTACTTCAATATCTTAAAATAATATAGCATCCTATGTTGAATGGATATAAAGTTTAATCAAATTTAAATTCAATATGGTACTGAACAATTCGCGCGCGAGTCAATTTTAGATTTTTTCTCAAGTTGTGACCCAAATGTATTCGCACATATTTCCCGACTACTGTTGACAATTCTTGACAACTTCCCTACGAACAATAATTTAAATTAGCAGTAACTTGATCATCACATGGTCAGTCTGAAGGCGACACAAATGCTTTGCCAAAACATTTCACGTGAGATGTTCAAAATCTTGTCGTTTTACGTGTTGACAAGTATTCACGTCTAGACACCAGGAAATGTTCCACATAACTGTCAGAATTACTCATGTGCATCTTATGCTACTATTACATAGAGTTATTATATAAATCATCGACTAAGACTTAAGCCGACTAAGATTTAATTTGCTGTAGCCCCACAGCAAATTAAATTTCGCTTATTTTTTTTCGTACGTACATTATGTAGTTAGCCAGGAGGCTTTTGGTACTTCACCGGGCATGAAGGCGAGCATAGATCCAGCCTGAATGAGTGGTTTAAAATCTATAGGCTAAGCAAACTGCGCAAGATTGGATCTCCTGTTGGACTGTGGGAATATAGCAACAAAAATGCAATTGCGATGCTACGAACGTCGTCGTTCCCATTGTGGCCGCTGACATATGTTTATATGAGTTTGTATTCAGGCAATCCCGTCGCGTCCCAGTCGCCGTTACAGCGACTCCGGCCTTAGGTTATTTATATAAGCAGATGAAGTAGTTATAGTGGAAGAAAATACACAAGTAAAGCTATCTATACTAAATACATAAAGCTACAGAGTTTGTTTGCTTGAACGCGTTAATCTCAGGATAGATTATTGCCATATCGGATCCACTGATCCGATTTGAAAAAAATCTGTCATTTTAAGATAGCCCATTTATCGAGGAAGGCTATAGGATACATTTAATTATGAAGTTCCTAAGGGAACGGCAGTCACGCCGGTCAAACCATGCGCAGGGAGCTATATTTAGAACATTGTCAAGTTTTCTAATCTCTATCGATTTGTCAAGATAAAGCGCTTCGATATGAATGAGCGATAAATAAACAACCACACTTAAATGATTATAACATTAGTAAATATAACATCCTAGGCAAAAAGCATAGACCGAAAAAGTATAGGTCCATAACTTTTGGCTCTCTGATGGAGGAAATGAGGGTAAATGTCTTTTAGTTGTGTAGGGGAGTTTTGAGCACCTGTCGCTCTACGGACTGCGATACAGTTCGCGGGCCTCTCGGACTTCGTGTCGTCGAGTGCATCGGAAGGTTCTTTGCAAATTATGGGTCGGGAGGGCAAAGAGCGACGCGTCCCCTTCACATAGAGTGATAACTGTATTGACTATAAATTCGTCATTATACGGTATTTGCTTTCCTACTGGAGAGCAAAGGGAGCAAATACTATGATGCCATCTTGAAACAAGTATTTTTTTGCTCTCGACAATTTAAAACAAAAAGAAATGCAGACATTCATCATAAGCTGTTTGTTCAAATCAAACAAAAGAAATGTCAAGATAAAAATAAGATTTGATGAGTTTTGCACATTATCTAAAGTAGGTACGTAACCACCTAGAATTAAACCCCGTATTAAGTTTATAAAACCTGCTATTTGGGACGTATTTCAAATGATATTTTGTTAAGCTATAGTCATTCTCGGAGTCGGCCGTACCAAACTAAAGAAGTTATCATTATTTCAGATGAAAAATAGATTCATCGCTCTACGTCAAGTTGCCAAAAATGTTATGTTCTTTTGTACTTTTTAGTAAATTGTTCTGTTGCAAGTAAATTTTGTAATCTATGAGGTTTACGGCTTAGCCGTGTTGTTTCCGTTCGGTCGTTGATTCGCAATCATTGTTTATATCTACTCATTAGAGTAGGTACAAATAAAAACAATGATTGCGAATCAATTTCAGAATCTCAGTATTGTATTTATTAATCTGTAGAATTGTTGACATAGGTGTAACACAAGCGGTATGGGGAAAGTTGGATTACTTACATGGTTTATTCATACATGTAGGTGGTTTAATAAAAATAATACTGTCTGTTGACAAATTTGATTCTATACGAGAAACAGACAACCGTAATGGTTATGTCAATGGTTCAAATCAAAAGAGATCTGTAATAGGTATCCCAATTAACCAAGTGAAACGTGTACCTAAAGGAATACTACCGTATAAGCTAGCTTGAAATTAGATGTATTCAAATCGAATGATTATTTCGTTAGATATGATGTTATAGATAAACACGTTTATACCAATTTTATGCAAAAACCAGCGGTAGCAACCTTCCTTTATTACTCGTATTGTGATTTGTGCATTAATAACAAGTGAGACAAAACTATGGAGAGTGACAGAGATAAAGTTAATCCTCAGACAATAAAGTCCTTTTAGAATAACCGTTGCACGACATTCAAAAGCATTGTTCGGAATTCGGAATGTTTGTGTAAAAAATCACGGGTTTTTACAAAAAACAAAGATACATTTATAAATATACCACTGAGATGTAACGTGTATGTTAAAACCATATAAATGCATAGAGAGTTATTGCTAGAACAATATGAGATTAGATAATGTTATCGCTGATAGCGAAAGATCCAATGATATCATCAAGTTTGACTTTTTGTATGATTATTATAGTTTACATTCTGAACTAAAATTGTATTTTTCGTACTTTAACTAAGTCATTATGTTTTGAAATATATTTATTCTTTGAGATATGAATGAACGTTTAAATGAAATGTAATGAGTAAAGTGGGATATGAGTTTGTATTATTTAACCTTAAGAATAAAATCCTTTAAAAGTTTCAATGAAGTAATCTGTCACAGTGATGCAGTGCATACTAAATAAGACCACCGGCCAAGATGTTCGGCGAACCAAACCCCTGGGAACGACGAGTGGAGCACTTTGGCGTTATCTTTGATCGGAATTGGAAAGGGTTGGCTAAAGTTCAGAGCGCATGCATGTGTAAACCTTCCATGCAACGCTGCAACGGCTTCGCTGCGTTAATTTTACATTGTCTTCTAAATTAACGCAGCAAACTATCACATGGCCGCTCAGTGATCGAAATCCGACCATAGTTTAAAAAATATGAGCATTCGGCATTCCTTCTCTATATCCGCGCAATTATCGTAAAAATGTGTAAAATGTTTGCTTCACGTAATCACATATATTTTCAATTATAACCCAAATTCGGCAATGGTCGCCGTTAAGATTTAAATAGCTTTTAAAGTCTTGTTTGTGTGTATCTTCAAAATATACATTGTATCTTCCTTTATATCCTCGGTAAAGGACCTTGAGAAAGGTCAACTGGTACTTACTGGTTTATTTTAGCTTCGCTTTACTAAGAGAATCGTAAATCTGGCGTATCTTATACATAGTAATACTATAAAGAGAAAAGATTTTATTGATTTTTTCCATTGAATAGGCTCCGAAACTATTGGACCGATTTCAAAAAATCTTTTACCATTAGAAAGCAGCGTTATTCAGGAGTTACATAGGCTATATTTAATTATGAAGTTCCCATAGGAACAGGGTCTACGCAGAGAATCCGCTCGTGGAAAGCTACTGTTGCCGTAAAGTGAAGAAGAACAAGAAGAAAGAACAACCCCGGAGTTTCTTTCTTCCTTTCTTCTCCGGGTCGTCCACTTAGGTAGCTAGTGAAAGGTTGCAGGTTAGCTAGGGTAGGATTCTCGCCGGCGAGGACCGCGTTGCGCTCCTACCCCTGCCCTGTGATTGAGCGGCTGTAGTCGGTGCCAGTGATCACAGCCTCTTTATATATCTACCTTTTTACTTTTAGTGGCACCCTGGGTGGTGTGTGCCACTTAGATATAGTGTGACCACTTGCAATTTGGATGCGGTTTTAATTTCTTCTTATAATAATAATAATTGGTTAATGGCAAAAATATCACAGGACAGACGGACGGACTTTGCAGTCTGTAGATTTGCTATTGCCTACCAACTACTGTTAGTTACTTAGTCGGATATTTCCTAGATTATGAATTATCTGTTAGTTATAGTTTTTTTTTATTTTTTATTATTAATTTATCTTCTTACATTGTAATTCTGACAAGTACAAGTGTATGTTAATACCTAAGTGCTGAATAAAAATTCATTATTTCATTAAGTGAGTATTTAAGACTAGAGCATTTACTTGTAATAGAACGTCTAACATTCGCCTTTTTTGCACCAAAACAGACCTTACAGATGAGAGCATATATGATGATTTTTTTAACTAAGTATACCTACTTAGATAGATTTTAGTTAGTCAATTAAAGAGGTAGAGAAGTAACTTAATAGGTAACATTTTCTTTCCGTTAAATATTTTAGCTGATTAGACATTACTAGTATTATTTTGTTTCGTTCAAACTTATTCATTGTTGGGCCAGGGTGTTTTATAAAACCTCAGAAGTCGAAGTGGGAATGGACCCAGTATCTTCGACGGTTATAGGAACACCCGGAGGGTTTCTAATGGGTATGCCCTCTCTGCAGCGCGACATGTGCCCTGCAATCTTATTTTAGGAGCCACTGCGGATCTTGCATACCTACATATCCTCCGCTGACGTTGGAAACATATAAGTTGCCTGCGAGAGCGTAGGCATGCGTAAAATTTTACCCCGGTCAAAAAAGGGGTGGGGCCATAAGTATATCACATACCTAGACATTATTATTATTCATAATTAATATTTAATCCCATTGAAACTGTCAATACAATTAGTCATTTTCCATTTTATTTTATGTTTTAAACACTAGGTTAGCGCGAGCGTATTACGATAAAATACCTACTTACTAGATTTTCATAATTGACTTATAAGATCAAATCTACGTCACTACACATTAATTATTATTGTTCGAATCATCACACCATTGATTGCATTACAACGGTACCTACTGTATGGATCTAACATGCTCAGACTCTTAAATGTGACTCTTACAATTTTTGGTAAAAACTTAAAAAAAAAAAAAATTAAAACAAAAAAAAGGTGGCAACCCTAGTAGGTAGGTAGGTACACGAGCAATATTATTTATCGTTTACCTACCTACCTTAGTAACATTGAACCGAATAAATGTTCTCGTTATGGAGTTTACATTATAAATACCTACCCATTTGCTTTTCTAGAGCTAAATCTGTAGACTTGGATTCTGTACCAACGTAGATTTAATATGTAGGTCCTACCTTGTTCAACGAACATTTTATTCATTAGTAACTAAGTACCTACCTACTAGGTTAGTAGGTATTTATCGTAAACATGTAAGTAGGTATTAGGTAGGATTTGGTGTTTTGACAACACGGAACACAGGGACGAACAAAGGAAAACAGAAATATTTTATATGTATTATAGACGACTTACAACTTTAGGTACCTACCTAGGTATATAATTATATAGGACAACCAAAAGATGTACCCTAACTTTTACCTCCACGAAAAATTCGTCACTTTACAAAATATGGGCGGATGAAAGAGAGGAAAGGTATTAAAGCGAGACAAAAATTGTAGTAGGTAGGTATCTTTTATCCGTTACCGGTGCAGCGGTGATTAACATAGGTTAAATGCCATGGATGTATTTTTCTACAAGATTTGTTCATACTGTTATAGATACGTACAAAATAAGGCTTTTTAAAGTAAGGAATTGAGTAAGTAAGCATACTTTATTTTTATCTAAATACCTATACTTTAAATAAAATACCTACCTAGGTACCTACTACCAACAGCTAAGTTACATCATTTTAAACAACGTTGATATCAATTAAATACATCATATTTCTATACTCTATGATACTTATGTTTACAGAATCTCGGCTAGACGCTCAAATTACAATGACTCACTCATTAATATTTTAAAATGTATACAAAGGACATCGACCTTTTCAGCACAGAGAAATGACCCAATATCTATAAATGCCGCCAAAAACGTCACTTATCAACCGGCAGATAAGTACTAACACACACAAAATATTTACACTTTATATTTCACTGTTATTATATGAGAATTGCACTTCAATTGTACACTAAACACTCAAATTATGCTAAAATGCTCAAACGCACACCAGACGGTTCATTCATGAATTCCATGACGCAAGTGCGTTCCAAAACACAGATTAAATAAAACACACGATTTTTTGCTCTATTCTTATACGAATAAGTTATAAAATAGAAGTACTTACCACCTCACACGGTGTAACACGAGGTCCACAAAATCAGCTGTTCACAATGACGAAAAAATCACACAATAATTTTGTAAATACGTGCACGTGCGGCCGGCTTGACAGGCAAAACACATCTGGACAGTTAGTTTAGGTCGCGATACGAGACGCGGGGCGGCCGCGCCTCTAGCCACTGCACCGCATTTTTAAAAACAAAAAAAGAAAACACTTTGAAAAAAGAACTACAACTTTCTTCCTTCCTAACTTTCGGCACGATATGCGTTCTTCCACTTCGGATATCTCACTACGAATGCTGTCTATCTTTATGTATTATTTATTGTTTACATTAATTTACAGAGACTGAGATATTAATGCTTATTTAACTATTTGGTGATAACAGTGGAATTTTACGTAATAACTTTTAGTTGGTTTTGCGAATGTAATTTAATCTCTTTGTGACAAATAACGGGGCACTGACATTGGATGTCGAGGTTGGCGAAAAAGGTTTTATAGGCTATATAGACAGGCGGGAGCATGTCATGCTGAGTTTAAAATAAGCAAATTTTCTCTATGAATGTCATATTATATCATAGTGTTAGTACTTTTTTTTTTAAGAACTTTTTACAATTCAATTATTGAAATCATAAATCATACAATGTTTTTATGAAGGGAACCACGGTTCATTTGTAAGGTAAATAATAGCAATATAAAAAATTACGCTACCTACCTATTTGATGTATTAAATGGACGTATCAAAATCCCGTTGGCTCTATGTATTATATTTTATATAAAGTACGGTTTTGTACTATACAAGATGTAACCCTACTATTGTTTATTTTTGCATTTATCAGTCTTCTTTAATAGTCTATAAAAATATAAAAAAGAACATATTTTTGTAATTAAGCAGTTGTATCTACTACTGTTTGATCTATACATCTTTCTAAATATTAAAAGTCATCTCTCCAGAATCCATTTCTGTGACACAAAGTACGCCCAGACTCACAGTAACTGGTAACATAGGTGCTTCACACAAATAATTGTCCAGAGCAGGAATCGAACTGGAAAACCTGGTTTTAGAAGCAACTATTGTCACCATACCAGCCACTGGCGCACTCCGTGTCCATGTAATATCTATAAGTATATTGAACTATATTGTATATAATTTAATTAAAACAGCATTAAAATTTACGGTCATTAACATAACCACGCAATAATAATAATAATAATAATCGCCCACTGGTTTATCCAGTGCAAGCAGTCACCGCAGGGCAGCTTGTGGCGAGCTGTTGGTGAGTGGCGACACCACGGACCCTATCTCCCGGGGACACATACAGACATGCACACTACACACACATACACATACACACAGTGACACATACCCTGCCTCTGAGCTTGCCTTAACTGGCCGACTAGTGGAGTTGCAAGAGCGGAACCTATGCTCCAGGTTGGAAGTGTAAAATGTCATAACGCCGGGGGCACTTGACTGTATAAGGATCTTGCGCCCCGCAGTCTCACCTCTCGACAACCTTAGCTGTTTACATAGTGTTGCCTCCTGGCCGCCATGTTGCGGCTTTTGATAGGGGGCCCACCGAAGCTATCTCGTTGGTTAGCGTCAGACAGCGAGTCACCGTCTGCCAATATAAAATATGTGAGAGTTTTCGAGGCAGATGTCCGATCTCACTCCATAGCCCAGTATTCCAGTACATTTAACATCCCATCCGTATAGCCCAAACCAAGTTTCTTCCTTTCCGGCAATAGTTTCGTATCTGTGGAGGACTGTCCATTGGTATATCTAAATGGCATATCAGTGGATAGACCTTCATAGATGCAGCCATCTCACTTTTATATTAAAAGGTACCAAAGGCCTCTTCAATGTTGGCTTCGGCCCCATGAATGCCTTTCAAATGACCGGGTCCCCATGGGCCAGTGACAGTAAAATGTACCAACATAATAATAATAATAATAAAATGTTTATTTCTCACCATAGTACAAAACGGTTAAATTAGGTACACATATAAAAAGTATGTATAAATACAATTTAATTTCCTCATAGGATATGTTATGATTTTAAATTACAAGTGTATCCTCAAAAAACCCCTCCCAAGATTATTGCATTGTGTAGTAGGTACCTACTTAATTCTCGAGTGCATATTTATTCTTGGAGCACGTAAGTAAAGAAGAGCTTGAAGCACGTAATATAGAGTGGAGTGAGTGTCTGACACTGAAGAGTTATTTTAATGTTTTGAACTCTTTATGGAAAAGATTACCTTATACTATATTTCAAAATTGGGATTAATAAAATTCAACCACCGGCAGGATTCGAACCTGCATCTTTGGGTAAAGCCCCCAATGCCTGAAACTGAAGAGTTGTCTTTAAAAAAGGAAATGACTAATAATATTAAAAAGAATTGTTTGGAGCAAAAAGTTGATCAACAATCATCAATTTAAAAAAATGTTTATTATTATATAGAGTACGAAAACTAATAAATCCAAAAAAAAACCCAAGAGGCGGGTTTAATTTTGTACAGTACAAAAATCTTCCTTTAAATATAATTACATACAGCCCACGGACGGACTAAACCCATCAATGCATTTCAAAGCAGCGAAGATTATAAAGGTTGGCATCTTCTGCGAGACTATAACAACAATATTTCGTAACAACAGTGTCCCAAGATGAATACCAGAATACCAAACGATGCACATCACAAACAATTCCAGGAAAGAAACTAAACCTTAACTAACAAAAGTGATGAATTGTGTCGACGTTGTAATTGTTGAGCAATGTTTATTGTTTATATGTCTCAGGATAAATTAACTTTTTGTAAACTACAACATTCCTTGGCTCTGTGTTGCATTTAAAACCTATATAAAACTATAAATAAGTCTTTGAGGTCGTGAATTCTTGCAAAATCTGCGGGTAAATCGGATATGAAGGTCTAAGTGATTCAAGATATCCAGGGCCGGTTTTTAGGGAAGGCAGCCGAGGCTACAGCCGCTGTGATAAAGGAAAAGGGCCGGGCGCCACGGGATATTTATTTTTGATTGCATGTGTATTAATTTTATTAAAGATTCTACTTGGTTTCGTAATAAATTATTTAATGAAAATTTCAGCTGATAAAAATATTAATTTTGTGTGGAAAATAATTTGTGTCCAAGGTGCCACCGCTTGGTTGTTGCCCTAGGCTTTCTAAATACGGCGCAGCTATCACAATAACAGCGACCTGGATAAATACAAAATTAAGATTCTGTGGACACCAGAGGTCAAGTTTCGACAAACTTGCATTATGACAAGCCTTCGGAGAAGCCTCTGTAATGTATATTTTAATAGCCAGTAGACATTATGAAGAAGTGGACGTTATCCAGTGGTGGACTTATTTTTTAAAGGTAAATTGCTTGGGGGGTTGGTATCGATCACATGATAGTAAGTCAAACCAATGCCCTCGTAGACCCGAAATCCGAGAGGCCCGCGAACTGTAAAGTAGAGTGACAGCTGCTCAAAACCCCCTTAAATACTAAAAGTCATAATCACTCAATCTAATCGCCAGTGATCGTGACCCGAGGTCCAAGCCCCACAGGGGCTTCTTACGCAGGCTGCTTAGTTTGTAGTTTTGAAACCATTTATTAAGGCTGGAGCTCTGCTCACCTTTATGCCCGGTGAAGTAGCAAAAGCCTAGTGGCTAATTACGTATGTCCGTGGGGAAAAAAAAAGATAGTAAGTCCGACGCCCTAGCCATTTGGGTATAGCATCCAGCTCGGCTAGCATAGGCAGCGCGACTCGAGTCTACTCTACGGAGGCCGACCAATCACATTGCAGAAAGTGTCACGTGACAGTGCGATTCTGCAATGTGATTGGTCGGCCTCCGTAGAGTAGACTTGAGTCGCGCTGCCTATGCTAGCCGGGCAGTAGTGGACAGTATACAGAAGTGGACATTACACAAGCATAATGCTGTGAAATCTGGTGAAATGTCCGCTCCGCAAAAGCCGTGAAGCTATGAATGTGTGTACAAGTAATCTGTCAATTACACTACTCCTATCGCTCTTTATACTATATAGGTATAGTAACACTAATCTTTAACATTTAATTACACAATACGCTTGTTGTTGACATAACAAGAAACGTGCAAACGTGACCCCAGTTTGTTCAGACACATCATATTGTAAAACTCATGTGTTAGAAAGAGATAGATGAATGTTAATAACCAGGTTCTTGGCAGGTATGATTTTGCACCCGCTTGATGGCGGTAGTATGTTGGTATTTTTCTCATTGCTTTATAATTGTCATCCATAGGCCATAATACAAGCGTATTATTCATCTTTTAATAAAATAAAATGTCTTGAATACTCGAGACGTGCTTTTAAAAACATAATAGATGCATAGATACTTATGGATGGAAATGTATGAATGTTTGATATTCAATCATTAATCTGGAACCTGATAGTTAAGGGATAATGTATTCGATCGTAACTTGCGAGCTCCTTGCAAGATGGTCGCTCGAAGCTCGATTAACGATCGGGTAAAAACTAGTGTTACTAACAATATTCCATTTAGTAAAATGTGGGCCCCTCCCGCCCAGATTTTACTAAATGGAATATTGTTAGTATAGTGGCATGTGTCTAGCAGTGGACGTCCTACGGCTGAAATGGTGATCATGATGAAAGTCTAAGGCCCAGCCCGAAGTCTAAACGTTGGTGGTCTTTCACATCGATGCATCGACCTGTTTAACGACAAGATATCGGTCCTGCACCAGATCATTTACCAGTTGTGTCTTAAGAACCGTCCCTGGTATTCCGCGTGGTCAATAGGAATACTCGATGTAATCAAGAGGAACAATTAATTAGTAGAATTCTGTTCATCTATAGTGATAACGTTAGCTTATTTGTGGTGGAAAGACTGAGAGTCCCAACAGATTTTGAAAGTAAAAGAAATGAGAGTACGCTTGTGTTTGCACCCACACTTGTGCACTATAGTATGCCCTGTGCAGAAATGTGGCTCTCCTCAGAGATTGACCGCCATGCCCAAAAGCGGTCGGGAAAAGAATATATTTGCAAGATTTCCAGATTAGTATCTGAAATTTTGAAATTGACAACCTCCGTAGCGTAGCGGTATTTGGCTCGCTTTAAATCTCGGAGGTCGTGGGTTCGATCCCCACTCGGGACAAGAAATCTTTGTGTAAATTCTAAAATTTCTTTCCGGGTCTGGTTGATTGAGGGACTACCCTCCGTGCCTCGGAAAGCACGTTAAGCCGTTGGTCCCGATTATTGTAACATCATCTATAATAATCGTATATCAAGGAAACGGGCAGCAGCGTTTCCTTGTGTTGTACAACATAATACTGCGGTCACCAACCCGCCTGCCAAGCGTGGTGACTATGGTAAATAACTGCTGAACATGGGCCTCCAGCAGTGGACATTATACGGGCTGATGATGATGATGATCTGAAATTTTACAAATATAATTATGTAGTTGAACAGTGTGAAATTTAACATAGAATGTAATTTAGCCCGTAAAAGATTTATTACGATATTATTATACGGTACTTGAATTCTTGGCAATCTGTTTTTTTGTAAAGTGAAATTCACTGCGGTCTGCTAGTAACAGTGTTTTAATATGATCTCTCAACCTTGACTAGGTAACTCTTATTTGCTCTTTGTTACAGACTTTGTGACACCTATTACGTACGATAATTAAGATAAGGTAATATTATTATCATTCAGGCTTAATGCAAATTGCATGCGACTAAACTTTTTATACTTAGCTGATAAAGTGAGTAGACGACTGGATGTTTTAGTAATGGTTTCATTTTATTCATCCACTAGATTGCCGCGCGTGAATTCACCCGCGTAACAACCGGTCCCGTAGGGACATCATAATCACTACATAGTATAAAACAAAGTCGCTTTCTCTGTCCCTATATCCCTATGTATGCTTAAATCTTTAAAACTACGCAACGGATTTTGATGCGGCTTTTTTTAATAGATAGAGTGATTGAAGAGGAAAGTTTATATGTATGATACATCCGCATAGCACCCGTGCGAAGCCGGGGCGGGTCGCTAGTTTAATATAATTAATATATCGCCTTCTTCCATAAATTGGCTATTTAATACTGTAATAATTTTTCAAATCGGACGAGAAGTTCTTGAGATTAGCGCGTTCAATCTATCAAATAAAATAACTCATATCATCATCATCATCATCAACAGCCCGTTTACTTCCACTGCTGAGCATGGGCCTCCTCTTAGCAGACCTTGGCAAGCCAGGATCGTTTAGGGCCATAATCACCACGCTTGCCAGACAGATTGGTGATAGCAGTAAGATGTAGACCTTGAGCTAATATATGCTGCTGCCCATCCATCAGCCATATGTCCCTTAGTCGCCTTTTACGACACCCATGGGAGGACATGGGGTGGTCTATTCTAAGCCGGAAACCACTCAAACCACAACTCATATAAAAGATTCAAATTAATTATTCAACAAGAAATTCCGAATTTCTTGTTCACCTTCCGTATACCTACAGCTTTTGCACAAAAAATTCCGAAATTGACTTAAGTCTCATTTGCCATAAGTCAATTGACCTAAGTCTCATTTGTCTTGGATCAATTGACATAAGTTTCATTTGTCTTGGATTGATATCGTCTGTATTTTTTTAAATCCTGACCAGGCGAATTACCCCTAATGTGAAAACCTGTCCACCTTAAGTGTCACAGGAAACCTAATAGAAAGACTCTCTCTCTATAGTTGGTCCCTCATATCTGATTGGATCGGTGTCAGCATGAACGTTGCATCTGGAGCGGATGATTTGTCGCCACCGGTTTCTGTCCAGTCGCACACTACCGTGTAGAATTTTAAGGGCAACAAGTCTAATTTGATCGGTCCATCTTTCTCATCTTCTGTGTTTCCAACCACAATTAGTTTTTCTAAACTCTCGTATCCTTTAAGCTCAAAGACAGCTTGTGCTAGTAAAGTTGATGTACAGCACTCTACGGTTAACCTGCCGTTCTCCTTTCCCGTGTGAGATAGGAACACAACAGCAATCAATCTTGTGATCGGGCAGTGGTTTTCTGTAAGGTTTCTGTTTTGTGTTCCCACTTCCCAGTCGAGCAATTCATTGAGAGTTCTAAAAAACAACCTCCATAGCGTAGCGGTATTTGGCTCGCTTTAAATCTCGGAGGTCGTGGGTTCGATCCCCACGCCGGACAAGAAATCTTTGCGTAAATTCAAAGATTTCTTTACGGGTCTGGTTGCCGTGCCTCGGAAAGCACGTTAAGCCGTTGGTCCCGATTGTTATAAAATCATCTATAATAATCGTACTTATATCAACGGAACGGGCAGCAGCGTTTCCTTGTGTGGTACAAGATAATACTGCGGTCACCAAGTGCCTGCCAAGTGTGGTGACTATGGCAAATACCCTCCCTCGGGATGGGCCCCATGTTCATCAGTGGACGTTATACGGGCTGATGATGATGATGATACAAAAAAAAACAATTTTAAATATTTTATAATAATATATTTCATTAACATGTTGGTTATACAATATTTAACAATTTCTAAATTCGTAAAATATTATTTAATGTTCATTAAATAGGTAATTCTCAGTAACTATTCACTAGCTTCAAAATTTTGTGCATAAAATGTGATACAGAAATATGAATTACATACAGGGTTGATACGACAGAGGGGCTTTCCTTTAAACTGCCTATATTAGGTACCATTTCCAAGCTCTGTACCAAAAATCAATTAAATAGGAGCAGTAGTTAAGTCGCAAATGATTTTTTAAGTTTTTGCGCCGTTTGAACACGATGTATCTTTCCTTACGATGCGTTGTTGCCGCTCTGACGCAAATCATTGCAAAACATCCCGCACCGGCGCGCGCGCGACGTTGCCGCTTTGCTAGGTTAGTGAAATTTATTTACAAAGGATGGTTACGTTTTACTCTGATTTGTAAGCTATTTAGTTTGTTTGAAAGAAAAAAAATCTCAATTTGGTTGATTTTTATTTTTATACCGTATCGGATTATTAAAAAATACGTATAGTAAACGTAGCGTAATTTAATGCCCCTCTGTCATATCAAACTTGTATATTTAATATTATAATTATCTTAAAATTAAGGCTATAGGTATTTCAGCTACATTGTGCAATTTAATCGTTTAGTTCCACTATGGTATGGTCCCACCGTGTGGTTTGCGGCTTGGAATAGACCACCCCATAGGTGGGTGTCCTAATATACGACTAAGCTGCCCATTCATTAGGTGTATGTCACACCTGATAGATGGGCAGCAGTATCTATCAGCTCAAAGAAACTCCCATCTTATTGTGATCACCAATCCGCCAGCTAAGCGTGGTGATTACGACAATATCACTCAGCGACCCTGGCTTGCCAAAGTATGTAAAGAAAAGTATGTTCAGCAGCTGATAAAGTGCTGTGGTACTCCGATAGGTCAGATAGGTGCCAAAGCGGCACTTTTCTTTAGGTTTTATGCTATAGTGCCATAGAGGAACCATAAATTAATGGAACTAACCGAATTTTATTATATAGTCCTAGAGACGGGCTCCGATGGAAAGCACAAAATAATGTTATATAAATATATGAAAGACGGTTACATTCATACTTTTCCAAAAGCTTTTTAGGGATAATATAACATGACTACTATTTTTTGACTAATAATGATCCAACGCAAAATATAAAACTTTTGAATTTATTTTGAAAAATTGATATTAACGGCGTTTTTCTATGCTACTACAACTTCGTACTAGTAACCTACTCAATGTTTTGGCAGTGTCATATTTTCTGTAAAATATAATATAGTTAATATGTATAAAATATAAGATGCCTCGTAGAATACCACTCCAAACTATTTTAGGTATGTCTTTAAATGATTCCGCCATATAAATCCTTATCAAAGTGAGAATTATCAAGAAGAATCAAAATTAATAGGAGCTAATTATGATTCAATTTATTTTGTCATTTATTTAAGAACGTACAATACGTAGATAGGTATTTATTATTTGCCTGCCTTCCTGAAGCAGTCAAATATAGGTATTTAAATATATAATACCTATCTTTAACTACAGCTTTAACTTCATATCGTCGTATAAATAGTATCTAAGACCACTCACAAGGAAATAAGTGCATTTAAATGCGTCCCTTGCTGCCATAGCAACTGTCTCGACATGGATTACCTAAATTGCTTTAAATTGGTGTATAATTAAAGTAAGCGACGCAATTGACAACGCGTCTCCAATTGACTAACACATTAAAATAATTACGCCTACAAAAATAAGGCAATTCTGTTCAGTAATTACATAGGATTTTTAATAATTCTAGAACTCAGTAGCATATGGACGGATGTACTTTAGAAGCATTTGGTCGTAAGTGACTGTTTAGTAAAGGCACATACGACGAATGTTTCTGAGGTAGTGACACATCTGATCTTATGCTTCTGAGCTCAGGAATTCCATATATGAAAGTATAATTTATACATCATTATATACTGCGATTGTTCTACTCTATATAATATGATAAAAAAAATGTTTGACTAATCTAATAATTAATCAAACCAAACAATCTGCAAAACCTAAAAACGGACTTGCACCGTATTGTCTCAGCTAAAAGGTTAATTTTATTAAAATATATTAATTGTACTTAAAATATTATAGGAATTTATAATATCTACCATCTATCGTAATATATAAAATAGTATAAATTAATTATTCGATTAATATTATGGGAACCATACATCTGAGATACTTTTTAACGAGCTCTTAGACTAAATTAATATCTAAGAGTAAATTTGAATAAAATATATTTACGTTATACTTAAATAACAAAAGCACAGTAACGAAAAACTTTAATTAATCAATGAATACGGGGATGAATACTACGATTTAGATAAAAAAAAATGTCTTCATAATGACTAATATTTCCTACGCTATAATATATAAGTAGTATATTATAAGTGTACTCGTATTATGTAAGTAACATTCACTTTATAAATTGGCATATTTTTGCACGCCAATCAAACGCTGACTACCTAATAAATATATATATATTCTCCAATTTTCTTAGCTTCCAAAGTCTATTGATCTAATACATAGCTAAATAACAACAAATGGAACACTTAACATAATAATATCATAGTATCGAACTAATTATGAATCACAAAATACTTTTAAAAAATATTTAAAATCGTAAAGAGTATTAATTTTATCTTTAAGCTGCACAGATTTCAGCCGCCCGACGTTTCTGGTAGCCCCGTATTGGTTGTATGAGGGAGATGAGTAGGCCGGACACCACAATCCAACCACCAGCAAGGTAGAAAGATAGTTCCCAGGAAAACGTCATGTCGTAGATAAAGCCTGCATAAAGAGGAATAAAATTGTTTTATTTTTTTCATTCATTATAATCTAATATTATAAAGCTGTAGAGTTTTTTTGTTTGCTTGAACGCGCCCAATTTGAAAAATGATTTTACCGTTAGGAAGCTACGTGATTAATATAGTTATTGATCAGCTGGAACTCGACAAAAAAAAATGTTGCACATACATACATTTACGCCTCTTTCCCATGGAGATAGGCAAAGACCACTACCTTTCACTTGACATACCACTTTCGCCCTTTCTACATTTTAGTCTCCTCATGCAAGTCCTTCGGTTTAGGTTACTTTTAAACAAGCCTTTCTTAAGAACATTTTAAACGGCAAACTCTACGAATTTCTTTTCCAGAATTATGTACTGCCAATTTAATGTTTGCTCGTCCTTATTCAACGACTCACCAGACAAAGGTGGTCCAATTAGATGCCCAATACCCTGAGCCAGCAACACCAAGCCATACGCCGACGTGAAGTCATCCAAAGAAACCAATTTCACGAGCAAACTTGGTGTAAATGTGTATGACGCTGCGAAGAACAGCCCGAAAGCCGCTGATGCTAAAGCCAACATCCAATAACTGGTGGCTGCAGCAGGGGGTATCGCCGCTACTGAAGCTCCGCAGAGAACCAAGCATACAGCATAAAGGCCTCCAATTGAAACTTGCGGGAAGTCTCCTATCCAACCAAGACCAACCTGGAAATAACAGATTTTGGATGAGATTATGTCAGACTTGCATAAGAATATTTTTAATGGGAATTCTAACGTAAGCACAAATTACAATAGTGTACGATAATGTCTACATTAACTTTGTCGCAGTATTTAGCGCCTACCTACATATTATCTAAATTTACCTAAGCCTTTTTTTTTTGTCCGGGGGGAAATGCATTGACGCATTCCCACCGCCGCTGCAGCGTATTCGCGCGCTGGCGGTGGCATATGTGGGACTCGCCCTCTCCATAGCGTGGTATGCTTAACTCATACCACGAGGAGAGTACCCTACACCACTAAAACCTCCCGGACACTCCTTCGATCCGCCGTTAGCGGGAGCCGTGTACACATGAGCTATCCGGCAAATTTATCTAAGCCTAGGAGAAACCTATACCCTCACTTAACGATTAAGGTGACAATAATGAGTCATAGATCCAGTAAAAATAGTTGACGTGGAGTATAAATTACTATTTATTGATTCTTGTACTAGTTATGATCCTACAAAATAAACGAGTTAAATTATAATATTGTGTGTAAAACAATCTTATACTTAAATATCATTTACATACGACTGATTACGATCAAACAACATTGTACGTTCTTATGCCCTTTCCTACAAAGAAAATTCTTCAAATGTTATGCAGTTTCAAGAATACGTACGTCAGTTGTTTATTCAAAACACTTAAACAATGTCTCATTTTATTTAATTAACGTAATAATAGCGACTGAAGGATTTAACAAGAGTTTTTATTAACTATACATCATTTGTGGTGCAACAGTGTATTTAATTATCCTTTCGTTGTTCTAGTTTAATAAAACTACACGGATGTACTCGGACTACATTTTCATTTTATTTCGGGCAATTATCATAGTCTGCAATTTCGCCGAACATAAAGACAAGTACTGCCAGCCTTGAATCATTTTCAAATTGCAAAATAAGCAACCTGCACAAATGAGCCTTCTGTAGGACTTGGACTTACACACGACGAATTCGCTAAAGACATTGCGCGATGATGCAAAATCTGCTCTGCGACTTTTGTATTTGGAGACTTGAATTTGGTCAATGGAAGCTACTCGACAACTATTTCGCTTCATAGGAAATAATCATGAGATAGTATTGTTTGCTGACGATACATCCTTGACATTTAAAATAAGTAGACAGCTACGCAGCTATGACGAAGTAAACAATGCAATCTCGAAGGTAGTCCATTGGTAATGTTAATAATCTACTTTTAAATGAAAACAAAACCAAAGTTATTAAATTTTCTACACCTAATGTGAAACAAATTGATACGAATGTGCAAATAAATGGTATTCGGTTGGAGCCAGTGGAGTCAACTGTCTTTTTGGGAATAACTATTGACTCCAAATTGCAATGGGGCCCACATATTGAGAAACTATCAGGAAAACTTAGCTCTGCGGCCTATGCTGTTAAAACTATGAGACGACTCACTGATTTGGATACTGCTAGAATGGTTTACTTTAGTTATTTTCATAGCGTAATGTCTTATGGAATTCTTCTGTGGGGAAACTGTGCGGACATTGACACCATTTTTGTACTACAGAAACGAGCTGTAAGGTCTATATATAAACTTGGTCCGCGGGTTTCCCTACGGGAGAAATTCAAAGAGACTAATATTCTTACAGTCGCATCACAATATGTCTATGAAAACCTTTTATATGTTCATAAGAATATAGATAGTTTTAAGAAAAAAAGCGACACTCATAATGTTAATACTAGATCTAAGCATAATCTCGTTTTACATGCTACACGTCTCCACAAAATTAGCAATTCTTTTATGGGGCAATGTATACGCTTCTACAACAAACTTCCTAATAATGTAAGAGATCTTTCAACAAACAAGTTTAAACGATATGTCAAAGATAAATTATGTAAAAAGGCTTATTATAAAATTTCTGATTATGTTAATGACAAAACTGCTTGGGAGTGAGTTGCTCTGAAACAATACTGCTTTATTAATCATTGTAAAATATAATTTATTTTAAAAAAAGGATTCCTCTGAGTTTCTTGCCAGTTCTTCTCAGAGTTGCCACGTCCAGAACTGGTGGTAGTGAAAGAATGGGACGCATCATAAGAACATGATTTAAAATATTTTAAATGTGTCTATTTGAATAAAGAATTTTTGACTTTGACTTTTTGACTTTGACATGAGGCCAACTGTTTCAGAGCATAATTTTATTGTTTGATGAAGTGGTAAAATTAAACTAATAAAATAAGAAGGATAATTTCAGACAATACATTATAATCTGTCGAGACCTTTGGTAGACATACCGAAATAACTGCAATGACTTTACGTAAATACAACACATTTAGAAATCTGCCGCCAAAATTTGGCACATGATGCAGCGTCAACATCAGGCATTTGGAAACTGGATATGGGTTTTATCTATTTCGGGCTACTTTGCGATTTATATATCATGGTCATCCGTTGCATATGTTTACCCTTGCGATATGTACTTATAATATAGATAGGCTAAATTTCCACTGTCCATCCATCAACGCAGACTATGGTTAGCCACGTGAATTATAGTAAAGCCCCAATTACCCCGTCCCGCAGATATCAGGCTAGTAAATTTGATTTGTAGTTTTAAACCATTTAATAAGGCTTAAACCTCGCTGAAGGCCGGTGAAATAGCAAAAGCCTTTTACTAAAACTAGAAATAATTAAGTGCGTTTTTTAATTTTGATTAGGACATTGGAATTCATTTATTGTCTAACGCTCTGGAATCTTTGTCCAGTCTGGGCATTTTGCCAAAAAATACAATCTGAACGAATACTACAGACTTTAGGCGATAAGCCAAAAATTGCTGTGTAATTATTTATTATAAACATGAAGATTTTGGAATTACACGTGATGCATATTAGATGTATTATACGTAATTATATGATAGCACGAGTCACATATTTTCAAGGTTACATATAAATATATTGCTAAACCATATTGGCAGAATAGTACAGCTGAAGGTAGAGCCAGTGTTTGATAAACTAAACTTTGAGCGGCTCATTAGAAATTTGTGCAAACTAAAGAACTGCTCTTTATTTGTACAAATGTCTAAGAGGTGCTCAAAGTTCAGATTATGGTGTAAACTTGGAAGAAGAAGGTTTCTTGCCTTGCAATTGTTAAAGACGTATAGTGGATCGACTTGTACTTTTCCGTGAAGGCAACAATATGCCCGGTGTAGTAGCAAAAGTTTCTTATAATATTTATCTATTTTTAATGCATGGCTTTCTACGATTTTAGTCTTAATATTTCCAGAGGATAGCAAATGCTACTATGCTGTACGTGGAATAGCATAACTGAATACTGACTCAGATACATATATTACGCCACAGAGAAAAGAGTAACCTTCCAATGCTCTCGCAGATCGAGGTCTGCGAACAACGCAGATGAACGACAGTTGCACAAAGCTGATCTACAAATCTCAAAATCATCTGTAGTACTAAAGCTACCAAGCGGCCGAAGTCCAATGGCCAGGGGCGACGGAATTGTGATCTTATGTTCGCCGGTTTGATCAACACCGTAACACAAGCATTTTAGCTTAGCACAAGCGGTTAACAAGAATACTAGTAGACTCTAGACTTAACTTTTTTTTTAATGGGTTGCTTTTCTCATGTGCCTACGTCGCGTCACTAGTCAGTCCTGTTCCGGAGTCGAGCTCAGCAGTAGTGGTAGACTATTAGATGTGTGGTGCGGTGTTAGTGATTATCTCTAGATAATATTTATATCTCCGCAACCCCGCCCTGCGGCGTCCTCTCGATGCCGAGGCTTTCTTCACCTTACGCAGATTGCTTAGTTTGTTAACCATTTATGGCATTAGCCATGTTCGAATTAATTCCCAGTAATGGAGCGATATTGTCGTGGGTAACATTAACATTAGCTTATTTAAAAAAATATACTAAAGAATGAACTGTGATCATGACAGTAACTTTTGCCGCAGTAACTGGCATCCAATGCGAAGATTCAACTTACATACTCCGCTACTTTATACTCTTGGCTAATGGCCACACGACCTTGATGTAATATTATATTATAATGAGATATTATAATAAAATAGCAGTTTGGTTGCATGATCTCTGGGAATCAGATGGCGCTGGCAGTAGAAATGATATTTTGGTATGCTCGATTTGTTGTGTGCATTAACTTCTTTTGCTGTCTTAAGATCAAGTGCGATTTGATCTCAGATAACAAACATAACAAATTTAGCAATTTCCTAGGGCATCACATCTCAAGGGGTAACAGCAACAAAAAATACTAACAACACGTGTAAGGTAAGACTGTGTAAAAATCTTACAGTTTATTTAAGGATTTTGGGGCTCACGGGCATTGATTAGTTAGATTAGGTATCGATTAATATTAATTGAGCACTATTTGATCTTCCTCAAATATAAAAGATCAAAAAGCGGCTTCTTCGTCTCAAAATGTATGATGTTTTAAAATACAGGGTTATTTGAAAAACACCAACAACTTCTTAAGAGACCATTGTACTCATATATTGGACAAAATCTGAAATCGCGAAAAAAAATCAGCTGTTCCCTACATTTATGTTTGTTTAACTCGTCAAAATTCAGGGAACAGCTGTTTTTTTTTTTTGTTTTCTGGTTTGCTGCCATAGTAAAAGTTGTTTATAATGATGAGTACAATGACCTCTTAATAGATGTTGTTGGTGTTTTACAAATAACCCGGTATATGTTCTTATTTGTGCCGGTAAGATTGTAATATTCGACGAAACACCAATTGTTCCTACAAAGAATAGATTACGCCCCCTGAAATACATAACTAGACGGATTACGGAGAAAACTTAGATTGTTTTTAAAAAAATTGCCCTATCTCTGGTAAAAAACATTTTCTTTCTATTTAGATAACTAGTTAGTACTTTTGGTGTAAGTATTTAATAAAAGTAAATAAGAAATAATACATTGTACTATCAGAGCAAATACCCCGATTGTAAGACGGTCTGGCTAGAGCTATACCGTAGTACTAAACAGCTATACCTAAGTCGAAAACTATTGTAAAATAAACAAATGCCCTACGTCTTCCTATAATGCGAATAAGAGTTATTCATGCAAAACCTACTGACCCAATTTGAATGAAATTTGACTCACAGTCTATAGTAGGTATACCATATATTACTATAACTATAACTATAACATATTACTATAACTGCTCATTGCGTTGACTTAAAAGCTAGACAGTAGCTGCAAGAACTTTAAACATGATAGTTTCCCGCCCTCTATGATAAAGAACTGGATAAACCGACAGATAACAGAGGATTGAGGTTCAAAATTCTACAAACCAAAAGAGGAATAATAAATCAACCAACATACCATTCCAATAGTATTGGTTATCCCGATCAAACTCAATATAACCGCGCCGTCGTCCTCGCTATACCCTTCGTGGATCATGTGCTCAGCCAAGTAGAAGTACGGCACAATGAACCAGATGAACAGGAAGATGGTGCCCAAACACATCAGGTTGAATGTCATCTTCTTGAACAAGTTTACGTTGAACATGTCGGACAGGCAGCTCACGCAGTCGGCGTACCATTTCTGAAATAAATATCATCATGATCATCATAAGCCCGTATAGAGTCCACTGCTGGACATGGGCCTCCTCCCGGGGGAGGGTGTTTGCCATAGTCACCACGCTTAGCAGGCGGAATGGTGACCGCAGTATAGTGTTGTACCACACAAGGAAACGCTGCCCGTTCCTTGATATACGATATTATAGGTGATGTTATAACAATCGGGACCAACGGCTTAACGTGCTTTCCAAGGCACGGAAGGTGATCCTTCAACCAACCAGACCCGAAAAGAAATCATAGAATTTACACAAAGCTTTCATGTCCGGCATGGGGATCGAACTCAGACCTCCGAGATTCATAGTGAGCCAAATACCGCTACGCTACAGAGGTTGTGAAATAAATATAACTGTACTGTATCAGCCCGTCTACATCGTCTGCTGTACATAGGCCTCCTCTTAGCAGACAGATTTGGATTAGCCTATAAGTAAATCAAACTAAGAGCACCAAAATATATTTTATATACCTCAAAATCTATTAGCAGGGAAATATATTGCATTTGGGGCACCAAAATATATCGTATGTAAAGTACAGAAAAAATATAAGCAAGGCAAAAATTGCATTAGTTGGAAAATCTTGAAGATCACTTAGGATATTCAGAAGTAATTAATTGTCAGGGTTCTTTTCCAATAAAAAAAAGTAAATTAGACACTGGTATTCAATAAATTAATGCAATTGTATCGCGTGAATTTATTATTCAAATGACATATTGTAAATGTTATGTGATCAAGAAGAAAGAAAAGTAATTACGTAGTAAACGATTTCCTATTAAATAAAGATTGAGACGTTGAAATGCGGTAAGAAGCTTACTTAATATTTGATTTACACCCGTCTTATTTGGTTTATCTAAATCTGTTATACTGATAGACATAAAAACGTATTGTCATTAGCAAATATTTACTGTCTGTAGTTATTATACCATTTAAGTATGAGAATTATTACTTTTTGGTATTATTTTCAGGCTTCAATATAATACAGATTATGATCGAAGATAAAAATATTTTATTTTGCAAATATGGGTTCGAGTTCGGGTCGAATGTCCTAAACCTCTAAATAGGCCACGTCCCTAAATAGAGTTATTAATTGCCCACCCATGCTATACAGCATAGGTGGGCAATTATTTTGTAATGCCTCTAATGACCACAACGCTGTCACAGATAATATAATAATCATACCTAAAATAATACGACTATCTCATTAATAAGTTAGGTATTTTGTTAATCAGCTCATAAATGTTTATAGTCATCTGATTTTTATTGTACTTATTAAATCATTACCTAATAAAAGTGTATAAGCGTATTCAAAACAATCGTATCATAGCGATTATTTTTAATTCTAAATGTATTGACGTTTCCATAGTTTAACATTTTGTTTCTTTTGACTGTGTCACCAGAAAAACATTAGATTGGAATTTATTTTTGAATTAGAATTAAAAATAAATAATTAAATATCACCATCGACATTATTATCAACTCCTCAACAAGCGTCAATTTATTAGTCTTTACGTCAACGAAGACACAAATGATATGCCCATGTATTATAAATCCATGGCTTTAATTTGATAGTCGTGTTTTCGTAAAAATTGTATTGTTAGTTAATTTGATAATGGCATGAGAACAAATTTCATATTTTCACTTTGTATTTGGTCTTGTCTTTTCTTCTCTGGTCTTTCTTGTCTGGTCTTTTAGACGAATTAAGGGTTCATATCACAATGTAATCAATGTAAAAAATTAATACTCGATTAAAATATGACTAATCGACAAAAATGTGAATCATACTGACCTCTTCTTTCTCATCGATCGTAATCATTGAGTTTTTGAAAATATCTGGACAAGACGAAGCCTTCAGCCGATACCTTTTAATATTCAACATTGCATTCCTATGGCTTATCGAGTTCAGTGGCATTTTCAAATCTTTCAAGTAATGGTGGTTCACTGACAATTGCTTCTTGAGCCAATCCCTTTTATTCTCCTTACTGTCCTGTTTCACTAGTTCCTTCGCCTCATCTCTAGTTTCAGATTTAGCCTTACGAAATACTCGTTTTTGAGGATTCTTCAGTTCATACTTATCTGAAGTCTTATCTGTATTCTCATATCTTTCAGAATTGGTTCTTTGTAAAGTATGTTTGTTATATTTTACAATTGGCGGATCGTTAGAGTCATTACTTGGTTCTTTTGGCAGTTTTTTGTTACGGCTTATGGCAAATGAAGGGTATTTTACTTCAACTCCATAGTCTTTGCTAGTCTTTTTAACAAGGATGTCCAGAGTTGCCATGGACAACTGCAAAATAAAAGATGTTTGTAATCGTTCATACAAAAAAAGGTTTAAGTAGAAACTGTAAAACGATACTGGTAATATGTATATTCTTATTAAATAAAATAGTACTGCTGGAAATTATACCATATCATAAACATTATGATGACCTTTTAACCTATGGTTATCGTAATATTTAATTGTTATGACAATATTTAACAATAATGAACAAATCGTAGGATATAACTATAATTAAATTAAGATCAAATGTTAAGACAGGCCTTTGCATAGTTAGTTACCTTATCACTATAAGTGAGATAAGTTGGAAGATTTTCAACTGATTGTGATTTTGGCTTTACTCGCTGAAATTTTTTCAACTTGAGAATGTCCTGATGACGTGTTATGGTTTCGGCTTCCTGTTTAATCACCTTTTCAGGCGAAACGCCTCTTTTAATCAGCCCTCCCATGCTTTTACCTCGAGTTGGTGCGTCGAAATCAAATACATATGGATTAGCAATAGAAGTAGCACTAGAATATCTGGACTTGTCGTCTTCTTTCTTTAATTTACCTTCATCCCTACTACTTCTTTGTCTTTTCTGCTCCAAAATCCACCACTCTGGATCTCTCATGACGCATCCACAAACACATAAATTTAAAAGAGTCCCAGACAGCAAAAGGATTGTTCCTCTCCAACCGTATTCCTCTATGAAATATTGCGTCATTGGAGCGTAGATAAAGGTACCAACTCCTGTTCCACAAGCTCCTAATCCAAGAGCCAAGTTTCTTTTCTTTTCAAACCAATATGCTATAGATACTACAGCTGTGACGTATACCAGCCCAAGGCCCAGGCCAGCGATAACTCCAAATGTAATCATCATCATTTCTAATGTTGTAGATACTGATGCAAGAACAAAGCCCAATGTTGAAATAATTCCTCCAAGGATTGTCATGCTACGACAACCATATCTGTCTACTAAAGCACTCATTACTGGTCCGGATAGAAGTGGGACCGCGATAAATAGACTGCCAATCCAAGCTGTGGTGGATTTGCTAGCTTCAAAAGCTTCCAAAAACTCTATATATAATAGACCAAAAGAAAAACTGATTCCATCTGCTATCATGGATATTACAAATGACGAAAACACAACTACCCATCCCCATCCTCCGTCAGGTATTCCAACTTTATTGTCATCGGAATTTCTATCGGATTTTTCAATATCAATATGATCATCAGCAGGATTAGCAGTTATCTTGACTTTATTATTTTTCGATAACAACAAATTCGATTCTTCGTTACATTGAGGATTGGTTCCTAATTTTTGTTTGTGAGAAAATCTGTCTTTAGAGCTTATTTCTAAATCAGGACTACTGAACGATGCTGTGCCAACACTCGAAGTATCGTCTTCCTCACCTTTACAAATTCCAGATGTTGATTCAGATAATAATGACTCTCGCACGGCGCTCTCTCTTACAAGTTCCCGATTCTTTGGAGTTCTACTTTGTCTCAAAATTATTGGTTCCCAATCTTGTTCCATTTTCGGTTTTTAATACAAATAATACCCTCGAAAAAATACTGGTAGTTTTAGTTTTGGTTGTTAGCAAATTTAGGTTCTTAATCTTGGGTCTCTTGCGGAATATCGACTGGCCTGGCGGGCCACACTGTTCAGTTTTAACGTGTTGGGCTTATTTTGACCAGGCACCATTAAGAACCGAGGTAGTGTGGCGTGACTGATGACGTCACCCATACACGCGTGTTGACGGCGAGTGGCGCGTTGATGCGCCACAACTTCACACTTGAGGATCACGGAGATAATTCAGCGTGAAGAGTGGCTTAGCAGGTTGATCTGAAAATAAAATATAAAGGTGATTATAATAATGTATACATTAACAAATTAATACAATACAAACAAAAGTAGTTATTATTATGAAATACTGCTACGCCTCGCGGTTTCAATAGCTTTGGACTGCTACTCTGCTCCAGTGGGTCGTAGCGTGATGTTTTTCTATATGTATATTTCAGCCTATATGTATATGTTAATCCAGCTTATAATCTATCTTCACGCAAAATTTCATCCAAATCCTTCAGTAGTTTTTGCGTGCAAGAGTAACAATTAACTTTACTAGAGCGGGAGTTTCCTCCATACTCAAATAAATAGAAGCCATAAGTGACAACGAGTGACAGGAAATCAGTTTATTAGGTGATAATGTTTTAAAAGTTTAGTGCTTTGCAAACGTTGATGCTTTTTTACGCAATCGCACAGCACGTTTGCCTCAGACCTTGAATTGCTACAATATGCAAACGCTAAATTAATGTTTAATCTGAATTTCATTTTATTATGATGTAAATTACATCAACGTAAATATTATTATTATTGCATAACTCTATATAAAACGATAGCATAATTTGCAAATATTCGATGATGTAGGTCAAGCAAGTTCATCCATTAGGCGTATTATAATATTCGCCAGGCAACATTAAAGGTCGATAGAATTATGTATACTAAGTTCTTTGTTTTTATTTTATTTTATAAACGATTTTGAGAACTCAAACATAGCACTGCGTCCGGCAATTTTTTTTGGAAATGCCTCGGCAATACATTCTGTGGTGGGATGCCGACCATCGTATCCAAGTTGGTCGTTAGCGTAATAGCCCAGTAAGAGGCTGCAGAAGTGAATTCAGAAGAATCATTCTCCTTCCACCCATAGTCCCTCCTCCCACCCACGTTGCCGGAGACTCACAAGTTGCAGACGAGGGTGCAATGCCGTCGGCTCGGGTCAGAGCCCACTCGTCTCCTAAAATTCGTCCCCCAGCATAAAAGTTGTAGATTCGGCCCCTATATAGGTGCCCATTGGTCTCCTGGTAGGGGACCAATTAATATTTTAATAAAAAATATTTTTTTAAGGTACCCATTCGTCCCCTCTAATATATATACAATATAAGTTAAAGATTCGGCACCTATTCAGGTGCCTATTGGTCCCCTGAGATAAAATTAGCTATATTTTACATAAGAAACGGTTAACATAGTACACTTGTGAACAGTTTATGAACGGAATTAATTTAATAAATCATAACAGATCATTGAAAAAAGAGCTATGATGAATGATAATCCGTCATGATAATAATATAACCTGTCGATAGGCTTACGATGTAAAATTGTCTCACTACGAATGGCTTGTTAAAAAAACGGGTTATAAATAAGAGATAAGGTGGAATGCCGAAGCGGGAGGGGTAATCTTAGCCATAGTATCTGCGCGCGAGCAAATAACAAAGGCGTAGCCCAAAACAATAGACGCTCGATGAAAGGACTTGCACCTGATTGGCTAACACCAGTACTAGACAACTTCGGCGTATTTATTCCAGGAATGTGTTACTACATTAAGTTTACTTATAGTTGCAAATCCAAGCGTACTGATTTTTATACTGTCTCGAGTGAAAGTTTTCATTAGCGTATCCTGTAGGATTACTTATTAAATTTAATTAGTAAGTGAAGTGATCAGTGCATGTACGTGAAGGAAAAATACGTAAGTTCTACTATTTACCTATACATCCCTATTTCAAAAGACTTACATGTATATAAGGGGAACGATGACACAGAAAAAAAAAATTCAACTGCTGCTACTTTTTAATAGTTACTATTAAATACTTTATTTTATTTTAAGGTAAAACATAGATTTTTAGTATGCTACTGTGTATGCACTCACATAATTTTCTATTATAAATTAAATAAACATACATGTCTATGAAGACGTGTATGTTTATTTAATTTATAATAAACATATTATAGTTAAAGTAGCATATTATGTCGAGGAATGTTATTATTTGGTAACTTTTTCTTACAGAATAATGGCTGATGAACCACAGTGCAGTAGTGGTTTGACAGGAATTGAGTATATATCCTCTGAAAGAGGTAGACCAATTTTATTGAGAGGAGGGTATCAGTTATATATGAAGAAAAAATACAAAAATGGCTCATTTTATTGGAAATGCACTTAAATAAATACTTGCCATGGAAGTATCACAATTCAAGAAAACCGAATCTTAAAAGTAACACCTCACTTATGTACACCAGATACAACAAAAAATGAGCTCAAGAAAGCACTAAATTCATGCAAGAATAGAGCAGCCAGAGGAAACGAGTCACTACTAAATATATTTGACGAGGAAATGAGGGAATTTAAAGACAAAGGACTAGACTTTGTACAAAATATTCCCGACTTCCAAAACCTTAAACATGGACTCTATAACGCAAGAAGAAAAGCAAATGGTGCCAAGCGGCTGATTTTTAAAAAAGCAGAGGAAGTAGTTGTACCTAAAAAATATGAAGACTTTTTAATATGTGATTATCAAGATGGTTCAAACCGAATTTTAATATTTTCTGTGGTAAATGAGTTGACAATGTCAAGTTTCTCCGATTTCTTTTTAGATGGAACCTTTAAATTTGTAATTCATCCATTTGTTCAGCTATTTAGTATTCACGCTGATATTGGAAGTTCTACCACCAGTACAAATGTTGTACCGTTAGTATTTGCGCTGCTTTTAAATAAAAAGCAAGCTACTTACGAAATTCTATTTCATATGCTTAAGGAACGTTTTCCCAATTGGTGTCCACGTCAGTTTACCATGGATTTAATATATGGCAATAGATTTGATGGCAATACAAAACGCGGCACAAAATGTTTTCCCAAATACGCTAATTTCTGGATGTTATTTCCATTTTTTGAAATGCCTGTGGAAGAAAGCAAAACACTTGGAACTCAAATCTAGACTACATAAGCGACACGTTGCCCTTTGCGCCTCACTAGCTTTAATACCAGAACAATATATAGATGACGGTTGGCTTTATATCATGGAGGACTGCCCTCAAAATAATCTAATTTCAGCTTTTAATGATTATTTTGTCGAGAACTGGCTCGATAATAAAACTATAGCCAGAAATTGGAATGTATATGGACAACGTCATCGGACGACTAACCTTGTAGAAAGTTGGCATTCCAAAATTAATCGTAAAATTAATGGTAGAAATAAACCAAATATTTTGCAATGTTTAGACACTCTACATAAAGAAGCGAATTTATCAAAAAATAAAATGGATCAGGTGCAAAGGGGTGTCCAAACAAATAATCGGACTCCTGAATCGATTGAAAATGAAGCGAGAATAAATCGCATAATTAGCCAATTTTTTGAAAATCAGATTTCACTAGGCCATTGCGTGGAAAAGCTATGCATATATTATTAATTTAAAATGAAAAAACAAATATAAGATTAGTTTTATACTAAAATAATGTTGATTTGTTTAATCTTCAATAATTATTGTGATTTTAGTCATTTTTGTTATTGTAGTTACAGTTTGTTAGATTTAAGTTATTATGATTTTGCATGTAGTTGGTAAATATACAAAAAATACGGTGATTTTAGCCAATTTTTATGTAGGTATTTCTAGTTACAATTTATTAGATTAAAGTTATTACGATTTTGCATGTAGTTGGTTAATATACAAAAAAAAATATATGTTGATTTATCTAGTCTTCAATAATTACTGTGATTTTAGTATTTTTTTGTACTGTTATAATTTTTTAGATTTAAGTTATTATGATTTTGCATGTATGTAGATGGTAAATATACAAAAAAATAAGAAGTGATTATTTACTGTTGATATGTGTTCTATTTTTTTTTGCATATTTTATATTTAATGTTGATTTATATGATGGTCAATCAAGGCTGATTTTTGTAAAAGAGTTGTATTTTGTTAGTTTATCGGACATTGTGATTTTGTATGTGTTAATCTTATTTGAAATAAACATGATATCTACCGAATTACTATATTTTTTATTTTAGCCTTTTCTGCGCGACTGTACCAGGACTACCAAGCTGCAGTATACACATATACATGTACTTATATTAGAATAATGAATAAAAATAAATATTCTTCAGGGGGCGAATGGGCCCCTCAAAAGTTCCAGGGGACGAGTGGGCACAGGGTGCGAATCTTAGGAGACGAGTGGGCTCTGACCCGTCGGCTCCGACCCGTGATGTCATTAGGAATCATCATCATCATCATCCACAGCCCGTTTACTTCCACTGTTGAACATGGGCCTCCTCTTAACAGACCTTGGCAAGCCAGGATCGTAGAGGGATATTGCCATAATCACCACGCTTGGCAGACGGATTGGTGATCGCAGTAAGATGTAAACCTTGAGCTAATAGATGCTGCTGCCCATCCTTCAGCCATATGTCCCTTAGTCGACTTTTACGACACCCATGGGAAGACATGGGGTGGTCTATTCTAAGCCGGAAACCACACGGCTAGGAATAGGGACTAGTATTCCTGATGTCCCTAAATATGCGTGAAACGGACCCTAAAATGGGCCCAGGTGAGAACACTCGTGGATATTATTCATTTGCAGTCCTCGGTGCCCCTATTTCTGGCGTTAGGTGGAGCACCTAGGGCCGGGCCGAGTCGGGAGGCCCCGGGGCAACAAAGTAGAAGAGGCTCCCTGGCCATAAATTAGTTTTAGTGTAGAAAATTTGAAGTATGTCTAATTTAATTTAGTGATTGACTAATTTAAGTGAACTAGTATAGATTAATAACCGGTATTAAACTATTTAGAAACTATTAAATTACTCATGATTCTACAAAGTACTGTATGTAAAGGTACAACACCGAAAAAATAAATAAAAGAAAAGTTATCAAGTTTACTCGGCAGAATTTGAAAGACTTTAAATCTCTATTGTGGAGGCCTCGGGGCAGTTGCCCTGGATGCCGTCCCTTAAATCTGGCCTTGGGAACATCCGGAGGGTTAAGTGGATAAACAGAGGGTAGGTGGTATGATTTATATATTTAAAAGGCTTAGCAAATGATGTTCTCCTTAGATTTAAGACTAGACTAGACAAGAAAAAAGTATTGTTCCCAGTAATTAAATAAAATATCCACATGAATAATACCCTTCTATCTCCTCGAATGACGTCATAGTACGCCCTACGGACGTCAAACTGTCAAAAGGGGTAAACAGTAACGATGATGTCCCAACAACCCTCAGAACACACAAGTTGCGATAGCATCCAAGCTCCCGTTATACCTAGGTATATATAAAAGTTTTAATATATCAGATATTTAAGACCAAATTTGATGAGGTCTTCTAAAAATTTTTAGGACAAAAAGCAACTAGAAGAAATATAAAGAAAATACATTTATTTACGGCACATATAAGGAAATAAAACATTAAAAATGATTAATACTATTACAGTTATATGCACCATAAATGGGAACTGGCTTCTGCATTAAGCTACATCAAAAATCTAAAAGATCATTGCGCAACGCTGGTATTCTAGCCAGCACCAGTTTTGACCATCAGCCATATGTCCCTTAGTCGCCTTTTATGACACCCATGGGAGGACATGGGGTGATCTATTATAAGCCGGAAACCACACGGCACATAGTGGGTCCAATATACCTATCTAAAAGAAACAAGGTACCAGTTATAGAAGCTTGCACAGGATGCAGAAAAGGCTATATACGGGCACTGCTCTATACTTCAATTAAGCATTTTTGAATTATTCATAATCAGCCCGTACAACGTCCACTGCTGAACGTGGGCCTCCTCCAGAGGAAGGGTTTTGCCATAATCACCACGCTTGGCAGGCGGATCGGTGACCGCAGTATTATGTTGTTATACACAGGGAAACGATGCTGCCCGTTCCCTGGTATATACGCTTGTTATAGATGATGTTATAACAATCGGGACCAACGGCTTAATTTTCTTACCGAGGCACGGAGTGTTGTCCCTCAACCAACCAGACCCGGAAAGAAATCATAGAATTTACACAAAGATTTCTTGTCCGGTGTGGGGCACGAACCCACGACCTCCGAGACTTAAAGCGAGCCTAATACCACTACGCTACGGAGGTTTGAATTATTAAACATTCATAAATACACAAGTTGGCATTCCAACTAAAATGCCAGGGTACACTGGGGAACGATGTACATTATTAAACATTTAGAAGTTCATGAGTGAAACTAACCATCTATAAAAAGAGCAAGGCCAAACGAGTAACCTTTTATTGTATGTAATAAATACGAAGTATTAGGGTGGCTTTCATTAAAGATTACCTGAATTTGACTTAGTTTAGAGGTCATTCATAATATAGGGTAAATGATTATGATGCCCATATGACATATTATGTCTATACTAATATATAAAGCTGAATAGTTTGATTGCTTGAACGCGCTAACCTCTCCTCCTAATACCGTTCCGATTTGAAACAGTATTTTTTAACACTGTTGCTCGTAAAGCTGATGTAATTCCACCGGTTTTAAATATGTAAAGCGGGTCATAAAAAACGCGTGTGTTACCAAAGCAAATAGTTAAGTTATAGTCCATACTAATTCCATAACAGTATTATTTGCCATTTCGCGCGCTGTTGCTATTCAAATTCCGAACTAATCGCCGCGCGGCGCCAGTTATTAGGCAGCGCTAGCGCGCTGTTAAAATGGCGGGAAAGCAACAGTGTGCATTCACAGATTCAGTTTATTTAAAATAAAAAAAAAACAGTTTATTCGGTAATTTAAAAACTTGGCTGCATGCTCTAACGTCTTTGCCAACATTTTCACGCAGCTACGGCAGAAAATAATCCTCGCGCCATTTTTCTCAAATTTTCTTTTCTTTGTACTTGTATTGTGAAAAATGTTTTTTTTTTCTGTTTCCTCGCAAATGTGTTAAAAAACGTCGTACGATATACGTGCGTATTGGTTATAACATGCTCGGCTCAATAACGCCCTCGCCTTCGGCTCGGGCTGAAATTCCGCCTTGCATGTTATAACCATCATAACGCACTAATATCGTAATGTAGGTACTATAAATGTTAGCTAGTTCATTTATTGAGGAAGGCTATAGGTTATATTTCATTATGAACATCCTGAGCGAATAGGAGTTACGCTGGTGAATCCGCACGCGGTAATCTAATATTTATGTTAATGCCTATCGCTCCTAAATTAGACTGATAACTTACAATATAAAAAGAGTAGAGTGGATGAGAAAGACGGAGAAGACTATGTTCAGTGTTCACCCGTTGACCGAGACAATAAAATTAGATGACAATTATTAAATGTTTATAGTATTAAAAAAAACGTAGGTAAGTTCGGCAGTTATCTATAGTTAATATTATAAAGAGAAAAGATTTGATTGTTTGTTTGTATTAAATAGGCTGCCAAACTGCTCAACCGATTTGAAAAAATCACTGTTTGGAACTTAGACTATTTCCGGATGACATAGGCTATATGTAATTATGAAGATCCCATGGCAACGAGAGCTACGCGGGTGAACCCGCGCGCGGGAAGCTAGCCAGATATATTTTTTTAACCCTAATTTCTTATAATGCAACAAAATTTTGATGAAATTGTAAAGTAAAACTTTTTTATTTGTAATTTTCCAGAATAGTACCTATTATTTAATTAAATGACTTTTTTTTTCATTAAGGTGTTTACTTACACTCACAAAAAATAAAGTTATTATATACTAAATTTATTAAAATACGAAAGATAATATTTGTAGGTACCTAATGATACTAATGAACTATAATAAAATGTGTTGCGGATAAGCTAATCATCCGATTCGTCAGTGTTGTATCACGCCGTAGTTAGATAATTAGATACCTAATTATTATATAATTTTTCTTCAATAAATTTCTTATTGTCTCAAGGTATATATAGCTCTTATTTAATTAATTATTGCACTCGATACCTACTCAATAGATTTCCAATGAAATTACAATATTTTTATATCATTTGTTTTTTGTTCCACTCGCGTAGCTTTCGTTCTCGTGGGAACTTCATAATTTAGTATATCTTAAGTTATTCCTTGATTACGTAGATTTCTAATGAAAGAAATTTTGACGGTAAAAAAAACATTAGTTCTGTAGTTCCGGAGCCCCTTCATTGCAAACAAACAAATAATTAAATCTCTCCTCTTTATATAATACTAGCTTCCCGCGCGCGGTTTCACCCGCGTAACTCCCGTTCCCGGGGGAAATTCATAATAAAATATAGCCTATGTTCTTCCTCAGGCTCTAGACTATATCTGTACCAAATTTCATTTAAATCGCTTCAGTAGTTAAGGCGTGATTGCGTAACAGACAGACAGACAGACAGAGTTACTTTCACATTTATAATATTAGTGAGGATTAGTATCATCATCATCAGCCCTTATAATGTCCACTGCTGAACATGAATCATCCTAAGACCAACCAGACCCGGAAACAAATCTTAGAATTTACACAAAGATTTCTAGTCCGGAGTGGGGATCGAACCCACCACCTCCGAGATTTAAAGCGAGAAATACCGCTACGCTACGGAGGTTGTCAAGCCATATTAGTATAGATTTATCGTAGCGTAGTAATTAAAAGAAGAAGAATTTACCTACCACTTCTATTTAATCGACAAACTGCAAATATCTTTTTAACTTCCACAATGAAACTAACATAACCCTCTAAAATAGGTAGATTTTTGTTTTAATACGTACACATTGTTTGACAGATTTATCATACAAGTCATTGGTGCCAAATAAACTAATCATTATCTCTTATAAAAGAGCAAAAGTTCAGGTGGCGCCAGAAAACACGTGCTTGAGATTACAAACTTCATTAAACTATGTTTTCCTAAACGTTAGCCATGAGGCTTTTGCTACTTCACCGGGCTTAAAGGCGAGCAATACTCCAGCCTTTTTAAATTGTTTACTACATACTAAGTAATCTGCGCAAGAGGGTACCCCCTGCGGGGCTTGGACCTCGGCTCAGGGCAGTCGCTGGCGATGAGATTGAGGGATTATGACTTTTAGTATTTTAGGGGAGTTTGTGCAACTACTGTCGCTCTACTTTACAGTTCGCGGGCCTCTCGGACTTCGGGTCTACGAGGGCATCGGATGGTTCTTTGCAAACTAAGGGTCAGGATAACGAGGGACGATAAAAGTTTGAGTGACGCCATAAAACATGTGCTTGAGATTACGAACGGATTGATTATTCATTTATCTCTTTTGTCGTAAACATTGTTTTTTTTTGGTGTTTCTTAATTTAAACAAGAGCGTGGACACTATAAACCAAACTCTTTTATCATAAAAATAATTTAATAAAATATTTAAGCAAAACTACTTTGTTACTCGAAAATTACTTTGCAATTTAAAAAAATATTTTAAGCTGGTTACATCCGCATCCCGTTACCGTGGGAAAATCATCATATTTTTTTCTTCATTAGGAAGTTACGATGTACAGAAGTATAAACTATCTATGTTATATAATATAATTATATATTTGTACCCAAAAAATAACATAACAACAACTTACATCCATCAACAACTGAAGTGGACTGTATATAGGTTTAACATATAGAATCCACTAGGTAAATTAGTTAATGTGTTTAACGATATAAATAAATAAATTTAACAGATTCGCAACACAACCCAGAAAACCTTGTGTAACATGGTCTCATACTCAGTTGCTAAAATGTACGAACTGGCACTAGACAAAGACCGCAAACCCTTAAGGGATAAATTGATTAGACAAGAACAAAATTTATTATCATGAAAATATAAAAGTTCCACCGCTACAATAGGTATGTAAGCGGTTTTTGACCGTAGCCCAATGGCTAAGGGTTAACAAGAATACTCCTGATGGCACGAGATACTATAGTATCTCGAACAATCATCACCATTGTTCGTAAATTTACTCTTTACTCCAGTGGCACCCTGAGTCCTAACCCCTTAAGGGTGCCCTCAGGTGGATGTCGCTTAGACATTGGCCGGATTCTTGTTCTTCTTAAAAGTTAATTTTAGACCTTTTACCTTTAAGGCATCTTACTATAATGTGTACATTTGTCATTTATCGCACGACACACAAACAGACTGATTTAATAATCTATTAGATCAACTTTAACAATGTTTTTAGCTACTTATCTCAGTGATACATTTGAGTCATATAGATGCAAAGGTAGCAACATCCCATAATGATGTATGGGATGTTGCTACCTTTGCATCTATATGACTCATTTGTTAGATTTAGTCTTATTTAGTGTAATTTTGACAAGACAAATTGTATGTAAATAACTAAGTTCTGAATAAATTTCATTAATTATACTAGTAGACTGCAAAACTTGGCTAGTAATCAGTTTACAGCAATACGTGCGGTTGCAACGCAAGAGAAGAAGATTAGAATAATGACTATGGTGCTCCAAAATCGAATTTAAAATTTACGTTTATAACAAAAATATATAATTATTATTACTCACTGTGATCATAGATCAAATACTAAAAGCCATATATCAAATGTAGAACTTACACAAAAAAAATTAAAACTATCCTTAATGAATTCAATTACCACTTACAGATTTTAAACTAAAAGTTTAAAGTTACAAAAACACAATTCACAGTTACTCATACAACAACACACGCGGGAATCAGCTGTAAACACCAATTTAACGTCAAACTAACCAATTTCACGAATACGCAAAGTATAAATGTACAGTTCAGTATAAGAAATGGTGTGAAATACAATTATAGTTAACACTTACCTGAGTAGCCTTCGATTATTAAGTTAAAGACAGACACGAGCTCTTCTAGTGGTCTCCCAGAAGTGTATACGACCGGCATCAGCCTGCGATCGATAGGGGAGGCTCTGGACGGGGTGGCGCCTTCGCTACCATAACCACACCCAACGACCTCCCTTGCTCCCCTCGTTCACAACAAAATTGGCGCAGTGGGGGAGAATTTTCATGAAAACTGAGGTCTTACGATTCTGGTCGCTTCTGATGGAGTAACTTACGTAGGTGTGACGTAATGTAGATATTAATGCGTTACGAAAACTATGCTCAGTAGTTTCCGTTGAGGTAGTGATTTTGCAGTTTGTGTATTTATTTATGGTAGATGATGATGTAGTAATGTATTACTTACTGGTTTGACCATTTTTGGGTAAATCATGGTTAGATATCCTATTTACTTAAAGATAGGTAAGTACTGTGAGTTAGTTGTAGGTAGTTCTTTGATGAATGTTAGGTGAGTTGAGACTTAATAATATACCTAATTAGTCTGTTTTTTAAAAAGATACTACTTACCAAAGTTTGGCACACAACTAGTTAGCTAAAATGTTTGTGTTACGAGTGGGTGGGAACCGGCGACCACATGATCGCAAATTGGATTCCCTATCCACTGGGCTACGGCCGCTCAAATGTTAGAGTGTTTAACATTTATATAATTACACATAAATAAAATATATCAAAGCCCTTTCAAGCAAAAGGCATGATATAAAATTGTGTATCCTTACTAATATTATAAAGGCTAAAGTTTGTATGGATGGATGGATGTTTGTTTACTCTTTCACGCAAAATCTACAAAATGGATTTGGTTGAAAGTTTGCACACGGATAGCTTATAAGCTGGATTAACATATAGGCTACAAAATATCAAGCTCCGACCCACTGGAGCAAAGTGACATGAAATAATGAAATAATGAATTTATTCAGCACTTAGGTATTTACATACACTTGTACTTGTCAGAATCACAATGTTACACAATTATTCTTATTCTATGAATTAAACTAGATACTTAATTAACCGGTAAAACCGGGGCGCAGCTAGTGGGAAACATAAGTACCCCATGACCGTGGGGTTTTAGAGGCGATACGACATATAAACACGACGCTGGCGTATCCCTTGGCGCCATTTAGATACCACGGCGCGGATTTAGGTTCACCGGAGTGGTCAACCGGTCGATCGCGATCGACTTGTCGATCCCGGCAGCTATTACCTACAGTCGCGTCGATAAACTTATATAATAAAAAAAAATATTTTGGTCTACAAATACATTCGACAGACGCACAAAGTTAGTGTTTGTCGTATAATATTTGTCGTATAATAATCTAAAAAGACCTATTCATAATTTGATTGACTTATGCGAAACGTAATTTAACGTTATGTGTGCCATTGGTAGAACGCACCCAGTAAACAGTAATCTTAGGACCTGTTAAAGTGGCCACCACTGATTTACACAATTAGAGCGCGCCCGTAACTACTCATTTTAGTTTCAGTAAGAAATATATTACGTTTCAACAAAGGTATTTTAGGGTTCCGTAACAAAAGGGTAAAAACGGGACCCTATTACTAAGACTTCGCTGTCTGTCTGTTACCAAGCTGTATCTCAAGAACTGTGATAGCCAGACAGTTGAAATTATCACAGATGATGTATTTCTATGGCCGCTATAACAACAAATAGGTACAAAAAAATAAAACAAAATAACTATTTAAGTTGAAAATTGTACGAAACCCTTCGTGCGCGAGTCCGACTCGGACTTGGCCGGTTTTTTGAATAAGGCATGAAATTCAGATGCCCTCGTGGAAGAACGTAGAGCGACAGTTGCACAAAACTCCCCTAAACAACTAAAAGTCATAATCCCTCAATCCCTCTGTTAGCGAACACCTTGAGCCGAAATCCATGACCCACAGGGGGCGCCCTCTTGCGCAGGTTGCTTAGTTTACAGTTTATAAACCATTTAATGTGGCTAGTGCTCGGCTCACCTTTATGCCCGGTGAAGTAACAAAAGCCTCGTGGCTAACTACATAAATTTCAGTCCGAAAAAATTGGCATGAATTATAGTTGTGAAGCTAGTTTACTATAAAACCACTATTTCGACCTGTATTAAGTGAAATAAATTATGATTACAATTATTCAATTTGTGGGTGGGGTTTGCTTAAAATTTGTCAATATGAAACAAACACATGGTTTTTAGGGTTCCGTACCCAAAGGGTAAAAACGGGACCCTATTACTAAGACTTCGCTGTCTGTCTGTCACCAGGCTGTATCTCAAGAATCGCAATAGCTAGACAGTTGATATTTTCAAAGATGATGTACCTATTTCTATTGCCGATGTAACTACAAATACTAAAAATAAAATAAAAAAAAGTGCAAAACAAAAATTGTTGTATGGGACACCATACAACAATCTTTTACCTTGCACTTTTAAATGGTACGGAACCCTTCGTGCGCGAGTCCGACTCGCACTTTGCTGTTTTTATTATTTTTATCAGACATGTATGGGGGGGGGCATGGCCCCCAATGACAACCCCTTACGGCCTCCATTGCCTACATTGTACCTACAAATCTAAATTTACTTAATTAGTGAAAGTAATTTCAAGGACAAGATAGTATCGATTAGTTAAATATTGTATTAGGTAGGTATAGGTATGGGGCTAAGAAATCGATATATTTTTTGGGTTCAGTTCATCCAAATTAAAATCCGGCATGATGCAGTAGGTAGGTACAATCATTCTTCTTAATCTTAATTTACATTATCTTTAATTTATTTTAACATCATTATTAATATTACAGACATTTACGAGACCTATTAGATAAAATAATAATAAAAAAATGGGCTTAGGTATTTAGACAAACACGACTACTAGCACTACTTTGTCCAGTTTTTTTACGTTAGTTTAGTTTACAATCTACGAAAAAAAACATTTCTCCGAACCCAAATGGTGCCTAAGGAACCCTGCGCTGTCGGTTTGTCTGCCCTTTGTAGTCTTAGAAGGGCAGAAATAAAGACAATACTTAGTCGGGTTTAATTATTTTTATTTATGAATAACAAAACACTTTGTATAGTATGATTGCAGCAAACTTTTTGTCAGGCGCTTTAAGAATGTTTATATTTATTAAACTAGAAGTAGTTTATCACTTTTTAATTTAAATTTTTGCTATTTCAACAGAAATTGCTTTAATCGGAGTATAAATCGTGACAATGACGTAAGATTACCATCACATCGACAAAAATATGAATTGCAATACAATGTTTGTATCATCATTCGTTACATTGTTTAGCTAAGCTATACGGTACACCTCTCCTGAAAATCATTGTGTACGCTACTCTAACGAAGAGCATGTAAACAAAAACTTGAACTTTATTGCTTTCAAAGTTAGATTGACATTTTGGGTCTTTTTTTTTATTAGTCAACCAGAATTCGTTCTTGTAAAATTTAACAATATACCTACAACAATCAATTCAATAAATGTTCTTTATTAATTTGAACGCATCTTTAAAATGAGCATTTTTAAATTAGTCTTTTATGACTTGACATAGTCATAAGTATGTCTTTTGAGCCTGCATGTATTCTGAAAATGTTGCCAAGCTTTACACACGCTGACTTGTAGGGAATCTTAAACTATACGGGCTGGCTTTTGTTTACCACAATTTTTACTTGATTATTAAAATAAATTTCCATTGGACACGTCTTTAATTTGCAATTTAATATAAAATCTATTTTTTGGATCATGAACATTGAACAACTTCTTAAATATTCAAATATAAAACAAAGTAATTAATTGTTTTGTGAAGAAAAACAGATACATAACTTAGCTTACTGCTATTGTTTGCTATGTTATTTTATGAACGTATAAACTAGTTACACACATAAAATTGGTCAAATTATGAAAAAAAATCGTTTCAAGCTTTACTAATTGTGTTTGTATTTTTGTTTCGAATAAACTCGAAAACAACTGGATGGATTTCGATAATTCTTTCACCTTTAGATTACTTAGGGATAATCCCGCCTCAATGTCCAGCCTACATTATCCCTAAGTAACGTCGGCTATATTTTTTTATTAGAAATATGCACCCGTGCGAAGCCGAGACCTGCCGCTAGTATATTATATTGCCGTAAAATTTGTTTTTATTCGTTCTTTGTACCTACTTAAGTTCTTCGTTATTAGATATAGTAAGTAATTATAAACATCAACATGTATAAACATTCGAAAAATCTGCTGCTTAATTTTTTTATACTGTTTTGATAACCGATGTTCAGAAATTAATAAGGTATGACGTTGAAACGAACATACTCATAATTTTCATATACATTATATCAATTTATATTCAATCACATTTTAAATAAGGTTAAAAGAATTGTTTCATTTATATTATATGTTGTGAAAAGAACAGATTTTTTCGATACAAAACTTATTGCCCCCTATTTAGTTGGACATCAACTTTTACAACTTAATATGGCGGCGACGTGAACCAAGGTGTTAGGTTCTCGTATTCTATTTCTTAAAGACTTAGAATACAAGGCATCTTCCTCTTAATTATTATGTATAATAAGACTCATACCTTATTATTCAACTAAAAAATTGTTTCTATTGATACCGTTTAAAAATAAATCATGCATGCCAGGAAATAACAAGGAAATTGCTTTTTTAGAGCGGGCAACATTGCACCTTCCTTTTTCTCTGTGAGTTTCGGAGACACGTGCGTCGTTTACGCCGCAATCTCTAAAATAATTAAAAATGACTGAAGGAACGGCGACAATTCGCACTCGCAAATTCATGACCAACAGGTAAATGTGTAAATAGTTCAGTTTCATCGCAGTGAAAGTTAAAATAAACGTGAAAACTTGTTGCCTCGCCATGACAGGTTATGTGTGACAACGTTTCTGCTATCGTTATAGATTGTTGGCGCGCAAGCAGATGGTCTGCGATGTCCTCCACCCGGGCAAGCCTACCGTCAGCAAAACAGAGATCCGCGAGAAGCTGGCGAAGATGTACAAGGTGACACCAGATGTAGTGTTCGTGTTTGGTTTCAAGACGAACTTTGGTGGTGGCAAGTCCACCGGCTTCGCCCTGATCTACGACACATTGGACCTCGCCAAGAAGTTCGAGCCTAAGCACAGACTAGCCCGCCACGGTCTGTACGAAAAGAAGAGGCCCACACGCAAACAGCGTAAGGAACGTAAGAACAGGATGAAGAAGGTGCGTGGTACCAAGAAATCTAAAGTAGGTGCGGCCGCCAAGAAGTGATGTGACGGTTAGGACTGTAAGTAAATAAAAATCCAAAAAAACTAATTTTGCTGTATTTATTTCATACATTTCAATTAAACAACAATGACGTTAATTTAGAGGTTATATTGATAGTCAATTACTTTAAAACTTAACAGTGGCTTTTTCACATGCCGAAATGATTTTTACAGATTAAAGTTAACTAATTAGAGGTCCCAACTTATTTAACAATAAGAGTTGAACAAGTGGCTGTAACATTTCGTAAAAAATGACAGATGTGGACAATTCATATCCTTGAAGCATGTAGTGGAATCAATGGTGCTGATGTGTGTAAACAATCACTTTAGAATTAGCCAAAATTAGTATATAGAGGCAATTATTTACAAATGTTTGAATCCAGTACTTACTGATTCCAATTAAGTTAATTTTATAAAAAAAATACTTTTCAGTGTCTCATATTTATACTATTACTGGGATGTTGATTTCTGAAGTATACTTTAAATGTATTCAAGTGATATATTAGTGAATTTTTGTCATTTAAATAATTGAAGAAGACATATACAGACAATTAGTTATTGGATTTCAAGTTTAGACATTAAAGTGTATGAGTTACTCTGCTATTGTAGTAGGTAGATTGAATTGGGTTCTTTAATCCGAAACATATTTATTAATATGGTCATTCCTCCGTGTAAATTACCTTGACCACTAAGAAAATATTGAAACTTGAGTGCAACAATTTATAAAAAGTTATGGCCATAAAAGCTAATAAAAAAAATCAATCGGAATTCAAAAAAAAAAAATTAATGCTTTGATCAGAATTGTTTTTATTATTCAATGTATAAATAATACATTAATTTAGTTTTGATACCTGCCTTTAAATTTTGAATTAAGTAGTAATAATTAATATTTAATAGAATCCAGAAATACTGGAATTACTTTCTGAAAAAATGGCTTATATCCACATGTTATTCTTTCTGTGTGCTATGATAGAAGTACCAAAAATCAATCTACCTACTCTGATCACTGGTTTGATGCAATACTGCATAAGTGATAGTAGCTAATAAGTCGTCCATAAGACTACTGACCACTATTTCATCTGTCAACATTATTAGCTATTAAGCCTGCCTTAGTAAGTCAGTTTGTTTAGTGGTACATTCTTACCAACAAAGGTGGTGATATACACAATATCATCAACCACATTTAAGTTTAACCGCCATGTCTTGGGGTCTTGAGTAGTTTACTTAGGATTATAATGTCTTAATGTAGTAACTGTCACATAGTGACTTAGAATTAATAATGAGGGTAGGTATTTTCTTTTTTCATTCTATGCCCTGCCACATCAAATTTCTATGTGCTAAAGGGTGACCCATGTAATGTATGGAAATACTTTTTTTATGTTACAGTAGAACCATCAAGATATAAACTATTTGTACTATTTTTCGGTCTTCTGTAATAAAAATATGCAACATTTGGTATTTGTGAGATAAAAACATGTATTTTCACACATTAAATGGGTTACACTTTTTCACATATCGCCTCTTTGCTTCAATAACGTGATAAGTTTTTTAAGTCCACTTTTCAAGATATCACATTATTGAAGCAAAGATGCGATATATAATTTGATGTGGTGATTATACATAGGGTTGTCATCCTGTCCAGGATCCCCAGATTTTTCCTAGTTAAGAGTGTGTCCGGACTGGACTCTATTTTAAGTCCGGGTAAAAAAATTAAGGGCCACAGCGTTTTACAAAAACCTGATGGCATATCTGGGTTTTAGGCTGTAGAATCCGGGGTTTTCATGCGTCTTGTCGGGGTAGCCAAATTTTTATGATGCCAACTGTATAATACATATTACTTATGGTGTCTTTCTTACTTATATACACTTATATTTTAATGTTATTGTACTCATTTTAAAAAAGTAGTTATGCTTGCAGAAAAGTGAGTTTGTTTGTTGTATGGGTTTAAAGTTCAATTGCTAGGTTTCACTGATGTACTTAACCTTTATTTATCTCTATACTTATAAAATATATTTCTCAATGTGCTTGCAGCACATTGAGAAATATATTTTTATATTAACTATTATAAACCATTTTGGTAGTGTATCATGACTATCATGTCATCATAGTATATCATAGTATACCATTTTCAATTCTGGGTTGTTAAAACTACCTACAAAGACAGCACATCATTTTAAATTTATCTTATTGATTGAAAACTAATTTTTAATTCTCATTATAAGTGTGCGATGAAAACATATATCAAAGATATTACCCACCAGCCATATAGATTATTGTTCAATGAACAGACCTCTGTGTCGCATAATATAATAAAAACTGCAATAAATACGGAACTGCAGAAGTGGCTGGTGAGTTACCCAGCCAATAATTGGTACCAGCTCTAGGACTATTAGTTGTTCCCTATTGCACACAGTAAATACATGAAATAAAGTTTATACAATGCCAACATGTACAAAGGCGGTTATTAATCCAATAATGAATCAATCAAATCAATTTAGTTTCATTTTATTTTTATATGAAGTTACTTTTATTAAAAGTTTATTAGAGCCAAAGTAATATTGAAGGGGAAATATTTTGTTTTTATGTAAATAATAACATAAAGCCTGTGAAACTGAGAAACTGGCTAAAGAGTTGCTAGTCATAAATAACTATCCTAATATTTTGAATAACATGAGTGCAATTATGTATAATATTTGCAAACTATTCACATTTTATAAGCTGAACGTTAATTAATTAATTTTAGTTTGTATCAATTTTTTTGTCCAGTTACACTTAGGGTTTATAGGTTTTGAGAGCGACCGTCAATTACAACGTACACTATACCAATAATAGTGTTTATAGAAATTCTCAATAGTTTTTTGTTCATCATACCAGCATCATTCGAGCTCTAGTGAAAGATACAAGAGTAAGTAAAATCTTTGGTAAGTATATACATTTCAAATGTATTGAATAGATTACAAATGTAAAGGCACAAAATATTAACTTCAGTAAACTTTAAAGTAAGCGCCAGTACTCATAAGAGTCATCAGTCTAAGTTTTTTTTTTTTCGGTACCTAACACTTGCTTAGTTAGCCACGACGCTTTTGCTACTTCACCGGGCATAAAGGCGAGCAGAGCTCCAGCCTTAATAAATTGTTTAAAAACTACACCCTGCGCAAGAGGGCACCCCCTGTGGGGCTTGGACCTCTGCTTAGGGTGGTCGCTGGCGATGAGATTGAGGGATTATGACTTTGTTTTGCAGTGTTAGGGGTTTCGTGCAACTGTCACTCTATTTTACAGTTCGCGGGTCTCTCGGAATTCGGGTCTACAGGGCATTGGATGGTTCTTTGCAAACTAAGGCTTGGGATGACCTACATCAGTTTAGGCGCCATGTCATCTCTTACCAGAAACCATACCTTGTTTTTTATGGCGGTGTAGGCGTCAACATTACACGCTTCTGCAGGTACCTACGTGCAATGTGGGGGGGTGTTTTAGCCGCTAGATGGTATTGTTTCCGTCTGCAGTACCGTACTGTCGCTTATCGCTTATTAGATTATTGAACTGCCTAACTCAATAACTTTTTCAATGATTACTAGCAACCGGCACTAGAGGGCGCCCCTGTGAGTCTTGGATGTCGTAATTGTTACTAAGTGATGATACAGTTGCCGCGTCATCTTTTCTGCTCGACATGATTGTTTTTTATCCGGACGGACATATTTAGCCACGAGGCTTTTGCTACTTCACCGGACATAAAGGCGAGCAGAACTCCAGCCTTAATTAATAACATGATTTTGAGCACATCAACATGTTCGCAACCTTCAACCTTCGGTAACGTGCACCGATGACAGTTAATACTAACAAGTGCACTACTGCACTGGTCGCCCAATTCAATCCCCATATTCATGATTAATATTTAATTGTGTAGTCTACTAATACCTAGTTGTTGGTTGTTTCGTAAAATGCTTGGCTTTAGGTACTTACTGCTCACACTTACTGAACTAGCTTAGGTACCATAGAAAACGATTAAGTATAGACTTATAGAGTCGCACTTTCTAAAGCCCGAAGTCTGGGAAACCCACGATCTGTGGAGCGACATGTGCACAGAAGCACAGAACTCCTTCAATAAAAATACATAATATTATGATATATAACGCCTACAAAAATAAAATAGCTAAGTTAACACTAAACGTTTTGCAATCAAAATAACGTGCAAAATTAAAACTTATTTTGTATAAACCATTAAGGTACCCGTTGAGGATAAGAGTAACTTGTCGCCTATATTTGTTTCCTTCGGAAGGTCACCAATCGTGCACCATAGTGACGTTATCAAAATCGGTTAGTCGCGGGAAAAGACATTGACAATCAACAAGCAATACACACAAGTATTGCTTAGTTCAGAAACGTCACGTAGCCATTTGGTACATATTAGTGGTGCAGACTATCTAGACAAGCTTCACCAATCAGCAGCGAGCTAACGATTATTAAAAGTTTCTGAAAAAAAAGAACAAGTAGTACTTATTTTGTCTCATTTTATTTGTTCTAAGAAGTAGGTACCTAAATAATAACTTATGAAATTTGCCTTTTCCGCCTTTTATTTAGTTACTTAAAATGAGCACACGTAAAGTCCCAGTACTTCACTCCTGATATACTTATTGAGTAGGTTACTTTACCGCCACACTTAATATAAACCGCACAAACTATAGTCTAAGACTAAGAGCGCCATCTAGCACCTAGCTTGCCAACTAACCTGTATACCTCAAGCAAATTCGAACAAAAACAAGCCCTAAACATAATAATTGGCTATCGGCCGCCAGGCATACCACCTCGCCCATCTTTATTTTCTGTGCAGTAACAGCACCAGCCGGTCCTCTACATTATGATTTTTTAAATGCATGTTAAAAATGCAATGGTCTCCTACAATACGTTTTGTTCCGATGGGGTGAAGAATAAATTCTCGATTGCGCTTAATTTTTTTTAAACTTTATTTCAATTGTTGACGAAGAAAACAGAAGGAAGAAAAGTATGTTTAATAATAAACAGTTAGCTGCACTGTTAATATATACCTACATTTAGCTAATAACCGGGTTTTATTTCTCTAATTGTATAAAAATAATCTTTTCATTGTAATAACTGCGATTCAATGTATTCACCCATGGTGCATCATATTTATTCATAATATTTGATAAGTTCATTTCATTGTCAATCACCGTAAAGTTTCCTGTGCCCCCATTAATGGCGTTCGGAGGAGCACCCGGGCGGTTTTCAGGGGTAGAACCTCTCGTGATATGATTAGCATACCTATTTTAGATAATAGTATACCTAATCTTCTTCAACGTATCTTATAGACTTATAGCAATGACGGCATTACAAGCAGGTACGGTGAATCTCTTGTACTTGTAATAATTTGTACATTTAATTTCATTAGTTCACGTTCCAAAATGGTCTCCATACAATTCGTAAACAGTAGGACAGTACTTCCGAGCTAATTTAGCGTACACAGAATCCCTTTTAACTTCGAAGTCCGATGTGAATTTGTTCCACACGTGGTAGGTGTAGGGATTTTTCACTTTGAGGTCTTCAGTCCTGAAATAATCTTGAGCGTTAGTCCAGCTAACGGGGTAGAACATTTCCGGACCGTATACTTCAAAACCTGAAACGTACAAAAATACTAAAATCACAGAACAAAGTTTGCTATATTCCCACTCGTAAACTAAATAGTTTTAAGATTCATTTTGGCTATAGCTAGAATAACCGTGAATACATTTTAGTTGGTATTAATAATGGATCTACTTATATATTTTTAGTTATTAGTCTTCTCAGTAAAACATTTGATCTCTAAAGCGGCCGTAGCGTCAGACTTGTGATCTTGTGGTCGCTGGTTCAATCCCCACCCATTGCACTAAGTACCAACGTGAACCCACTCGTAACACAAGCATTTTAGCTTAGCACGAGGGGTTTAAAAAAATACAAGTAGACTGCAAAAACTCTACTAGTAATTTCTATACAAAAAAAAAGTCTATCGTCCACTGCTGAACGTGGGCCTACTCCCGATGGAAGGTCTTGCCATAGTCAAGCTTGGCAGACGGGTTGGTGACCGCAGTATTATATCGTAAGTCACAGGGAAATGCAGCCGCCTGTTCCCTGGTATACGATTGTTAAAGATGATGTTATAACAATGGCGACTAATTGCTGAACGTGCTTTCCGACGAACGGAGGATATTAGCCCGTTGACCAACCAGACCTAGAAATAAATCTTGGACTCCACACAAAGATTTATTATCCGGCTTGGGGATCGTACCTACGACCTCCGCGACTTATACCGCAATGCCACAGAGTTGCCGGGTATTCCGTACCTCTACATGTATGCGAGGTCATGCTGGACAGTTCATCAGTGTCACATAATTTCTGTAGTACTCTCGTGATCACGCCTGGTCCGTTGGTGCCCCATACATCACCTCGGTAGTTGGCCTTCAAATCCCTGGAAATTATACATTTGATGTAAATTATATTAAAAAAGTATAAGTAGGTATACCTAAGCGGCAATTTCGAAAATGTATTTATTTATCGTATAACTTTACATTCTTGTACCGCAACTTCGTCCGCGTAAAATAAAGATTGTATTTAAAGATCTAACAGTGAAAGTTCCGTCTAATTCGGTACTATAGTTTTGGAGATTTGGCGGAGTAGGGACTCAAATAAACAAACAGACAGATAAAATGAAAAGGAGCTATACTAAACCTTATAAAATTAGCTTTCTATTCTATCGGTAAAAGTCTCGTCATAATCTATCAAGCCGTTATACTGAGATTAGCCGGATAAAAAAGACAGAATAAGAAAAAAAAATGTTTTTCTTACGATTACCGACCCTATATTGTTATATTTCCAGTAAAAACATACCCTTCAATTTGTATAGAGTGCCTATCTAATATTATAAACGCGAAAGTTTGTTAGTATGGATGAATGGATATTTGTTACTCTTTCACGCCAAAACTACTGAACGGAATTGGCTGAAATTTTGCAGTGGAATAGGTTATACGCTGGATTAATAAATAGGCTACAAGACATCACGCTCCGACCCACTGGAGCAGAGTAACGCGGGTAAAACCGCGAGGCGCAGCTATTAGATTATAAATACCTACTTATCACGTACAGTGATATTGATTTGTTGAACCTTATTCTATTGTATCCAACTGAAAGTGAACTCGTGGAGTAAAATAGCAACTGATACTAATTATCTTCAAGGACTTGAGAAAAACATTGAAACAATAACGTGCTGCGTAGTAGACAGGTAATATGTAAAAGTGGTAGGTAACTTTTTTTTTTTTTTTTTTGCTTTCCGGGAGAAATGCATTTACGCATTCCCACCGCCGCCGCTGCAGCGTATTCGCGCGCTGGCGGTGGGATATGTGGGACTCGCCCTCTCCATAGCGTGGTATGCTAAACTCATACCACGAGGAGAGGACCCTACCAACCACTAAAACCTCCCGGACACTCCTTCGATCCGCCGTTGGTGGGGGCCGGGTACGCATGAGCAATCCGGCCCCCCGACGGCACCCACGGCCAATATGGTACCGCGGGATCTCCAGGGAGTAAAAGTGGTACCTACCATCTTTTTTCCGAAGGAAATTAGACTTCCCTACCGCCACAGTGGTGTGGTATGTTCGACTCCGCTCTTTATAGCGATATTATCATACTACGAGGAGAAGGTTTACCCACTAAAATCCCTCCAATGGGGTCCTTTTCCGAACACCAGCAATGGGGGCAACGGGCAGCGTAGATCCATTATATCCGCTGCCCTCCGGCGGTGCCCGCAACCAGGATGTCACAGGTTCCACTGGACCCTTCCACGCCGATTTAGGGACGGACGGGGACAGAACCAGTAACAAAACTTGTTGGAGGGTCCCGAAAGTGTTTGGTGCTTTTGGGACCCTCATAGCTAGGTCCCCGTACCTATCATATTTCGATCGATTCGGCGGTAGCTACGTCCTTGCTAAGTTTTATAGTAACGGTTTTTGACCATACCTACATTATGGTCGCTCAGCGCTACCTAACCGTTGTGTTTGTCGGTATCATTGGATAATTATTTGTACTAGTGGTCGCCCAGTGGTTCGACTATAATTAAACAAAAAGAAATAGCATTCTGCACACTATACTTAGAGCCTATCTATAAACTATAAGTGTACCATTTTCGTAAATTACCAACAATTACAAAGCCAATTAAATTACCAACCAATTGGTATAATACGTATTCGAAGCACCAGAAATTAATGGGTGATATGCTTCCAAAATTAAGGTGATTCATTAATGACTACCCTAAAACTATAGACGATGTGGCAGGTAAGTATTAAATTATAGGAAAATATCCCAACGACTGGACATCAGACAAAAAGAGCGTCTGATGATCTTTTCTTGCGAGACTATATAAATGTACAAATAGCTAATCATAAGTTTACCTACCTAAGAGCAGCACTAGCCACGATTCTTCCAAGTGAATCAGTGGAGAAGGCGAGCACTCCGGCAGCCACCGCCGCATCGTCTTCCCGTGCCGCAAAGTTCTTCGACAGTCCTTCAAAACTCTTTACCACCATCACATCCAAGTCCAGATACACTCCCCCCCACTTGTACAGCGATAAGTATCTCAAAACATCTGACGTATGAGAAATGCGCCACCGAGTTCTGTTCAAAGCTCCATCGCGTACCATCCCTTCTAAAGGTGTCTCTTTAGCATAGTCTACCAAGTGCAACCTCATAACGTGCACGTTTTCGAATATCTTGAGAGCACCTAAAGCACCGTTGTTGATGTATTTTTCTTTAACTGGTCCCGTGAAGAGTAGATAGACTGACCAGTCTGGATGAGCCCTCGCCGCGGATTCTACAGCGCAAGCTTGACGAGAATTCAAGAACCCTTGGCACGAAGTCTCGTGGAAAAATATGGAAGAGGACGGGGGATTAAAGTCTTCGTTAACTGGTGGCAATCCGTCACCCAAAACTTTATAATGGCACGACACATTTTCTAACTTATACAAAAAGTATAAATCGATTGAAAGAGAACTATTTAAAATTAAAGTTGCACTACATACCATTACAATAATGATTGCTAAGGTGAATTTATATTTTAGTAATTTTCTTTTAAAATAAACCGTTATTCGACACATGTCTTTCCACATAGTGTACGGTTATCATTATGTTTTATCTAGGTTGACTTTATCGCCGAATCCAAAACAAATAATGTGATTGGGATAATATATAGCTTGTGGGTGTTTCAAGTGACCGATGTCTATGATAATAGGTTCCTAACACTTAGCGGTAGAAATAATTACTTGTGGAAAGTAAGAAGTTAACTTAAAAATATTACTACAAAAGTGACAAAGCGACGTCTGACTCAACCCGTGCTTGTACTCACAATGTTATTAATAGGTTCATTTATAGGAAAACCGCATAATATATCCACTTATCGAGGTATGTATGAGGATATGGAAAATAACGGTCATCAGTAGCGCTAGTTATCATCAACATACCAGAGTACCTATTGAAAAAAGTAGCCAAGTGCGAGTTAGACTCGTACAATAAGGGTTTCATACATACAACATTACAAAAAAATAAAATAGGTACCTAAGTAGTACCTATTACCTACTTTTTTTTTTATGAATAGACAACTTAATATTTTACAAATGGCGTGTTGCTGCTATTAATATCGAGCATAACGAAAATATCTTTAATAATATAATTTGTAAAAAAAAACAACTGCCTGCCACGGTTCACGGGAGACTAGTCACAGACTGACAGACAGACGTCAACGGTGTTTTACCCTTTGGGTACAGAACCATCAAAAATAATAATAATACTGAAATAAACATTTGGGTTTTGTATCTTGATAAAATATTTAAATTGTTTTCAGTTTTATTCACATAGTAGGTATCTATGTATATAGATTTTACCATTTACTTATTAGACACTATATCGGCATCTCCATGCCTTGTAGATCTATACACCAAGCCCAAAAATCGATATTTAATTATGTCATGTTTAGGGTTCCGTAAGGGTAAAAACGGGAAACTATTATTAAGGCTTCACTGTCCGTTACCAGGCTGTATCTTAAGAACCATGATACTTAGCTAGACAGTTGAAATTTTCACAAATGTTGTATATTACTAAAAATAAAATAAAATAAATATTTAATACAACCAGACAACCAACTTTTATTTTATTGCCCTTTTTTGCTTGATATCAATAACGGCAACAGGCAAGCACTTGAAAATGGTACGGAACCCCTCGTGCGCGAGTCCGACTTGCAATTGGCCGGTTTTTTTATAATCAAAATATTTATACGTTTTTTCTGACTAGTGTGTACCTATAATAAGGTAAAGGAAATAACAGTTTATGAGCTGTATCAATAAAACACATAAAAATATAAAAGTACAATAAGTTTCTTATATACCAGACACCTATACCTATTTTGTGTTCTTCTGTGACTTGTTTGTTGTCGAATATTAGCTGAAGTTGGCGCACAGGGTACGCTTGCGCTTGTTGCGCGAGCCACCTACCTATAGCTGATATGGGCGTTAACGGGTTAACGCATAATAAAACTACCTTAAGGTAGGTTCTTAAGGTTTTGGATTTGTTCTCTCGTTGTGGAATGTATGTATGAATAACGGTGTGGCTCTCACATAGGATAGATAATATTATATACCTACCTACCCGTTTATAGTTTATGTGTGTTATACCTAATAGTCTCTGAGGGTCTAGAGAAAATGCCACTACAACAGAGTGTACTAGCAGAAAACCGCTAATGAAACAACCGAAATCCTAACGATCGAATCGCTAGTTTCAAGGAAAAATCAAGCAAGGACTGACCGTCATTTTGTACCGCGCCCGCTTAATCACGTCACAAATGTGAATTACCTATCCATACATTTGCGTTAGCAATTGTCTACTAGCGATCACTCTTCTGTAGAAGCATATTGTCTAGGCCCCATGGTGCCTTATTCGCTATGCCCGGTGAAGTAGCAAAAGACTCAGGGCTAACTAAATATGTTAGTCCGAAAAAAATAAACTTTCCATTTTCGCATTATAAGATGAGGGATCGGTTACTTCATGTAGGGGCACGGCACGGCAAAAATAGTAGCCGATACCACTTTTGAAAATATCATCATCAACTGCTGAACATGGGCCTCCTCTTCACAGACCTTGGCAAGCCAGGATCGTTGAGGGATATTGCCATAATCGGAGACGGATTGGTGATCGCATTAAGATGTAAACCTTGAGCTAATAGATGCTGCTGCCCATCCATCAGCCATATGTCCCTTAGTCGCCTTTTACGACACCCATGCGAGGACATGGGGCGGTCTATTCTAAGCCGGAAACCACACAAGCTGTTATACCTACTATTAATTAATCTAATGGAAACACACGAAATACTTAGTAAAACATTTTATATCTATCGTTTTAGTATCAAATAAAACGCGGTATCGGTAGTTGTAGTAATGGCAGTCTTTAATCGCCGCACTTTAAATTTATTTTTTAAAACAAGAAATACTTTGGATTCTTGTTTGAATTTAACACTCCTGTTCTTGTTTGTAATCATAGTAATAATATATTGTTATCAGCTCCAAACAAGCAATATAAACTACAGAATGCTTGCTACTCGTAGATTAAATTCTCTTACGTTGCGCAAGTACTCGAGTATTGAGAATGATTTGCCAGTGTTGAACAAAAGCAGTATTTTTCCTGTGAATTCCATATTTTTCTTAGAGACTTTTACTGGAACTTTGACATCAAGACAAGCATGTGCAATAGAATCAGCTGCTAAAGCCAATTCCAAATATCAAATCAGCGTACTCTTCGTCCCTCCGGTCACAGAAAAAACCAAGAAAACTGTTATATTCCAAACTTTAATGAAATTGCCGAATGTCAAGCTTAATAGAGTTATCTAACATTGACGAGTTTGCTGAAGGAACACCTTTAGAAAAACATATAGGAAACTTCAATTTTAATGAAAGAACAGAATTTATATTAAAATACTTAACCCTTTATAAATATGGTGGTATTTTTTTGAGCTGGGATGTTATTACAGCTAAATCATTGAAGAATTTGGGGGCGAATTGGATAGTAAAACAGGATGTAGCAAAGCTGAGTACCGACATATTTTCGTTTTCAGAAGACTCGTATGGAAGAAAATTTGCGAGTCAAGTTATAAAGTACGATTTTCTCACATAAAGTTAATTATAACTAAGCTATTTTCCTTAGGGACATACGGAAGATGCTATACCTACCTACACATTTAAAGCTCAAAGATGGGTAGATGTAAGGATAGCCGCAATAAATGAGGATTATGGGCACAGCAGAGACCATATGCGTTTATGAAAGTGTCCCAGACAATGGAATTCAACTTGCTAGGATCAGAAACAAATGTATACCTTAAGTAAAAATTTCCATCTTGGCTAAATAGTAATCGACACATTGCCATATATTCCTAAGTATCTACCGTGACTTTTTGTTGACTAATACTTAGCGAAATTATTTATTTTTGGTAGTAGGTTTAAAAGATTTTTGTAGATATATACCCACTTTTTCAATAGCATTTAATACTACAGATTAAAATGACCTCGAACCTGTGTTAGGGGCGCCCCTTCGTTCAACCTAGATTATCTTGTATAGCAAGATACTGCAGCTCAATTATCATTGTGTTCTCCTTGAAGAAAACTTTATTTGCAACTAGCTGCGCCCCGCGGTTTTACCCGCGTTATTTTGCTCCAGTGGGTCGTTTTGTAGCCTATATGTTAATCCAGCGTATAACCTATCCCAGTGAAAAATTTTAGCCAATTCCGTTCAGTAGGTATGGCGTGAAAGAGTAACAAACATCCATCCATACTTACAAACTTTCTCGTTTATAGTATTAGTAGGATAAGACTAGCCAGAGCTAGTCCTATCCTACTAATCTAGTCTAGGTCTAGTTGCCAGAGAAATGTTGGGTGTGTCTTTTCCCTTTTTTATATTGTTCTGAGGAAAAGAGTTGACGCTATATAGATTTCTCGAAATATACTTTCGGTTTCAGTGTTATAGTCAATGAACTGGATCACCAAGGCGATTTGTTACTGACAGACGTATTAACCAGCGTGATGCAAGACTGGTGCCAGACTAGCAACGTTATGTTGATGGACCAGGCGTCTTGTGAAGGTAGGTATGACCTGATCTTTAATAATTAAAAACAAAGCTATTTTTATGAGACTTGAAAAAAGATAGTTTTGTTGAATTTTGTTATTCTTCGCCACCTGAGAAACAGATAAGGAGATATAATACTATAATCTACACTAATATTATAAAGAGGAAAGATTTGTACCTATTTTTGTATGTTTGTATGTTTGTAATGAATAGGCTCAAAAAGTACTGGGCCGATTTAAAAAATTCTTTCACCAATAGAATGCTACATTTTTCCAATTTGACATAGGCTACATTTCATTGTGAAAAAAAATAGGGATCCTTGGTAAAATTTGAACAATGTAACCGAAGGTGTAGAAAAATGAGTCTTAAAATGTCTTTCGTCGAATGCGCTGCCGAAACTTTTAGCGATAGAACAAAATAATGTACAACAATATTGAAGAACATCATAATGTCTACAAAAAACTCCGCGGTAGCATATGTCCAACTATTGTAGTTATGTCACTACAACAACTTTTTGGGGTAGGGTAGGGGTAGGGTAGGGTAGGGTATGGGTATTGGTAGGGTAGGGGTAGGGAAGGGGAAGGGTAGGGGTAGGGTAGGGGTAGGGTAGGGTTAGGGTAGGGCAGGAGTAGGGTATAAAAGTCCACCCGTGCGAAGCCGGGGCGGGCCGCTAGTATGATATATATGGAGACATCTTATTATGTGTAATTCCGAAAGATCCTCAGTTGCGCAGAAATTTTCCAAAAATCTTTAAGTCTATACAAAATACAATCCCACTCTGAACAGAGGTCTAAGTCCTACAGAAAGCATCCGCTTGCATAGGATACTTAGTTAGTCGTTTTTATGCCAGTTATGAATGCTGGGGTCCTGCTTCATTCCGTTTTTTTGGGTTCCGTAGCCAAATGGCAAGAAACGGAACTCTTATGGATAAGTCATGTCTGTCTGTCTGTCCGTCTGTATCATAGCCACTTTTTTCCGAAACGATTAGAACTATACTGTTGAAACTTTGTAAGTAGATGTATTCTGTGAACCGTATTAAGATTTTCACACAAAAATAGAAAAAAAAACATAGATTAATTTACAACGAATTACAAGAACTTTTATATTAAATTACTTGCTGCTACGGAACCCTTCATGGGCGAGTCCAACCGGCACTTGGCCGCCTTTTTTGTTTTCTTACATAGGGAGCCGAGGCTTTTGCTACTTCACCGGGCATAAAGGCGAGCAGAGCTCCAGCCTTAATTAATAGATTAAAAACTACAAACTAAGCGACCTGCGCAAGAGGGCGCCACCTGTGGAGCTTGGACCTCGGCTCGGGGCGGTCGCTGGCAATAAGATTGAGGGATTATGACTTTTAGTACTTTAGGGAAGCTTTGTGCAACTGTCGCTCTACTTTCGGACTTCGGGTCTACGAGGGCATCGGATGGTTCTTTGCAAACTAAGGGTCAGATGGACGAGAGGGGATCATTCATGCCCGATAGAAGGTAGAATATAGTTGCTAATTACGGTCCGTCCGAAAAACAAAACGAAACTCAATCGATCATATACTTCCGATATCGGTGTATTTATCATTCAAAAGGTATGGCTAAAATTGATTCAGTCGACATACCGTCGATTTGCTAGAAGAACGACATTATTCAAAAACAGTAATTCTGGGAAAATGGCTTTTGATATTTAGAATTATAGAGGAACGGTTGGTGGTCTTCCTCCACAGAAAATGAAGATCTTCTTTGCCGGGCGAGGTGGTGTGCCCGGCGACCGACGGCCATTAGTTACTGTGCGGAACTTGTATATCTTCGAATTGGCTTGCGAACTTGTATTGCGCGATACAGGTTAGTTAGGATGCTAGGTGGTAGATGGCGCTGCTCGTCTATAGTAGTTGGTGTGCGGCTACTGTAGATGTCGCTACAGAATCTTAAGAAACGTTTTGTCAAATGAACTCTTTTTTAATTGTGTCGTTGTTCTCCCAAATCAACATATTTCCCCCTTTTTCATATCGTCGTTGCTAGTGCAATGATATAATGATACGAGTTAATTGCTAATAAGGCTAAAGATCAAATGTATCAAATTCACCAGTCACCGCCGGTGGCGACTGGGATTATTTATTCCCATTTGACTCCGGTTGCAATCCCCGCGGGGGCGACTGGGAATATTCGATCCTCCTTGCCTCGGAAAGCACGTTAGGCCGATTTCCTGTCTGTAACAACATAATGCTGCAGTCCCAAGCTTGGTAACTATGGTAAACCCTAGAGAGTAGACCCATGATCCACAGTGGTCTTTGTATGGGCTGATGATGATGATGATGATTCGAAGCCGCTATCACCGATAATATATTAATCACATTGAATTATTTCTTTTCAGATATAGAGATACATAGCCCCATCAATTTCTTTCCAATATCCTTCTTCAACAGAGAAGATTATTTCCGTCCAGCTGAAGTATACTGGAAGAGATGGAGAAAAGACAAAACTGTTTACGGTTACTATACTTATGAGAGTTTTACTAGAAATAACGTAGTGGACCCATCGTCTTTGTACGGGGAATTAGCAATGCAATTTTGTCCTGAAATATATAAAAATGTTGGGGTGTAGAACATCTCTCTATTGTCTATGTACATTCACCAAAAGAGAAAGGTTTAGACATTGCACAGTGTTTTATGATGCCCGATTTCCGAACATGCCATTTTTATTGAAAAACCAGATAGAAATGATCATTTAAATTGAAGATTTCGTATCCCCGTTTAGCTACCAAGTCTTGTTTCTGTGTTATAATTTTTTGAAAATCGACCAAATTCAATTTGATATTCAGAAAAAAAATTACATTTAAACTTAGCGTGATATAAATAACTAGAGTACCTACTTTAGTGCATAAATGAACCTCGTAACTTTGCTAGATCCAGATATATACGAGTATTTCGGCTTCCAGTTTCTCTTAATTTTCTCGAAAATTCAAACTCGAAAATTACGATTTTCAAAAAATTATAACTCAGAAACTAGATTTCGTAGCTAAATGGGAATACGAAATCTTGCATTTAAATGATCATTTATGTCTGGTTTTTCAATAAAAAACCGGCCAAGTGCGAGTCGGACTCTCGCACGAAGGGTTCCGTACTAGTTGCAAGTGCCTAACTATTGAATAAAAGGTAAATTGCGGTTTACGGTTTATGACGTATTAAAAAAAAACTACTTACTTGATCTCGTTCAAACCAATTTTCGGTGGAAGTTTGCATAGTTATGTACATCATATATTTCTTTTAGTTTTATCATTCTCTTATTTTAGAAGTTACAGGGGGGGGGACACACATTTTACCACTTTGGAAGGGTCTCTCGCGCAAACTATTCAGTTTAGAAAAAAATTGCACTAGAAACCTCAATATCATTTTTGAAGACCTATCCATAGATACCCCACACGTATGGGTTTGATGAAAAAAAACTTTTTGAGTTTCAGTTCTAAGTATGGGGAACCCCATTTTTTTTTGTTTTTTTTCTAATTTTGTGTGAAAATCTTAATGCGGTTCACAACATACATCTATGTGCCAAGTTTCAACATTATAGTTCTTATAGTTTCGGAAAAAAGTGGCTGTGACATACGGACGGACAGACAGACAGACAGACAGACAGACATACAGACAGACAGACAGACAGACATGACGAATCTATAAGGGTTCCGTTTTTTGCCATTTGGCTACGGAACCCTAAAAAAGGGATATCCGATAATCGGGCTTTAAAAACACTGTGCATTGTGAAACGCATTTTAAATGTATATGTACATATTTATGAGAAGAGTTGACTGTTTTGTGTAGTTGTACACAACTAGCAGCGAAGTCTTCACCCACAAAGAATTACCCGCCATCTTAGCGACATAAACATATTCATTTACATTATTTAATACTTACGGTGTAAACCTATCTCCTTTGCAGGCTGTAAATAGATACCTACTTATATATGAAGTAAAACCATTGTGATTATTGCGCGTATGGAATTATTTAAGGTTTGTTTTGAATGTTATATAGCAGGGTTTCTCAAAGTGGGGTACGCGAACCCCACTTTGAGAGGGGTTAGGGGTTCGCCATTCGACGGCAGGGGGTTCGCGACAAGATTTACGTAATGGCGGCTTGAAAATTCAATACGCGGTCCAAAATTACTCCTAAAATTGAATCCATTTGCGACAAGAAACAAGCACACCCATCACATTAATATTAAAAAGATATTTCTTTTGGCACTTTATTTGTTACCTTTTATTCAAATAAAAACCTTCTTTTCTTCAACAGTCAATTTTATTATTTTCTTGGGGGGGGGGATTTAATTAGTTAGTTAGGGGTTCGCTTTCACCTGGAAATTTTAACAGGGGTTCTTGGAGCCGAAAGTTTGAGAAACCCTGTTATATAGTAACTACCTTAGCGTTATCAGTCTCGAAGTCTAAGGTTTTAGTCCCGCGTCTTAAAAATCTTTATCGTCATCATCAGCTCGTATAACGTCGACTGCTTTTGTATCTTACTTAAAGAGTGTTTTGTCATAGTCATCACGCTTAGCAGGCAGGTTGGTGACCGCAGTATTATAAGTTAAACGATGCTGCATAAAGATAAAGATTTCCTCTGATAATAATTAAGACAAGCCTTATACTGTTACACCACGAAATTAGTCTGAAAATAAATAAGTAATATGTTAATTGTTTTACTATAACAATTACGTTCCTCTCTTCGTCGTGTCAAATAGACCGTGGTATAAAGTAATACCTGGTTAATTGGGATCTCAAGGGACTAAGGATTTTGTACCATTTAAAGAGGTTTTCATTTATCTAGTTTTCCAATTAGATAGTTTTAAAATGTAGTTATCTCATTTACAGAGGTCAACATTTGAGATAGTACTAACAAACAAAGCATGTGCGAAAGAAATTCAAATGTTTGTAAACAATCGTGTCTAAACCTGTCCCAACCTGATAGCTCCAGAGTCCGAATTATAGAGGAAAACGTCGTAAAAATCCTAGAAATCCAATCTCATTTAACCAGGTTCGAAAAGTTCCATTAACAGAGGTAATTCGATGAAAAAGTGCCAGGACCTCATAGTAGTTCTTAATAATAGAGGTTTCTCACTTATCCAGGTCACACTTAATCAAGTTTCACTGTATTTGCATGCTTAACTCAGTTTAAGTATTCACTTGAGTAAGTAGTGTCTTACTGGCGTAGTCTTTATTGCTATGGTAATATAAATAATTTATTGGGAAAGTAAACTCATAGGCCGTATACAGAAAGAAAGCTGGCAGCCTACCGGCACTTATAGGAATTGGTCCATGCAGATAACCGGCGCTGGCATTTATATGAACAAGCGCCGAACGTCGCCGACAAGTTCCGAAAATCTTCGACACGCGCCATTCAGCGCTGGCGCCACCCAAACAATTCATCGTCCGATGAGTAAGACATTCTGCCCGCTCTGCTTTAACTTACTTACTTTACTTGCTTTATGTAACTGTTACCACAATGGACCAGTGACGTTAAGCGTTAGTAGATCGGCGCCGGCTACCAGCTTTCTTTCTGTATACGGTCATAGGCTCGAGTGCTGTTCATGCATACGGGAGTAGCCGCTCTCTCAGCCAACTAAATCCACAAATATGTTTTTCTGACAAATAAATGCTTGCCTGATTTATTCTAATATACCAAGGATGTTATCATGAATGCAAGTAAAAATAAAACAAGACATTTTCATAACATTGTATAGTTGTTTTTAATCATTCAATAACTTAATTTTAGAGGATACTTGGAATTGTAATCGCATCAACAATTGACGCATAATAGCTGGTTCTATTGGACAGCACAATTATTTATTACTAACAAATCATTGCGACAATATTACGTACAGATTACTACATGTAACTTAAATAATTATGATGAAATATTAAACTAACCAAAGGCTGCATACTTTTATAGAATATTGACAATTCAATTCAGTTTGACAGATCGGTTTTGACAGCTGCTGTCATCCTCGTAACAACACCCTTTGTTGTTAATTTCGTTTACTATACGGATCGTGTATTTAATTTTCACACTATTTATGTTACGCACAAATATATTCTTTAAAAGTATACTCCTTTAATATTAATGTATCAGACATATAAAGTAAAAAATCTTAAATAATATACAATGACATACACATTATTTGTACCAAAATAATAATTAATATTATCACCATTGAAATTAATCAAATAATTTTAATGCTCACACGAAATAATTATAATACTATCATTTTATTATTAATAGGGGATAAAGTTGATAAGTTTTACCACTAAGCCTCTTGTGGTTAAACCTTAACCTTTAGCACAATAAGTATATAAAATGATTCCTGGCTTGTTTTAGGTCATGCACTGAAACGTTGCAGTTTTATTTATTTTTCTTTATTCGATGTTCAATAAACCCCCACTTTAAGACAACGGTCACATTTTCACGAGTTGCAACGCCCTTACGCTTTTACGACCTTTCGCCCATCTGCTGCCATATTATTCCAATATACTATGATAAGAAAACAAAATACAATCAAATAATTTCTCGTTCTCGTCTCGTTTACTCAGCTGCAGTAAGAACGAGACAAAATACATTTTCATGATCCATTTTCGTGGTACATCAAATTGAAATGACAATATTAATTAAAACTTGCAAGTAATTAATAGTTTACTTAACTAATTATGGCTTTAAAATGTGCGTTGTGGTTCAATTAACATTTATAAGTGTAATATTTAAGCTAAAATTATTACAGTTCATTTCATATATGAATGGTACAGTAACATGCTGTTATAGAAAATTTTCACAACAAAATCAACGTCGATTATAGAACCGATCTCATAAAACTTACTGTGTTTTAATGACATAAACCCTTTTACCATTTTCACTTAAGTAAGTGTACTTCAACCCCGTCGAGGCGCGGACATCGGAAGACATTTTATACTAAGGAGTTTGTTTAACTCCGAAAGGCCCGCGAGCGGTAACGTAGACCGACAGTTGCACAAACCCCCCCTAAAAACCTAAACGTCATAATCCCTCAATCCCCCCATCAGCCCTGAGCCGAGGTCCAAGTCCCACAGGGGACGCCCTCTTGCGCAGGTTGTTTAGTTTTAGTTTTTAAACCACCTATATAGGCTGGAGCTCTACTCGCCCTTATGCCCGGTGAAGTAGCAAAGGCCTCCTGGCTGACTAAATAATAATATGTCCGTCCGAAAAAAAAAAGTTTGTTTAACTTCCCGATGTCGTCACAGACTCGCGAACTGTAGAGCGAGAATCAAAGTACAAGTTCCACAGGGGCTGCGCTCTTGCGCAGGTTACTTAGTTTGTAGTTTTTAAGCCATTGAATAATGCTGGAGCACTAACCCACTAACGTATATATATACTCAATATGTTACTATACCATACTTATTTGAAATGAACAGTACATTAAGGGACATTTTTATCAAATTATCCATTAAAAATGATGGGAGAAGTAAATTTGACATACAATATTTAGTATATAAGTAAATGGTGTCATTATTCAAATTTATTCCCCTGATATTTTTATCTAAGGATTGAAAAATAGCCCTAAAGTAAGTATATAATTAAATTTCCTCATCTCACATGGCAAATAAATAATCATGTAATTTTCCTTGCATTAATTTTGACACAATTTACAATTTCAACTTAAATATAATTTAATATTTAAATAAATTAGGAATTAATTAGGTATAAATAGTTACAGGGAGCAACTTATCAAGTTTATAATACTTATCTATTGTGATAATTTGATATACTGCAAATACCGTTTATAACAACTTCGCTAATAACGACCCGCCTTTCATTACAACCAAGGACCTAAGTCCAATTCAATTCCATTTTTTTTAATGACCGTTATTTATATTCCCCTTAAGTATGCATCGGCTTTAACGACTACCGACGGTGGTCATTTGATGGTCATCTGGGAGACTAGTAAAAGTCATTATAAACGGTTTTGGCGGCAATTCTTAAAATATATCACTATGAATTAAACAATCTAAGAAATTTGAAGGAATAACTTAATTTGAAGTAACGTATAAATTTATTTTTAACATCAACAATGTGTTCATTGAAATAAACTAGCTTATTTTCAAAAGCTGCTTTTGGCTTATACACCGCATTAAGAATTTACTAGTAAAGTAATAAAATAATTTCGTAATTAGACACAAAAAGAAAATTGTCAGTGAAGTTCTAATACCGGGTAAGTAATTTTTGGTGCTTACAACACTTTGGTGTAATTTGCTAGACAATCGGAAGATCACACGTTTTAGTCAATTTGTAACACACATGTTTCAAAATTGAGATTAATAAAATTCGACGCACCTTAGGTTAAGCCCCTAATGCCTTAACCAATTAGGCTACGGTGGAACCCTCCCGGTCATCGAAATTTATCAATCTCTTTTATAACTCGTCTCTATGGGGGACGTTATTAATCTCAATTCTGAAACATAATATATGGTAAGCTTTCCGTAAAGTATTCAAAAACATTTAAATAATTGTAACTCACATGTTTAATATTACCCTTTAAAATAATGTGAAAAGTACACACATACCCACAAAGCGCCACTACAGCGGATCGCTAGCAGAACATCGCTAATGACATGACTTGACATTTCTCACGTGATAAAGCGGGCGTGGGAAAAAAATACGGAATTTCATTGGTTGATTCTTCTTTGGAACGAGCAAATCGATCGTTCGAATTTCGATTGCATAAACTTGTGACGTCACAAGCTCCTCTCCTAAACTTTGTTGCTCTGGATTTTGTCAATTTTTTATTGACTTGATGAATAAGAAAATACGTGTGCAATATTTTTCTTTGTTAATTCAATTGACGGACCAAGATTTTAGTCGTCTATAATATATTTTTAATTACCAATGCCAATTTTTACACTTTTTACATTTCGTCGGTGATGCAATACCGCGATAGTGACAGTTGCTAATAAAGTGCAATTTCATCTGTCAATAAATACTTTCTTTATACAGGGTTATTTTTAAAACACCAACAACCTTTTAGGGAATAGGAGTACTCATGATTATGAACAACTTTTACTATGGGACCAACCCTGAAATCGCGAAAAAAAGAATAGCTTTTCCATACATTTATGTTTACTTACCTCGACAAAATGTATGGAACAGCTAATTTTATTTTCGCGATTTCAGGGTTGGTCCCATAGTAAAAGTTGTTTACAATCATCAGTACTTTCACCCTCTAAAAGGTTATTGGTGTTTTAAAAATAACCCTGTATATGTTTTAGAGCAGGGGTCTCCAAACTTTGAAGCCTTAGGGCCATAACGGTTTTTTAATATGTACGAAGGGCTAACTTTTTCTATCCTTAACTATACTCTTATTTCTAGACAAATTATCATTTTGTGTTGTATTTTTCAACTTATCACAGCTATAGTAACAACAATAAGACATTGGATGTCGCGAACCAGATTGAAGACACTAGTCTTAAGCTGTCGCGGGCCAGATTGTTGGCACTGGCGGGCCGGATTTGGCCCGCGGGCCATAGTTTGGAGACCTCTGTTTTAGAGGATAAACCATCAATTCGATTTTCAACCTTATTACTATTGTCATTAACGCGGTATTTCAGTATCACCGACGGTTTGTTATTAAAAAATAATTATGATTGAAGTGACTTACATTATTTGTTTTTAAAATTAGTACCTACGATACTAATATTGCCATATCTAGGATCAAACTACTGGACCGATGTAATGTTACATTCTTATCATATAATTTATACACTATCGTAATTAATAGAAAAGCTACATTTAATTACAGCTCTAGAATAATTACGTTTCCAGTTATCTAGGATCAATGTTAATTGGTTTACATATTAAATTAGCACTATACACCGTGAAATTTTAATGGTTGTTTTCCCGAAGCAGAACAACTTGCCGTCGGTAGTACTATCGAAACATTTTTTTTTTTTTTTTTAGACATGTTTTGGATTTAAAATTATTAAAAAAAATATTAGACAACTCGAAAGCGTTGATTAAACGTTTATGCATCGTTCTTTACTTTGTCAGCAGCGCGTGCGATTCGAGTAGTACCTACAAGGTCCGTCTAGTGTTACTACTGTTTATCACGCTTTCGAGTTGTCTAATATTTTTTTTAATAATTTTAAATCCAAAACATGTCTAAAAAAAAAAAAAAAATGTTTCGATAGTACTACCGACGGCAAGTTGTTCTGCTTCGGGAAAACAACCATTAAAATTTCACGGTGTATAGTGAAGTTAATTTAAAAAAACACTACACTAGGAAGCAAAACAAATCGACTGACATTACTTTCTCATCGAATAGACAATAGCACTAAATCTAGATGTATATAAATAAATAAAATTTAACTGACAGTTTGTAATGGGAAAATAACAGGTTTCTGCTAAATGCATATACATAAATGTAAATAGGGTACTCATAAAAACACAATTTTCAAACAATCTGTCTGTCTGTTTGTTCCCGCTAATTTTCGTAATGGCTGGACCGACGGGGTCTTTTTATAAAGGCTACTTTTTATTTTGTATATCTCTTATTGAGTGAGTCGAATTTTGTTTATGTCTATGCATATGTGGGCTAAAAGCCCTACAGATCCCGTATTAAAACTCGTTGGAGACCTACCATACACTCTCGGGACCCTTGTAACCCTTGTCCCGTATCATCAACACGGCTGCAGCTACGCTCTAAAGGGCAACGCTTGTACGCATAAAAATACACTCTTAAATGTATTTACCCAAAAGTCTAGATTGCAATGTACTACCATGAATGGGATGGAGAGACATGGTACGTTAGACCAAATATAACCCTATTTGAATTGAGACCATTAAAGAAAATATTGAACTTTTTTTTTTAATCAATTAAGAGTAATGATACTAATGACAATTCCATGTTTTTGATTGAAAAGTAAAAGTGAATGAGAAAAAGAAATATAGCTTATTATAACGCAGAAGATGTTTAAAATTAATTTAGTTTCAACTTTATTACAAAGCTATAGAGTTCAAAATACAAATTGAAAATAAAACTTACATACAATACCTTAAATGCTTTACATATTATATTAATACTACAACTATCTCACATTTTAAATAATTTTATTATCATTAACTTGTATTCTACTGAACTCCATCGATCATAGACTTATAGCTATAGCCATAGAGCAAGTGCCTCCACAGAGTAACATTAAACTCTGCAATATTGCGTGATATACATAAATCAAACATTATTAATTTGCTCTAATTTCCATTTTGTTAAAAAATAGAATAATAAAAATTACCACAGATAAAGATTTGCTACTTTTAATAAAATTTGTGAATAATTATTTAGTTTGGAAATTATATTAAAAAATAATTCACTTTGAAATCTTTGGTATAAAATATCGATATGTGAGAAATGAAAATATAAAAGATATAACGCGCGATAAACACCTAAAATCAACATTGATCAACGGTTTATCAAATTTAAAAAATAAGAATCCGAATTACATATTCTAGAACTAATTGCCCGCTCTTACGTTTCCCACTCTAACGAGGGCCTCGAACAAATCTAAACTTTGTGCAATAATCCCTTTCAACCAATATTGGGCTGACCCCACATTAAGGGTGCGTGCAGACGACGACATAGGTATCGGGTGACGGGGTTGGCGGCTCGCCACAGGAACGCGAACAACTGATGTGGTGTCAGCCTTACAGTTGAAAAAACTACAAAACTATTTGTAACTTAACGCAAAATTGCAGAGTTGCGTGAACAGTCTTACAAAAATCCTATTTTATAGGATGTACCTACATACTTTAACCAGTTTAAAATTTCACACATATTTTTAGTTCCTACTGTATTTAATACTAAACACTATTGACAAAATCATATTAGATACCATACTATCTGAAATAGAAAGCCACAAGGCAAATTAAACTTTAATTCTGTCCCATAAAGTTGTTTATCTATTATCAGCCTATCGTTTTACAGTTATAACTTCAAATTAATTTCTTCAAACCGACACAAATTTCTTCAATGATGCTGTTCACTGTGTGGTTTCTGGGTTATAATAGACCACCCCATATCTTCCTGATGGATGGGCAGCACCATCTGTTAGCTCATAGATACTCCCATCTTACTGCGATCACTAATCCGCTTGCCAATCGTGGTGATTACGGCAATATCCCTTAACGGATCTGGCTTGCCACGGTCTTTTTAAAGAGAAGGCCCATGATCAGCAGTGGACGTCAACAAGCTAATAAAAAAAATGCTGCAATATAATATTATGTACAAAGCAAATCATTGCTATTATGACAAGTTACAATTGTGATACTACCCTCAATATCCAATAAATTTATTTCTGAGCCTCTCCTAAGAAGAAAATAACTATCTATAAACTATATTTTATATCGTCGGCAATACCGCGCAAGTGACCATAGCTAATGAGGTTGAAAATCATCATCATCATCAGCCCGTATAACGTCCACTGCTGAACATGAACATGAACTATGGTTTTTGCCATAGTCCACGCTTGGCAAGCGAGTTGGTGACCGCATTAGTTGTAACACACAAGGAAACGCTGCTGCCCATTCCCTGGTATAAGATTGTCAAAGATGAACAATCGGGACCAACGGCTTAACGTACTAAATAAATTTTAGAATCAGCTTGTCCAGCGTGGAGATCGAACCCAAGACCTCCGAGAATTAAAGCGAGGCTAATACCGCTACGTCACGGAGGTTATGATTTTAGTTATAAATATTTCTTGACAAATTAATTTACACCTCATAAGCCCGTGTTACTTGTTTCACAATGACCAGCAATGTGTGTACGTGGACAAAGCTTTTTTTTTGTTTTTTGTGTAATAAAAAAACTGCTAACCATTTAAAGCCTATTTCAAATTTCAACTAGCCATCTATGCAGTTAATACAAAAATACTAAAAGATTTTTCAAAATGGCCGTTTACACGAATACTTCCTTAATTACACATTCTAGTCTCAGATCAAATGAAAAAGAAGGAGCGAAATATCGACTGGAAACGTAAGGCATAGTTTTGATACGCATGTGTGCGTCATGTAGATACACACCAAGACCGAGTCTCACCTTTTTTTTCGGTCTGAGATACGAATATACTGAGGTGCTTCAAAAATATATACCATTCATTAAACATAGTAGATAGAGTAGATGATAACGTGAAGAATGATTATGTCAATAAAGAATTTACTGACAAATAAAAAAAAAATATTTTTCTTTTTGCCATTCAATCAACTTAGTAGTACACATAGAATTTCTAAGTAAAAATAAAATTTACTATTTGAAATAAATTACAATATTTATTTAAAATTATATATTTAATTTTTTCATAAAAAGCCGTCGTCTCCATATAGGAAAAAAATATGTCACCAACCTAATCAAAACACATAATACTATATTTAAAGGTACGGCATATATTAAAGAAGCACCTTATAGTGTTTTATTTCTATTAACCATCATTCATAACATTTCTAGAATATGGGTTTAAAAAACAAAATTTAGGTTTAATAATATTCTTATTATAACTTACACAAATAGTTACTGTTGCTGCGTCGTCTGTATTTGTCTTGTTGGTGAATGCGCGCGCGCAGGCTCTTGTTCGGTTTGGACAGCTTCTTTGTTTTTGTTTTGAATGCACCTGTTTAAAAAAAAAACTCATTGTTTAAAATGTTTAAGATTATACATTCATAGTATTAATTTAATTAAAATTTTATTATTTTATATTTGTGATGGGAAAATTTCAAGGATGAAGTGTTTAAATTTAAATAACGCCTTTATGCTACGGTGAATATAATGCAAGTATAATTATATCCGACGAAAAACTATAATGTGTTTTCACTCCGCTAAAAAGGGTGTTTATCGCGAACTGTACACTTAAGGCGATTAACACACTGCCACGCACCTCGCAGCATAGCGCATGAACACGAATGCACCGTTTGTATATAGAAAACACGCACAGTCCAACACACAGAAAATGCTTCCACGCGCGGTCATTCAGATCACGGGCCTACAAGCGGAGTAACATGCGCACACGCGCGGGGCGAGACGCAAGGTATGGCACACCGAGTCTCACAGTGCCGTGCGTGATTTGCACTGCTGTGAATGAAATGAGTCAGAGCCGCTGTGAATCCACAAAACGCAAATACGCGCGTGAGGGCGTTAAAAACCCGGTAGGTGCGTTGACACGCAACATTCAGCGTGGTGCGTGGTAGTATGTTAATCACCTAAGGAGTCACATAGCTGGTATCAACGGATCTGAATGTTGTTGTAGTGACAACCCACAGCGCGAGGTGCAGGCGGCGGCCGGAGGGCGGGGGCTGCGCGGGCGCCTGTGTGTGTGTGTGTGTGTGTGTGTGTGTGTACACTCGCCTGTATATGTCGTCGGTGGTCTGCAGCGTGCCGAGCGCGAGGTGCAGGCGGCGGCCGGAGGGCGGGGGCTGCGCGGGCGCCTGTGTGTGTGTGTGTGTGTGTGTGTGTACACTCGCCTGTATATGTCGTCGGTGGTCTGCAGCGTGCCGAGCGCGAGGTGCAGGCGGCGGCCGGAGGGCGGGGGCTGCGCGGGCGCCTGTGTGTGTGTGTGTGTGTGTGTACACTCGCCTGTATATGTCGTCGGTGGTCTGCAGCGTGCCTAGCGCGAGGTGCAGGCGGCGGCCGGAGGGCGGGGGCTGCGCGGGCGCCTGTGTGTGTGTGTGTGTGTGTGTGTGTGTGTACACTCGCCTGTATATGTCGTCGGTGGTCTGCAGCGTGCCGAGCGCGAGGTGCAGGCGGCGGCCGGAGGGCGGGGGCTGCGCGGGCGCCTGTGTGTGTGTGTGCGTGTGTGTGTGTGTACACTCGCCTGTATATGTCGTCGGTGGTCTGCAGCGTGCCGAGCGCGAGGTGCAGGCGGCGGCCGGAGGGCGGGGGCTGCGCGGGCGCCTGTGTGTGTGTGTGTGTGTGTGTGTACACTCGCCTGTATATGTCGTCGGTGGTCTGCAGCGTGCCGAGCGCGAGGTGCAGGCGGCGGCCGGAGGGCGGGGGCTGCGCGGGCGCCTGTGTGTGTGTGTGTGTGTGTGTGTACACTCGCCTGTATATGTCGTCGGTGGTCTGCAGCGTGCCGAGCGCGAGGTGCAGGCGGCGGCCGGAGGGCGGGGGCTGCGCGGGCGCCCACCACGACACGACGCGGCCGACGACGGGCACGCGCCGCAGCAGGCCCTCCTGCCACAGGCGCTCCGCATTCTCGCGCTCGATGTCCGCTTGCGCCTCTTCGATACCTGTTATCATCAGTTACTTCTCTGATGAATATGTTCTGCCTAAAGATATAAGCGGCCTAGCCAATGGCTATATATGGCTAAGGCGTCGTAAGGACTTGCAATCATGTGGTCGCCGGTTCGATCCCCACTCTTTGCACTACCGACGTGAACCCACTGGTAACACACCCACTTTATTTAGCACAAGGGGTTACCAAGAATAAGAACTAGTAATGTGCAAAAAAGTTCTGACGAAGACCGATCTCACTCATTTTTATTGAAGAGTTTCTATTGATGATATGTGTTTCTTATTAGCTGAAACAACTTATTAGTGCAGTCATTGAAGCGTATTAGGCTCATCTTAGGCCCACATCAATCTGGATTGATCTTTAACATAGTACAATATTAAGCTACATGTTAAAGATCAAAGCCGTTTTTTATTTTGTCTGAAATTTAATCGATGCATGCAATGCCATCTAGCGGCGAGCAAGGTATAGGGTTAATTATAGGTAAATGAAATAGGGTTTAGTAGTGCTTGAAATAAGGGCCGGATTGCTCATGCGTACCCGACCCCCGCCAACGGCGGATCGAAGGAGTGTCCGGGAGGTTTTAGTGGTGTAGGGTCCTCTCCTCGTGGTATGACTTTAGCATACCACGCTATGGAGAGGGCGAGTCCCACATATCCCACCGCCAGCGCGCGAATACGCTGCAGCGGTGGTGGGAATGCGTCAATGCATTTCCCCCCCCACAACAAAAAAAAAAAATGTGCTTGAAATAAGCTTTAAAATGAGCACTGTTAAAAGTCTTTTGCACGTAAAATGAGTGAGCTGTAATGAAAATAAGAGGAACATCTAATTTTTTTCTTTTAAATCAATGGGTTTCATAAGTGCCATTTCCACCAAAATTAAAATTAATCGTATTCCGTCATAAATTATTATTAACTTTACTTCTAGTAGTTTAGCTGCTTTAGGACACATATTTTTCAAAAAAATCACGATTTAAAGAGAAAAAAAATCGACTTGGATTTTTAACCTTTAAAATGGTTTTTTATAAGTTGTAATAGCATCAGAATTGAAGGAGTTATGGTACAAAAACTAATCGTATTTTTTTCTACTTAGTAAACTTGTTTTAATTTAGGGGTAGCTTTAAGGGTTGAAAAGCTTGAGAATATGATAATCATTTTCGAGAATGTGGAATAACATTGAAATCCTTTTCATTTCACCAAAAGAAATTTAAAAAAAAATACCATGGGTTTGTTTTTAAGGGTCGAAAGGTGGTTAAAAGTTCGATAATTAAGATAGAGAACATAAATATTATTTACTCTAAACTTAAATTTTTTATGTCATAAAGTAAATTTTTGTGATTTTTTCAATTAAGGGGTTGTTTGCAAGGGTTGTAAGGTTTTCAAGGGGTTGAAAATGATTTTATTATGAGGTAATTGTGTTAGAAAACACTTTACAATTTCAGCCCTTAATATTAAACTCGTCTTCTAGCGATAAAATGACTCAATGACAATTTTTCCTTTAAGGGGTTGTTTACACCCCTTAAAAATATTAGGCGGAGCTCAGATTATTTTCACTTTTGAAGCTAAGGGTAAGATGAGTCTAATTCTTAAATTTCATGCAAATCGGTTCACAGTAAAAAAAATCGGAGGTAAGACCCTATTTTTCGCTTCAATGACTGCACTATATCTTCGTATTCTATAATGTAGGTGGCATCAACCGAAACATTTCATATCTGCATGTTCAGAACTAAACAAATAAGACATCGTAAAATACGGTCAACGGTCCAAATTCCCCACAAAAGGCACTCAACGCAATGGGTGAATATTTTACCGCTAGAGGCGCTACTTGCACAATGGGCATATAAAGACTAACATATTTTTAGGTTATGTACTGAAGCGTTTTGATTGGAATGGCCATATGGTGCCCTGATATCTTTACATTTTTATTATGGCTTTGAGAAATTTACTAAAAATTAACCCCAATTAGCAGAAATTGGTGATATCTTCAAAAATGACGAATAAATAGGCACGGGGGGTCGACATGGGCGTAGGAACGGCGGGTTAGGTAAGGGCGTAAGCACGGATTGGGCAGGCAGACATGGGCGGAATAACGAGGGGAAATGCGCGTTGTTACGGGTGGGGACACATGGACAAAGGAACGAAGAGGGGCAGGCATGGGTGTAGGCACAGAGGGGAATCCATGGTCCTAGGCATAGTAAGTACAGAGGGGTAGACAAGTGTAGGCGCGTGGGACAGCTTGTTGAGTTAAATCTTCCAAACCTAAAATAAATGCTCTCACGTTTATAATATAATAAAATTGTACATTACGATACGTGTGACCTAAGTAGCCTATTATTGCACGGCGTGAAGTGCTAAACGCCGTGCATTAATAGGCTACTTAGGTCACGAGTATCGTATACTATTTTATAGCAGATGTGACATAAACCCACCCCGGACTCGCGGGGGGTGGTGGATTACGATACGTGTGACCTAAGCAGTCTATTATTATACGGCGTCAAGTTAGCGCCCAAGCGTAGCGAGGGTGCTAAACGGAGGTGGTGGGGGGGAGCAGGGGGGGTTCGCTGGATGAATTTATTAATTTAAAAGTCTCATTCAAATCATTGCAATTTTTAATGTCATCATTTAACAACCGTCACCGATTTCGCCATCTCTTTTATCGCGTCCGGAACAATTTCATTGTTCTCATCTTTCGCTAAATTCACTGCCCGAAGTCTCCATTTCAGACCAAAAGTTAAGATTTCCGCGAAACGAATTATATGTCAGCGTTTCTCTTTGATTCCGCTGTCACTTTTTCTCTGTCATTTGTTCGCTGTGAAGTTAATCGATTAATTTACGCACCGTGCCGAAATTGGCAACATAGGTCACGTAAAAGCGTGCGTTAAATGCGGGTTTAGGTCACACTGTGCTATAAATAATTATAATTCTACAAATCGCACTAACCTTTCTTCAATACTTCAGTCATATCGACGAGTGCTCTCGAACTCTCTTCCACTTCTTTGCCCGCTGATATCACTAACTCTAGCAGTTCCTCTACGTCTGTGTCTTCCGTTACCATACCGAACCTGAAAATATTTAATTGTGTTATATAAGGTGGTTCCCAAATATGTATTTAAAGTTTCGCGAATTGTACACATAATTTATAGCAGACACAGGTCTCCAAATGCAAAATATTACATCAGTCATGCCAACCAACGGCTTAACGTGCTTTGCGAGGCACGGAGGGTAGCCCCTCAACCAACCAGACCCGGAAAGAAATCTTAGAATTAACACAAAGATTTCTTGTCCGGTGTGGGGATCGAACCTAAGACCTCAGAGACTTAAAGCGAGCCAAATACCGCTACTCTACGGACGTTGTCATACATTGGTTGTTATACATCTATATAAATATAAATAAATCGCCGAAATGTATGTACGCGCATAACTTGATAACGATTCCACCAATTTGGTTAATACTTTTTTTATTGTATTATTAATTATGTTTTGTATAAAAGAAAATTTTGGAATATCCACGGGAATTGCATAACCACCGACGGACACAGGCCCCGGGCATAAACTATCTCGAAACAAAAATGCATTTTTTCGTCGAATTGTTGCATCTTAACAGCATGGAATCTTTTTTGTTCCACGATAAATACTCAAAGACGCTGATTGATATTTTTTATTTTTCTGTTTAAAAAAGAGAACTCCCGCACTAGGGAAATAAATCCCTGTGTCGCGGGGGACTTTACATACATTCATTTCACGGACACACAGAACTCCCAGACTCAGAACAACTATTTGTGGTTCACACAAATAATTGTCCCGGGTGGGAATCGAACCCAGAACACTAGGTCTCAGAGGCAACTATCGTAACCACTGAGCCACCGGTGCAGTCAAAATATAATAATATTGTAATATTTATCAATAATATTGTAGCGAAATCTACAGTAGCCGCACGCCGATTAACAGCGCCATCTAGCATTTAGCATCTCAACTGACCTGCATCGCGCAATATAAGTTCGCAAGCCAATTCGAATATATTTTCATCAGCCCGTATAACGTCCACTGCTGAACGTGGGCCTCCTCCCGAGGGAGGGTATTTGCCATATACACCACGCTTGGCAGGCAGGTTGGTGACCGCAGTATACTGTTTTATACAAGGAAACACTGCTGCCCGTTCCTTGATGTACGATTATTATAGATGATGTTATAACAATCGGGGCTTAACGTGCTTTCCGAGGTACGAAGGGTAGACCCTAAACCAACCAGACCCGGAAAGAATCTTAGAATTTACACAAAGATTTCCTGTACGGCGTCCCACAACCTCCGAGATTTAAAGCGAGCCAAATAACGCTACAGTACGAAGGTTGTCGATTCGAATATATACAAGTTCTGAATATACAATGACCGTCGGCCGCCGGGCATACCATCTTGTTCGGCAAATAAGATCTTCATTTTCTGTGGTCCTCCTACACCACTAACCATTCCTCTACAATAATATTGTTGCGGCGTGAAGTTATCGGTGGTCGTAGGTTTGCGTTTGAAATGAATTGGAAATGAGAGAGTCGACTGCTTTTTTTTTTCGATTGGACTTACGTGGGTAGCCATGAGGCTTATGCTACTTCACCGGGCATAAAGGCGAGCAGAGCTCCAGCCTTAATAAACGGTTTAAAAACTACAAACTAAGCAACCTGCGCAAGAGGGCACCCCCTGTGGGGCTTGAACCTCGGCTCAGGGCGGTCGCTGGCGATGAGATTGAGGGATTATGACTTTTAGTATTTTAGGGGAGTATTTTGCAACTGTCGCTCTACTTTACAGTTCGCGGGCCTCTCGGACTTCTTCGGGTCTACGAGGGCATCGGAAGGTTCTTTGCAAACTAAGCGTCAGGAGGACGAGGGGGGAAGACACGACTGTCTGCTAGGCGTTTTACTTGCAGATATTTTAGAAGGTGGGTACAGACATCAAATTGTAGTGTACTGTCGTACGCGTGTCTGAGTTCGATGAACGGAGCCTATCGCGTCGACAAACATCGTACCTAACACAAGCCAGGCCGTCGTCCCCGTCCCCGCAGGAGAAGGCCCCGTCCGTGGCCCGGAGCGTGTCCACCAGCTGGCGGTTGACTGACGTCAGCGCCTCGGCCGACGCCTCCTGCCAGCCCAGCGGCACGTAGCGGACTCCCCCTAGACCTGGACACAGACTCCACGATTTATAAACAATCTAAGGTACGTGGTTGATCGTTCTATTTGATTGATCGACAAAAATATCGAGATAAATCAAATCTAACACACAAGTCTCAGATTTGATTTATCGACAGATACCGTTTCAAAACAGGTTGAGCTGAGCGTCCGAGTATCTATACTAGTGTAGACCATCCCTGCAGCTATGTAACTCACCGGCCCACCCCGGCACGTGCACCAGCCTCAAGCACGCATGTTGCGCGACTCTCTGCTGGAAGGGCTCCCGCAGCGCGACGGTCGCGTGCAGCACGTGCAGCTGAGCGTCCAGGTGTTGTGCCCACAAGTTGGCGGCTCCGCTACAGATCGCACCCTCCAGCGGGCAGTAGCGAAGGACCACGCCGTGACTTTCCGTCTCGCATACTTCTATACTAATCTAGAACAAAATATCGGTTGATTTTAGTTACATAGGTAGTAGGCTATTGGCGCGAATATGGTTTGACCGTATTGGAACATTTTCAGCCCTTAGACCATCGCCCAGTTGTGGTGGCCGTAGTAAAACTGAAATAATGATTCTATTTCATTTAATTATTTCATAATCACTCAACATCATTATATTGACTGTTAAAAGGAAACATATAATAAAAAAGTCCCCACGCTAATTAAGTCGTCAAACGAGTGTTAAATAACGCAACAACATATTATATGAACATTGGTGCAGTCGGTGGGATGGTTCGAAACGATCTTTTAAAGTCATTGATTTAAAATGTATATTCTGAGTCATCTGTTTATTCTCCGTAATTTTGGTGGATTTATCAGTCTTACAAAAGTAAAATTTAAAATAAAATTAAAAATAATAATATTAAAATTCCCTCCAAGGCGACGGAAATATAAATGTACATTGCAAAATGTACATTTTGTATTTATCGTTTTACTCACAATTTGTCATATCCGATGATGACAAATCGTGAGTACAACCGGATAGTTAATATAAATTTGTGTACCACTCACGAATGTTTTAATTCTAAAATTGCAAAATTAGTTCCAGTGACTTGCATACATAGGTTACATACAATACATTGCTACAATTTTGCTACATTGCTTACATAGGTTCGACGTCATTTTAATCTGTAATTTTTAATGTAATAAATAAAGCATTTCGCTCAGTATCAGCCACAACACAAAAAACACGGTGTTTACCTATATTATAATGAAAAGGTTCCCATATTTGTGAAGCTTCGAAGCTCGAAAGCAACCAACAAGGCCACATATTATAAGAACATTAGTGCAGTCAGTAGGATGGTTCGAGTCGATGATGTCTAATCATGTCGTCTTTGGGTCGATGTATATATATTAAAACCTGGTTAAGTGGGACCTGGATACTTCTTCACTTGAGAAACCTATATTACTGAGAACTACAATGAGGCCCCGGCACTTTTTCATCGAATTACCTCTGTTAATGAGACTTTTGGAACCTGGTTAAATAAGATTTGATTTCTAGGATTTTTTCGATGTTTACCTCTATAATTGGGACTCTGGAGCTCAATTCCCTTTATAACTGAGACGATCTATCAGATTGGGACAGGTTTGGACACAATTGTTTACAAACATTTGAATTTCTTTCGCACAAGTTTTGTTTGTCAGTATTATCTCAAAGTTTGACCTCTGTAAGTGAGACATCTAAATTTTTAACCTGTCTAATTGTAAAACTGGATAAATAAAAACCTTGATCCCTTGAGGTCCCAGTTAACCAGGTTTCATTGTATTTGTTCTGTATCTTTTCTTTATGAGATTTATTAATCATTGCTAATTATTTTATTTAAAAAAAAACGTCTCCCGTTGCTGAACAAGACGGCAATCATAAATGTACATGACAAAATGAACTCTAGTACAATATAAGATAATTAAGTTGTAGGATCGCTAATGATGATAAAACAATAAGGGATATTAAAACGCAACAAGATAGGTCTATTATAGGCACATTGGTGCAGTCGGTAGGATGGTTCGAGTCGTCGACATCTGATCTTTAAATGTCCGGCTTATTACTGCACCGGTAACTAAGTGGTTACGGTAGTAGCTCCTGAGACCTTGTGTGTTGGGTTGGATTCCCATCCGGGACAATTTATATGTGAACCAGAGATAGTTGTTCTGAGTCATCATCATTCTCCTGCCCTTATCCCAATTTATTTGGGGTCGGCGCAACATGTCTTTTTTCTTCCATACTCCTCTATTAGCCATCATCTCGACAGTCACCCCCTTTCTAACCATATCATATTTTACACAGTCCATCCATCGTTTCTTTGGTCTTCCCCTTCTCTTATAGCCATTCCTTACGACATTTTCCTCATTTCTCCGTAACACATGCCCATACCATGACAGCCGGTTTCTACACAACTTTTTAGTTACCGGTGCCACTTTCAGACTTCCTCTTATATACTCATTTCTTATCCTATCTATTATTACGTACCGTAGCGGTATTTGGCTCGCTTTTAATCTCGGAGGTCGTGGGTTTGATCCCCACGTCGGACAAAAATCTTTGTGTAAATTATAAGATTTCTTTCCTGGTCTGGTTGGTTGAGGGACTACCCTCTGTGCTTCGGAAAGCACGTTAAGCCGTTGGTCCTGATTGTAATAACATCATCTATAATAATCGTATATCAAGGAACGGGCAGCAGCGTTTCCTTGTGTGGTACCATATAATACTGCGGTCACCAATCCACCTGCCAAGCGTGGTGACTACGGCAAATACCCTCCCTCGGGAGGAGGCCCATGTTCAGAAGGTGAACGTTATACGGGCTGATGATGAATGTTTGTGTGGTTGTAGGAGGTAATCTCCACTGAATCGATTCTGCTAATTCTTTTATCAATAGAAAGTCACATAGACTATATTTAAAGTCAAGGTTTCCACGGAAAATAGAACTACGCGGGTGAAACTGAACTGTTTATAAATCTACAAATGCTTACCATTTCAGCCTCCCTCTGTAACACTTGTCCTAGCCAGGAGTTCAGTTTGTCGTAGTAAGGCGGTGGTTTTTCGACGCCGGGCGGCGCGAATTGAAACGCGACACATGCTGATGCATTGCTTACTGCATCCTACAAATAAGAGTACAGTTTTAGAAAACATAATTGATAATAATTATAATTATAATGATAAATTTACTCAGCACTTAGATATTAACATACACTTGTCAGAATCACAATGTAAAAAAACTTTAACTGGTAAATTATTATTATTATTATTCTATGAATTAAACTAAGAAACACTAGGATCCTACAATGTACTGTCCGTTCTTTTGTCCCTTATTTAATTAAAATTTTACTTTTTTCAAGGCTTAGAACTACTATTTTAATGTTTGTATTAATCAGTATGAATTAAGAACTGAACAATTATTAATTTTTTTATATCACGTCACATTTTTGACATATTTGCTTGTAAACATATAAAAATAAGCTTATTAAGCTATATTCAACTTTATTTTTATAATAGTATAATACTTTTTTCCTTAACTTAATATCATCTGAAAATTTTAATAAACATCTAAATGTTTTAATACAGTTTACAAAAAGTTTTAATGATATTCTAATGCAATGATATTAAAGATTTTGTTGATCTTTATTTTTCTAATACATTTCAAAGTAATGTAGTAATTGTAAATAACAATACAGTGTTCTTTTATGAAAATATTAACATTTTATTAGTGCCATCAGTAAAAACTCCTTACAAAATTGTAAGGAGTTTTTACTGATGGCACTAATAAAATGTTAATATTTTCATAAAAGAACACTGTATTGTTATTTTATGAAAATATTAACATTTTAGAACAAAATCATAAATGTAATTGGATTTCGGAATAGCTAATTACAAAAACAGTCATTATACAATTTTACTAATAGATTTATTAGACTTTTACAAATGTTGAAAAAAAACTTAAATGCCAGTTTTCTACTTTTTATTGTCAAGTATCTTTAAAATTAGACGTGACAGAATATTTTTAATGATAAAACAATATCCATCATTCTCTGAAATGAAAAAAACCTCTTCGCCCTGTGGTGATTAAGTATATAATATATAGAGGTTCAGATCCGGCTTAATATGACCAGAAATGAATGGTGATGCGGACTGTAGGTAAAATTGTGATGTCTGGATAGAATGCGGAGCGGGGTGCAAGATAAGCCGTGTTCACACCAATTATACAAACTAGCCAAACCAAGGCAGCATGCACTTACCAGTAAGCCAGTTAATCAGCCTTCCAATAGCAATGCACAGCAGTCAGCAGCCTCGATTCAGCACGGAGATGGCGTGGACTAGCAGGATCCAAGCACTTAATGTTTATGGGTACACCAGACACCAAGCGTTATCACACAAACACGGTTAGAGTCCAAAATGTGAGGATAAAAGTAAAATGCGGTTAGAATGCAGTCGTAAGAACAGAATAAGGTTAAATATGAACGCCCCCCTGTTCGGCATGCATCGCAACTACTAAAGGTTGGCCTACATCACCGAGCTTAAAAGGTTCGCGCAATGCGTCCCCATATGGCGCGATTATACAATTGGTATGATAAAAACGGCGTAAACAACCTGTGTTATTAAGTATAGGTTATGATATTATTAAATATAGAAAAAAAACGGCTTCCACGAGAACGGAACTTGTAAAAAATAAAGGGTTGTACATTATATAAAACTCTTACCACAATATCTACATTCGGTGGTTCATCTCCACCTGGCCGGTCACTCTGTAATCAGTAAAATACAGATTACTATAAAACAGGTTGAAAAAAAAAGATTGGTACCAGAGATTTTCCACACTTTATTCTTATGTTTCAAAATTGAGATTAATAAAATTCGCCACCGGCGGGACTCGAACCCGCATCTTAGGTTGAGCCCCTAATGCCTTAACCAATTCGGCTACGGCGGAACCCTACCAATCATCGAAATGTATCAATCTCTTTTTAACACGTCTCTAAGGGGTAACTTTATTCTTGTTAACCTCTCGTGCTGATCTAAAATTCTTGTGTTACGAGTGGGTTCCCGTTGGGAGTGCAATGGGTGGGGATCGAACGTAAGTCCGACGTCCTAGGCATTGGAAAAACAGACAGATAGTCAGACATTCTTATGCATATAGTAAAAAGCGGTTATTTAAACATTAAAAATGAGAGGCCAATTATTATTTATTTGTATAGATTTGCCGTGCTTATTGTACTTGCAGTAATCGACATTTTTGGGATTTTCACTTGAAACGCCGTAACTGCACAAAAATGGCAAATACGGTTAAAAAAAATCACGTTTCTAATAAAAAATATATGGTTATAATTTTTTTTATGTAGGGTTCTGAAATGACCTTTTCGTAAAAAAGTAATAATGCCAAAAATAACGATCTCTGCCCTGCTTAATGTACTTGCAGTAGCAAATTCAATACACAGTATGTTTTGCTCGTATGTTCTATACGCTTACCAGCACCCTGAGCCCCGCAGCGGCCACCACCGCGTGCACGGCGCGTGCGGAGCGGAAGGCGGCACCCAGCTTGTGCTGCAGCGTGCGCGCACCCGCCGCGCGCACGCACGTCCACAGCGGCAGCGCGGGCAGGCGCGCGCCCCCGCCCGCCAGCCCGGCGAGCGCGGCCAGGGCGCCTTCCCGACTACCCACCTGTCATGACATTAAATAATTAAAGACGTGAGTGGATGAAGGTGATATGTTGCATTTTCGAGTTTCTGTTTTTTGCATAGATGAAGGTGATCTGTCAATACAATACGACTACAGATCTAAAACCGTCCATTTAAGGCTTTACGAGACAACTACATTCATCTTAGCACCTCATTTTCAATATCTAAACTTGCAGAAAAGTTTACTTTTGTTTATGAAACAAGGAGTTATATCGAGATTTTCTTTCTAATTAAATAATAAAAAATATAAATATTTTTGGTTGCTTTCATACCATTAATATTTCAGGTTATTTACACAACTTGGCATCATAGTTTAATACAAACATTAGTTTTGTAGCGACTTATCTCAAAAAATAAAAGTGAAACTTTAACTTTGATTTACTCCAAATTTAAATTATGTGACTTATCACCTTCATCCACTCATGTCTTCAATTAGTAACGTAGACGAATAATTCGCGCTTGTTATACGTCATTTATGAACGCATTAATATAGTCTATGTCATGCCATTACGAATCCCACTTTCCAAATTTGAACACTTTGAAAAACGCTATAGAGCACTAAATAATCAACTCTTTTTTTTATTTTTTATTGAGTATATAGGCTTACGTTTGACCATAATCTCGCTTGATGGAAGGCGAAGATAAGGCCTAAGATGATACACGCGTGCCTAGAAAGTGTCTGTTCACTTTAGCTTTAAAGATGTCCAGATTATAGCGTTCCGGAAAAACTGACCCCGGCAGAGAATTCCACTCCTTAGCCGTCCGCATTATGAAGGAAGAAGCAAATCGCTTCGTGCGTATTGAAGGAATGTCTACAACAAAAGGGTGAAACCGCTCGCCGCGCCTAGTCGTCCGGTGATGGAAGGGTGAAGAGGGTATCAGATTATGTAGAACCTCCGCACACTCCCCGAAATGTAACCGATAGGCAGGCTACTCGTCTACGGTGTTCGAGGCTCTGAAGACTTGCCTCCACCAGTGAGTTATTGCCTATGACTCTCTTCGCTCGGCGCTCCAATGAGTCCAGAACATCCAGCTGATATCTAGCAGACCCATCCCAAAGATGAGAACAGTATTCCATTGAAGAGCGAACTTGAGCCTTGTAGAGACTTAAGAGCTGCTCCGATGTGAAGTACCGCCTCACCTTGGAGAGAATGCCAAGTTTTTTGGCTGCAGTGTTTGTGATGGACTCGATGTAGTGACCGAAGTTTAAATTAGAAGATAGGTCAAGCCCTAAGAGCTCAAGATGGTCGCAGATCGGAACGGAAACATTCCGGAAAGTCGGAGTCAGTTGGAATGGACTCCGTTTCGACGAAAAAAGACAAGCCTGTATTTTTGAGGGGTTAAACCCAACCAAGTTGGCATCACCCCATAAGGAGACAGCCTCCAAGTTCATCCCAGTTTCAATCGAGTTCACCCCCTCCATCATCGACTCCCTGAACGACTGAACCTTTGACCCAGACTTCGCATCAGACAAGTATCTCACCGAGACTGTGCTGTCGTCTGCGTACCCAAAAAGATACCGGGACTAGCTAGCAGGTCGTTGATGTGCAGCAAAAAAAGAGTCGCGGAGAGAACAGATCTCTGAGGGACACCGGCATTAATTCCAAGAAGATCGGACGAGGCGCCATCAATGACAACTCGAATCGACCTCCCCCTTAAGAAATCCTGAATCCAGGTACAAAGTCCGGGAGCAATACCGTAAACCGGAAGCTTACCAATGAGACTTGCGTGCCAAACCGTGTCAAAAGCCTTAGAGATATCAAGAGACACGACAAGTGCCTCACCGTGTCTCTCAATGGCTTCACTCCAGATGTGAGTAGCATAAACAAGAAGATCCCCAGTAGACCGGCCTCGACGGAATCCGAATTGGCGGTCACAGAGGAGATCGTTGTCTTTCAGGTATGCTAGGAGACGGTTGTTTAAAACACGCTCCATAACCTTACAGAGTATGGAGGTGATTGCGATTGGTCGGTAGTTGGCAGGGTCACGACTACTTTTCTTGGGGATCGGTTGAACATTGGCAATCTTCCAGGATGCTGGAACTAGACCAGTCTTCAGGGATAATCGATAGAGGCGAGTCAAAACAGGAGACAACTCAGGCGCACATGACCGCAAGACACTGGCAGGAATGCCGTCAGGCCCACTAGCCTTATTCACATCTAGAGTGCTGGGAATTTTGAGTACCTACCACTTTTTGCCGAATGTGCACCTCAGGCATAGTGGAAGTGCAATGTGGTAGCCTGGGTGGACTTTTACCAGCAGCATCTAGTTGTGAATTCTCCGCAAATAGAGATGCAAACAAGTCTGCTTTCTCTTTGGCGGTGTGAGCTAATGAACCGTTTGGCTTCTGCAGTGGCGGCAAAGAGGACCGACAGAAATTGACTTCGACCGATTTGGCAAGAGACCAAAAAGCTTTACTGCCAGATGGGTAAAATGCTAGTCTGGCTCCAATGCGGCCAATATGGTCAAAGCGGGCCTTACGTAGGGCACGTTTGCAAGACTTGGCAGCACTGTTGAAGGCTGTCTTCAGTTTCCGAACATTTGGCGCTTTGCGGGCTCGAGCATCCGCCCACGCTTGGTAAGCAGAGTGCTTATGGGCCTCAGCACTATCACACTCAGCGTTGAACCATGGACGGGCTTTGTCTTGGAGTGAGATGTCAGAAAATGGAATGAAATATTCCATAGCCTGACATATCACCTCAGAAACAGCCTCCGCGCAGCGAGTCGGGTCGTCTGAAGAGAAGCATAAGCGCAGCCAAGGGTAAGACGCGAAGAAATGCCGCATCTCATTCCAATCTGCTGACTTGTATCGCCATACACGCCTAGTCCCCTTGAGATCGGGTTCGGGTGGCGAGTAGACAGACACAGATTTCACCAGACAGTGGTCGGAGCAACCTAACGGTGAGGAAACCGCGACTTGATATCGGTATGGATCGGTTGTCAGCAGAAGGTCTAAGCAATTGGCCGTATGGCCATCAATGTCGGGCACCCGTGTCGGCCCAGTCACCAGTTGGGAGAGACCAAGCGTCAGAGCAGATGCATACGCTAGTCTCCCAGCAAGGTCGGTGTTCTGGTATGGGTACAGCCACTCCTGGTGGTGGGCGTTGAAGTCCCCCAGAATAACTAGCTGCGCCGATGGGTACCTGAGCTGAGCTAATTCATCTGATTCAGAAAGGTACTGAAACAACCTGGCTGTCTCCATGTTGTCGGTGTGCGACCGATAGACACTGGTATAGAGTATCTGCTCCAAGCCAGTGTCTACCAGAACCCACAATACAGAGAAACTGGAATCCTCAATGTTACGGAGACGTCGGCAGCAGATGTCATCACGAGCATTCACGCAGGTGCCAGCGCGTGGCCTGAAATTGTGCTCCAGGGTGTACCCTGGGTAGTGCAAGTATGCTGTGTCAGCTGGACATCTGATTTGCGTCTCCGTGAGGAACAGCAGATGTGGTTTTTCGGTCTCAAGGTGGTGATGGACCGGGATGAGATTGGAGTGCAGACCTCGGATGTTAGATAGGTGCACTTTTAGTGCGAGGGAGTGCAACCGCTGTTTTACCAGTTTCCTATGCTTACTTTTCATTATTTTTGAAGACGAACAGACAAGTAGAAAAGGGACAGTTGGGCGAGGCGTAACATGAACGGGTACCACGCAATACACACATGATGCTGCACCGAAGGGAGACTGATCTGGAGCGCGCGGGGACACCCTAACCCCCCCTGAGATGTTCACCGGGCCCTCGCATCCGGTCGCCAACCGGCACGGTGACGCATCCTGGGATTTTTCGCTAGTTGGCGGCGCAGCCTTTCATCGGTGGCTTTCCTACTAATTGGGCCCCCTACTACCTGCGTCCGTCAGCCAGCGGAAGACCGTGCTTAGGATCCCGCTACCCTCCACGAACAGTCACCCAGCACAGACACCACGCAGCACCGGAACCGGTTCGCAAAGCCATACAACTGCCCAGACTCCCCTTACCCAGGGGACACGTGTGGGTGACTAGAGCTAAAGCCCACGGACGCGAACAGCGAGTTTTGGGGGATAATCCCCCAAAACTCAACTAACTCAAAGGATTCAATCCACACATTGGCCAAAATTGAGTGTTTGATGTAGTACGAGACATACATTGCGACGGACGGAATTTAAATGCCCGCCCGTATTTAAATAAGCGCATTTTATATCATATCATTTTAGTAAAATAGAAGAATAACTTACCGCATTGACACCTTTTGAATGGTCGTTAGCAACTATAGGTTCTGGTATTTTGTAAAATGTCTGTGGTAATATTAAGGAGATTTCAAGTATAAAAGTGAGTAGTAAGGAAGTTAAAAAAAAATAATCAACTATTGTACATGTAATCAAATAGTTGTTCGTAGCAATGAGTTTATAAGCCAAAAAAAACTGAATCCAAGAAGGATTCACTTTTTATTTTATTTCTTGTAAATTTTTCAACGTTTATTTTTTATCATTACCCTTAATAATAGGTATTAGAACCCACCATCAAGTCATCCATAGTGCAGGTATCAGGACATGACGGGCACGCGAATACATATTATTATGTTCCAGACTTTCATTATTACCAAATATAAGCCCCAGTTATGGAGATTTTGCCTGCAGTGATCCAGTCTTTTCAGTTTCAGTCAGCGATCAGTTTTTTTGTAGCAGACGGACTTAAGTAGTTAGCCACGAGACTTTTGCTACTTCACGGGGGATAAAAGCGAGGAGAGCTCCAGCTCTAATAAATGGTTTGAAATCTACAAACTCAGCAACCCGCGCAAGAGAGCGCCCCTGTGGGACTTGGACCACGGCTCAGGGCCGTCAGGGTCAATGGTGATGAGATTGAGGATTATTTAAATTTTAGATTTGTAGGGGAGTTTTGTGCAACTGTCGCTGCTCTACTTTACAGTTCGCGGGCCTCTCGGACTTCGGGTCTACGAGGGCATCGGAGGGTTCTTTGCAAACTAAGGGTCGGGAAGCCCCGCCACAGAAGAGAGGCGCACTCTTCTCTGGCGGGTCGGATAGAGTGGCCTTTGTGCAGTGCTAGTTTCTTGCAGTTTGTATAGGATATATATATTTTATACATTAATATTATAAAGGATACAACAGTAGGCAGTCCGGGTACACCGAACCAGGGTCCTGGTGTGAGTGTCACTGAATCTGGTATAGAGAACGACTGAAACAAATAAAAGTTAGCTTTAAATCAACACAATAAGGTCCATTATCGAATAATGTCCGTTTCGAAAAAGTCCAATGTAGATTTCTTAAGTAATTAGGAGTATTATACATAATAATATAATTAATAATAGTAAACGTAAAAATAATCACAATTGAATTGTTGTTTTGTAGTTTTTTCAATGGGATAAAAGTAGTTAGCCTCAACGCTTTGCGGCTTTTGATATTTTCAGCCTTATTATATGTAATGAAATAATGAATTTACTTACTTACTTAGGTATTTACATACATTTGTATTATTTTATTTTCGTCAAAATAAAAAAAAGCTACAAAGTTTGGGGATAACGAATTGGGAACTCGACTTTGGGCGGCCGCGGGGGTTTAAGGAATTATGACTTTTAGTTAAGCTGTCGGTCTTGCGCCTGATCTCTCACCGGTCATGTCAGTAGTACCGACCCACCGGATTTTGAGAGTGCACCTGTTTTTCCGCACACACTTGTGCACTGTAATAAGTCCTACGTAGATGGCTAATTTCGAGATTGGCCGAAGTGGTTTTAATCATTCGGGAGGACTCATCTCGTCATCATCATCGTCAGCCCGTATTACGTCCACTACTGAACATGGGCCTCCTCTGGGGGGAGGGTATTTGCCATAGTCACCACGCTTGGCAGGCGGGTTGGTGACCGCAGTATTATGTTGTACCACACAAGGAAACGCTGCTGCCCGTTCCTTGATATATGATTATTATAGATGATGTTATAACAATCGGGACCAACGGCTTAACGTGCTTTCCGAGGCACGGAGGGTAGTCCCTCAACCAACCAGACCCGGAAAGAAATCTTAGAATTTACACAAAGATTCCCTGTCCGGTCGGTTGGTTGAAGGACTACCCTCCGTGTTTAAGCCGTTGGTCCCGATTCTAACATCATTTACAACAATCGTATACTACGGAACGGGCAGCAGCGTTTTCCTGTGACAACATAATACTGCGGTCACCAACCCGCCTGCCGTTGTGACTATAGCAAAACCCTCCCTCGGGAGCAGGCCCATGTTCAGGAGTGGACGTTATACGAGCTGATGATGATGATGATGATGAAACCATAATCATTGACGGTATTTATTTCATAACAAGTGCTCACAAATTTAGTGCACCTACCACTTTGTCTCTGTACCGTGTGGTATAGAGACAAAGTTCAATGGTTGACTGGGAGAGAATGCCTCTGACTTTAGATAAGATAATATTCTCATGATTTCATTTTTTTTTTTTTTTGTTTTTTGACAACTCCCGCACTCGGGAAATAAATCCCTGTGTCGCGGGGGACTTTACAAACATTCATTTCACGGACACAAAGAACACCCAGACTCAGAACAACTATTTGTGGTTCACACAAATAATTGTCCCGGGTGGGAATCGAACCCAGAACACCAGGTCTCAGAAGCAACTTCCGTAACCAAAGAGTCACCGGTGCAGACATATAAGATAAGATATCATTTATTTTCTCACCACAATTTACAATAAGAAAAATAAATTAGTATATTACAGAGCATAGCTCTTGTGGGAGACTGGTGCCTAATAGGGGCGTTAGCCTGTATTTCAGGACACCAGGCCTCCATCCCAGATATTGTTTTTAATTATATATTACAAACTAGCGACCCGCCCCGACTCCACACGGCTGCAATGCTGATGTATCATACATATGTATATATCTTCCTCTTGAATCACTTTATCTATTAAAAAAACCCCATCAAAATCCGTTGCGTAGTTATAAGGTTTTAAGCATACATAGGGATATAGGGACAGAGAAAGCGACTTTGTTTTATACTACGTAGTGATATAGAGCAGATTGTGCTATTATTGAAGTTATACTGTAATTTTTTTTTTTTTTTTATTAATTAAATCCTTCTATGTGCAAGTTTTAAATAAACAAATGAATCATTCGTACCTCATCTCTTCCCGTAGCCCCCGGCAACGCTAAGGCATGTCCTCTCACGTGTAAATGCAAGTTCCTTTTACTGCACACAGCTCCCATAGTCTTGAGAGGAGTCCCCCACCCCAATGGGGGAGCTCCCACCTCCCCTAGCACTAGGAGGGGAATTCTGTTAGCTGTTACATCCTCGTCACATAACTTTTCTAGTGCATCAATGTCCATACCGCGACCTGTAGAAGACAATTGTTAAAATAAATAAAAATTTTATGGTTTTTTTTATTATTATACGTAATGAACCGTTTGGACATTTCCTGTCATTTGTCTGTACCTATGTAAAAACTTATAACTATCGTGTAATACGATTTCTTGCAATGTGTCTCTTATGATAAAAGATACCCGCTTTTTCCATTCAATACATTTAAAAATCCCGATTTTTAATCCCGAAATACGTTTTTAAATTTATTGATCACAATTTTGATTTATTATTTGTTTAATTTATTAATCGCAATTTTGATTTATTATTTATTTTATTTAATTATCTCAATTTTTAAATTTGGTAATCGGTAAACTTTTCCTTAAAGTATTCAAAAATTTCCACCGGATTCCATCGTGGCCGAATGGTTAAGGCTTTGGGGGCTATACTAAAAATGCAGGTTCGAATCTTGCCGGTGGTCTAAATTTACTAACGACAATTTTGAAATTAGGTAATCTATACCGTATTCATCGAGGCGTGAGATTAAATGTAAACAAACCATAAAAAGGGTACTTTAAGGGTCACGATTGATGAAGTGAATATATTTTATTACAGCTGTCAGTACAATCAAGCCTATGAAATTTTGAATTTAGTAGTACTGACAGACAGTACCTGCCAATGTTATATTTTATGGGCATGGCGACCTAATAAGTGATGGGCAATGAATCATCGTGGCCATCGACTATAAACTATCGATATTTTTATATAAAACTTAATTCAAAATAAATTAATTATTAAATCTTATTATATATTTTAGTATCATAATACAATTTACATATGTACGCGTACTTGATCTAAAATAATAGTGAGTAAGTAAATAAAATCCAATTTCTAAAAATAAACTTTGGATTTCAGAGAGTATAAATGTATCTTATATTAAAATATTTGTTTAATTTAGTAACGTTTGTAATTAAATTAATCCCAATTATTTGTTACATTATCGTAAATAATAGTAAGAAAAGTCGATAATTACTATCGACATTTGTTTAAATCTTAACAACCCTAGGAATGTCATCTTTTATGAAGTATAATGATTTATTAAATCGTTTACATGTAAAAACACCCAAAAAAGACTTGATTCCCAAACTTCGAATGCATTTTAATACGACTAAATTATAGACCACAGGTACTCCCGAACATTTTACATAAAAATGTGACGTATGGTTATCGGTCGGATTATATCCGTTATTTTTACTATAGATCAACTTGTTGATACGATACTGCTTATTTATTATTATAGATATTTTCGTTGAATTTATATCTTTTATGAAGTTTAAAGTTATTTGTTGGTTGTTTTGTTTTTGTTATATTTACGCTTAAAACATGAGTGCACCTGTACCAAGCAACGCTTGCACTTTTTCTTCGCCAAAGAAAAAGCGATCAAAAAAAACTCCAACGCATTCAACGGAAAAGGTGGCTGTTATTAATGTGTTCAAACTCATAGAAGAAACGTGGTCGAAGGATTCGTATCCGTACAAAGGTATTAATTAAACCACTGAAATTATGGGAATATCGCAAGCCACAGTAAACAGGTTCTAAAAGGACATAGTGAATTAAATCCTATTATTGCTGAGAATAACAAAAGCTTTAAGTTAAGTGAAGTTCAAATTTTACTAGCCGATGCAATTAAAAATATAACAGTAGAGGCTTGACAAAAGTGCATTGACAATGTGAAAAAGAAGAGCAAATTATGCTTAAAATTGATGGAATAATTGATAGTTAAATATAGTTGACCGCTTCGTTATTCCCGATGGCGACAGTTCTTCAGAATCCTCCTAATTCTCCGAATAATTAATTCAATAAGAGCGATTTATGATTTTATTATCTTCATAGTTAAGTACCTTATCTTAACCCGAGCTGCTAGACACACAAATAGGAAACCCTACATTTAATTAAATAGCAATAAAAAACATTGAAAAAAGTTTGAGAATCAATGTTTTCTTTGTTTACACTTTGTCTCAAGCCCCGATGAATAGGGTATAGTGATAAACACATTTCAAAATTGAGGTTTCTCCTTAAAGTATTCAATTTTTTTTTAAATGATATATGCTTTATCTAGAAATTTTAAGATGTAATATTCTTACCTGACTCCAGAACAGGAACTGGTCTTACGCACGCTAGGGGGAGGCCTAGCTGCCTGCACAAATGTTGCACCACTCCTAGCGGGCTAGCCACACAACTGTATATACAAGGCAGCCTATTTGTGAATGCTAGGGCTGTAACAAAAAAAAGAGTATGTAGGTATAATTTAACTCGTAATACTTTAATCTTATTGCAACACCAGCTTCCCGCGCGCGGTTTCACCTGCATAGCTCCCGTTCCCGTGGGAACTTCATAATAATAAATAGTCGGTGCAGAATTAGTGGCAACATAAATATGGGTAAAAATTTGGTTTTTAGCAAATAATCGATGAACGCACTAATTCTGCAGCCGGATCTTAGACTATCATTATAAGATAGCCCATTTATCGAGGAAGGCGATCGATTAATGCTTAGGCTGACGTGTGGTGACGAGTGACGCCATGAACCTAAATTAAGGCGGAAACATATTGTTAAAACGCGAATTGCGACTTTACGACACGCGGCGCGTGTTAAGTCGAATCAAATGTATTGTTTTCTATAGACCAGAATCACACTATGAACACCCGACGTGTGATTCTGGTCACCATATGTTTCAGCCTTTAAGCATTAATCTGTGTGGCGTGTAAAGCATTTTATTTAATAAAGTGTGGTAACAATATAGAAATCCCGTTAATCAAACAAACATTGATGACTGATCTTGCGTGTACACTGTACATACAACACGTAGTGGAATTTATTATCATTACTGCATTGTGTGGTTATAACCAAGTTCAATGTACGATGATCATCGAGGCCAAATTATAAGCCTTGACTAATTAACACACGTTTGGACTGATGCCTATTGACGATATAATATTGTCTATAATACAATCTAATGTAATTGGGTCAGTTTTTCCGGAACGCTATAATCTGGACATCTTTAGGGCTAAAGTGAACAGACACTTTCTAGGCAAGCGTGTATCATCTTAGGCCTTATCTTAGCCTTCCATCAAGCGAGATTATGGTCAAACGTAAGCCTATATTAAATTTTAAAAATGTGTTAGGGAAGTATTTTTTTTTTAAGTTTACTATCAGAGTTTTTGCTGTCTACTAGTATCCTTGTAAACCCCTCGTGCTAAGCTAAAATGCTTGTGTTACGAGTGGGTTCACGTCGGTAGTGCAATGGGTGGGGTTGGAACCGGCGACCTCATGATCACAAGTCCTACGCCCTTGTGTTAAATAGTAATATTATAAAGAGGAAATATTTGATTGTTTGTTTGTATTGAATAAGCTCCGAAAATACTTGACCGATTTGAAAAATTCTTTCACCGTTGGGAAGCTACACTATCCCCGGATGACATAGGCTATAATTAATTATGAAGTTTTAATGAGAATGGGAGCTACGCGGTTGAAACTGCGCGCGGGACGCTAGTCTATATAATTTATTTACTTAAAACATAATACTGAGGTAACCTTTACAACACAAAAAAAAATGTTTTTTGTCAAATGAAATTATACCTTATTATCAACTGTTACTGACTCGCTGAAAACCTCGGTAGCGTAGCGGTATTTGGCTCACTTTAAGTCTCGGAAGTTGTGGGTTCGATTCCCACACCGGACAATCGTAGTGTAAATTCAAAGATTTCTTACCGGGTCTTGTTGGCTGAGGGACTACCATCCGTGCCACGTAAAGCACGTTAAGCACGTTCAGCCGTTGCTCCCGATTGTTATAACGTCATCTATAAGGCCGCGTCCTGGAGGCCAGCGGCCGGAGCGCGCGGCGCGGGCGCGCGTCTTTATCAAAGTTCATAGATTTGTGTGAAGCTGTTCTCGACGACAGCGGTGCGGGGGGCAGGTTTTCCTTAGGCACCGCTCGCACCGCCCGCACCGCCCGCTGGCGTCCAGGACGCGGCCTAACAAGCGTATATCAAGGAACGGGCAGCAGCGTTTTCTTGTGTGGTACAACATAATACTGCGGTCACCAACCCGCCTGCCAAGCGCGGTGACTATGGCAAATACCCTCCCTCTCGGGAGGAGGCCCATGTTCAGCAGTGGACGTTATACGGGCTGATGATGATGATGATGATGATGATGAACTAATTAAACATAAAACTAACTTATAAAATACTACTATTCTAAATCTATTCTACTTGGCAAGGTTCCCAGAATGCTGGCAACATTACCACGTTGAATGGCAATGCTTACCTGCTGTGCAAAGTAGAAACCAGCACTTATATCTAGATTTCTGCAGGACAGATTTATTTGATTCTGTACAAAAATATGGTATTTGAGATGATCTTTCAAACTAAACATGTTGCAGGCTTGGGGTCATTCGGATTGCTTATGCGTACCCGGCCCCCGCCAACGGCGGATCGAAGGAGTGTCCGGGGGGTTTTAGTGGTGTAGGGTCCTCTCCTCGTAGTATGAGTTTAGCATACCACGCTATGGAGAGGGCGAGCCCCACATATCCCACCGCCACCGCGCGAATACGATGCAGCGGGGCGGTGGGAATGCGTCAAAGCAATTCGCACCGGGAAAAAAAAATGGCTTGTGGTCATACTTTTTTTTTTTTTTTTTTTTGGACCTAAATAAACCATTCTCCTTTGTAAAACGTTTAGAATGAAATAGCACACAATACCTCCATCTTCTAGGTACCGTGGATACCGATGGTGTAGCAACATGCGAGTGACTCTGACCAGGCCCTCTAACTGCTCCTGATGGTAATAGGCGTTGTAGTCCGCTAATCTGTAAATAAATTTCTTTTTTGAGATTAAATATTTAAAGCGGCCGTAGCCTAATGGCTAGGACGTCGGACTTGTGATCTTGAGGTCGCCGGTTCGAACCCCACCCATTGCACTACCTACCGACGTGAACCCACTCGTAACACAAGCATTTTAGCTTAGCACGAGGGGTAAACTAGAATACTAGTAAACTGCAAAATTCTGCTAGTAATATTAAAAATGTATGTTAAATACATACATTGGTAGTTTTTTTTTCCAAAAGAATGCTGATTATGAAGATGGATGGATATTCTGGAAGAGGAATGCCAAAAAAAAGATACGGACGGACATACGTATTTAGCCACGAGGCTTTTGCTACTTCACCGGGCATAAAGGCGAGCAGAGCTCCAGACTTAATAAATGATTTAAAAACTACAAACTAAGCAACCTGCGCAAGAGGGCGCCCACTGTGAGGCTTGGACCGCGGCTCTGGGCGGTCGCTTATGACTTTTAATTTGTGGGATAAAAATTGCTTAGCGAAATCAGCTTTTAAATAACTAAATCGACCGACTATTTATCATACATACCTACTAACGTTACATCTCAAACAAAACATGTAAACACACATCATTGTTCTAGTAAAACAATAACACATCTCAATAGAGTTCATTATGAGTCTTTATCAGCATCATAGCAGGACGTGGCGTGCTAATATATGCGCAGCGTGTGTTGTGTAGGTAACATGCGTTCTATTTTTGAACAATATGTTTAGATCAGGTATACTCAACACGTGGCGCGGGCTGCGGCCTGCTCACCGGGCCTTTGAAGTTAGCCCACCTTGGACTACAATAAATGGGGTCCTGTTTTTACACTTCGGTACACTAAAAGATTTTAGTGTACCGAAGTGTAAAAACAGGACCCTATTACTAAGACTTCGCTGTCTGTCTGTCACCAGGGTGTATCTCAAGAACCGCGATAGCGAGACTGTTGAAAATTTCACAAATTATGTATGTCTGTTGCCGCTATAATAACAAATACTAAAAATAAAATATATATTTAAGGCGGGCTCCCATACAACATACTTTTTTTTTTATTTTATTGCTCTTTTTTGCTCGACTCAACTAATAACGGAACAGGTTGCAACTTGAAAATTATACGGAACCCCTCGTGCGCGAGTCCGACTCGCACTTGGCCGGTTTTTTATTCAATATTTTGAGATTCTTTAAAGTATTTAAGTTTTCCTTTTACATTACTCCTTAAATATATCTTACTAATTTGGTTTTAGGTTCTTGTTAACCTTATTTTAATTTTATTTGCGGCCCCCGAAACCACGGCTGAAAAGTGAATGTGGCCCCTATAAAAAAAAGGTTGAGTACAACTGGTGTACTTTATACAAAGCTTTGTGTGTTTATCTGAAATTCATATCAATATTAATACAAGGACCAGTATATAATATAGGGACTATCAATTCATTTATTACGTAGGTCATGATCCCGTGGGAAACTTTTAATAAAATGTAGACTGTGTTATTCGCTGTTAATGCAACTTTAAACTTCACTATAGGCCTTATGAACAGGCTCAGAGTCGCTCAACGAGCTATGAAGAGGGCTATGCTCGGGGTTTCTCTACGAGATCAGAAATGAGGAGATACGTAGAAGAACGCGGGTTACCGACATAGCCCAACGGATTAGTTCGTTGAAGTGGCAATGGGCAGGCCATATAGCACAGAGAACAGATGGCCGTTGGGCCGAAAATTTCTCGAATGGAGACGTAATGCAAGCGTAGCGTAGGACGTCCACCTATTAGATGGACGGATGATCTGGTTAAGGCCGCGGGATCACGGTGGATGCAGGCCGCTTCTATATAACCGCAACAACTGGAGATCTATGAGGGAGGCCTATGTCTAGCAGTTGACGTCCTACGGCTGAAATGATGATGATGATGAATATTATTAGACGTAAACATAGCTTACATACTCATGGATACTTCAACCAGAATTTGCTTTTATATATATTCGAGATTTCATGAAAACATACCGAAAATTATTACTAGATTATATTATTATTATTTTAAATATTGTAACAGGGGTGTATCAATGATACGGGGCCCTTACACTCTTTTGGGGACCCCACTTAGACCGCAAATTGGGCCCCCCAAAAGTGTGTAAGTATGTATGTATTTATATTTTTAGAACATATTAGTTTACAGCTATGATAAGGAAAACGTAGTGTTAATGACGTTTTTATTATACCCGAGCTATAAAAGTCCGAAGGTCGATAGCCGATAAAATTAATATACCTACATGCTATCGTAATTCACATACTATAAAACAGTACTTAACGTGCTGCAACATTGGTATTGCTTGATGGTTTGATGCCTGAGTACATTACAAGTAAAATATCAAGTCTTATCAGAGCAAGAGGCAAACAGGGGCGGCCGCAGGGACGAGGGGATAGCATAATTTATTTATTTTACTGCCGTTCCCGTAACCGTTCGGACAAATAATGTGTACGCCTAATAAATAGGTGAAGTAACTGGACCAAAACCTACGTACTGCCCATTTGAGTATGTTTCGCCGGAGCGTCTCGTGTGGGTCGTGTTAAAACCGGCAGTAGAATAACCCACTGAGTTTGTTTCGCCGGGTCTTGTCAATTGGGTCATATTGGATCCGGTGGTAGCATTAAAGCGCGTCCGTCGTTAAATAAAAATAAAAATCATTTTTATTTACGTTAACCTATTACAGGCACTTGCAAATAGTCAAAACAATAATTTATTATAAATCTATGTATAATTTTAACATTTATAAATTAGCATATTAGGTAAGCAGGTATTTAAGTTATTGTTTTTAATAATGTTTAAGTCTTAACTTTATTATTCAACTATATTGTGTCCAATAGCTTGTTCTGTCTATATTATGTTATATTAAGAACAATTGTCATTATTTGGGCGGACCATGAGTATATCACGACGGACGCGCTTTAATGCTACCACCGGATCCAATACGCCCCAACTGAGAAGATCCGGCGAAACAAACTCAGTGGGTTATTCTACTGCCGGTTTAAACACGACCCACATGAGACGGTCCGGCGAAACATACTCAAATGGGCAGAGCGTAGGTTTTGGTCCAGTTACTTTTATTATTTTTTTGGCATACACATTATTTTCCCGAACGGTTGTGTTTGTAATATTTGATTATCTATTAATGTTTTATACTAATAAAAGAAGCTATTTGAGGCAGAACTAGCGGTCTATTAATGTAACTCATTAGGCCGATTACAGATAGTTCACAGTACATCCCACTATTATGCTTACTATTTTACTTAGATACAGGGTCTCTAGGAAGTGTTACGCAGGAAGGTTCATGAGACCAAGCATCTCTATCCTCAATATAGTCCTTAACGCTATAGTAGCCTTTAGATACAAGGACACGTTTAATATATGCTTTAAAAGTTGTATCAGGCAAATCAGTAACACGACTAGGGAGTTCGTTATAAAACCTAATACCATTTAAAATATATACTCATGGTCCACTTAAATAATGACAATTGTTCTAACCTAATATATACAGAACAAGCTATTGGACATAATATAGTTAAATAATAAACTAAGCCGTTAAGACTAAAATATAATTTAAAATAAAAACCTAAATATACCGGTATAACCTAATATACATGTGCCTGTAATAGGTTTACGTAAATAAAAAAGTTTTTTTTTTAAATTTAATATTTTTGCTGATTTATCCCTTCCATATACATACTCAGCTACTGCCGCACTTGTAGGTCTCTGCCATTTTGGGCGGATTATATTTTTCTACTATGGCAACGGTGTATACGGGAATGTGCCAGGTGGAAGATATCTTCACCATAGATTGAAACTCTTAGTAAAGGCAAGGGAACAGTTTGCATGGTGTCCAGATCAACATTCATAGCCTAGCATAATAAGCTTAGTATAATAAGTATCTCATGAGTTGGACAGGTCTGAGTTCAATTCCCATTCTAGGAAAATATTTGAGCAAACCCATTCACTATATAAGCAGCCGAAGCCTAATGGCTAGGGCGTCGGACTTGTGATCTTGAGGTCGCCGGTTCCAACCCCACCCATTGCACTACCGACGTGAACCCACTCGTAACACAAGCGTTTTAGCTTAGCACGAGGGGTTAACAAGAATACTTGTAGACGGCAAAAATCAAATAGAAATCTTAAAAAAAAAAACACTTTCTTATAATGGTGCCAATATACCATAATATCATATTAAGCCTGTAAAATGTAATGAAATCTATGATAAGATTACTTCACAATTTTATACGACAGTATGTTCTTTTATAACTCATACTTTATTTCAAAGCAGTAGAGTTTAAAATGCAGTGTCTCACCTTACAAAGTTATAAGGCCCAGTCCATTAATGATTACAAGTAACATCATAATGTTATCAGTAGATTTGTCAAGATAGATCCAATGCACTTAATAGCAAAGAAGTGTAGATCAAAAGATAAACACTAAAACTAATTTATCAATGTGTATGTTTAGAAGAAATTATGTAAGTATAAAAACATATTTATGTTAAACTTTATATGAAACACCCGCGCACGGTTTTATCGAAGTAGCTCCGGTTCCCTTAGGAACTTCATTGCCATAAATATAGATATAGCCTATCGTACTCTGACTCTGACAACCTCCGTAGCGTAGCGGTAATTGGCTCGCTTTAAATCTCGGAGGTCGTGGGTTCGATGCCCACACCGGACATGAAATCTTTGTGTAAATTCTAAGATTTCTTTCCGGGTCTGGTTGGTTGAGGGACTACCCTCCGTGCCTCGGAAAGCACGTTAAGCCGTTGGTCCCGATTGTTATAACATCATCTATAATAATCGTTTATCAAGGAACGGGCAGCAGCATTTCCTTGTGTGGTACAACTACAAGGAAAAAGCTGAAGAGATTGTTTGCTTGTTTACTTGTATCACAAGAATTACGAGTCCTATTTGAAAAATTCTTTCACCATTAAAAAGCTTTTTTATCCCAGAGTACGATCATCATCATCATCAGCCCGTATAACCTCCACTGCTGGCACTCCGGTATTTGCCATATCACCACGCTTGGCAGGTCGATTGGTGACCGCAGTATAATGATGTACCACACAAAGAAATGCTGCTGCCCATTCCTTGATATACAATTAGAATAGATGATGTTGTAACAATCGGGACCAATGGCTTAACGTGCTTTCCAAGGCACGGAGGGTAGTCCCTCAACCCACCAGACCTGGAAACAAATCTTAGAATTTACACAAAGATTTCTTGACTGGCATGGGGATCAAACCCACGACCTCCATAATTTTACAGCGAGCCAAATACCGCCACGCTACGGAGGTTGTCTATACTTTATATTAGTAGGTATAGACTTTACTTAATTTAAGTAAGAAAGAACATGATCACCTATTTGTCTACCAGTCTCATTGTATGATTTAAGTCTTCAACAACCTCTTGCAGCTGTCTAAATATCAGACTTCAAAGTCAACTCTATCAGATGTTACGCTCAAAAACTAAATCAAAACTTATAGAAACGCGCGTTTCAACTGCGTTACTCTGCTCCACTGGGTCGGAGCAGGATGTTTTGTAGCCTATAATGTTAATCCAGCGTATAATCTATCCAGGTGCAAAATTTCAGCTAATTCCGTTCAGTAGTTCTGGCTTGAAAGAGTAACAAACATATATCCATCCATACTTACGAACTTTCGCGTTTATAATATTAGTAGGACTTTGTCAAGCAAATTGCAGAGAGAGCAGAAATATGTTATAAAGCTAGGTGCCGTATACCGGATTTTACATAACTCCTATAAATTACTAGCAATCCACTCTGGCTTCAGGCAGGTTATACATTTTCAGAATTCCTTTATAAATTACTAGTTTCCCGCGCATGTTCACCCGCATTACTCCAGATCCCGTGGAAACTTCTTAATGAATTTATTCAGCACTTAGGTATTGACATACACTTGTACTTGTCAGAATCATAATGTAACACTATTATTCTTATTCTATGAATTAAACTAGATAACTAACAGGTAGCAAATTGGAGGATAGTACAGACAAAGTAGTCCGTCCATCAGCTTGTAATTAATTCCTCTACTCATAATGAGTTTAAATGTAGCCTATGTCATATGAATAGTGGGGATAGTGTAGCTTTCCAACAGTGAAATATTTTTTTTAAATTGGTCCAGTAGTTTCGGAGCCTATTCAATACAAACAAACAATCAAATCTTTCCTGTTTATTATATTACTACAGATATACCTTTCTCAAGAATCACTCACTGTATTGGTGAAAATCTGTACTGCAGTTTTTGTGTTTATTGTACAGACACAGCAAAGGACTTCTTTCATATTATGTAGTAATTGAAAATCATCAGAGATATACAAAACTTCGTAAGTTACAGTTGCTATTAAGGAGTTATTTCATCTGTCAAGAAATATTTTCGCTATATTAGTTTTAAAAGGCAAAAAAACTATTTTCTGCATTTGATATATAACCTTATTATCTATTGTCACTTACATGGTATTGCAGTATCACCGACAATATGTATTTCAGGCTAACATTGGTTAAAAATACTTTTAATTTAGGTACCTACTTCAGAAATTTTATAGTTTATCCACAACAAACATCATGAATACTCTAATATAAAAATCAGGCTATAAGCACAATAACTGAAGTTCTTAAATTTAATTGCTGTATTCCTTTTTAACCTGATATATTCCTATATTGATATCTTCTATTACTAGGCAAGTAAAGCAAGCATTATTTCAGTATAAAAATAAATTACCTGAAATAAGAAGTCTTAAGTTCTAATGAGTTGCAACCAAATACTTACAACAATTACTTATTATACTAGTCTCAAATGATCACATAACCACAATAAACAACATTTTTTATTTCTCTGTTAATTTTACTTTAAAAATTGAAATCTTACCTAAACATGTGAGCCATCCAGCGAGTCGTCTCGCTAGCGACGTGAGCCCCAAGCCTTGCAGCATGATTCCTCTCCAGCCGGCCAAACAACGCGGATATACTATGAGACAATATAGCCGCCCGCGTCACAGCGTCCGTCGGCAACAGCGGAGGCTCCATACTTTCACAACTGGGGTCACACTTCAACACCAACTCCTCCAACACCTTGAGAATCTCATCCATCGATGTTTCCTCCGGCTCGAAGAAGCCGGCGCTGATTTTGCGCGATTCCCGCGTCTTCTCGTCTTCTGGCACATCGTGAGAGTTGACTCCAGCTTCCAAACGACCAACTACCTCAGAAACTTGGAACTCCAAGCCACCGAACGGACGCCGTTCCTGTTAACAATCGGGTAAATGATCATCACAATAACTTAACTAAATGACATGATAGAAAGGCGGAACTACGCATTTTACCTGTTCTTCGAAGACCTCGCTTCCGGGGCTTGCTTTATTGGATTCAGAATCAGAAGGCGGTGCATCTCCCATGCTGCGTGGCGAATTTTTCCAAAATTATAACACCGACATAAAAATTGTAAACGTCACTCCAAATTCAATGTTTTGACGTGGGAATCGGCTACAGTGTTGCCGACACATGAAAATAGAAACATAGAATATGATATATTAATTCTTTTCAGAAAGTATTTGAGTGCCAATTAATAGTAAAATTAAAACTTTAAAGAGGAAATATATACTATATTTGTAATTTAAATATCTTTCATGTACTGAACCCAAATTATGCTTGTTTAATAATAATATAACTGGAAACGTAACTTTTTGCATTTACTATTAGAATCCCTAAGAGTAGTGATTGGTATTATATGTTCTCAGCTTACATATTCATTTTTCCTCAGATGCAAGATGAATAGCTTGCTGAACCCCTTAATCTTAATTTGCAATAACAAACCTTTTGACACCCTTAGAGATTCGCTGTGGAAGAAAAGTGAGAGATTGGTAAAATAGAGTGATAGTCGCACAAAACTAACTTAAAAATCAAAAAGTCATAATTCTTCAATTACCTTTTGCACAGGATGCTTATTTAGGAGATTTAAAACATTGTTAGTTTAACCTAACATTATTAGTTAAAGTTTATCTTAAAACTACAAACTTGTTACGTTGTTAACCTAGTACCTAGCTTAAAACAAAGTAATTTGCATTAAAAAAAAAAAAACTTTATTCTAGTTACTAATTGTTGTGAAACTAAAACAAGTTATAAGTTTCTAAACATGTAAGTTAGAAGCAGTCATACTATTTGGTTTGGGGCTATCATGTTAATACGATGTAAAATGATAAACTTATAAACACTGTGCGCCGCATTAATTTTGTTTACCTAGTAACTACAAAAAAATGTCAAATTACAAACAATGGCAACACTAAGATACGAACGTCACAGATTAAATCATAATTAATAAAGAGTGGCCTACACAAACTACTTAAAACGTACGACTACTACCTCAAATCGATATGAGTCAAAATTGTGCATTAAATTTAATTAATTACCGTTTTGACTTATTCACGTTTCTTGTGCTCTAGCATATGCTACTTTAAAAATAATGGTAACATGATTTCATAACCATAGCTTACCTAATTACTTTACTGTATTTCTAAAAGGCAGTAAAAATGTGATAATAATTATAAACCTTTATTTTCGTAAAAATTACATACTATGCGATATCATTTTTTTAAATAAAATGTTAATGGTACCGGACCTCAGTGTATCCTCCGCTGTCGCACATTGATTATTGTTTGACTTTGACATGACAGGTTATTTGACATAAGTGACATATTATGTTTTCTTCAATCTTCATACATTTTTCACAATCGTTGGCGCTCAGCGATAGCGAAACGATAAGTGAAAATAGTTAAACCCTAATTAAAATGTCTCTAGCTAAAATATTTTCGATTTCGTCCCGAGGTAAACCCAAACAATCAGTTACATCGCTTCTAAGTTTTCGCAAACAGTAAATAATATTATTAGATGTTACGCAATTTTGTTTATAACCTATATTATTTCATATTTACTAATTGACTACTTCAGGAATACTTAAATTAAAGCGCATAATCTATTTCGGGATAATTATTAAGTTGTGATCTAATTTGAATTTGTGACCACGATCAAGTGTTTATGGTACAGTGTTCAATCATTCTCGTTTGCAGTCCGGGCTACAGGAGCTGGTGGTCTGGTTGTCAGACATGCCCAGTATAGCACGGAGGGTAAATCGGAGAAGGTGTACCCGCCATCCATGCCTGGGTACATGTATGTGAATGCTGAGGACCCTAACATGTCAATGAAGGCTATGACCGACAGGGCTGCACAAACCCTGTTCTGGACAGAACTGGCGAGAGGTTTTGCGGTTACTCTGGCTCATATTTTCAAGGTAACTCACTGCAAGTTGGGATTAACATGTTTTGAACAATTTGATTAACATTTAAGTGAGAGTTTGCTATAAAAATTTACAAATAATTAAGTGACATTTTGAACAAATATATAAATCAAAGTTAATGATTTTACATGCTCTGTAGCTTATTAAGCAGTAATTAACGAATTACAAAAGTTTGTTCAGCTTGTCAACAACTTATATATTTTATTACATTATGTTATTTGTTGACCATTTAACAAATTTGTATGTCATAATTGAAAAGTTACTAGCAAACTGAGCCTTTTTTAACAAACCTTTTCACATTGTAAGTAGTAGTAACAAAAATTATAACTAATAATTGACATTATCTTATTACTTGGGCTTCTGCTTATTTAAGCAAAATTAGGTAGGTACTAGTTAGTACCTATTATTTGTCATAAACATAGTTATGTTTAGTAACAAATGTAAGTAGTAAGAAAATATCATATTGTTCATTTGACTATATTAATGGTATGTAGTTGCACCATACTACCTTTATAACTAATCAGAGTACCAAATGCCCAAAAGCCATGTACGAACAACCCATTGCTTTGAACATTTTTATTAGTAGAATTAGAGCCCTGGATGATTAATTTTTCGGTATAACCTGCGCCAATAAAGAAACGAATCTAAAATGGCAGCGGCGATCATGCGCTCTCACTCTAAACTATTGATATCTTAGTCACACACGGCGCGTACTGCATGCAAAAAGAAATCCGTAAAGAAAGCTAACGGAAAAAAACGACTTACTTGCGAGCGGTTAAGGTAAAAAATGCTAAAGAAAAGTAAGCAAATAAACAGTTCTAATTTTTATGAAAGATTATGTATCTTTTTGTATACGTTACACATTTCAACACATAAAACTAACAATTGTATTTTACCTACATATACAATAAACAAACTTTCTTTCTATCTTCCTTTTTATTTGCTGACCCTATCATCTGTCAGTGACATTCAGGGACGCCATTTTAGATTCGTTTCTTTATTGGCGCGGCTTATAATGCTTTAGTATCTCGTCGCACGCGGAGGGCGTAGCAAGGGAGGGGAGAGGGGGTCTAGTGTAACCCCTCCTGAAAATGGGGGGGTGCAGAAACAAATAGTTTTTGAGATATAATGATTTTTAATTCTTAGTACATACTATCAAAAATTGATAATTATTGTTCTAAAAATGCTTTAGTATAGTCGCACAAGAGGGGGGGGGGGGAGGGTAGCCCCCCAATAAGAGGTTAGAGGGCTACCTCCACTGGGGTGTTGCAGAAAAAAGTAGTTTGTGTTTCTGTTCTGTGGTTGGTTAATGTTCTAACCTAACCTAACCCACCTGGTATGATCACTTCGGTTCTGTGGTTGGTTAATGTTCTAACCTAACCTAACCTATCTGGTATAACCACTTTGGTTCTGTGGTTGGTTAATGTTGGAGTATTTATTTGGAATTGGAGTTAGATCCAATTACAAATAAATACTCCAACACTACATTGGCGAATGGCGACTAATGGCGAGTTTCGTTAAATATACAGAGATAGCGTTCAGTGGTGTTCCATGACATTTTTTGGCAATTTCAACATTTTGTCTCTTTTTAATACAAAAATGGCGATTACGCTTCTGTCAAAACTCATTTTCCCCATACTTAACCTGTACAAATATAAAAATGAATATCTCGAAAACTATTAATTTCCGCATAAAAAGCCGCTAGGGTTATCTTCAGTGGACTAATATCTCACGATTACAATCAAAATTTTATTAAAAATCGTGCAACGAGATACTAAAGCACAGCCAATTTTTCTCCTAAAAGTGCAATTTGCACTTTGTACCTGTTTAGGACTACTATGGAGACACACTATGGGTACTAAGACCCCCACAGTGGTGCAAAATATGGGAGGAGGCCCATGTTCAGCAGTGGATGTTGTACGGGCTGATGATGACTTTTTATTAATGAAATAATACATATCCATCTTCAATATTTTCCAGGAACCAGCCACCATCAACTACCCATTTGAGAAGGGACCTCTTTCTCCGAGGTTCAGAGGCGAGCATGCTCTGCGCCGCTATCCCTCCGGTGAGGAGAGGTGCATTGCCTGCAAACTGTGTGAAGCCATCTGCCCTGCTCAGGTACATTCATATTATCATAAATATCATTGATAAAACAAACAAACTTGATGTCAGCATTAATGAAAGTGAATAAAAGGAATTCTTTTCAAGTTTCTGCATCTTAAACCTTTGTAGAGCTTGTCTAAACTGAAAACAGAAACTGAAACTGATGCACCCCACTATCGTGTTTACGCACACAAGAAAGTTTCAAATATGAAATTAAAAACAATGCATTAAAAAATGGCATAGTTAGTTCAGCTACCTCAGTCATTTATTTTTGTATTAGTTGTCCAACTTACATAATTTATCTGAACACACAAGACAGTGGGCGTCTTGTTTCATACATTATTCCAGCACTGATCCATAGACAGGGCGTTGTCAGATTTATCATGCAACTAGTCGAGCAAGACATACAAATCATAGTTTACGGAACAGGTGCGCTTCCACACATGAAGTGAATTATTAATATTTTTATTTTCAATTACACCTCTGAGTCAATGAATGAATTATATATATTATTTTTGGTTTTGTCTTTTGTTATTAAGTTAAAAAAAACGCAAGCATGTGCCAGGCAACTCAAAAAAAAAATGCGATAGAAAGTATTTTTTGTATAAGAACCTGGCTGGTAATAATAATAAAAAAAAGATTATTTAAGAGGAAAAAACCATCCTTCGAATTTAGAATTTGCCCTCCACTCCAATTTTTTAGACGGCTAAATTAAAATATCGTGTCGAAATGGACCTGCGTCAGGACAATTTCGTGCGATGATTTTTTATAATTTCAAATGTGGCATAAATAGCTTTTATGGATGAAGGACCTTCTAAAGCAACCTTAGACGGCTATTACTTTTTTTTTTTTTTTATTTTTTTTTATTTTTATTTATTTATTTATTTAAACACACATAAAACTATCATTACAGGTACTTAATACCTAATTCAATAGCCTATGTACTTATAAATTAAAACAAAAATGGTAACTCTATAGTAACTTAAACTAAACAAATTGCACAATAAGCGGCCCGTGTGAATTCGCTCAGCGTGCACGAAAAGAGATCAATTCTGTTCTGCATTACCTAATAAACCGTGCTACAGATGAAAAGTTTAATTTACGAAAAAAGGCGAATTACATACGAAGAGATTCAGCATACTCTTCAGATTGTTTCGGGAAGCGTTTATAAGATTCTACACAAACACCTTACACTCTACACACCACACTGAAGCTCAGAAGCAGGCCCGTGTTGAATGTTGCTGTGACATGATCAATGGATTTCAAGCAGTCTCATAATTTCGGGAAACAAAGCGTCAGTCAACAGTTTGGCTGTTTCAAAACGAACCAATGCCTACGAAAGTGAAGCGATCGAGAAGCTTAGGGAAAATTTTGATCGCTAGTTTCTATATCAATGGGGTATCTAATATCAATACTATTACGAAACCTAAGCAGCATTAACGCTGAATGTTATACTACGAAATGCCTGCCAGTAGTTTTTAATGCAATGAACAACAAGCGACCGAACACCGGGCTCCGCGGGCTACTGCTTCACCATGACAACGCGCCCGCGCACATTGCGCTCAAAACGAGGGACTTCCTAGATGCCACACCGGTCAAAGTCTTGGGTCACCCTCCTTACAGTCCTGATCTGGCACGGTGTGATTTCTTTTTATTTCCCAAAATAAAAATCACCTAAAGGGGATACAGTTTTCATCGCCGGAAGATGCGCTAGCAGCGTTTGAGAAGCCCGTAGAGGAGGTGTCGGCGGCAGACTGAAAAAAGTGCTTTGAAAATTGGTTCAGACGCATGAAACTTAGTGAGACACTGGTGGAGAGTATTTTTAAAAGATTTAATAAAAATGTTTTATCCATATAAGTTAGTTTTTTGATTTTTCAAAACTTTTTGAGTGTCCCACGTATATGGTAGTCAGAATTTAACTTTCCAATGCCCTCACAAGGCACAAAACTTTTATAAAAATGTGTCATCATTCTCAATTTCCCTAATGTATTATTAGGGCTTCTTATTTAATAGAATATTCCTTATTCAGCACCAAAGCTTTTTGAAAAAAGCTTTGATGTTTAAGCCATTGGTGCTGAAAGAGGAATATTCTATTTAATAATACTGGTCAAAGTCAAAGTCAAAAATTCTTTATTCATATAGACACGTTTAAAATATTTTAAATCATGTTCTTATGATGCGTCCCATTCTTTTACTACCACCAGTTCTGGACGTGGCAACTCTGAGAAGAACTGGCAAGAAACTCAGAGGAATCCTTTTTTAAATAAATTTGATTTTACAATTATTAATAAAGCAGTATTGTTTTAGAGCAACTCACTCCCAACTATTCCCAAGCTGTTTTGTCATTGACATAATCTGAAATTTTGTAATAAGCTTTTTTACATAATTTATCTTTCACATATCGTTTAAAATTGGTGCCCTGCCCAGGCCTGGTGAGTGAGCAAGAGCCTCGTGGGTAACTACATAAATAACCGTCCGAAAAAAAAAGAGCCTCGTAAATAAACAGGTAGCCTGAAATAAAAAGCCAGGCTAAAAGTCATATTATTCCTTAAAAAGCAAATGATCAATTATAGTTTTATTAATAATGTTATTATTTACATCAATAATGCTGTTAATTATTTACAGGCTATCACAATCGAGGCGGAAGAGCGTAAGGACGGCTCCCGACGAACCACACGTTACGATATCGACATGACCAAGTGCATTTACTGTGGATTCTGTCAGGTATGATAATTTTATTATAAAGTATTCTTTTTTGTGTTGCAATCTATATTATATTTAAATTATAAAGAAATAGTCAAATATACTGGACGGGTTGAAAATATCTTTCATAATTTTAAAGCTATGTTTACCAAGAGTAACATCGAATTTTATGATTAGTTTCTACGACAACTTGAGTCACGGGGGCGAAACTACGCTTAGTTTCTATAAAATGAGGCAGCCAAACATATATTATTATACATTTCAAGTATTTATAACATGTTGTGGGTCAAATAATTATACCTCTGCCATTGCATGTTGTAACTCGGCGTTATGATAAACGAAAAAATAATATCTACACCAGTATCATCTTTTTACATTGGTATCTCTCGAGCTCTCCTATGCAGCAGTTCAAAATTGGGCGTACCTGCAGCTTGCAATGTAATTTATTTATTTAAACAGTATATAAAATTTCACACAAATAATGTATTTTTAACATTACAGGAGGCGTGCCCCGTCGACGCGATCGTCGAGGGCCCCAACTTCGAGTTCTCGACAGAAACTCATGAGGAACTCCTGTACAACAAGGAAAAGCTTCTATCCAACGGAGATAAATGGGAGAGCGAAATTGCGTCGAACATCAGAGCCGACCACCTCTATCGTTAAAGAAATTACACGTTCCCTTAGTGTAAATAGCACCTCTAAGACCTATTTGTAGGCTAAATAATTAAAAACTCAATATACACATTAAGAATGCCGAAATTGTAATATTGATGGTAATTATCAGATTTATAAAGTTGTGGTCGGATACCAACTGTTCTGTTAGAAACATGTAATTTACTGGCGTACAAAATAGGCCTTAGAATTAGGAATATTAAATTATTATTGTTTTTGTGATAAATAAATCAACAATATCTCAGTTCAATGTTGCATTTTACTTATTAAAATTAATGATAACATTATTTTCTACAGATATTATAGTTATGCAAAAATATTATTATGCTTCTATATAAAGTAAATAGGTATGTATTTATTAGATAGGAATAATATTCTTATCAATACAATTTCCTTAAATTATTTTTAAATAATAATAAAGTCAACATTAAAATCTATTCATTTTATTGGTCACAGTTCTGTCGGTCATTTTTGTAGTACTATTTTCATAGTTGTGTCAATTGAAGCAATAGCCAAGTTTTGAGTCTAATAATATTATAATTTTAGTCAATGATAAGAATTATTAAAAATTATAGTTACGAAACTGTAGAATACTGTTTGCGTGTACAAGCTAGGCTTGCTCACATATTAAGCAAGTCTTGTTATGTGGTTATTATTTGAAAGAAATGTATATTGTATATTCCTCTGATCTGATCATGAATTATGAACACAAAACAATTCCATAAAATTAAGCTATAGGCCAAGAGTGGCCAACTTAATATGACCTAAGATCGACTATTTATTGTGTGCGATCGACTACATGGCAAATGACTAAATAACGTATTTTAGAAGTCCATCCAATTATAAATAGGTATTTTTTCTGATTATTATACTACAATCACAAACTTAGTGCATCTGTGGCACGTGTTTTTAGATTAACATCGACTAAAATATATTTTTTTATTGTTTATAATCGTCTCGTCTGAAATAGCTGCCGGGATCGACCGGTTGGCCATCCCTGCTATAGGCGATTGAACTCAAACATTCTGATAAATATCTATTACTACATATACCATATACATTGGATGCCTTTGGACTATTTTTAATACAAGTTCATTTCGACAATATATTACTTAACTATCTTCAGCTCTAATCATCAGCCTTATAACCCGCTTTTTAACAATACATTATACTAGCAATAAATGTAAAACATCTATAAGGTAAGAGTTTTTTTAAACCTTATTTTACATGGTGTCAACAAACAACTTTTAAGTAACAACTATTGGATTGGTAAAATCTTATGTCTAGTTTTTGAGAGTTAGAGATTAGTTGCAAAAATTATTTTCTATACAAAGCATTTCTCGAAAGTGTGTTCTACATATACCTATATAAATTTGATTTGCGATAAAAAAGATGAACGAATTTCGAACAATTTCTCATCAGCTACAAATGAAAAGATCACTATTTATAGAAGGTCCAGTAAATTTCTATTTTAAAAACATTCTACCAATTTCTTCTAGAAACTTGTTTTATATCATGAACAGAATGTAATCCTTTTATATGAATCCACTTTTATGAAATACTATGTAGAGTATTGGTCAAAAGTCCATAACCATTACCCAAAAATTATTAGCATAAACCATTTTAAAGTGTTATCATTGTCTAGTGCTTTTATCGCACAAAACCATTAAGAGATTCTGTAAGACTTGCTAAATGTGCAATTTTGTTTGTTTTAGAGGTTATCATTTCAGAGATCTTTTCCTCTTATTAAAATTACTTCTAAAATCTTCAAATACTTGTGTCTCGTATAAGGCAATTTTTAGTCATACATTCTGCAATATTGAGTCAAGTGTTTATAAATAAATTAGTGTTTATAGCGGTAAGTGGTAATGGACTTCTGTCCATTGCTTGTGTTTAGTGAAAGTAAATTGACTTCAATTGGTATGGTTACCGCCGAGAATCTTGTAGGAGTACCGCTGCAAGTCCTCTGTGACACTAGCCAAGTCTCTGTCGGCGTCAATCGTCAACACCTCACAGCCTACGTCCGGTGAACTCAGCCATTTCTCGTAGGATTCATGAACCTGGTAAAAACATATTATGATAACTATTTAAATGATAATTAATAAGGCTAGTTTAGTTTTGTTTAATTATTATGTTGTTTGTGTGAACCATTTGTGATTATGTGTTTGTAAATATCACAAAGTTTAATGGTCCAATGGTTCCTCAACTGTGAGGAATTCGGGTTAGTTTGCGCGTTTCGTTGGAATTTACAGATAATTGTCCATTTGTGTTTATCTTTAACCCACTTATAGTTATATCAACAATAAGGTAAAGAGACAGGCAAGCTAGTGAATTAAATGTTTCATGTATTTGTTATTATCAATCAAATATGCCACCACAATGCGTGACACGACATGGGATATTTCCAATCTTCAACCTTTTCAGGCAGATGGGTCAGAGTAAGATGGTGAGTATCTTTCTGACTGTATTTTTTGAAAGGATAGATGAGCTCTTTCTTGAGCTGTTAGATGCAGCTGCCCATCCATCAGTTATATATCTCTTTGTGGCCTCTTAGTGCACCCATGGGGCTTCATACTAAGCTGGAAACCATACAGCTCAACATAGTATTAACCTGTATAACATAGTATTTACTGACTATTTACCTCTTTTAAATATTCTAATGGAACTTCAGATTCTTCAGCTCTGCCTCTCTTCATCATTCTGTCAAAAACAATCTCAGGTGTTGTTCGTAAATATACTGAAATACATACATACATTTTATTAGTTATCATAATACATACATTAGCTTCCCACACATGGCTACACATTATATTCATAATAAAATATAGCCTTACTTGATAAATGGGCAATCTAACAGTGAAAGATTTTTCAAATCTGACCAGTAATTCCTGAGATTAGAATAGATATACATATGTCTGATTTTATTTTGACTTTGCATAATTAAATAACTATTATTGATGGATCAGTACAAATCTAGGAGCTTGATTTGATTTCTGTGACTAGGGCAAAATTGCTTTCAAGGGTCCATGCTGTGGATGTTAGCCAATAATAATTACAAGTGATATTGTCTTCATTGAGCATGAGAGTTGCAAGACAAGCACTTAGGCTCAGGATGTAAACTTTCTACATTTATAATTAGCATTGCTTAAATTAACTGTTTATCAATTATTTTAACTTTAATATTCCACAAATAAAATAATAACCCTCTCTCAGGAGAAGGCCTATGTCAAGCAGTGGATGCTATACGGGCTAATGATGTTGATGATGAAAAAAAAAAGTGTATTTCTTTTACTTAGTTGCATGACCTCCTTGGGTTAAAGCATGCTCCATAATGTTCTACCTTTTCCTGACTTTGCTTTTTGTATTAAATTAAATGATTTATACATTTCTTAAAAAGGTCATACTAACCAATTAGATCTAAGTTAACATCCAAGCACTTCACAGTGTAATCAAACCATGCTAATAATGTCTGGTACTCTGCATCTTCAAGGAAATTCTGTTTTCTTGCATTCTCCACAAAGCAATGCCTTGTGTTCTGTACTGATCTGAAACAAACATCAACATAATGTACCATAATGATCAGTTCCTTCTTAATATTAGAGAATAGTTTAAATATCTTCTCCTTTTGAATTGTTGTTTCAATATACTTTATTTAAAGCCATTTTGACCAGTAAGTCGCCACTCTAATGGCCACTGTGGTTCCCACCATCAGATCCTCCATCATGCAGCTGTTAGGGCATGAAGGGCAGGCCAACATGTGCGACATAGACTGTGGTTGGGTGCCACAGTGACATTGTATGTTGTTGTCTTCAATCATGCCCCACTTGTGCAGTTTGAAAAATATCTTTAAAAACATAAGGTAAAAAATATGATAGTTTCTATTGTATGTGGAAGGATTTTGTAAGTAATGAGTTATGAGGTTCAATTCCCTAGTCAGGTAAAAGATTTTTTTTTATTAGAAAAATCTTGGTACCAGCCCAAAGTCTGGAAGATGGTGGTGTTTCTCCCATATGTCATAGAGCATGTTAAGGTGTTGTGTTGGTTGTGAGCCTTACGTCTCACCAGTTGTGTTGGTAGAACTGTCTCAGTTAATATGCACCTTTGTTTCCATATACACTAAAATAATAAGTTCTATATCATTATCACATATCCACAGGTCACTAATATCCTTAAAGAGTTGCTGACCTAAATCAATGTTATTGACTAAATACAAGAAGGTCAGAATTACTACATTGGCATACTCTCTGTAGTATTTCTTTATTACAACAGTACTGCACAATTCAATTTGAAATGTTTCTGAACGGAAATTGATGGTATAATTGTGTTGCATATGCTATTTGTGTTGCTTTCACACATTTCAAGCAGCAATCTTACTATCATTACATGTGACTGCACCGGTGGCTCAGTGGTTACGGTAGTTGCTTCTGAGACCTGGTGTTCTGGGTTCGATTCCCACCCGGGACAATTATTTGTGTGAACCACAAATAGTTGTTCTGAGTCTGGGTGTACTTTGTGTCCGTGAAATGAATGTTTGTAACGTCCCCCGCGACACAGGGATTAATTTCCCTAGTGCGGGAGTTGTCTTTTTAAAAAGAAAAGAAAGAAAATAGTATAGAACAAAGTCGTTTCCCCCTGTCTGCCTGTCCCTATGTATGCTTAGATATTTAAAAGTATGCATCAGATTTTGATGTAGTATTTTTTAATAGATAGAGAGATTCAAGAGGAAGCATTGCATCTTGCCTTGAAACGGCGGTGGGTCACTAGTACTTTTTTTATATAAGGCAATCTGCCAACTAGTTATTAAAATGTTAATACAATACCTTTCAAACATTTTACAGGTGATATTAGGATTGCAAGGAGGGCTCGTTTGTATCTTCAATCTGGAGAGAAGCACATAGTGTTCGAATGAGAAGGACCATTTCTTGAGGTCGCTATAGAGTAGACCCAGTAAGTTGTGACCGTCAACATTGCGCCACTCAGATATTGGTTCCTGAAAATAAATTAACTAACATTTTACAAGTATACCTAACTTTTCATGACAATTATGTGGTTAGTAGGCGGTATTAGGGGCTTCCGCTCCTACTGACCGAAAATTGTGCGGACGGAGTAGATTGAAATTTCGCACACTTATAGCTTATGCAGTGCAGAATGCTGATATTTTCATAACTATGGAAGATTTTCGACCACTGGACGACCACTGGTACAGTTTCTTATTAAATATTTGTATTAATTCAACAGTGTCATTTAGGTAAAGATGATGATGATACTCACTCCATGCTTTTCGACATTAGGAAACTTGTCAAAGAACTTGATGCACGTAGACTTTCCTGAACCGATGTTACCTTCAATAGAAACCCTGAAAGGTTTCTTGTTAGCCACACGCGCTACATTTGTTAAAGATTTTATGTTAGACATTTTGAAGTTGAAGTATTTACTAAATTATGTTCTTTTTGTAGTTTGTTGTCAAAATTCACTACTACTGTTCTTTGATTTTATAAATATTTTTTATGTTTACAAGTTACTCGATTAATTATCACATTGCGCGTAAATTATGAGCCAGTAGCCACATTTCTCACATTTGTAGGTACGTTTTTAGCGCCAAAATATTGTGCTCTGTGCTGTCAGTCTGTCAGCTGGCTAAGGTTGATATGCACTATGGTTGTACTAGTACTACGTACCTAGTTCTTAATTCGTTCTCTGTCTGTACGCGGATCACGAACGAATTCTTGTTACTCTCGACTGTCAAAATCAAATTACCGGTATAATATCAAGCCAATGTCATTGAAGTAAGGTTCAAAGTATTTCATTATACTATCAAAAAATCTAAATTTCATTCCTCTTTACCCCTGCATTCCTATTCACCCCAATTAACGATAATAAGTAAATGATTAAAATAAGATAAAATGTTTATATTAAACGGAAGAAATAAAGTATAATCTTTTAAGTCCAATCTCATATTAATGTATATTTTTAGGTATCTATAATAAAAATCTACTTAATATAAAAAGATGATAAAGATATAGCATAGCATAGGTAGCCCAAGGATATTATGATATCTTCTCAGTACCTATGTGGGTAGGTACAGTATATTTTATAAAATTGATAATTATATCGGAATAGATCACCACAAAATAGGAGTAAAATAACACCGTAAAAAATAAAATGGGTAAACTGAAAAGATAGAAAAAGTAAAGTACATTAGATACCGAAAAAAGATCGGAAGTAAAAGCGCGGGAAACACCGAATCGTTTGGTCGTATTTTTAAATGTTTTTTTTTTGTTAGATTTATACCTAGATAGATAAGTTAGTATTTTCATCTGCCCCAGAGCAAGGCGGACCCGATATATACCGAAGTTATCATGGACGTCAACCTGTTAACCTGTTAAATTAACCTGATTACGATGGCAGTAACAGTTTAAAAACAATAAAAAAAGGTCAGAAAGCGGGTGCAACATCGAGACTTAAAATCTGTGTTAAAATCCTTCAGAAGCTGTTTAGCGTCTTACTTGAGTGGCAAACACCATAATCGTAGAATAGAGGCGTGGTGGTTCTATTATTTAAAAAAAGGTGACAGAACCTTGTTTCTTTTCAAAAGTTGTAATAAATTGTCTCGAACACAGGCAAGGTATTAGTATAATAGACCACATACAATAAGAAAAAGAGGTCAATCGTCAAGTTAGACTCGGCTGGGCAGCGTTCAACAAACTATGATAGATCTTGTCCAAAATACTAGAGTAACCAGAGTCTCTTAAGACGAAATTCTCATCAGAAAGCTCAAAGTCCTAAGTACTCCTAAGTGTCCTTGGCATTACCTATCTGCGTGATCGAAACAGGAGAACGATTAGTAAGCTGAAGAAGATCTGAAGAAGAAGAACTGACTGCCAATGGGGCAGAAAGGTTTTCGAGTTAAGACCTGAACCGAACTGGCAAAATACAGCGTGGGACAATCACCTGCTCAATGTACCGACGACCTAATAAATGTCGCTGGGAGCCAATGAATGCAGGCCGCTAGCAATCGTTCACGCTGGAAGTCGATGAGGCTGGCCTATGTTCAACAGTGCACGAAAATAGGCTGATATGATGATGATTTTCTTCTGAATAATAATGTTATTTAGATGTTAGTTTTTTTGTATCCAAACTCGGTAAGTTTATAGTCCTAGTGTCTGGTTGCCATTAATGTTTCAGCGCTGACCGGTATAGTGGTCAGAGCGGGGGGGCGATGAAACAATAACACGTCACACAGAGCCGAGGGGGTTCTCCCATTGCGCACCACGATAAGACAAACAGGAGCGCTTATTGCGAACAAAACAAGGTTCTTCTTTTTTTTGGTTAGCGCGCCCACATTGCCTTGTAGGCCGGGACACTGGGACTTGACGCTCGAAACCGGCATAAGTCCCGATATACCGGGACGTATTGCAACCCTATGCTAGTGCCACAGTTATAAGTAGGTTGGTAAGTCCGATACAGTGCCAGTAGGTACGTTGTAACAATTTTGCCGCCCCTATACACCTTTACAATAGCGTCATACAAGCCGAGCTGATGCAAATTGGATTGATGTCACCCTTATTATGTAGACATATTATGTAAGTGTACCTTTATGTACTTACTTATGTCTACATAATTTCTTCTATTCTTTTATTCTGATCACGGAGAACATACAAAATAATGTGTAGTGATTATAGATCATTTCACTATTAAAACGCTTTGAATCTTCGAAGTTGATAGACGCTGCTGCCTATGCATCAGGTGTATATCTTTTAGTCACTTTTTACGACACGCATTTAATTGTTTGATTGTACCTACCCACCCTTTCCGTAAACATTATGGATAGTAGTTTTTCTCACGCCCATAGTTTTCCGATATTTCGAGATGGACAGGATTTTTTTCAAAATTTGTAAATGTTTTGGAATGGAAACGGCGGCGGCAGCCACCTAGGGCGTGCAAAACCGGAAGGTCTTCAAAACCGGTTTTGAATTTCGGGTTTGAGGCCCCAAAACCGGAAACCGGTGTTAGCCCCGGTTTTGGCAACAATTTATATTGTTTTTATAGTATAATTTTAACAAGAAAACAATATTCTTAGATACCCACCAACTCTACAAATAAAACAAATTGTATGATATACCTCTTTTTAATAAACAATTTATGCCTAACAATACCAAGTAGACCACATTAATACTTTGAATAACGTAATAATAATAAAATTAAGATAGACTGAGATCAAATCAACAAGTAAGTTTTTGGTACCTTTAGTAGGTAGTAACAATTAGTAGTAATAATTCTGTTAAGTATAGTTTTTTTTTAAACATACGTAACACATTCATCATCTCAAGACACTAAACACAACCTCAATTACTATACGTCTCTTTCTCTCTTTAATTAATAACTAATAACAACATTATTAAAGGATTCTTAATTGACTATAAAACGAGATCAAATCAACTGCGTAGTTATACTAATTTAAATAAACAATAATCATTTTTTTCCAAGAGACCGCTGTTCTTGGTAATGTGTTCTTAAGAAAAGAAGTGCATCTAACAGTTTATCGGATGGCGTACTTCTTATTTTGTTACAAAAGTACCCAGCACTCGAAAACGCCCTCTCACTCTCAACACTTGTTGGTAGTACACACATCAAATAGTTGTAAGCTTCTGTGAGATACATACCCCGATGCCCTGCGCTTTCATACATGGCTTGCTCTACCTTTATTAAGCTTGCAAGGTCGAAATCGGAATCAGACCGATTCTTGGGGGCTTTCCTGCATTTATCCAATTCCTTATCAAGCTGCTCTTAAAGAGTTAGCTCATCAGCTACAACTTCAGCGTTAGATGATGACGATAACGTTGGCACGGACCGCTCGGAAACAACTAGGGGGATGGTATCAGAGTCATTGGGCTTATATTTTAGCTTCTGCAATAAATTTGTAATAGTATCAGATATTTCAGCACCATTGGGTTTGAGAAACGTATCATCGTCATCTTGTGTTGAGAAGTCTTCCCAATCGTGTAAATAGTGCAAGACACCAGCTAACAGGAGACGCCTTTGCTTGATACGACTTCTCAAGTTCATCGCTAGTTTAAACCTCAAAACACTGTTTTGTTCATCAAGTTTCTTGATCATGATCATTGTTCGAAAAAAGTTGTTTAAACCAAAATATAAATATGTAATTCAAAACCGGGAAAATCGGAATTAACTCCGGTTTTGACTTTCAACCCCGGTTTTCAAAAATCGGTAAATTTTGTCCGGTTTCCGGTTTTTAGAAAAACCGGAAAACCGGTTTTGCACGCCCTAGCCACCTGTCTGTACGCGAAACCACGATTTGTTAAGATATTATAAAACCAGAGACAACATAAGCATAGATAACCTAAAGTCATTCATAACATTAGCCTCATTATTTAAATGGAATAATGAGTGTATTGTCTGTGCCATCAGTAATGCAGCATGGCCGGGAGTTCCGCGCCTCTGGGCTTGACGGGAACCTATTGTCTCACTCATTGCATTGAATATAAATTATTGTAGAAGCGACTTGGATTTGATTTTCTAGATAATTCCACTAATATTAATAATAGTTAAAGTTTGTATGGATGAATGTGTGAGGGTTTGTTTGTTTCACACAAATATTACTAAATGAAGTCTATTGAAACATTACATCATAATAGCATCATTATCATCAGCCCGTACCGTAACGACCGTAACGTCCACAGCTGAACATGGGCCTCCTCCCGGGGGACGGTATTTGCCATAGTCACCACGCTTGGCAGGCGGGCTAGTGATGTTGTAACACACAAGGAAACGCTGGTGCCCGTTCTTCGATATACGATTATTATAGATGATGTTATAAGAATCGGGACCAACGGCTTAACGTGCTTTCCGAGGCACGAAGTGTTGTCCCTCAACCAACCAGACTCGCTAAGAAATCTTAAAATTTACCCAAAGATTTCCTGTCCGGCTTGGGGATCCAACCCACGACCTCCGAGATTTAAAGCGAGCCAAATACCGCTACGCTATGGAGGTAGTCAAAATAACACACACACACGAAGGGTAAAAATGGGAACGGAAACTAAATTAATTAATTTAGTTTAGTTACATATTATAGTTATAATAATAATAAATAGTTTGTACCTATTTTATATTTATTTATAGGTTTAGCGTAAAAGCTGTCAGCTGGTATGAAAATACAATTTTATTTTATATCTATAATTTAATAGTCTTAAGTTCTGTCCTTTGACTATGTTATTATTTAGATGGACCATAAGTAAATCGTCGGACGCGATTATAATATGCTACCGTGATGACAACCCAATGACCCTAACTAGTCATGGTCTGGTAAGAAGAGGCCCATGGTCAGCAGTGGACGTAAAGAAGTTGATACAGTACAAGCAGTAGGAGGTATGTAGTGTGTCAACTCTATGTGTTCATACTCTACGTTAATTTTCATGCTTCCTAGCTCTGTCAACGGGTGTTTGGATCCGTGAACTGTTTATGAGAGATTTGTTTACTCCCCTAATTGTTCTGCATTTGTTGTCTCATGTTTTGCATGAGACTTTTATGAATTGCTGTATTATAATTATTTTATACCGACATAATTATTGAAATTTTAATTTTAGTCTTAGGTATGGAAAATGCAATTTCCGATTAAGGAAACAATTTTATAGGAAGCAGTAGGCTAGAAACAAGACCGACTAGACCAGTGGTCATCACAATTTACTGCTCAAGGGTCTCATATATGTAATAATATTACAATATATCGGGAAAATTGTTGTGTTTACTTTTCCGATACTCTTGTAGACCCGAAGTCCGAGAGCCCGCGAACTGTGACATAGAGCGTTTTTTTTTTTTTGTTTTTACTTTACAAACATTCATTTCACGGCCTATTGAGCAGGTTGCTTAGTTTGTTGTTTTGTTGTTTGTTAAACCATTTATTAAGGCTGGAGCACTGTTCGCTTTTATACCCCGTGAACTAGCCAAAGCCTCGTGGCTAACTACATATGTCCGTGCGAAAATAAAAGTACACCTAGAATCGTGCTTAATATTTGATAGATAAGACATTAATTCCTAAGATCACATAATATAAGTTATCTAGTTCGAAGTTAATTGATTTGTTGAAAACACCTCAGAGTATGTAGGTATATCGGCTAACCTTATATACAAATGCAATGCCTAGGACGTCGGACTTACGATCATGTACATCGTACGTCTAGTCACCCATTGCACTACCGACGTGAACCCACTCGTAACACAAGCATTTTAGCTTAGCACGAGGGGTTAACAACAGTACTGGTAGTGTGTAAAAACACTGTTAATAATCTTTAAAAAAAAATGATTACAAACATACAAGTAGACTATAGGTACTAGTCTCCTAGAATACTAGTAGACTAAAAATTCTGCTTGTAATCTTAACTAATAATAACCTTTATATCTACCTGATTCTCTGCATAAATAATAATAATAATAATAACTAGGGACAATGTCACACAGAGCATCCTAGCCCCAAACTAAGCAAAGCTTGTACTATGGGTACCAGGCGACGATATACATACTTATATAGATAGATAAATACTTAAATACATAGAAAACATCCATGACTCAGAAACAAATATTCGTGCTCATCACACAAATATTTGCACTTACCGGGATTCGAACCCAGGACCACCAGCTTCGTAGGCAGGAGCACTACCAACTAGGCAACGGTGACCGTCAGAACTTAAAAAACACAATTTTAAATATTACATAGCATCTACGTGCATAGCAATTTCCTGTTCACTGTGCGTAGGAGGATATAACATACTTTTAGTGTCTTCACGATAAAAGGCAATTCATTCCCAAAGTGAAAGCGCGCAACAAAAAATACGAACATTACAAAGAGGTATTCGTATATTTTGAATAGCATAAAAGTGTATTGTTAAATGCACAATGGACGAAAATTATTAGCCTATACATTTTCCAAATATTTTTGTTTACACGATGTTATGCAACATGGCGATGGAAGACCTATTATTTTACTGCGGTTCAGTAACAAAACGAATGAATTTAATGGCTATTTAATTATATTATAAACAACTTCTACCACGCGGTTTCAGTCGCGTAGCTCCTATTCTCATAGGCAATAGGCTTCTTATCTCATAATCAAATATTGCCTATGTTACTCCAGGATAAGGTAGCTTTCTAATGGTGAAAGAATATTTGAAATCGGCCCAGACAGTCAAATCTCTCCTCCAGCGTCGGATTTAGATATCCGGTGGCCCAGGGGGAACAAAGGAGAAGAGCCTGGCCACAAATTAGTTTCGCTCTAAATGTGTAGAAAATTTGAAATATGTTTCTCTACTTTTCAGGACGATTTGAATTTTGATTGGGGGCCCCGTGGCAGTAATTGCCCTGGATGCCCTCCATTAAATCTGGCCTTGCTCTTCTCCTAATGAATGTATCACTCGCGTTACTCCCATCTCGTAAGTTAATAAAATCAGAGCAGTAGTTCCTGAGATTTGCGTGTTCAAGCAAACAAATAAACTTCACCTTCAGATAATATATAAATATTAAGTACTCGTTATAAGATAGTATGGGAAAAGTATTGGTTTCGACAATTAGTAATATCTAACAACTTTCTGGCTTAGAATAAACCACCTAAGACTAAGGGACATACAGCTGATGGTCTCAAGGTTACTAAACACCTTACTGCGATCACCAACTCACCGGCCAAGCGTAACCAGACCCGAACAATGACCAGACCCGGAAAGAAATCTCAGAATGTACACTAATTAAGCGATTAATTAAACAAATCTTAGAATTTACACTGGCTAGGCCGTCGCCTTTCGATCCCCACCCATTGCACTACCGCACCGTCGTCGTGAACTAACTCGTAACACAAGTATTTTAGCTTAGCACAACAATAGTAGTGTAAAAAACTCTGCTAGTAATCTGTTTAAGGAAAATAAAACTAAAATTTCTTGTCCGGCGTACGACCACCGACTTGTGAAAATATAAGATACATGGAAATAAAACAGACCGACTATTTCATTAACATTTATTGACATCTAGCTTGTACAACAAGTTTGTATCCATCAGCGGGTCTTAGTATGAAAGCTCTGGGAGACAGTCGCGAAGTGTTGTTGTGTGCTCTGGTTCTGTACTCCCGGAGGAATTTCACAAGGAATACTTTGGCGGCCAACACTGCGAACCGAGACCCTGGGGATAAGTATGAGAATTTGGATTAAACTTGTAGTTGGCAATTTTCCAATATAGCTGTGGAGCTGTACTAATTCTAAGTTTTATAAGTAAGCAGAGTTATGAAGGCTAAGAGGAAATAAGGAGGCTGGAGTTTCTTAGATAAGGTAGAACGGAAATTGGCATTGAATTTATTAAAATAAGCATTGAATTTGATTAAAATTGGTATTGATTTTACGGAAATTGGCATTGAATTGGACTGAAATTGGCATTGGATTGGACTGAAATTAACATTGTATTGGACTGAAATTGGCATTGAATTTGATTAAAATTGGTATTGATTTTACGGAAACTGGCATTGAATTGGTATTGATTTTACGGAAATTGGCATTGAATTAGACTGAAATTGCGCATGAAATAGGCAATAATGGATCCACGTTCATTATTTCATAAAATATTATTGCAGTAGTAGAACCAAAACACAATGTAATGTTTTTTTGTGTCCCTGTTTGTTTATCCGTGTATCATACTTATATTATAAACGCGAAGGTTTGTAAGAATGTATGGATGTGTGTTTGTTACTCTTTCACGCTAAAACTACTGAATGGATTTGGGTGAAAGTTTGCACGGGGATAGGTTTTAAGCTGGATTAACGAGACAGGACGTTCATTGCCAGATAGTTTTTACAATCCTTATTTTACGTGGACAATCTCGCGGACAGCGAGTTTTACATATTTTATATAATTTTTTTTTATTTCAGTATTCAGGATATTCAGGATTTTATAGGGAACGGGATATTATTCTCAATTTTTGCCCTTATTATTATTATTGAGTTACATACCAGCAATTAGGTAGAAGAGTATATACCTAATTGGTACCAAAATGGTTCTTTTATTATTTGTGTTGAAAAATGTTGTTTCTAGTGTTGCCTATCGATAGTCGACTATCGATAGACTATCGATAGTTGACGTCATATCAATAGTATCGATAGTCTATCGATAGTATCGATATTAGTGATAGTATCGATACTATCGAGAACCAATATGTTTTTAAGGAGCAATACTATCGATAGTATCGATAGTATTGCTCCTAAACATGGGTTGGTCTTCGATAGTATCGATAGTTTTACAAACTATCGATAGTATCGATAGTTTTACAAACTACGATAGTATTGATAGTTTTAATCATTTAATGCAACGATACTATCGATACTATCGATAGCACTATCGATATTGTTACTATTTTTCGAGGTCATCTATCGATAGCGAAACTATCGATAGTTGGGCAACTCTAGTTGGTTCTCCATTGAAATAAGTTTCACTTACCAATACAATGTCTTGGTCCATTACCGAAGGGCATGTATGTGTATGGCACGATGTCAGCTTTTCGTTCCTTAGAGAACCTTTCCGGGTCACAAGTGTTGGGGTCCGGCCAGTACATCGGGTCTCGATGTACTGAGTATATTGGCAGCCACACGTGAATGCCTGCTGGAGCCTGTTCAGTAAAACATAGGTATTTTTTTATTTGAGATGAGTGAAGCTTGTATTATTCCCTTAGGTATACTAGAACAATATTTGGGAATTTGATGATTTCAATTACCATAGCAATAGACGCCAGGGCAGTCAAATTCTACTGACTACTCAAATAAAAAATATGACGATTCCAAACAAATGTAACATTTGTTTGGAATCGTCATATTTTTTCCCTACCGTGCAGTGTGTGACGTGGCGACTACTGAGAAACACTGCCAAAAAACTCAGTAGAACCCTCTTTTTTTTTTTTTTTAATTATATCATATCACAATATTTTATTGACCTAATTACAATATACTTTATTTTACATTGAGATTAGAGCGATTTAATCCCAAGCATTTTTGTCACAAAGATAATCAGAAATTTTATAATAAGCCCTGCTGCACAATTTGGCTTTAATAGTCATTTTAAACTTATTTATAGACAATTCTCTTATACTATTGGGAAGTTTATTGTAGAACCGTATACATTGCCCCATAAAAGAGTTACTTATTTTGCGGAGACGGCTAGCATGAGCCACAAGATTATGCTTATAGTATATATATATATTTACTACCTGTTAGTTTTACAATACGAGGGGCCCACATCATCATTAGGTATCTTAGAATGTTTATTAGGTAGGTACTCAATAATAATAAGTTTATGAAATGACATTAAGATTAGCCTGGGTTCAGCTTCAGCCAATATTATTTTATAACATTATTATGTAATTTAGAAAAAATATATATATCTTATTTGGATTTTAGTAGGTTTTACATTAGTATGAAGTCCTTGTGTGAAAATATTCCAATCGGCGGTACTTGTAAAATCCAACCATACTGAGACTTATTCACTCCTTTATCACAATTAATAATACTATGATTTTGAATAAGTTAACTATCAGGCAGCCTTGAAGTTTCTTAGAATAGAACATCCCATGTGTATCTATGGGTGTCGTAGGAGGCAAGGCTAAGAGACAAACAACATATTGCTGGTGGATGGGCAACAGCGTTTAACATCTAACTGCGATCACCAAGCATGGTGATTATGTCGATTTTTTTTAAAAGACTTCTCCCGTATCTCTTAAATTAATCCCTGTGTCGCGGGAGACCTTACAAACATTAATTTAACGGACACAAAGAGCACCTAGACTCAGAAAAAATATTTGTGATTTACACAAATAATTGTCCGGGTTGGCAATCGAACCCAGAACATCATGTCTCAAGAGACCCTTTTACCCACTGGTTACACTGGGCACGTGCCCAGGGCCCCGCGATGGTTTAGGTCTCCCTCGTCCCTACTCCAAACTATAACCGATAGCCACTCGAAGGACTAATCGTAGATGCTTAGTTCAAACTTGTGCCCACTGCCCAGGACCTCTAATAGGTGAAAGACGGCCCTGGGTCTCAGAAGCAACTGCCGTAGCCATTAAGCCACTGGAGCAGTCAAAATATCCCCCAATATACCTATCTTCAGCAGTGGCATAAACTGGCTGTTGTTATACTAAACGACCCGCAATTTAAATTCGGTACTAACTTCGAAATCCGTATTGTCATCGAACACGTTTTCTATTCAGCATTCCGAGTTGTCGTTGTTCGGAAATCCTTGCTCCCAATTGCAGTTGTAAAGCCCACTGAGCAAGTTTATGAGTGGTACTAATCTGACACACTTACATACGAGTACAGTAACTGTATGTAGGTATCTACTCGTACGTGAATTTAAGAAAACAATCTATGTAGGTACATGTAAATGAAATTGAAGTATCTGTTTGTAATTGAAAAATAACAGGTTTTACAGGTCTAATATCAGTAACGGATGAACCACTTTTGACGGGATTTCACGGAGGTATTAGCACTTGCCCGCGGCTGCGTTCGTGTTGAATAGTCACTTTGGGTTTCAACACTGATTTTGAAACATTCATCATTGGTGCTCCACTACTATTGGTCTGTGATTGATATGTGCTCATAGCCTTCCGACAGAATTTTTCAAATCGGACCAGTTGTTCCTAAGATTAGCGACTTCAAGCAAACAAACAAAAATAAGTTTGAGATTTATAATATAAGTATAGATAATATAGGCTAATTAGTTTGCCCGTGTATTCTGTTTAATCTCCAAAACGTAAGTACCGATTTAGACTTCACTGTTACCTTATAAAATATTCATTTTATGCGAATTCGCGGGCAACACCTAGTATTTACAATTAATGTAAATTGAAATCATTCAGTTCTAATTTGAACTCTATTTGTACTGGAACGAGGTTTAAAATTGTCTGATGAGTGATATGTAAATGTATATTAAAATTGAGTTCTCTTTCTGCTTTGATTCAGTACAAAATGAAAAGAAATCTTGAAGCAATCGGAACTTTTAATTATCATTCAATTAAATTAAAATGATTGGTTGTTATTTGCTCGAATACGTTTAGCAATTATATTACAACGTGGGTTAACGAGAGCTATTTAAGGGTTTCCCTGGAAAAATGAGTAAGTATTGAGTATTTGAACCTACTACGGCAGCATTCATGAGTCCGATTGGTATGTGTCTGAATTTCAAACGTTATACATATTTTTTCTCCAATATTTCTTCTTTTGTACAAGAAGTAGTACTAGGTTTATGTGTATTAGTTTCGTTGACTACCTAGTTCTAGTATCAAAATGTCAAACATTTCTGTTCTCAATAGACACGCTTTGCTCGACTCTTCAGTTAGTATAAGTTTTACAAATTGTAGAAATGTACAAAAGTAAAACTAGAGGCAAAATATCCTTCAATAGTAGATAATTACGGCATAAGGCTCGTCTCGTAAAGGAATCGTGGATTCCATTCCCGGTCCGGACAAAAAATCTTTGTCTAATCATCATCGTCATCATCAACAGCCCGTTGACGTCCACTGCTGAACATGGGCCTCCTCTTAACAGACCTTGGCAAGCCAGGATCGTAGAGGGATATTGCCATAATCATCACGCTTGGCAGGCGGATGACGGATGACGGATGGTGATCGCAGTAAGATGTAAACCTTGAGCTAATAGATGCTGCTGCCCATCCATCAGCCATATTTCCCTTAGTCGTCTTTTACGACACCCATGGGAGGACATGGGGTGGTCTATTCTAAGCCGGAAACCACACGGCAAGTTGTCTAATATCAAAGATTTATTTCCGTGTCTAGTTGCTTGAGGGTCCTATCCTATGTGCCTTTGAAAGCTATTAAGCCGTTGGTCCCGATTGTCATATCATCATCTATGACAATCGTATAGTAGGTAACAGTTACATAATACTGCGGTCTGGTGACCGCCTACCAAGCGCGGTGACTATAGCAACATTCACTTCGAGCGAGGCCCATGTTCAGCAGTGGACGTTATACGAGCAGATTATATATAGACCTATCTATTCAAACTAGGTACTTGAAATAAACCCTATTTAATGTCACGCTATTATTCAAAAGGAACCGCGTAGAAACACTTCACCCCAATGAATCTAGTCTCTCCAAAGAAATGTCACTAATTTAGATCTAACGACACCAAAATATATACAGGCATTTGCAAGGGTTTCATCCCCATTATGAAGCAAACGACCTATTAACAGAATAAAGGAATCTTCAAGGGAGAGACTTACTGCGGTAAATTACCAGTTATCGTGATCCAATGACGTGGTATTTATGTTAGAAAGCGTTAAGTGAAATTAAACTTTATATCTGAGAATATATTAAGGTCTGTTTTACATATTTTAAGAGTTTGCGTTTGAATATTATTGTTGGTGACGTCAAATAAGAAATTATATGGTAACCATGCTTTGTTTTGAATTTCTTAGAGCTTAGACAAAATGCCACTACAACGGAGCGATCGCCAGCATAAAATCGCTAAGGCAAATGATTCTTGACATTTGTCACGTGATGAAACGATTCTATTTAAAAAATTACGGGTAATAATTAGTCGATTATTATTTGAAACGAGCGATTCGTTCGTTTGGATTTCATAAACCTTGTAATAGCATGCCCTAAAAGAGGTGGGACGACGATCTAGACGCGTGCCTTGATGGCTCCGAAGTCCGAAGTGGCACTAGAAAAGAGTACTTGGAAAGATATGGGGGAGGCCTTTGCCCAGCAGTGGCACATAAAAGGCTAATTAAAAAAAAATACTCTTTTATAAATATACCTTAAAATATAGTTTTCATCTATTTAAATGTCACTGTATTTTTTTTAAACTTTTCTACAAAAACATGAACAGCTTATCGCTATGCTATCCATAAGGTTTATTAAACCGCACAATGATCACGACAAAACAAATATATTTAGTCCGTCAGTTAGATTACCAAAAAATATGGGACAAGTATTTTTTTATTTATCAAACCAATAAAAAATTACAAAGATACAGAGCAACAACAAACTATGACGTTCAGGAGAGGGGGCTTGTGATGTCACTTTTGGGTAAACCTGTACTTAGAAGTGACTTTTTATTTTATTTTTGAATCGACATACGTAGTTAGCCACGAGGCCTTAGGTCTTAGACGTGACATGAAATTTCAACGCGCTGTATCGTCTTATTTAATATTTAAATATTTTTGATAATGACGGACTAAATACATTTTATTAGTCTTAATCCCTATTGTATACTAAGAAAATCGACACTTCTACCGCTACGCCACAGAGGTTGTAATCTCGATATGGTACTTACGACGAGATGATCTTTGCTGCCGGGGTAGGTCGGTCCAAAGTCGTATGTCGCTACAGACCTCCTATCGGCTGATCCCACTAAAGGCCATAGCCTCAACACCTCTGAAATGGAAACAAATAGAAACTAAGTGACTGCACCGGTATCTCAGTGGTAACGGGTTCGATTCCCACTTGGGACAATTATTTGTGTGAACCACGAATTATTGTTATGAGTTTGGGTGTGCGTTGTGTCCATGAATGATGTGCTTGTTGTGTGTTGTTAAGGGTAGAAGGGTAGAAGATGTAATTAGGTAAAAAAAGAAAAACCGGCCAAGTGCGAGTCGGACTCGCGCACGAAGGGTTCCGTATCAGTCGAGTTGATTGAATGAAAAGTAAATTGCGGTTTACGATTTATGACGTATTAAAAAAAACTACTTACAAGATCTCGTTCAAACCAATTTTCGGTGGAAGTTTGCATGGCAATGTACATCATATATTTTTTTTAGTTTTATCATTGATTTATTTTAGAAGTTACAGGGGCACACATTTTACCACTTTGGAAGTGTCTCTCGCGCAAACCATTCAGTTTAGAAAAAAAATACATTAGAAACCTCAATATAATTTTTGAAGACCTTTCCATAGATACCGCACAAGTATGGGTTCAATGAAAAAAAAATTTTTTTAAGTTTCAGTTCTAAGTAAGTATGGGGACCCCCAAATTTTATTGTTTTTTTTCTATTTTTTCTACGTACCAAGTTTCAATATTATAGTTCTTATAGTTTCGTAAAAAAGTGGCTGTGACATACGGACGGACAGGCAGACATGACGAATCTATAAGGGTTCCGTTTTTTGCCATTTGGCTACGGAACCCTAAAAAGTGGAGCAAAGAACAAAGAACTAGGTGACGCTTCCATTTTGTTAGTGCACAACCCTCACGCTGCGGTCGACACCGGACACCTACCAGCCTACTACCATCCGGACTGGACACGTGCCGAGCCCTGCTTCCCTCGCTGCCGCTACGATCTACCTGAGGCGTCAGCGAGAACACTTCTATTCAGCTTCCTAAAAAGCTAAGTGTTTTGTGACTAGCTACCTTGTCACCTGCTCAAACCGAGTCCTAGAACCTGTCCCCCTTAAGTGTCTTAATAGCTTGTAATTGTTAATCTTCTAATCTTATGAAATGTAAATGTTAGTACCTAATTATAATAATAATAATATAATAATAATAAGTTTTATTGTTCATAAAGAAACATACCAGTTGTTCTATACAAATCGGTGAGCCACAAACTAAGCATCGCTTGTATCTTGTGTCTCAGCCCGGCTAGCATAGGCAGCGCGACTCGAGTCTACTCTATAGAGGCCGACCAATCACATTGCAGAAAGTGTCACGTGACAGTGCGTTTCTGCAATGTGATTGGTCGGCCTCCGTAGAGTAGACTCGAGTCGCTCTGCCTATGCTAGCCGGGCAGGAGTGCGAATTTTATAAATTTAAACATTTCAATACAACAATTTTTCTAGTAAAACATTAGCATGGTATGAAATAAGGACATAAGTGAAATTTTATAATGTGCTCTGAACATAATATATGAACATTAAAGTGATAAAATGAGAATAAAAAAAAATAAAAAAAATGTTTGCATATTTTGGGCTTGTGTGTGTGTGTGTGTTCTTGTGAGTACACTCACAAGAACACACACACACACACAAGCCAAGTGTGTGGATGTGTGGGGTGTGAGTGTGTGTGGCTGTTATACTATTATGCTATATCAAGGCTTCAGTGTCGTCGTATGACAATTTCAGAAGGGCTGATCTTACTATTTTTTTACAGGTGGTTGTTGAGGAGTCTCGTATGTCGCAAATTTTACTTACTTTATTGTAGGTGTTTGGATGGGAAAAGTTTGTACAGCGTCTAGCTAGTTCTGATTTAGTATTTGGGATAGGTACTCTAAATACCCGCTTGTTTAGTAAGTTGTTGTATTCTAAATTATATTAATAAAATATAGTGTACTGAGTGATCTGTTGTTTATTTCCTCTCTTTATATATATTATTCATCTCTTTTCATATCCGTAACACGTGGTTGGCTACACCAACACGCAATACGTTACACTGCATACTATAAAATAAGGTCTCTACGTTTATTCTCTCTCACGTTTGTTACGGTAAAAGATTATTTATTTCTCAAAAGAACAAAATAATAATACATTAACTTACAGAGAAATGAATTTTTTTTGTAATACTTAAAATTAACAGATGTTGATGTTCGATGTCTGTACACGGTAATCTAATAAAAGAATGAACAGATTTTTATAAAATTTTATCCAAATGACGTAATGATTCATGATTACGGTTCAAGTTATAAATTGATCCTATAAGTGTTCCAATAAGGCATTTTAAGGAACGAAACCTTACAAATAAACTTAATATGTTCAATGTATCATAATTTGGACATTTAAATCGCAATAAAAAGTAATATAAATATAAAAAAATATTATTAAAATTCCTAAATATTTATTTGTTTCATCTAAGATCTTAGTCGGCATTTCAGATTGATAAGTTTGTGATGTGAATCTATATACATATATATATAAATAACCCGATACAAATAAGGTAAGTAACAGCAAAATAACATCATCATCATCATTACAGCCGTAGGACGTCCACTATTGGACATAGGCCTCCCTTATTCTCATGGGGGGGGGGGGGGGATTTGCCAATACTCGCCACGCTTGGCAGGCGGGTTGGCGAGCGCAGTATTAGGTGTTTTAGTCCAAGAAGACGCTGCTGCCTATCTTCTGAATTTCACTTGGCCGGGTCGGCCGGGAGGCAATGGGGGGCAACATTCTTACGTCGGTGCCCGCGGCGATATACAATAACAGGTTTTTACTAAATACAGAATGTATTCAGGGTACACAATTAAAAAATGTCTGTCTGTCTGTCGGTACCTCTACCATTTTGTTCGTATATTCCGACTAATGTCCAAACCGGTAGTATCGATTTAGACGGGACTTTCAATTTTAGAGCTTATAAAATCTCTATTTAAGGCGCGGTGAATAGACGACTTTTACGTATTAGTTTTGTCACTGTTGCTCCGCGTAGAAATGAAAGAGAAGCGAAGAGACGCCGCGATGGCGCAACGTTTCGTTCGACTCGTTCAAGTTATTAAATACATTAATCCTTGCAAATATCTTATTCCAATCGATAAATAAAAACAACAGTTCCCTTAATTATTATATATTACATCACTGTTAATAATATTATCAAGATTTGTTAATAAATAATACAGTTACAATTGCTACAATTTCAATTTAAATGTTTTTTTTTTATCGAGAAAATTTACCGAAAACGTGTTTTGAACACAATGGTCCCCCCATAAATATGATCAAGATTAACATATATTTTTTTAGCTGTTATAAAATGTAAACATTTGGCTAAAAAACTGTTTTGTGAAGCCTATTTTGACTAGGTACAGCGCCTTAACGCGGACCAAGAAGAGCTAGAAATGTATTAAATGTAATAATAATTTTTGTTTAGTCTACCATTCCCTAGACATACGCCCGGGAAAATAAACTTATGTCTAATGGACAGTAAATGAGCTAACTTTTCTCCCTAGTGAAAGGTGTTAGGGTTCCCACCTTAATCTAATTTATAATAATATTTACGTGAGAACTGTCGTTATTTTATACAAAAAGGTTCGCAATGCTGTTGCAGGTTTCGTTAAAATACACCGTGATTTTTTAGTAGTAGCTAATACTTCATTATCATCATCATCAACCCGTACAACGTCCACTACTGAACATAGGTCTCCTCCCGAGGGAGGGTTTTTGCCATAGTCACCACGCTTGGCAGGCGGATTGGTGACCGCAGTATTATGTTGTAATACACAGGAAAACGCTGCTGCCCGTTCCCTGTTATACGCTCGTTATAGATGATGTTATAACAATCGGGACCAACGGCTTAACGTGCTTTCCGAGGCACGGAGGGTAGTCCCTTAACCAACCAGACCCGGAAAGAAATCTTAAAATTTACACAAAGATTTCTTGTCCGGTGTGGGGATCGAAACCACGAGCTCCGAGACTTAAAGCGAGCCAAATACCGCTACGCTACGGAGGTTGTCGCTAATACTTACCGAAATGTTTTTTTAATTTATTTATGTACACACATAACACATAAAAATAAAAATAAATACTTAAAATGAGACATATGATACAAAGGTACAGCTTATTTCACAAAATAAACACCTTCCCGCAGAACCGCAAAAACTACTATAAACTACTATAGGAACATCTACATAAATTTACAACATTACATAACGGATAGGTTCCCGCGCGCAGTTTCACCCGCGTATCTCCCGTTCCCGTGGGAACTTCATAATTAAATATAGCCTATATTAATCAGTGATAATGTAGCATTCAAATGGTGAAAGAATTTTTTAAATCGGTCCATTACTTTTTGAGCCAATTCGTTACAAACATACTAACATACAAATATTTCCTCTATAATATTACTAGCGGCCCGCCCCGGCTTCGCACGGGTGGACTTTTATACCCTACCCCTGCCCTACCCTACCCCTGCCCTACCCTACCCATACCCTAACCCTACCCTACCCCTACCCCTACCCTACCCTACCACTACCCTACCCCTACCCTACCCCTACCCCTACCCTACCCCTACCCTACCCTACCCCTACCCTACCCTACCCTACCCCTACCATACCCCTACCCTACCCCTACCCTACCCTACCCTACCCTACCCCTACCCAAAAGTATCCTATGTCCTTCTCCCAGTTCTTAGCTACCTCCCTACCAATTTTCAGCCAAATCGGTTCAGCCGTTCTTGAGTTATAAATAGTGTAACTAACACGACTTTCTTTTGTTTTTAAAATGTATTCTGCTATTCGGGACGGAAACAAATCCAACAAATCAAAAACCATGGCAATCGGTCCAGCCGTTCTCGAGTTATAAGTGTTGTAACAAACACGACTTTCTTTTATATATCGCACCCCTAGATGAAGACTCCAGCAACTCAAAAAAAACTCATTTTTCAGAAATGACGAAAAACTGTTTTTAGAGTATATAAGAAATATATCATAGCTACTAACTCAAAACTCGTAATTTTTGAGTTAGCGGAGTCTTCATCTAGGTGTGCGATATATAGAATAGTTTAGACTAGAACACAACTATAATATACTACATATTTATCAATACGTATAAGGATGATAAAGAAAAGTAAATTAATATTTGGCAGTGTAATCGATCTACGAATATACTTTCCAATTACATCTAATTCTCTAATTCTAATTTTATAAAAGACAACTCCCGCACTAGGGAAATATATAAATCCCTGTGTCGCGGGGGACTTTACGAACATACATTTCACGGACACATAGTACACCCAGACTCAGAACAACTATTTGTGGTGCACACAAATAATTGTCCCGGGTGGGAATCGAACCCAGAACACCAGGTCTCAGAAGCAACTTCCGTAACCACTGAGCCACCGGTGCAGTCAACATAAAAAATATAGATTAAAATTACTTCGAGCCTGTGTTAGGTGCCCATTTTTATAACCTAGATTATCTTAATAATTGTATTGCAAGGTATTAGACCTTATTTTGCTATTTGTGAGTGCCGCCTCCTTGAGCGAAATTGCATATTATCTATTTTAGAATTAATCAATTATAAGCAAAGATTCAATAATCTAGGGGTACCCCTAACACACGTTCGTAGTAATTTTAATCTGTATTTCTTTTTATATAAAAAAGTTTAAGCAGCAAATTTTGAACTGACAAAATATTTGAAAGCGGCTGTTGCCCAATAGCTAGGGCGTCGGACTTTGTGGTTGCCGGTTGGATCCCCACCCATTGCACTACCGACTTGAACCCACTCGCAACACAAGCATTTAAGCTTAGCACAGAGGTTTAACAAGAATACTAGTAGACTGCAAAACTCAAATCTTTTTTTTTTACATTTACCAAAACATCATGTTTACTTACCATTAACGCACATGTCCAAATACTCCATTCCCTGTATAGTTTCATAGAGGTCTGACTTTCCGTCAAGTCTTAAATGATCGAGTTCTTCATGTAACCTGTCCTGAACATGAGGGTTGACTGCCATTTCATACAAGAAGTAGTAAATAAGGTTGGCAGTGGTATCGTAGCCGGCAACGTAGAACAATACTGCTTGTGCTACTAGATCATCGTCGGTGAATTCTGGAACAAAGTGAAAAAGTCTCTTTTAAAGATGGCAAAATCTACAAATGTCTACCATGACAAATAGATAGAAAACATTTTATGTATTTTTCAAGAATTTATCGTATTATGTACGCATTCTATCGCGGTTTGTTGGTTGGACTCGAAGTGTGGACGACAAACCCAATTTTAATGAAAGTAAGCAAAATTAATGATGTTATATTAAAAATAAGTAAATAAACTAAACTTATTGGCACACTTGAACGTATGTCTGCCTCGTTTTTGCACACGCTAATTTGCATGCTGTCCTGTCTCCAGGGACTAATGTTTTCTTAAAAAATCAAGAGCATGACATATCTACCTCTTTTTATATAAGATCATTATTTATACATGGTAAATTTTACAAATGAATGTCACCATGACAGAAAGACAGTTTTTATTTGCAGAATTAATCAGATTAGGCACCCCTTCTATTTTCATATTGTATTTGGTATTCAGTATTCGTAGGTTTTGACCACACCAATTTTAATGAAAATACAATAGAGTTTTTTTTTCGGACGGACATATGTTGTTATCCCCGAGGCTTTTGCTACTTTACCGGCATAAAGGCGAGCAGAGCTCCACGCTAGATAAATGGTTTAAACACTACAAACTAAGCAACCTGCGCAGGAGGGTGTCCCCTGTGGAACTTGGACCTCGGCTTAGGGCGGTCGCTGACGGGGTGATTGAGGGATTATGGCTTTTAGTTTTTTTAGGGGAGTTTTGTGCAACTGTCGCTCTACTTTACAGTTCGCGGGTCTCTCGGACTTTGGGACTACGAGGGCATCGGAAGGTTCTTAGCAAACTAAGGGTCGGGAGGGCAAGATGGATGGAAAAAACCTATTTGATCTACTAGAGCATGATCAGTATGAGCCAATCTATATATTATCTTTATCCTAAAATGTTTTACACTGCGTGCGTACGTATACTCCCTGCGTGCGGTTCTACCCATGTAGCTCCAATCCCCGTGGGAACTTCATAATTCAAAAATAAAGCTTATATTACTCCTATACAACCATGCCTTCTAAGGGTGAAATAATTTTGAAATCGGTCCAGTAGTTTCAGAGTATTTGCTTTTGCTTCTCTTTATAATATTAGTATTTGTTACAATTAACGTCCACATTAACCACTGGAAAAGGCAATAATTATCTGTCACATATTATGAAAACACCTGCTTTCAATACAACTTGTTATTCTTTATTTTATGGCCGCATTGCCATTACAAGCCATTACAATAAACAATACGCCAATTCAAAATCGATATCCCAATATCGGATACCACTTCATGAATGGAATAATTTTCGATTGGATCTCACACTATAAATTATGTGAGAGCACGTCGCCGTGTTCAATATCATTTCTCGCACTTCGCAGTAGAATAAAGAGAGGTTTTTGCGTACTATTTTATATGATTGCTTTCAGATATTGCCGTTTGTTCGCTTTGAATATCTAGATTAAGGCGATATGTTTATTTATTCGCCGATTTTATTGGGAATAAATATGTTTCACGAGATCTTTGATATTCTTTTAATAGAAATTTTACTAATATTATGAACGCAAAAGTTTTTAAGTATCGATGGATGGATGTTTGTTAGTCTTTCACGCCAAAACTACTCAACAGAATTGGCTGAAATTTTGCATCGGGATAGGTTATACGCTGGATTAACATATAGGCTACAAAACATCGCGCTCCGACCCACTGGAGCCGAGTTACGCGGGTAAAACCGCGGGGCGCAGCTAGTAGGATATAAATAATTTATTTATACAGTATTAAACATATTTGGGTTAGGTGAAACAGTGTGCTTATTACAGATCACCCCTTGTCTTCCCATGCCTATCTTAAGAGGCGACTATGGGACATACAGCTGCATTTCTCATCTCAAGGATACCTACCATCCTATTACGATCACCAATTCGCCTGCCAAGCATGTGTTTAAGCAATGACCTTTTTTTTTGCATTGACGCATTCCCACCACCGCTGCAGCGTATGGTGGGATATGTGGGACTCGACCTCTCCATAGCGTGGTATGCTAAAGTCATACCACGAGGAGAGGACCCTACACCACTAAAACCTCCCGGACACTCCTTCGATCCGCCGTTGGCGAGGGTCGGGTACGCATGAGCAATCCGGCCCCCCGACGGCACCCGCGGCCAATATGGTACCGCGGGATCTCCAGTTTAAGCAATGACCCTGACTTGAAAAGGTCTGTTAAGAGGAGCCCCATGTACAAGCCGGACGTAAATGTGCTGACACAGTAAAAGTAAGTAAGGTAGTATTAAAAAAAAATTAAATCAATATGTACAGCTTGGCAAAAAAGAGTAAAAAATAATGGGGGCGCCACTGTGTTGTTTGTGTGGCAACCCGTTGCAACCGAATAGCATATAAACCTAATCTTGATACTTACCTGGTTTTGTTTTAGACATATATTTATTCCTATTTTATTTATGTATTATTTTTTCAATTCAATAAGTAATTCTACTTATTGATTTTAATTTTGTTTATTATGAAATGACATTATTTTGGGAATGTTGCCAACAGACAAAAAATTAGTTCCGTTTCTAGACTTTTTTGCCAAGCTGTATCTGCGCGGTGGTGTTACCTCGTAAACAGTTTGATGGATACATGACAGTTGCAACATTGCTCAAGGTGACAGACTATACATACTTATTTGTATCAAGTTTATTTATTTTATTAATTAATTATATGAAAATGTGACATACGTTTTATTTATAATTAATAAGGAAGTACTTAATAATCTATTTTATTAGTAACTTATCTGTGACTCACTTGGGCAGGCAGCTGAAAATCAGCGTCGCAGTAGCCTCGCGGCTGTAACAATATGAGCTAGCTGAGCTGCTAGCCATTTTAACACACTACATGTTTTGTACTATTAAATGTAAATCCATGCAATCCCTTTCATTGTGTACCTTTTTATTTTCTAATCGCGTATTGGATCCGGTGGTAGCATTAAAGCGCGTCCGTCGTTATTATATATACTCATGGTCCACCTAAATAATGACAATTGTTCTAACCTAATATAGACAGAACAAGTTATTTTTCACAATATAGTTAAATAATAAACTAAGACGTTAAGACTAAAATATAATTAAAATAATAACTTAAATACTTGTTTAATTTGAAAATGTATAAAATATGATAATTATAGATAATAAATAATACTAAATACTAAATTATTGTTTTGACTATTTGCAAGTGCCTGTAATAGGTTTACCTACGTAAATAAAAATGTTTTTTTTTTTTAATTTTTTTTTTATTTAATGTAGTAATTTATTGTGTGTTGAATAAATGCTTTTTCTTTCTTTCTTTTTAAGGTTAGGTTTACGTAAATAAAAATGTTTTATTTTTAATTTTATTTTGAAGTAATTTATTGTGTGTTTCATTTCTTTTTCTTTCTTTCTTTTTAACAAATGTTGTTTGAATGATTACTGTTCGTGCTCCGGAAGACATCAAAGCTTTCGCAATATGATTAGTATCGGTACTCCATTGTACAAAGGTAAGCCCATTTTTGGGTGGTAGCATGGCATCGCATCCCGTATATTATACAGGCATCCAGCTATTGTACTTCTGTGCAAAATTACATTCAAATCCGTTCTATAGTTCTATAATTGGATTACAACGAGTGAGTGATGTGCTTGTATGGATATGTGAATATGGATAGTGTGAGCTTGTATGGCAGGCTTTTATATGTGCTACGGTAGCCAGGTTTTTTTTTTATCTCTCCTATATAGAGCCACGACGCTTTTGCTACTTCACCGGGCATAAAGGCGAGCAGAGCACTAGCCTAGATAAATGGTTAAAACACTACAAACTAAGCGACCTGCGTAAGAGGGCGTATCTGGGATTTGGACCTCGGCTCAGGACGGTCGCTGACGACATTGAGGGATTATGGCTTTAAATTTTTTTTAGGGGAGTTTTGTGCAACTGTCGCTCTACTTTACAGTTTGCGGGCCTCTCGGATTTCGGGTCAACGAGGGCATCGGAAGGTTAGCAAACTAAGGGTCGGGAGGACGAGGGGGGACGCGTCGCGTTCGCGGGCGCACTCTTCTCCGGCGGGTCAGATAGAGTGGTATCTGTGTAGTGGACGGTAGCCATGCAGGCACTGGTATTATTATGAAATGAAAACCTCCTTTGTAACATACTGGAATTATTATTTTTGGCGATCAGAAGCATATGGTCGGATGTGCCATTATACGTCAGAAACGTTCATCATATGTGCCTGTATAGTAAACTGGCTTATGCTTCTAGGGGTCTAGATTTATAAATACAAATAAAAGGCGCTGGTTTACGACGGATTATTGTAGTGTGTATAGGTATACACACAAAAATATTTTTGATAGTAAAAAACCGGTCAAAAGCGTGTCAGGCTCGCACATGAAAGGGTTCCGTAGCCATGCAAATTTAAAACGCGTATTTTTTTTCATTTAATAAAATTTCATTTTGCGGCCGGCTCTATACATTTTGTTAGGACGACTGTAACTACATAAGTTAGTCGAGTTGTATCAAATTTTTTTCGGAATATTTTAGTAATATTTCAAAAGTTAAAGAGGGGGGGACGCTGTAATTTTAACTGTGTATTAGGTTATCTCGAGACTGGAGGGTTTGATCTACATAGTTTCAAGAGACCTTTGCAACGATACCCTACAAGATGGGGTTAGGCGAATTTAATTTTTTAAATTTAATTTTTCGTTGTTTGTGAGGGGGGTTTAAAATAAATTATTTTTCCATAATTTTGAAACCCAAGTTTTTGAATTCAATATACACCTCTCCAACAATTTTCGTGACAATCGGTGCAGTAACGGCGGAGTACGAGACCAAGTCTCGAGTACCAAGAGCAAAAAAGGGCAAAAAATTTGTATGGATCCCATAAATAATCCTTTAAATTTTTAGATTAAAAATACATCATCTGTAAAAAAATTAACTGTCTTGCCATCGCGGTTCTTGAGATACAGCCTAGTGAAAGACAGGTGACGTAATACGTAATAGTGTCCCGTTTTTACCCTTCGGGTACGGAACCCTACATTTGACAAATAAAAAAGTCAAAAAAATGTTCTTAAAAAGAGGTTTGGTTCGTAACAAAAGGGTACGTACTAAGTTGTTTGACGAGTTTTTTATATGAAGAACTCAAATCACTTAACAAAGCAAGTCGTTTAATATGAAATAACATATTTATATACAGGGTGTCCCAAAAGTTTAAGTAGCTGGGAAAGGGGGTGACAGGGGTGGACACAATGGTCACTAGAAAAATAAAAAAAAAATCCGCTCTGGGTATTTAAAAAAAAATGGCATTTTTTTTAAAACTTAATATTTTACACCTTGTTATTTTTGATGTTGATGTTGATGACCTTGTTGTTATTGAAGATTACATAACAGCATTTTTTTTAAAATACAGCCATATTTGTAGGTACAGTTAGCACAAGGTGTAACATTTTTAGTCTTTTAAAAAATGCCATTTAACAATTTAAACACCCAGAGGGAATTTTTTATATTTTTCTGGTGACCCTTGTGACCATCCCTATCACCCCCCTTACCAGCTACGTAATCTTTTGGGACACCCTGTATATATTTACATATTCATATCAATATAATCACAGTACGCACGTCATTACATAATTTACTTATTGATCTCATTTCAAACGACTCGATTACTTTCCTAAAAGGCGAACCTTTTATTAAATAATTCGAGTCGTTAAAACCACTTGCTTTGTTAAATGATTTGAGTTCTTTATATAAAAGACTTGTGAAATAACTTACATTCACCTTTTAGTACATAATTCGAATGGTATTGATTCGTGTCTTTTCTAATCATTATTAACAAGCCTCAAGTCATATTTTTGGAGTCGAGTCAAGTCTTAACTTTAAATGTTTAAATATCGAGTCGAGTCGAGTCGAGTCGAGTCTTTCGAGTCCTTCAATATATAAACAAAAGGATATGCAGAACAAAATTTTGAACCACATGTTGTTTCCTATATAATTTACTCCGCTAACTTATTCCAGCCGGTGGTTTACAACACAGTAAATATTCCGAGCAAATGAAGTAATCAGTGACGTAATCTCAGCACACAATGGTGACGTCACATACACACGTCATTATTAAATTTTGCCGACGTCCCGCGGCTTGAGTGTAGTCAGTAGCGGTTGAAGGAAACATGACGAAGACGATATATCACGAATAACATTCATCTTATAGCTCTATGACATAGAGCTATAAGATGAATGTTATTCGTGATACATCGTCTTCCTACCCTAAGGTAGGAAATAGTTTTCTGAGGCAAATGAAGCGAAGATATAGTGAGTACCACGTATTGACAGTACCTAACTAAAATAATAATAAGGACAATCAAGTTTTTCAAAATGCCAGTCATCCCGTGACCACGATCGATGTAATTACTGTCGAAACTTTTCGAAATAATAAAAATCATCATTATCATCATCATCAGCCCGTAAAACGTCCACTGCTAAACATGCGCCATCTCCCGGGGGAGGGTATTTATCATAGTCACCACGCTTAGCAGGCGGGTTGGTGACCGCATTATTATGTTGTATGTAAATAATATATATGCTGCCCTTTCCTTGATAACGATTAATAATAAAGATAGAATATCTTAATCTTATCTTTACCTTTAATATTTAGCGATATTATTTATTCACAAATAAAATCTTGTCGAGCCAATCTTGATGCGTTTATAGGAAAATTTAAATTTATTAGGCACTCAGATTTATTATCACAGATGTAACTAAAATTCTATATCCTTAAAGATTGGGATGAACTAGGTAAAAATATTTGATTTGATTTTTTTATTTATTGAAAATTCTAATTGATTTTAGGGTTCAGTACACAAACGGGAAAAATGTGACAGTATTACTAAGACTCCACTGTTTTTCTATCTGTCACCAGGGTGTAACACATGAACTGTAACATTATTATGTATTTCTGTAGTCGATATAACAAAAATAACATTTTCATACTAAACTAAAATATCAACACACACTTGGCCAGTTTATTTGAAATTCATATTTATATTGTCAGGTTGTCGATACATTTAAGTAAAGGTGCACTTACTTTCAGTATTCTTTGTGTCCTCATTGTTGTTAGCGTCGCTCTCGCTGTCCGGCTTCGGTTTTCCTGTACAATACAATATTGAATGGGTATAGTTTTACTATAATAACACAAAAGATGTAAGTCACTTGTAAAAATAAAATAAATCATCATAGATGGATATACAAACTCTTTAATGTACACTTATAAGAACAGAACATAGAAAAGTTACAAACTAAACTCTATGCAGATTCGGTAATTGGTGGCCTTAGGGAGCGTTAAAGTATTACGTAACGCAATTTGGGGGGAGGGGGCCTCGTAAAATGTTACGATGCGTTACAGGGGCGGGAGGGGGTCTTTCTTACAACTCGTTACGTAACATTGTTTTCTATAAAATTAGGGAATTAAAACTCTCAAACCAAAACCAAACAAAATAAAAGCCATTTTTTTTTAAATATACAAAATATGCAGGTGTTGCCAATTAAAATTTATTTTGTTTTATTTAGTAGATTAAAACTATACCAAGTGTAAAAACTATTACATAACTTTCTACGACTTTAGGGTAAAAATTATCACTTGAGTGTTACGTAACGTTTAGAGACGGGGAGGGGGGGTCCAGAAAAACGGTACGGTGCGTTACGATGGGGGGGAGGGGGGGTCTAAAATCTTCAAAAATTGCGTTACGTAATACATAATACATTTTGCGATAAGGGAGCGTTCAACGCTCCCTTATCACAAAATGTGATCTCTTCCAGGCAACCGATGACGGAGTCAAACAAAAGAGTTTGAGAGAGGTGTAGTGTTATTAAAGAAGAAATAATCATTATCCAGCACATCGTATAATGCTGGACAAAGGTCTCCTCCCGAGGGAAGGTTATACCATAGTCACCACCATTACGTCACCAGTACTATGTTACACACAGGGAAACTGTCACAGAATTTATGTACAAAAAAATGAAAACATTCAACATAATTTTAGGCTGGAGCTCTGTTCACCTTTCATCATCATCATCAACAGCCCGTTTACGTCCACTGCAGAACATGGGCCTCCTCTTAACAGACCTTGTCAAGCCAGGATCGTAGAGGGATATTGCCATAATCACCACGCTTGGCAGACGGATTGGTGATCGCAGTAAGATGTAAACCTTGAGCTAATAGATGCTGCTGCCCATCCATTAGCCATATGTCCCTTAGTCGCCTTTTACGACACCCATGGAAAGACATGGGGTGGTCTATTCTAAGCCGGAAACCACACGGCAACCTTTATGCCCGATGAAGTAGTAAAAGCCTCCTGGTTAACAACATAATGTATGCCCGAAAAATCATAAAATCAAACATTTTGGAATTATTTAAAACTAGCGACCCGCCATCTTCTCACGGGTGTAATGCTCATGTATTACTACATAGTATAAAACAAAGTCGCTTTCTCTGTCCCTTTATCCCTATATCCCTATGTATGCTTAAATCTATAAAACTACGCAACGGATTTTGATGCGGTTTTTTTTAATAGATAGAGGGATTTAAGAGGAAGGTATAATACATCAGCATTGTACCCGTGCGGAGCCTGGGCGGGTCGCTAGTTATACAAATAAACGCATCAAAACCTATGCGTAGTTTTAAAGATCTAAGCGTACATAGGGATAGACAGACAGCCAATTTTTTTATATACTATGTAGTGAAGTAATAGTTTCCGTTTGATATTGTGACGTGTTAGAAATTTTGAAAAGTTGGATCCGTTTGGTTGTATTGTCTCCAATGGTACCAGCTACCATTATGAAAGTAATACTTAATTAACTACAAACCTTGGGCAGCGTCTACTAATATCTGTATAAAATCAGGTCGTGGCGGCACCAAGTTGTCGCGACGAGCCTTCAACGCAGACTTGAACAGTTGTGAAAACTGCTCGGCATCTTTTGTAGGAATAATCTTCACATTCAGTAGCTGTTAATTAAATAAAATTGATTTTTTTTTATTTATCCGGCATTTTGACATTGATTACACCAGTCGTAGTCACGATTGGATTCAAACATGATAAGATGTCAACTAATTAAAAACCGGCCAAGTGCGAGTCGGACTCTCGCACGAAGGGTTCCGTACTAGTTGCAAGTGCCTACCTATTTTTTATATCAAGAATACAACAAGTAACATAGTATAAAAGTTCTTGTAGTTCGTTGTAACTTTGATCGATGTTAATAATAGTTGATTGAATGAAGGGTAAATTGCGGTTTACGACGCATTAAAAAAAAACTACTTACTTGATCTCGTTCAAACCAATTTTCGGTGGAACTTTGCATGGTTATGTACATCATATATTTTTTTTAGTTTTATCATTCTCTTATTTTAGAAGTTACAGGGGGAGGGGACACACATTTTACCACTTTGGAATTGTCTCTCGCGCAAACTGTTCAGTTTAGAAAAAAATAACATTAGAAACCTCAACATCATTTTGGAAGACCTATTCATAGACACGTACGGGTTCGATGAAAAAAAAATTGTTGAGTTTCAGTTCCATGTATGGGGAACCCCAAAATTTATTGTTTTTTTTTCTATTTTTGTGTGAAAATCATAATGCGGTTCACAAAATACATCTACTTGCCAAGTTTCAACATTATAGTTCTTATAGTTTCGGAAAGAAGTGGCTGTGACATACGGACGGACAGACAGACAGACAGACAGACATGACGAATCTATAAGGGTTCCGTTTTTTGCCATTTGGCTACGGAACCCTAAAAAGGTAAATAGCCTTCAAATTGTACAGCGATTAAGACTTGTGTCTACTCTATTAAGGGCCAATTTTCAATAGCCGATATGGCCGATGTCAATAGACAGATAAACATAATCATTTATTTAGACGTCGACTGCTGATCATGGCCGCCTCCCGAGGGAGGGTTTAAATATTATAATGTAACACACAAGGAAACGCTTCAAGCCGTTCCCTGGTATAGTACCTATTCATATATGATATGATGATATAGCAACAGGGACTAACAGCTTAATGTGCTCGTTGGTTGAGGGTCACCTTCGGTAACTCGGAAATAAATTTTAAGATTCTTAAGATATTAAGATCATCTGGCGTGGGGTTCGAACCCACGACCACTGAGATTTATACCGCTACGTCAAAGGTTGTCATAATTTAATTAATGTTTTCCTTTATTTTGGGGTTATTTAACAATTAAATAATCCTTGCCTAGATCATCTATAATGTAACATCTTAAGTTTCGGGTGATTAAGGAAACGCTAACCGTAATTAATAAAGAAACTGAGCATTTAAATGCGACCCCTTAAGTAATTATAATTTTGCCATGTCAGCAAACTCTACCTTCATAATATTCTTCATGTTCTCATATCCGAAGAACTTCATGACTTGCGTCGTGTCTTGTACCACGGCCTTCTTGCCGAGCCGGTAGATCACGTTGGAGGGGTCTTTCAGCGAGTCTACGGCGAAACCAAACGCGCAAGACGCTATCACGTCATTCACGTACGACATTGTAATCTGTAAACAATTAGAGTTATGATAAATGAAGCCGTAGCCCAATGACTAGGGGCGTCGGACTTGTGATCTTATGGTCGCCGGTTCGATCTCCACCCATTGCACTGCCGACGTGAACCCACTCGTAACGCAAGCATTTTAGCTTAGCATGAGGGGTTAACAAGAATATTAGTAGACTGCAAAACTCTGCTAGTAATCTTTCAAAATATATATGCGTCACAGGTAAAGTAATAAATCCGGATATAATATATACTATCCAGCTATTATTTATAATTATTTGACTGCACCGGTGGCTCAGTGGTTACGAGAGTTGCCTCTGAGACCTGGTGTTCTAGGTTCGATTCCCACCCGGGACAATTATTTGTGTGAACCACAAATAGTTGTTCTGAGTCTGGGTGTTCTGTGTGTCCGTGAAATAAATGTTTGTAAAGTCCCCCGCGACACAGGGATTTATTTCCCTAGTGCGGGAGTTGTCTTTTTAAAAGTGCAAAAGTGAAGTGATATCTACTCAATTTAGACAGTGATAAATGACACAGAATTAATTACTAGCAATTTTATATAATATCTTTGTAGACTTGGATAAAGTAATAAAAATTGTAGGTATATGTGAAGACTGTTGTAACAGAACAAAAAAACTTCATTTTCAATAAGTCCGGTTGAACCCCATTGGTTTAGGTTTAGCATTTTCTTTTCCACCTGAAACCTCGTTTTCTGGTGACATATACAAGTATTTGTATCAGTCTTTAAAGACTAATATGATAAAATATTCAAAATCGTCTGACATGAATTAACGGAAATAACAATACATCCCTTCTGTCTCCTGAGATCATTACTTTGGCTAACTTGGGCCCGCAATTACGAATTATATCCGGATAAAGTGATTAATTTATCACATAGTCTAGACACTTTAGTTATTATATATAATGACCAGTCATTATGTATAATAGCTATTTAATCACAATGACGTCACGGTAGATGCAGCTCGCTTCCAACCGCAATAACTGGAGATCTATGAGGGCTGAAATTATGATGATGATGTTGAAAGACGTCCGATTAGTGGGCAATGGGTAGGATAGTTAAAGTGCCTCCAAAATAAAGACCATCCTTTTAACAGGAGATAATATAATGTAGGTATACTGATTACGTTTACACATAGTTTTTTTTAAGTCATACCCCAATACTGTGCTATGCTTGTCGTATGGTCAGGGGTATTTTAACATAGAGGTGAGAGAGCCTCTTCTCATAACTTAATTACGTATTATAAAACATTTTTTTTTATAGAAATAGTTTTTTTTTCAGACTAATTTATTTAGTTAGCCACGAGTATTTTTCTACTTCACCAGGCATAAAGGTGAGCAGAGCTCCAGCCATATCAATAGAAAAGTATATCATTTCACAGAAATTTCTTCAGGAACATAATTATTATAGTTACATGATAATAGTATCATGTGTATATAATAATTATGTACCTGAAGATTTTTTTGTAAGTTTTACGTCATCCCTATAACGTGAGATGGTCAGTGGCGTAGCTAGGTGGGCAAGGGCCCCGGTGCATAGCTTCAAGAGTTAGCGAGTTGGCTGCCCCGCTCTTTTCAAGCTTAGGTTAGAGGGCCCCCTGAGGTCCGAGGCCCTGGTGCACTGCACCACCTGGCCCTACGATAGCTACGCCACTGGAGATAGTTCACGTTAAAGGGATAACGTACAATATAATCTTGTATAATCTTTCGAGCACCAACCCGCCTGTCCCGTCAAACAATTGCAAACCATCCGCCGTGAAACTTGAAAGACCAAAAGTCTTAAGACGTTACAAAGACTAATCATGAATATATAGACCAGGGTAGAAGCCTTTAAAAATAATGAAAAGTGAAAAAAAATTATAATAGAATGAAACCCATTAGAAAAGGAGGGAAATATGATAAAAATGAAAGGAAAAATAATTTACGGGCGATCTGAGGTTGGGAAGGGGATGGGGGTGAGTTTTTAAGGGTAAAAAACGGTTTTACTCGATTTCCGGCAAAACTAAAAGTCCTATCGAAAAAAGTCAAATGGAAAAGTTGTAGATAATAAAAAGATCTAAAACTTTTGTATTTACACTTTTTTCACATAACCTCAAAATTTATATGAAAAATTCAAAAAACCAAGTTTTTGGTTTTTTATTTTTATCTTTTACAATTTTTTTTTTTTTTAACGAAATTTTGTGAAAACTTACCTTTTTATGTCCCAAATACGCTGTAATTTATTTAATTAAAAATATTTATTTTTTCACCTTATTTTGAATTAATATCGAAAAAACACCCTAATTTTCAATCGAAAATTCACCCGTCAAAATATCAGCTTTTTTCAAAAAGTTGGTGTGGTTTCTGTTCGTTGAAATCTCTACTTTCCGATGGTGAAAAAAAAATATATGTTACTATGGTAAATCTTCTCAGAAAACGCAAAAATTATAAAAAAAACTTGAATTTGAAATTTTTTTTTTAATTATTATAAATAATTTTGAGCTATTTATTAAAATTTAGACTTTAATTACTCGAAAAACGTTAGATTACATGTGACGTTGATAACAAAAAAATTGCAAATAAAAATATACTACTATAATTAACAAACAAATAAGTTAATTAAATTAATATTTAATAAGACATCTACAATATTTGGAGAAAGTTGTCTAATTTTCTTTAAATAATATGCGTAGATGCTTATTTATAACTATTTTGAGATAAATTATATATATACCTGAGTAGATATACCTGAGTGACCTACGAAAAATTGTAGCCCATCAAAAGGTATTTCGTGGAGAAGTGGGGAAGGGGCTAGGCGGGTCTGGGTCTTACTACATACATACCTACTATTATATACTATATATTTCGTAGCAGCTGTTACAACCGCTAGCCTAACCAGTATTCGAAATACAGTACAGTATACAACATCGTTTATAAAAATACACGTGCACGCTGAGTTTCTTGAAGATAATTGTGACAAGTTTACTTAAAAAAACAATAAAACTTTTCGAATCTGCATAGGAAGGTAAATACTATCTCTATTTTTATCTGTATCAATCAACTCAACCATAAAAATAGTAATATTTTCTTAAAAAAATAGTATGCTTAACTTAACATAAGCTAAAGATTGAAATTAAATGATATTTTAGTACAAGATAAAAAAATAATTATCTCCTTAATTTTGCACAAACAAATTTAGTTAATCCCATGAAAAAAAATATATTTCAAAATCTATAAAAAATATATTTAAAATCTATAAAAAATATATAAAATATATATCGTAAATATATTTCTAATAAAACAAACTTTTGGCCGATTTTCATATATATTTTATACTTTTTTATAGATTTATAATATATTATTTATACATTTTGACATTGATTTCTTTAATATTTTTTTTTTCATGGGAGTTTATTCACGATTAAATAGTGAAGACATTATTAATTCGATTTTGTCTTTTCAGATTATCAGTATGGATGAATCTGTTTGTATCATTTGCAATAAGGCAGATGATAAGCAAGTGTATGCAATAAAAAAGCAGCTTTGAATCGTTTAGTGGTATCCAGCAAAAAAAGAATCGACAATAAATACAAAAAATTTGAGACTTTGACATCAGCTTTTATTCATCGAAGTTGTCAAAGTCAATATAATGACGAGACCGTGTCAATATAATAATATAATTTTTTAGATTAAATTATTTATAATAATTAAAAAAAATTTTTTGAATTCAAGTTTTTTTTGAATTTTTGCATTTTCTGAGCAGATTTACCATAGTAACATATATTTTTTTTTTACCATCGGAAAGTAGAGATTCCAACGAACAGAAACCACACCAACTTTTTGAAAAAAGCTGATATTTTGACGGGTGAATTTTCGATTGAAAATTAGGGTGTTTTTTCGATATTAATTCAAAATAAGGTGAAAAAATAAATATTTTTAATTAAATAAATTACAGCGTATTTGGGACATAAAAAGGTAAGTTTTCACAAAATTTCGTTAAAAAAAAAAATTTTTTGTAAAAGATAAAAATAAAAAACCAAAAACTTGGTTTTTTGAATTTTTCACATAAATTTTGAGGTTATGTGAAAAAAGTGTAAATACAAAAGTTTTAGATCTTTTTATTATCTACAACTTTTCCATTTGACTTTTTTCGATAGGACTTTTAGTTTTGCCGGAAATCGAGAAAAACCGTTTTTTACCCTTAAAAACTCACCCCCATCCCCTTCCCAACCTCAGATCGCCCGTAAATTATTTTTCCTTTCATTTTTATCATATTTCCCTCCTTTTCTAATGGGTTTCATCCTATTATGATTTTTTTTGGTTTTAAAAATTATCGACCCTGGACTAATAATAAAACTTACTTTCTACTTTGCACAGCAGGTAAGCATTGCCATTCAACGTGGTAATGCTGCCAGCATTCTGGGAACCTTGCCAAGTAGAATAGATTTAGAAGTTAGTTTTATTTTTAATTAGTTACTTTTAGTTTGTATTTTATTCATGTTTGACAATAAATAATTCAATTCATAAAACTTACATTATTTAAATCCATTATTTCTTCACCAGAGATCTTCTCCTTCAAGTATTTGACAACGGCTTCTGCACTCTCCGCCATAAGGGGCGCCATGCTGCGGCACCGGGCGCCAGAAAACGCGGGAGACAGTGCCACTCGCATCGAGCGCCATCTTGAACCTGACACATCAATATTACATGGTTATGTTTAAACATTTATTCCTAAATCTGTTGCTAGGCGTAAAACTCGAGAAGAGTTTCACTGGTTTGAGTGATTTCTTTAAGTCAGCGTTTTTCAAACGGGGGTACACGCATCCTTAGGACAGTGTTTTTCGATCGAATAGATATCGCGACCCCTTTACATGTTAAAACATTCTGGCGACCCCCTTGTGCCATAGATTAATAAGTAATGACAATGTTTTTTTTTTAATAAGCCGCGAGAGTTTCAAAAATAAGCCGTCATGTAAGATGGCACTGCTTATTACTGGCGACCCCCCCAGTGTGGCCCCCATTCAACAATCGGGGGTTCGCAGAAAGATTTACGCAATGGTGGTTGAATTACTGATAGGTTCATGCACACTTGTCGGCGGGAACAGGGAATGGGGGTCTAGTAGTTTGCCTTCATCTGGAAACTTTAAAACGGGTACATGGAGCCAAAAGTTTGAGAAGCCCTACTTTAAGTAAAGTAAACGTAAATAAAAATATATAGATACAAAAGAAATTCCGTATTATTATTAAAATGTACAAAGCGCGGTCTTATCGCTGCTACGACCTCTTCCAGACAACTTAAGCACGAACTTGTTAGAAAGAAATCAGAGTTGGGGTTGTAAATATTTATATACATATATAAATGTATTTGTAATAACTAAGTAATTATACACATTAACCATCTCATATCTCATTCTCATAGCCTTAGCGATGCACTGAGCCATGGTCTTAGCCCATTAATGGTGCCCTCAAGCGTAAAAATATTGTTAAAAAACGGGCCCCCTATCTATAGAGCTCAATTATAATAAGATTTAAATTGAAGAATGAAATATTTTTATTTCCATACCTATGACGTGATACTTGACTTGACAGACAGATCATTAGCTAATCCGAAATAGATTTTAATTGCCATATTTTGTATTTAATATTAATGAGTATAATTGACAAGTGCAAGTGTATTTTAAATACATGTATGCTGAATAAATATCGTTTAGTTCATCTTCATCAACCCATAATAACGTCCACTGCTGAACATGGGCCTCGTCCCGTTAAAAGAATTTTGCCGTATTTAACACCCTTGATAGGCGGGTTGGTGACGGCATTATTATGTTTCAAATTCAAATTCATATTATATTCTTAAATTGTATCAGACCTGTTTTCCTTTTCAACGACCAAAACATATTTTGAATTCTACTTTTTATATTTCTCATTAGTTAAACACTTATTCTCGTATATTTATTTTTAATTAACTTTGTAAACAACATTAAATATGAGAAGTTATATCATGCTATATTTTCCTCAACTCTATTTATACAGAAATAACATTAATTACAAGTAAATACAAAATTCAGTAATACAATTTTATAATAACAGTAGGTATATCGTTATTTCATTAGTATTTTCATATCGTAAACACCGTCGGCCTCGGGGCGTCCTAGATGACCCGGACGACGAGATAACCATCTACCAACTAGCAGTAAAAATACTGCAAGAAACTAGCACCACTACACAGATATCACTCTATCCGACCCTTCGGAGAAGAGCGCGCCGTGACGTGTCCCCCTTTGTCCTCCCGACCCTTAGTTTGCAAAGAACCATCCGATGCCCTCCTAGACCCGAAGTCCGAGAGGCCCGCGAACTGAAAAGTAGAGCGACAGTTGCACAAAACCCCCTAAAATACTAAAAGTAATAATCCCTCAATCTCATCGCCAGCGACCGCCCTGAGCCAAGGCCCAAGCCCCACAGGAGGCGCCCTCTTGAGCAGGTTGCATAGTTTGTAGTTCTTAAACCATTTATTAAGGCTGGAGCTATGCTCGCCTTTATGCCCGGTGAAGTAGCAAAAGCCTCGTGGCTAACTACGTATTCCGAAAAAAAAGTATTTACATAATGCTATGGTATATTTTGCGTATAACATTATAATTTAAAGTATTCGAGTGAACTTTGGTCACTTTGAACAACTGAACGCAAAATGAACTATTGAACATGTATAAAATATCATCAGCATCATCAGCCCGTATAACCACTGCTGCACGTGGGCCTCCTCCCGAAAGAGGGTATTTGCCAAAATCACCACGCTTGGCAGGCGGATTGGTGACCGCAGTATTATGTAGTAATACACAAGGAATCGCTGCTGCCCGTTCCCTGATATACGATTATTATAGATGATGTTATAACAATCGGGACCAACGGCTTAACGTGCTTTCCGAGCCACGGAGGGTAGTCCCTCAACCAACCCAGACCCGGCAAGAAATCTTTGAATTTACACAAAGATTTCCTGTCCAGCGTGGGGATCGAACCCACGACCTCCGAGACTTAAAGCGAGACGAACCGCTACGCTACGGAGGTGTCTAAAATATACTTGATGATAATCTTGATAACCGAACTGAACACAGTACGGCTGACACTGATAGTATAATTAAGTTTTCGTACATCACATACTAAAGATTATCTACTTAAGATTATCTCAGTTTCATTCATTCTAAGGAAAACGAAAGTTGCTGACATAGATCAGCGTATTAGCAAGCTGAAGTGGTAATGGGCGGGGCATATAGCTCGAAAAACTGATTCGGCACAGATTCAGCAGAAATGTCTAATAGAAAGAAAGGTCGAAGGGAACCAAGTAGATGTAGACCACAATCAATCGTTCACCCTACGAGGTTGTCTAAAAATGACAGGGGTTTGTTGATTATTAAGGCGCTGTACCTAGTCAAAATAGGCTTCACAAAACAGTTTTTTAGCCAAATGTTTACATTTTAGAGCAGCTAAAAAATATATGTTAATCTTGATCATATTTATGGGGGGACCATTGTGTTCAAAATACGTTTTCGGTAAATTTTCTCGATAAAAAAAAACCATAAAATAACCATTTAAATTGAAATTGTAGCAATTGTAACTGTATTATTTATAAACAAATCTTGATAATATTAATAACAGTGATGTAATATATAATAATAAAGGAAACTGTTGTTTTTATTTATCGATTGGAATAAGATATTTGCAAGGATTAATGTATTTAATAACTCGAACGAGTCGAACGAAACGTTGCGCCATCGCGGCGTCTCTTCGCTTCTCTTTCATTTCTACGCGGAGCAACATTGACAAAACTAATACATAAAAGTCGTCTATTCACCGCGCCTTAACATATTTTTACAATTGTTTCTTCCGGTTAATCTCAGCAATGGCTGGACTGTATGTGACGGGACTTTTCCACGAGGATTTCACAGTTCGTTTTATAAGGTACTTAGAAAATATAGGCTGGTTTTTATTACGTCTGCATGTTTATTTTGCCTAATCTCCAATACGGAAGTACCGATTTAGATAGGACTTTCATTGTTAGATAGCTGATAAAATCTATATCTTCCGTAGACGAATCGCGGGCAGTATCTAGTTAACTATAAATCTATGCTTTTGTCTTATTTCCTTTTACACTCCTCCAAGATTATAAAAGAACTAACTGCCGCGCGTGGAATTAACCGCGCAGTTCCCGTTCCCGTGGGAACTTCATAATAAAATATTATAACCTATAGCCTTCCTCGGTAAAAGGGCTATCTTATACTGAAAGATCCCTTATGTTTCCCTTATGTTTCACCCTTATGTTGTAGACATTCCTTCAATACGCACGAAGCGATTTGCTTCTTCTTTCATAATGCGGACGGCTAAGGAGTGGAATTCTCTGCCGGGGTCAGTTTTTCCGGAACGCTATAATCTGGACATCTTTAAAGCTAAAGTGAACAGACACTTTCTAGGCACGCGTGTATCATCTTAGGCCTTATCTTCGCCTGCCATCAAGCGAGATTATGGTCAAACGTAAGTCTATATTTAATTTAAAAAAAAAATAAAAGATTTTTCAAATCGGTCCTGTATTTCCTGAAATGAGCGCGTTCATGTTCAGTTCATGCTAACAAACAAGTATTTCAGTATTATAAATTTGTATTGATATACAGGGTGTCCGGTAATTAATGGATAACCTTAAAATGGGTCATGGTAAAACTAATGGCCATTCAGAACAAAAATACAAATAAAAAAAAATACAGTTGGTACCAAAGATATTATTTTTTTAATAATAATCGGTGTTTTTTGTTACCATATTTCACATTTTCATACACCACGGCCACAAATTAAGGAATTCTATCGGTTTTTTTTGTTATAGTAATTTACGTTAACTAAGCTGATAGATAGGCAATAAATAGTATGACTATTATTACACGGTTTTTTTTTTAAACAATTTGAATGTTTGTTCTGGGGAAAATTTGTGAAAAATATTCCATTTGACAAAGTTTGAGCAACCGTAACTTTAAAAAAAAGTATCGAGACACAAGTGACCAATTATTTTAAAATATTATGTGCTTCAAGCCAATTTCAAAATGGTATCATTCATTATTGTATCTAATGTAAATTCTGAATTATTGCTATTAGTGTAGAAAATGTGTGAATTTTGGATAAACAACAAAATTTGCAATATTGGAATATTTATTTACATTGAATGTACCTGACCATTCGGGGTTAATAAAAACATTAATAGACGTAAGTAATGAATAGTAATAATTAAATAAAGTCTCTTTAAAACCAGAAATATTTTAACAAATACAAATTGGCTTTGCAATAAATGTCGTGTGTGTAAGTCGTGTGACCGCCATACTAGCTACCTGCGCGCACCCTGCACCACCCGTCTTTTGTTCATGTTAGACAAAGAGGATATGAGTTGGATGAGTGCGAGCGAGATAGTAAATGTAAAAAAACCGGTAGGGGACTAACAGAACTTACAGGAACAGGGACTTAGACTTAATGCGTCACTCGACTTGCTCGACTTCGCATGTGTTTATTTCGTTTCCGGTTGCAATTGTTGCTAGTTACTGTGAATCAGTGTTAAAACGACGACCTGACTATTTTACTGGACTATTCGTTTTGTTTACCGATTTGGACTTGTTTTGTGTGGTGATACTTGCGACGACTTGGCTTGTAACTGGATTGTTTATTTTGTGAATCAACATGCCACGTGTTGAGTATACGCCACAAGAATATGCAAACATGCATTTTATTTATGGGGAATGCAGAGGCAATGGAAACGCAGCCGCAGCTCTTTATAGGGAAAGATACCCTAATGCGCGTCATCCAGATTACCGCGTATTTATAAGAGTCCACGGTTGTTACTCAGAAGGAAGAATCCCTGGTACTGGTGTTGGTGGTACTAGTGGTGGAAGAAGCACTCGTGCTGATGTAGAAGACGTGGTACTTGAGGAAATTGCGCAAGATCCTTCAATTTCTACGCGATCAATAGCTCGACGCACGGGTATAGGGAAATCGACTGTGCATGATATCTTAAAAAAGAACAAATTTCACCCGTTCCACGTTACGCGCGTGCAGACCCTTCAACCAAGAGATTATAATGCAAGATTGCGTTTCTGCCGAAAAATGCTGGGGAAGATGGAAGCAGACCCGCAGTTTTTTAATAAAATTCTATGGAGTGATGAATCAACATTGAAAAGAGATGGCTACATGAATTTACACAATCTCCATAGCTGGCAACTAACGAACCCTCGTGCTATGCGTGAAGACAGGTCACAGTACCAATTTAAAATAAATTATTGGACTGGAATATTAAACGGAAAAATAATAGGCCCATTTGAATTACCGGGGAACCTAACTGGCCAAAGTTATTTAGAATTCCTTGAAAATGATCTTCCAAACTTATTGCAAGAGGTGCCCGAGGTGGAGAGAGAATCATATTGGTTGCAAAATGACGGCTGTCCTGCGCATTATGCTGTATCTGTTCGTGCATACTTAAATAGAACATACCCAAACAGATGGATTGGCCGCCTGGGGCCAATTTTGTGGCCCCCACGTTCACCAGATCTAAATCCACTTGATTTTTTTTACTGGGGCTGTCTTAAGGAAGAAGTTTACGCAAAGCCGATCCGTTCCTTGGAAGATTTACGTAGCCGTGTCCGGGCAGCCGCATCGAAAATAAGCGATCGACGCTATACGCGACTGCTCAGGAGAGCATTCATTCGTAGATGTAGAGCCTGTATCAGAGTGGGTGGCAGACAATTTGAACATTTATTGTAATTAATAACGAATACAGTTTTACTAATGTCAAATGTTGTTTTTTATTAAAATCCAATGGTCAGGTACATTCAATGTAAATAAATATTCCAATATTGCAAATTTTGATGTTTATCCAAAATTCACACCTTTTCTACACAAATAGCCATAATTCAGAATTTACATTAGATACAATAATGAATGATACCATTTTGAAATTGGCTTGAAGCACATAATATTTTAAAATAATTGGTCACTTGTGTCTGGATACTTTTTTTTTAAGTTACGGTTGCTCAAACTTTGTCAAATAGAATATTTTTCACAAATTTTCTCCAGAACAAACATTCAAGTTGTTTAAAAAAAAACCGTGTAATAGTAGTCATACTATTTATTACCTATCTATCAGCTCAGTTAACGTAAATTACTATAACAAAAAAAAACCGATAGAATTCCTTAATTTGTGGCCGTGGTGTATAAAAATGTGAAATAAGGTAACAAAAAACACCGATTATTATTAAAAAAATCATATCTTTGGTACCAACTGTATTTTTTTTATTTGTATTTTTTTTCTGAATGGTCATTAGTTTTACCATTACCCATTTTAAGGTTATCCATTAATTACCGGACACCCTGTATAACGATTATGAAGGTGTTTTTTTTTTAACTTTTTAACTGAAAGATCCATGTAACGTAATTTTACTTAAGGCGCAACGTTCGCACTTTAAGTATTTATTGATAAATATGTCGGAATATGGGATTTTTACCTGTTATTCTAAAATGACCAATCAATGTGTGTTACCAGTGATGACATATGGATCTGAGACGTGGTCTCCTACTGTGTGCCTCATAAGAAAGCTCAAAGTCGCTCAGCGAGCTATGGAAAGAGCTATGCTCGGCGTTTCCCTGCGTGATCGAATCAGAAATGAAGAGATCCGCAGGAAAACGAAGGTAACTGACATAGCTCAACGGATTAGCATGCTGAAGTGGCAATGGGCAAGACACATAGCTCGAAGAACTGACGGCCGATGGAGCAAAAAGTTTCTCGAGTGGAGACCACGAACTGGCAAGCGCAGCGTAGGACGACCGCCTGCACGATGAACCGACGACCTCATAAAGGTCGCGGGGAGTCGGTGGATGAAAGCCGCTAGCGATCGTTCCCGCTGGATAGGAGAGGGAGTCCTATGTTCAGCAATGGACTACAACATGCTGATGATGATGATAATGATTCTAAAATGATTGTTTATTTCGCGAATGTAAAAAACAACAACGGGCCTATTGTTAATAAGCCATAACAGTTGCTTTAATAGACCAAGGAATTTCAATACAATGATAAAAGTATAAAATTTAGATTTCAGATTAAGATCAGAGAACAAGGCTTTCTATATGTTTTTGTCATAATGATGATTTAACATTGGTCTGTTATGGCCACTTACTTTCGCAAAATAAATAATCTTTAAATATTATATATCAGATAAGAAATTTCACTTTCCGACAATTTCTCCGTTACTCACGTGCGAATGTTGCACCTTAAGTTAGCAGAATCGAGTCCCACCTTCGTTTGTTTATTACATTTGTCAGCTATGACAAAAAGGTCCAAAACAAATTACTGAACATTCCGCCTGCCAAATTCAGATACATTTCCGATAAAAGGCTTTGCGTATTAAATATTAATTTGATACGAAGTGGCATTCAATATTTATGAAGAAAAAAAGGAGAAAAAAAACACATTTTTTATGAAAATATGATATCTTGGAGTCGGGAAAAAATTATTATAATCCAATCACATTAGCAATCTTCACTATAGGCCTTATGAACAGGCTCAGAGTCGCTCAACAATTTATAGAGAGGGCTATGGTCGGGGTTTCTTTACGAGATCGAATAAAAAATGAAGAGATACGCAGAAGAACGCGGGTTACCGACATAGCCGAACGGATTAGTTCGTTGAAGTGGCGATGGGCAGGTCATATAGCACGGAGAACAGATGGCCGTTGGGGCCGAAAAGTTCTCGAATGGAGACCGCGGATCGGCAAGCGTAGCGTAGGACGTTCACCTATTAGATGGACGGATGATCTGGTTAAGGCCGCGGGATCACGGTGGATGCAGGCCGCTTCCTACCGCAACAACTGGAGATCTATGAGGGAGGTCTATGTCCAGCAGTGGACATCTTACGGCTGAAATGGTGATGCTGATGATGATTAGAAATCCATCTCGGAATGAGAGACGATAAGCTAAATTATTTAAAATTTGTTTCAAGTCTTCTAACCTTGTAGAGGAACGGTTGGTGGTGTTCCTTCACAAAAATGAAGATTTTAAAATATTATTGTATGTTATATATTAGTATAGATATTATTCTATTATCTATACTAATATATAAAGCAGAAGAGTTTGTTTGTTTGCTTGAACGCACTTATTTCAGCAACTACTACTGGTCTCGATTTGAAAAATGATTTTAACTATACTTATCAATAGTTTTATATTCATTTGTATTACTTCTCTGTCTGGGTTGCCTGCAAGAGATATAGTCTGGTCCGCCCGCGATTTGTCACTCGGACAAGAACTAAGCCAGACTACCCGCTTTTAGCGCTATTTTCAGGGCTCCGTCAAAATTATAAATATAATAGATACAGTTCCGAGAGGCAGAACTTTTTTTTAGGAAATTTCCTCCTCTTTTCAGATCTTTTTTCAAATTTGAAATATCTTTAATAGTTTTTGAGATATTCAAAAAAACCAAACCCCAACTTTTTTTTTAAATTGTTTATAACTTTTTCAATTTTTATCGGCCCCTTTTGGAACTTTTTCTTAAACTTTCTACATAATATTCCGAATCGAATGACACCTTGATCGTAATTTTCGGAGACGATACAAAAATTTCACCCAAAAAGGTACATGTTGACTAGACTAATAAAATATTATAATAAGGCCGCCAGTTGTACCTGTATGCTGTGTTCCGCCTTATTCTTGTAATCTATGTTATTTTTTATATGTACAATAAAGAATTATCTATCTATCTGTAAATTAAACACTTCGACAGAGAAACACTTCTTTATAACAGATTATGATAGAAGACTATCTACTGGAATAGCAGCCGAGATCGACCAATCGATCGACGGATCATTCGTGTTAGGTACATATAGAGACACCTTTTGAAATAATACGTTACTACTGGGACGTGTACTGTTACTAATGTGGGGTTAGCCTTAGGTGAGGTAAAAATAAAAAAGGTTAGTTAAAAAAAGACCCTACGTACGAAGCGTAAGAAAAGTTTGGAGTACAAGGGCTATAATTGCAACTAATAGGTTATAAAATGCGTCACGGAGTCTGTCGTTTGCGCTGCACTTTCTTCATAATTTCGGCGAAAGTTGATCTGTAGGAATGGATTTTATGCAAAGAGTTACTTATTGAGTAACTTAGGATAAATTAATGTTAACGTCAATAAAATCTCACGCTGTAAACCACTGGAGAGGTAAAACACGCAGCACAAGTGGAGTATATAATGAAATAATAATGAAATAATGAATTTATTCAGCACTTAGGTATTTACATACACTTGTACTTGTCAGAATCACAATGTTACACTATTATTCTTATTCTATGAATTAAACTAGATACTTAATTAACCGGTAGCAAATTGTAGGATATTACAGACAAAGTAGTCCGTCCGTCAGCTGGTCATTAATTTCTCTACTCATAATAAGTTTATGTTCATATTAATTATTTTAGACTTTAATGGTTCAATATAGAAAAATTTGGAAAAAAACATACAATTAAGTGGCACACACCTGGGGGCACCCTTAATGGGTTAGGACCACGACCCAGTGGTACCACTGATATATAAGTCAGATTTATGAACATAAAAGGAAGTGATCGGTCTACAGGCGCTGGATCACAGGGCAGGGGTAGGGGTGCAACGCGGTCCTCGCCGGCGAGAATCCTACCCTAGCTAACCTGCAACCTTTCATTAGCTACCTATGTGGACGACTCGGAGAAGAAAGGAAGAAAGAAACTCCGGGCCTATATATATATATATATAGGCCCAGTAAACCTCCAAAGTGCAGTGTATTTCTTTGCAGTAATGCTATGTTTTAGGTACATCTCTCAAAATATACATAAAAAGTTTAAACCAGTCGTGGTCACGAATAGACTGTCTGTATGATGTCTATCCATGACCACAACTGGTGAAACCCATGTCAAAATGTCGGCTTAGTAAAAAAGTAATTTTTTGCCTTAAAATTGTACCGTGATTGACCGTTTGTACTATAAACTATAAAACAATTTATCCAAAACAAAACTTTCAAAAGTTATTAACTCTCAGGTAGTTTTGTAATTCGTTTTTCCTTTGCTAACTGTACCATCGTTAATTGAAACTCATTTAATATAAGTACGAATTTGAGAGTTTTCCACCCCCTGTCACACAAAGGCATGGTGCCATTAATTTGCTAAGTAGGTCGGGAGTCAGTTCTCTTTGATTGGAGTATTATATCAATCTATGAATTCATTAAATAAACACAAAATATGTTAGTAACAGTGAGGTAGTGAAGCCTGTACCGTGCGGTTTCCGGCTTAGAATTGACCACCTAATGTCTTGGGTGTCGTAAAAAGCAATTAAGAAATATACAGATGATGGATGGGCAGCAGCATCAATTAGTTCAAGGTTAGTAACCATCGAATGAATGAGGAGTAACAAAAGGTATTTACAAGGCAGATGTGAGTGGAAACGCCGGGAGGGGACGCCCTAGAAGGACATACACTGACCTCAGGTCAGGTGCGTAGTACTCGCAACCGGCGTGCCTGTATGACCAGATGTATGAACGTGGACGAGGCAAAGGGAGTGTATAAGGATCGTAGCAGGTGGCGTTCTGTAGTTTCTGCCTACCCTCATGGGAGAAAGGGGTGATTATATGTATGTATGTAGTAACCATCTTACTGCGATCATCAATCCGCCAGCCAAGCCACCATGCTTGGCTGGTGATGCGTTATGGCAGTATCCCTCAAAGACCCTGGCTTAGCAAGGTCTGTTAAGAGGAGATCCATGATCAGCAGTAGACATAAACGGTGCTGATGAAGTGTAGCGAGGCCTAGAAAGACCACGTTTCAAAACTATAGGTCTACCATACTTTCTGGTAGCCTTTATTAAATGATATAGTTTTATAATATTGTACCGTCTGCATGTTGTAAAATATTTTATGTATATTAATTAGTACCTTGACGGTATTAATTTAATTACGAGTGCTTACAGCTACAGTGCACCTACCACTTTGTCTCTGCACCACCCAATGGTTGACTAGGAGAAAATACCTTTGGCATTAAGTACCTACCTACCTAAAGTTTTGCTTCGCGTGCCATCAAAAGCACGCAAGCTATTAGTTCGCCATCCCTGGTCTATTTTAAGCCACACGAAAATCCTTGATTGAAAAATTAGCAATTAGTATTCAATTAAATTCAAACAACAATTACCTGTCAACATGATGAGATTGCGTCCAAACAACGGGTCGCAATCAGCTCCGATATGCACCCCTCTATCAGCGAACGAGTTGAAATCCCGCACCATGATCTGTCGTATGAGCTCAGGATCACGCGGAATAAGGGTTGGTACCAAGTATTGGTACAGCCCGAAATATCTGTAGTGCAAAATAACGACGAAGTTTTTAATCAAGTCATGTATTTAATATAGCGTAGCTCCCGTTCCCGTGGGAACTTCATACTTCAATGTAGCCTCTGTCTTCCGGGGATAGTTTAGCTTCCCAATAGTGAAAGATTTTTTCAAATGGGTCAAGCAGTTTCGATGTCTATTCAATACAAACGGACAATCAAATCTTACCTCTTTATTATGGTATATATAGTATAGCAAAAGGTACGAACGACAAGTGAAAGGTCAGCAAAAATTCAATCAATCATTACGTAATAAACAGTATTGATGATTGATTGATTCATGATTGATTGATTCATGATTGATTGATGAATGACTGGTTGATTTATACATAACTAGCTTTTCGCTCGGTTTCATCCCCGTACCTCCTGTTTCCGTCGAAACTTCATAATTAAGAAGTTACTAAGTATAAATAGTAGGTATAATATGTTATTTCAGGATAATGCAGCTTAATAAATGGTGAAAGTTTTTTTTTAATCGGTCCAGTGGTTCCGGAGCTAATGAAAATAATCAAATCTTTTCTGTTTTCTTATATTTTTATAGATAAACAACTCGACACACATAGGGTCAATTTAATGTAATGGCAAAGATAAATAAATAAATAAATTTTACAATCAGCATAATTATAAACATTATCAGACGAGTACCCACATTTTTAATTTGACTGGATTTGAATGTGTCAAAATTGAAATTTATTTAAGGATTAAATAAATCTTAATTTTAATAATTGACCCTAAAATGTTGGGTTGATTTTTCATCATCATCATCAGCCCGTTTAACGTCCACTGTTGAACATGGGCCTCCTCCCGAGGGAGGGCTTTTGCCATAGTCACCACGCTTGGCAGGCAGGTTGGTGACCGCTGCTGCCCGTTCCCAGGTATACGATTGTTATAGATGATGTTATAACAATCGGGACCAACGGCTTAAACTTGCTTTCCGAGGCACGCAGGCTAGTCCCTAACACGGAGGGTACTTTATCGATTACCCACTTTATCGATTTATTATAATTTAAATTTGTCAAAATTCAATGCGTATTTGTTGAAATAATGGATTAAATATCAATTTAGTCGGTGAATAGTTAGTGATTTGATAAATGTGAAAACATAAATCTTCGTAAAGATAAAACAATTATATTTGCAGTCGCGTATGTACTGAATTCCACGATCAGGTTACTGGGTTTGTGAATTAAAGTCAGTACCAGATATTAATATCGACTAAACATTATCACCCAGGGCGCCACCCAAACGCATACAATTTTTTTTATTCAAATCCGTCCAGACGTTTAAGATGATTTTAGTTACATACACACTTACAGTAGACTTATATATTATATAAAGATTTACTATTGAAGTTGTATATTTTCCAAGCATTATAAGTATATATACATACCTTTGATCTTTAAATGCATCATATCCGGCCGCTATCGCCTCCACGAAATTTTCCCGCCCTAGAGTGACAGCTGTCAAATTTCCCAGAAACGGAACAGGAGGGAGTGTACACACTCCTCGAGACGAGAAATATTTCAAACGACTCCGGGAATAATAAAAGAGGCACGCCACTAATAAAACCACAAACCACCACATCACGGAATTATATCGGTAAACACTGTCACAAAATAATATGTTAAAAAGTTCGTAAAATAAAATATTTTATTCGTATTTTGAATAATCACTATCACATTAACAAATCACTTGACAGATTTTTTTTATTATCTATGGATATATCATTAAACTTTTAATTTTCTTCTCTTTGGCTATACAATTAATTTTTTTTTTTATTATTTAAAAACAATTCTACACGGACGTGCAGATTGTGGTCGCGGCGACCGACTGTGCGATCTTCGTCTTTGTGACCGCGTTTGGTACACTGGTTTAACAAGAGAAAGTTGTGATTGGCGCTCTGCTGACTTACGAATATGTTTATATTATTATATAACATTTGTAACCGACGTATCACATATTATAAACAAATTGTAGCTTCGGTTTAAAGAAATGGTGATTTCTCTTAAAGAATTTACAAATAAACGTCTACTACTGTTCTTTAAACAGAAATTGCTTTAAATTTGTTTATAATTTACTTATATTGTCGAAGTAAAACTGAGCGATGATTTCATCAAATATGTGGAGTGCATATAGGTACTATTAGTATTAGTAATTAATTAATGTAATTTAGGACAAGCAAATAATTGTTTACCAAGATTGAAACTTAGTCCAATTAGATAAGTACAGTTAGATATATAAGGTCAATGAAATAAATATCTTTTCATTAGGTGTATGTGCGTTTGTCGCTTCTCACGACACCCATGGGAATATATGGGGTGGAATATTCTAAGCCGGATACCACACGGGTGAATCTTTTTAATTTAATATAGATGACATTAAACCTTAATGCTTCATTCTATTAATGTTAAAACAGTGTCTAAAGACTGACTAGTGTAGGCTATCTAACAATTAGTCCCATTTAAAAAAGTTTAGGAGATTAGACGGCATAGGCCTATATTATACTTTACTAGCTTCCAACCGCGGCTTCGCTCGCATTAAAGCCAATGTGCCTATGTTACTTCTAGTATCCCCAAGAATATATGTACAAAGTTTCACGATTTCTCGTCAACGCGTATCGAATTGACTTACATTCACATTTATAATATTAGTAGGGATAAAATTTGCTATCAAGCAGTGAAAGAATCTTGTCAAAATCAGTCCAGCCGTTACTGAGATTAGCCAGTACAAACCGACACAAATCACTTTTTTAAATTGTGTTTTTATTATGATCACCCTACATTCTACATACATTCATATAATAATCATGATCATCAGCCCGTATAACGTCCACTGCTGAACATGGACCTGCTCCCGAGGCAGGGTATTTGCCATAGGGTTGGTGACCGTGGTATTATGTTGTACCACACAAGGAAACGCTGCTGCTCTTTCCTTGATATGCGATTATTATAGATGATGTTATAACAATAGGAACCCGTTGCTTAACGTGCTTTCCGAGATGCCTTGTTATTTTTCCATCACAAACAAACACTTAAATTTTATTTCTTTATAGATACACCACAATTTACTTGTAAAGTGTGTCATTAATGTTTTATGTGAGCCGAGAACAGTGGGACAAGCTTCCCATGCAAAAATCCTTCGTCCCTCAAACAAGCAGACCTTGTAACAGATTTACGCTTCCCTCAAAAGGGTCTGCACGCATGGATTTACATCGTGACCGGAATATGATTTACAAGTTAATACTTTTGTACATGTAGGTATAATCTATTGCGGAGTTTTTGTTGTCTCAGTGGTGTTACGATTGACTGAAAAGCCTTGGTTTGTTGCCTGGATCAGGAAAAAGTGATGGGTATTTCCGTCAAGGAATGTTCAAATTGAGTTTATGTCTGACCAGGTTTTACCCGCGTAACTCCTATTCCCGGAGTAACTTAATAAGTAATATAGCCTATAGCCTTCCTCGATAAATGGGCTATCTAACGCTGAAATATTTTGTCAAATCGGACCAGTAGTAAGTAGATGAGATTACCGCGTTCTAGCAAATACACAAACTCTTCAGCTTTATATACATTGGGTAACCTTTTTGTTTCAGTGTGATTACGATTGATTGAAAGGCCTGGGTTTCATGTCCGAAACAGGTGAAATTATGGGTATTCCTGTGAAAGAATGCCGGCTATTAAATTTTAATTTATGTCTTTCCCTGAAGACCCTATCATACTGGAATGTTTTCAGTTGGTTGAGGGACTAGGGTAGTCTTCCTTGCCTCGGAAAGCCAATGCTCTCGATTGTCAAAACATCTATGATAATTGTATACCAGGTAGCTGGTGGCATAGTGTACCTGTAGGTACCATACATATTGCTCCGGTCTCCAAGCGTGGTGATTATGGATTCTGCTAAAATTTGGCACAAAAATAATTATTATGATATTGGCCTCTGCAACCGCTAAGAAATAATTTACATATAATGGAAATGCGGGTGAAGAAAATGCTAGTAATATTATAAATGTAATAGCTTAGACAAGGCCGGATCGTGAGTTTAGGGGTCCTTTTTTTTTATTCGGACGGACATATGAATTTAGCCCCGAAGCTTTTGCTACATCTAGTTTAGGGGGCCATGGGCTAATACTACTTAGGGGCCTACTATTATAACTATCAGTTCGAAGTACCAATACCTGAACGTAGACTTGAATTAAATACATTGAATAGGTTTGATTAATCGAATGATTCGCAGAACTGCAAACCTCAAAATGTTTATAATTTATTAAAATTATAATTATTTTCGCAATATCGTCTATTTCGGAATTTGACTTAGCCGGGGGCCCCTTGAATTCACGGGGCCTTGGGCTGAAGCCCAAAAAGCCATATGGCAGGTCAACTGCAAGTGGCCGGTGGCCAACTTAACCTGAAATCGACTGTTTACTGTGTGCTATTGACCAAATACGAAACGTGGTTCAAAGTTATTTGTGCCTCATAAAGTTGAATTACATTTCGTACAAGTCAATCAATCGATCGACTGTAATAGCTGCCGGGATCGACAAGTATAACGCATTCGACATACAAAAAAAGGGAGAGAAAAAAAAATAGCAAGTATGATAACTTATTATTATTTATTTATTTAAAATATTTAGCAAAAAAAAAGAACATAGGCGGACTTACTGCCAGAGGCATTTTCTACCAGTCAACCATTGTCATGCAAAGATAAAGTGATGGGGAAGCAGGAATAGTAAGCACACATTATGAAAAATGTGCCGTTAAGGTTTATAATAATATAATAAGATATAATATAGATATAACTATTAATCATCTATTATTTTTTTTCGGGCATATATGTCGTCAGTCAAGAATAAGTCAAGAACTTTTTGTTACTTCACTGGGCATTAAGGGGAGAAGGGCTCTAAACTTATTAAAAGATTTGTAAAGTACAAAATGCACCTACGCAAGAGGAAACCTAGATCTCGCCTTAGGACGGTCGGTGGCGGGAGATCCAAGGATTACGATTTTATTAGTTTTTATGGGAATTTTGTGCTACTGTCGCTCTATGTTTCACTTCGCAGGTGTCTCAGATTTCGCGTCTACGAGGCCATCGGAGAAAAGTACAAGGCACGTGTCACAAATCTCTAGACCATTATCCATTTAACCACATGGGCATAGCTAGTAATACAACCATGGATCCAGAAAGACATAACACTTACATTTTGTCCCGTACTATGAAAATGGACTTCGAATTTTTTTATTGCGATCATGCAATCGTAGCTGATGGCCTCCGAGCTCACATTGAGAGAATTCTAGAGATGGTTTATGTCCACAATAAACAGGATAAGAGATAGATCACAGTGTAATGTTATCAGCACATCAAAAAACGTTAATTTTAGCTTTGTATTAAGTTATCAAATGGGGGGTTTGATCTAAATAGTTCCAACCCAATTTTTGTTGCATTTCAAAAGACCTTTCTAACGATACCGTAAACAATGGGGTAAGTCGTTTTTTTTTATTCACTTTGAGTTGTATGGGAGGGTGGCTGTTTTTGATTTTTTCCATAATTTTAAAACCCAAGTTTTGGATCGTCAATATACATCTCTCCACCAAGTTTCGTGACAATCGGTGCAGTAACGGCAGAGTACGAGCCCGGACGGACGGATGTACAGAAGGACGGACATGCCGAAATTATAAAGGTTCCTTGTGGACTACAGAACCTTAAAAATGTTTGAAAAGGTATGATCAAAATTAAAAGAACACTGTAATTGTAAAAAATTTCAAGTGAAAGTTAAAATCGATTATGACAGTGTTGTCATGATCATTATGTTTAAGACAAATAAGCTAACAAAGCCACAATGTAAAAATAACTTTGAGGCCATTAGAATAGAATACTAAACTGCATTAGCATGACATTCAGAACAATTTGATATGAGCCTACTTTATAATTTATACTGTAACGTGATGGCCAAATCGGGTAACCGTCTTGTAACGAATACGAGCAATAAAGTAGTAAGACAGTGTAGTAGACCCCGCACTGGATTGGTTTGGGAATTGTGTTGCGCGAAACAATTCCGTTATGTGGTTTAGCCATTTGTTTACAAAATGTAAAGTGCGGTCATAACTCTGGAAAGTTTCTGGTGCTATAAACTTTTTATTATTGCGGAATTACAGGAGTTATTTGATTCTTGGATGTTATATTCTGTGGGTATGTTCTGTTTTTTTTTTTTTTCGGATTGACATACTTAGGTAGCACAAGGTTTTTGCTACTTCACCGGGCATAAAGGCGAGCAGAGCTCCAGCCTTAATAAATGGTTTAAAAACTACAAACTAAGCAACCTGCGCAAGAGGGCGCCCCCTGTGGGGCTTGGACCTCGGCTCAGGGCGGTCGCTGGCGATGAGATTGAGGGATTATGACATTTAGTATTTTAGGGGAGTTTTGTGCAACTGTCGCTCTACTTTACAGTTCGTGGGCCTCTCGGACTTCGGGTCTACGAGGGCATCGGATGGTTCTTTGCAAGCTAAGGGTCAGGAGGACGAGAGGGGGGTATGCTTTGTACGTGTGATGAATGACGTGGCAATCAGCAACTATGTAAATGTAACTTGATAAGTGATTAATTATATTATTCGGACCAATATACATTCGGTATTACACAGTAAATTACCCAGCAACTATTCCCTAGGTGAAACTACTGGACTAATAGGTTGCCCTTTGTTAATTACCTGTTTTATTACTGAGCGCCTGATATTAATTCTTGTTAAATATCTTGCGTTGCGGGCGTCATTTTAAACTTAAAATCGGGAATTGTAAGTTTAAGATTTAAGTTTGTTCCTCCAAAGGCCAATTATTAGGGACACTAGGAATTGATTCAGCATGACAACCAGTGCCCCCTGGCGTAGTCCGCTATTAGTCTCTGTTCTCGTGGGCATGGGCCTATATATATATAACTATAACTATGGAGTTTAGGGATGCACGGAAAACACAGTGCGTTCTTACTCCTCGTGGGTCGGCCACCACGGGGAATGGGGCCATGTTACCCACTCTGCCAGTGGCAGTCTCTTGGTGGTAGCCGGTAGGACTTTCCCACCGTATGTGGTATGCATCTGTGGGATGACGGAAGAACGGATGAAAATCAAACATTATCCCGAAACTGTCCATCGCTTTTCAACTGTCCACGGACTTTCGACTATCCTAGTTACGATGGAAGGCAGCGAGAGGACGTAATCCACCTTAGTCGTGAGCAATTCTTGCTGCGCCGCCTACGCCGGGCACTCTTATCACAGTGTACTCTGGTGTATTTTCGGTAAAGTCACAATAATAATTGTGACAACGAATGTCCAGCTCGCGATTCGCCACGTTGCACAGGTAATGGACAAAATAGCCATGGATAGCGAGTGCCTGTTTAACGTGGTAAGTCCACCTCCAAACTTTTTATAGCCACTTTCAAAAGTTAGGTCCGGATTGCCTCTACAGCGTTATCTTAAACCTGCAAGTGCAACAGACAGTGCACAAGTTGTAGCATTTAATTCTCAAAATAAATCCCTTTGTCTTACGTTGCTCTATTCTTGAATTGTACGGAACGTGTGATAGGAGTCCGTCTTGTAAAAAAAATGGTTGGTGTTATCGCAGAATAGATTTCGATTGATTAAGATGCTTTAAAAATTGTTCTCTATAGGGATGAAATCGGGAGCAAAACTTTATATGGGACAATTCAAAATGCATTTACAGAATTGCGGGCAACATCTTCTAAAATAAAAGTATCATAATAAAAGTCATATTGACATTATTCTCAAGAAGTTTAGCTAGCTCACTATAAGCGTGGTAGACATGAGCTGTTTCAATTTTTGAAAATGCAGAGTTCCAAACCTAATAATAAAATATTAAAAACCGGCCAAGTGCCAGTCACCAATGTGCGCGTAGTGTTACGTACCATTTTCAAGTGTCTACCTGTTGCCGTTATTGATATTGAGCAAAATAGGGGCGAAAAAAATAATTAAATATTTTTTTTATTTTTTTATTATTTATTTTATTTACCCATTTATTCTTTATTGTACACATAAAAAAAGTTATGAAAGTTCACCAATTAAAGATGATGTACAATGGCGAGCTTAACTCATTTATGAGTTTTCTTCCAGCAAACCATATTCAGAGTGAGATTTGTGATAAACGGGCAAGAACTGCACCGGTGGCTCAGTGGTTACGGTAGTTGCTTCTGAGACCTGGTGTTCTGGGTTCGATTCCCACCCGGTACAATTATTTGTGTGAATCACAAATAGTTGTTCTGAGTCTGGGTGTTCTTTGTGTCCGTGAAATGAATGTTTGTAAAGTCCCCCGCGACACAGGGATTTATTGCCCGAGTGCGGGAGTTATCTTTAAAAAAAAAAGAAAAGAAAAACAACATTAGTAACAATTTGAGTATATTAAACTAAGGCTTATGTTTAACTTACCATCAGATATAGTGAAAATGATCACCAAAATTAAACCCGCATTTTAATGTAAAATTGTAACCAAAGTTTTAACATTTCGCTATCGTATTTAAGCAAAATGACTCCAAATAAATCATTTTTAACCCAAAAGTAGTAAATGATCACCAAAAGTACCTAAATGTTTTACTAATTTATTATTCGGTTCTGGCACTCGCCGGCCGCTGCCGCGGCACCGCTCGCTTCGCTCGCTCGGCTCGTGCGTTGTATGGCCGCAGCTCTAACCTAACCTAACCGATTGTAATTTTTCATTGATTTTATTAAGGTAGAAATAGCGCAATAATTTGCTCGCTAAGATTTGGTGATCATTAACTAAATTTGGTGTTCGAATACAATTTGAAGTGCAGTCGTGACTAAAATAGCTAGTACTATTATAATTTTAGACTTTATTTTTCTGGTGTCAAGTATATATTTTTGGTGGTCATTATATTTTATCCCTTAAACTAATGCTCATACGTAATAATATATATGAATACATTACATACATACTTAATAAAAATAAACTAATACATATAATAAACACTACTAATGAGATAAGAGATAATGTTCTTTTGTTCTTTTTCAACTGTCTTGCTATCGCGGTTCATGAGATACAGCCTGGCAACAGATAGACAGCCTTCGGTACGGAACACTTAAGCCTTAAGGGCTTCTTCACACGCACCACAACCACACCATGTCGCAACGACAAAATGCTGTCAAGCAGTGGTTACATGTGAATAGTGTCGCGGTAGCTTTTTGTAGTTGCGTTGTGGTAACGACAAAATGGATGCCACTATTTTTTAACGATCCTGGCTTGCTCAGGTCTGTTAAGAGGAGGCCCATGTTCAGCAGTGGACGTAAACGGGCTGTTGATGATGATGATAATGATGTTATCTTACTTTTGAATAATGTATGGAATTAACAAATGATGAAAATGAAATAAAAAGAAGCAGAAGAAATCAGTCCAATAGTTTTCGAGTTTTTTACAAGCATATAAATTAACCCTTAACAAGGTAAGGCTGGTCAAGCTTGTCTTTGTCTTCCATTCATCTTTATTAGCCATACATCCTTTTTTAATACAATCCATCCAAACTAGTACTGTTTTATGTTAAGAAATTGTATCTTTTTTCCCTTACAAATACATTATTTTTTGACATGAATCAGGAAAAAATATGAAAACCCCAGTTTCCTTGTTTTCTCCATGTTTTTATATAGGGATTGTTTTATACATAGTGACTGCGGTTCGACCCTTTCAAAAACAATCCCTTAAGCCCTTTAAACCATTTGGAACTAACCAGGGTGTGGAGTAACAGCGTTGTGGGTTATCTGTATCCCGAAACGATTTATGAAGAGAAACCCTTTTTCGTAGCATCGGGTTTTGACAAGTCATATGACAAAGAAAAAAAAGAATCATAGAGATTAATTTTTTTTTTCGTTTTTTCAATGTTAGTTCGAATTTTGAATTATAATAGAATGTAATTCATTTAGTTGGGCTATGAGGACGTGCGATAGGAATTAATCTTAAAATTAACTTTCATAAAAATGTTTTAGCTACTCAGGGCTTACTAACCAGAAAAAAAACTAATATGTCAATTTAATAGGTTAATATAGATTAAATAATCTAAACTACTGTTGTACTAACAACCTATATTACTACATTCTTCATGTTGATTAAAAACCTCTATGTAAATAATGATAGTGTATATATTTGAAATTTATTTTAAATTCCTTTTCGTAAGTGTTTTGTTTTATTGTAAAAAAAAATATTTCTCTTCTCTTGTAAAAAATGTTTTAAAATTATTATATTACTAGCGACCCGCCCCGGCTCCGCACGTGCGCAAAGCTGATATTTTATACATATAAACATTCCTCTTGAATCACTCTATCTATTAAAAAAAACGGCATCAAAATCCGTTGCGTAGTTGCAAAGATTTAAGCATACATAGGGATATAGGGACAGATAAAGCGACTTTGTTTTATACTAGTAGTGATTTTAGTTCAGTTTTGAGTTTATCATTAAATCACAAATAAGTACCCAAGTCACCCTGGTCATTCCATTTAAATAATAGGTAAAAAATAATACTACTATCTAAAATGTTATACACCTGAGGAGTTTGATTGTTAGTTTGAAATTTGAGAATTTTTGAACAAAAAATTCGTAAATTTTCTTTAGAATTTATCTAAAATTCTCCTTTTCATCAACAGTCAGTGTTGCCATATCTTAAACCTCGAAATCTGAATCACTATGTCTGAAAATCTGTATTCTATCTGTATACGATGAAAAAGCTAAAATCTGTATAAAATCTGTATTAATTAAAAAAATGTATAAAGTAGTTGACAAGTGAAAAACATATTTATTATTGATACATACTTTTATTCATTTTATTAATCATATTTTTAGTAACATTTAGCTTGAAACATGGCTCGTTTTTTAATAATAGTTTTTCCTACCTTGTCTGTACCTAAATAGTTGCGATTTTTTTGTTTTTATCAAATTAATTGAAGAAAACATTCTTTATTAAGAAATTGGTCCAGTAATATCTATCAATTGGTTTGCCATAGCAAAAGTAATTGTAGCATCTAGTTTAAAGGACAAATAAATCTTTAGGACCAAAATGTATTAATTTTTGAGCCATTTACTTATATTCTTTCTTGTATTCTCACATGAAAATTTGAATTAAAAAATCTGTATAAACCTCCTAAGTGAAAACTATCATCTGTATCAGGAGCTAAAAATCTGTACCAAAACAGATAAATCTGTATATATGGCAACACTGTCAACAGTACCTGTAACAAAGTGATCTAGAGTAGATATGTATAAGCTCAAACGGAGCTTAAAATACGATTTTCCGCCAAAGATCTGAGCAAGGAAATGCAAGTTTTATAATGATGGCATGAACGAATAAATTATTGTAATCTTAAATCGACGTCGACATTCCCAGAACTTAACTTAATCTTAAGTTGAATAAATTTATTTTGTCCTCGCGTTCAATATTCGTTAGAGAACAGATTTCGGTCTTTTTTCGGAAGTTAACCGTATTTATTAGTCCGATAGAATAAGTTTTGAAATAATCAATCAAAGGTTGGAAGATTTACAATTTTCGGGTCCATTAGCGATGATAGGTATTTAGTGTCAAATACAAATGATGTAAAAAAGCTTTTTTTAAAATTTCTGATTATGTCAGTGACAAAACTGCTTGCTAATAATTGTAACATAACATCTATTTTAACAAAGGATTCCTTTGAGTTTTTTGCCAGTTCTTCTTAGAGTTGCCATGTCCAGAACTGGTAGAAACAAAAAGGGACGCATAATAAGAACATGATTTTTAAAAATGTAAACGTGTCTACATGAATCCTTAATAATATTATAAACGCGAAAGTTTGTAAGTATGGAGGGATGGATGCATGTTTTTTACTCATTCACGCAAAAACTACTGAATGGATTTGGCGGAAACTTTGCACGGGGATAGTTAATAAGCTGTCTCACGCTCACGCTCTTGATTCAATTCCCACCTGAGATAAGTATTTCTGTTAATTACAGATGGTTGTTCTGATTCTGGGTGTGTTTTGTTATGTGTTTGTAAATATCTTCGCGACACAGGCTCTTTCCTTAAGGTGTGTTTTAATTTTAAGATGTAAGTGACGAAGTAAAAGTACTCGTGTCTTTTGACCATAGATGCGTCATTTCAAACGAATGAGCAATTAAATCTGTAGAATGACTAAATCTACAACGTTAAGCTTATTATTTAGTTCTTATTCACTGAATAGTTATGTCAACGTAAGCCTTTGTACCTTTACTTTTTATAAACAATGACGTGCATTTACAACTTTTTCGATAAATGAGAATGATAAATATTTTCGTGGTGAAATCGTACATGACGATGTCATTGACTTTTTGTTATAATAACTTGAACATAATATCTTCAAAGAATCTCATCGCTTTTTCTATTCCGAGAATATGTTGAGAAATAATGTTATCCCTTATTGTATACAATGTTATATTTAATTGTCCCCATATCAGGTTAAAAGGGCAGGATTATGTACCGACAGAAGTTCATTGGACGGATAGATGGATGCGTTAGTCGTAGGGTGTTCTTCGGGAAATAGTAATAGTGGAAAAGTAGCAAAGATTTATTTTTCTTGTGTTAGGACTTTAGGGCTTGCAGTTTTAGTTTTGTTCATAAATTTAGAACAGCTTTTTTCAAGCTTTTTTGTTAACGGAACTTTTTTTAGAAGTTGCACTTTTGACGAAGTCCTTAACTTATGTCGGATCCTCTGACCCCAATAATTTGATTGAGTGTTTTATATTATAGAGATTAGCGGGCGGGTTGGTTGGTGATTGCAGTCAGATGGGAGTATCTAGATGCTGCTGTCCATTCATCCGATGTATGTATATATGTTGCCTATTACGACACGCATGGGAAGCCGGAGAAGTGTGCACCCGCGAAAGCGACGCGTCCCCCCTCGCCCTCCCGACCCTTAGTGTGCAAAGAATCTTCCGATGCCCTCGTACACCCGAAAGTCGAGAAGCCCTCGAACTGTAAAGTAGAGCTACAGTTGCCCTTCTCTAAAATACAAAAAGTCAAAATCCCTCAATCTCAACGCCAGCGACCGCCCTGAGGTCCAAGTCCCACAGGGGACGCCCTATTGCGCAGGTTGCTTAGTTTGTAGTGTTTAAACTATTTATCTAGGTCTGAGCTCGGCTCGCCTTTATGCCCGGTGAAGTAGCAAAAACATGGAGGGTACATGAGTCCATCCAAAAAAAACCCATATTAGGAAGATATGGGGTGGTCTATTCTAAGCCGGAACCCACCCTATTATTAAAAACATAATTTTACCCAAATATAATATATAAAGGTAGGATCATAATATCGACGCGTTACAGTCTAATAACGAACTGCGGCAACAGGCCGAACCCCTCACTAAATCAATTCCAGCACTAAGAGCATAGGTTATGTAATTATGTTCCCGTATTAATATACATTATGGAAACGGTCCGAGCACCCAACGCTCTTACCTACAACTAATCGTATTAATGAGAGTGGGAATTTGTTTGTTGGGTGTATTGTAATCGAATTTGGCAAATTTATATTTTATTTAAAACTAGCTTTCTGCGCGCGGTTTCACCCGCGTATCTCCCGTTCCCGTGGGAACTTCATAATTAAATATAGCCTATATTAATTAGTGATAATGTAGCATTCAAATGGTGAAAGAATTTTTTAAATCGGACCATTAATTTTTGACCCCTCTCGTTCCCTTAGGAACTTCATAGTAAAATATAGCCTATAGCCTTCCTCAATAAATGAGCTATCTAACTCTAATAATAATTAATATTGATTATATTTATATTATACAATATTTTGTCACAACGTAGGTAGATAGAGAAAGACTCGTAGGAAGCTAGGATAGGGTCCGGTCGTCCTTGCAAGGCGAGGCTCGCGACGCGTTCTATGCTTCTGACCGAATCCCAGCCCACGCTGGTTGATTCTGATTATATTTATAGTACGCGACTATCACATGCCACATTGGTAGATTTAAATTATATTTAATAACATGACTGTTGAAATGTATACTAATGAATTAGTCAAGATTTTTTTTTTTTCTCTCTTTTTATATTTGTATCATTGTATTTGACTTATAATAAGTACGATCGATTCGTCTACATTATCAATAAACGTTTTCATTTCATTTCATTTTCATTTCAATGACCAGTAGTTCTTGAGAAACGCGTTCAAGCAAACAAACAAACAAACTCTTCAGCTATATTATATTAGTATCGATATCTCTACTAATATTATAAAGAGGAAAGCTTTGTATTTTTGTGTGTATGTTTGTAATAAATAAACCCAAAAACTACTGTGCCGATTTCAAAAATTCTTTCACCATTGGAAAGCTAAATTCACCCTGGCTGACATAGGTTATATTTAATTATGAAGTTCCCACGGGAACAAGAGTTACGTGGGTGAAACCGCGCGTGGGAAGCTATATATTATAAAGAGAAACGATTGGATTATTTGGGTGTAACGGTAGACTGCAAAACTCTGCTAGTAATATTAAAAAAATAACAAAACAAGAAACAATAAAAAAATAATGAAATGGACGTTTTATTAAAACCACTTAATGGTATATAAGTAAATATAACTTGACGCTGAGCTCAGTCACTCATATACATTTACGCCAGCATTTGGGGCGACATTGCGTGAAATTCAGACAACTGTGAAGGCAGATAATGTAGTCACGAGTTAATTGAATCGTCACAGTAAACACTTTATTATTATTCCATATTCGCCTTTTTATTTTTGGCCGTTAAACTGCTACTTTGCTTTCGTAGTTCATGTTTTATAGCTTTGAAAAAACAAACTTGAAAATAATTCATCACCATCATCATCATCATCAGCTATCGTCGACTGCTGAACATGGGCCTCCTCCCGAGGGAGGGTTTGTATTTGCCATAGTCACCACGCTTGGCAGGCGGGTTGGTGGTCGCAGTATTATGTTGTACCACACAAGGAAACGCTGCTGCCCGTTCCTTGATATAGGTACGATTATTATAGATGATGGTATAACAATCGGGACCAACGGCTTAAAGTACTTTCCGAGGCACGGAGGTTAGTCCCTCAACCAACCACACCCGGAAAGAAATCTTAGAATTTACACAGAGATTTCCTGTCCGGCGTGGGGATCGAACTCACGACCTCCGAAATTTAAAGCGAGCCAAATACCGCTACGCTACGGAGGTTGTCAAAAAATTGGCAAAAAGAGGTTGTGAAAATAATTAACCTCTTAAAATAGGCTAGTTGTTGACTCATATGAAATTATATAACAATGATGTTTATTTCTAAAAGTATTTGTAATAAAGAATCTAAATATAAAAAAATCTGTTCATAAAACTTGAAGATAGTTGCATTAACTTAATATTATGATTTTTTTTGTCTGTCTTTTAATTTCCAAAAACGCGATCAGCCATTTTGAGACGTCTAGTTCAAATACAAGAACGCGATCCTTTACTATTACATTTTCTGTGAGATAAACGCGGTAAACACATTTTTTGGGGTGTACTACGCCGAATCGAATGCCAAATAATCGAATATCAACTGATCGACCACTATAAATCGAACGACTAAATACTCGAACGTTCATAACATCGAATGGTTATTAAATCGAACATTAAATACATCGCACACTGAATACATCGAGTGTTCAGAATATCGAATGTTTGTTTGATCGAGTGATCAAAATATCGAATGTTTGTTTGATCGAGCGTTCAACGCATCGCATATTCATTCTATCCAAAGATCAATACTAATATTTTTTAAGAATACAAAAAAAAAACTAAATTTTCATTGCATTAACATTTCTTTTGCCTCTTTTTTGTGAAGACGGTCTTCCCAATCTCGCGTTTACCTTTTCAATATTCCTATTTGTTATAGCTTGCACCTTAACTAAAAATTCTATGGTAGCATAAAGACCCCGTTTATGCTTATCAAGCACCTTGTTCCATCTGCTGTGCCATCCTTCAATGTCGTTTTGAGTACTAGGAAAACCCAGTGTATTATTTTAAAACACAGACCACAGTGAAGTTTTTAGAATTTAGTTTTTTTTTGTATTCTTAAAAAATATTAGTATTGATCTTTGGATAGAATGAATATGCGATACGTTGAACGCTCGATCAAACAAACATTCGATATTTTGATCACTCGATCAAACAAACATTCGATATTTTGATCACTCGATGTATTGAGTGTGCGATGTATTGAATGTTCGATTTAATAACCATTCGATGTTATGAACGTTCGAGTATTTAGTCGTTCGATTTATAGTGGTCGATCAATTGATATTCGATTATTTGGCATTCGATTTGGCGTAGTACACCTCATTTTTTGATATCTAAACAAGAAGTCTATATTACATGACTTTTAAAGTAAACCTAAAAATTAAGAAAAAAATCAATCTTTATTATTAGGGTCTTGAAATTTCATTTTCGCAAAAAAGGCAAAATCTCAAAAATGTAGATTACTGCAAGAACAATTAGCAGGGCAGTATTGTCCTGGGCCGGATTGATTATGCGTACCCGGCCCCCGCAAACGGCAGATCGAAGGAGTGTTTGGGGGGTTTTAGTGGTTAGTAGGGTCCTCTCCTCGTGGTATGAGTTTAGCATACCACGCTATGGAGAGGGCGAGCCCCACATATCCCACCACCAGCGCGCGAATACGTTGCAGCGGCGGTGAGAATGCGTAAATGCATTTTCCACCGGACAACAAAAAAAAAAAAGAAAAAAAGAGAAAGGGCAGTATTGTCCTCCTACCATTCGACCTTTGTTCTCTTATTAATTAGGTACAAGTATAATAAATAACATTTGTGAGTCAGAAATTTCTCGCGACGCTACCTCCTAAACAAATAGCCGTCATAACTTAGCCGGACGTTGTCCTAGATAATGCGTTATTCAAGGCTACCCACATAAACTAGAAGAGAGACTTTGCTTTTCATATTCAACATGCGGTTCTAAATGTTGTAAATATAATAATATGCTTTTCGTTTACACATATGAATGATATGCAAATTTGTTTGAGAGATATGAATTAAAGAGTTGTATTTAACTATTGTATGTCGCCGTATAGTATGCCGTGTGGTTTCCGGCTTAGAATAGACCACCCCATGTCCTCCCATGGGTGTCGTAAAAGGCGACTAAGGGACATATTATGGCTGATGGATGGGCAGCAGCATCTATTCGCTCAAGGTTTACATCTTACTGCGATCACCAATCCGTCTGCCAAGCGTGGTGATTATGGCAAAATCCCTCTACGATCTTGGCTTGCCAAGGTCTGTTAAGAGGAGGCCCATGTTCAGCAGTGATGATTGGACCTTTAAACCTACAAAAGCGGATTTTGATGACGATTTTTTAATAGCTAGAGTGATTTAAGAGGAAAGTTTATATGTATTAACGGGAGTTACGCGAGTGAAACCGCGCGCGGGAAGTTAGTTTCAATAATAAATATCTTCATTCGTCCATATATACAAAAAACATTATGTAAGATTTAAGAGCTATGTAATTACTTCACTAGTAGAAATAATTAGAATTCAGATCCAGTTTAGAGAGATGTGTTTCCTCAAAACAAACATGGTTCCAGCCAGCTTTGATGCAATTTCATTGAAATATTAAATATTTTGTAATTACGCTATGAGTAAAATAAAAAAATAAGTTCCTGCTCATATTATTTCTAGAAATAAACATAAACTTGCTATTCCAGGATTTAGAGTTAGCAAAACGAATAAAACATTTATCTTTCCTCTGAATATCATTTTATTCAGTGTTATTAAACGGTTCAAAATTATTTATTTTTTGACAAATGCCATTAGCCTTTTTTATTGTTTAACTTTTGCTACTTCCGAGCATAAAGGCGAACTGACTCCCAATCTTAATAAATAGTTTGAAAAACTACAAACTAAACAAGCGTAAGAGGGCGAACCCTGTGGGAGTTGGGCCTCGGCTCAGCCCAGTGGTCACTCATGGGGGATTGAAGAGTGCAGTTACTATAAAACGTAAACTTACAACATTAAATGTAGAACTATGAGATAGTTTGAGGTATCATTTACGGGAATAGCAAAAGTAAAAACGTATTTACTTAACAAAGCATTTATAATTTTTACAGCTCAGTTACACAAATCATTATTCTGCTGTACCTACAACAAGAAAATCTTATTACCTTAATAGTTAAATAGCAAATACTATTTGTTATACAAATTCGCTTGTCGTAGTATCATTTATTGTAAGCTTAATACAGAACATATTATATCTTAGCTTAGAAGTGAGACATTAAGGTAATTTTCACACTGTTTCTTAGATTGAATACTGTTTTGTGACAGAAAATATTGTTATTCTTCCAATATTTACACCGTGGATTTTTAAGTTGCTAATATTAAGCGTTTTTTTTCGAAGTAACATTGATCTACGTAGTTATATACTTTGGAATGATCGAACCTACGTATAATGTAGATTATTTCGTATTGCAAGACGCTGGAACTCATTTTGCCCCGTATTTTTTTATTGCCGTGTCCTGAAGCCAAACTTTTTTGTTAATAAGGTATTTCGTTGATTTTTTTTGTTTGATTTTTTAAAAGATTACCTAAGTACTTGCAGAGTTTTGAAGTCTAACAGTATTCTTGTTAACCCCTCGTGCTAAGCTAAAATGTTACGAGTGGGTTCACGTCGGTAGTGCAATCGGTGGGGTTCGAATCGGCGACCTCAAGATCACAATTCCGACGCCCTAGCCATTGGGCTACGGCCGCTTTTATTAATTTGTTGTAATTAACTTATCAATATGAATAGTTATGGCAATTCGTCCAGCTAAATAATAGCAACGACAAAAAACACTGTATATATATTAAATTAAACGCTTTGTCCTGAATAACTGTATACTATACATAAAATATTAAAATTGTAAACATATTTAATAAATTAAATTGATATAATGTTATTTAATTAAAAGTCTCCCTCTCTCCTACTTTTACTTTGCTGTGCCCGACAGGGTCCACATTGAACAGAATTTGTAATAATACCACCTAAAAACACTGTGGAATGCAATAAATGATTGAGTATTGAGTAACTGACAAACGGATCATCGCACAGCCTAAACTGATAATCATAGAGACCTGAAACTTAAAAGGTGTCTACATATTAAATCAATTTAATTGATTTGAATACAATTCTTTCAACAGAATCAAACATGGAGCCAAGATGTGAATATTCAAAAATAAACCCACCAAACTAGATACGATCTAAAATTCAAAGCTAACTACCGTAATTCAACCCTACTGAAATGTCCGTATCCATTTAGCGGCTATGAAAATGCCCTTAGGATAGGAGAATCTATTTAACGGTGATAGATGTACCATAATAACATCATAAAGTAATCCCATTAAGAGAGGAAATGTAATCGGCCGTGCCAAGGGATGTTGACGTCTCGGCGTCTGTTGACAAAAGGGCTTGTACCTACTTTATTCATTAGTTCTGTACGCGGTAATATGTCTGATGTTAGTTTTGAGGTTGCAGAGTTTATTTCAAGATTAGTTTTGTTGAGAAATGCCTACATGCTATGTGAACTATGGATTTGTGCCCGGCTGATAAGAATAACATTAGATTGTAGGAAGTTTGAGGTTTTAATCTCTTGAAGTGTATAAGAATAAGGATCTCTCGAAGAAGAGGAATAATTCATCATAATATCGAAATACTCCTCTAGTATCACTAAAAATTGTATCATCGGTGCTTATATCATCAAAATTATTCCTTTTATGCGGCAGTAGAGGAACGGTTGGTGATGTAACTCCACAGAAAAATTAAGATCTTCGTAGGCGTAGGCTATTCGTTAATGCTTAGAATTTGTATGTTAGAATTGTCTTGTGAACTTGTATTGCGCGATACAGGTTAGTTAGGATGCTAGGTGCTAGATGGCGCTCCATACTCCGGGGGTCCCTATCAAATCGACACTGACTGTGGCCCAGGAGATCCCGCGGCACCATATTGACCGCAGGTGCCGTCGGAGGGCCGGATGGCTTCGTGCGTACCCGGCCCCCGTCAACGACGGATCGAAGGAGTGTCCGGGGGGTTTAAGTGGTGTAGGATCCTCTCCTTGTGGTATGAGTAAGCATACCACCGCTATGGAGAGGGCGAGTCCCACATATCCCACACTGGCAGCGCGCGAATACGCTCCAGCGGCGGTGGGCATGCGTAAAAGCATTTCCCTCCGGACAACAAAAAAATAGGTGCTATATGATGCTGCTAGTCTTTTTGTAGTTTGTGCGGCTACTTAAGATATTACTAAACCACCTACGCTACAAAAAAAAAAAAGAATGTATTCCTCATACCTATGTATCAACAAAACTTACGACTAGGGATTTCATATTTATTTGAATGATGTCCGGAAATAAAGTTATCGTACATATGTTACGGCTAAAGGTAGGTGTGAAGATAAACTTAAGATTAGCCGGCTAAACTTAGGTTTATCTTCGAGCAGCAGCTAAAGTTCGATAACATGTTACTTATCTTCGGCTATAACTAGGTTTTAATTAAATTATACAATACCTATGCGCGGCACAAAAAGGTGTTGGGGTGGTTAAAAAATAAATAAAAATAACCTAAACCTAAACCAATGGAGTTGAACAGGGACTTATTCGGGTTGATCTTAGTTTAACCGCATGTGGTCGGCTAGACCTAGGTTTAGCCGGCTAATCTTAAGTTTATGTTCACACCTACCGTTAGCCGGTAGTTCATTCCCACCGCCGCTGCAGCGTATTCGCGCGCTGGCGGTGGGATATGTGGGACTCGCCCTCTCCATAGCGTGGTATGCTAAACTCATACCACGAGGAGAGGACCCTACCAACCACTAAAACCTCCCGGACACTCCTTCGATCCACCGTTGGTGGGGGCCGGGTACGCATGAGCAATCCGGCCCAGCTATATATAATACCTACCGATCTATACTCAATCTATACTTCTATACTAATATATAAAGCTGCAGAGTTTGTTTGTTTGCTTGAACGCGCTAATCAGAAACTGATGGTGTGAGGAGAAAAAATATTTTAGCGTTGGATAGGACGATTATAGGCTATACTACGACAACCTCCGTAGCGTAGCGGTATTTGGCTCGCTTTAAATCTCGGAGGTCGTGGGTTCGATCCCCACGCCGGACATTATAATATTAGTCTAGATTCTAAGATTTTTTCCTGGTTGGCTGAGAGACTACCCTCCGTGCCTCGGAAAGCACGTTAAGCCGTTAGTCTCGATTGTTATAGCATTATCTATACCAGGGAACGGGCGGTTCCTTGTATGTTACAAGGTAACAACATAATACTGCGGTCACCAACCCGCATGCCAAGCGTGGTGACTATGACAAAAACCCTGCCTGTACGGGCTGATGATGATGATGATGATGATGATGATGATAGGCCATACTTAAATATGCGAAATTATGCTGGTGGGTTATAAAGACAAATTAGTTTTACTAGATAAGAATAATAATTTTACATTCTGTTAAAGATGAGGCCATGTTCAGCTGATTCTGATAAATTAAAAAATAGTAAAGTAAATAAAGGAAAATAAAACGGTTTCATTGAATTGAATAATTTATTTTTTAATACTACACATAACTTACGTATGGTTGAGATACAAGCACAATGATAATAAATATCTATACAAATAAATCAAATTGAAGTGTCTCTTTGTAGTGGTAAAATAATAGGTTTTTACTAAAAGCGTATGAATATATTAGAGTACTAATAATAAAAAACACAAGCAAACAAATTTTGTCTGTCTCATGGTTCTTGCTGGTCAAAATTGGTCCAACCTCACGAATTTTGAACGGACTTTCATTTTTAAATAGCTTATGAAATCCTTAGTTTACCCGCAGCTAGTCAATAATAAAAAAGAAAAAAAAACATGGCGTCGCATTTATAGAATAACTAGCTTCCCGCGCGCGGTTTCACCCGCGTAACTCCCGTTCCCGTGGGAAATTCATAATAAAATATAGCCTATGTTCTTTCTCAGGCTCTAGACTATATCTGTACCAAATTTCATTGAAATCGCTTCAGTAGTTAAGGCGTGATTGCGTAACCGACAGACAGACAGACAGACAGAGTTACTTTCACATTTATAATATTACTAGCGACCCGCCCAAGCTTCGCACAGGCTTCGCACGGGTACAATACTGATAATTATACTACATAATGTCTTTAAACCTCTAACAAACGGGCGAAATTTGGTCAAAACAAACAGAAACAAATTAATATAGGTACCTACTAAAACTCAGTGAAATATGTAGGTGGGTATACTTTTATCGTATGAAATACCTATACTCTTCAGGACTATCAATACAACAAACACTAAATAAATAGGTATTCAATTATCTATCCATCATAGTTACAACGAACACAAAACAAAAAATTTGCCCTATAATTCTTAAGGATCGAGCGCGCATAATCGCATTCGGCCTACCTCCGTAGCGTAGCGGTAATTGGCTCGCTTTAAATCTCGGAGGTCGTGGGTTTGATCCCCACACCGGACATGAAATCTTTGTGTAAATTCTAAGATTTCTTTCCGGGTCTGGTTGGTTGAGGGACTACCCTCCGTGCCTCGGAAAGCACGTTAAGCCGTTGGTCCCGATTGTTATAACATCATCTATAATAATCGTATATCAAGGAAGGGGCAGCAGCGTTTCTTTGTGTGTTACAACATAATTCTGCGGTCACCAACCCGCCTGCCAAACGTGGTGACTATGGCAATACCCTCCCTCGGGAGGAGGCCCATGTTCAGCAGTGGACGATATACGTGCTGATGATGATGATGACCTACTAAAACTCAGTGAAATAAGTAGGTGGGTATACTTTTATCGTATGAAATACCTATACTCTTCAGGACTAACAATACAACAAACACTAAATAAATAGGTATTCAAGTATCTATCCATCATAGTTACAACGAACACAAAACAAAAAATTTGCCCTATAATTCTTAAGGATCGAGCGCGCATAATCGCATTAGGCCTACCTAAAACACGCGCTGTTATTTTGCGATAACTTCTAAGTTATTCATTAAAAGTATATAGTGTAGGGGTAAAATAATCTGCATGAAATGCTTAAGAATATTAACTCATTTAAATTGATAAGGATAAATACTGAATCCGTCTGATTAGCTTTACAATTACCGCATTAGAAATTATCATTTTTCTAAGATATAATGGATATAGCAAGTTAACCTTGAAAGATAGACATATGCTATCGCAGACTTTTTTGTAGATCTAAAAGAGAAGAATATTTGCCACCATACATTGTTTTGTAATATCTCATAGGGTTTAGGCAGCGTTTTCGTTGAAAGCTCCCAAATGGCTTAATTTTTTCCGACACCTCTGACAAATATCAATATATATAAGTCAAATGTACACATAAACTAAACAAATCATATACGTAAACCTTCCGGAAGAATCGTTCTATCGATTGGTAACATCCGCATAAAAATCGATGTAGTAGTTTTTGAGTTTATCGCGAACAGACAGACAGACGCGGCAGGGGACTTTGTTTATAATATGTATTGATGTAGTGATAGCGGTCGCCCGCGGCTCCGTGCGGATGTCGGTTACCGCTGCAAAAAGCCTACCCAGGAAAGACACGGTCAGCAAAATGATTCCCAGGTCAATTCACAGACACCGACATAAACATCGACAACGCAGTCATTATCCGCAGGCTGCACAGATTGTCTTTCTGTGGATGTTAAAGTTGTTAATGATGAAAATATAATTAATGATGTAATTAATAGGCATTTTAGGGATTAGGCATTTTAGGCATTTTCAAAGCTCTGAGAAGAACTGTTGATTAGCTCTGAGAAGAACTTTTGCGTAGGTGTAGTTTTAAGAACGAAATCTAAAAAAATCGCACGAAAATTATTAGACTTCGCAACGGGCCGTACAGCAGAAATCGTAATATTTTAATTTCGCCATAACTTCAAAACCAAACGTCCAATTTTAATCATTCAAAGAACAAATATTATCTACATAAACTGTACTTAGTGATGAAATTTATTTTGATAAGGATTAATAGCATGAGTAAAATAAACGCGTTTAAATGTAGTCCAAAAAAAATTCAAGATTTCTTAATAAAAAAATGGTCGTTGTGCCTCACTCGACATAGATAGGTATAGTGTGTCGCGGACTTTTTTGTAGATATTTATAAGATCTACAATTAATTAGAACATTTTATGGTTCCATCTTTTATAGTTTAGGCAGCGTACGCAAAATAAGTAACTTTTCTGGTTGATTTTTTACACCTTGTGTCAGAAAAACCCAAATATCTTACGGAACCCTATTTTTTTCCAAAATAAAATTTAGCCTATGTTACTCGTGGATAATGTAGCTTTCGAATGGTGAAAGAACTTTTTAAATCGGCCCAGTACTTTTTGAGCCTATTCATTACAAACATACAAACATACAAAAATAGGTACAAATCTTTCCTCTTTATAATATTAGTGTAGATATATATATATATATATATATATAGTAAGGATTTGCTTCCCTTTGATTTACATCTAACAACAATTGCTGTGACATACAATTTTTTTTAAAAAAAAGCTTGTCGGACATGCCACTTTATGAGGCCGCACGAATTCATTCCTGATTCGATTTTCAAACACAGAAAACTGATTCGGAATTCCGTGAGCGCACGCGTTCGTTTTTTTAATTTGATACCTACGTGTTAGTTCGCAGCCCAACATCGACCGTTACGAGTTGTTTCAGGAGAAAATACATGACTATTCTATGAAATATGTACATTGGAGTTGTATGTTTGTGAGTAAGTATTAGTTCTTTGTTATTGTAAGATAAAAAAATAAGGATTAAAGAGAAGGTTGACAAAGTATACCGAAATCTTAGATACATTTATTGGTCTCACGCGCTGGAAAAGATAACGCGCTAGGCAAGATATGCGGCAAATAGTGTAGTATTGCTACTATTGTTTATTCTACGGTAGTATGTACCAGACACTGTACCGTGTATGTGATACCGATGTTGCCTAATGTCATGTTAACCAGTTTATCATCATCAGCCCGTACAACGTCCACTGCTGAACATGGGCCTCCACCCGAGGGAGGGTTTTTTGCCATTGTCACCACGCTTGGCAGGCGGGTGACCGCAGTATTATGTAGGAATACACAGGGAAACGCTGCTGCCCGTTCCCTGTTATACGCTTGTTATAGATGATGTTATAACAATAAGGACCAACGGCTTAACGTGCTTTCCGAGGCACGGAGGGCAGTCCCTCCACCAACCAGACCCGTAAAGAAATCTTAGAATTTACACAAATATTTCTTGTCCGGTGTGGGGATCGAACCCACGACCTCCGAGACTTAGAGCGAGCCAAATACCGCTACGCTACGGAGTTTGTCGATTAACCAGTTGGTGAGGAAAAAAGACCTTGAGGACTTTTTTTTTTTGTTGTCAGCGGGGAAATGCCTTTACGCATTCCCACCGCCGCTGCAGCGTATTCGCGCGCTGGCGGCGGTGGGATATGTGGGACTCGCCCTCTCCATAGCGTGGTATGCTAAAGTCATACCACGAGGAGAGGACCCTACACCACTAAAACCTTCCGGACACTCCTTCGATCCGCCGTTGGCGGGGGCCGGGTACGCATGAGCAATCCGGCCCAAGGCCTTGAGGACCTGAGAACATCTTCAAGTATTCCTCTGTAATATTAATGTTAATTAAATCGCATAGAAGCTAATGCATCAATCTCCTGACGGGACGCAATAACAATGCGTCTCTACGATAGCTTATAAATAATTGAGGGGCTGTTCACTTGGAACTAGTTGCTATGTAAACTCGATTGAGCTCCTTGCCACCTGAAACATGCATTAGCCATAGTTAGGGCTGCCACCTCATTAAATAAAAAAATAAAAATAGTTTAATGAAGCAAATAAAAATAATAAAAAATTCTTAATGTTTTGAGCGTCTTGCCACCTGAAACATGCATTAGCCTTAGTTAGGGCTGCCACCTTATTAAATAAAAAAAGAATAGTGTAATGAAGCAAATAAACAAAAAATGTTTTAATGTGTTGAGCGCCTTGCCACCTAAAACATGCATTAGACTTTTTTAGGGCTGCCACCTTATTAAATAAAAAAAGAATAGTGTAATGAAGCAAATAAACAAAAAATGTCACCCGAAACATGCATTAGCATTTTTTAGGGCTGCCACCTTATTAAATAAAAAAAGAATAGTGTAATGAAGCAAATAAACAAAAAATGACTTAATGTTTAGAGCGCCTTGCCACCTGAAACATGCATTAGCCTTTTTTAGGGCTGCCACCTTATTTTGAGGCCATACAGCAGATTTATTGAGAACAATTGTTCTGTACACTACAGCAGCAAATTGTTTATAATTAATAAGCATGTTTGTATGCTCATTCGAAACTATTGAATTGGTTTCAACACAATATTTTATCGTTAAGACATCTACATTAAAATTAAATAACATCACTATGGATTGCATATTTACCGCGAAGTAGTCATTTTTGCTAGTCAAACGTTGTTGTTTCTTTCAATAAATTATAATGATGATAATAACATAATAATGATGGTTTTTGAGTTTTCTTAGTCGTACACTCTTGACAGAGTGGTCGTGGTCATGTCAAAGTCGCTGCTTGCGACACAGCAGCTCTTGCGACCCGTCACCATGCGTCTCTGTTTCTGGTGGAGTGGGAACAAGCGTTGACCGTATTCCCTGTGACGGACTTAATGAGGTCTGTCCATCGTGTTGGGGCGCGGCCACGAGATCTTTTGCCCTCAACTTTCCCTTGCACCACCAAACGTTCCATGGAGTGCTCGTTGCGAGTGATGTGCCCAAAGAATTTGAGGACTCAAAAAAAAGAGGAATTATAAAAAAAAAAGCTAATAATTCAAAACTCGAAAATATTTAAGAAGTCATTACACTAGGCTTTCTGGGCCGTTCTCCGCCACTTTCATAGTAAAATATGTCATAGAAATATATTAATAAGAAACATCTTCATCAGCCGAACTGCCCCACATCCTGCACAATACAAGACCTAGATGAGGCAAGTGACCAGGGAATCGCTGTGGCAAAATACTGGTCAAGTTTGATTTAGATTACCGAATAGCCTTTCGACTCGAGAAGAAGATCAGCCCGTATAACGTCCACTGCTGAACATGGGCCTCCTCCCGAGCGGAGGTTTTGCCATAGTCACCACTATTAGCAAGGGGGTTAGTCACCACAGTATTATGTCATAATACACAGGGTAACGCTGCTGTCCGTTCCTTGGTATATCTACGAGTCTTTTTTTTTTGTCCGGGGGTAAATGCATTTACGCGTTGCCGCTGCAGCGTATTCGCGCGCTGGCGGTGGGATATGTGGAACTCGCCATCTCGAAAGCGTGGTATTCTTACTCATACCTCGAGGATAGGATCCTACACCACTAAAACCCCTCGGACACTCCTTTGATCCGCCGTTGACGGGGGCCGGCCACGCATAAGCAATCCGGCCCATACCCACGAGTCTTATAGACCATGTTATAACAATCGGGAAAAACGGCTTAACATGATTTCCTATGCACGGAGTGTTGGTCCTCAACCAACCAGACCTGGAAAGCAATTTCACATTTTACTCAAAAAACTTAAAATCTATAATAAGAGTGAAGTCAATCCACTATTTCAATACAGTACTAGTCTATTACTTAGTCATGCAAATTTAAAATACCTAGTAGTAAACAGATTAATCCAAATTAAAGGATTTGTGACAGCCATATGTGCCACAATCATAATAAATAAAAATATATATATAAGTCATTTCTAAAGTAAATTCATAAAGATTTCATATGGGACTAATTCAGTCTCATTTAATTACAAGATTAACGAACTCTCAAATTAGTTTAATTGCTTTTCCGAGCGCCTAATTAGTAAACAGGTTTTAACGCCACGTATATTTGGCATCAGTAATGTGAAACTAAACTAATTAAAGGGTTAAGTACGTTTTGGGATTAAATGCCATTGGGTTTATTTCATGTGTCATGGTTCTGTTCTATGATGAATGTGTACCATTTACGGTGTCGAATAATTATATAAATAAATAATTAAATAAAAATCATTTTTATTTACGTAAACCAATTACAGGCACTTGTAAATCGTCAAACATTATTTGAAAATTAATTATTATTTATCTTAAATTACATTTGTTGTTTATTTATAAACCTATTATAATTATTTATTATGAAATTAATTATTATAATTAATGTATATTGTCGCTAGAGACGCAAAATGCTTGTTCTGTCTATGTTATGCCAAAATAATTGTCATTATTTGGGAGGACCATGAGCATATAACGGCGGACGCGCTTTAATGCTACCACCGGATCCAATGCGCCCCAACTGAGAAGATCCGGCGAAACAAATTCAGTGGGTTACTCTACCACCGGTTTCAACACGGCCTACATGAGGCGGTCCGGCGAAACATACTCAAATGGGCAATTACGCGGGGTGTAGGTCCACTTATTTTAATTTATATTTTAGTAGGCATACACATTTATTGCCCAAACGGTTGTCTTGTTATAATAGGTATATAAGCAAGAGTCGTCTCCACCATCTAGTTTATAATCATAATAAATTCTTAAATAAATAATAATAACCCTAAGATAAATTAGACAACCTCCGTAAAGGTGTTTGGCTCGCTTTAAACCTCGGAGGTCCCCAAGCCGGACAGGAAATCTTAGTGTAAATTCTAAGATTTCTTTCCGGGTCAGGTTGGTTGAGGGACTATCCTCTGTGGCTCGGAAAGGGCGTTAAACCGTTGGTCCCGATTGTTATAACATCATCTATAATAATCGTATACCAAGGAACGCGCAGCTGCGTTTCATTGAGTGGTACAACATAATACTGTGGTCACCAACCCGCCTGCCAAGCGTGGTGACTATGGCAGAAACCCTCTCTCGGGAGGAGGCCCATGTTAAGCAGTGAACGTTATTTTGTTTAATACTGAGACACAAAATCCTTAAAATTGTAGTGTGTCCTGCTTTTTTACCCAAATGTCCTGTAGCATTGGCTGGTCTGTCCAGCTTATAGGATTGGCGACCTTGCAACCCTATCTTCAGAAGACGTTCATATAGTAAGTGTCTTTTCCGAAAATTGTATTCCCGATTTTTTATGATTTAATGATTATTAATGCTTGTATTGCAGTATCTGTTTTATTTCTTAGTGTATCGTATTTCGTATTTTTAAAAAAGACAACTCACGCACTAGGGAAATAAATCCCTGTGTCGCGGGGTACTTTACAAACAATCATTTCAAGGACACAAAGAACACCCAGACTCAGAACAACTATTTGTGGTTCACACAAATAATTGTCCCGGGTGGGAATCGAACCCAGAACACCAGGTCTCAGAAGCAACTTCCGTAACCACTGAGCCACCGGTGCAGTCGTATTATCGTTTGTATGTTTGATAAACTTCTCCTTATTGTTATTTGTATTGTCTTCATTTTATGTTTTCCTTTATGTAAGAAAGTCTATTGTCTGAGAACTAATTAGTAAACACTTAGAAGTCTATATACGAACCGCCGATGATGACGCCGTTTATTCAATTATTTGAATCAGGCATTACTTTGTGGAAATTCATACTACAGATACTTTTATTTTGTGTTTTTAATTAAGATTAATTGAAAACACAAAATAAAAGTATCTAGAGTTAATTCCACAACAAAAAGGTGTCTCAATGCTGAAACTGATATCACATTTCGTTTCGTGCGGTCGGGAGGGCATGTAAAATAAAAATTGTGCGGAATTAACACCAGATATTTTGCGTTCTTAATTTAGACTTGATCCAAAAGGAATATAAGTATTTAATTAAAAAAAAAAAAAAAAATTGCCACCCCTGTTAGTCTTTGTCAGACATCCCTGTTGTCTGGTTTAACGAGACATAGATAGGGCTGCAAGATTACTGTGCTCTAATCATGTTCTATCATTGTCATTCTACAATGATTCATGTTACTAAGTCGCTGGTAGGATAGCTCGTATTATTATATGTAATTATCAAGTCAAAATTAACCTTTGGAGATTACACGAATCTCCAAAGTAGACACCTTCTCTACGCTTGGTGGACGCGTTGGTAGCTGTGTTATAAATACAGCAAAAGTCCAACATTTTATCGTATTTTCGAGTTACAAACGGTGTTTCAACGTCAATCTATACTAATATTATAAATAGGAAAGGTTTTATTGTTTGTTTGTATTGAATAGGCTCCGAAACTATTGGACCGATTTGAAAAATTCTTTCACCGTTGGAAAGCTACACTATCCCCGGATGACATAAGCTATATTTAATTATGAAGTTCCCACGGGAACGGGAGTCACGCGAGTGAAACCGCGCGATGAAACCTGTAGTAATATAATTTTAAAGATATTTTTTATCACATCTATTCAAAAAGAGCTAGTTTATTCCTCGTAAACAGGGACCAAAATAGCTCATTTATCCCTTAGGGACCAAAATTGATTTGAATTTGGAATGTGGATATTGTTAATAATTTTTCAATCAGCAAAGAGGTGAATCACAAACCATGCGGGAACAATGTATTGAATATGTGACTGGCTGAAAAACTCCGAGCGCGCCAAATTTAAAAAAAGTTGATGAAAATTATATTTCGTCTTATAGTTCTTCATTGTACGTAAATAAATTCTTGTTCATAAGTTGCACTTACTTATTTTCTCATAAAGGGTGATAAAAAGTAAAGTGTCCACCTCGGGAGCAACACTATTTTAAGCTCGAGTGACATATTTTTAATCCCTCGCTGCGCTCAGGATTCTAGTTAAGAATCCCTCGCTCCGCTCGGGATTCTACTCTAGAATCCTTCGCTCCGCTCTGGATTAAAAAAACACTCTCGCCTTTAAAATAGTTGTTTGCTCCCTAGATAAACAATCTACTATTGGGTATCGCATTTACGATCTTAAAACGAAAAATAAAAACAAAATACTAGAAGTTATTACTACGACGCGCGTACATAAAGAAAAATCTCCACGTAGATGTAGAATAGTTATAAATCCGTGAAAGAAATAGTAATGTAGTACATATTCATCCTACTTAATATTATAAACGCGAAAGTTTGTAAGTTTCTTTTTTTCGTTTGGACTTACGTATTTATCCATTACGCTTTTGCTACTTCACCGAGCATAAAGGCGAGCAGAGCTCCAGCCTTAATAAGTTTGTAAGTATGGATGGATGGATGTTTGTTAGTCTTTCACGCCAAAATTTCTGAACGGAATTGGCTGAAATTTTGCACATATAGGCTACAAATCATCACGCTTCAACCCACTGAAGCAGAGTACCGCGGTATTTTTATGAAATTGTGTATTTTAAACTTGCGTCAATTTAGTAACGACTGTTTTCCCGTGCGTAGTTTCACTCACGTACCCGTGGGAACTTTACAATTAAATATATCTACACTATGTTACTTCTGGATAATGTAGCTTTCATGGTAAAATATATTTTGAAATCGGTCCAGTAGTTCCGGAGCCTATTCGATGCAAAGAAACTCCAATCAAATCTTTCCAAATTATAATATTTTTTTAATTTATTTATTTTCTTAATTTATTTAAACTTTATGCACGTAATAACTAAGCGTACAGAGGCGGACTTAATTATTATAATTAATCATTTATTTCAAGTTTGCACTCATACATTACATTAATAATGGTTAGTAACAATATTTACTTACTTAAAATTATGTTAGTACTAGCGGCCCGCCCCGGCTTCGCACGGGTGGACTTTTATACCCTACCCCTGCCCTACCCTACCCCTACCCTAACCCTACCCTACCCTACCCCTACCCTACCCCTACCCTACCCCTACCCTACCCCTACCCCTACCCTACTCCTACCCCTACCCTATCCTACCCCTACCCTACCCTACCCTACCCCTACCCTACCCTACCCCTACCCAAAAGTATCCTATGTCCTTCTCCCAGTTCTTAGCTACCTCCCTACCAATTTTCAGCCAAATCGGTTCAGCCGTTCTTGAGTTATAAATAGTGTAACTAACACGACTTTCTTTTGTTTTTAAAATGTATTCTGCTATTCAGGGCGGAGACAAATCCAACGAAACAAAAACCATGAAAATTGATCCAGCCGATCTCGAGTTATAAGTGTTGTAACAAACCCGTCTTTGTTTTATATATATAGATACTAGCGGCCCGCCCCGGCTTCGCACGGGTGGACTTTTATACCCTACACCTGCCCTACCCTACCCCTACCCTAACCCTACCATACCCCTACCCTACCCCTACCCTACCCCTACCCTACCCCTACCCTACCCCTACCCTAACCCTACCCTACCCCTACGCTACCCCTACCCTACCCCTACCCTACCCCTACCCCTACCCTACCCCTACCCTACCCCTACCCCTACCCTACCCCTACCCTACCCTACCCCTACCCTACCCCTAACCTACCCCTACCCTACCCTACCCCTACCCTACCCTACCCTACCCTACCCTACCCCTACCCAAAAGCCCCCTACCTATGTCCTTCTCCCAGCTCTTAGCTACCTCCCTACCAATTTTCAGCCAAATCGGTTCAGCCGTTCTTGAGTTATAAATAGTGTAATTAACACGACTTTCTTTTGTTTTTAAAATGTATTCTGCTATTCGGGACGGAAACAAATCCAACAAATCAAAAACCATGGCAATCGGTCCAGCCGTTCTCGAGTTATAAGTGTTGTAACAAACACGACTTTCTTTTATATATATATAGATAATCATCATCAATCATCAAATTATCAACATCAAATAAAATCAAATCCAATAAAAAAAAATTACAACGTGAATAAATTAACATTAACTAATTATTCATAATTAAACTGCGCATCTCATGATTTTGGAATGGGCAGTCATATTTAGCGGCAATCATTTGCAGGATGCTATTGCTACTGCCTTGCAGACGTAGTCGCAGAGAAGCGGCTTTCTTTCGCATGACTGCATAAAAGCCGTACGTGCCTCAGCAAACATGGCAGACGCGCTGCAAAAGAGAGGTAATCGCAAATTAATAACTAGTTCTAAAGACTAATACTAGTAGGTATAGAAGTATAAATACAAGATGTAGGCACTTAAAACCCTTTAGGTATAATATAGTCGTATTATAACCTGACCATAAATGATTGTATATACGAAAATATATCAGACAAACCACAAAATGCTAACAAGATTAATCGCCCTGGAAAGACATGCACATAAAAATTATTTGATAAGTAATGGCGTGGCGTGGGGAATAAAGGGGACGTTTTATGTGAAGGGAAACGGGAAGAGGTAACGATCCATGTCGATTATTTGACTGCGGCCTTATATTAAGGTTTTAACATATATTTCGAGGTTGATTGTTGATATTACTTGCCGTCGTTTGTTAGGAGGTAAAGTGTCATTTTTTTATATTGTATAAACATATTACATCTTACTTTATACAATAGTGTATTACATGAATAATATACAACTAAAAGTAGCTAATTTAAAATAAAACTTATTTATTCTAAATTTATTCTACTTGGCAAGGTTCCCAGAATGCTAGCAGCATTACCCCGTTGAATGGCAATACTTACCTGTTGTGCAAAGTAAAAACCAGCATTCGGAGAACGTGCCGCACTAAAGAGGGCCGCTGCGAGGTATTTATAAATTAATTTGGCTTCCGGTCCCCACGGCCCCAATGTTTCGACACCAAAAGGCACAAATGCATAACCACTATCAAGGGTACTATATTTGCGCCTCTTGAGATTCTCCGCGGACTGAGCCGCCATGCCAACCCTAGTTTGGGTCCCGGAAAGATGAGACGGCGCGAGGGTGTCGACGCACGTAGCTTCCCACACCAAAGGCCGTCCCATCCGCCGCACCAGAGTCATTCCGTCAAGTTTCTCCCGACACTCTTACCGACGTCGCGCATAAGGCCATATATTTTATATTTGAACATGATCAGGCAAATTACATCTATACACCAGATTTAAAGCTGAGGGGTCCAGTGCTAATACATTTGCCCTTACCACTGTGAGCTCTGGTGACCTAACTCGCACAGGAACTAAACATTAATAAATAATGTTATTTCAATCTTTTATGGTTTAATCAAGGGTCTCCGAACTTTGAAGCCTTAGGGCCATAATGATATTTTCGAGGGCCACAACAGATAAAACTTTTCTGCCCTTATCTATAGTTGTATTTCTAGCAATAGTAACAACGATAAGGCATTTGTTGTCGCGGGCCAGTTTGATGACACTGGCGGGCCGGATTTGGCCCGCGGGACGTAGTTTGGAGACCCCTGGTTTAAATAATAGATTGACTAAATCGCGTTAAAGTATCAAATTTAATATAATATGCATTCATTGTCATATTCATTTTGTTTATTTAAAATATAAAAGATTTTAAATATTGATATGGTCGCTATAAGATGGTGTTGGGTTATTTAAGTACCTACGTATTAATTTAAGACAGAAGGGAATCCCTTAAGAAGGGATTGAATAAATTAACCGGCTTCGTATTACATGGATCTCACAACTTTTTACGGCAGAAGAACTCAGTTGCAAGACTAGGATTTTTTACAAGTTATGTTTTTTATGGCATATTTATTATTATGTTTCATAATTGAGATTAATAAAATTCGACCATCAGCAGGACTCGAACCTAACCTAACCTCAAATTGGCCACTATAAGTGTGGCCCTGGAGATCCTGCGGTACCATATTGGCCGCGGGTGCCGTCGGGGGGCCGGATTGCTCATGCGTACCCGGCCCCCGCCAACGGCGGATCGAAGGAGTGTCCGGGAGGTTTTAGTGGCGTAGGGTCCTCTCCTCGTGGTATGAGTTAAGCATACCACGCTATGGAGAGGGCGAGTCCCACATATCCCGCCGCCAGCGCGCGAATACGCTGCAGAGGCGGTGGGAATGCGTCAATGCATTTCCACCCGGACAATAAAAAAATAAAAAAAAAGGACTCGATCCTGCATCTTTGGTTAAGCGTTTAATATTTAATACCAAATGCAACTTTGGAGATATTAATCGAAGTAATGCGGATCATAACCGATAGATGGCACTAACGTCCCAGAGACATGTTAAAAAAAGAGATTGATAAATTTCGATGACCGGTAGGGTTCCTCCGTAGCCTAATTGTTTAAGGCATTAGGGGCTTGATGCAGGTTCGAGTCCTGCCGCTGGTCGAATTTAATTAATCTCAATTTTGAAACATAGTATAAGCTAACCTTTTCCGTGAAGTATAAAAAAACATTTAAAAATGTGATATTTATTATTGATCATAGATTATTTATTTCAAATGTGTCTCGAAGAGTAGCGAAGTGAGTGAAGCGGTTTTTGACGGTTCTTCGTGTGCTAGATGCGTCTGTTGTCGCGGCACTGTAAGTACCAAAATAGGAAAATAAAATGTATCAATGCTATATGGGGGTTAAGTTTACATTTGAGTATAAATTATGCTTCGCAGCTTCATTCTTTGCGATTTACGTTTAACATGGCGTATAGCGTTATCTACAGTAGCCCTTGCACGATAGTTTTAAAGTTAGTTTTTTTTTTTACATTGGCAACCCTGTTACCTCGTGGCAACACTGCATCGAGGTCCGCCATTTATTTCTCATTCTGTGTTATCGTGCCGTAGCCTACGCACGTCTACTAAAACCCTGTTAACATTTAGAAGTTCGATATGGGACACAAGAGATGAGACCAGGATAGCCTAGAAAATAAAAAAGTTGGAGCGAATATTGCAAAGGCGAAGACGTGTTATTTCATCAGATGACAGTGGTTAGTAAAATTTTCATGTACATCGAGAGAAATCTGAACCTATAAAAATGGTAATTAATTGTCGTTGACAATTATTTAAGAGTTACCTACCTATAATTATTTTATAATAACCGTCGTTGGCGGTTTGAATTTTTTTTCGTGCGAGTACCTTCTTTTTGATTCGTCGTTGACGATTATAATTTGTATTGCCGTCGTTGACGGATAAAATACCCACCATTGAGATACTTACTTATTATTGCCATTGGCAATTTCACTTTTGCAATCCTATTGTATTCTGACGTAAGTTATTATGTTACAGAATCTGAAGAACAAATACCAGCACCCGTGTCTTCACCACAAGATTGCAATAATAGTTCAGAAAATCCTATGTCTCAGACAATTTGTCAGGCGATTGATAGTCCATTGCCGGACGTAGAGGATCGTACCAACTCTGTGCCAGAGCCATTGTCTACTGGTGTAGATGTTGCTTTAAACGATGGGGTGGAGGAATATCAATTGGAAGAGAATATACTCCATATCCTTGGTGATGCACCACAGCCAGAAATTGCTTTGGGTAATAATATTCACAAAGATGTTGCCGCTCGATGGCAAGATATCTTGTTCAAAGGCTTATCTAAGGAAGTTAAAGAACAACTCTTCAAACAATACCTTGTGCCAGCTAATTGTGATTATTTGGTCGCACCGATATTAAACCCAGAGGCTAAAGCCGCTGTCCCAGATATCATAGCCAAACGTGACAATACCATATTCCAAAAACAAAATCAAATAGGAGTCGCATTAGCTGCATTAGCTCGACTCACTGAAATGATAATTAAAAACGAATCCTCTAAGCAATTACTCTTACAACCTTTGAGTGACGCTTGTCGCATACTATGTGACAGTCATCATGTCGAGACTAAAACTCGCCGTGGTATAATTATGAGTGCTACTAATACTACCATGCGCGACGCTCTTGCAAATACTAATCGCGATAAGTACTTATTTGGAAATAATTTGACTGAAAATCTCAAAGCTGCTCAGTGTGTTCAAAAAACTAGTGAGTCATTGCTTAAATCTACCGCTTTAACATCGTCTAATAAGAATTTCAGATCCGCACCAAAAACTAGAGGCCATTTAAACTCCAGAGGGTTTATTCAAAAGAAGCCACCGTTCAAACCGAACGAGTCGTCGAGAGGACGACTTCCAATACGTCAGACGCGTAATGCTACGTACACGCGTCAACCGCTACCACCGCCGAAAGCTGTATCACCGGAGGAACTATCGACGATAAGCACGCAGGTATGTCACTACGCAGGACGTCTACAACATTTTTATTTAGAATGGTGTAAAATTACCAATGACCCCGTTTTATTATCATGGTTAAGTGGCTACCATATACCTTTCCACTCTATTCCAATTCAGTCTATTGTTCCAAATACAATACCTAAATCAAAACAAGAACACGAAGAATTTTGCTATGCTATTAGTAAACTTACTAAAATAAATGCTATTTCTAAGTGTACACATGAGAATGGTGAATTTATATCAAGCGTGTTTTATTACCTAAACCAAATGGTGAAAAACGTTTTATTCTAAATTTAAAATTATTAAATAAATTTGTAGAAACTAAACACTTTAAAATGGAGGATTATAGGACTGCAATCAAATTAATAACGCCAGAATGTTATATGGCTACAGTTGATCTAAAAGATGCATATTTTTTCATTGCTGTTGCTAAGGACTATAGAAAGTACTTGAGATTTAAATACAATGATATTTTATACGAGTTCAATTGTCTCCCATTTGGATTATGTACTTGTCCGTATGTATTCACAAAATTATTGAAACCAGTTATGGAATACCTACGATCAAAACACTTGATATCTGTTATTTATTTAGACGATATTTTTTGTATAGGAAAAGACTTTAACGATTGTTATAGTAACGTTAAACACACCACCAATCTTTTACAAAGATTAGGTTTTTACATAAACAAAGAAAAGAGTGTTTTAGTTCCTAGTACAAGGTGTAAATTTCTAGGTTTTGTTTTCGATTCCAGAAAAATGGTTTTAGATTTACCCACAGATAAAAAATTGAAAATTATCAAATCTGTACAACATTATTTACAGTTGCAAAAATGTAAATTGGTAGATTTTGCTAGAATTGTGGGACTTTTAGTGTCTGCTTGTCCGGCAATTCAATATTCGTGGATGCGTACAAAATTATTTGAACGGTTTAAATTTGAAACATTATCAAAAAATAATAGTTATAATCAAACTGTTTTGTTACCAGAGTTCATTAAAGAAGATTTATTATGGTGGCTTAATAACGTTAGTAATGGGTATTCACCTTTAAAAACTAATTCGTTTGTGAAAGAAATATTTAGCGATGCGTCGTCATTGGGTTGGGGTTTATATTGTGATGGTAAAGAGTCATATGGACATTGGAAAGAAGATGAAATTAAATTACATATAAATCAATTGGAATTAAAAGCTGCGTTGTTTGGACTAAAAGTTTTTGCAAATAACTGTTATAATTGTAAAATACTTCTAAGGATTGATAACATTACTGCCATATCATGTATCAACAGAATGGGCAGTGTGCAATATCCCCATCTCAATGACGAAGCACGACTTCTTTGGAAGTGGTGTGCACAACGACGTGTTACTGTGTTTGCCTCTTACATTAATACCAAGGATAACGTAGAAGCAGATAGATTATCTCGGAAAAAATTTCACGACACCGAATGGGAGTTAGGTAATTATGCTTTTGAAGAAATAAAATATAAACTAGGCATACCTGATGTTGACCTATTTGCTAGTCGATGCAATGCTAAATGTCATCGATATGTGACTTGGCAAAATGAACCTGATGCGTGGGCCATCGATGCATTTACAATTTCATGGAAAAATCTGAATTTTTACGCATTCCCACCATTTTCAATGATTTTAAAAATGCTTCAGAAAATAATTTCTGATAAAGCTGTAGGTACAGTTGTTGTTCCATACTGGCCCACGCAACCTTGGTTCCCGTTGTTCAAAAGAATTTGTTCATCTGATATTATTGATTTTTTACCTAATAGTAATTTGTTGAAATCTCCTTTCAGGTCTGTTCACAGCCTGGAAGGGACTCTAACATTGGTTGCCGCGAAATTATCAGGAAAACTTTATTAAATAAATATCTTTCTCCAAGGTCAGTGGAAATAATGCTTGCATCCTTGTCAAATAATACTTACAAACAGTATGACAGCTGTATTAAGTGTTGGATGAATTATTGTAAAAAATATGATTATGATTATACAATTGCTTCTATACCAATAATCATACATTTTTTAACTGATATATTTGATAAAGGTGCTATGTATGGGACAATTAACTCTCATAAATCCGCTTTGTCTTTGCTTTTAGGCTCCAATCTAAGTGATGACAGACTAAAACGTTTTATGAAGGGCGTTTTTAAAATAAGGCCAACTTATCCAAAGTATAATGTTACCTGGGACCCAGGTCTAGTATTAATTTTTTTTTCACAGAAATGTCCAAATGAATATCTAGATTTAAAAACGCTCTCTAAAAAACCTTAACATTGATTGCTATTGTGACCGCACATCGTGTACAAACTTTATCTTTAATTAATATTAATAACATAACGATTAATATCAATGAAATTATTATCCAAATCCCCAATATAATAAAGACTACTAGATTAAATACATTGCAACCGGTTTTAAGTCTTCCTTTTTATAATACACGTCCAGAAATCTGTCCTGCCGCATGTTTACAAACATATATAAATAAAACTCGAACATTGCGTAAAAATGATTGCTTATTTATAAGTTTTAAGAAACCACATTGTAAGGTTAGTTCACAAACTATTAGCCATTGGATAAAAGATACACTTAAAGAAAGTGGAATTGATACGTCCATATTTAGTGCACATAGTACACGACATGCGGCCACATAAAGAACTGCTGGTTGGTCGGATTCCTCATCAGCTTTTGCTCGTTTCTATATCAAAGAGATTGTAAATAATGAGTTTGCTTATACCTTGCTTGATTCTTGATTGTAACCATAATTTTAAAATGTATTATTATAATAAAAACCCATTTGATTATAAATGTTTTATTACTTACCTCCTATATAAACCCTAATAATTGTCTTATTTATTTTTAAATCGTTGCTATAAACATCATACGCCATGTTAAACGTAAATCGCAAAGAATGAAGCTGCGAAGCATAATTGAAGATCAAACGAACTTAACAAGTGAAGTTCGATCATAATTATGCGAGCAGCTTCATTCGACGCGATTTACCTACACCCACCCTTATAATAATATAACTTCATAAAATATATAATCTTTATTCAGCCCAGTCCCATTTTATGACGATTTTAAAATAAATAAAACCTGCCAATCTTTAAACAAAATGAGAAATAAATGGCGGACCTCGATGCAGTGTTGCCACGAGGTAACAGGGTTGCCAATGTAAAAAAAAAACTAACTTTAAAACTATCGTGCAAGGGCTACTGTAGATAACGCTATACGCCATGTTAAACGTAAATCGCGTCGAATGAAGCTGCTCGCATAATTATGATCGAACTTCACTTGTTAAGTTCGTTTGATCTTCAATTATCTGTGCTAATACTGAAACTCTTTTGAGTTCATTTATTTATAGACCTCTCTCTCTATGTCTGGTCTGATGTACCATTATTCGTCAGAAACATTAATCGTGTGTGCCTTTATCGTAAACTAGCATTACGACCAAATGCTAATGAAATATAATAGAAGGTCTAGATTTATCTTACACAATAAAAATACATTTTTTTAATTGTCACTTTATTCCAAATTACAAAAATAAAACACTTATATTAAAAGCAACCTCTACATTTTTAACACAGCGCACAATTCCAACACGCGACTTGGGCCCACTGAAACAAGTTTCTGCTAAGAAATACGAGCGTCCTCCACTTTGCTTAAGCATCCGTGTAATGCCACTCGGAATTTCCTTAAAATTCTGTTTACTACGTGATAAATAAACATGTAGGCATTTGTGGTCTTCCATAATATTGAGAGTACTCACAAAATATTAAAAATAAACATTTCATATACAGGGTGTCCCAAAAGGTTAAGTAGCTGGGAAAGGGGTGGACACAATGGTCACTAGAAAAATAAAAAGAAAATCCGCGCTGGGTATTTAAAAAAAAATGGCATTTTTTTAAAAACTTAAAATTTTACACCTTGTTATTTTAGATGTTGATGTTGATGACCTTGTTGTTATTGAAGATTACATAACAGCATTTTTTTTAAATACATCCATATTTGTAGTTACAGTTAGCACAAGGTGTAAAATTTTTAGTCTTTTAAAAAATGCCATTTATTTTTTTAAACACCCAGAGGGAATTTTTTATATTTTTCTGGTGACCCTTGTGACCATCCCTATCACCCCCCTTCCCAGCTACGTAATCTTTTGGGACACCCTGTATATCTATACTAAGTATAAAGCTGAAAACTTTGTTAGTTATTAATGCGCTAATCTCAGCAACTACTGGTGCGATTTGAAAAATTCTTTTAGTGTTAGATAGCTCATTTATTGAGAAAGGTTGTAGGCTATATATAGTTGTAAAGTTCTTAAGGGAACGGGAGTTACTCGGGTGAAATTGCGTTTGTTTGTTTACTTGAACGCGCTAATCTTAGAAACTCCACTAACATGTTCGATTTAACTAAACATTTTAATGTAAGGTAGCCCATTTATTAAGAATGTTCCTAAGGGACCGGGAGTTACTCGGGTGAAACTACGCGTGGAAAGGTAGTTATGTATATGAATTAGGTAGTTATGTATATAAATTAGGTATTTATGTGAATGTAATATATACAAATAAAAATATACATACGTACTAATTAATCTCAAATACAATTGTTACACATTTAATATTATTATAACGACATTATTATCAAAGCAATTTCATTTCATTATTACAATCCACGCTTTGAGCTTGAACATCTAAGGGGTGAAATGTAAAGGTAAATTATGGTTGATTTATGTTATTATTTATGGTGTGGTGAACACATTCTACACACCAATGGGCGGTTAAGGTTTAAAGTTGGTGAGTGAGTTGTTAAGCTGCGTTGTGAGTTGTATTAACCATATTGGCTTCGACCTAATTATTTTAATGAAATTATGAAGATTCTAACTCTTGCAGTGGAATTATTCTCAGTAATAGTATAAATTTGTAATGTGAAGAAAGATATTTATTACTCAACTTATATTTGAGTTTTATCTAAATACAGATAAAACTCAGACGAAGACACGTGAATTTTCTAAAATAACACAATTATTTTTCATACCAAAATAATGAGAAATATGACAATAGAACACATAAGGAAAGAATACAAATATTACATTTTAAATGTAATTACTATTACATTATTTTCAAACGACCTATTTCATTTAAAAAAGACGTGAGTGGATGAAGGTGATATGTCGCATTTTCGAGTATTTGTGTTTTTTTTGCACAGATGAAGGTGATCTGTCAATACAATACGACTACAGATCTTAAACCGTCCATTTAAGGCTTTCCGAGACAACTACATTCATCTTAGCACCACATTTTCAATATCTAAACTTGCAGAAAAGTTTACTTTTGTTTATGAAAAAATGAGTTAAGTCAAGATTTTTTTTCAAATTAAATAATAAAAAATATAAATTTGTTTGGTTGCTTTCATACCATTCATATTTTGGAATGGGCAGTCATATTTAGCGGCAATCATTTGCAACGCTTTTGCTACTGCCTTGCAGACGTAGTCGCAGAGAAGCAGCTTTCTATCGCATGACTGCATGAAAGCCGTCCGTACGTGCCTCAGCAAACATGGCAGACGCGCTGCAAAAGAGAGGTAATCGCAAATTAATAACTAGTTCTAAAGACTAATACTAGTAGGTATAGAAGTATAAATACAAGATGTAGGCACTTAAAACCCTTTAGGTATAATATAGTCGTATTATAACCTGACCATAAATGATTGTATCTACCAAAATATATCAGACACACCACAAAATGCTAACAAGATTAATCGCCCTGGAAAGACATGCACATAAAAATTATTTGATAAGTAATGGCGTGGCGTGGGGAATAAAGGGGACGTTTTATGTGAAGGGAAACGGGAAGAGGTAACGATCCATGTCGATCATTTGACTGCGGCCTTATATTAAGGTTTTAACATATATTCCGAGGTTGATTGTTGATATTACTTGCCGTCGTTTGTTAGGAGGTAAAGTGTCATTTTTTTATATATAAAGACCTCAGAACTCAGAAACTTTTTAAAGACACCCTTAACCTAATGGTTGAACGACGCTTGCTAAGACTGCAATCTCACCATGATGCTAAGTCATATAGGCAGCTTAATAGACGAATTAAAAAATCCTTGCGACACGATATTCGTAGTTATAATACCTACTTCCCGTATTAAAAATACGATAGAGCGTAACCAGGGCTCCAAACTGTTTGCAAGAGATATGTCTATTGGGCAAAGCCAGATGACAAAGCTTAAGAGGGATGATGGCAGTCTTGCGTTGTCAAAACCGGAAGTGTTAAGGGAAGTTTTTCATGGTAGTAGAGAGTATAAACATATTACATCTTACTTTATACAATAGTGTATTACATGAATAATATACAATTAAAAGTAGCTAATTTAAAATAAAACAAATTTATTCTAAATTTATTCTACTTGGCAAGGTTCCCAGAATGCTAGCAGCATTACCCCGTTGAATGGCAATACTTACCTGTTGTGCAAAGTAGAAACCAGCACTCGGAGAACGTGCCGCACTAAAGAGGGCCGCTGCGAGGTATTTATAAATTAATTTGGCTTCCGGTCCCCACGGCCCCAATGTTTCGACACCAAAAGGCACAAATGCATAACCACTATCAAGGGTACTATATTTGCGCCTCTTGAGATTCTCCGCGGACTGAGCCGCCATGCCAGCCCTAGTCTGGGTCCCGGAAAGATGAGACGGCGCGAGGGTGTCGACGCACGTAGCTTCCCACACCAAAGGCCGTCCCATCCGCCGCACCAGAGTCATTCCGTCAAGTTTCTCCCGACACTCTTACCGACGTCGCGCATAAGGCCATATATTTTATATTTGAACATGATCAGGCAAATTACATCTATACACCAGATTTAAAGCTGAGGGGTCCAGTGCTAATACATTTGCCCTTACCACTGTGAGCTCTGGTGACCTAACTCGCACAGGAACTAAACATTAATAAATAATGTTATTTAAATCTTTTATGGTTTAATCAAGGGTCTCCGAACTTTGCAGCCTTAGGGCCATAATGATATTTTCGAGGGCCAAAACAGATTAAACTTTTCTGCCCTTATCTATAGTTGTATTTCTAGCAATAGTAACAACGATAAGGCATTTGTTGTCGCGGGCCAGTTGGATGACACTGGCGGGCCGGATTTGGCCTGCGGGCCGTAGTTTGGAGACCCCTGGTTTAAATAATAGATTGACTAAATCGCGTTAAAGTATCAAATTTAATATAATATGCATTCATTGTCATATTCATTTTGTTTATTTGAAATATAAAAGATTTTTAATATTGATATGGTCGCTATAATATGGTGTTGGGTTATTTAAGTACCTTATTAATTTAAGACAGAAGGGAATCCCTTAAGAAGGGATTGAATAAATTAACCGGCTTCGTATTACATGGATCTCACAACTTTTTACGGCAGAAGAACTCAGTTGCAAGACTTGGATTTTTTACAAGTTATGTTTTTGATGGCATATTTATTATTATGTTTCAACATTAAGATTAATTAAATTCGACCACCAGCAGGACTCGAACCTGCATCTTTGGTTAAGCGTTTAATATTTAATACCAAATGCAACTTTGGAGATATTAATCGAAGTAATGCGGATCATAACCGATAGATGGCACTAACGTCCCAGAGACATGTTAAAAAAAGAGATTGATAAATGTCGATGACCGGTAGGGTTTAAGGCATTAGGGGCTTGATGCAGGTTCAAGTTCTGCTGGTGGTCGAATTTAATTAATCTCAATTTTAAAACATAGTATAAGCTAACCTTTTCCGTGAAGTATAAAAAAACATTTAAAAATGTGATATTTATTATTGATCATAGATTATTTATTTCAAATGTGTCTCGAAGAGTAGCGAAGTGAGTGAAGCGGTTTTTGACGGTTCTTCGTGTGCTAGATGCGTCTGCTGTCGCGGCACTGTAAGTACCAAAATAGGAAAATAAAATTTATCAATGCTATATGGGGGTTAAGTTTACATCTTTATATATAAAAGAAAGTCGTGTTAGTTACACTATTTATAACTCAAGAACGGCTGAACCGATTTGGCTGAAAATTGGTAGGGAGGTAGCTAAGAACTGGGAGAAGGACATAGGATACTTTTTGGGTAGGGGTAGGGTAGGGTAGGGTAGGGTAGGGTAGGGGTAGGGTAGGGTAGGGTAGGGGTAGGGTAGGGTAGGGGTAGGGTAGGGGTAGGGTAGGGGTAGGTTAAAGGGTAGGGTAGGGGTAGGGTAGGGGTAGGGTAGGGTAGGGGTAGGGTAGGGGTATGGTAGGGGTAGGGGTAGGGGTAGGGTAGGGGTAGGGTAGGGGTAAGGTAGGGTTAGGGTAGTGCAGGGGTAGGGTATAAAAGTCCACCCGTGCGAAGCCGGGGCGGGCCGCTAGTTTGAGTATAAATTATCTGTGCTAATACTGAAACTCTTTTGAGTTCATTTATTTCTAGACCTCTCTCTCTATGTCTGGTCTGATGTACCATTATTCGTCAGAAACATTCATCGTGTGTGCCTTTATCGTAAAGTAGCACTTACGACCAAATGCTAATGAAATATAATAGTAAGTCTAGATTTATCTTACACAATAAAAATAAATTTTTTAAATTGTCACTTTATTCCAAATTACAAAAATAAAACACTTATATTCAAAGCAACCTCTACATTTTTAACACAGTGCACAATTCCAACACGCGACTTGGGCCCACTGAAACAAGTTTCTGCTAAGAAATACGAGCGTCCTCCACTTTGCTTAAGCATCCGTGTAATGCCTCTCGGAATTTCCTTAAAATTCTGTTTACTACGTGATAAATAAACATGTAGGCATTTATGGTCTTCCATAATATGAGTACTCACAAAATATTAAAAATAAACATTTCATATATATCTATACTAAGTATAAAGCTGAAAACTTTGTTAGTTATTAATGCGCTAATCTCAGCAACTACTGGTGCGATTTGAAAAAATATTTTAGTGTTAGATAGCTCATTTATTGAGGAAGGTTGTAGGCTATATATAGTTGTAAAGTTCTTAAGGGAACGGGAGTTACTCGGGTGAAATTGCGTTTGTTTGTTTACTTGAACGCGCTAATCTTAGAAACTACACTAACATGTTCGATTTAACTAAACATTTTAGTGTAAGATAGCCCATTTATTAAGAATGTTCCTAAGGGACCGGGAGTTATTCGGGTGAAACTACGCGTGGAAAGGTAGTTATGTATATAAATTAGGTATTTATGTGAATGTAATATATCCAAATAAAAATATACATACGTACTAATTCATCTCAAATACAATTATTCATCATCAGCCCGTATATCGTCCACTGCTGAACATGGGCCTCCTCCCGAGGGAGGGTATTGCCATAGTCACCACGCTTGGCAGGCGGGTTGGTGACCGCAGAATTATGTTGTAACACACAAGGAAACGCTGCTGCCCGTTCCTTGATATACGATTATTATAGATGATGTTATAACAAACGGGACCAACGGCTTAACGTGCTTTTTTAAATACAATTATTACACATTTAATATTATTATTACGACATTATTATCAAAGCAATTTCATTTCATTATTACAATCCACGCTTTGAGCTTGAACATCTAAGGGGTGAAATGTAAAGGTAAATTATGGTTGATTTATGTTATTATTTATGGTGTGGTGAACACATTCTACACACCAATGGGCGGTTAAGGTTTAAAGTCGGTGAGTGAGTTGTTAAACTGCATTGTGAGTTGTATTAACCATCTTGGCTTCGACCTAATTATTTTAATGAAATTATGAAGATTCTAACTCTTGCAGTGGAATTAATCTCAGTAATACTATAAATTTGTAATGTGAAGAAAGATATTTATTACTCAACTTATATCTGAGTTTTATCTAAATACAGATAAAATTCAGACGCAGACACGTGAATTTTCTAAAATAACACAATTATTTTTCATACCAAAATAATGAGAAATATGACAATAGAACACATAAGGAAAAAATACAAATATTACATTTTAAATATAATTACTATTACATTATTTTCAAACGACCTATTTCATTTAAAAAAGACGTGAAGGTGATATGTCGCATTTTCGAGTTTTTGTGTTTTTTGCATAGATGAAGGTGATCTGTCAATACAATACGACTACAGATCTTAAACCGTCCATTTAAGGCTTTACGAGACAACTACATTCATCTTAGCACCACATTTTCAATATCTAAACTTGCAGAAAAGTTTACTGTTGTTTATGAAAAAATTAGTTAAGTCAAGATTTTTTTTTCAAATTAAATAATAAAAAATATAAATTTGTTTGGTTGCTTTCATACCATTAATATTTCAGGTTATTAACACAACTTGGCATCATAGTTTAATACAAACATTAGTTTTGTAGCGACTTATTTAAAAAAAATAAAAGTGAAACTTTAACTTCGATTTACTCCAAATTTAAATTATGTGACTTATCACCTTTATCCACTCACGTCTTCCAGTCCACGCTATGAGTTCATCTAATGGCTGAAATGTTAAGGTAAATTGTGGTTGATTAATGTCATCATTTATGGTGTGGTGAATAAAATCAACACACGAATGTGTGGTTAAGGTTTGAGTAGGTGAGTGAGTTGCTAAGCTGAGCTGTGAGTTGTAAAAGCCATCTTGGGTTTGACCTGATTATTTTTATTAAATTATGAAGATTCTAACCCTTGTAGGAGAATTGATCTTAGTTACATAATTATAATGTGTAATGTGAGTTTAGAGTGACTTTTTATGCCGAAATAATGAGAGATATGCCAATAGAACACACAACCTAAGCCGCGATCAAAAACTAGTTTATATTACTAGTTTAGTCCTTAATATTTAGGAATAAAGGCGCTAGAAATATTACCTTCTTTTTTAAATTAAAGCAACCATTTTTAGATACATGTTGTACATAAAATATTTTCCTTGTGAAAAAACGTCTTATCGTCATATCTTCTTTTAAACGAAGTGTAACTCTCAGCTTCTTTTAATGAATTTAATGAGAAAAATAATATTTCGTTTGTAATTTGTAAGTGATCATTTAATAAACATTTCATTTAGGTTTACATTCCTATTTCCTTCCTAGAAAATTAAATTGTATTTTGATGTTATTTTACTGTAGAAACATGTACATTTCACGTTATTTTACATGATTTTACACTAAGATATTTATGCTGTATATTTTATGTTATTAATTTACTTATTTTTCATTTGACTTATTTCTTACTTTGATTACTTTTCGGGTTTTTTTTTTACTAAATTTAGGCTTACGTTTGACCATAATCTCGCTTGATGGAAGGCGAAGATAAGGCCTAAGATGATACACGCTTGCCTACAAAGTGTCTGGTTGGGTAAAATGGTACGGTTGGAAAGGACTACCCTCCACCACTGTGATTTAAAAATAATGGTCAATAAAGTAATTCTGCAACCACCAAACAGCCTGATAAGGGTGGTATGACTACAACCTACTTTGAAGGGATGACATATGATTAATTATAATAAAATGCCAGCCGTCGAATAAAATACCCACAAAGTCATATCAAAAACGTTCACCACAAACGCATTCTACCTATATTATTATATGATATTATTTCTAGCTGTTTCCAGTATTTTTGGAATACTAGCTGCCCCCGCGGTTTTACCCGCGTTACTCTTCTCCAGTGGGTCAAAGCGTGATGTTTTGTAGCCTATATGTTAATCCAGCGTATAACCTATCCCGGTGCAAAATTTTAGCCAATTCCGATCAGTAGTTTTGGCGTGAAAGAGTAACAAACATCCATCCATCTATCCATACTTACAAACTTTCGCGTTTCTAATATTCCTAGGATTTGTGTGTAGAAATATTCCATTCATTACGATAGAATGTATGTATGTGAACATTCAATTTCATTGTAGGAAAATCTATAGTACCAAGAATTATTTAAATGATTAAAAAAACCGCTAAACATTCTGATTCAATTTGCTACAGAAATAGAGTATATCTATAGGCTACCCTTTAAGTATAGCGAAAATATGATGCCCAAACTAATCCACTATATTTGTGGATGATGTCGCAGGCACAAGTTATTATGTGAAATAAATAAAATTAACATTTACTTATGCCCGCCCACGTCATACTTTTTGTAGGGCCGATAATCGGGCCGATTTTTCCTCCGATTCTTATGACCGATTTTGTGACAAGTGCCCTGGCAAGTGTAAGCGGCCAATATCGGAGAGTGTGCGTTAACGCATACATTTCCGAACATTCAATTGTTCTCCGACAATCGGATCGGTCGGAATGCACCGATTTTATTTCTGACCGACTTTTTGTAGGACGTGTGCGTTATACTATTGCAATCAGTACGTTCCATTTTCTCCTACAAGAAGTCGGTCACCGATTGTCGGACGTGGGCGGGCACCCTAAAACGTTTGTACGGTCGACCAAGGAGATAGGTTTACACATTGTGAAACGTATTTTATGTTTATATGATCACGTTTATGAGGAGAGATCACTGTTATGTGTATTTAGACAGAAACAGACGAGCGTATTTATTTACATTAATTGATACAGAAGAAGTAAATTTAACTCCTCGATCGACTGTACCAGACACAGATGGGTTTGGTAATGTCCTTAGTGACAGTATTTTTAATATCTCCATGAAAAACAAGATGTTTCTTTGTGTGAGGGTACGTACGTGGGTGTTGACAAGATACACACAGAAGGGTCTGGTAATGTGTTAAGCGTCAGTTTTTTTAAAATATTTCAATAAAAGTAGGAAGTTTCTTTGTGTGAGGGTATAGATCTACGTGGGTTGTGGGTGGTTTGGTAGAGATTTGTATAATATACATATTACAGATCAAAGGGCCGCTGTGTACCATTCATCCTCAAATATGATGTTACTATGTTATTTATTTTGTATAATTAGCTACTTTTAGTTATGTATATATTTATGTTCTTTTGAGTTTTGTTATAGAATCATGTTACATAATTTATTGAAATAAATAGATATTTAGGTATATATAATGTTGGGGCTGGATTGCTCATGCGTTCCCGGCCCCCTCCAACGGCGGATCGAAGGTGTGTCCGGGAGGTTTTAGTGGTTAGTAGGGTCCTGTCCTCGTGGTATGATTTTAGCATACCACGCTATGGAAAGGGTGAGTCCCACATATCCCACCGCTAGCGCGCGAATACGCTGCAGCGGCGGTGGGAATGCGTAAATGCATTTCCCCCGGGCAAAAAAAAAAGTTATTTATAATGTTATTATTACGTGTTTATATTTACGCCGATAAATATGTATTTAGTTTAGTGGAAAAAAAATGCTGAAAGAAGAGGTAAAAAAATAAGAAACGGGTCAATTACCTGAAACGTCGGCACGAACTTGCATTGCGCGATACAGGTTAGTTGGGATGCTAGGCGCTAGATGGCGCTGAATGTCTTGTTATAGTTTGTGAGGTTACAGAGGGATTAGAAGTAACATAGCGACATTGGCTTCAATACGAGCGAAGCCGCGGTATTCCTGCGTCTCATCGCGCCGGATCGCCGACCGGTTTCGACGAGACCGATCCGGCTCTAATAAATTATGCCTGGAAGAAATCTACTCTAGCGACAAACCCTCTGATTGTTAAATAAATGTTTTATCTTATAAACGGATTGATGAATATAAATTATATTATATTATATCGTAGTTTATTGAACTCGCTAAACTTAAAATTTCAGTCAGTTTTATTTTTGCTCTTGATATATTCCAAGAAAGGTGTCAAGAAAGTTTTATAGACTATAAAACATTACACTACCACCCACGCCGCCAGTATAATACGAGTAAGACCAATCGCAACTCGTAGGTACCTAATAAAAAACCGGCCAAGTGAAGTCGGACTCGCGCACTAAGGATTCCGTATTAATATTTAGCGATACAACTAGTTTTAGAGGCAGCACCATCCAAAGCGGACGTAGCCCTATGGCTAGGGACGTCGGACTTGTGATCTTTAAGTCGCCGGTTCGAACCCCACCCATTACCGACGTGAACCCACTCGTAATACAAGCATTTGAGCTTAGCACGAGGGGTTAACAAGAATACTAGTAGAATGAAAAACTGTGCAAGTAACGTTAAAAAAAAAGTTGTGATTATCACATGAAATAATGGCATTTAAATCACGTTTGTAAAGTGGGAGCCCCCTTGAATATTGATTTCATTTTGTTTATAGTATTTGTTGTTATAGGGGCACCAGAAATACTTACATAATTTGTGAAAATTTCAACTGTAATATATATGATACAGCCTGTTGAAAGACATACGGATATACAGACAGCGGAGTCTTTGCAATAGGGTTGTTTTCACCGTTTTAAAATAAAATAAAAATATTTTTTTATTTACGTAGAACTATTACAGGCACTTGCAAATAGTCAAAACAATAATTTAGTATTAATCTTTGTATAATTTTAACATTTTATAAATTAGCATATTAAGAATTTATTAGCATAATATTATTGTGTCCAATAGCTTGTTCTGTCTATATTAAATTATATTACGAATAATTGGTACAGAACACTGAGATTTGGTTTCCAATTCTCTCATTTTTCTATTTATAAATACAATAGTTTCTAACTTAAGTATAGGTAAGGCGATTTCTTTGCCATATTATATCCAAGTCATTCAACCCATAAAGATTCTCAGCAAAATGCGAAATAGTAAAAGGAAGAATTCCGCAATTCGTGCTATACATTATGAAAACCTCGGGTACGATTCAACTGAGATATTTTGGGATAGTCCTATGTCCTCTTTTATTATTATTTTTTACAATGGAAACTTTGGGCTGAAATATTCATGGACGGAAAATAGATTTGTTGACTGAAACGACTTCTTTTACACAAAAATTGAATTGTAGTCATATTTATTGTAATTTTTTGTTAGTTCGTAGATTTTTTGTTTGATGTCATTTCTTTTTAGTTAGTGTTTTATTGCTTTGTCTACTATACTATCTAGATTCTACATAATATGTGCATTTTAGCTTAGTTTTTAATTCTTAGTTAGCTTTAATTATAGGTTATTTTTATTTGTTAGGTATAGTAGTTTTTGGATTATTCTGTTTTTTTTTGTGTAAGTATTAAAAACTAGAAATTCAGTTACATCTATACTAAAATTTTAAAGAGAAAATATTTAAAAATATGTGCATTATATTGTGAAATATTCTATCTTGTGCAGTTACTGTTACAATAAATGAAATCTTTTTAGAACATTTTTCATTTTTTTATATGATTTATACTGTCAGTTTATTTTTAGCTATCAAATAAAACATTACAATAGTACTTTGTACAACGGCGCGTACTATGAACCATATTGAACCTCATTTAGTTCAATAGTTAATGCGTTTCAATAACAAAATTGGACGTGGCCGTGGCAGATCATCAGAACATCTAAATTTTCATGTTTTTATAAAGTTATTTAAATACATTTAATAGTAAAAAGATTTTAAGTAGTTATTTATAAATCCTTTGCCTTCTCTCAGGTTGTAAAGTATATTTTGAATTAATTACATTGTAGTTATATTTGACTGGCAAATGATGTTAATAATATGTAATGATGATAACATCAAAGTTGTCTTGAGGGCAAAGTTTTTGCTCTACATTAAGGTTACCTAAAGGGTTTTATTATAAAGGATTACATTGAAAGATTCTAGGCCTACAAATAGAATATAATTTAAAGAGTTTATTATTATCACTCACATAGACACATCGATGCAAACATACAATACTGTGTAAAATTCAATAGGCGATATTAAATCTATGTGAGAGACTTGTTTCTGTACTAGGAAACCTGTATGACAGTCTCATAACCAGCCGCTTCAGAATCCGGAGGTGGACAACGGTAAGTACATTAGGTAAGTTCATCGTTAGTTTACTAAGCTTTATGTGGATAGGTTTAGTTAGGTGTGTGAGTGTGTGTGTGTGTGTCTGTGAGTACATATGCGTGTGCGTGCGTGAGAGTATGATAGTTACGAAACAAGTGGGAAGTTAATAAAAATTATTCATAACAGTTAATAAATAATACATAGCACATAGGTATTAACGCGATAAAATTACCTTTTTATATTACCCGACGTTTCGATCAAGTTACATTGATCGTGGTCGCGGGCAGACTGCCCACACTGCGATAATAATTATAATTATGATAAGTTGTTCCTTGTTCATAAATACATTACATAAAGTTTATGCAACTAAAGCAATATGTAGGTAAATAGACGAGCACCATTCTATAAAGAAAAAAAAAATTGCATATTTTAAATCACTACGTAGTCTACACTAATATTATAAAGATGAAAGATTTGATTGTCTTTTTGTTTGTTGGTTTGCATTGAATAGGCTCCGAAACTACTTGACCGATTTGAAAAAATCGTTCGCTGTTTTAATTTCTATAGTCTGCTTCAAAACCATTATACAACTTTTTGAATTATTCAATTTGGACATTCCATTAGAAAGATATCACAAGTTTAAATATGTAAGTTAGTTGAAAAATGTTGCATGGTCGCCGCTCACGCCGCTCGGTTAGACGGCACCATAATAATAATAAGCGATAAACGAAATAAACGATTTTTATTCAGCACTTAGGTATTTACATACACTTGTACTTGTCAAGAAAATTAACAATGCATATAAAATTAATTATAAATAGGTAACAATTACTATTAAATTATGTTTAATTTATTTCAGGTGGTGCTAGAAGTCTGTCAGTCCTGTGTTAGTAAACAATCTCTTAATATTAACGTTAATATCTATTTACTATATTTATTTTATTCAAACATTTTATGAATAATATTAAAAAAAAAAAAAAAAAAAATTAGAACACATTTTAGAGTGCAATGACCGGTTAAGTGGCGAGATCAGACATCCTCAGCCAAATTCTATTAAATTTAAGCGACACACGCCTGCGGGCACTTAAGGGGTAAGGACCACGACTCAGGGCGCCGCTGAAGCTAGAAGTAAAGATAAATAAAGAGGACGTGATCACTGGCACGGACTACAGGCACTGGATCACACGACAGGGGCAAGGGTCAACGCGGTCCTCGGTCTGTCCGGCGAGGATCCTAGCCTAGCTAACCTGTCGATGTCGATGTAGCCGTCACTGGGGTACGGACCAGGGTTGTTACGGATGCAAAACTTTAGACATCCGCGGATGCAGATGCGGATGCGGATTATTAAAAGTTCACATCCGCGGATGCGGATGCGATGAGGATGCGGATGCGGATTTTGGGATTAAAAAAAAATCAATAATTTAAATTAAGTGCTTAAATAACTAAAAATCTATTTAAAATACATCAATCAATAAAAAACACAACAAACAAAACCTGTAAGATCTTGTTACCAATGTGCGCCTTCCTCTTCGTCTGTTACCGAATGAAGTTAGCAATTACCAAAACAAACGTGACATGCGTGCCACTGTGACTCCGCCCACTTTCTTTACATGTTGTTACTAGTTGATGTGAATCTGCATCCGTAAAAACTCCGCATTGATTGATGCGGATGTGAATGCGGATGCAGATGTCTGAATTAATGCGAATATTCCGCATTTGCGGATGCGGATGCGAATATTCGTAACACCCCTGGTACGGACACCAAAAAATAGTTTCATATTAGAATTTTCTTCATTTTACTCTTTTTTAATGACCCCACGCAAAAACGAGGAAGTACGTATGTATAGGAGAGTGTGTGTGTGTGAAAAATTATAACTTTTGAAATGTTTGTTTAATACCCGTGCGAAGCCGGGGCGGGCTGCTAGTTTAAAATGAAGTTCCTTCCCGCTGTCTGTCTGTCCTTATGTATGCTTAGATCTTTAAAACCACGCAACGGATTTTGATAGAGAAAGGTTTATATTTAAAATATAACAGCATTGCTCCCGTGCGAAGCCGGGGCGGGTCGCTAGTATCACGACCAAAGAAAATGGAATACACTTATGCATCGAAATACTGCACCATAATTTTCTGGCCGCCATCCTAAAATCAATAGCAATCGAAAACGTGACAAAGGCTGGCTGATGGCTCTTAAGAATCAAGTGTCCTCAGCGGTGTTCCCATTGCATTGGGACTTCGCCCTGGGAAACCTGTAATTTAACTAGTTCGTTATATACAGGGTGTCCCAAAAGATTACGTAGCTGGGAAGGGGGGTGATAGGGATGGTCACAAGGGTCACCAGAAAAATATAAAAAATTCCCTCTGGGTGTTTAAAAAAATAAATGGCATTTTTTAAAAGACTAAAAATTTTACACCTTGTGCTAACTGTACCTACAAATATGGCTGTATTTAAAAAAAATGCTGTTATGTAATCTTCAATGACAACAAGGTCATCAACATCAACATCAAAAATAACAAGGTGTAAAATTTTAAGTTTTTAAAAAAAATGCCATTTTTTTTTTAAATACCCAGAGCGGATTTTTTTTTTCTAGTGACCATTGTGTCCACCCCTGTCACCCCCTTTCCCAGCTACTTAACCTTTTGGGACACCCTGTATACGACAACCTCCGTAGCGTAGCGGTATTTGGCTCACTTTACATTTCGGAGGTCGTGGGTCCGATCCTCACACCGGACAGGAAATCTTTGTGTAAATTCTAAGTTTTCTTTCCGGGTCTGGTTGTGGGACTACCCTCCGTGCCTTGGAAAGCACGTTAAGCCGTTGGTCCCGATTGTTATAATATCATCTATAATAATCGTATATCAAGGAACGGGCAGCAACGTTTCCTTGTGTAGTACAACATAATACTGCGGTCACCAACCCGCATGCCAAGCGTGGTGACTATGGCAAAAACCCTCCCTCCCAGGAGGAGGCCCATGTTCAGCAGTGGACGTTGTACGGGCTGATGATGAATTAATTATTTATAATATATATGCGCCCCACGACACTCTGCTTCAGTAGGTCGGAGCGTAATATTTTGTCTATACTAATATTATAAATAGGAGAGATTTGATTGTTTGTTTGTATTGAATAGAATCTAAAACTACTGGACCGATTTGAAAAATTCTTTCACCGTTGGAAAGCTACACTATCCCCGGATGACATGGGCTATATTTAATTATGTAGTTCCCACGGAAACGGGATTTACGCGGGTGAAACCGCGCGCGTTAAGCTAGTAGCCTATATGTAAATCCAGCTTATAAACTATCCGCGTGCAAACTTTCAGCCAAATCTAAATTTAAATTTTTGCGTGAAAGAGTAACAAACATACATACATCCACACGTAACAAACTTTCGCATTAATAATACTAGCTGCACCCCGCGGATTTACCCGCGTCACACTGCTCCAGTGGGTCGGAGCGTAAAATTTTGTAGCCTTTATGATTATCCAGCTAATAAACTATTCGTATACAAACTTTTAGCCAAATCCATTCAGAAGTTTTAGCGTGAAAGAGTAACGAACATACATACATCCACACATACAAATTTTCGCATTTATAATATTAGTAGGATTACTAGAATAAAAAAAAATACTATTAGTATAAATGGAAATATCCCTATATTACCAGGTTACAATAGTTTTAAATCTGCTTTATATTTAAACCAGAATGATGGCATAGTGGTTTACACAAAAGAAGCTTTGCATCTCTTAGTCGAAGAGCAAACTGTCAAAGAATTCAACTGTATCATCATTAAAATAGGATCTGAAATTGCTATTGTTACGATTTAAAGGTCTCCTTCCACTAGAAATTTGGATGTATTTAATAATTCTTTAGATAGTATTCTACAGACCCTATCATCTTTTCCCACTATTGTAATCATTGGCGATCTAAACATAAACATAAATGCTGATAATTGTGACGCGGGTACTCAAGACTACCTAAATCTTTGCTTGAATTAACGCAATCTAAACGTTTTATGCGACCGCAAAAACGATCGAATATTAATATGACTAACCTTGAACGTGATTTATGCAATATTGACTTTAGCCCAGTTTACAAATGTGCTGAAGCTGCCGCTTCTATGTGTTTTGTTATCGACAAGGTACAAGCGGCTATTTTGCTAAAACAGCATGCTGCACTTACTTATAACCCTTACCTTACTAACACCAAGAGACGGAAAGATATTGTCTGTTCATGTAGCTCTGATTCAAAGTTTCTTTATACTAATAGGTTTTTTGCATTTTTGGGTCCCTATCTGTATAATAAAATAAACAAAGAAACATCAATATATGACCTAAACTATGCAAAATCTAAAACGCGAGTTTGCGAATATTTACAAACACTAAATTATGAGCGCACGGAAGATTTGCTGACTGTCGTCAAATAAAAATAGGTTTCATATTACTGTTTGAAGTATTTAAGAAGATAAGTATTTTTATTTAATGTTTAGTTAATTACATGCATAGTTTTATGTCTATAATAAATATTGTTAAAATTACATAAATAAGATCATTATTTTATACTAATCAAGTGCCCATAGCGCCTGTGGCACAGATTTAATTCTATACAGGCACCATATTGTATTACCTAGATTATTTAAATGTATTGTACCTACTGTATAAATTTGTGCACCAATGAAAATAAATAAATTTATTATTATTATTATTTTTATTTTTAAATGTCAAATTTGAGATTAATTAAATTAGACTTGTTTTAAATATTTAATATCAAATGCAAATTTGAAGATATTTGTCGAGTTATGTGTCTCATTACCGATATATGGCACTAACGTCTCCCTTAAACAAGAGAGATTGAAAAATTTCGACAACCGATTGGGGTTCCACCGTAGGCATTAGGGGTTAAACCTAAGATAAATTATTATTATTGTAAGGTCGGAATCAATTTGGACCAAATTTATACTTGTGACTTGACTTGTAACTTTGGAGTTATGAACAATAAATGATTGTATTGTATTGTTATCACTTACAACATCCATGGGAGGACATGGAGTGTCTATTGTTTATGCTAAGCCACCACACAGCTATTTAGAACTGCGAGCTTAATTTTGTTTTTGCGTTTGATTGCTCATTTCTTGATTAATAGGGCTATAAAACATCATGGAATCCACTGCAGAAAGATAGTAATACGCAAACGGATGATATCTATATAAATCAAAATGACTCCCTATTTTCTTTGGTCATTGCATCACGCGTGCACGGATGGAACTGTTTAGCGAATTCTTTTTCATTGTGTTTATCATTGCCGGAAGAAGGTTCATATTAAAGAAAAAGAATAATAAAGATGAACATGAGCAAATGTTAGTAATCTTAACCTCAATCTATAATATAAAAATGAATCGCAAAATGTGTTGCTAAGCGCATAACTCAACAACGCCTGGACCAATTTGGCCAATTCTTTTTTTTTAATGTTCGTGGAAGTTCAAGGATGGTTTTTACGGCGAGAAAAAATCGAATAATTGCCTGAAAACCCCTTAAAACAGCCTTTTTCTTTTTCCCATACAAACGTTTTCTAACTAAAATGTAGAGTCAATTTGAGCTTTATTTTTTTGCTAAGATTTTTTAGGGTAGGTGTAGGGTAGGGTAGGTGTAGGGTAGGGGTAGGGTAGAGGTAGGGTAGGGTAGAGGTAGGGTAGGGTAGAGTAGGGTAGGGGTAGTGTAGGGTAGGGGTAGTGTAGGGTAGGGGTAGTGTAGGGTAGGGGTAGTGTAGGGTAGGGGTAGTGTAGGGTAGGGGTAGTGTAGGGTAGGGGTAGTGTAGGGTAGGGGTAGTGTAGGGTAGGGGTAGTGTAGGGGTAGGAGTACCGCATAAACGAAGTCTCTACGGCCCAGTTTATTTTATACTAATGTTTAGGTCTTTTATGTATCGATTGAGGCAGTACGAAGTCTGCCGGGTCAGCTAGTATTATTATATAAACTTTTAAACTTTCACGTATCGTAAGTATAATATATTTCGATCAAGTTACATTGATCGTGCTCGCGGGCAGACAGACAACGTCGGGTAATATAAAAAGGTAATTTTATGGCGTTAATACCTGTGTGCTATATAATTGCGTCAGACTTGTGATCTTGAGGTCGCTGATTCGAACCCCACCCATTGCACTACCGACGTGAACCCACTCGTAACACAAGCATTTTAGCTTAGCTCGAGGGGTTAACAAGAATACAAGTAGACTGCAAAACTCTGCTAGTAATCTTTTCCGAAAACCACATTATTTGTAAGTGTCATAGGCTGTAACAAGAGATTCCCACGGTAACGGGATTTACGCGGGTAAAACCGCGCGGTTCAGCTAGTTCTATGTAATATCCACACTAAGAAAATAGTTGTATGCAGGACCATACTGCACCTTAATTTCCTGGCAGCCATCTTAAAATCAATAGCAATCGAAAACGTGACAAAGAATCGAGTGTCATCCCCTGTTCCCGGGATCAGGCCGACATCGCCCAGGGAAATTTGTAATCTAACTAGTCGATTATACTTCCCTGATTTGTCCCCCGGATGACTCCACGTATATAGGGTGATCGGTTCAATTAAACTCGAATTTTATATAGATCATATTTTTTTAAGTAGAACCGTTGGTGTTAAATGCTTCTTCAACGGGCATAAAGTTATATAAATCGTTTTAAGACTACAAACTAGGCAACATGCACGGCGTACGCCCTCTGTACGTATGATTGCCATCCGTACGAGTTTCCCGGATTTGTTTTAGTTTAGAGGACGTCCAGGGAACGTCCGGGTCCCGTCCTTCATATTTCCGGGTTTAAAAATTTGAAGTCTTTGGCTGCCCACAACAAACAATCTATGCCCGGGCCCCTATGTTTTAAAAAATCCTGTTGTCATGTCCCGCTTCTGGGCTGTAAACTCTAAAATCCGGGGTTTTCACGCATCTTGTCCTGGTTGCCAAATTTTAGAGATGGCAATCCTATCTGTACGGCTTGGTCCTCGGGTCACAGCCGATGAGTTGAATATAGGAGAGTTTTGTGCAACTGTCGCTCTACTTCATAGTTTTTGGGCTTCTCGGACTTTGAATCAATGAAGGCGAAGGTACTATTGAACTGAATCTAAAAAGCACATAACGTCTTTAAGATTCCAATGGCATATGTAGCCGCAAAACGCTTAGAGTTAAATAAGGCTTGGGATATTTTGGATTTTGTTTCACAAGACATGACAAGGCAATAATCGCAAAGCATTAAGCGTGATTTAGACGATACAATTTTTTTGTACATTCAAGTGCAATTATTGAATGCAATAAATTAAGTGCGTTAATTGCCCTTCAAGAATTGTACGCAACTGTTTATACGTGGATACGAGTAAAAAAATTGAACGCAATTATTGAATGCAAGTCTTGACAAAAAATAGTTGCAAATGTCTTCTGTTTAGACCAATACAATAATGTTTAGGAGATTATTGCTTTCAAGTTTTGAATTGTCTAAATAGAGAGTTGTATGTGCATGTACCATTCATTGGCGGGTTGCTTCAAGTATTGCACGTATTTGCGTTGTCAAATTTTTCATTCAAGTGTTGGAAGATTTTGTAAAGCGCCATTTACATGATGCAAGTTTCTTGCCTGTTGCATACAATAAAATTGAAGCAATAAATTACCTGCATGGTCTAAACATAACGTAATATTTTGATCTTTTGCGCAAGTTTTGCTTGCCAAAATTTTCTTGGTGTAAACAGCACATACAAAAATTTCTTAGGCGATTGTTGAATTCAATTACAGCTTGGCATTAGGGATGCTTAACGATTATTGCCCTGTCTATTTAGTAAAATATGTTGGCAGCTGAGGGTCATTGGTTTATAAGTAGATCACACAATTCAGTTTCACCATTGCACAAATACGATATAAACTTCAGTAGGGAACGCCACCCTGTATATTATCTTTGTATTTGTCTGTTAACGGAAAATTCGTGGATACAATCTAACTTTTTTATCACAAACCAACAGTCATAAAACTTTTATTGATGTGATTTGATAGATATCAGCCCATTTCATATACTTTTCATATTACTAGGTCTTAAATACACGCATGCATGAAAATATAAATGAGTATATACGAGATAGTAAACAAACCGGGGCATGACCAATGACGTAATCAAAAGCGCGCGCAAGATGGTAGAGTTTAAACGGCTCAAATTTATCCAAAGTTTTAATTTGCACTTAAAAAATAATTTGACTATTTTCAAGTCCATTCATATTTTTTTCTATGTAATAAATGTGTAAATGATTTATTTTAAATAAAAAAAAAAATCATGCATATTTCCTATTATTTGGTATTTTTCTGAATCTAATAACTTATCTAAACGTTAATAAAAACCTCATAAAATATAACGTCTGTATGTAACCCGCCTGCCTTAAACAGTGGCTAATTACCTTCCTCTGGAGCAGGTCAGTTTAGTGGTCCCGCCGCCTACCGCCCTAGGCTCGGCCTCGGGGAGTGGGAGACATGGGCCCCGCTCCCTTCGAGGCTGACCCATGAGGAGCCTCTACACTCCGGGCGTCCCTTTAATTGGGCAAATGGGCCACTGTAAGTGTGGCCCCGGAGATCCCGCGGTACCATACCACCTACTTGATCTGGAGCTACGCGGGTACCACACACGAGAAACTAAAATACATATTTCAACATCCCCATTTAAATAAATAAGGTGAGTACTAATTAGTCGTGCGTTCACTGTACTGTAATGTAATATTAATAATACAATGTTACATTATTACATTACACGCGTAACTTTTCGTTAATGTGGTGAACTAATCTCTCTCATTAAATAGTAGAGTTACGAACTTTTAACTAACTTTTGAACTCATTTCATTTATAATTTATAGACTATAATAAATAATTTACCAACTGGAATATTTGCCCTTTCAAAGGGTATTGTGATATAGTTGGAATATTAAATATCCAATTCATAAATAGGGGGTTTAAAATGTAATATACTTTCCTTTTTGTTCTTAAAAAGATTACTAGCACAGTTTTGCAGTCTAGTAGTAGACTAGTATTCTTGTTAACCCCTCGTGCTCAGCTAAAATGCTTGTGTTAAGTGGGTTCACTTCGGTAGTGTTATGGGTGGGGTTCGCACCGGCGACCTCAAGATCACAAGTCCGACGCCCTGGCCATAGGGCCGCTTAGAATAAGTTGATACTAGTTTCATCCCGCGAATTTCCGCGTACTGGATTGCAATCTCGTGCTGTAGAGGCTATATCTGTGTTTATACCAAAAATGGTCTAATGCTAAAATTTACGTGTGAAAGATTTAAGTTAGTTTGTGAAAGTGAAAGACAAAATTGTCCAAAGGATTTGAATTAAATTTAGGTGTTATTTTCAGACATATATAGTTTTATACGCAACTATATATATTTTTTTTATAACTTAATGGCAATCTGTCGACTTGTTCAGCAATATCTGCCAGTGTAGTGTAATGTACCTACGTTGTAGTAATAGGGGGTCGAAAATGGCCCGAAGTGCTTCGAGAAAAGATTTTTTGATTTTTTTTTGACTCAACTTGCGTTTGTCTATTGTTGCTACTTCATCTGGTAAATAAGCGACCGGGGTTTCAGCTTCAACAAATGTTGAGAAAACTAAAAACTCCTCGGACCTCGGTTCAAAGCGACTGCAGGGAGATTGAGGTAGGTACTATGAACAATTAAAAACCGGCCAAGTGCGAGTCGGACTCTCGCACGAAGGGTTCCGTATTAGTTGCAAGTGCCTACCTATTTTTGATATCAAGAATACAACAAGTAACATAGTATAAAAGTTCCTGTAGTTCGTTGTAACTTTGATCGATGTTAATAATAGTTGATTGAATGAAGCGTAAATTGCGGTTTACAGTTTATGACGTATTAAAAAAAACTACTTACTTGATCTCGTTCAAACCAATTTTCGGTGGAAGTTTGCATGGTTATGTACATCATATATTTTTTTTAGTTTAATCATTCTCTTATTTTAGAAGTTACAGGGGGGGGGGGGCACATTTTACCACTTTGGAAGTGTCGCTCGCGCAAACTATTCAGTTTAGAAAAAAAAAACATTAGAAACCTCAATATCATTTTTGAAGACCTATCCATACATACCCCACGTATGGGTTCGACGAAATTTTTTTTTGAGTTTCAATTTTAAGTATGGGGAACCCCAATTTTTTTTGTTTTTTTTTTCTATTTTTGTGTGAATATCTTAATGCGGTTCCCAACATACATCTACTTGCCAAGTTACAACATTATAGTTCTTATAGTTTCGGAAAAAAGTGGCTGTGACATACGGACGGACAGATATACAGACAGACAGACAGACAGACGGACAGACAGACAGACAGACAGACAGACATGACGAATCTATAAGGGTTCCGTTTTTTGCCATTTGGCTACGGAACCCTAAAAATGATGCAAAACCCGAGTAAGAATCTAATAATACAAGTCTGATAATAATACACAGTTAAAATGCTTCTATTTTTTTTTTTTTTTTTTTTAAACGACAACTCCCGCACTAGGGAAATAAATCCCTGTGTCGCGGGGGACTTTACAAACATTCATTTCACGGACACAAAGAACACCCAGAGTCAGAAAAACTATTTGTGGTTCACACAAATAATTGTCCCGGGTGGGAATCGAACCCAGAACACCAGGTCTCAGAGGCAACTATCGTAACCACTGAGCCACCGGTGCAGTCGAATTCTATAGACTAATATTTATTACAAAGAAGTTACACATAGGTTTTATACAGATGGCGTTAGTCATTACATTTATTTATTAGAGTTACAACATCAATGAAGTCGGATATTATTTTTATTTGTACATTGTTATTGTGATATATGTAATTAATAGGTAGTTTTAGTTAGATTCCGAGCCAAACTGTAACTGTGTGTTTAATATACGTTGCATAGCGAAGTCGTTGTGTTTGTTACATTCTAGTAGTGGGCGTTTTGTACCACAGATAGTTTTCCAAACGTTGTCTATGTGCCACAACGCAAACGTTACGAGCAATTTTGACAACCATCTATTTCTTACAACGAGTTATTTTTTTTATCTTTCACACACTTACACAGCGACATCGACTCGTCGCCTTTGCGCGCGCTAGATATGAAACGTATATACTAAAACGGGTTTTTGAAACTTTGTGTTGCAATCATAGCATTCAAACAAACAAAAATCAATTCTTTCCTCTATATAATATTCATAATTTCATCCGAAAGACGTCCACTGTTGCACATAGGCCTTCCCCAAGTTCAAGTTCCCCATCAGATTCGCGCGACCCATATATAATAAAAGTTGAAATGAATAAGTAATTGAATATGTACAATAACGAATAAATAACATTAATCGAGCCGTTTTCGGTTTTATAAATATGACAGTTATTCAAAATCGACAAATCGTTGAGAGAGTGTAGATCTATGCAATGTCGTTAAATAGATCGTTGTGAAATAGATCGTTTGGAAAACGTTATCAAAACGCAAACCGCGTTTTGTTGTGTTACCTAAAAATCACGTAACGACACATAACTATTACATTCCCTGCGACACCTTATATACTTCAGTTATATCCTACTTATATAATAAAAGCGAAAGTTTGTTAGTATGGATGGATGGATGTTTGTTACTCTTTCACGCCAAAACTACTAAACGGAATTGGCTAAAATTTTGCATCGGGATAGGTTATACGCTGGATTAACGTATAGGCTACAAAAAATCGCGCTCCGACCCACTGGAACAGAGTAACGCGGGTAAAGCCGCGGAGCGCAGCTAGTATATAATGTATACAAAAATGTACCAATAACTCGCGATTGTAAATTATGTAAATCACCACAAAGCCTCAACCGAATTGACCAGGAAATAAATATTTGACTTTACATAGGTTACCATTTATGTCCCGTGTGGAAATTGAGCTCACAACCTTCGCGACTTAAACAGTTAGGCGGAGTTTGCGATTTTATATTCTTATGTGAGAATTAAAAACAAAATAAAAAAAATCAACCTACCCCAAATACCAACCACATTTTTCAATTAATCAAAGTAATAGAAGCTGTTTCCACAAAAATTTGCTACATATATTTCTCCGATAACTCTCAAAAACAAGCAAAGGGAAAAATAATTAAATATATTAATATTATCCTACCGAGGGATTGCCGACCCAAGATATTTTTATGACATCAAAGGTATTGGTAAAAATCTACCGAAAAAAATGGAACCACGAGTGACATAGATATAAAGAACTATAGAGCCAATACACCAAAACAAATTATGTATGATATATTACACACGGTGCTGCTCACCAGTTCTGTTACTTGAACTTGGATTGACACGCTACCGCGTGTGTAGATAATGAAATAAAGTGACATGTGCTTAGTTCTTTAGCTACTAATCCTTAACTATTAGAATATTTATACGTTGCTATAAAAAAAAAACTGGTCAAGAGCGAGTCGGACTCGCGCACGTAGGGTTCCGTACCATTTCAAGCGTCTACCTTTTGCCGTATTGATATCGATACTCGTTGCAGGCAAAAAAAAAAGGCAACGGCTGGCAAAAAGGGGCAAAAAAATAGTTTGTTGTATGGGAGTCCCCCTTAAATATTTATTTTAAGTATTTGTTGTTAAAGCGGCAATAGAAATACATCATCTGTGAAAATTTCAACTGTCTAGCTATCGCGGTGCTTGAGATACAGCCTGGTGATAGACAAACAGACAGATAGCGAAGTCTTCGTAATAGGGTCCAGTTTTTACTTAGGGTACGGAAGCCTAAAAATATAATTGTATTACACAGATATATAAGCAAAAAAGCGGAAGATATGTGACTCGCGTTTAGCGCGTTGACCGCATGAATTAGGTCCCCGTCGCCTCATTGAATTCAGTCTGACACAGTCACAATCGGCCGAGTGACACAAGCGGACATGTTACGCGAAAAGATAATTTATTGTTTTAAGTGGGAAAGAGGTTACCAAATGCCTTCGTTTGCTTTTATGCGTCGTACAAAACATTGAAAAACGAAAAATTAAATCTCATGGAATCATATTTCACTCATAATTACATGAAAACTAAAAATTTCAGATATTTATTTAATATTTTGATCGCCATTTTGCGTTGCAAACATAAAAGGTTTCGCGGTAGGTATTTAAAATTTTGACAGATTTTGTATTGACGTTCTGTCAAAATTAAAATTTATTCCCCTGAAAACTTTTAACTGACGACTGAAAATTCGGCCCTAAATTAACAAATATACGAGATGCACTACAATGGCGGAGCAGCCGCAACATCGTTCTAAGTGCATTATTTTATTGTACCCGTAGGGCACTGTACGCATTTTGAGTATAGCCTACCCACAGACTGCAGGTGTAATAAGATGTACAGAAGGCTCTGAAGAGAGTGATAAAGAAATATGGTACAACAATATCTTTATTGCTTTTATTATGAGTGTTACAATCGGTAGTGTAGATCCAACCGGGATTTTGGCGGGAAAAATGTATGATACCGTAGCGTAGAAGCAAAAAAGCGAAATGTATACCACGTCCTTATATTTGTCAACTGAAAACAGGCATGATGCACGACTACATGCACGCACACTCACACTGCTGTGATTCTTTATAACTTTGTACGGTATTAAAAGACAGAGACAAACCATAGAACTGAAAATCAAGATTAGGCTTTAGCGTACGTCAGAAATGATAACGATAAAGTCTCAATAAAAACCGTAAGCTTGATCTCTAAGTGGCTTAAAGTGCCAAAACAGAAGACGCTTACCTTATAGGTTTGCAACGCAAAATGGCGATCAAAATATTAAATAAATATCTGAAATTTTAATGAAAAAAAGATAAAAGTATTTTCAAGACGTTCGAAATTCGTACGGGAACAAGAGTTACGCGGGTGAAAATATACTTGGGAAGCTCGTATGCTTATAATATCAAAAGTGTGATAAATAATCACACTTTTGATATTATAAGTAAGGATTAAATCCCTGGAAATTTGTAATACCTGCAAAGTTCCACGGAGCAATTATGAGAATATGAGGTTAGCTGGTTATTCAAGGATTTAAAAAATGGCGTCTCTATTCGTTGGCTTATTCGAGTTGAAATTGCTCAGTTGTAATATTAATTCGGACGGGATCAGTAATTCAAAAGTTATTAACCAACTTCCAACACCGGGAGGGTTGGGAAATATTGCATGAAAAACTATCCGGTCATTAAAAACTAACAGCTCTGTGTCTACGAGTTTTATGATAGTTAAATTGGAGTTCGGAAGTGCTGCTCACTTCATTATGCAGAATTTTGAACACCAGCCTAATTAAAATCGCAGTTAATATTGATATAATACTAACTGCGACCGCAGTTTTACCCAGGTTGGACTGCTACTCCAGTTAGTTGAAGCGTGATTCATAGCCTATATGTTAATCTAGATCGTAAACTATCCTCGTGCAGGATTTCAGACAAATCCGTTACGTAGTTTTTGCATGAAAAATTTCGTTTATTTATTTCCACAAATTACAATTTTACAAAGCATATACAAAAGCTTCGGTGGTTGACAGCAAGTATTTTATAATGTTATTATAAGTCTGTAAATCTAAATTATTCATAAGTACTGTCCATGAGGTGAGAGCCTGGTGATCTGTAACACAGGGCACAAACACTCTCACAAAGGGCTGAGATTTGTTTGCTTGTATTTATATTTTGTTAAATTGTGAAAACCTTTGTGAAAGAGAAATAAATAAAATATTTGATTGAATGTGACTTGTTGGAGATCCGGAGTCTAAGCTAAAAAAATAAGCCACTCGACCCTTAGTTTGCAAATAACCTTTCAAGTTTAAATCATTTCTCAATTTAAGCTAGCTCAAAGCAGCTGAACCGGTGCAAGTTCCACAGGGGGCACCCTATTGCGCAGGTTGCTTAGTTTTAAACCATTAACTTAGGCTGGAGCTCTTCTCGCCTTCATGCCCGGTAAAGTAGCAAAAGCCACTGGCTAACTAATAAATAAATAAAAATAAAAATAATTTATTTCCTTTAACTCAGCTTAATCTAATTACAGCATTGTTGGAACACTCCTTTTAGGCATAACATTACCTGTGTTAGGAGGCTCCGCTCTTCAATACATAGGTAAGGCCTAAAGATTAAATATCTACAACATACGATAACAAAATAATAGCAAAAGAAAGGGAGAATAATATAAGTTTTAATATTTCTTGTCTAGTATAGGTTTGTAGAGTAGGTCTGTGTGGTGCGTGTGTGTATGTGCGTGCATGCTGACGCGTGTGTGTGTGTATGTTGTGTTTAATACGTTATTTCATTTAATTTCAAATTTTAGCTATTTTAGAATATTAACTAACTACTTAATGTCCGTCCGAAAAGATAGAGCATACAAACTGTTCAATAATGTAAGGGTAAACATAAGTCGCATTAGTGTAGCATAGTTCGGTTGCAACTTTGCTAGTGTATTAAGTTTGGTGGTCCGTGAGACATGAAATATATCCGTAATTAGTATGCACCATCTTTTATTTATTACGAACCGTATACCTAACCTAATAAAATAATACGTAACCTCCGTAGCGTAGCGGTAGTTAGCTCGCTTTAAATCTCTGAAGGCGTGGGTTCGATCACTGCCGGACATGAAATCTTTGTGTAAATTCTAAGATTTATTTCCGGGTCTGGTTGGTTGAGGGTCTACCTTCCATGCCTCGGAAAGCACGTTAAGACTCTGGTCCCGATTGTTATAACATCATCTATAATTATCGTATATCAAGGAACGGGCAGCAGCGTTTCCTTGTGTGGTACAACAAAATACTGCGGTCACCAACCCGCATGCCAAGCGTGGTGACTATGGCAAATACCCTCCCTCGGGAGGAGGCCCACATTCAGCAGTGGACGTTATACGAGCTGATGCTGATGATGATATACAGGGTTATTTGTAAAACACCGGTAACCGGTAAAGGTTGTGCACACCTATTTTTACAATGTCACACCAATTCTAAATCCAATATCATCGATCTTGTTGTAAATGTCATGTCACTCGAGACGGGTTGAAGTGTCTGTTTTATCTCACGCCCTCGGCAACAAAAGAAATGCCACGCTCTAAACGGAGAAAACTTTTTAAGACGAGTGACACCGAAATTTGTCCTTGACGACTACCCTTCTCTGGTCTCGACAAAGGAGGAAGAAAATTGCTTTAGCTGTTATAGTTAACTTTTATAGTATGTTGTGTGTATTTTTTAACATTGCAACATTGCCGTGTGGTTTTCGGCTTAGAATAGACCGCCCCATGTTCTCCCATGGGTGTCGTAAAAGACGACTAACGGACATAATATGCTTATCTTTCTAACAGACTGTATTTTCGTCAACAATTTGTTATACCAGTTAAAACAATTTTGAAGACGAAACGATCGGTCTAATAATCGTATCTGTATCTTCAAGCGTTACCGAGAAAACACATTTTGGCAGGTAGACGTAATTTTTGACGAAAATACAGATAGGTACGTCTGTTAGAAAGATAAGCGACGTATGGCTGATGGATGGGCAGCAGCATCTATTAGCTCAAGGTTTACATCTTACTGCGATTACTAATATCCCTCAATGATCCTGGCTTGCAAAGGTCTGTTAGGAAGAGGCCCATGTTCAGCAGTGGACGTAAACGGGCTGTTGATGAACATTGCGTATCTTGGGTATCATTGGGTTCTGTACCCAAAAGATAAAAACGGGACTGTATTACTTCTTCGACTTTAATGTTTCTACTTTTGTCATATTTTTGAAATATTGTGGTTATAAGATAAGTCAACGTAGATTCTGCGTTTTCATTCAGGCCTGTAATTTAGGTAAAGTTCAGCGTTTTGCACATGTTAATCATGGTGTTATCTACAACGATTGAAAATATTATCAAAAGAAACTCACTGATAAAGAAACACATCGGATGTGTATCAATGAAGCCCAAACTCATGTAGCAAGCAACATAAAAAATAGTTTAGTTATTATACACCGTGAAATTTTAATGGTTGTTTTCCCGAAGCAGAACAACTTGCCGTCGGTAGTACTATCGAAACATTTTTTTTTTTTTTTTTATACATGTTTTGGATTTAAAATTATTAAAAAAAATATTAGACAACTCGAAAGCGTGATAAACAGTAGTAACATTAGACGGACCTTGTAGGTACTACTCGAATCGCACGCGCTGCTGACAAAGTAAAGACCGATCCATAAACGTTTAAAGCAAAATAAGAGCTCAACGCTTTCGAGTTGTCTAATATTTTTTTTAATAATTTTAAATCCAAAACATGTCTAAAAAAAAAAAGAAAAATATGTTTCGATAGTACTACCGACGGCAAGTTGTTCTGCTTCGGGAAAACAACCATTAAAATTTCACGGTGTATAGGGTGACTGGTAATTAGTGACCGATACCTAAACACATGATCGTGCTCATGATAACAAAAAACTTTTACTAAGGCACCAAACCTGAAATCGCGAAAAGAAATCAGCTGTTCCATACATTCAGGTTCACATAACTCGTCAACATGGTAGGGAGCAGCTGTTTTTTTTTTGCGATTTCAGTTTTGGTGCCATAGTAAAAGTTGTTTGTTATCATGAGCACAATCATGTGTTTAGGTATCGGTCACTAATTACCAGTCACCCTATATATTCCTTTTTTTTAATATCACTTCCACAATAGGGTACTAAATCCCTTTGTCACGAGGGACTTACAAACACAAAATTCACAGACACAAAGAACATCCAAACTCAGAACAACTATTCGGAGTTCACACAAATAATTGTCCCGGGTGGGATTCGAACCAAGAACACCAGGTCTCAGATGCCACTGCCGTAACCACTGAGACACCGGTGCAGGAATTTAAAAAAAAACTTTAAATAACTGAGTTTTACATACTTTCTTAAAAAATAGTGACCATAGAGTAAAACTAATGAGCTACACAACTATCGTCTTAGTTTTGCATCCGACGCGCGTGTCTTTGCATTTTTAATAAGAATTTATTAGCTGTCGATGTCTTCGTCGATGAGTTTATGATTCTCTGCAGTTCTTCGATCGTGGGACGAATATTCTTTGAGGAGATTATAAAGAGAAAGAGAAGATCATTTTAATTAAATTATATTGATAGTTAAGTTTTTAGGTATTCTCAACAAGAGTTTAAAAACAGGTTCTTTTTGTTTTAAAAAAGAGAATTGCTGCGTTAGTTACACGGGGATCCCTGTGACACTTTTAATAACACGATTTTAATAACACTGGGTGGGAATCGAACCCAGAACCCCATACTCAGAAGCCACTAGACCACAGACTTTTTGTTGGTTACCGCAGTATTAAGTTGAAACATATAGAAAAACGCTGCTGCCCGTTCCCTGGTATACAATAAACTGGTATACAAATGTTTTAACGTCCTTTCCGAGGCACGGAGGGTAGTCTCTCAGCCAACCAGACCCGGATAAAATTCTTAAAATCTACACAAAGATTTCTTGTCCGGCATGGGGATCAAACCCACGACCTTCGAGATTTAAAGTGATCCAAATACCGCTACGCTACGGAGGATGTCCTCATGATAGCAACCAAAATAGATGTACATTACCTACAGCTCGATTTAAATAGGTATGTATTACCGTCCATATTGAAAATACCGAACAACATATCGTCGGTGATTAGTGTTGCTTATCAATAGTCGACTATCGATATCGATAGTCTATCGATAGTTGACGTCATATCAATAGTATCGATATTAGTGATAGTATCGATACTATCCAGGACCAATTTGTGTTTAGGACCAATACTATCGATAGTATCGATAATATTGCTCCTAAACATGGGTTGGTCTTCGATAGTATCGATAGTTTTACAAACTATCGATAGTATTGATAGTTTTAATCATTTAATGCAACGTTACTATCGATAATATCGATAGTATTACTTTAAAAATATCGATACTATCGATAGTATTATAATGTAATAGTATCGATACTATCGATACTATTGCTTCCAATCAGTAGTATTAGTTAATTTGTGATATCGATAGTATCGATAGCACTATCGATATTGTTACTATTTTTCGAGGTCAACTATCGATAGCGAAACTATCGATAGTCAGGCAACTCTTTCGGTGATACTTCAATACCGCGTAAGTGGCAGTTGCTAATAAGATGTAATTTCGTGTGTCAACATATATTGTTTTTATTTACGTTTTAAAAGGAAAAAATCCAATTTGCTACATTTGATTTTCAACCTTATTATCTATCGTCTCTTACGCGGTATCGCGTAATATCACCGACGATATTACATCGACAAATTTTCCCGTCGCATTTTGCATGTAAAGTGTATGTAGACTGGAATTTTGCCGCATACCATCCGCATATCTCTGGGAGACCGTAAAATTTGCAAGTTGCCGCGTTTTGTCACGGTCATGTCATATCTGTAGTTTTATCAAATTCATCTGCGTAAAATACATACATACATACATAAGCTCACGCCTGTTTACCAGCGGGGTAGGCAGATACAATGGACCTCCACTTGCTAAGATTAGGGTTGCCAGGTCCCCCATCCTAAAAGCCGGACAGACCAGCCATTTTAGCCGGACATTTAGGTAAAAAGTCCGGACACCAAAAAGCTTAGCAAAAGGTTTTGTAAAAAACCTAACAAAAGCCGGACAACGATTATTTTGGCCGGACACCCAACCAAAAGCCTAACTATATCCGGCTTTATCCGGACGCCTGGCAACGCTAGCTACGATCCCTACACACATCTAAATAAAAATAAGGATCTAAATAAATAATATCTAATATCGCGTAAAGTAAGGATTTTATAATTTACCTCACAATGAAAGTCGCGTCGAATTAGTATTTGAACATTAGACAGACAGACACAAGAAAAAACCTAAATTATAAGTTTAAAATTAGCAAGTGAAAGTCCCGACAAAATCGGACTCGCCGTTACTGAGGTTAGCCGGAACAAAGACAGAGACAAAGAAATATTTTTTAATACCTGCGCGCTTCGGTTTTACCCGCGTTACTTTGCTCCAGTGGGTTGGAGCGTGATGTATTGTAGCCTATATGTTAATAGAGCTTATTAACTATCCCAGTGCAAAGTTTCAGCTAAATCCATTCAGTGGTTTTGGCGTGAAAGAGTAACAAACATCCATCCATCCATACTTACAAACTTTCGCGTTTATAATATTACTAGGATTTGTATTGATGTGAATCGGTTCATATGGTAGAGGTTGTTAAAAAGAGAGCTTGGTATTCAATGAGCTGCGATTAAGGAAAAACATCATGATTCACTTCCCAACTTATTAAACTTTTGAGTCATATTTCAAGTGATAGTTCCACTTATACTTGTAATTGATCCATGGTTTAGTTACCGATTATTAATAAAAATAATGTAACGGGGTGTCTATTCGAGGATTTCATTCGAATCTTAACAATCTAATGGGTAGGAACTAAGATTAGAGTTACAGAACATTTAAAACTAGCATCCCACGCGCGGTTTCACCCGCGTAACTCCCGTTACCGTGCGAACTTCATTATTTAATACAGCCTATATCATCCGGGGATAGTGTAGCTTTCCAACGGTGAAAGAGTTTTTTAAATGGCTCCAGTAGTTTCGGAGCCTATTCAATACAAACAAACAATCAAATTATCCCTCTTTATAAAATTAGTATAGTATAGATTGATTTAATTAGTCGTCCACTTAGGTAGCTAGTGAAAGGTTGCAGGTTAGCTAGGGTAGGATTCTCGCCGGCGAGGACCGCGTTGCACCTCTACCCCTGCCCTGTGATCCAGCGTTTTTATGTTCATAAATCTGACTTATATATCAGTGGTACCACTGGGTCGTGGTCCTAACCCCTTAAGGGTGCCCCCAGGTGTGTGCCACTTAATTGTATGTTTTTTTTCCAATTTTTTTCTATATTGATCCATTAAAGTCTAAAATAATTAATATGAACTTAAAGTTATTATGAGTAGAGAAATTAATGACCAGCTGACGGACGGACTACTTTGTCTGTAATATCCTACAATTTGCTACCGGTTAATTAAGTATCTAGTTTAATTAATATAATAAGAATAATTGTGTAACATCGTGATTCTGACAAGTAAAAGTGTATGTAAATACCTAAGTGCTGAATAAATTCATTATTTCATTAATATTTTTTCTTCATCACCATAATAACGTCCAATGCAGAACGTGCATTTTTGCTATAGTCACTTGGCAGGCGGGTTGGTGATCGGTGATCACAGTTGTTGTTCATTGTTACAAAGGATAACGTTGTTTCCCGACTTTTTTTTTTTTTTTTTTTTTTTTGTTGTCCGGGGGTAATGCATTGACGCATTCCCACCGCCTCTGCAGCGTATTCGCGCGCTGGCGGCGGGATATGTGGGACTCGCCCTCTCCATAGCGTGGTATGCTTAACTCATATCACGAGGAGAGGACCTTACGCCACTAAAACCTCCCGGACACTCCTTCGATCCGCCGTTGGCGGGGGCCGGGTACGCATGAGAAATCCGGCCCCCCGACGGCACCCGCGGCCAATATGGTACCGCAGGATCTCCAGGGCCACACTTGCAGTGGCCCAATTGCCCAATTATAGGGACGCCCGGAGTGTAGAGGCGTCCCTACTCCTCATGGGTCAGCCTCGAAGGGAGCGGGGCCCATGTTCCCCACTCTCCAAGGCCGAGCCTAGGGCGGTAGGCGGCGGGTGTTACCCGCCCCTGGCATATTATAATCGGGATGCTTAACGTGCTTTTCAGGGTACTGAAGGTAGTATCTGAACGAATGTCAATTTTTCTAACTTAATATAGACAGAACAAGCTAGACGGTCACCGTAGCCTAGTTGGTAGTGCTCCTGCCTACGAAGCTGGTGGTCCTGGGTTCGAATCCCGGTAAGTGCAAATATTTGTGTGATGAGCACGAATATTTGTTTCTGATTAATGGATGTTTTCTATGTATTTAAGTATTTATCTATCTATATAAGTATGTATATCGTCGCCTGGTACCCATAGTACAAGCTTTGCTTAGTTTGGGGCCAGGATGGTCTGTGTGACATTGTCCCTAGATATGTATTATTATTATAAAAAATGACGTGGTTTTCTATTGGTAAAATAATTTTCAAAATCGGTTCAGAATATCCAGATATTACCCCCCTGCAATGTAACTAACTTTTTTTTTTTTTTTTTATTACTTACAAACTTATTGGAGACAATAAACTTGAATAATAAAGTTAAGACTAAAACATTATTAAAAACAATAACTAAAATACCTGCTTAATATGCTAATTTATAAAATTATACATAGATTAATACTAAATTATTGTTTTTACTATTTGCAAGTGCCTGTAATAGGTTTACCTAAATAAAAATGATTTTTATTTTAGTTATTTTAATGGTTGGTTAACCTCGGAAAGAAAACTTAGGTTTTACACAAAAAATCTTGTCCAGCGTAGGGATCGAAGCTATGACCTCTGAGATTTATAGCCAGTCTTTTACGGCTGAGCCACGGAGAACATCTTAGTGCTTACAAAGTTTTAAATTTTCTTTTAAAGATTACTAGCAGAGTTTTTGCACAGTACTAGTATTCCCGTTAACCCCTCGTGCTAAGCTAAAATGCTTGTGTTACGAGTGGGTTCACGTCGGTAGTGCAATGGGTGGGGATCGAACCGGGGCGATAACATCGCAAGTCCGACGAAATCAGGCTACGGCCGCATCATTTGAATATTACAAGTAGAACAGCGAACAATTTAGAGTAGTTCCACTACATTTTTATTTCGGAAGTATAAAACAAATCTAGTGTAAGCGACGCCTTGTATTTCTTTACATCCGTTTTTACCCAACTGCCGGAAGGAGGGTAAGTATTTTCGCAGTCTCACGCAACGGCTTAAGTTTTATTTTATTACTTTTCGGGTAAAATGTTTTGGCTCATTAGTTCAATGCGATATTTGGGAGACGAATGGGTGTATTATACAGATTTCATAGCCTTGTTTCTTGGCAAACGAATCTATATGTATCTTATATCTTGTAAAGTTTTTAGCTATTTTATTAACTGTAACTTGTAATACTAACCAAATGCAGTAAAACATTGAAAAAAGAACTGACTTTCCAATATGGAACTTAATTTAAATAATCTTTTTTTTTTAATTAAAGTTTACTAGCAGAATTTTGCAATCTACTAGTAGGTATTCTTATTAACCCCATGTGCTAAGCTAAAATGCTTGTGTTACGAGTGAGTTCACGGTGATAGTGCAATGGGTGGGGATCGAACCGACGACCACAAGATCACAAGTCCGACGCCCTAGCCATTGGGCTACGGCCGCTTTACGGTTAACCATTGATTTGAACGTATAAACGGTTTTTTTAATATAAAAGCGCTGGCTTTGAGACCTCTCTAAATTAAACAATTACTACAACTCGGTCACTTAATCTCGAGACCTCGCTGGAATGCCCCGTTCTCCTTTCACCTCCCCGCGCTCGCCACGGACGCACCATATCGCGCGCCGACGCGACGTGACGTCATCGACGCCAGGTCTCGAGATAATGTGACCGAGTAGTAGCTGTATGTGTCCGACCTTGCGTCAAATAGCCTGACACTTTGTTCACACCTCGTCTTAAGAATTATCAACATAATAAGAAACGAATCAGCCAAAACGGTCAAGTCGATCTCAAGTTATGCTCGTACATACATTTTAGCGATCCATTTTTATATATACATGACAAGAAATTGTGATCTTAGAACAAATAAAAAAGTTACAATATCAAAAGTTACCAAAATAAAAACATTTGTATAAAGAATTGTGCATATCAATCGTATGCTGCCAATAACTCTTAATTAACTATGAAATAATAATAAGTAATAGGATTTTATTCAACAAAAATGTAATATTCCAATTGAAAGCATAAACTGTAGTAATCGTCAAAGGACTTTGTCGGTAAAAGTTAATTATTTTATGCCTTTTAATTAATAGTTTACGAACACATTAAGAAACTACTTTGAGCTAATGGTTAATTAGATTTAGTTGTAACTCATTATATTTGAAAAACTCACTGACTAAATAAGACTGACGAGGCAAAGATGAAAATATAAACTATTTAGCGAGCAATTTTCAGTTATTAAATGGTAAAATAGTTGTTTATTTTTAGCTCAATCTTCAAAAGACTTGTCTCTTTACTTGTCCATTAAATTTTGAAAAGCTTGGTTGGCTTTGCAAAATTGAAAAAAAAAACCTATTTTAATAAATAAATGTGTATATGTAAGTACTCTAATTTAACTTGACGATGGATTTGCTGAAGTTAAACATAAAAAAACAAAGTGTAGCAACGAACGTAACATGTCAGATAACGTCACGAATCCTATATCACGCAATAGAAGTTCGCACGCCACTGGACACTTTAAACAAGTTCTCAAAATAAACAGTTAGAACCGTGATCACCGGGCATACCGGGCACCGAGAGAAAGATTTCCCCCTTAAATGGAGGAACATCAACACTCGTTCATCTACAGTGGTGATCCTCGACACGACATGCAGCCTCAAAGATCACCATCTTCGGCCAACCTCTTCATCCTTCAATCTGGAGTAGGCAGACCTTCAGTCTTATCGTCTGAAGAATAAGAATCATCATCATCAGCAGCCCGTATTACGTCCACTGCTGAACATGGGCTTTCTCCCGAGGGGGGTATCAAGCTTGGAAGGCGGGTTGGTGACCGCAGTATTATGTTGTACCACACAAGGAAACGCTGCTGCCCGTTCCTTGACAAACGATTATTATAGATGATGTATAACAATCGAGAATCAACCAACTGGACCCGGATAGAAATCTTAGAATTTACACGAAGATTTCCTGTCCGGCGTAAGGATCTCAGGACCTCCAAGATTTAATGCGAGCCAAATACCGCTACGCCATGGAGGTTGTCAGAATAAGAATACTTTCGATTAATTCGTTGCTAGCGCGAAGATAATAGGAAACTAGTAAAATGGTGGTGAGACACTCCATGAATACAGATGACCATTAATATAGAATGTATTAGGTAGCACTTAAGGAAGTAAACTGCTATAAGTAAATAGAAACGAGCCCAGTACAATATGTGCTTGTACTAGAAAGATTTCGTACAGGCATCTCATCTGTGATCTTATAATAAGATAGAAACAGTACAAGAAACTTGTTTTTGAATGTAAGCCAAGGTATAAAATAAAGCCATCAAATGTTTTTGGATGAATGATAGAACAAAAAAATGTTCTACAATATTAAATATCTGTCTACCCACCTCTATAGTCGTTGCCAGTAGAACTATTTTTTTTAAAGAAACGTTAACAAAACCCTGACATGCCTTAAAGACCACGTTATTCATATCTTCGTATTAATCCTTATCCAAATAAAATATATCTTATTTATGACTGTTTCACTACCTGTAGGTAACTTTTAGAATTATTAAAATAGGCCTTGGCGTTCTAAAGATATTAGGAGTTAAAGATGTCAATCTAAACAAAATATTTTAAAAAGCCATGACACTACAACAGAAGACATTTTTTTTGTAAGAATTGCGATTTCGGGTTTTGAATTGTAGCTAGTGTTGCCTATCGATAGTCGACTATCGATATACTATCGATAGTTGGCGTCATATCAATAGTATCGATAGTCTATCGATAGTATCGATATTAGTGATAGTATCGATACTATCGAAGACCAATTTATGTTTAGGAGCAATACTATCGATAGTATCGATAGCAACGGTGACAAACATAAGCTATAATTGGGAAAAGATACTATCGGCGGTTATTAAACTATCGATAGTATTATACTATCGATAGTTTTACAAACTATCAATAGTATTGATAGTTTTAATCATTTAATACAACGATACTATCAATAATATCGATAGCATCGATAGTATTACTTTAAAAATATCCATACTATCGATAGTATTATAATGTAATAGTATCAATCCTATCGATACTATTGATTCCAATCCATAGTATTAGTTAATTTGTGATATCGATAGTATCGATATTATCGATAGCACTATCGATATTGTTACTATTTTTCGAGGTCATCTATCGATATCGAAACTATCGATAGTTGGGCAACTCTAATTGTAGCTACATGATTTTCAAGACTATGATCAGCTGGAGCCCATCCATATATGTTTATCCCTAAATGTTTAAAATAAAAGTTCACCCATGCAAAGCTGTTAGTTTTATAATAAAATTAAAGTAAAAACGTTGTAAATGTACCTGATCAGTTGATTTACGTAACAGTCTTGATTTATAAACTAGATTTAGTTAATACTGTTTTTCTAGATTCAAAGATTGCGTCTAATGAATGTCTTATTCATAATGTAATTTCCTCAAGTCTCGTAGTATTCTCTAGAGAGACTTAGCTTGTTTGACCTGCATAACTTCGGCCATCGTACGTACATAATAACTTAATATTCCTGGTTGCTAGATGCTACCGTAAGTCATGCAATGTGTTACGGATTAATATATTAACTACTTAGCTTATTTGGGATACGCTGGGTTATTTCTGAAACGGAAGCGTAATCTAAAATAGTAGGTATCATTTTTATGTTATCGAACTAAAAATATAAAAATAAATTCCCATTTTCCATGGTCATTACATCACAGGTGTGATGTAATGACCAAGGAAATTGGAGAACGGATGGATCAATTTCAATAAATCTTTTTTTGTTAAAGTGTAGAACATTAGACATTTTAAGAAAACTTAACTGCAATATATTTTAACATTACTGTCAGGTGTTTTAAGTAACTGTAAACGAGAGGCAACCTCCGTAGCGTAGCGGTATTTGGCTCGCCTTGAATCTCGGAGGTCGTGGGTTCGATCCCCACACCGGACATGAAATCTTTGTGTTATTTCTAAGATTTCTTTCCGGGTCTGGTTGGTTGAGGGACTACGCTCCGTGCCTCGGAAAGCATGTTAAGCCGTTGGTCCCGATTGTTATAACATAATCTATAATAATCGTATATCAAGGAACGGGCAGCGGCGTTTCCTTGTGTGGTACAAGGAAATAATACTGCGGTCACCAACCCGCCTGCCAAGCGTGGTGACTATGGCAAATACCCTCCCTCGGGAGGAGGCCCATGTTCAGCAGTGGACGTAATACGGGCTGATGATGATGATGAAACGATAGGCAGAAAGCCACATTATTACATTTGTGAGGCTGTATTTTAAGATGAGATTTCCACGGGAACGGAATCTACGCGGGTCATCCGCACGGGATAGTCATAAATACACCTATTTCTTATATAATGCAACTAGCGACCCGCCCCGGCTTCGCACAGGTGCCATGCTAATGTATCATACATATAAACCATCCTCTTGAATCACTCTATATATTAAGGCGCGGTGAATAGACGACTTTTACGTATTAGTTTTGTCACTGTTGCTCCGCGTAGAAATGAAAGAGAAGCGAAGAGACGCCGCGATGGCGCAACGTGTCGTTCGACTCGTTCAAATGATTTAATACATTAATCCTTGCAAATATCTTATTCCAATCGAAAATAAAAACAACAGTTCCCTTTATTATTATATATTACATCACTGTTATTAATATTATCAAGATTTGTTTATAAATAATACAGTTACAATTGCAACAATTCCAATTTTAATGGTTATTTTACGCTTTTTTTTATCGAGAAAATTTACCGAAAACTTGTTTTGAACACAATGGTCAATGGTGGTCACAAAATATGATCAAGATTAACATATATTTTTTTAGCTGCTCTACAATGTAAACATTTGGCTAAAAAACTGTTTTGTGAAGCCTATTTTGACTAAGTACAGCGCCTTAAAAAAAACCGCAGCAAAATCGGTTGCGTAGTTTTAAAGATCTAAGCATACATAGGGACAGACAGACAGCGGGAAGCGACTTTGTTTTATACTATGTAGTGATTCTAGTACACGTTACCCGAGTGCTGGTATTAAGTTTGCACAACAGATAACAATTGCCATTCAACGGGGCAATGCTGCTAGAATTCTAGGAATCTAGCCCAGAATAGATTTAGTGTATTTAGTATTTCATAAGTTAGTTTTCGTTTAAATAAGCTACTTTTGGATGTAAATATGTGTTATACATATTTAAAGCTGTATTTAAAGGTAAAAGATGCTAGCACATTTTGTTAGAAAAGTTAGCTATCTAAAAATAGATTCCCGATTTCTTGCTTTCGCATATCGTATCTTGGTGTGCGGGGCCCCCAAAATCGCTAATCCGGCACTGATTATATAGGTAGGTTACGAATTGTTATTTTCTCACGTAGTTAATGCCTTTATTTATAATTTAACATTTAAAATAATTTATCATAATTTCAGCCGTAGGACGTCCACTACTGGACATAGGCCTCCCTCATAGAATAATTATCGAGAAGATAATTGAGCTAGCCATGGACCATATATAAGTATATATAAGTGTTTTTTTAAACTAATAAAATAAAATAAAAATCATTTTTATTTACGTAAACCTATTACAGGCACTTGCAAATAGTCAAAACAATAATTTAGTATTAAGTATTATTTAGATAATATCATATTTTATAATGTTATTATTATTAATTATCATATTTTATAAATTTTCAAATTAAACAAGTATTTAAGTTATTATTTTAGTCTTAACGTCTTAGTTTATTATTTAACTATATTGTGTCAAATAGCTTGTTCTGTCTATAGTAGGTTAGAACAATTGTCATTATTTAGGTGGACCATGAGTATATAACGACGGACGCGCTTTAATGCTACCACCGGATCCAATACGCCCCAACTGAGAAGATCCGGCGAAACAAACTCAGTGGGTTATTCTACTGCCGGTTTTAACACGACCCACATGAGACGATCCGGCGAAACATACTCAAATGGGCAGAACGTAGGTTTTGGTCCAGTTACTTTAACTATTTATTGGCATACACATTTTTTGCCCAAACGGTTGTCTATAACTGTTCAATATCTTTTACAACTAAAGTATTAGTTAAAACATCAACTTCTAGCTAACCCAATGTAGCATTTGCCTTTATTGCATCTTACGATACAATTACAATCTTACGGTTACGGTTTTCTACGGTTAGTAAATATGTATATATAAATATGTATATCATCTGTACTAATATATAAAGCTGTAGAGTTTGTTTGTTTGCTTGAACGCGCTAATCTCAGGGACTACTGGTCCGAGTTCAAAAAATTTTTCAGTGTTAGATAGCCCATTTATCGAAGTTATATTTTATTATGAAGTTATTATGGTAACGCACGGTAGCTACACGGAAAAAACGGCGCGTGGGAAGTTAATATCGAAAAAAACCATACACTTCTAAGAGCTAAATAAAAAATTACATGCATGTCAAATATCTTTTATCTTTGATATTGAACTAACGAAACAAAGTTAAAGAAGACAAAACATCAAATCAAGTTCTCGTTTAAAAATTAAGAAGTAGCAAGCAACTATTAAAGTCCACTTGCAGAGGTACGTAAGAAAACAACGTTTGATCAAATTCAATTGGAATGTTGAAGCAAGTTCACTACTGAGTCGTTTAGCATGCGGGTATGACCAATAGGTAGAAGAATTCCTATACTTAGCCGTATTTTCTTAGTAGTTGCTAATACTCAGCATAATGATATAGTTTTGATATTGCAATCGATATATGCATACACTTTTTTAATAAAATTGAAAATTTCAAATTAATCAGCTCATTTTGCCCATGTACAGTCGACCAAAGAGTTAGCTTAACATCCTCTGTAAACAAGGAAATATTTAGTGAACGAGCGCGAGCGGCGCCATCTACCACCAAGATCCCAACTAACCTGCATCGCGCAATACTAGTGCAAGCCAATTCGAACATAATATACAAGTTCCGAACATAACAAATGGCCGTCGGCCGCCGGGCATACCACCTCGCCGGCAAAGAAGATCTTCATTTTATGTGGAGGAACACCACGAACCGTTCCTATGCAATAAAAATAACAGTGATCTATATCGCATTAATGTGGATATGTAAATTTAAAATCAATGTGTCAAACCGATTTCCTTGCTGACTGTACATTTATCATTGAGGGCAACTTTTATGGTTAAAAACATTGGTCTATTTTAATTTTTTAATGTTACGTTTCAATCATTATACTGATGGCGAATCGTCCTGACAATTATAAGCAACGACTAATAATTCACGGTGTATAATCAGTGGCGTAGCTAGGAGGTTAAGGGCCCTGGGGCAAAAAAAAGTGGTGCCCCTAAACTGTTTAGGTTTTATCAATATATATAAACATATTTTAAAAAGGCAATAAGTGGATTGTTATTAAGGTTTTGGCCCCCTCGGGCTTGAGGGCCCCGGGGCCCTGCCCTACGGTAGTTACACCAGTGTGTATAATAAGGAAACAAATGATAGGAGAGGACTATATAATTTTGAAGCCGTACATAATTTCTTAATACCCTTCATATTGCTGCTTAATGCTACAATCACATAAAACAACAGAATTAACTCGACTTAGACGAATTTCCGAATGAAACAAAGACAAATCAGCCAAAATTTATACACACACTTTTCGTGTAATACATTCACAAGGGACTTATTACCTGTCAAATGACTTACAACCTTTTTCATTACAATATAAAGTTCAAAATCATATGAAAAATGTTGATCGTTAACATAAAAGTAACCTACAATGTAGGTATGTTATTTTGTAAGGTACGGAAACACACATTTACCATAATTTTCTTCCTTCTCTCATTAGATTTCTGACAGAATAGGGCCATTTTACACACGAGAAAAAACCTTACAAATGTTTAAAAGGGAAAATTCAAGTGAATGTTTTGACATGTAATTCGGTAGCCTACTAATGATGCTTCTATTTTTTTTTATATAAATACTCAATGAACCGGCTATGTTTTGCTTACGGTTAAGACTGAAGAGTGGTGATTTTTTCTTACTCAAGTTATATAAGTTAGAGGGGGTAAGTGGTTGGATTGAGCTAATTAGTTACCTCCGTAGCTTTGATGATGAATTTGGCTCCAATTATCAAAACTTTTATGTTTAAAGGGACTTTACAAACAAAAAAGGATTACTTTCTGACTCCTTGCATCGGAGAGCACGTTAATTAAGCCATAGGTCCCGATTGTTATTACATCATCTATAAGAATCGTATAACAGGTGCCGGGCAGCAGCGTTTCCCTCTGTGTTACAACATAATAACGGTCACCAACCCACCAAGTGACAATGTACTATACCTCTCTTGGGCGGAAGCAATTCAGCAGTGACCATTATGCGGGCTGATGATGATGATGATAATTTACACGGCGCTGACCAATCCCTAGGCAAATTGCATTTAATGGCCAAATTTGCACTAATACTTTCATAGTAGGAAATTAATTGCAGTGGATGTGTATTTTTAATTTTACTAATGTTCTCTCTCTTGTTTCAAAATTGAGATTAATAAAATTCGACCACCGGCTTAATTCGACCCTGCATCTTAGGTAAAGCCCCTAATGCCTTAACCAATTAGGGTACGGTGGAAACACACTACTTGCCGAAATTTATCAATCCCTTTATAACACATATCTAAGAGAGTCTCTAATTATGAAACTTAGTAATGGTAGCCTTATCCGTAAAGTATTCAAAAACATTTTAAAATGTTCTCTCTTATTCTCATTATTACAAGAACGCAATTTCTGAAGTCAGATAATAAAGCTTATACCTTTAATCCCTAGATAGGAGATAGTCTGTTAAATTGGAAATTTTGCTTAGAAGAGATAGATTGAAATATAATGGGTTATTGTATTGTTTTGCAAGGGAATCAGGTTTGTAGGATTATATGTTTCTACTTATAATCTCAACATTTTTTATTGATCTGCAGTTGCTGCGTTTGTAGTTTAAAACAACCATGAGTTTGAATTAGACAACGTATAAAGATGTAGTGACAAATATTGGAAAGAGTATGCTTAGGTGGTTTGGTCATGTGGAAAGGATGAATGAAAAGCGAGTAACAAAAGGTATTTATAAGGCAGATGTTAGTGGAAGGTCATACTCTGACCTCATAGGTGATGTTCTTTAGAAAGGTCAGGTGCGTAGTACTCGCAACCGGCGTGCGTGTATGACCAGATGTATGAACGTGGACGAGGCAAAGGGAGTGTGTAAGAATCGTAGCAGGTGGCGTTCTGTAGTGTCTGCCCACCCCCATGGGAGAAAAGCGTGATTATATGTATGTATGAGTTTGAATTCGTGCGAGGAAATTAACGAGTTTTTAGTGTTTTTATCAGACCGTTTACGTTAATTGCAGAACATGGGCCTTCTCTTTAACAAGCCATGGTCATTGAGGGATATTGCTGTAATCACCAAGCTTGGCAGGCGGATTGGTGATCGCAGTAATGAGCATTTTGAGTTGATAGATGCTACTGCCCATCCACCAGGCGCATGTTCCTTAGTCGCATCTTACGACACCCATGGCCAAAAAAATACCGTGGTGGTCTATTCTTAAGCCAAGGATACACTAGGGGACAAATGTCGTGCGACACGTGTCGCCAGCGACGTTTGGTGAAGTAACACGACATTGTCGGACTTTGGTCGACATGTCTGGCAACATCGCACGACACGTGTCGCCAACTACATCGAATGAAGTAGTGCGACGTTGCCGGACTTCGCTCGACATGTCTGGCAACATCGCACCGCAGCCAACAACACTACCTCGGTGGGTGTAATGATATCGATTGCCTTGTGAACTTCGTGATGTCGCCAGATATGTCCGGCGAAGCTTCGCGAAGTTGCACGACTTCGCCTGACGTCGCTACGGACATAAGTCGCGCGATGTCGCCAGATATGTCCGGCGAAGCTTCGCGAAGTTGCACGACTTCGCCTGACGTCGCTACGGACATAAGTCGCGCGATGTCGCCAGATATGTCAGGCGAAATCGGCTGGCTTCGCTTGACATGTCGCCGATACATGTCGTGGCACATTTGTCTCCTAGTGTATCCTTGGCTTAAACAGTAATTCTCATAGCTTTGTGTTATTCAATTGTCTAACAGTCGATGGACCAATGTGTGGTCAGGCTAAAGCGCTTCATATTATTCTGTGCAATTTTATGAACCAGAATAATTCCTGTCAAAAATAATATAAACTTATTGCCAAAATAACAAGTTCACGTTTCCTTTCATAATAAACTGCGTAACTTAAGAACTTACTTTGTTCATTTACTTTATAGAACAATAACTCTAGTCGTGAATTCAATAATACATGGGCAGAAACAACAAATCATCGCGGACATAAATATATGCGAACCCAACGACTCAGAAAAGGTCTTTTCCAAGGAGATTGAAACTAGCGGCGTAACTAAAGGGTAGTGTTGAAGATAGGTGTGGTTTTAATAAATGCGAACAACCGATGGAGGCTATTATTTCGTTTATTACTGAATTTTACTATTTTTAGTTATGGTGCGCAGGTTTTAAAATACAATATGGCATAAGTTCTTTATGTTGGTAGCTTGACACGGCCGCGAAGAACGCCAACCAATCAGCGTCGCCGACTCGTTGGTTTTACTATGTTGTTAGTGTTCGTTTGTAGGGTTAGCTTTAGATGTGTGTTTGAACAGGTAGCAAAGCTGGTAAAATTCTACGCGCCGTATTGTGGAGACACTTTTAAATTTGATTGAGATTAAATTGTCATTTAATTCATCATCCGCCCTTGTAACCCGTCAATTATCGAAAATGAGCCTTTTTTTTTTTTTTTTTTTTATTTTTTTTTTTTGTTGTCCGGGGGGAAATGCATTGACGCATTCCCACCACCGTTGCAGCGTATTTGCGCGCTGGCGGTGGGATATGTGGGACTCGCCCTCTCCATAGCGTGGTATGCTAAAGTCATACCACGAGGAGAGGACCCTACACCACTAAAACCCCCCGGACACTCCTTCGATCCGCCGTTGGCGGAGGACGGGTACGCATGAGCAATCCGGCCCCCCGACGGCACCCGCGGCCAATATGGTACCGCGGGATCTCCAGGGCCACACTTACAGTGGCCCATTTGCCCAATTATAGGGACGCCCGGAGTGTAGAGGCGTCCCTACTCCTCATGGGTCAGCCTCGAAGGGAGCGGGGCCCATGTTCCCCATTCCCCAAGGCCGAGCCTAGGGCGGTAGGCGGCGGGTTTCGGCCCGCCGCCGACGGCCAACACGCCGTCTGCGAAGCGGGTGGGCAGAGGGATCTACTTCCCTCTCCCGCTCCGCGGCCTCCTTCTGTGACATAACTTGTCTACAGAAGGAGGCAACCGCCTCCCACGACCTCTCGCTTTGAACCATCTTCGAAATGATGGTCGGCAGCGAGAGGTCGTCTCCCACCTCGCCAACGAGCTCCTCCCGCTCGTTGGCCCACGCCGGACACTCCACCACCGTGTGCTGCGCCGTATCGTCGGCACAGTCACAGTGGTGACAGCGAGTGTCCGGCTCTCTCTGCGCCACGTTGCACAGGTAGTGGCCGAAGCAGCCATGGCCTGTTACTACCTGTGCAACGTGGTAGGTGACGTCACCGTGACGGCGACCGGCCCACTTTTTTAGATGGGGCCGAATCGCCTCCACCGTACGCAATCCGCTCCGCGGCGCGGCCTCTAGCCGCTCCTGCCATTTCCGGAGGGTTTGGCGACGGATCTCAGTCCGCCACCGTGCAAGACCCTCCGGGAAGGGGTCGCGGCCAGAACGCGCCCCCTCACACCTCCGCCGGTACGCGGGAAAATGAGCCTCCCTCGTAGGCGTGTTGCAATATTCATGACGTTTGACGATTATTATTAATTTTTTTTTTTTAAGACAACTCCCGCACTTGGGAAATAAATCCCTGTGTCGCGGGGGACTTTACAAACATTCATTTCACGGACACAAAGAACACCCAGACTCAGAACAACTATTTGTGGTTCACACAAATAATTGTCCCGGGTGGGAATCGAACCCAGAACACCAGGTCTCAGAGGCAACTATCGTAACCACTGAGCCGGTGCAGTCATTTGATGTTCGCAGAATTGTCTACAGCATATACATAGGTAAGTGCTGCTGTCCGTCACCTGACATACAATTGTCATAGAAATTATGAAAATCGGTATCAATAACTTAAGGTGTTTTCTGACGCACGGAGGACAGTTAATTAACTAACCAGTCCCGTAACGGAATCTTTGATTTAACACAAAGATTGTTTGTAAATAATCAAGCCCATGATCTCAGTGATTTATGGCGAGACGTTTTTATACCGATACGCCACGAAGATACTTTCGTGAATTGTATTTAATTTGAAATATATACGTATTAACTGTTTTTGAAAATTAAATTTAATAAATATTTAATTATACACACACAATATTAGTAATACTGTTGCTAACATAAGTGATTTATTAAAAATTTAATAATAACGTGGCGATTTTTACTGATCGCCCACTCAAAGCATTGCTTACGGGCCTCGCCCGGTATAGTTACGCTACTGAATGAAACAACATGTTTTCGCGTATTTGCAAGAAAACTAAGAGAATCTTCGAATCTCCGAATCTCTCATTCACCGTGCCTCGTTTGCATAGACCCTACTTACTGAGCTAATAAACATTTGCAATGATCGTAACATTTCTTTTAATGCCAGTGGTACGCATGTTCTGGTGAGGGTTGGGTGGACTATTGAAATATGTTTATAGCGGTAAAATTGTATAGGTTTTCCATTTGGCGAAGGTACGCTCGATATTAAACAGTTATAGAACTATAATAGCTGAATATAATTTTTAGTTTATTTAACTTAAATGGCAACAATTGTGTAGTACAGTTTTCGGAAATTATTACAATTATTGGAAGTGTAAGTTTATAGAAAACCTTTGTTTTAACTTGCTTATCCAGTCTATGTCCTTGTGTATCATAAGTAAAGACTAGGCTGAACTGTATGGAAGTCTGTCATACATATTATTATAAGTACTACAGTATAGTTAGTTATACAGGGTGTCCCAAAAGATTACGTAGCTGGGAAGGGGGGTGATAGGGATGGTCACAAGGGTCACCAGAAAAATATAAAAAGTTCCCTCTGGGTGTTTAAAAAAATAAATGGCATTTTTTAAAAGACTAAAAATTTTACACCTTGTGCTAACTGTACCTACAAATATGGCTATATTTAAAAAAATGCTGTTATGTAATCTTCAATAACAACAAGGTCATCAACATCAACATCAAAAATAACAAGGTGTAAAATTTTAAGTTTTTAAAAAAATGCCATTTTTTTTTAAATACCCAGAGCGGATTTATTTTTTATTTTTCTAGTGACCATTGTGTCCACCCCTGTCACCCCCTTTCCCAGCTACTTAACCTTTTGGGACATCCTGTATATCGGACGCCATTTTCATGGCGATATCATAACATGGACATGCGTAATGCGTCTACGATACTGATATTCCGGTGTTCATACAAATTGGGCTTAAAAGATTTCAAGATAACAAATAATTTAATCATCATCAAGTTTCTACCCTGCTCCCATTATTTGAGGTCGGCGCAATATGTCATCCTCTTCCATTTTTTGTATTAGACGTCTCTTCCATATTCATTTCTTAGACATATATATCATCTTTCACACAATCCATCCATCTTTTGAGATTATAAGGAGAAACATAATCCTACAAACCTGATACCCTTGCAATACAATACAATAACAAATAATTTTATGTTCCACTTAAATATAAACGTACTGAAAAAAATTAACTTACTGTATAAACCCCAAAACTGGTATCTATAAATGGCATATCCGACCTCTGGTCATAAAAGACATCCCATAAAATATATTTTAATCCATTTTCACAAAGTTTTCTTGATAAAAATACGATATAAGTAATTAATCGAACACACATTCACTTACCTCGATGGACTAATCACTTACAGTTCAACTCGCGTAAGTGTCTAAACAAAGCATAGCATAGTCACATAGTGAAAGTAAATACACCGTGAAATTGAAAGAGTATTGACCTTTTGTATCTGCATCGTATTCGTACCAGAGACAATATGCCCGTTGATGTAGGCTACATACTTGATAAATGGGCTATCTAACGCTGAAAGAATTTTTCAAATCAGACCAGTAGTTACTGAGATTTGCGCGTAAAAGCAAACAAACCAACAAACTCAACAGCTTTAAATGTATATTAGTATAGTTTTACTTCTACGTTGATTTCGAAGAAGCGTTTAAGGTAAAAAAAAAAGTATAATGTGGCTGAATATAAGTAAAAAAAATGTGACCTTCTTTTTAAGGGATTTAAGTCAATATGCAAAAAAAATGATCCTTAAGTTAACTAAACTTTGAGAAATACTAAGAATTGGCAGAAGGCTAATAAAGAAATTCTTTGAAGCGTTATAAGTAGTACTGTCACAGGCCATTGAGAAACTTATTACGTTCTTGAGGCTAGACTAGATGAGGTAAATAAGTATAAGTAAAAATAACCAGGTTTACTTATTGCCCTGGTTCCTACGGGAGTTGTCTAAATATAAAGATTGAAGATAACTTAATGTTATCATCCTCTTTAGATCTATTAGAGACTAGCACTGCTGCGCCCCGCGGTTTTACCCGCGTCACTTTGTAGCCGTGATATTTTGAAGCCATTACGTTAATCCAGCTTATAAACTATCCGCGTGCAAACTTTCAGCCAAATCCATTCTGTAGTTTAGCCATTACAGTAACATACATCTATCCATCCATGCATGCATACTTACAAACTTTCACGTTTATAATATTATTAAGTAAGATGTACTTACATCTATATAGATATTTGGTTATAATATATATTTTTTTTTGGAAATGTGCAAGACCGCACAACCTTTTTATATTTACATCGTCTATGTTTTTATACCTTCTATTTTTATACATATTATTATTATACTTTTGTTTCCAACAGAATCAACGGTTTTTTATTATTACAGTTTTAAATAGGAATGAAAACGAGTTTTTAATATTTCATAGCTTTGTACGTCAGTGTGAAGCGGGAAATACGGCGCGTCATAATTAGTTTGAAATATAAATGAGTTTAAATAATATTAGAAAATAAAACCAGAAATAAATTCAATAAAATCTTATTTAAGCAATAGGTACCAAAGATGATTAAAATATGACATAAATCTCGTATTAAACATAAATACGTTTCCGATACTTGTGAAGTAGTGTATGGAGTACCACAGGGAAGCGTACTGGGTCCATTATTATTTATTATATTTATAAATGATTTTCCAAGAGTAATTGATTCATCCTAAGATTTTATTTGTGGATGATACCACAGTAGTTTTTTTCGAAAAATATCAGACGATGGGAACAGATATAAATGAAAACTTAATAAAAATAATTGAATGGTTAAAAATAAACAATTTAATAATAAATTTTGACAAAACTATTCCAATGACATTCAAAACTAAAAATAAATAATATATAAATGACACTGAAGTTAAATATGGACATAATGTAATAAAGAACGTAAATGTGACTAAATTCTTAGGATTAATTATTAACGAAAATTTAAATTGGAAAACTCATGTTGACTTTATATGTAAGAAATTAAGTAGATTTTCGTATACTCTTTATATGGTTCGCAAAATAGTAAATACTAAAACTGTAATTATGTCCTACCATGCATATGTCACCTCGATTATCAGATATGGCATAATATTCTGGGGGAATCCTACAGATGTAATGAGAACAGAAAGTGTTTAAGAGCAGTATTTAATTTTAAACCGACTGACTCTTGTCAGCCGTTTTCATAAAACATGTTTATACAGGGTGTCCCAAAAGATTACGTAGCTGGGAAGGGGGGTGATAGGGATGGTCACCAGAAAAATATCAAAAATTCCCTCTGGGTGTTTAAAAAAATAAACGGCATTTTTTAAAAGACTAAAAATTTTACACCTTGTGCTAACTGTACCTACAAATATGGCTGTATTTAAAAAAAATGCTGTTATGTAATCTTCAATAACAACAAGGTCATCAACATCAACATCAAAAATAACAAGGTGTAAAATTTTAAGTTTTTAAAAAAATGCCATTTTTTTTTAAATACCCAGAGCGGATTTTTTTTTATTTTTCTAGTGACCATTGTGTCCACCCCTGTCACCCCCTTTCCCAGCTACTTAACCTTTTGGGACACCCTGTATATGTATACATCGATTCGATTCGTCAGGATGAATAAATATATGTTTATGTCACTATACAAGGTGTAACGGAAAGGGTATATACACAGAAAGAGCAAGGTTTTTTTGGGTGATAACAAACGATATGGCAAGGGTTATTTAATCCTATCTCTACAAGTCCGGAAGTAATGATTTTTTAAATTCATAATTACCAGAAACCAAACTTTTCAAATTGAAATAAATACATCACTAACACTCAATCAGCTGATCGATGTCAACGAACTATTTGCGAGTAAAAATAAACCTCTTACTCCTGGTATTTCTGAATAAAGGGTTCTGCATTTTTATTGTTTGTTTGCAATATAATACTGACTTTGTTTTATTTTATTTTGAGTTGAAACCCTTGCCATATCGTTTGTTATGATCCAAAGAAGCCTTGCTCTTTCTGTGTACTTTCCTTTACACCTTGTTTAGTAGAAGACATCAGAATAAAGTATGCATACCAACGCATAAGACTGCCTTGTATGATAAGAGTGTATTCTGTATGGCCCCAAGGATCTATAATAAACTACCTACGGAACTACACAATATAGAAAACCATTACAAATTCAAGACTAAAGGCGAATGCCCATTTGGGGCCCTCAGTGGACATTAGACTAGAGAAAAAATACTTTATGCATTAATTTTGTCATAAAAAAATATGTGTTTACTTTCTTCCAAATGAGCGCCATTGAAAAACAAATTGTTCTTAAATTATCTCAGTTCTACACTTTTTCAGTTAGAAAATTAACCTCAAAACAGTTATTTTTTTTAATATTTCTAAAATAGTGGCGTCAATTTGAATATATTTTTTAGATAGCCAAAACTATCAAGATTTAAAAAAGCTCCATATTTATAGTAATATTTGATGTCCATTTTGGGCCTGGGATACTATGAAGACTGGGCATTCCCCTTTAAAGTTTTTTTTTTGTAAATAAGGCATTATTATTATTATACCTATGATGAATACTGTAATGACCATTTTAATTGGCATGTAATTTAATTGTAATTGTATTTAATAATAATAAGTATTAATAATGTATAATTAATAAAGTATAACTTAATTGGTTAATAAATAGGTATGACAGTGTTAATAACTGTTTATTTAACACAGTAAACATTTGCACGCCAGAAAGGCTAATATGAATTGGACTGAACTGAATTTAAGAACTTTTGTGACTCGTATTTACACAAATAAACTATTTGATTTGAAATGATGTTGAAACGACATTATACCTAAAGACGATCTAGCTACGGAAAGGAGTTATCTCAAAAGAAAATCCATTTGCAGAACGAACGAAGCCAGCTAAGTGGTTCTACGATATTAATACGTAGTATGTAGTGAAGTCTCTACTGGATGAAACACTTATAAAATATAGATGTAAGTTTATAATTTTAATTGATACTTTAATGTAAAATAACAGATTTCACTAAATGTACATGGGGTACTTATTATCTATAATAATCGTATATCAATAAACGGGCAGCAGCGTTTCCTTATACTTTCTCCCTCCTCCAAATTACATTGAGCCTGTAGAAAAACTTCCCTATGGTCATGACCTACTGTGGCCACGTGGAAAACGCTCAACAGGCTTAGAACATAATTTGGCCGCTGCAGGATCAATCTGCACAAGTGGGGCATGATTTACGACAAAGACATAGAATGTCACTGTGGCACCCAACCACAGTCTATGTCACACACTTTGGCCTGCCCTTCATGCCCTAAAAGCTGCACGATGGAGGATTTGATGGCGGGAACGACAGAGACCGTTAGAGTGGCAACTTACTGGTCACAATGGCTTTAAATAAAGTATAAAAACTAATAATTTGAAACAGCGGCCAGAAAGAAGAAGAAGCGATTCCTTGTGTGGTACAACATAATACTGCGGTCACCAACCCACCTTCTAAGCGTGGTGACTGTAGCGAATACTCTCCCACGGGAGGAGGCCCATGTTCTGCAGTGAACATTATACGGGCTGATGATGATGATCTACTAGTCATGTTAATGTTAATACGGATACCTTTTGTTTTTCGGACGCACATTTATTTATTCAGCTACGAGGCTTTTGCTCCTTCCCGGGCATAAAGGCGTGTAGAGTTCCAACCTTTGTCCATACACCGAGAAGTTCGTAATCATATGTACCACGGCCTTAGTTAAAAGAACACCGAGAGAAAGTAATCGTATGTACTCATAAACCGGTATCAGTAAAAGTTCGTTAAATTTTAAAAGAATTTCCCTACAAATATGCTTACCGTAGTTGTTTCCTCGGCAGGAAATTTCAAAAGGAATTGAAAGAAAAAAAAAAAAAAGGACACGGACACGGACACGGACACGGACGCGGACACGGACTCGGACGCGGACGCGGACACGGACGCGGACACGGACACGGACACGGACACGGACACGGACACGGACACAAACACGGACACGGACGCGGACAAGGACACGGACACGAACACAAACACGAACACGAACACGAACACGAACACAAACACTAGAAAAATAAATATAAAAACCTTGTTCACTGTTTGTAGTGAATGGTCTAATTCGCGTAATTCGTATTTCAGGTCCAGAAGGCGCAAGAATTGCGACTGGTGTGGACCTAAAATAAATGCGCGAACTGAAAACCGAAAAACGCCATTGGAAATTTTGCTACGCAGAACTAACGACTTTGGTGAACTGATCGGGATAGCCTCGTCACTGCATTCACTACAAACTGTAAACAAGTCTGCTATTCCGGAGCTCACTCAAAACTCAATCACGAGTCGAGCTGTTCGAAAAATCTGAATTCAATTACAAACCGGATAAATTTAATAAAACGGCTGTGTTCTATCGTCCATAGTCTTTGGTACTTGTGTGTTGTGTAGCGTGTAGTGTGTGTCGTGACTACTGACTAACACTGCCAAAAAAATCACTTTGTCTTGTTAATAATGTTTTATTAACTTATTAACATAATTTTGTAATTCACATTGTATTTAAAGCGAATCAATCCCAAGCTTTTTTGTCCCAAGCTTTTTTGTCATAATTTGGCTTTAATACTTAGTTGTTTTAAAATTATTTATTGACACTACTCTTATAGCATTGGTAATTTAGACACAGATTTTGTTCGTCTTGTATAGATAGGGATTATTCTTTGATTTTTAGGGTTCCGTAGCCAAATGGCAAAAAATGGAACCCTTATAGATTCGTCATGTCTGTCTGTCTGTCCGTCCGTATGTCACAGCCACTTTTTTCCGAAACTATAAGAGCTATAATGTTGTAACTTGGCAAGTAGATGTATGTTGTGCACCGCATTAAGATTTTCACACAAAAATAGAAAAAAAAACAAAAAAAATTGGGGTACCCCATACTTTAAACTGAAACTCAAAAAAAAAATATTTTCATCGAACCCATATGTGCGGGGTATCTATGGATAGGTCTTCAAAAATGATATTGAGGTTTCTAATGTCATTTTTTTCTAAACTGAATAGTTTGCGCGAGAGACACTTCCAAAGTGGTAAAATGTTGTGAAGTTACAGGGGGGGCCTGTAACTTCTAAATTAAGAGAATGATAAAACTAAAAAAATATATGATGTACATAACCATGCAAACTTCCACCGAAACTTGGTTTGAACGAGATCAAGTAAGTAGTTTTTAGTGTTCTCCGTGCTATATGGTCTGCCCATTGCCACTTCAACGAACTAATCCGTTGGTCTATGTCGGTAACCCGCGTTCTTCTACGTATCTCCTCATTTCTGATTCGATCTCGTAGAGAAACCCCGAGCATAGCCCTCTCCATAGCTCGTTGAGCGACTCTGAGCCTGTTCATAAGGCCTATAGTAAAGGACCACGTTTCGGATCCATAGGTCATCACTGGCAACACGCACTGGTTGAAGACTTTCGGCTTCAAGCACTGAGGTATATTGGAGATGTAAAGCGGCTCCGAGATGTAAAGCGGGCTAAATACCGCGACGCTACGGAGGTTTTATGCCACTATCAAATTGAAGCTGCGATATATATGTACTTTTAGTTTTCGGTATAGTTTGCAACGGACGGGTTTGTTGTCTATGTATGTTTGTGTAGGCTTTGTAAGCGAGCTGCACCGGATTTCATGCATTCGCAGTTCTCAATGCCCCCATTATTAGCATTTGGAGGATCACCAGAGGGATTTTAGTAGGTAAACCCACCACCACTTCATATGACAAGCGTGTAATCGAAAGTCAACCGCCTTAGATAGGTTCGATCTCCACGGCGTCGGACAAGAAATCTTCGTGTAAATTGCAAGAATTCTTTCCGGGTCTGGTTGGTTGAGGGACTGCCCTCCGTGCCTCGGTAAGCACGTTAAGCCGTTGGTCCCCATTGTTGTAACATCATCTATCACAATAGTATATCAAGGAACGGACAGCAACGATTCCTTGTGTGGTACAACATAATCCTGCGGTCACCAACCCCCCTGCCAAGCGTGGGGTCTATGTAAAGCTATATTTTAAGTCAAAGTTTCCACGGGAACTGGATCTACGCGGGTTAAACCGCGCGACAGCTGATATATTAACAACTAGCTGTCCCGCGCGGTTTCAATAAAACGTCGCAAACTTTACCACTTTATAATATTAGTATAGAAAAGGAATTAAAGAAAAAGAAAATATAAAACTAAAGAGTTAATAAAAATAAAGAGTCCGCAACACCTACCTCAGAACTATACAAGGTGTAACGGAAAGGGTATATACATAGAAACAGCAAGGCTTCTTGGAATCATAACAAACGATATGGCAAGGGTTTCACCGCAAAAAAAATTAAAAAAAAACAGTATTATTTGCTTTTATTTAGAAATACCAGAAGTAAGAGGTTTATTTTTACTTGCAAATAGTTCGTTGACATCGATCAGCTGATTGAGTGCTAGTGATGTATTTATTTCAATTTGAAAAGTTTGGTTTCTGGTATCTTTGAATTAAAAAAAATCATTAATTCCGGACTTGTAGAGATATGATTAAATAACCCTTGCCATATCGTTTGTTATCATCCAAAAAAGCCTTGCTCTTTCTATGTATATACCCTTTCCGTTACACCTTGTATCCGGTTAAATATTTTTACTAAACAAGCTTAACCGCTATTAAAATCAATTTTATTTTTGATTTTGATTCTACTGGTTCCCATATCCGCGTGAAATAATGTGATAAAAAAGGTGAATTAAAAGAAAATGATTACGGACCTTAATTCTACGTAAAACATTTTCGTTTTACCTTATTTACTTAACAATGGTCGCTGCGGGCGTCGTATTAAATTTATCACTCACTGCTATATTTATTTTGGTAAGATAATTTATATAAAATCTACATAAATATAACAGGAGTCTCTGTTTTTATGTAGAAATATCATTGGTTGTTTCAAAATTGAGATTAATAAAAGGTGACCATCGGCAGGAATCTAACCTGCATCTTAGGTTAAGCCCCTAACCCCTTAACCAATTAAATGCTTTCCGAGGCACGGAGGGTAGTACCTCAACCAACCGGACCCGGAAAAAAATTTAGAATTTACACAAAGATTTCCCGTCCGACGTGGGGATCGAACCATCTACCCCCGAGATTTGAAGCAAGCAAAATACCGCAATGTAATTATTGTAAATGATAACTAAATTGATATAGATAAACAATATTAATGAAATGCGCTTTATACTGCATTTGAATTAATTTTGTTCGCTCGAATTGTAAATAGTTTCAATTATTGTAATTACCAATTTATGTTGTTTCATAAAGCAGGTAGCAATAGTAGCAAATATTTAAATACCTACGCTGCATTGTTGTTATGATTATTTTAATTAATAGGTACGGTTCAACAAATCTATACTAATATATAAAGCTGATTACTTTATTTGTTTAATTAAACGAGCCATCTCAGAAACTAATGGTCCGATTTTTTTATCGGTAATATTTCGGGGAGTGTGCTTCTGTACTTCCATCATGTAGATATTCCTTCAATACGCACGAAGCGATTTGCTTCTTCTTTTATAATGCGGACGGCTAAGGAGTGGAATTATCTGCCGGGGTCAGTTTTTCCGGAACGCTATAATCTGGACATCTTTAAGACTAAAGTGAACAGACACTTTCTAGGCAAGCGTGTATCATCTTAGGCCTTATCTTCGCCTTCCATCAAGCGAGATTATGGTCAAACATAAAAAAAAAGATGAAAAAAAAATAATCTTTCATTGTTAGATCAAGGAAAGCTTTAGGTTATATTTAATTATAAAGTTCCTACGGGAACAAGAGTTACGGTGAATCTACGGCTGATAAAGTAAAACTATATTTTGTTTTACTCTTACAATAAGTAAATAATAAATAAAAAACAAAAAAGTTATGATTCACGTAAACCTAATGTAAATTAAATGGTATTTGTAAATAGTCAAAACATATTTTGGCTAATCAATTAACTATGTTAAATTAATTAAGTTTATTTGATTATTGCTGCTTATTATAACAGTTCAAATATCTTTAGCTTAAAATCGGTGAGGTATGAAAATACAATATAACATACATAGTTTATAGACAGATTTCATTTTATTTATTTTCTTAAGTGATCTTTATATATGAAATAATAAAATGATGATGAAATAATGAAATTTATTCAGCACTTAGGCATTTACATACACTTGTACTTGTCAAAATTACACTGTGTAAGACTAAATGTAACTCACTTAAGTAACTAAAAAACAATATTAACATTATTTGATATTACAGATTTGTTAATCCGTCTGTCCGTCTGTCGTGCGATAAATGGCAATTGTACACATTATTGTAGGATGCCTTAAAGGTAACACGTACAAAATTAACATACCAATCTTACTAAGGTCTAAGCGACATCCATCTGAGGGCACCCTTATGGGGTTAGGACCAACGCTCAGGGTGCAACTGGAGTGAATAGTAGATTTACGAAGTGATAGTGATCGCGCACTCGGTTATTCCGTCGAGGATCCTACCCTAGCTAACCTACAACCTTTCACTAGCTACCTAAGTGGACGACTCGGAGAAGAAAGAAGCTCCGAGTTTTGCGTCTCTTTTGCTCTGTTTCTTTTTTTTATATAATACAATAAACGAAGGATACAATTATAATAGCACAAAGGTAAATTTTGTTTTTATATCATAGATGGCGCTTAAGCTTTCCTGCAATCAGTACAACACATACGAAAAAGAAAGGAAGATTATCGCTACCATACCAAATGTCCTGCTTATCAACATAATTCCCTTGACGAGGGTCACTATCGCCCTTCCTAATGCTGAGACTTAATTCAGGATTGGATTAGTTTGTGCGTTCATTGATATCACCCCCAAATATGAGCTATATGGGATATCTTATTGATCATGACTGTCATATTAACTACTATTGATTATATTAGCTATGTTCACGCCTGCACTGCAGATCGTGTATATTCTATTTTTAGAAATGGCCACTAACATTTATTTATTATTTATTTATTTTTCTTTTATTATCTATGGTGTAATGCCATGTTTTTTTCATTATTACAAATTTTACCGCCAAACACATCCAGTTGTTTTTCTTTTGGAGACTCTCTTTCTCTCTTTGGTCTAGCGGTAATATGTTCGACCATAACTATCGTGCTCTCGGGATTATTCCCCCGGTCAGCAAAAAATGTGTTTGAGTTACTAGCAATTTTATTTTTAGAACAATTTTAATACCAGTCCACTACAATATGTCCTCCACCGTGACCGAAATGAATCCGGAAAATTACGTAAGTTAAATAAAAATTGTAGCCTTAACTTTAAATTTATGATAATAATATAAATTACTTGCCTAACCGTTTAGATTTATGTGTTAAACAAATAAGCAAACAAACCCGAGTAACCCTGTATTTATTCTTTACAAACATTTAAATTTACAACTTCAGAATGAAGAGACACTTTCTTCCGCCAAAAGGAGTCGGCAAACATAGAAATTTAAACAAACCCTAGCACATTAAAACAATTCAGTTAATCCTTTGGGCGCTGCTGTAACTCGATTCTGAATAATAACTAAATCTACAAACAATGGAGTACGTACTGAAATCTCGTACCGTGGTGGCACAATTTATACTGAGTTTAGAAGTCTTTGTTTTTAAGATTGACCATTTCTGCGTAACCTTTACTAATATATAAAGCAGAAAAAAAATGTTTGATTGCTAAAATGCACTAATCTCAAGAACTACTCGGTCGCTTTGAGTTTTAGATAACCCAAGCCTTACAGCGGTTTCACACTACGTCCGATCCGAATCCGATCTGGACCCATGAAAATATGGTCCGTAGTAGCCGTTGAACTATTTCTATGGTAATTTACGCACTAGATCCTATCTCCGTCATCTGATTTCTTACTGATTTCTAGACCAATATTTTTACGGATTCCAATCGGATTCGGATTGGAGATAGTACAAAACCGCTCTTACTCGATAAATGGGCTATCTAACACTGAAAGAATTTTCCAAATCGGACCAGTAGTTGAGATTAGCGCATTTAAGCAAACAATAAAAAGCTTTACCTTTAAAATATATTAGTAAACGATAAAAAAAAACATGGGACGGTTCTCCGTTGTTTTTTTTTTTTTATAATTTTCATTAAGCACGCTAGTTGCTCTTTGGTACCTCCGCTGCACTTTAATACTTTTTAAATCTAGTACAGTCTGTTGTCAACATTATCTGACCCACCCTAAAAACAAACGAATTTGGACCCTCTGCTTGTAAACTTAAGGTTTATTCACTTTATATGAACTTATCAGACAAGTGCTCGAGGACTCGATGAACAATAATAAATAAATACAATAATAATATGACACGCAAATTTGATCTTTATAACGTTAGCATTAGGTTATATGTTATTACTACTTGATATAATATAATTAATGTAATAGCTTATTTTAATGATTACGTTCAAGTAATTCTGGTCTTGTGGTTTGTGTATTGGACTGAGAAAGAAAGGTTCCGAGATCAATTCCTGCGACGAAGATATTCTTTTTTTGTTTTTAATTTAAAAATAGAATTTCGTTCAAAACTATTTCTTGTATTATTGTAAAGAACTATAGAAGGATAAACTTTCTAAAATGGTAATATTTTCGCATAACTTGTAATAAGTGGGTAGTTGAAAAATAAATAATATTATTATTCATTATAAAACTGGCATTCAAATGCCTAAGGGTATGCACTTATGCAGTGACTATGCGCAAACATATTTTACCTTGTCTTACTAAATTGCAAAAACAACGTCTGTTTACAATTTTGTATTTTCTATTTTATAGGTCGTTTTTTTTATTATCATTTGTCTCAATACTCAATGGAGTGATTATTTAAAATACAAAATAATCTACTTGCACGAGGAGAAGGTTGGCTGCTTGTGCTATGCAAGAATAAACTTTATGAAAGTATACTATATGGTTTAAATTCTTTAGAATATTGCGTCTAGCATCACAATCACAACACTACAACTAAGATCAAATTTCAACGCGGCTTATAAGAGTTGAGTTGGTCTTGTGGTCACTAAGGTAGTGCGGTGTTCATCGTTGTCTACGTTCGAAACCAAGTTTAACCTAAATTTAACTTTTTGCTCAGCTGTTTCTTTTTAATTATTGTTTACACTTTTTTTGTAATTTCTTTAATGGCATGATGGTCATAGGGTCGTGTCTTTTTAAAGGGGCAGTTTGTATAGAAATAAAACTAAACAATTGCAAGTTTAAAATGTTTATTATTTCATTAAAACACTTAGGTAAGATAAAGTAAGTAAATGCTCATATATTTCCGAATTAATATATAATTTATATATCCATGATCAAATCTAACCATTTAAAAACATTAAAAAGGCATGCTTATGCTTAAAAGTTTGTTATCGAGAAAATGAATTAATCTATGAAATGATTTACAGATTTATAGCTGCCTATATGTAGTGAATAAACATGTTATTTAAATAGAAAAATCTATTTATAACAATAACATCACCACATAATCTGCAACATTTTAATGGTAACAATCAATTCATTGAGCATTTACTTAGACGGTGTGTTTAAAAATACCTTTTTTTTTTAACCGCGGTAAAAATGCTTAGTCGTTCTTCCTCGCTGGTGCCAGCGAGGGGCATGTGGGGCTCTTCCTCTGTAGAACGCGGTGCGCTGTCGCACCGCAGAGAGGACATACCTACTAAAAAGCCCCCGGGTGTTCCTCCGTCTGCCGTTTAGTGTGAGGGGACCCAAGAACCATATGGGCCTTTGGTCATCCCCCCACGGCGTGTTTAAAAATACCTACTAAATTAATTAGTAGCGGAGTGGCGCACCGACCCCTGCTATGACTTGTTGTAAGCGGCTACGTATACCGCGCACCATATTCCAACACAAATCTTTTCCTCTCATGTGCTCCCAAGTCGATGTCACAATGGATTTTCAACATGGCTTGAAACAATGGCCCGGTGGCGTCGAATTCGGGACTATACTTGATGGCTTTTGCTCCGGGACGAATCCGCTGAATATTTCCATTGTCTCCATAACGTCTTAGCCATAGTCTGACCGTATTTCTCTAAAACAAAAAAAAACATTTTTGGAACCATGTATGTAACTTGTAAGGAGTGAATGTCATGGTAAAATAGCCAACTAGGCGTGCATTAATTACGTGCAAAATAGGTAAAAATTATGAAATACTTACTGCTATATTAAGTCGACGACCAATTTCTCTAATTCCAACGTTCTGCTCATGTAAAAATATGATTTTATGTTTGGTATAGTCATTAAGTTGGGACATGATGATGCTTTTTTATACCAAATTTTTAAAGCTTAAAAATATTTAACGAGTTATGTGAAACGATTTACAAACGTGTGTGCTCAGTCACTGCTATTAGGCGTAGTGTAACTTTTGTCACTTAGATGAATTTATTATTTACCTCACGAAGCAAATATCTGTTTTACTTCGTATCCAACCGTTCTTGGTAATTTACCCACCTGTTTACACGATAATTTATTAGGCGTAAATAATATTGGTCGATCTGTAATAATGCAAGCAATATTGTAGAAATAAAATCAAATTAAAAAAGGAACCGATATTAGGTGGACTGTGTTTTGGAACCCACATGTTGTTCGTCGCCAATCCAACATCAAACCGCTAAGCCACAACAACTTGGTGAGAATACGCGAAATTAAAGATTGGGTTGTAATTTAATGTGACTTAAAAGCTTTTCAACTTTAATGTCAGCGAGATAATGATTAAAATAGCTTAAAAAAATGATATAATTATAATGCCGGTATGTTGACGACCTTAACGTTACGTGTTAAAGATCAAATTTGCGTGTCTGTATTATTATTGTATTTGTTCATCGAGTCCTCGAGCACTTGTCTGATAAGCGCATATAAATTGAATAAACCTTAATGTTACAAGCAGAGGGTCCAAATTCGTTTGTTTTTAGGGTGGGTCAGATAATGTTGACAACAGACTGTACTAGTTCTTGTAGAAACATTTACAAATAATTTTAAACGTTATGTTACTACGTCTGTGCCCAAACTTAAACCGAAATTCCCAGACCCTAGCCGTAAACTCAATTAGAACGTTAGGAGCTTCGTCGGCAAATACTTGGTGCTCGGATTACTTTTATGTTTTGCTCACGATTTTCGGTTAAACCTTGTATGTCTGTTGGGATTATTCGGTAATAGTTATGTAAAGTGAAATGATTTTATATTTAGAATAGAATAGAATTATCTTTATTCAAGTAACATGACTCAATAAATTAGTAAGACTTAAAACTATATTAGTAACATATATACCTAAAAAATAACAATACACAAAAATAATAGTGGATCACCGCGGTGGCAGCCCGTGTGAGATGGCACAACAGTGACCCACGAAAACACAGTCTAGGCGACTTGAAATCATGACTAGGGTACTGTTGGAGTTCAGGAATTCATAATTATAATTAGAAGAAAGAAAATACACTTATTTATGGCACATACAAGGAAATAAAAATGAGAAATTGATAATTTCTACTGCAGTTAGGTATATGCACCATAAATGGGCACTGGCTTCAGCATGAAGCTACTTTAATAATCTTAAAGATAATGATAAAGAAGTTATCAAAGATAGCTGTGTCTTGATTGTTAATCGCTAGTTATGAGTTCCAATGGCTGCTGTAACGTCGTATTTACTGTCCTAGTTGAGGACAGTAAATACCAGACCCGGATAAATCTAATATTTTACAGAAAGACTTCTTATACGAACAACCCCGGAGTTTCTTTCTTTCTTTCTACTCCGGGTCGTCCATTTAGGTAGTTAGTGAAATGTTGTAGGTTAGCTAGGGTAGGATTCTCTGTCCTTATAGTGTAAAAATTATCTGTTTGCTATAGTTTTTAATTAATTTATCTTTTTACATTGTAATTCTGACAAGTACAAGTGTATGTAAAATACCTAAGTGCTGAATAAAATTAATTATTTCATTATTAATACGACGCGAGGATCGAACCCATAACCTCTGAGTTCTATAGCCCTTTTTTTTTTGTCCGGGGGGTATAGCATTGATGCATTCCCACCACCGCTGCAGCGTATTCGCGCGCTGGTAGTGGGATATGTGGGACTCGCCCTCTCCATAGCGTGGTATGCTAAAGTCATACCACGAGGAGAGGACCCTACACCACTAAAACCTCCCGGACACTCCTTCGATCCGCCGCGGGGGTCGGGTACGCATGAGCAATCCGGCCCTGAGTTCTATAGCCCTAGTCAGAGCAGTTTGAATATTGCAGCAGTTATATATATCTATATAATTATAAAAGAAAGTCGTGTTTGTTACAACACTTATAACTCGAGAACGGCTGGACCAATTGCCATGGTTTTTGATTTGTTGGATTTGTTTCCGTCCCGAATAGCAGAATACATTTTAAAAACAAAAGAAAGTCGTGTTAGTTACACTATTTATAACTCAAGAACGGCTGAACCGATTTGGCTGAAAATTGGTAGGGAGGTAGTTAAGAACTGGGAGAAGGACATAGGATACTTTTGGGTAGGGGTAGGGTAGGGTAGGGTAGGGTAGGGTAGGTGTAGGGTAGGTGTAGGGTAGGGGTAGGGGGGTAGGACAGGGGTAGGGTATAAAAGTCCACCCGTGCGAAGCCGGGGCGGGCCGCTAGTTATCACTATAAAATGAATGCATTCATAGTTTACGGGTTTAAACTCATATTTGAATGCGCATTTTGTTTATTGCGAGGAATTGTACGGATTTAAATATACATATGTAACATGACATAAATATTTTCCGGAATATATTTACATCTAGTTTTCAATTACAGTGAATTACCATTGATGACATATGGATCTTGCCAGATGCTATATTGAGCCTCACAATAAAGCTTAAAATCGCTTAGTAAGAATGGAGTCATGGAAGGAGATATGCCCGGTATTTTCTTGCGTGATCGATTCAGAAATGAAGATATCCATAGGGTAACGGAGGTCTCTGACATAACTCCATGGATAAGCAGCCTGAAGTGGCATTTGTAAGCGCAGATAGCTCAAAGAATTGTCCTCCGATAAAAAATCTGGGGTAGAAATTCTCAAGAATAGACCACGAACTGGACAATGGAACAACGACATGATATAATGATATATATTGGTACCTACCGAGTACAATTATATTTACAAACCATCTAGCTACACACAGACAAAACTTTAACCAAACCAGTCCAGCCGTTTATGTTTTAGACATTGTGTTCTAAAGAATGGGAGCATGGATCTTAAAGTAGTGCCATGTGACTGCATCTTAATATCTTCGTAGCATTCCTTATCTACGCCGCTACTACGCTGCGTAGCATCTACGGATACATGTTCTACGAATTTCGTAGCAAACTTTGTCTAACCAACATAAAACATGATCATTATAGTGGTTAAATTAATGCGATAGAGAAATATCCTTTGTAGAAGAACACAAATACACGAACAAACATTAGTCGGAACGACTAGTACAGATCTACACACGGCGCTAATGTATTTCCCAATGAGGGTAATGGATGAGAATCACCGGAACTAACTTAGATGCACTATTGAAAATGTAGTTTAAAAATAAAAAATATAAGCTTATGGGACTTGAATCTGTTATTTATTTTGTACTTAATTGTTTTTATTTGTATAAACTTTGCGTTGTGTTTTTAATTTTACCTTTTTCAGGATTAAAAGATATTCTACGGGGATATCAAAACTAAAAAATTTATATATAAGTAATATCAAACCGTGTGGTTTCTGGCTGAGAATAGACCATCTCATGTATATCGTAAGAGGCAACTTAGACAAGAAGATGATGATGGATGGGCAGCAGCATCTAAAAGCTCAAAGTTACCTTCTTATTGCGACCAACTTTATTCTCTTTTTTTTTTTCGGACGGACATTTATGTTATTTAACTGTTTTGAACTCTTTATGGAAAAGATTACCTTATACTATATAACAAAATTGAGATTAATAAAATTCGACCACCGGCAGGATTCGAACCTGCATCTTTGGGTAAAGCCCCCAATGCCTTAACCAATTAGGCTCCGGTGGAACCCTATCGATCATCGAAATTTATTAATCGCTTTGTAACACGTCTCTAAGGGGGACGGTAGTGACATCAATCGGTAACGATTCGCATTACTTCGATAAATATCTCCAAAGTTACATGTGGTATTAAATATTAAACGATGACACCGCCCGTTTTCACATTATTTAAATGTTTTAAACTCTTTATGGAAAAGATTACCTTATAATATATTTCAAAATGGTTAAGGCATTGGGGGCTTTACCCAAAGATGCAGGTTCGAATCCTGCCGGTGGTCGAATTTTATTAATCTCAATTTTGAAATATAGGATATTAATGACATTAGCCCCGGGGCTTTTGCTACTTCACCGGGCATAAAGGCGAGCAGAGTTCAAGCCTAGATAAATCGTTTAAACACTACTAACTAAGCAACCTGCGCAAGAGGGCGTCCCCTGTGGGACTTGGACCTCGGCTCATGTCGGTCGCTGACGGGGAGATTGAGGGATAATGGCTTTTAGTTTAGAGGAGTTTTGTGAAACTGTCGCTCTTCTTTACAGTTCGCGGGCCTCTCGGACTTCGGGTCTACGAGGGCATCGGAAGGTATTGCGATCACCAATCTGCCCGTCAAGCATGGTCATTATAGCAATATTCTTCAATGACTCTGGCTTGACAAGGTCTCTAAGGCCTATGTTCAATAATGTTCATAGTCTGGCCGTTGAAATGAATACTATAGCGACGTTTTAAAGCACTCCCGAAAATGTTCACTACCATTACTTTAGGAATTTATAACTGGCTTGAAACAATGAAAGAAAATCTTCAACATGTGAAGTGAGAATAGTGTATATGTTCAGCTTCTTTCCCAAAGCTTAGAGCGTCCCATAAAGTTTTACGTGCAGGCCTAACGTACTTTGTACAGCAAAAACGTTTTAGCTTTAACGATAACAGAGAAGCATTAACCGAAGTGGCCAGTTAGTGGCTAGTACCACTTTCTTTAATTTAACAGTGATCCGTTCGTATTGATGGTTGCCTTGCGGTTTTGTTGCAAGAATTCTTAATGAGTTCAAAGATTGAACTATGATATATATCTATCTAACAACTTCTTTGGATCCTAGTATGTTACAACATTGAATGTGACGTATTAAGACGCTATCTTTCTACTGTACTACTACTTCACTTCGCCCTTAGTTTGCTAAGAACCTTCCGATGCCCTCGTAGACCCAAAGTCCGAGCCCGTGAACTGTAAAGTAGAGCGACAGTTGCGCAAAACTCCCCTAAAAAAACTAAAAGTCATTGACCCTCAATCTCCCCGTCAGCGACCGCCCTGAGCCGAGGTCCAAGTATCACTGTTGCTTAGTTTGTAGTGTTGAAACCATTTATCTAGGCTGGAGCTCTGCTCGCCTTTATGCCCGGTGAAGTAGCAAAAGGCTCGGGGCAAGCTACATATGTCCGTCCGAAAAAAAAATACGACTATTTCTCTATACTTATATATCCGCAATTGCAATTATCTTTCGTCATTTAAGAGTAAAGTGAAAGAATGTTATCTCTCCTCTTTGAACTCATAAGTAAGTATGTATTTGTATATAGTATTTAACTTATTCTGATTTCGTTTATATGTATTTATGTATATGTTTAGTTATTGTATGTATGTATATCTGCATACACATTTCTAATTTCTTCTATCTTCCGACTTCTCGTCTCGCAAGTCTACTGTAAGAGATTTCTGTAGAAATAAATAGTACCTTTGTACATAGTTGTCTTTTTTTGTATCTTGTGTGTGTATATAATGAATATATAAATTATATATCGTCTAAGTATTTTATTACTTAAGGCTGGAGGTCCGCAAGCCTTAAGGCCCGGTGAAGTAACAGAAGCCTTCTCGCTAAATACATGACGAAAAACGACCGTCCGAAAAAAAAAGTTTTTTGTTTACTATGTATAAACACTATGATTACGAATGCAATTGAAATACATACATCGATTGTACTACTAGAAATAAATCACAATGTATGAACTACACACGATAGGTATATTCTTCTTCAATTGACTGTTTCCTATCCAAGCGCAGGTCACTTGGAAGAAATGTCTGTTAAAATAAGCTGTATCTTTGTGCAATTGTGTTCTACATTTATTTCGTTCCGTATTATCTGTGTGTACATAAACTATTAAATAAATATACTCTCATCATCATCATCAGTCCGTATAATGTACACTGCTGAACATGGGTCTCACCGTTTCGAGGGAGGGTATTTATCATAGTAACCACGCTTGGCAGGCGAGTTGGTGACCACAGTTATTATGTTGTACCACACAAGGAAACGCTGCCCGATCCTTGATGTACGATTATTATAGATGATGTTATAATAATCGGGACCAACGGCTTAATGTGCTTTCCGAGGCAAGGAGGGTAGTCCCTCAACCAACCAGACCCGGAAAGAAATCTTAGAATTTACACAAAGATTTTCATAATTCATTTCAGAAATCGAACCCACGACCTCCGGGATACAAAGCGAGCCAAACACCGCTACGCTGCGGAAGTTATCAAATAAAATGTAAATATACTCTAGTTTCTATAAAACATTAAATTTCTGTTTCTCAAAAGTATCGATTTACTGGTAACGGAATATTGAATATTATGTAACTTGTATTTAGTACTAACAATCAACTAAGATAGCTATTAACTTAACTTCGCTGTCAAATCGAGATTAACTTCTCAAACATGAATTAAATAAACCCTCCAGATGTTTCCATTAGATAAAATTAGTTTGAACATGTTATGTTAAAATGATGAGTGTTATGTAAGGTGAAAATTAATAGACAGAAATGAAGAGAGCAAGAGAATGAAGGTCGCCCACATAGCACAACAGATCATTGCAATTATTGTAGACTAAAATGACAATAGACATATTCAGACCACTGTATCCGACCCGTCGGAGAAGGGTGCACACGCAAACGCGACGCGTCACCCCGTCCTCACGACCCTTAGTTTGCAAAGAACCATCCGATGCCCTCGTAGACCTGAAGTCCGAGAGGTCCGCGAACTGTAAAGTAGAGCGACAGTTGCACAAAACCCCCTAAAATACTAAAAGTCATAATCCCTCAATCTCATCGCCAGTGACCGCCCTGAGCCGAGGTCCAAGCCCCACAGGGGGCGCCCTCTTATTAAGGCTGGAGCTCTGCTCGCCTTTATGCCCGGTGAAGTAGCAAAAGCCTCGTGGCTAAATAAGTAAGACCTGCCAAAAAAAAAGCACAGATTCAGACAAGGCTCGATGAACTGACGGCCAATGGGGCAGAATGGTTCCTAGAGACCATGAACTAGCAAGCGATGTGTGCGACGATCGCCTGCATGATTGACCAACGACACACGGAGCCAGTGGATTCACGCCACTAGCATTCGTTCCCGGTGGAAATCGATGAACAAGACCTATGTTCAGAAAAGATGATGATAATGATAAGATTAGCTAACACGAAAATCAAATCAGTAGGGATTAATTATTTTTCTAAGATTCATTAATTGATACTTTGAAAGAGTTTTGACAGGTGATTAGTTAATTATAACGTTTACCATTCTGTAATAAATTTTGTTGGATTTTTATTTTTACTGAGTTATGTAAATAAAATAAACCTAAGCTAAGCACTGTCAGTGAACCGAGCAAAACGAGCGAATGTAAATTGTCACACACACACCCAAGTGGTTAAGTGGCAGTAACAATTATATGTATTTGTTCTACGGCTACACCTAGTTTTAGCCGGCTACAACTAGGTGCAGCCGACAACTTGCGGTTAAACTTAGGTCAACCTTAATAAGTTCCTCTAAGTTAACTCTAAATTAAACAATACCTATGCAAGGGACAAAAAGGTGTTGGGGTGGTTAAAAAAAAAAATAACCTAAACCTAAACCAATGGAGTCGAACAGGGACTTATAAACGCATGTGGCCGACTGCACCTAGTTGTAGCCGGCTAAAACTAGGTGTAGCCGCACTTCGGCTATTAGCCTTAACATATACATATCGTGTGTGTGGACCGTTACTTTTAATAAATAGATAAAAAAATATATAATCTATACTAACATATAAGCTGAAGAGTTTGTTTGTTTGCTTGAACGCGCTAATCTCAGGAACTACTAAATAGCCCATCTATCGCGGATAGCTAATCGGCTATATTTAATTATGAAGTTCCCACGGGAACTGGAGTAACGCGGGTGAAACCGTGCGCGGGAATCTAGTATTAATATAAGGTAATGATGGTGCTATCTGCTGGTTTAATTTTATATCAAACAGTTGAATATGTTTTTCGATTCTGTTTACAGAACCCTAAAATCAGCAGAAATATCAAGACAAAGACGTGACACGTCTTAATAATAATGTTCGACTTGTTACTAAAGCAATCTAAGGGCGAAGGACTATTCTGAATATAGTTAACAAGCTTCACATGCGCGGTTTCAGCGTAAACCCAAATGAAAGCATACAATAATGCATCGACAATCTCCGTAGCGTAGCGGTATTTGGCTCACTTTGAATCTCGGAGGTCGTGGGTTCGATCCCCACGCCGAACAGGAATTCTTTATGTTAATTCTAAGATTTATTTCCGAGTCTGGTTGGTTGAGGGACTAAAGCACGTTAAGCCGTTGGTCCCGATTGTTATTACATAATCTATTATAATCGTACCCTCCTCGGGAGGAGGATTGACGTTATACGGGCTGATGATGATGATGATAATATATCAATGTTGTGTAGTCGGATTTTTGAATGAAGTTAATCATGAATTTTCTTGTGTTAATAAAACTATCTTCAAAAATTACATTACATTTCGTTTTGTAAACTGAATATGCTCGTGGCGCCATCTAAGCAACTCTTTACTTTTTATGTCATATTAAAATAACCTTGACACGAATTTGTAAATCAACAGGCCTTTTGTTAAAGCTCAAATATGTATAAAGTTGTATAATTGATTAGAACGACCAAATTTTACTACAGTTAAGTTAGTCGACAACTTTATAATATGCTTTACAATTGGCTGGGTTAATCGTTGTTTTAAACTTGTTTATTGAACCGTACAAACTGCTCCATAAAGCTGGCCTGTCCCAATTGTTTTGTGGAAAAAGATAGTTTGTGTGTGCCACAATATCCTGGATTCGTGCAATATGTATCGGATTTTTAAACCGACTAAAGGGAACCTGATATGGTGATATGGAGTTATGATTTCTGCCTGATTCGTATGTATTTGTTATGTTCCGGCTTGGTTATTAATGAGTAAAATTCTATTTTCAATTGAACAAGTTAAGTGTTTTTTGTTTCTACCTGTATTTATGAATGGATAACTATTTATTTATTTAGATTCACCAACATTCGTTAACATTAATACTAATAATGTCTTAATATTTCTAATTTATATTGTTTTTAATTAGAACTATTTTTTTTTAATTATAGGCTTGCGTTTGACCATAATCTGGCTTAATGGAAGGCGAAGATAAGGCCTAAGATGATACACGCTTGCCTAGAAAGTGTCTAAAATATTGTTTGTTGCTCTCAATCGCTAATGCATGTGGTGTTAACCTTTAAGTAACAGTTGCACTGGTCACTGTTTGGTTTAATTTTATGTATTTGTGAAATGTATTGGTGTTGGTTGACCTAACAAAAATAAATAAATAAAATAAAAATTACCGGCTTAACCTAAGATGCAGGTTCGAATCCTGCCGGTGGTCGAATTTTATTAATCTCAATTTTGAAACATAGTATATGGTAAACGTTTTATATGTTATTTACTTCAAATCACGTGCAAATCTTCTAAGACAGAATAGGTCTGCAGACAGCCGTCTATCTTGATGTTATATAGAAGATGCGGGTAGGATTTAGCCCGACGTGACTCGCATGTCTCAATTCTGTGACTCGACGCTAAGTGCGGTAAATAGGATTACGGTCGTAGTGTTTACGTCATTGTTTAGCTGTCTTATTGATTTGGTAATACATATTATTGATAGATAGATATAAAGAATGTATTAGACGTTCCATACACTTAAAATTGGTTCTAAAAATATGAATGGGAAAGTAGATCTGTCTGGCTATTACTATTTTCTGATTGATTAATTTTTGCTACGTACACACTACGCCTCAGAAAAGAACATAGACAAAGGATGAAGACGGAAAATATAAATAAAGGATGCCAATATTCCATTTCTCGTGGAGGGTAGTGTCTCAATAAACCGCACCCGGACAGATTTTTTTTTTCGTCTAAGCGTCAACGCCTCATTCCTCCAAGGCTTAAAGCGAGACTGTAAAGCTAGGCCGTGAATATTGCATAATGTATAGCACCTTATAACAAAGTTAGGTTTTATCATCATCATCATCAGCCCGTATAACGTCCACTGTAGAACATGGGCCTCCTCCCGGGTGGGTATTTGCCATAGTCCCCACGCTTGGCAGGAGGGTTGGTGACCGCGGTATTATGTTGGAAGGAAACGCTGCTGCCCGACGCCCGTTTCTTGATATATGATTATTATAGATAGTGCTATAATAATCGGGACCAACGGCTTAACGTGCTTTCCGGGCCACGGAGGGTAGTCCCTCAACCAACCAGACCCGGAAAGAAATCTTAGAATTTACACAAAGATTTACTGTCCGTCGTGGGGATCGAACCTACGACCTCCGAGATTTTGAGGGAACCAAATACCGATACGCTACGGATATGTATGATAAGTTAGGTTTAGAAACTTTATTTAGAAAACAATGTAAAACATATTTTTATGAAGATTTACTTACACCGATTACGTAGACCACCTGATGTCTAAGGCGACTAAGGGACATAAAAGTAATGGAAAGGCAGCAGCATTAATCGGCTCAAGGTTATTAAGCATCTAACTGTGATCCTCAATCGCGCTGGCGGTGGGATATGTGGGACTCGCCCTCTCCATAGCGTGGTATGCTAAACTCATACCACGAGGAGAGGACCCTACACCACTAAAACCCCCCGGACACTCCTTCGATCCGCCGTTGGCGGGGGCCGGGTTGGCGGATAGATGATGAGCAATCCGGCCCCATCATCAATCCGCCTGCCATCATTATTATAGCAATATCCTTTTACCAGCCTGGCTTGCCAAGGCCCATGTAAAGGGCTGGTGAACTGAAGTAAAGTTAAGAACTTTAAATAATAAAATTCTCAAGTAAAAATGAACTAGGTATAAAGATAAATCAAATAATTTAGGCCAAAGCAAATAAGACTAATTACTTACCAATTTTCCCAAAATTACGAATTCTCTTTTGATGTGCTCATAAATAACTCGAAAAGCTCTTTAGAGGATAATGGATATCGTTTTCTTGTTGCTATTATCTTAATTTTAAAATATTTATTTTAGTGCTTTCTAGATCTCCAATAAATGCCATATTTTTCTTGATCTAGTTAACCATATAAAAATCATTTCAAAAAAGTGTCAACTAGCCTATTGCTGTATAGTTTCCGGCTTATAATATATGACCCCCCCAAGACTTCCCAAGGGTGTCGTGAGAGGCGACTAAGGGATGGATGCTGATGGATGGGCAGCAGCGTCAAGGTCACTTATCATCTTACGGTGATCAATCTGCCTGCCAAGCATGGTGTTTATGGCAATACAACTACAGCTCTAGCTCGCCAAGGTTTGTTAAGAAGTTGCCTATGTTCAACAGTGGACCTAAATGGTCCGCTGTTGGCCACATTTAAAGTGAAGCGAAAACAAAGTAGTAGGTGGTGAGAAAATTAAATGCGTCTTCTCGTTATTACTTCAGTTTGTGTGACAAGACATCAAAATGTAGTAACATGGCCTTATAATAACCATGGAAAGCTATAGAGCAGCTAAAATCTGTGTGCAAATTATCCAACCACCAAGTAACATGCCAATATAAACTTTAATAATAGTGTAGACGTCTCATATTCCATTAACAGCGGCATACACTCCGCTCCGTGTAAAACGTTCCTTAATCGAATATTTAATTAACTGTCAGAGCAGACCGCGGGCTTCACGTACTATAATGATTTATGATGTTAAAGTTCAATGTTTAATATTAGTACCACGGCGTTTTTGTAATAGTAAACAACTTATTTAATTATTTTTATATGTTTATATTATATGTATATATATTATATGTATTTTTTCAATCATTCTTAATTAAATAAGTATGTTTCGCCGGAGCTTCTCGTGTGGGCCGCGTTGAAATCAGTAGTAAATAACCCATTGAGTTTGTTTCGCTGGGTCTTCTTAGTTGGGACGTATATTAGATCCAGTGGTGGCATAAAAGCGCTTATTCCGTTGTTATATACTTATGGTCCGCCCAAATAAATTCCCCGATAAATGGGCTAAACACTAAATTTGGGACTTGGTGAGTCTCCGTGCTCATTGCCATTTCCAGTGTGTGTCACTGTTGATCCTGGCTTGCAGGAGTTGAAGTGGTGGGAGTGTGGCTAGGATCAGTTCCATAAAAAAAATTAAAACTAAAATAATTTTTCAAATTGGTCCAGTAGTTCCTGAGTTTAGCGCAATCAAGCAAACAAACAAACTCTTCAGCTCTATATAATGAAATAATGATTTTTAATCAGCACTTAGGTATTTACATACACTTGTACCTACTTGTTAGAATTACAATGTTATAAGATAAATAAAAAATAAAAAACTGTAACTTACTGATAATTTTTACTTTATGAAATATCCGACTAGGTAACTAACAGAAGTAGGCAATAACAAATCTAAGGACTACATAGTCCGTCATAATCCGTTTGTCCTGTGAAAATTATTTATGTTATCTAATTATTATAAGAAGAAATTAAAAACGCATTAATATTGAAAGTCAGTCACACTATATCTAAGTGACACACACCTGAGGGCACCCTTATGGGGTGTAGGACCACGACCCAGGGTGCCACTTAAGTAAAAAAGGCAGATACATAAAGATGCTGTGATCACTGGCACCGCCTACAGGAGCTCGATAGGGCAGGGATAGGGGCGCAACGCGGCGAGAATCCTACCCTAGCTAGCCTACGACTTTTCACTAGCTACCTAAATGGACCACCCGGAGAAGAAAGGAAGAAAGAAACTCCTGGCTTATTTTTTTGCGTAATCTTTTATTGTGTTTTAGTCTGTTCTTTTTTTTAACAAACTTGTTTACAAAATCTCATTAACTACATTGCAATTATACCATGTGCGCTGATGGACGCTCTGAAACGTTTTCATAAGTATAGGCTAAGTATTTATTTGATATCCTCAAGCAAAAAACAGCCTCTTGCACATGAAAACGGAGGAAACATCCACGCACATTTTTAAGGAACAAACTACACGAGGTAACTCTCTCGTCATAGAGGACATAAAATCTACCACCTCAAACACGTCCATCAGCAAGTCGACCAGCCACCGCAAGCAGCACCCGTTCACGAGTATGACGTGTGAGCACACAGCCATCGCCTCCCTCGCCATATTAGAGGGAAGGAGGAGAGAACCGTTTTGTTTTGTAGATTATATTTAAGAGCTCCTTAGATCGGACTGCGAAGCGACGGCGATTAAGTTAAAAAAAAATCATATAAACAAATGTCGGAGGCCGCACTACTGACAACTGACTTTCGCCCTCGAATTGGGAAATATGTAACCTAACCCCACACTGAGCATGCGCGTTTCTCGAGCGTGTGAACGACGCGAGCACGGATCTCGGCCCCTGTCACCCGCTACTCCCGCCGCCTAATGTGACAAACGCTAAAAGAACGCGCACGCCCAATGTGGGGTCAGCTTTAATACTATATACGTTTGCTGTCATAATCGCGCTAAACGTAACATCCGTACGTTTCAATTGGCTAATAGGAGTAATTTCAATCTGCTGAGATTATTGAGTCACCGTGTCTGTCGCAGCGGGAATACCGTAGTTAGGTGCAATCGAGTTTTAATACTTAACGCTCTAGAAATAAGGTCCATTTTTAATAGTGGTCTTGTTAATAATTCCCCGCTTAGCTATAAAACCTTTGATTTTGTCACTGACCTTAGATAGCCTTGCGGTAAGTGGGATTATGATGATGACCCATAGAATAATTGGCGTCAATTGTGTGTTGGGACACTCCTAAAGACTTAATTCGTGTCTAACTTAAATCGTAGTTTGTGAACAAAAAAAAAAAAAAACATTTAATGTTATCAATGTTATGATATTAATCTCTCTTTCTAATTTCTATATTTATTAATATTTTACATATACGCATTCCCACCGCCGCTGCAGCGTATTCGCGCGCTGGCGGTGGGATATGTGGGACTTGCCAATGTCAAACAGGTCGCCACCAACTTACTAATTAACGGAACGAGATTGGAGCCTGTGGAGTCAACAGTTTTTCTTAGTATAACTGTCGACTTCAAATTGCAATGGGGACCACAAATTAAAAATCTATCAGGTAAACTCAGTTCTGCGGCATACGCAGTTAAGAAAATAAGACAGCTTACTGATGTAGACACGGCCAGACTAGTATATTTTAGTTATTTTCATAGCATTATGTCCTATGGAATTCTTCTATGGGGAAACTGTGAGGACATTGATACTATATTTGTGCTGCAGAAACGCGCTGTAAGAGCCATATACAAACTTGGCCCGCGGGTTTCCCTACGGGAGAAGTTCAAAGACATTAAAATTCTTACTCTAGCTTCGCAATATGTTTATGAAAATTTGCTATACGTACATAAGAATATAGATAAGTTTCAGAAAAAAAGTGATATACATAATATAAATACTAGACATAAGCATGACTTAGTAGTACTTGCAACTCGTCTCCATAGAATAAGCAACTCTTTTATGGGGCAATGTATTCGCTTCTATAAAAAACTCCCAAATAATATTAGAGAATTATCTGTTAATAAATTTAAAGCCACTATCAAAGCTGAACTATGTAAAAAGGCATATTATAAAATATCAGATTATGTAAATTACAGAATGGCTTGGGAGTAACTTGCTCTGGAATGACACTGCGGCCTAACAATATTGTAAAATAAATGATGATTTGATTATTTAGAAAAGGATTCCTCTGAGTTATATGAGCTAGTTCTTCTCAGACGGCTTACTAATCCACATCAGTAAGCCGTCTTATTTTCTTAACTGCGTATGCCGCAGAACCGAGTTTACCTGATAGATTTTTAATTTGTGGTCCCCATTGCAATTTGAAGTCGACAGTTATACTAAGAAAAACTGTTGACTCCACAGGCTTTGAAATGGTGGTAGGAAAAGAAATGGACGCATCATAAGAACATGATTTGATTATTTTTGAATTGTGACTATATGAATAAAGATATTATTAACTTTGACTTTGCCCTCTCCATAGCGTGGTATGCTAATTCATACCACGAGGACCCTACACCACTAAAACCCCCCGGACACACCTGCGATCCGCCGTTGGCGGGGGCCGGTGTGTCCGGCATAAGCAAACCGACCTACCGACGGCACTTACAGTGGCCCATTTGCCCAATTATAGGGACGCCCGGAGCGTAGAGGCGTCCCTACTCCTCATGGGTCAGCCTCGCGGGGACCATGTGCCCCACTCCCCATGGCCGAGCCTAGGGTGGTAGGCGGCGGGGACAGACATTGTAATGTCTTAACTAAAACTAAATTAGGCGTGATAGCTCTGCACTAACCGTGATTCACACTAAGAGCATGCATCTAAGGGACATACACCTGATGAATGGGCAGCAGCATTTATCAGGTCAAAGATACTCCCATCTCACTGCGCCAATCGGCCTGCTAGGTGTGGTGATTACAGCAATATCCCTCATCGACCCTGGATTGTCAAGGTCTGTTAAGAGGAAGCTCATGTTCAGCAGTGGACGTATACAGGCTGATAAAGTAAAGTAAACCATAAGGGAGTGCAACAAATGGTAGTAGCACATATTAAAGGCATATATTAAAGAAGAACTATTAGTATACTAGCAGGGATAGTTGCACAAAACACTACTTATAAAAAAAAATATTAAAAGCTATAATCCCTCAATCTCCCCGTCAGCAACCGCCCTGAGCCGAGGTCCAAGTCCTACTACCTCTTGCGCATTTATTTAGGCTTGAGCTCTGCTCACCTTTATGCCCGGTGAAGTTGTAGTAATAATTAATAATAACATATGTCCGTCAGAAAAAAATATATTGCTGTGCCTAACGGTTTTACCCGCGTTAGTCTGCTCCAGTGGGTTGGAGCGTGATGTTTCGTAGCCTCTATGTTAATCCAGCGTATAACCTATCCCGGTAAAAGATTAACAAACGTCCGTCCATCCATCCATAGTAACAACATTTGGCGTTTTTAATATTAGTAGAATATACGCGTAATAACACAAAACTGCAAAACAATTTACTCCCCTCGCCCTCCCAACCCTTAGTTTGCTAAGAACCTTACGATGCACTCGTAGAACCGAAGTCCGAGAGGCCCGCGAACTGTAAAGTAGAGCGACAGTTGCACAAAACTCTCCTAAAGAAACTAAAAGCCATAATCCCTCAATCTCCCCGTCAGCGACCGCCCTGAGCCGAAGTCCAAGTCTCACAGGGAACGCCCTCTTGCGCAGGTTGCTTAGTTTGTAGTGTTTAAACCATTTATCTAGGCTGGAGCTCTGCTCGCCTTTATACCCGGTGTAGTAGCAAAAGCCTACTGACTAACTACAAATGTCCGTCCGAAAAAAAAATCAACTTACAAAGAACTTACATTTAGAAAGGAAACATTAGGTATTATAATAGCATTAAAACAAACAATTATAACAACGGAAACCATGCATAATCGGCTTGTTTTACTTATTGCAAGTCAAATTAAATTTTACAATATTACGTAGAGACTACAAAAGATACACTAGACTAGCTTCCGGTGCACTTCACTCGCATGGCTCCCCTTTCTGCGGAAACTTAATAATTAAATAAAGCCTTTGTTGCTTCTGAATAATATAGTTTTCTAAAATAGTAAAAATGTTTGAGGTCGGCCCAGTGCTTTCGGCAAACAATCAAATCTTTGCTCTTTGTAATATTAAGTATAGATACATGGACAACCTCCGTAGCGTAGCGGTATTTGGATCGCTTTAAATCTCGGAGGTTGAGGGTTCGATCTCCACGCCGGACAGGATATCTTTGTGTAAATTCTAAGATTTCTTTCCGGGTCTGGTTGGTTGAGACTGCAAACTATGCTAGTAATATAAAAAAAAAACTCCTTTGTAATACGAATACGAATAATTGCTTCTATACTTATATAAGTATTCTTTTATAATTATATAAGTATTTTATATTCGTATAAATATAAAATAATTTTGGCTATGTGGTTAAGGTACTTACGCATTAAATTGAATTAACACAAAACAGTCATAAAGTTTTCGGGCTAAATTTTATTTACATAAGTTACTTAAAAAAAGTAAGTAGTTCATAATTCTACAACAATCTTAATTTATTAGTTTACAACAATATTAATTCCATAAATAATGCACATAGTTTATAGAAAAGACACTGCAAGTCTTACCACCAACCCCTTTCTCTAACATTTTGCACTCTATCACCATGCATACGTTTGAATTCTTCTACAGGATTTCCCGGAACACAACCTCCCTCGCATTTACAGCCAAACATATCGCAGGGTCCTCTTCCGCAATATATCCCTGCTCCGGGTCTCCGGCCGTCCCCACACACGTTGGCCTCACACTGTCCCGCCAGCACGCTGCCGACGGAAAACATCATCCCAGCACTCCCACCTTGCCTGGGATAAGGCAACGTGGCTCCGAACTCCTCACAAGCTATCGAAGTGTCGGCGTTAAAAGCTAGTATAGTCTTATAACAACAGTCCGCTCGAATGATCGAGGGCAATGTCGCCATTGATAATATCACGAAGAAAAACAACATATTGTCAGCTGAAGTTGGATAAGTTTGCTGCACTGTAATGTGTGTGGCGACGAGTGCACCTGTAGAGTGATGGAATGAAGCTAACGCTCGGTATATATACACCACTTGATAAACAATTAATTACGGCAAAGAGTCTCTACTTACATGTGGGGAATACTGTTAGTGTAACTTCCTGTATAACAATCCCAATTTTACACTCCGGGAAAACAGGAGTAGTTACTGGAATTCACATTTGGGTTTTTACGAATATTGTGACGAGTGACTGACGGTAACACGGTCATAGGTTTTGACGTTTATCCTACTATCTGTACTAATATTATAAAGAGAAAAGATTTGTATGTATGTTTGTAAAGAATTGGCTCAAAAAGTACTGGACCGATTTTAAAAATTCTTTCACCATTTGAATGCTACATTATCACTGATTAATAACGGCTATATTTAATTGTAAAGTTCCCACGGGAACGGGAGTTACGCAGGTGTAACCGCGCGCGGGAAACTAGTACTATTATAAACGCGAAAGTTTGTAAGTATGGAGAGATGGATGGATGGATGTTTGTAACTCTTTCACGTAAAAACTACTAAATGGATTTGGCTGAAACTTTGCAAGGAGATAGTTAATCAGCTTGATTAACATAAAGGGTAAACGAGGGTAAAACCGCGGAGCGTATAACTTATCCTGGTGCAAAATTTCAGCCAATTCCTATCAGTAGTTTTGGCGTGAAAGAGCAACAAACATCCATCCATCCATACTTACAAACATTTGCGCTTATAATATTAATAGGATAAGCTAGAGCGTGCCTAGGTCATGCCGTACAACTAAAATTTAGTTGTGTACACACCGAATACTAATGCAGGAATTTGCTTGCCCATTCATCATTTGCTTTGTAATTACAACAATTATTTTAGTCATATCGATATTGCGTGGCCATTTGCAAAACAAAACTGGTAGAGGAATTAATGAAACTGAGCATCACATGCTAAAAGGTGATTCACTTTATCAGTTTCCTTTTTAAAATTATCATCATCAGCCCGTATAACGTCCACTGCTGAACATGGGCCTCCCGATTATTATAGATGATATTATAACAATCGGGACCAACGGCTTAACGAGCTTTCCGAGGCACGGAGGGTAGTCCCTCAACCAACCAGACCCGGAAAGAAATCTTAGAATTTACACATTTCCTGTCCGGCGTGGGGATCGAAACCACGACCTCCGAGATTCTAAGCGTGCTAAATGCCGCTACGCAACGGAGGTTGTAAATATTACTGTTTAAATTAGTCTGGCATATTAACTACTCCAAATATTGTACTGTCACTTTGTTTGTGTTCTAGCTTCACCCGCAGAACTTTCGTTCCCGTGGGAACTTCATAATTAGATATAGCCTACAGCTTTTCCCGATAAATGGTTATTTAACACTGATTTTCTTTTTTAAATCAGTCCAATAGTTCCTGCGATTAGCGCGTTGAAGCAAACAAACAAATTCTTCAGCTTCTCATATTACATTATTAAATACTGTAGGTATACTGTAATACTCTTAAAAAAATATATTGCGATATTGTTTGTAGTCCAAATAAAAAAATAAAAAAAAAACTTATTAATTAATTATTTTCTATCATCATCATCATCATCAGCCCGTATAACATCCACTGCTGAACATGGGCCTCCTCCCGAAAGGGAGGGTATTTGCCATAGTCACCACGCCTGGCAGGCGGGTTGGTGACCGCAGTATTATGTTGTACCACACAAGGAAACGCTGCTGCCCGTTCCTTGACATACGATTATTATAGATGATGTTATAACAATCGGGACCAACGGCCTAACGTGCTTTCCGAGGCACGGAGGGTAGTCTCTCGGCCAACCAGGCTAGGGCGTCGGACTTGTCTTGTGGCTGCCGGTTCTATTCCACCAATTGCATTACCGACATGAACCCACTCGTAACACAAGCATTTTAGTTTAGCAGGAGGGGTTAACAAGAACACTAGTAGACTGCAAAACTCTGGTAGTAAATACATACATACATACAAAATTATTTTATTATAGTTGTTATCTTTTTTTTTACTAGCATAGATTATAAAACATACATACAAAACAATAGGGCGTGATATCTATATGAAATAGATGTGTAAGGCATAGTTGTTTTATCTTTTTTTTTTTACTAGTATAGTGTGAAAATCGTCACCGTAAAAATGCATACGCTATTATGTTCACTCTTTTCATTCAAATTTGATTGCGGCCTAGTATTATAGGCACGTATTTTAACTAACATACCGAAACTAACCAATTAGGCACGTATTTATATCGTTATGATTTTCACACTATGTCAGTAAAAAAAAAAGATTAAATAACTAAATATTAATAGGCTAACCGTCCCATTCCTTCTTTTCTTTTCTTTTCTTTTTTTTAGCCAATTGGACTACGGCCGCTTTGAATGACATTGAATGACCGATCCAACTATCTATGTAATTGGATCGGCTGCAATTGAGAATTAAAGCAATGAGTCTGTACTTGCATGTGGGGAATCCTGTCTATATAACTTCCTCTATAACAATCCTAATCTTACACTCCGGGAAAACAGGAGAAGTTACTGAAATTGATTCACATTTAAGTATTCAGTAAGTCAATTGTTTGCCAGCGCTTCTTCTTTACGTTTTTATTTGGCCTTAGGTGACGAGTAAAGTGAACATGACGGCACGTTCACAGTTTCTGGCGTTTTATCATCATCATCATCAGCCCGTATAACGTCCACTGCTGAACATGGGCCTGCTCCTGAGGGAGGGTCATAATCACGGAGTTTGGGAGGCGGGTTGGTGACCGCAGTATTATGTTGTACCACACAAGGAAACGCTGCTGCCCGTTCCTTGATGTACGATTAATAAAGATGATGTTATAACAACCGCTTAACGTGGTTTCCGAGGCACGGAGGGTAGTCTCTCAACCAACCAGATCTAGAAAGAAATCTTAGAATTTACCAAGATTTCCTGTCCAGCGTGGGGATCGAACCCACGTTCTCCGAGATTTAAAGCGAGCCAAATACCGCTACGCTACGGAGGTTGCCGTTATAACACTGGATAGATTAGAGAGAAGTGTAGGTGTGTAGGTCAGTTTTCCTTTTGCGTTATACCAGCTGCGCCCCATGGTTTTACTCTCATAAGATCGCTAGTCTGCTTTAGAGGGTCTATCCGTATTCTTATAAATTTTCCTGTTTATAATATTAGTGGAATTTATTAATTAACATTTCAGTTTTGTCCACATTATGGCATTATTTAGTAATTTATCAAAATTGCGTCCAGGAAAACATAACATATTGACGCTCGACGCTCAGTCGAAACATCGGCATGTTTTGACTGAGTGTCCGCAACAGTCATCACAATAAGGGAGCTACGGGATATAAGTAAAGTTATATTCTTATTATATATCAGGTGCACGGTTAACTGATTTAAATCTGATGAACGGGCGGGCCACGAGATAGTGCCTGAACGTCCAATCCACCTTCCCGGATATTCCTGGTCAAGGAAATCTCTTACTTGGACTGCGAAATGCGCTGGGCAGCCATCTTGTCCCATCTTGACACATTTGGGATTTTTTCATAACTTTTAATAGATATTGCTGAAACATGAAACCGGTTAAATTTCTGCAAGGTCATTGTTAGATTTTTTTCAGACAGAATCAGATATTTATTTCGTTGGTCAAGAGGCTGTTGTAACTTTATCGGGCATATAAAATCAAGTTCTGATATTATGTTTATGTTTTTAAAGTATCCATGTTAAGTAATATCTATGAAAAGACATCGTTACTTAATTAGCCGTATACTTACCTTTTTTTTTGTTGTCCGGGGGGAAATGCATTTACGCATTCCCACCGCCGCTGCAACGTATTCGCGCGCTGGCGGTGGGATATGTGGGACTCGCCCTCTCAATAGCGTGGTATCCGCCGTTGGCGGGGGCCGGGCACGCATAGCCGTATGCTTACCTTAATAAAAAAAGATTATATGCAATGACATACCAATACACATACGATAAGACTCCGTGGCTCAGGACCTAAATGTATCATTCTATCAACTGAATAAGATGGTATTTAGACACGTATTGACATATTTTTTTGTTGCGTAAATAAAAAATGGAAAAGATACAGCGGGTTGAAATTTTATGTGACGTCTCTTCTAGGTATCATTTTACCTTGGGTCGGATTGCTCATGCGTACCCGGCCCCCGCCAACGGCGGATCGAAGAAGTGTCCGGGGGGTTTTAGTGATGTAGGGTCCTCTCCTCGTGGTATGAGTTTAGCATACCACGCTTTAGAGAGGGCGAGTCCTACATATCACACCGCCAGCGTGCGAATACGCTGCAGCGGCGGTGGGAATGCTTAAAAGTATTAGACCCGGACAAAAAAAAAACGGTATCCTTTTACCTAGGAGTGATTTCACACGCCGCACCCTTCTGAACTTTGTTGATCTGTATCTTAATAATTTTTTATTGAATTGGAAAACCGCAACGTGTCCAATATTTTTTTTTAAACAAACAAACAGACCAGTAGGATTTTTTAAGTAGTTATCCCTAATATTTTACTACTCATCAACAATCACTTAGTTTATAATTGTTTGTTTGACCACCCACTTGTACTTATCACTGCATACGCACACAAATATAAATTAATTTCAGTAGTCAGTATATTTTCCCTAAGTGTTATACGTAGTTTCTTAAATAAGAAGTTACATGAGCAGGATTCCCAACATGCAGGTACATACTCATTGCTCTAATTTATCGTTTCTCAAGTGGTATATATTTGACGAGTGTTAGATTCATTCCATCACTCTGCGGGTGCACTCGTCTCCACACACATCACAGTGCAGTAAACTTATCCAACTTCAGCTGACTTTCGTAATATTATCAATGGTGACATTGCCCTCGATCATTCGAGCGGACTGTTGTTATAAGACTATACTAGCTTTTAACGCCGACACTTCGATAGCTTGTGAGGAGTTCGGAGCCACGTTGCCTTATCCCAGGCACGGTGGGAGTGCTGGCATGATGTTTTCCGTCGGCAGCGTGCTGGCGGGACAGTGTAAGGCCAACGTGTGTGGGGACGGCCGGAGACCCGGAGCAGGGATATATTGCGGAAGAGGACCCTGCGATATGTTTGGCTGTAAATGCGAAGGAGGTTGTGTTCCGGGAAATCCTGTAGAAGAATTCAAACGTATTCATGGTGATAGAGTGCAAAATGTTAGAGAAAGGGGTTGGTGGTAAGACCTGCAGAGTCTTTTGAGTGTATGGACTATGGAGCCCTTATGATTTATATTGTAACGTTTATTTATTAGTTTGAATTTAATTTATGTAAATAAATATATTGTATAAATTTTAAGATTTATTTCCTTGTTTGGTTGGTTTAAAAACGGCTTAACGTGCTTTCTGAGGCACGGAATGTGGACTACATTCCGTGCCTCAAAAAGTTAAGCCGATGGGCCCGATTGTCATCTTTAAAAATCGGGACCGAGCAGAAGCGTTTTCTTGTGTGATATAACGTAATACTACGGTCACTAACCCGCCTGCCGAGCGTGCTGACTATGGTAAATTGCCTCTATCGGTAGGAGGCCCAGAGCAGTGAACGTTATACTGGCTGATCATCAACAGCCCGTTTACGTCCACTACTGAACATGGGCCTCCTCTTATCAGACCTTGGCAAGCCAGGATAGTAGAGGGATATTTCCATAATCACCACGCTTGGCAGACGGATTGGTGATCGCAGTAAGATGTGAGCCTTGAGCTAATAGATGCTGCTACCCATCCATCAGCCATATGTCCCTTAGTCGCCTTTTACGACACCCATGGGAGGACATGGGGTGGTCTATTCTAAGCCGGAAACAACATGGCACATAAACGAAAACCATACAGGCTGATAATGATGATGAAATAAAATATTTCCTAAAACTCTAGTAATTATTTATTTAAATTATTGTTCGAATAGGAACAATTACTGTTTATGGAGAAAAATTGTATTAAGCTGAAGACTTACAGGCCCTTTGAAGTTCGGTTTATACTTTTGTTACTTAAATTAAACAAATAGAAAAAGGTTTTCATCATAATTTCTGTTTTTACAACCTCCGTAGCATAGCGGTAAAAAGGAAGCTTAAAATCGGAGGTCACTCGATCCCAAAGCCGGACAATAAATCTTTGTGTAAAATCTAAAATTTCTTCCCGGGTGTGGTAGGTTAGGATTATCCGCCGTAGCTCAAATTGTCAAGTCAAGTCTCGATCGTTATAAAACCATCCATAATAATCGTATACCAGAGAATTGGCAGTAGCGTTTACCTGAGCTGAGCAGACTTATATCAAAACTAGCTTCCCGCGCTCGGTTTCACCCGCGTAGCTCCCGTACCCGTGGGAACTTCGTAATAAAATATAGCCTATAACCTTCCTCGATAAATGGACTATCTAATACCGAAATATTTTTTGAAATCGGACCAGTAGTTTCTGAGTTTAGCGCGTTCAAACAAACAAACAAACTCTGCAGCTTTATAATATTATTATAGATATCGGCGCAACCACATAAAATAAGCATAGCAACAACACTTCATTAATGATAAACACATAAATACAATTACTCGTCTCATCAAAATAAATAAATTGTGAATCAATGCATGATTTGATAGAAACACAAATATGTTCATAAAATACTAGACTAATAAATAAGTATTCAGGATCAAATTATGATTTGTAAATCGTTGAAATATTTGTAGAAATAATTATCTGTTCACATAGTTTGAAAATTATCAAACTAAATTGTTTACTGTTTGTGAGCCGCTCGTTTAGTATAAATACGGCCGGCGGACCGATTGCAATTCAGTCTCGCTCGAGCTGCCGGACTGTACGGAGCTCCTCAATTTACTGGAATAAAACTTGAAAACCATATTATGGAGTTTTGCTGTTACTATGGATCAACAACCCTCGATAGAGAACCATCCTGATGAATGTGACGTCAGCAATGATGACGTCACACCTTATTAAAAACAACGATGCTCGTCCTTCCTCGTCATCAGAAGTGGGACTCGAAGTGATCCTTGGAACTGCTTCATCACGACCTGTTGCGACTCAACCTTGGCTTCAAGCAATGGGGTCTACGCAACAGGGGCAACAGCCGATGATCAATGTACCTATGCCGAATACGTCCATGGGTGGGGTGCCACCTTAATTCTTCATGCACATGATGCAAATGAATCAGCAAATGTTCGAGCGTTTATGCAAGAGTTGTGGGAAGAGGGCGAACACGAAAAGTCGCTCATGATCAAAAAAAAAAAAAAATGCACCTCTAACATCCGAGGTCTGCACTCCGATCTCATACCGGTCCATCACCACCATGAGACCGAAAAACCACATCTGCTGTTCCTCATGGAGACGCAAATCAGATGTCCGGCTGACGCAGCATGCTTGCGCCGCCCGGGGTACACCCTGGAGCACAGTTTTAAGCCACGCGCTGGCGCCTGCGTGTGTGCTCGCGATGACATCTGCTGTCGGTGTCTCCGTAACATTGAGGATTCCAGTTTCTCGCTTGGAGCAGATACTCTATGCTGGTGTCTATCGGTCGCACACCGACAACATGGGGACAACCAGGTTGTTTCACTATCTTTCGGACTCTGCTGAACTGGCTCAGTTCAGGTGCCCATCGGTGCAGCTGGTTGTTCTGGGGGACTTCAATGCCCACCACCAGGAGTGGCTGTGCCCATGCCGGAGCACCGGCCATGCTGGGGGATTGGCGTGTGCATTCGCACTGACGCTTGGTCTCTCCCAACTGGTGACTGGACTGACACGGGTGCCCGACATTGATGGCCATGCGGCCGGTTGCTTGGACCTTCTGCTGACAACTGATCCAGACCCATGTCAAGTCGCGGTTTCCTCGCCGTTGGGTGGCTCCGACCACTGTCTGGTGAAATCTGTGTCTGTCTGCTCGCCACCCGATCCCGATCTCAAGGGGACTAGGCGAGTATGGCGATACAAGTCAGCAGATTGGGATGGGATGCGGTATTTCTTCGCGTCTTACCCTTGGCTGCGCTTATGCTTCTCTTCAGACGACCCAACTTGCTGCGCGGAGGCTGTTTCTGGGGTGATATGCCAGACTATGGAATATTTCGTTCCATTTTCTGATGTCTCACTCCGAGACAAGGCCCGTTCATGGTTCGGCGCTGAGTGTGATAGTACTGAAGCACATAAGCACTCTGCTTGCCGAGCGTGGGCGGATGCTCGAGCCCGCAAAGCGCGAAATGTTCGGGGGCTGAAGAGAGCCTTCAATGGTGCTGCCAAGTCTTGCAAACGTGCGCTACGCAGGGCCCGCTTTGACCATATTGGACGCATTGGAGCCACACTAGCATCTTACCCATCTGGGAGTAAAGCTTTTTGGTTTCTTGCCAAATCGGTCGAAGCCTATTTCTGTCGGTCCTCTTTTCCGCCACTGCAGGAGCCGAACGGTTCATTAGCTCACACCGCCAAGGAGAAAGCAGACTTATTTGCATCTCTATTTACTAAGAATTCACAACTAGATGCTGCTGGTAAAAGTCCACCCAGGTTACCTCATTGGACTTCTACATTCGGCAAAAAGTGGTACTTAAACATTCTTTGCACTCTGGATGTGAATAAGGCTGGTGGTCCTGACGACATTCCTCTCCAGGGTGGGGCGGTACTTCACATCTTTCTATCTATCTTCAGATATTAGCTGGATGCTCTGGATGCATTGGGGCGTCGAGCGAAGAGTCATAGGCAATGGCTCACTTGTGGAGGCAAGTCTTCGGAGCCTCGAGTGGCCTGCCTATCGGTTTTTTATCGGTTACATTTCAGGGAGTGTGCGGAGGTTCTACATAACCTGATGCCCCCTTCACCCTTCCATCACCGGACGACTGGGTGCGGCGAGCGGTTTCACCCTTTTGTTGTTGACATTCCTTCGATACGCACGAGGCGATTTGCTTCCTCTTTCGTGGTGCGGACGGCTGAGGAGTGGAGTTCTCCTGCCGGGGTCAGTTTTTCCGGAGCGCTATGTTCTGGAGGTAAGCCTAAATTTAAACTTCGTCGTGCATCACAACCTGGTGATCAGGTAACCGTATCGGCAGAAGATGAGCCACTACCATCACCTGAAATAGAAATAGAGCCCCGTACCAAGCACATCAAGTGACGGGTTGCCTCAGCAAAAACTACGAGATCAAAGTGAAGAAGATTCATTGCCACAATAAACTGTGAGTTGAACATATTTACAAAATATTACCTTGAATTTAACTCTTTTAGAACCTGTGTATAAACACCTTCAACCTAGTTCCATACTCCCAGTAGAGCCTCTGTGTACCACGGCGAACAGGACCGCCCAGAGCACAGCATCATTCCATCCCCTACGAGAATCTCCGAGAACCCTACGAGAACCTCCGAGAACCCTACGAGAACCTCCGAGAACCCTACGAGAACCCTACGAGAACCTCCGAGAACTCTACGAGAACCTCCGAGAACTCTTCGAGAACTTCCAACACCTTACACACCTTATTAGCATTGATATTCCTAGACTAACATAGAAATGCATGTTTTTGCATAACAACAACAAGTTGCTCACAGATACCCAACTCAGAGAAAGTTATTTCTAGTATTGCAGATTTCGCGAAGAACCCTACGAGAACCTCCGAGAACCCTACGAGAACCTCCGAGAACTCTACGAGAACCTCCGAGAACTCGTCGAGAACTTCCAACACCTTATTAGCATTGATATTCCTAGACTTACACAGAAATTACTATCTGTAATAATAAAAATAATACTCCCAAATATTTATTCAGTTCTGTCTTTAAATAAATTATTTAATCTGTTTTTTAATGAAAACGTAAATAAAATTCGTATAAAGACAACCGATTGGTAAATTGTGAATACCAACTAAATAATAAAAGTAACTGGACCAAAACTTCTTGGACATGCCTATCTGAGTATGTTTCGCCGGATCGTCTCGATGAGGCCGCGTTGAAACCGGCAGTAGAATAACTCCACTGAGTTTGTTTCGCCGGATCTTCTCAGTTGGGGCGTATTGGATCCGGTGGTAGCACTAAAGCGCGTTCGTTGAGATACTTATGGTCCGTCTAAATAATAACATACTCAAAGGACAGAACTTAGATTTAATCATAGATGCAAAATAATAAAATAAAATAAATAAAATTGTACAATTACGCGACGAGAATCAACGAGGCTGGTGCAGAGCGCGCACCGCCTGTCAGAATGGCCGTATCGGCGCAACCACATAAAATAAGCATAGCAACAACACTTCATTAATGATAAACACATAAATACAATTACTCGTCTCATCAAAATAAATAAATTGTGAATCAATGCATGATTTGATAGAAACACAAATATGTTCATAAAATACTAGACTAATAAATAAGTATTCAGGATCAAATTATGATTTGTAAATCGTTGAAATATTTGTAGAAATAATTATCTGTTCACATAGTTTGAAAATTATCAAACTAAATTGTTTACTGTTTGTGAGCCGCTCGTTTAGTATAAATACGGCCGGCGGACCGATTGCAATTCAGTCTCGCTCGAGCTGCCGGACTGTACGGAGCTCCTCAATTTACTGGAATAAAACTTGAAAACCATATTATGGAGTTTTGCTGTTACTATGGATCAACAACCCTCGATAGAGAACCATCCTGATGAATGTGACGTCAGCAATGATGACGTCACACCTTATTAAAAACAACGATGCTCGTCCTTCCTCGTCATAGATAATAATTACCATTACAATTGCACCACATATATTAAACTATTTTTCCCATTATTTCATCCAGCGAAGCCTCAAACCAAAACAAAACCGCTACTGTGTATTTCATAAATAAAACTTGAAAACGCAATGAACTAAAAAAAGCAATAAAATTTACAATGAATATCACAAACAGAGCGTCAGACTAATTAACCCGACTATAGGCTATGTTGGTAAAATCGTAGCGGTATGTACGATGTCCAGACAGACTTTAGATTATACGACACGATCACAATACGATATCGTTGCAGTATCTATATCTAAAATCTTTAGTGGTGTGGGAGTTTTAGTGTTGTAGGGTCCTCTCCTCGTGGTATGACTAGCATACCACGCTATGGAGAAGGCGAGTCCTTCATACCCCTTCGCCGGGGCGGGAACACTGCAGTGGCGGAGAAAAAGCGTAAATGCATTTCCCCCCGGACAACAAAAAAAATAATTTAAATAAATAAAATGGGTTCCGTACCCAAAGGGCAAAAACGGGACCCACCAGGCTGCACCTCAAGAACCGCGATAGGTAGACAGTTGAAATTTCTACCCCCCCTATAACCCCACTGAGTTTGTTTCGCCGGGTCTTCTCAATTGGGGCGTATTGGATCCGGTGGCAGCACTAAAGCGCGTTCGTCGATATACTTATGGTCCGTCTAAATAATAACATACTTAAAGGACAGAACTTAGATTTAATCATAGATAAAAATAATATTGTATTTTCATACCTGACAGCTTTTAGGCTAAATCTATATAAACTGTTATAATAAGTAGCAATAACCAAATATACTTAATTAATTTAACACAGTAAATTGATAAGTTAAAATATGTTTTGACTATTTACAAATACCTGTAATAGGTTTACGTGAATAAAAACTTATTTTTTTTAATTATATCAGGTTTATTTTTCCTACACACATAGAAATACATAATAGTTATATAGTTGGTTTATTCTAAACTGGAAACTAAAGTAAACATATAAAATGATAAAAAAACCTCATAGACAAAAACTGTTGAATATCCTAGGTCCTAGTCAAGTATGAGATTTACTCTTCTTTATTAATTTTTGTTACATCCTAATTTCAGCCTTAAATTAGACAGTATAAGGTAGCTATTACATCGCATTTTAATATGTTACAAAATGAGATTATGAATAATAAGGACTGGCATCAGCCCTGTATCGTACTTCATTAAATAACTTTGTTGTGTAATTTTGACCTTTTCTCTCAACTTATTCTCTCATTATTTAGTGCATAATATAAGAAGGAAGCTTATTTAGGTTAAAAATGGTAATATTTGTGTATTTAACCTTAGACTTCATCATCATCAGCCCGTAAAACGTCCACTACTGAACATAGGCCTCCTCCCGAGGCAGGCGGGTTGTTGACCGCAGTATTATGTTGTAACACACAAGGAAACGCTGCTGCCCGTTCCTTGATGTGCGATTATTAAAGACGGTGTTTTAACAATCGGGACTAACGGCTTAACGTGCTTTCCGAGACACGGAAGGTAGTCCCTCAACCAATTAGACCCGGAAAGAAATCTTAGCATTTACACAGAGATTTCTTGTCTGGTGTGGGGATTGAACCCACGACCTCCGAGATTTAAAGCGAACCTATTACCGCTACGCGACGAAGGTTGCCAACTACGGAGGATGTCTGTTGGCGTAACCGTAGACATTGTTAAGAATTTTTGGGACTTATCCCACCTACACTCTCACTATTGTAACTCCTGTCAGCCAGGATCAACAGTGGCACACACTGCTAATGGCAATGTGCACCGAGGCTCACCAGGTCCCGGGAAAAAGGTAAACTGTCTTGGGACCCGCAACGAATTTAATCAGCACGAGATTAGGAGAAGTAAGAAAGATTAATGGTTTCACTTTCCTCCATTATAAATAAATGAATCAAGAATATCAATATCCTGTTGTCAATCGTAATAAATAAATATGTAAGTATCTATTGTTTCTCGGACGGCCATTATGTATTTAGCCAGAAAGTTTTTGTTACTTTACCGGGCATATAATATAAAGTGATCGTAGTACAAAGTACGGTCGTTTAAACTAGCACACATAAACTTTTTTTTTAAGTTTAATAGCTGAGTTTTGCAGCATACTAGTATTCTTGTGAACCGCTCGTGCTAAGCTGAAATGCTTGTGTTACGAGTGGGTGGGGATCGAACCGGATACCACTTAATCACAAGTCCGACGTCCATAGCCATTGGGCTACGGCCGCTTCAAATTATTATTAGTTTTAGTAGTTTTTATCTATAGTTATAATATAAAGCTCAGGAATTTGTTTGCTTGAACACTCTAATCCCAAAAACTAGTGGTCCGATTAAAAACAATCTTTCAGTGTTAGATAGATCATTTATCAGGTAAGGCTATAAATTAGAACGCCTTTATTACACGCGGATGAAGTTACGGGCACAAGCTATAAAAACAAATGCGTTTTAAATGTTTTATTGTTTTTATTTTTTACGCGCCGTCGACGCGCGTTTTAGAAACGCGCGTCGACGGCGCGCTTTTATCCTACAGAGCAGTTTGTTGTCGTTTGTATCGATACACACGCGCGTTAGCAATTTGGTGGCTTTTGCATCGCGTCTGTATTGATACACACGCGCGTTTGTATCGATTCATAAGCGTGCAGGTGTGCAAAGGTCTGCTGGCTGCGTCTGACTCGCGTGCGTATCGCGTCTGTATCGCTACAGACGCTCTGCAACGGCGCGTTTAAAAAACGTGGTGTGCATAGGCCCTTAAACTTATTATAATTGTTGTTTACTTTTTTTTATTTATTAATATTTATCGGATATCGCATTGTTTAATGTATCATGCAGGGGATTAAACGTCAATAATCATCAGCATACGTGGCTATTATGTGAGTTCGCAGTAGTCGCCTCGTAGTCTATTGCCATCAATAGACAGGGCAATTTGAATGCACATCTCATTAATATGAACCTGTCAATGGCAGTTTATTAGGCTTACGATTGATACCAATTTATTTAAGTTTTTGTTCTTAACATATTTCTATTATTGCCTTTTACACTAACAAAATAAAAAAAATCTTTCAATTGAGAGGATAATTAAAATTCTAATTATCAAATAGTTTGTCAAATAGGTACCTAAAGTTCGCATTTTTGATACGTTTAATGGTGTGTACAGACTGGTGAAACGTTACGTGAAATGTATCACGCAATGATAGAATTCACTGTTCACATTACTGCAATGTATAATGAAAGGTGACAAAAGATGACACTTTGTAACAATTTCCCTTAGTTTGGACATCTTGCGCGCGCGTAATCTGCAAGTCGCGCGCACGATGTGATCATTACTGACAGCGCAGAGTAGAGTTGCCCAACTATCGATAGTTTCGCTATCGATAGATGACCTCGAAAAATAGTAACAATATTGATAGTGTTATCGATAGTATCGATAATATTGATACTTTCGATATCACAAATTAACTAATACTATTGATTGGAAGCAATAGTATCGTTACTATTACATTATAATACTATCGATAGTATCGATATTTTTGAAGTAATACTATCGATATTATCGATAGTATCGTTGCATTTAATGATTAAAACTATCAATACTATCGATAGTTTGTAAAACTATCGATACTTTCGATACTATCGAAGATCAACCCATATTTAGGAGCAATACTATCGATACTATCGATAGTACTGCTCCTAAACACAAATAAGTCCACGATAGTATCGATACTATCACTAATATCGATACTATCGATAGACTATCGATACTATTGATATGACGTAAAATATCGATAGACTATCGATAGTATATCGATAGTCGACTATCGATAGGCAACACTAGCGCAGAGTGACCCGTGATTTGCCGAATTTTCGAACAAACACAAAGGGGTGAAGAACACGCTATGCGTCCACATGTTGTTACATACAAGAAAATACTACTGCCCATTCCCTGGTATACAAATTGTTAAAGATGATGTTATAACAATCGGGACCAATGGCTTAACGTGCTTTCCGAGGCATGGAGGGTAGTTCCTCAACCATCCAAACCCGGAAACACATTAATATATTTCACAAAAACCGTAAAGTAAAAGAAAGTATAGAACTTATTTTGATACAGTATAAAATTCTAACCCACCCCCATAGCAAAATAAACTAAACATTCTACATATTAACAATACCTAAGAGTATACAAACCTTGGCTCAGTGGTTACGATAGTTGCTTCTGAGACCTGGTGTTCTGGGTTCGATTCCCACCCGGGAAAATTATTTGTGTGAACCACAAATAGTTGTTCTGAGTCTGGGTGTACTTTGTGTCCGTGAAATGAATGTTTGTAAAGTCCCCCGCGACACAGGGATTTATTTCCCTAGTGCGGGAGTTGTCTTTCAAAAAAAAAAAACAAAAAAAATAAAAAAAAAATAACCTTTAGACATTTTTTTTTGTTAACAGACATAGTTTGTACTGACTTCTCTTAAAACCCAATTTAATTAAATAATTTTAACCTTTTCACACCAGGCTAAATGCTATTGTTTTACCCTTTAAATTGCCTGTTTCAACTTCAGTACCAATTGCCTGTTTTAATTTCAGTGCCTTAAACTTTAACTTTTCATGTTACGTTTCACCAGTCTGTACGCACCATTGCCGTAACATATCTTTAGTTTTCGTAGCAACATGAAAAAGCTCTACTACGGCGTAGTCACTTGTTACCACCCACGTAGCAGATACAAGGTCGTTACATAATTGTATTACACGAGCTGTCCCGCTCAATTTCACCCGGGTAATGTTTTTCTTTTGTTTGTAGCCTTTATTTTTATTTTTAAAATAATAAGTATAAAAAAGTAATTCATGGTATTGTAACTTTAGATATTTTTAACTACGAAATAGTATTAAAATTTTCTCGAAACAAAATGAGTAGCAATCCAAAATAATTGAGATGCGGGATTCGAACCCGGTCGGTCGAACATATTACTGCTAGAACAACAAAACAGCAACTCACATCATCAGTCCGTATTATGTAGTACGAGTAAAATACACTGAAATCGCTGCTGTCAGTTCCTGGGCAAACAATTGCTATAGATGATGTTATAACGATCGGGACCAACGGACGTACGGTGGGTAGTCCCTCAACCAATCAGAGCCGGAAAAATCTTGTATTTTTAGATAACACCATACCAGACTCCCATTTGCACAAAAAATACCCACACACACACACACTTACACACACCACAACAAACCCACACATTCACACACATACCTATAACCATATTATGTTAGCACTCTTTGTAATTGTTTACGAACTTGCATTGTAATCGCGACTTGTTACAACTAATACCTATTTTTATATTATTAAAATTTTGTAAAATGATTTATATCATACCTAACATAAAGGGAATCACCTAGTCTAAGAGGCAGAGTTCCATAAATTTGTGATGTGTTTGGTTGAAAAAATAAATTTATTCAATTTATTTTACACAAAGATTTCTTGCCGAAATGGGGATCGTATTTACGACTTCCGAGGCTTATACCATTACGCCACGCAGGTCACTCACACTTCACACTATTAAAGAATTCGCCATATTCACAAGAAATGTAAACTTGTATGTCATCTGCATTCGCTTAAGCATTATTAATATTAAAATTGCAGTTCTACTGTCACCACCATTTGGACCAAAAGTTACGGCTTCAGCGGAATATTCTTAATATTTCGCCCAGTTATTATACTCAAGCTATTCTGGCAGGCTCCGGTACACAGAGGGCAAAGCACCAATGTGTGCTCGATGTTGCCATATTCATGAATAAAAAAACAACTAATTTTACAACAGTAACTCTATAAGTGACAGTGTCGTAACTTCTAATATGACATCATTAGGAACTTTTTTTATTTTGATTGTGGCGAAATGCACTGACGCATTCTACCACCGCCGCGCCGTTATGAAACCGGCGGTGGGATATGTGGGGACTCGCCCTCTCCAGTGCGTGATATGCTGCTCATACCACGAGGAGAGAACCCTACCGCCATTAAAACCCCCCGGTTAGTCCTTCTTCCGCCATGAGTGTGAGGGCCACCGGGTATCGCTGAGAAGCGCTTGCATTTCCGGTGAACATTATTAGGAACTATCTCAAGTTTATATAACTTTTAGAACAATTACTATATTATTTATACTCTTCTACTATCTTCCCGCGCGTTTCCGTAATAACTTTATAGTTAAATATAGCTGTTAGCCTCCTACAATAAAACTGCTATCTAACATTGAAAGATTTTTTTTAAATCAGACTAGTGGTTCTTGAGGTTAGCGCTTTCATACAAACTTTAGCTTGTTTAACTCACTTATCTACACTAATATATTAGTGTAGATAAGTGATTTAAACATAAGCACAACGCACATTTCTCAGTCAAACATCACTGCAACCGAAGTTACTGACCGGTGAGCGGTACAATAATTTTTACTTGTTCATTTCACAATGGAAACATAGGCAGATTAAATAATACAACAATACCATTTGGCAGTTTATTTATTTGTAAAAGGCTGCGGTCTGTGGTAGGAAAACATCCGGTGGTACACACCTGTGGCTCAAAATCAGAATTATACTTTTGAAAATTAATCTATCTACCAAAGTGTATGTATTTCATTAATTGCTTGACTATTGAAAAGTTCGCCAATATTACTAGCTGCTTGAGAGAAAAAATACTCAAAAAATTTTCTACGAAAAACGATGCCGAATAAGTCGCTGACATGATGTTTCGTTTATGAGTTTTTCAACGAAAGAACCTTTCAACAAAATTAACGATTGCTCGAACACTAAAATATTAGCTTCGGTATTTTTAGTGTACCCCATATTTCTTGAATTTGATCACACATCACCATTATTCGCAGGTGAGTAGACGACTGGGTCGGATCGCTTATGTGTACCCGGCCCCCGCCAACGGCGGACTGAAAGAGGGTCCGGGGGTTTTAATGGTGGAGGGTCCTATCCTCGTGGTATGAGTTTAGCATACCACGCTATGGAGAGGACGAGTCCCACATATCCCACCGCCATGCCAGCGCGCGAATACGCTGCAGCGGCGGTGGGAATGCGTAAATGGATTTCCCCCCGGACAGCAAAAAAAAAGGTGAGTGGACGACTAACTATGAAATTGTATTAAATATTAGTACGAATATCAAGCGAGGGCTATATTGGGGAGAGCACCACGGCAGCGTCACTAAGAACAAATCTATTTCGTTCCTCAGTGCGGCCCTATTCATATGTTTATATAAGTTTGTTTTCACAAAATCGCTGTCGCGTCGCAGTTGCCGTACCAGTGCGGCACCGGCCTCATAGATCATGTGATGACAATCGGGATCAAAGGATCAAAGCGGTTTCTGTGTTATCCGTAAATCAACTAGAACTTTAAAGCAAGTCTAGGCAGCTAAAATAAGTGTTATTTACCTGACATTTCGTACAGAATACAGTGGATATCTATATATATATATATATTGTGTTTCAAAAGCATTTTTTTCTTCTTCTTTGCATTTTTTTCACAATCTGTTCATATTATACTTTTATCAGCCATACTTACTATTATCCATACAAATGTAAACAGCAAAGTATCGCTGTTGATTAAGAATAGTAAGTATTTTAGAAGTTGGTTTTAGCTTAAATTAGGATTTCAGCTAGCCATGTGATTTCCGGGCTCACAACAGACCACTCCAAGTATTCCTATGGGTGTCGTAAAAGGCGACTAAGGGGCCTAAACTTTGTGGATGGGCAGCAGCATCTATTACCTCAAAGATATTCCCATTAACTGCGACCACCAATTCGTGGTAGTTATGGTAATAACCTTCAATTACCTTTTTTTTTTGTTGTTCGGTGGGAAATCCATTTACGCATTCCCACCGCCGCTGCAGCGTATTCGCGTGCTGGCGGTGGGATATGTGTGGCTCGCCATCTTTGTAGCGTGGTATGCTAAACTCATACCACGAGGAGAGGACCCTGCACCACTAAAACCCCCGGACACTCCTTCGATCCGCCGTTGGCGGGGGCCGGGTACGCATACGCAATCCGGGAACTTTCAACGACCCTGGCTTACCAAGGTATGTTAAGAGCAGGTTCAATAAAAGAGCTCATAAAGTTAATAATTTCACGTGTATAACAAACAAAAATGGCTGATTTTTTCTCAAAAAACGAGCAACACTAGTGTATGATGTTTAAAATCTAACCGGAATACTATTATGGGGTTTATTACGTATAACGCTGGCTCTTTGCCAAGATATACGTAGGAGCTGCCTACAGCGGTTGTAAATTATATTACATTGTTCTTAAAAGGACTCCAGTTTCAGCTGTATTTATGACGTGTGCTTGTGATGGGGTAGAACGTTATTCGATCGTTTACCCTAGATTTATTTTTGACTTTTATTTTGCGCTGTCACCGTACAATAACATTTTTCTTTCAAAGCTTTTAAACTGTCATTTGATATACTCTGTAGTTTTGGAGTGCTTGGGTCTGTTGTTGTTTTTTTTTCTGTTTGATTTTCGTATTGTATTTTCCGCCGGAAAAAAACAGGTTATATATGAATAGGTATGTAATGGCGCCACACAAACGTATACAAAAAAAACCGGCCAAGTGCGAGTCTGACTCGCGCACGAAGGGTTCCGTACCAATTTCAAGTGCCAATTGCCAATAAAAAAGCGTATGTTTATAAAATTAAATGGTTTCTTTTTAATTTTTATATTTACGATTTATGACGTATTAAAAAAAACCACTTACTTGACCTCGTTCAAACCAATTTTCGGTGGAAGTTTGCATGGTACATAATGTACATCATTTATTTTTTTTAGTTTTATCATTCTCTTATTTTAGAAGTTATCACTTTGGAAGTGTCTCTTGCGCAAACTATTCAGTTTAGAAAAAAATGACATTAGGAACCTCAATATCATTTTTGAAGACCTATCCATTTCCCACACGAATGGGTTCGATGAAAAAAAAATGAGTTTCAGTTCTATGTATGGGGAACCCTAAAATTTATTGTTTTTTTTTCTATTTTTGTGTGAAAATCTTAATGCGGTTCACAAAATACATCTACTTACCAAGTTTCAACATTATAGTTCTTATAGTTTCTGAAAAAAGTGGCTGTGACATACGGACGGACAGACAGACAGACAGACAGACATGACGAATCTATAAGGGTAAGGTTCCGTTTTTTGCCATTTGGCTACGGAACCCTAAAAACAATCAAAGCGGTCTAGCCGTTTAGGAGAAGTTCAATGACATACACACGTACAGGAGAATTATATATATAAATATATAATCATGCAGGGCAACGTCTGTCGGGTCCGCTAGAATATATATATATATATATATATACTTTTTAAATAAGTATTTTTTCCATAGTTTACACAAAGGTCCCAGCGCTCACAAACTTTTTTAAGAACTTTCAAAACGCTTGGTCGATGCCACCCGTGACCAGAGGGCTGGCTTGTATTTAGCACAACGAATTAGCATTGTCATTCAACGTGGCAATGCTGCTAGCCTTCTGGGCACTCTTCTGATGGACATCGATGTGGAGCGATTTTTTGACGCCCTCTATTATCCTCCCTTTTTATCTTATTTTAGTTTTATTCTTAGTTTTAATTATGTTTATTAGTTTTAAATATGCATTGTTGACGGTCACCGTAGCCTAGTTGGTAGTGCTCCTGCCTACGAAGCTGGTGGTCCTGGGTTCGAATCCCGGTAAGTGCAAATATTTGTGTGATGAGCACGAATATTTGTTTCTGAGTCATGGATGTTTACTTGTATTTAAGTATTTATCTATCTATATAAGTATGTATATCGTCGCCTGGTACCCATAGTACAAGCTTTGCTTAGTTTGGGGCTAGGATGATCTGTGTGACATTGTCCCTAGATATTATTATATTATTATTATTATTATTATTGTATTTATCATTCAATAAACTTAACTTTACACAAAGTAACGCAGGTTTTTCCTAAACCTACATCAGACGCTTTAAATATGTATGTAAATCATTCTAGAAAATACACCATTTTTTTTAGTAGACGCGGGTTTCAATCGCGGTACAATTTTAAGGCAAATAATTACCTTTTTAATAATCCGACGTTTCGACATGGGTTACACCAGTCGTGGTCACGGATAGACTGATGAGTGTCAGCAACGGCGTCTTCGAACAGGGCGGGTTTCGGCAACTACCCCCACTTGGTCGTAATAATTTTTATTTTTACTAACTACGGAACTGTCGGTGGTTCGACACACCACACTCACAACGTCAGCACCCGTGGGAACTATATTGGTGTCGCGACGATGACATTTGGTGATTACAGGATTCCAAGCCGTTGATAACCGAAGTTCGAAGACGCCGTTGCTGACACTCATCAGTCTATCCGTGACCACGACTGGTGTAACCCATGTCGAAACGTCGGATTATTAAAAAGGTAATTATTTGCCTTAAAATTGTACCGCGATTGAGACCCGCGTCTACTAAAAAGTATGTGTACAAATCGCGAAAGTTTAAAAACATTTATTTACTTACACCATTTTTATTATTATTGTGTTGTACCCAATATCAACTGTAATACAATTTATTATTGTTAAATTGCTGCTTCAAGTTAAATTTTGTATATTTTCATTTCACAAAATAAATCAGCTAGCTTTGACTCTATCTGTCAAAGGCACAAACGAAAAATTATGGAAAATAAGTAAATGAAACTGTGTAACGAATGTATATTTTTTTTATGTCACAACAAAAACCCTTTTATATATACTTGGGACCGAAATAATAAATTTGTAGAAAATTCAAAGAGCGATAACTATGAAAGCATTGCTTCGGGACACTACGGTAAATATTTCAACATATAATATGACTATGTAATAATCACTACATAGTATAAAACATACACAACAGTCCGTCCCTATGTATGCTTAGAACTTTGATGCGGTTTTTTTTAATAGATAGAGTGATTCAAGAGGAAGGTTTAAATGTATGATACATCAGCATTGCACCCGTGCGAAGCCGGGGCGGGTCGCTAGTATAAAAATAATATATTTAACAACCGTCTCTAGGCTCTAGGGAACTCGGCTCGCCTTATTGCCCGGTGAAGTAGCAATAGCCTCGTGGCTATCAAAATATGGACATATTTAATTAGCCACGAGGCTTTTGCTACAAATTTGCTGACCGAAAAAAAACTAACAACCGTCGTGGCGTGGCGTACAAAATATCTCTTTGAATCTCGGAGGTCGTAGGTTCGAAAGATCTCATAATTTATACAAATATTTCTTGCTTTGTCCGTCAGAAAAACATTTTATTTTTATTTCAGGTTAAAACAAAACTTTGGTAGATTGTTAGGTCGTTATTACTCTTAATACATTCCATAAATTGTCCATATTAAGCAGTAGAATTGTGAAGTTATTTCAAAAAATATTATAGGTTAATGTTGTGGTTTTGCGTGTAAGTAAGGCTCTAAGGTTAAGCCCACACAATGCTTGCGCGTTCCTCGAGCGTGTGTCCCATACGTACGGCGGGGGCAGCGGGTGACGGGGAGCGCGCACAGCACTCTCGTCTTTCACACGCTATGGGTTGATCTAAAGTCAATTATAACAATTTGTTAATTTATGGTGAATTAATATAATTTATCTGCTCAATCATAATAACCAAGTTTTCGACCATCGTCCGTCTTTTGAATTATTTATTATCATCATCATCAACCCGTATGAAGTCCACTGCTGAACATGGGCCTCCTCCCGAGGAAGGGTTTTGCCATAGTCACCACACTTGGTAGGCGGGTAGTCGACCGCAGTATTATTTTCTAAGACGCAAGGAAACGCTCCTGTCCGTTCACGGTATACGCTTGTTAAGGATAAAGTTATTATAATCGGTACCAACGGCTTAACGTGCTTCTCGAGGCACAGATAGTGGCCCCTCGAACAACCAGAACCGGAAAAAATTCTTAGAATTTACCCATAGATTTCTTTTTCGGCGTGGGGATCGAACCCACGACCTCCAAGACTTAAAGCGAGACGTTTACCGCTATGTCACATAGGTTGTCGTGTAATTGAATAATTATTATCCTATTATTTCGTTGTTTCGAAGCATATTTTGTTTATAGTTTTTTTTTTTTTTAAATTCCTATCTGATTTATATACTATTTCTTTAGTAGTATAGTAGTATGAGGCTAATTAAAAAAAATCAATAAACTGTAAATAAAAAAATAGATTTGTAATCTCAGTCTCACCTACTGATTAACTTTGAAAGACGATAGCTGCACAGTGATCGTCTTTCTTGCCCTCCACCCAGTGGCGGATTTGCCAGCAGGCTCAGTAGGCTGGAGCCTAGGGCGGCAGATTTTAGGGGGCGGCAAATTTGGCACAATTTTTTTTTCTTATTGGAAAAAAATGTAAACGTCTAAAATTTTCGAGATTTAAACATTTGAGACATTACATTATTGTAGTATTTTAAGTACTAAGTAGGTATATACTTATACAATATGTAACTAGGATACTCCAACGTCTGAGGAGTGAATCTGATTCGCTGGTCAGCCTATGGAATCACGCATTTCTGCGTGCAGCCTACATTATGCCAAATATTTTCAAAAATAAAATTTGGTATTGGTAACTAGACAAAATTGTTAAGTTCTGTAGGGGCGGCAAAAAAAGCCTACTGGCGGCAAATGTGTAAGTCCGCCACTATCTCTAAGACAAAAAATTATGTCCGATATTTTTATTTCTATATATAAAAAGAAATATTGTTCCTCATCTCCAACGGTTCAATTCCATTACACTTTGACCCCGGCTCGTCATGAAGATAATTTTAAACAAATATACATAGTCGAGAACACCCACTTTCATCATTATTCATTTTAATAAAATGCTCTCAACAATTTTCGGACCGTCACAATTTTTATGTTATAAGCACTCGAGAAAATAAATCACTCAAGAATTTAGAGCAACTCAGAGGTGGCCTAACGAAATTTGAATGGATATGAATTTTAGGATTGTTTTTACAATTGATGGACGATAAGTGGGTAGTGGGTTCCGTATCTGAAGCGTAAAAACGGAACCCTATTACTAGGACTTCGGTGTATGTGTATCACCAGGCTGTATCTCAAGAACTGCGATAAGTAGACAGTTGAATTTTTTTTAGATGACGTATTTCTATTGCCGCTATAACAATAAATAACTAAAAATAAAATAAATATTTGAAGGGGGCTCTCATACAACAAACTTTTTTTTTGCCCTATTTAGCTCAATATCCATAACGGCAACAGGTTGACGCTTGAAAATGGTACAGAACCATCCGTGCGCTAGTCTGACTCGCACTTAACCAGTTTTTTGTTTTACTATCGTAGGATGTTTATACGTGGGTTCTTGATTATATTTCTGCCGTTTTTATTCGATTTACCGTATCAGCCTGTATACGTCCATTGCTCTCTAAATATGCGCCTCCCCTTAACAGACAGCAAGCCAGGGTCATTAAAGGTTATTGCCTTAATCACCACGCTTGGCAGGCGGATTGCTGATCGCAGTAAAATGGTGAGTATCTTTGAGCTAATAGATACTTCTGCCCATCCATCAGTTGTATATAGTCTCCTCTTATGACACCCATGGGGGTGGTCTATTCTAGGACACCACTATTATATTCGATTTATAATAATAATATTAATATGCAAACGGCTCTTTTATTTCTATTATTGGCAATTTGCCAAGGACCCGAAATACTTACACGATTCATACAAATATAACATGCAAGTCCATTACAACTTCAGTAACTGTAAGCGGCTTATTGGAGTAGCGTTGGTAACTAAGCCTACCTAAAGCATGAGAGGAATGTATGTACTCATACATTTCTCATGAAATACCTACTAGGCCTGATTTGATTTGGGCTACTGTAAGTGTGGCCCAAGAGATCCCGCGGTGCCATATTGGCCGTGGGTGTCGCCAACGGCGGATCGAAGGAGTGTCCGGGGGGTTTTAGTGGTGTAGGGTCCTCTCTTCGTGGTATGAGTTGACCATACCACGCTATGGAGAGGGCGAGTCCCACGTATCCCACCGCCAGCGCGCTAATGATTTAAGTTAATTTCTCTTACTAACGACCACCTGTATTTGTCATTACGACATATTTAAAAAAAAGTCTTTCGCGTCTGTCTTTATATTCGCGACAAGCTCAAAACTGCTGAACGGATTTTTACCCGGTTTTTACCAATGATGCAGCCATCGACTTCGTTTGCATAAATTAATGAAGTAGATTGGTCTAATGTATCACGTTATCCTATACAGATTTGCCCCCCTTTTGAACTACTAGGGGTAGAATTTTGGTAAATCCTTTCTTACTGGATGCTCACGTAATGCTACTTAGTAACGTAGTAGCCTACCTAAAAGCCTCTTTGCAAACACTCCAGCTTTTTGCCAACTTCTTATGCAAATTTACAAAATGACGATAATCATCATCATCATCATCATCAGCACCAATAAGATCCACCTCTGGGAGCAACGATTGCCAAATGGGACTAACGGCTTCCAGAGCTTCTGAGGGTAGTCCCTTAACCAATCAGACCCGGAAATAAATCTTTGATTTTACACAAAGATTTCTTGTCCGACGCGGGGATTGAACCCACTACTTTCGAGGTTTACACCGAGCCTTTTACCGCTTCGTTACAGAGGGTTTAAATGATTCTACTGCTTTATTAAATACTTACCCAGTTAAAACATAAATAAACTTTTGTTTAATTAACACGACACAGCTCTTGTAAGCTAATTTTTGCGTCCGGTTCTTAATTTTACAATTTAAACTCCTCAACACGACTTAACAGCAAACTTTTAATTGCCGCTGTTTTTGTTTTAACGGTTTTTTACAAACTTTCATTTATGAAGTTATGAGTAGCTCCAGACCATTGGTAAGCATCCAGAAAATGATAATATGATACAAATGAATCGTATATATCAGAAACCCTATTAGTCATATTTTAACCAATTCTTCTCTTGGGGTCTATGCGTTTTTTGTTTTTCTTAGATAGCTTCATAAACATACATACATATATTCAAGCCTCTTTGCAATAGGGGTATACAGAGACCACTTGCTACGATCTTGATATACCACTTTCGCCTTCAAAATTTATTAATCTCTTCATGCGTGTCCTTCGGTTTAGGGTACTTCTAACTTCATAATGTCAAACAAAAACCAGGAAAATTTACTATGCTTGAATTATGAGGTTTCTGAAATATCCGATTCAAATATTATAAATGTGAAAGTTTCATTGTATGGATGGACTGATATTAAAAAAGTTGGGCGTGCGCTGATGATGGCGGATGTAGCTGACGGATTCGGGAGTTTGACGCTCGGGTCGTTCACACGCTCGAAGAACGCACAGCCTAATGTGGGGACAGCCTCATAGTCAAAATGAATATTTATTATAAACAATACAACTCAACTACAACTCCCACACTTGGGAATCAAGTGTGATTCGCAAGTGCGGGAGTTGCCGTTTACTAAAAACACCTACCCGAAGATCACATATATACGAAATTATACTAAGTGGGAATCAAACCTAGATCATCAAAAGCAACTACCACAATATTTTATATACACTACTACATAAAAAAAAACAATGCACGCAGTCTAAATTGTTATCGTTATGTTATCTTCTTGTGGATACGGACTAAGGAAATATAAATTTAAGTGTTTGATAGAATTCAGCATTAAATCTAAGTACGGGTAATAATTTGCTCCACCGAGCAATATTTATGCTTTTAGTCTGAATTATAAGAGTGAAAAAAAAAAGAAATAAATGTATATTCTTGTACCATTATGCAGACGAGATGTGTAAATAACGAAATTCTATTGATTGTTAAAAAAACATCTCCTCTCCGCTCGTCTCGTCTCCGCTTTGGTGGAATCTGAGCCTTATATTGTTACGCCACGGAGGTACGCTCAACAAACGCAAGCCTGTTTCACTCTGTTAAAAATTTAACGTTGAAGCAAAACGCGCTCGTCTATTGAAGAAAATTTTTGGTATTTATGTTTTTGATTTATAAATATGATTTATGTTTTGATGACTGTATTGATTTATACAAAAGTTAAGGTCACGGTTGATGCTAATCCGTCATAATGAGATTTTTCTCACTTATCACTAAGTGTTTTAAGCCATGTTGTTCTTAATTGTAATCTCAAACTCGAGCATGACGTATTTTCCTCTTTTTTATTATAACATCATTACGTTTCTCTTCTAGGGGCGGCGGAGGGGATGCATAATTCATTTTTCAAACAAAAAAGGGTATTGTAGCAATAGATGCGATCTTTCACTACATATTTGCGCCAATTCGTTCGTTTGGATCCGTCGGAGCAGGGTTTTCCCGCGAACGCGACGCGTCTTCCATTGACCTCCCGACCCTTAGTTTGCAAAGAACCATCCGATGCCCTCGTAGATCTGAAGTCCGAGAGGCCCGCGAACTGTAAAGAAGAGCGACAGTTGCACAAAACCCCCTAAAATACTTAAAGTCATAATCCCTCGATCTCATCGCCAGCGACCGCCCTGAACCGAGGTCCTTGCCCTACATGGGGCGCCCTCTTGCGCAGGTTGCTCAGTTTGTAGTTTTTAATCTATTTATTAAGGCTGCTCGCCTTTATGCCCGGTGAAGTAGCAAAAGCCTAGTGGATAACTAAGTAAGTCCACCGAAAAAACAAATGTCCGTTTGGAACAAAATGGAATACAAATAAAAACAAAACTATGCTAGTTCTAGTTCCGAGCACAAAGAAACAGTCTGGGAACTGTTGTATCCGAATCATTATTAAGTAAGTATGCCTTTGAGCGCTCCGCTAGTTGAAGTAGTACATTATATTGGCCTTCGGAAATATTGTCTGACATTGTTTTTGAAAAGCCTCAAAGGATTTGTATAGAATAAATATTTATTTGTACAAGCAAATACATTGATATTGAATTGCAAGTTTTTATTGTACTGTATCAGCCCGTTTAAGTCCACAATTTAACATGGGCCTCTTCTATAGCAAGCCAGGGTGGTTGAGGGGTCGGCCTCGGGGAGTGGGGCACATGGGCCCCGCTCCCTTCGAGGCTGACCCATGAGGAGTAGGGATGCCTCTATACTCCGGGCCTCCCTATAATTGGGCAAATGGGCCACTGTAAGTGTGGCTCAGGAGATCCCGCGGGTGCCGTCAGCTTATGCGTACTCGACCCCTGCCAACGGCGAATCGAAGGAGTGTCCGGGGGGTTTTAGTGGTGTAGGGTCCTCTCCTCGTGGTATGAGTTTAGCTTACCACGTTATGGAGAGGGCGAGTCCCACATATCCCACCGCCAGCGCGCGAATACGCTGCAGCGGCGGTGGGAATGCGTAAATGCATGTCCCCCTGGACAACAAAAAAAAAACAGGTGGTTGAGGGGTATTGTCATAATCACCACGCTTGGGAGGCGGATAGCTGATCGCACTTAGATGGGAGTATCTTTAAACTCATAGATGCTGCTGCCCATCCATCAATTGAATGTCCCGAAGTTGCCTATTCTGACACCCATAGGAAGATATGGTCTATTCTAAGCCAGAAACCACTCAGCAGGTCATATTTTATTACCAAGGAAAATAATAGGAGTTAAATTCAAATTGTTAACAACTTAGTTCAAAATTCACGGAATTATTAAAGGTCATGGGTGACCCTAACAAGTCAAGCAAACGACCGCCATGGAAAACCCTTTTTCAAACACAATTTGTGACCCTTTCAACTTTTACCGTCTATTTTACGTAGTATTTACGTTACTAATGTGCCACAGAGAGTATTTTTCTAATATTATTTTTTAACTAAAGTAGGTAGGCTATTCTGAATTTCTGCACAAGCTATCGAATTCGCTCATAAATGATTTGTGGCCGCATGATGACCCGTATGACGTTCAGTGCTGAACATGGACCTCCTCCCGAGGAAGAATTTTTGGTATGCGGGTTGGTTACCGCTGTATTATTATGTAATAAACGCTGGTGCCCATTTCCTGGTATTCGATTGTTATAGATTATGTTATAGTAATCAGAATCAGCGGCTTAAACTGCATTTCGAGGCACGCAGGGTAGTCCATCAACCAACCCGGAAAGAATTTCTAGATTTGATACAAAAAAATCTTGTCCGGCGTGGAAAAAACAGCCAAAACGTAAAAGCCGCTGAATATTGTTATATAATGGCTATATTACCTTGCAAAATGTTGTCCATTCTGCTGAAATGTGCTTTAAATAAAGCTTGTAGCGAACCTACCATATTGTTTTGTCACCACTCGGTTCAGCTACCAGATAATGCCTAAATTCGTGCACCTCGGTACAATAGTTTAAGCTAAAATTTAAATAAATGAAAAATACAATTTTGAAAAAAATTGCTTAAAAATTATATTTACTTGTTTTTTTTTATTCAGACGGCATATGTACGGCACGAGGCTTTTGCGACTTTACCTGACACATAGTCAAGCTATACTTGCCTTGATAAAATGGTTTAAAAAATATGAATTAAGCAACTTGTGCTTATGAGCTCTCTGTGGGACTTGGAACTCAGCCCAAGGCGGTCGCTGGCAGGACTGTCGCCCTTCTTTACTGTTTGCGATCTTTTATGACTTAAACGAAAACGAAAGGTCAGTAGAGTGAGTTATTTCAATGCCAAATGTCTTGTAAGTATTGCCTATAGGCCAGATCTTAAGTATTCTTTGGCAACACACATTGCGTTCTAATATTGACATTACGAAGCGTACATTCAATATTTAAGCCAAGGCTACATCTGCTATCTCTTTATTTTATGGCACAGCCGTCTAGAAAAAACGTTTTCGACTCAAGCTTAGTGGAATCTCGTAAAATTTTGAAGCACTCAAAGAGAGGCTTGCGGAATTATGGCCGGCATTTTCGTTTCTTTTTATGTAACGTTGGGAATGGCAAATACGTACAAGAACAATATTTTTTGTCGTTTGACAAATATTCGGGGATTTTTGAAATGTTTGTTTAGGAAACATTTTTCATACACTTTTGATTCCCTTACGCAAAGGGAACGGAAACCTATTAAAAAGAAACCTCTTTGTCTGTCCACCATTGCATTTCTGTTGCCGTTGTAAAAACAAATACTAAAAACAGACAGAAATTAATAATAAGGCTCACACCACTAACGCGTTTTTATTCTCGTTTTTTCTTACTAACAATGTATGGATTATGATACTGAACCTTTTGTGACTGAGTTCGACTTAAAGTGGGCCGATTGTTTTTTTATTATTTTGATATACAAATACACTAGTTATTATCTATTTCTATTTTACTTTTAATTTACACTATCTCTCTTTCAAACTCCTTTTGCCACTCTTTCCTCGGTTGCCTGGAGTTGATCACATTTCGTGATAAGGCCGCCAATTGTACATACTCTGTATACCGATGAGTTTGTAAGTTGTATGTGTCCTTTTTTATTAGTGTACAATAACGAGTTTATCTATAAATTTTATCAATTCACTAGGCATCCTGTAGTTTTCTAAAAACATAACTTCTAATAATGTTACATAATATGAAATGAAATGAAATGAAAACGTTTATTGATAATGTAGACGAATCGATCGTACTTATTATAAGTCAAATACAATGATAAAAAAAGAAAAAAGAAAAAACAATCTTAACCAATAAATTTGTTTACATTTCAACACTAATGTTATTTAATAATATTTACCAATGTTGTTATGGCATGTGATTATAAAATATAATTAAGATCAACCAGCAGCGCGGACCGGGATCGGGTCTGAAGCATAAATAGAACGCGTCGCGAGCCTCGCCTGCGAGGACGACCTGACCCTATCCTAGCTTCCTACGAGTCTTTCTCTATCTACCTACGGTGTGACACTTGTACATACTCTGAATATTAAGATAAGTGTATTTTTCACATAAGTGTATGTTAACAGACATAATGATCAATGTGACTGTGTTAATAAAGAGCTCGAGTACCTTTTTCCCACAAATGAAAATAGTTTCAACTGTAAAGTAATACTTCCTGCATTCGTATAATTTAACTTCAACTTCAAAGAGGTGTGGATGCCGGCTGCTGTAATTGGCTTGTAAAAGTATACGTCCGTAAAACATCCGTGACCACCGAAATATCTATTGTCTGCTGCGATTTATGAACTCTAGCTCTTAATGAATAAGGTTGGTTTTCGCTTGTAGTTTTTAATGTAACATTGGGGTTTCTTAGTTGAATGTTGGTGGCACGCTGGCCAAGTTTGAGATAACGTCACTGTGAGTATTATCAGGCCATCGGAGGCGACGTGTTAAGGGGACGCTGGGAAATGTTTACGTAGAAAACTTTGTGTTTTTATAGTCTTTTTTAAGTTGGAATAAATGTTCTGCAACCAAGCGTTACTGGTTTTAAGATCACAATAAAGAAAATACTTTAGAACACAATTTCAAAGTCTTGCTAGTTTATTTTTTTATATTTTACGGCTAGGTTAAACGCATAAAACTTTAGTTGACATGGTTCATACCTTTTTAAGAATAATAAATTATTATTCTTAAATAGGTATGAATAATACGATTATTATTAATAATCGTAAGTATAGTTTTGACCATACAGCCACAGTGTATCCTTTTCGGCTGTTGATATGTACGATCCTAAACCTTGTCACCTCATTTTTCATGGCGTATACAAAAAAGGCTGGCTTTATATCTCGAAGGTCGTTTGAGCTACGGACAAAAGTCTTATTTATCAGACCCTGATTGCAGGAATGGGTCATGGTCCACTTGCTTAGTTCACCTGGGTGGACCACAGGCACTTTTTCTTGCCGATAGTCCACCTAAATGTTGAGTAATATGCAAATCAAAAATGACAATAGGCCATGGTGCACCTAAAAGTAATTCCACGTGATTGAAATGAAAATGAAAATGAAAACGTTTATTGATAATGTAGACGAATCGATCGTACTTATTATAAGTCAAATACAATGATAAAAATATACAAAGACAAAAAAAAAAAAAATCTTGACTAATTAATTAGTACTTATACATTTCAACAGTAATGTTATTAAATAGAATTTAAATCTACCAATGTGACATGTGAAAGTCGCGTATTATAAATATAATTAGAATCAACCAGCGCGGGCTGGGATTAGGTCAGAAGCATAGAACGCGTCGCGAGCCTCGCCTTGCAAGGACGACCGGACCCTATCCTAGCTTCCTACGAGTCTTTCTCTATCTACCTACGTTGTGACACCCGGAGAAGAAAGACTATAAGAAACTCCGAGATCATTCTTTTTGTCATCTTTTAAAGTCTTTGATTAATCATTTGTACATATTTTAAAGACATTTTTAGTATCTAGGTTAGTGATCCCCATACATCGATAAGTAGGTACTCGCAGCACGAAATTGCTACGGAAACAATGAAAGTTTCAAGTAAGTATCGAGTATAGGGAGCACTCCTCCAGATTTACATATTTTTTTTTTTTTACTTTTGGTACATACCTGCAGTCTGATCAGTTGTCTTGCATATAGATTAACATTTACAAATTTATAAATTACATAGCATAGACTTTTAATTTAGTTGCAAATTCGGTGTGATAGCTAAAAGGTGCCAGTCTGCCGCAATGTAACCGATGGACTCATCCGCCAAACATCTCCATCATCCATGTACTCTTTGATATTGTAATAACCTCGAGTCATAAGGACCTTTTTTACATATTTTTTGAATTTATGGTCCGGCAAAGCTGTCACATTTAAAGGAAGTTTATTATAGAATCTTATACAATTTCCAAGAAATGATTTACTTGTCTTAGATACTCTGTAAAAAGGTGTAATGAGCTTATCTTTGTTTCTAGTATTAAAATTATGAACGTCCTTCTTCTTGATGAATTTATTCATATTTTTACGGGCGTAAACTATATTTTGGTATATATATTCAGAAGGTACAGTAGGTATATTTATTTCTTTAAATAGATTACGAAGAGAATCGCGACTTCCTTTTTTATACATACCTCGGATTGCTCTTTTTTGTAATATAAAAATAGTTTGGATATCTGCGGCCGATCCCCATAGTAGGATCCCATATGACATTACACTATGAAAGTAAGCAAAGTAAACTAACCTAGCTGTTTCTACATCAGTCATTTGTCGGATTTTCCAGACTGCATATGATGCAGAGCTAAGTTTGTCAGCTAGTCTTTCAATGTGTGGTCCCCATTGCAACTTGGAGTCCAGAGTAATTCCTAAAAATATTGTTGATGGAGTTAAGTTTAATAGCTCCCCATTTAGTTCAACTTTAGGATTCAGTCATTTAACTAAAATTGAAAAAATTGAATGCCGAAAGAACAAGTGAAAGTCGAAAAAACAAATTAATGCCGAAAAAAACTTTACTATAATAATTTGTTGACGCGAGTTGAGCAAGTTCAAAAGGAAAGAGATTGCATATTATTTTAAAAAGGTAGACCACCTGCAAGAAAAAGTGCCCCTGGTTCACCTAGGTGGACTGAGGTGGAGCACCGGCAAGAAGAAGAGCCTGTTGGATGGACCACCCAGGTGAACTAAGCAAGTGGACTAAGACCCATTCCAGTTTGATTAGCCGTCCTGCCAAACATGGTGATATGGCATCCCCCTTTGAAAGCCTATATTCAGCAGTGAACTTCACACGGGCTGATGATGATGATGATACTTTTTCCACGTTTATTATAACAAGACTCTTAATGCTCCAAATATTAATATCCCTTTCCTTTAAAATATAAATAACGCAAAATTCAAAGAACATCTAACTTATTTCTTCTCATGGGTGTCATAAGAGGTCGATGACAGCCATGGGACTCCGGAGAGATGGGCATCATCACAACTTGAATTACCATCTTACTGCTACCACCGATTCGCCTGCCAAGTATGGTGATTATGGCAATATCCCTCAAGTTCTACAAAGTGGAGACCCCTGCTCAGCAGTGGAATTCACCAGGCGCTTGATGATAAATAAAACTAGGAACGTAAACAAACGCAGCCACGTATTTCTACTACACCTTCGACGCAAAATGAAATGAATATCCGTTACTTGATTAATTGAACTAGTGGGTTCTTATAAATTTTCTCTCAAGAAATGTTCGAGACCGTTCAAACGAAAAGCAATCTTTAATTTCGCCTCGCCTTAAGCCGCGTGGCTGCGACAGGGCTAATCAGAGTTTCTAAAGATGAGAAATGCACTGGATGTGCTCTGTGAACACAGTATCTTAAGTTAAACAGAGAAGGAATATGAAATTCGATATCAGAATATTCCTAATACTGAAAGTAGTGTGTAGCAATCACATATTTTACTTGCTCTCCGCGCCCGGTTCCACCCGCGTAACTCCCGTTCTCGTGGGAACTTAATAATTTAATATTGAGATTATAGAAAAGAAACAAACTCTTCAGCTTTATATATTAGTAGGTATGTCACATGTCATAATTCATACAGTCCATCCATAATATTTTTGGCCTTACTCTTCCAACGTATGCCTTCATATTCATATTCAGCATTCTTTTCATCACATACATGTCATCCCTACGTATAACGTGTCAACTTACCTATCTATAAAATATTGTGTTCTGTGGTTCGGAATCACGGAACTACAGAAATCCGAAACCGAACGGATTTCAAACAGGAATAAAGCGAGCGAGCGATTGGAAACGATTCGTGTTCCGTATTTTAGGCGTGAAAATAATTGAAAAAATTGTTAGGCATTTTCGTGTTAAAAATAGCGTTGTTAAGTCGGAGCAGTACTTTTTGTTTGCTTATTGCTGTTTAAACGGTAGCATAATTGAATTCCGGGTTCAAATGTTTGTTTTCAATGTGACCCAGTGTTTGTAAATCCTTTAAAGTTAATTAAACACTAGCTACCTTTTTATCATATATTTGTCCTTGGAAGGTTTGCTGGAAGATAATTCATAATTGAATTAAGCTTGTCTAGTTTGTACATTTATTTATTCTTTATTGTACACATGGAAACAAGTTATGAAAGTTCACCAATTAAAGATGATGTACAAGGGCGAGCTTAACTCATTTATGAGTTTTCTTCCAGCAAACCATATTCATGTGCCGTGTGGTTTCCGGCTTAGAGTGCCGTGTGGTTTCCGGCTTAGAATAGACCACCCCATGTCTTCCCATAAGTGTCTTAAAAGGCGACTAAGGGACATATGGCTGATGGATGGGCAGCAGCATCTATTAGCTCAAGGTTTACATCTTACTGCGATCACCAATCCGTCTGCCAAGGGTGGTGATTATGGCAATATCCCTCTACGATCCTGGCTTGTCAAGGTCTGTTAAGAGGAGGCCCATGTTCAGCAGTGGATGTAAACGGGCTGTTGATGATGATGATGATGATGAAACCATATTCAGAGTGAGATTTGTGATAAACGGGCAAAAACAGTGTACACATCAATGGTAACATTTTTGAGTATATTAAACTAATGCTAATACGTATAATAATATAACTATATGAATACAATACATACATACTTAATAAAAATAAACTAATACATATAATAAAAACTACTAATGAGATAAGAGATAATGTTCTTTATCTAAGAACGTCGATAGATGTATTGGCACGAATAGAGACGAATTAAAACGAAGAGAGTTCCAAAGGCGTACTGCACGTATGGTGAAAGAGCCATCATAGGGGCTGGAAGTGTGTGTAGGCATTCGGAGAAGAAGAGAAGTAGCTGTACGGCAAATTTTATCGCGTGGGATTAAATACTCAAAGCGTTCACGAAGATAGAAAGGTTTTTGTTTCTTTCTCTAAAATGTATTGTTACTTGTTTTTCTGTGTGTACAATAAAGAATAAATGAAAATCAATAAATAAATGTAATTAAAATCCAGGGGCCTAGAAAAAATGCTTCTACAGCGGACCAATCGCTAAAAAAAATCGCTAACGCAAAAACGGTACTTGACATATAATTTTGTCATATGATTATGTGATTCTATTTAAAAAATTACGGACATTCATCATCATCATCATTAGCCCGTTTAACGTCCACTGCTGAACACGGGCCTCTTCCCGAGTGAGGTATTTGTCATAGTCCACGATTGGCAGGCGGGTTGGTGACCGCAGTATTATGTTGAAAAACGCTGATGCCCGTTCCTTGATATACAAATATTGTAGATGATGTTATAACAATCGGGAACAACGGAATAACGTGCTCTCCGAGGCACGGTGGGTAGTCACTCAACCAACCAGACCCGGAAAGAAATCTAAGAATTTACACAAAAATCTCCAGTCCGGCGTGGGGATTGAAATAAAATTTTAGAGGTCAAATGTCTGTACATAAAATAGAAATGCTAAAAACCGAGTCAGGGGGATGTTAGAAGTTAAATAGAACACATCCAGATTTTTTTGTTTTTTTTTTGTTTCTCTGTATGTTTGTACGGGCTCTGAAACTTTTGCACCGATTCCTATAAAATTTGGCATGGTTGTACCGGTCATCATTTTTCATACTTTTAATCACAGAACAATAACGAGTTTCCGTGTGATAGTGAAAAATCCGAAGGATTGACAAACACCACGTGGACCAAGTTGGGGGCATCAACTAATATTTAATATACTAACTAATCTAATGATAAAGTTGACATAGAATCAGTTTATGTGGAACCAGCTTCCCGCGCGAAATTTCACCCGTATAACCGTTACTGAGATTAGGGGTGTTCAAGCAAACAAAAAAACTCCTCAGCTTTATAATATTTGTATAAATTATGTAAAATTCATTAACGAACAATAATTATTTTAAAATGTAATTAAATATTGTCACTAAGCCACCTGTCAATCGTGGTGTGACTGACAATAATAAAAAATAATGATAAAGTTTCAATAGAATACTTTAAGTAACTCCATTTTGAACACAGTTATAGAACCTCAAGTTTTCCCAAAAATTCAGACCCCTATTTAGATAGGCTAAGTATTAGCTATTTAGACTTAGATCGCACCATAAAAATGTTATCTAAAAACCTCTCACTATCACAATCAAATGCATTTATACTTTACCATACCAAGGAGTTAGATAAACAATACGTCGTTTGTTTTTATTACTAACTTCTCTGAATTGTTATCAGTCCCTTTGTTGAATGGGGCCTTCACAAACATATAATCTAAATTTCAAAATAAATCTAGCTCTACTGTAGTTCGATTAACAGATGTCCATAGTGGATATCAAATCCACAACACCAGCTCTCAGAATCATCTACCGTTACCACTGCGCCATTAATGCAGAGTTAATAGGTTTTTCTTCTAGAAATCCAGATATAATTTTTTTACATTTTAAATGGTGAGAAGTTTATTAGATAACTTTAAAATGATGACGGGTAGATCGGATATTTTTTTTGTTTCCTATGTATAAGCATATTGTCTCGTCGATGAAGGTAGGTAAGTAGCACTTCTGGTGAACCTACGGCCGCCGCGAGCGATCTTCGTTCTGATACTTAATTGTATAATAAGTCTTGTCGCGCCCCGCCCGCTCGCTGCCTGCTATTGTTAATGTTTATTGTGTATGTATTATCTTTTTCTTTTTTTCTCTCTCCATGTTTGTGTTTTGTATATCGTTCAACTCAAGACGCGGGAAGTACTTTGATTAAATCAATATTGGAGGCTTGGGAGGGTTCGCAGGATGCTCTGGGAGTCTTTTGTGACCTCTCCAAGGCATTCGATTGTGTAAATCACGAAACGCTCGTGCTAAAGTTGAAATATTATGGTGTTTGTGATAAATCACTTGATCTTGTAATATCCTATTTATCAGATAGGAAACTAATAGTATCTATAGACGGCGTGAATTCTGAAGGGCATTTTGTTAAAATGGGGGTGCCCCAGGGATCAATCTTAGGTCCTTTTCTTTTTCTAGTTTATATAAATGATCTCCCATACCTAATTAATGAATTATCAGACATTGTTCTGTTTGCCGATGACACATCATTGATTTTTAAAGTTAAAAGAGAAAATACTGATCTAATTGAACATAATCGAACACTCGGTTTAATTGCAAACTGGTTTTCCGCAAATAATCTTTTGCTTAATGCAGGAAAAACCAAATGTGTCAAATTCGTTCTACCAAATGTAATCAATTCCATCCCAGTAGTTTCATTGAATGGAGAAACATTAGATTTGGTCACTTCAACCATATTTTTAGGAATTACCTTAGATTCTAAACTACAATGGGGCCCTCATATTGAGAAACTCGCTGGTAGATTAAGTTCAGCTTCGTATGCTGTGTGGAAAATCAGACAGTTGTCCGATTTAGCCACGGCTAGGCTAGTGTATTTCGCGTATTTTCATAGCATTATGTCTTATGGAATTCTGCTGTGGGGGTCAGCCGCCGATGTAAATACTATATTCGTATTACAAAAACGAGCGGTCAGGGCCATGTATGGATTAGGTAGTCGCGACTCCCTACGTAACCTTTTTAAAAATATTAATATACTTACCGTGCCCTCTGAGTATATATACCAAAATATTCTTTTTATTAGAAAAAATATTGATAAATATAGTAAAAAAAGTGACATTCATAATATTAATACTAGAAATAAACATAAACTTGCTGTTCCAGGATTTAGAGTTAGCAAAACGAATAAATCATTTATGGGAAATTGTATTAGGTTCTATAATAAACTCCCTAATTATATTACAGACTTGCCTGATACAAGATTTAAATCACATGTCAAAACTGTTCTCATGTCAAAAGGTTACTATAGTATTCAGAACTATATTGAAGATAAAGACGTTTGGGTTTCGGTACCATCTTTGCACCTACCTCACTGAAGACCATAATAATATAGCCAAGTACAATAGTTGTGACTAGAACTGTGTATTATCCTGTGAACTGTCTGTAATTGACTTCTTTACATACCTTAACTATTAATTAACGCTAGTTCTGTCTCAATATCATTCAATCTTATTGAGCAAAAATAAACAAATAATAACAAGACAACCGTTAGGGCAATAAATGTGTGTGCCTACTAAAATATAAATTAAATAACTGGACCTAAACCCCGCGTAATTGCCCATTTGAGTATGTTTCGCCGGACCGCCTCATGTGGGCCGTGTTGAAACCGGTGGTAGAGTAACCCACTGAGTTTGTTTCGCCGGATCTTCTCAGTTGGGGCGCATTGGATCCGGTGGTAGCATTAAAGCGCGTCCGTCGTTATATGCTCATGGTCCACCCAAATAATGACAATTGTTTTGGCATAATATATACAGAACAAGCATTTTGCCTCCTAGCGACAATATACATTAATTATAATAATTAATTTAATTATAAATAAGTAATTTGAATAGGTTTATAAATAAACAGCAAATGTAATTTAAGATAAATAATAATTAATTTTCAAATAATGTTTGACGATTTACAAGTGCCTGTAATTGGTTTACGTAAATAAAAATGATTTTTATTTTATTTTATTTATTTTATATATGGCGTCCGAGCTTCAAGTGTTGTCATTATTTGTGTTGTCATTATTTATGTTCTCCATTTGATTTTAATTATCATTTTGTATTTGCTTCGAGTGTTCAATAAATGTTTTTCTTTCCTTTCTTTCTAATATACCTACCAAAATCTTAAATTTGATTAATTCAAAAAAAGGGTTAATCGTAAAAAGGAGGACTAAAAACAGTATCACCCAATTTCATATCTCTCTCTTATAAACTTTTATTCCTCTCATATCAACCATAACTATTTGCTTGGTTCCTTATAAAACGTACTAGGGATTTTATACTTTAAATAAAGTTAGAAAATAAAAGATATCGAGAAAATCAAGAAATTCTAGTATAGAAATATACGTAGCATAGACAACTTACGTAGCGTAGCGGTATTTCACTCGCTTTAAATTTCGGAGGTCGTTGGTTCGATCCCCACGCCAGACAGGAATTTTTTGTGTAAATTCTAAGATTTATTTCCGGGTCTGGTTGGTTGTGGGAATACCCTCTGTGCCTCGAAATTGGTCCCGATTGTTATAACATCATCAAAGAAGGAGCAGCAGCGTTTCCTTGTGTGATATTTATTGAACATAATACTGCGGTTACCAATCCGCCTTCCAAGCGTGGTGACTATGGCAAATACTCTTTCCCGGAAGGAGGCCCATGAAATGGCCCATGAATGGCACATGATAAGCAGTGGATGATGATGATGATGATGAAATTGGAATATAGGTACGTATATTTTTGGATAATTAATTGCAAGATTACTAATACGGCACTATTTATTGGCTAATTGTTCCAAAACAATGAAATCTCATTTAATTCTGTAAAAGAATATATAAAGATGATATTTTTGTGAAAGTAGCTTTTAGTCATGGGATCTCAGTCTATTTGTATTACAGACTAATGATAGGTATCTGTATCATCTCAATGAAAGCCATCAGAACTTTTACAAGTTCTCGTTATGCCCTCGAATTACCACCCAATAACAATTGAACAGGCGACCGCACTGTGTTCGAATAGACTGGTGTAAATTATAGGAAGTGGCGTATTTTGATTTATACGAATTTTTATCTTCTACTTATATATGAAACTCAAAAGTTTGTTTGTTTGTTTGTTTGCTTGAAGGTGCTAATGTCAGAAACGACTGGTCTGATTCGAAAAAATAGTTTAGTGTTATATAACCCATTTATCGAGAAAGGCTGACTACATTTATTTAAGCAGTTCCGGGAACGTGAGTTAAGCAGGTGAAATCGCGCGCGGGAAGATAGTTATTATAAAAAATAAAAAAAAGGATATCTATTTATAATTTTATTGTTAAAATATGGGATAAAATATAATGACCACCAAAAATATATACTTGACACCAGAAAAATAAAGTCTAAAATTATAATAACTAGTACTAGCTATTTTAGTCACGACTGCACTTCAAATTGTATTCGAACACCAAATGTAGTTAATGATCACCAAATCTTAGCGAGCAAATTATTGCGCTATTTGTACCTTAATAAAATCAATGAAAAATGACAATCGGTTAGGTTAGGTTAGAGCTGCGGCCATACAACGCACGAGCCGAGCGAGCGAAGCGAGCGGTGCCGCGGCAGCGGCCGGCGAGTGCCAGAACCGAATAGTAAATTAGTAAAACATTTAGGTACTTTTGGTGATCATTAACTACTTTTGGGTTAACAATGATTTATTTGGAGTCATTTTGCTTAAATACGATAGCGAAATGTTAAAACTTTGGTTACAATTTTACATTAAAATGCGGGTTTAATTTTGGTGATCATTTTTACTATATCTGATGGTAAGTTAAACATAAGCCTTAAAATATTTATACATATAACATCATTTCAGCTGTACGAAAATATAGGACAGCTGTAGGACGTCCACTGCTGGACATAGACCTCCCTCATAGATCTCCAGTTATACGATTAGACGCGGCATGCATCCACCCGCGGCTTTAGCCAGATCATCCGAACATCTATTTGGTGGACATCCTAAGCTAATGCAACAGATCCGTGATCTCTACTACCTACTGCCATTTACCTACTTGCCATCCGTCTTTTACGTATCTCCTCATTTCTGATTCAATCTCGTATAGAAACCTCGAGCATAGCCCTCTCCATAGATCATTGAGGGACTCTGAGTCTGTTCATAAGACCTAAAGCATCACGTTTCGGATCCATAGGTCAACCGGCAATGCACACTGGTTAAAGAATTGTGTCTTCAGGCACAGGTATTTTGGACTAAAAGAGGTTGCGAAGTTTCCTGAACGCTGCCCATCTGAGTTTGATGCAGTGTAGTTGCATGTGATATGGCAGTACTTAATAAAGGAAACTAAAAAATCCTTGAAGTTCATTTCTAAGAGAAAACAATATCCCGCTACCTTCTCCGCTGCCTCTTCTGCATCACACTACATAGGAGAACATGACAATTAACGCCTCACAGCCTCATTAGCAACGGTAATGTGATTTTAACTTTACGCCCCGACCAATGATAAGGGGCAATTGGTTCTATTACAAGAGTTTGAGCCACTAATTGTTCTGCAGTTAGAAGCCAGACGATAAGCTAAAGCTGACCGAACACTGGGGTTCTCTAGCGTGTGTCAGATGCGGACGGCTAGGGTAGAGGGTGACGGGGTCGCGCTAAATATGGAACGAGACATTTTAATGCTCATTTTAACCTCAAAAGCGACAGTATATCTATAGAGTGAGCATCGTTAACTCGCTTGGTATTTGTGTCGTCCACACGTTCGGCGAACGCGCATGTCCAATGTGGGGTCAGCCTTAGCTTATAGATAAGTTTTGATAGTATTAAATTGCTACATTCAATCTTCCACTTTAATAGTTTTTGTGACTTACGCGGTATCATATCATACCCAAAATTATGAGAGGTCCTAAAATACAAAACAAAAGTCACTTAAATGGCTGACAATACGTTGATTCTACTCTATCACAGAACATATATATTTTCGTAATATACAAATAATGTTTCAATTCATTTTTATGTATTAACTTACTGCTATCCGCGAATTTGTCCCTGGAAAAATTGGATTTTATAAGTAGTATAATCGAATACTCCACACATTATTAAAATTTGGCTACGTATCATTAAAACATTAGTACCATACCCTTTTTGTAAGTGAATTTACAATAAAATCTTACGTCATCACAGTTTGAAAATTGCCTTATAACACTTCAAGTTGCTAAACTCGACAGTAAAAAAAACGAAAGTGAGCAAAATGACCCATGAACTTGTCAGTTAAAGAAAAACCCTGTGAAATTAGTCGCAATAAACACGAATAATGACCACCTGTTAGTCTCAGAAAGGGACAGATTAATTACACCGCCTGCTCTTTCTTTTAACTCACTAATTTGTCGGAGTTGTTTATTTTTCTAGTGTTGTAATTAATTTAAATGTTTTGTGCTTAAGTGTTGGTTGTTGGTCGCTTTTACCTTTCATCTTCATTATTTAGCGTTAAAATGTTCCATTTAAGAGAAAATGCTTAAATACTTTATTTTAGAAATTATTTTTAAGTACTTAATAGAGCCATAAATATTCGTCTGCTGATTATAGTACTAAAATATGGAAAACGACATTTTTATGTTCATTTTAAACTGAAAAACGACAGCTTAATAACTTATTGAGATCTAGTTTTGTTGATTATCTAACGGATTTGGTTGAAAGTTAGCACGTGGATAGAAGATAAGTTTGATTTAATTTAGGCTGCAAAACATAACGCTCCGATCCACTGGAGCTGAGTAACGCGTGTAAAACCGCGGGGCGCAGATATAATAGTTTTAATATTGCATAAAAGGGCTACGCAATGTTTTAGAATTTAATTAATATGCTGTAATCAAGATAAGTATTTCACGATGGTACCAAACCCTGTCTATGGTATTTCATCTCGCTATTGTTTGTCAAGAGAACTATTTATTATACTAAATTGTAATTATAAGAATCGTTAAATAAACGCGGTAACAATTTACCTTACAACGGAGGCTACAACGAGCTTTCATATCCGCTATAATGGTAACCACGATTACGTTATAAGGCCCTATCTTTATGGGGTAATTGTTAAGAAACGTTAAGGATCTGTTTACGTGTAAATATAAAATGTTGGTAGCCATAGTATCTTTATGGTGAAGAATAAATTTATTAAACAATGTGAATGTGTATTGTGTTCTAACGTACTACGAGTTACCTATACCACATATGTAGTAAGGTCAACTAAAGTGCTCATTTTTATTTTGTCTTTTTATTTTTTATTTTATTTAAAACTGAACGTGCGTTTGTCCTCAGTTTCGCCTGATGGAAAGCGACAACCAAGACGAAGATAGAGCACGCGCATTCATTCAATTTTTTTTTTTTAGATTACTAGCAGTGTTTTGTAGTCTACTAGTATTCTTGTTAACCTCTCGTGCTAAGCTGAAATGCTTGTGTTACGAGTGGGTTCACGTCGGTAGTGTAATGGGTGGGTTCGAACCGGCGACCTGAAGATCACAAGTCCGACGCCCTATCCATTGAGTTACGGCCGCTTTTTTTCATTCTTTCATTCATTCAATTTTTTGTAGTGGGTTCGATCCCCACGCCGAACAAGAAATCTTTGTGTAAATTCAAGATTTCTCTCCGGGTCTGGTTGGTTGAGAGTCTTCCCTCCGTGTCTCGGAAAGCACGTTAAGCCGTTGGTCTCGATTGTTATATCATCATCTATAACAAACGAACCAGGGAACGGGCAGCAGCGTTTCCTTGTGTGGTACAACATAATACTGCGGTCACCAACCCGCATGCCAAGCGTGGTGGCCATGGCAAAAACCCTCCCTCGGGAGGAGGTCCATGTTCAGCACTGGACGTTATACGGGCTGAATATGTATATTAGCATAAGTGAAGACTTAATATACGTATAACCAAAGAGAGAACATCTTTCATTTATACATCGGTGTCCAACATCACAAGATGATTATATTTATCTATACTAATATATAAAGCTGAAGAGTTTGTTTGCTCATGATCACGATTGTATGCGCTAATCTCAGGAACTACTGGTCCGATATGAAAATTATTTCTGTGTTATATTGCCTATTTATTGAGAAAGGCTATAAACTATATTTAATTATATGGTTCCAAAAGAAACAGAAGTGACGTAGTTAAACCCATGCGCGGGAAGCTAATTATATTTTATTTTTTCAGATAATTTATATTTTTACACTACGCTCTTTCGTCCATCAAACACCCTCAATCAAACCTACGACCACTAGGCCACAGAGGTGTCTTACTTCACTTATATATAATAGTAGCGTCCCGCGCGCGGTTTCACCCGCGTAACTCCCGTTCCCGTGGGAACTTCATAATGAAATATCGCCTATATTAATCAGTGATAATGTAGCATTCAAATGGTGAAAGATTTTTTAAAATCGGTCCAGAATTTTTTGAGTCAATTCGTTACAAACATACAAATCTTAGCTCTTTATAATATTAGTATAGACTAGCGACCGCACCGGATTTGCACGGGTGCACTGCTAATCTATATATATATATATACATAAAAACCTTCCTCTTGAATCATTCTATCTATAAAAAAACCACATCAAAATCCGTTGTGTAGTTTTAAAGATCTATGCATACAAAGTCGCTTCCCTGTCTGTCCATGTCGGACAGACATGGAAGCGACTTTGTTTTATACTATATAGTGATTAGCGTGGAAATACGACACACATAATTGACGTGACATTTTACTCCACAGCGCTGTGTTCATATAAAATGAAACTGCTCATGAGATTAATATAATTGCGTACTGGCTTACCGCTGTGTTTATGGTTATTTTTATTAAGCTATTAACTCGTATCTACGTTTATGTTTACGTTTAAATAATAAATTAAATTATACAACTAGGTAAACGTACCTATACAAGGTGTAACGGAAAGGGTATATACATAAAGAGAGCAAGGCTTCTTTAGATGATAACAAACGATATGGCAAGGGTTATTTAATCCTATCTCTACAAGTCCGGAAGTAATGATTTTTAAAATTCATAAACCAAAAACCAGAAACCAAACTTTTCAAATTGAAATAAATACATCACTAGCACTAATTCAGCTGATCGATGTCAACGAACTATTTGCAAGTAAAAATAAACCTCTTACTCCTGGTATTTCTGAATAAAGGGTTCCCAGTTTTTATTTTTTGTTTGCAAAATAATAATATTCCTGGAGTATTTTATTTTGAGTTGAAACCCTTGCCATATCGTTTGTTATAATCCAAAGAAGCCTTGCTCTTTCTATGTATATACCCTTTCTGTTACACCTTGTATATAGGCAAAGGTATCGGCGTCATTGAGCTTTGTTCGTCGAGAACGAATACCAGCCCGGCTAGCATAGGCAGCGCGACTCGAGTCTACTCTACGGTGGCGGTGGGCGACCAATCACATTGCAGAAAGTGTCACGTGACAGTGCGTTTCTGCAACGTGATTGGTCGGCCACCGTAGAGTAGACTCGAGTCGCGTTGCCTATGCTAGCCGGGCTGGAGTCATGTTGGAAAAAAAAACTTTGGAATATAGTACAAAATTAGTAACATAAATATGGGTACCGGCTTGAACTAAATGATACATCCACACATTTTAGTTTATATGCATGTAACGACGATAGGTATTGAAGCTGGCCGGAGCCGGAAGCTGGAGTGCTTCGAGCGTACCCGGCCCCCGCCAACGGCGGATCGAAGGAGTGTCCGAGGGGTTTTAGTGATGTAGGGTCCTCTCTGCGTGGTATGAGATAGCATACCACGCTATGGAGAGGGCGAGTCCCACATATCCCACCGACAGCGCGCGAACACGCTGCAGCGGCGGTGAAAATGCGTAAATGCATTTCGCCCAGGACATCAAAGAAAAAAAAAAGAAAAAAAAAAAGTTATTGAAGCTGGCCCCATTGATGACGCCACGTGCGCGTGCAATTTTAACCAGTACATTAGCAATGAAACTTGAATTTTAAGAAAAATGAATATATTACACAAGCTATTAACAAAAAAAAAATGAACAAAAAGTAAACAACCCGAAAAAAAAAACAACTCAAGCACTACGCAAATTGCGGGGAACTTTACAAACACAGCAGTGTTAGCCGATTTATCAAGGTAGCCTTGATAAATCGGCTATCTCATACTAACACTGAAAAAATGGGACCAGCAGTTTTAGTTTTTTCAAATACTAGCTTCCCGCGCGCGGTTTCACCCGCTTAACTCCCGTTCCTGTGGAAACTTCATAATTAAATATAGCCTATGTCACTAAGAGTGAATGTAACTTTCCGATGGTCAAAGAATTTTTGAAATCGGCACAGTCATTTTAAGTTTATTCATTACAAAAATACATAGAAAAACACACATTTTTCCACTTTATAATTTCTTATTTCTCCGCATTTAAGCAAACAAACTTTTCTGCTTAATATACAAGTATAAAAGTATTGATAATGAAGTATTTTAATAAATAATAATGGGATAAAATATAATGACCACCAAAAATATATACTTGACACCAGAAAAATAAAGTCTAAAATTTTAATAGTACTAGCTATTTTAGTCACGACTGCACTTCAAATTGTATTCGAACACCAAATGTAGTAAATGATCACCAAATGTAGTAAATGATCACCAAATCTTAGCGAGCAAATGATTGCGCTATTCTACCTTAATAAAATCAATGAAAAATGACAATCGGTTAGGTTAGGTTAGAGCTGCGGCCATACAACGCACGAGCCGAGCGAGCGAAGCGAGCGGTGCCGCGGTAGCGGCCGGCGAGTGCCAGAACCGAATAGTAAATTAGTAAAACATTTAGGTACTTTTGGTGATCATTTACTACTTTTGGTGATCATTTACTACTTTTGGTGATCATTTACTACTTTTGGGTTAACAATGATTTATTTGGAGTCATTTTGCTTAAATACGATAGCGAAATGTTAAAACTTTGGTTACCATTTTACATTAAAATGCGGGTTTAATTTTGGTGATCATTTTTACTATATCTGATGGTAAGTTAAACATAAGCCAATAATAATTAAGTCACTCAGTGCAGTGGCAAAATGCTGGCTGCACCTTCAGCTACTACATTGCCTAACAAAAATTTAAAGTTAAAGAATTATTCCGTTCATACTTCTTTGAGATAAATGCTTAATAATTCCTTTAAGGAAATGTTTTCAAACGGTGTACCTTTTAGTTAAATAGTTTCCCGAGGAGTGAGCGCGAGTGTCACTTTATGGTTTAGTGTAAGTCGTGAGATGAAGCGATATTTTGTATTTTCTTTTTATTCTCATAAAGAGACAGTTTAATTTCTATCTGGTATTCAGCTTGAGAGAGAAATACTAAACGATTGTTGAGGCTGACCTTTAAAGTTTAGTAAAGGATTACCTAGGTGTGGGTGTTTCCTATCAAGTGTTAAAGAAGCGCAGCGTCGGACGATCCTGCACGATGACCTTCTGAAGGTCGCTGGAAGCCAGTGGATGCAGGCTGCTAGCAATTGTTCCCGCTGGAAATCGACGAGATAGGCCTATTTTATAGTTATGATGATGATGTATAACAAAGAGAATAAGGATTGTAAGAGAAAGGTACGGTTTTAAATACAATAAATAAAATAATATAAATATATTTTATTTTATTTCAAAATTTAGGAAAACTTACAGCTCTATGAATATTTTCCGTTTATAAAGGATGGCCAATTACAAGTTTTCACAAAATAAATAAATTTTATAAATGTACAAGTTGAAAAAACATAAAATAACTAAATCTTCTATTTTAAATTCAGTAAATATATTACATTAAATACAAACAATATTTAACATAACAAAATTCAAATAATTAAAATAAATTTCCTATTATTAATTAGATGTAACATGCAACATTCAATTGTCAATTAAATTATTATGAAATCAATGAGGTAAAATTGTGGGTAAAATATTATATAAATATATTTTTATCTTGACCCCACTATAAAGATATGGTAATCTTAAACAATATTATAAATGTGTTATGACTATACGCCAAACTACTGAATCGATTTCGATCAAATATTGATATTTTAGAATTAAAACTTTCGTAAGTGGTACACATATTTATATTAACTATCCGGTGGTACTCACGATTTGTCATCATCGGATGTTCGACTTGTTTCGAGATCACCCCGAGGTCCATTTTTAAGGAGCAGTCGACGCCAGTAGTGTCGCCGCGACACGTCGTCCGCCGCCCCCTCACGTCGCCCGCTTCTAAGTTGCACCTTAACTGTTGCCCGGCGCCGCGCCGTCGATAATGACAAATTGTGAGTACAACCGAATAGTTAATATAAATATTGATATGCAATAGACATTAGAAAACGACATAGACTTCCCTTTAACGAAAAAATGGTTTGAAGAGAATGAACATTAGTATGGAAATTTATCATTACTATATCAGCTCATTTACGTCCATTACTGAACATGAATCTCTACTTAGCTGACCTTGGCAAGCTAAGGTTGTTCAAGAATATCGCTATAATCACCACCCTTGGCAGGCGGATTGGAGATCAGTAATATGGTGAGTAACCTTGAACTGACAGATACTGCTGCTTATCCATCCTTGAATGGTATTAGTCGCCTCTTATGACACCCATGGAAAGACATGGGGGGGTCTATTCTAAGCCGGACACCATACTGCCATCCATCATTGTTTAAGATAAAGCTTTAAGTGTTTCATCACTTGAGGTAGGTAATATTGAAACAACAAATATTATAATCCTACTAACATAAACGAGATAGTTGGTAAGTATGGATGGATGGATGGATGTTTGTGACTCTTTCACGCCAAAACTAGTGAACGGAATTGGCTTAAATTTTGCACCAGGATAGGTTATACGCTGTATTATCATATAGGCTACAAAACATCACGCTCCGACCCTCTGGAGCAGAGTAACGCGGGGAAAACGGCGGGGCGCAGCTAGTATATAATATTTCATAATCCTCAATGGCCATCACTGAAAAGACGCTTTCTTTTCTTATAACTTGCGCCAGTCGCATTATAGTCGTGAAGTTTATAATGTCATTACGTTCTTGGAGCCGCGGTCGTTGAGCGCCCGCGATATGCTATTTAGATCTCCGCTGTGTCTTTGTTTGCCGTAATCTTTTGGGTTTTGAACTTTGCAAAATAGTTCGACTATGAATTGTTCGGCATTTTTTTACAGATTACAGTCACTGAATAAGATACTCGCTCTAAATATGAATTGGTAATTATGAAGTTAAAATGATAAAAAACGAAAATATTTTATAACTAAATAGTAATGTACATTGTTTGTAATTTCATAAAGTTCCATAGTTAATAAACAACGTTTTTGACGTTGACAACCTCCGTAGCGTAGCGGTATTTGGCTCGCTTTAAATCTCGGAGGTCGTGGGTTCAATCCCCACGCCGGACAAGAAATCTTTGTGTAAATTCTAAGATTTCTTTCCGGGTCTGGTTGGTTGAGGGACTACCCACCGTGCCTCGGAAAGCACGTTAAGCCCTAAGTCCCGATTATTATAACATCATGTACCTATAATAATTGTATAACAGGGAACGGGCAGCAGCATTACCTTGTGTGATACAACATAATACTGCGGTCACCAAACCGCCTGCCAAGCGTGGTGACTATATCAAAATCCCAGGAGCAAAATCCCATGTTCAGAAGTGGACGTTGTTGGGGCTGATGATGAAACAACGTTTTATATGTATTCAACAAAGCTTAGCACATTCTACATTTAAGGGCTTTACCTAAGATCGGCTATGATAACTATGGCGAAATTGCTTTATGTTTCGGAGAGCGTGGGTTCGATCGATCAGGTTCGATAAGTAATTTGATAATACTTTCCGGGTCTGGTTGGTTAAGGAACTTTTCTCCATGCCTCGGAAAATACCTACGTTAAGGCGTAGGTTCTGATTATTATAACATCATTATACAGTGAAACCCACTGACATACGTATTGAATCTAAGTCTTTCTCATGGTATCTTCCCCAATGAATGGAAAATAGCGTCTGTCTCCCCAATTCACAAGAATGGCCCAAAGAATACAGTAGATAACTACCGCCCTATTTCTCTATTAGGGATGTTTTCAAAACTTCTAGAAAAACTAGTTAACGAGCGTCTAGTAAACTTTCTAGAATCTCATAATTTAATATCGTCTAAGCAATTCGAGTTCCGTAAGGGAAAAAGCACGGAAGATGCAATGACCTTTTTAACAACTACAGTGGCCTCGCACCTCGATGTTGGAAAATGCTGTGTTGGAATTTTTCTGGACCTGGCCAAGGCTTTCGATACCGTTTCCATCCCTATACTACTCCGAAAACTTGAAGGCTTGGGAATCCGCGGAATCGCATTGGAATGGTTCAAAACCTATTTGACAGATCGAATACAGTGTGTTAAAATCGGCCAGTATACTAGTAGCTCGCAAAAAATCAATCATGGCGTACCTCAAGGTAGCATCTTGGGGCCCACGTTATTTCTGCTTTACATAAATGACATACATAATATTGGGCTTGTAAACGCGGACATCTTGTGTTATGCTGACGACACTGCAGTGATCTTTAACGGTCCTACATGGCCCGCTGTATACTCTGTTGCGGACCGTGGTATGGCTATGGTTTCAGAGTGGCTAGAGCAAAACCTCCTAACCTTAAATTCCAAAAAAACACAGTACTTATGTTTCCACAAGACCCTAGCCTCGGCTCCTGATGGAGACGCAAATATTAGGATCCATACCGGTGCATGCCTTGGTGCAAATTGTTTGTGTGATCTGATTACTCGTACAAAGTCTTTAAAGTACCTTGGAGTCCATGTTGATGAAAATCTGTCATTCAAAACACATATTCAGTTTCTTTCGGCCCGAATCAGAAAGGTTATTGGTGTTATGCGGAACCTGAGGTATGTTGCAAGCACTGAAACTATTACATCGGTTAATTATGCACTATGTCAATCGTTGATAGTTTACTGCATAACGTGCTGGGGCAGTGCCATTAAAACCTCAATGATTCGGGTTGAGAGAGCTCAGCGCTCAGTATTAAAAGTCATGCTTCGGAAACCCTTCAGATACCCCACGGCAGATCTCTATAGAGATGCTGGGGTTCTTAGTGTGCGTCGACTCTTTATTCTCAAAACCTGTCTTGCCATGCACAAATCTGTTATCTCCTCCCCTGTGTTCGAGACTTTACTAAATCGCCGAGTTTTCAAAATTCCCTCTCCAGTTGTTAACACTTCCTTTGCACGACGAATAAGTAGCTTTATGAGAATTCATGTGTATAACGTTGCGGTAAAATGTTGCGATATTAAAAACAAAACAATCAATGAAGCTAAGCGCACGGTAATAAATTGGTTATTGACGTTAGATTATGACCAAACTGAGAAAAACCTAGAATTCATAGCCTAATTTAGATATATTATTATGTCATGTCCACTATATTTAAGTATATGTGTATTATATTTACATATTATTATTATTTAACAACCCCTACTAAATTATATTTATTTATCCACTAAAATTAATTTAAGTTAAGTTCAGTAGACCTAGCAATATACATATCTACCTGAACAATCCCGTATCAAAGTTTCCTCGATACAGGCTATGCCTAGTGAGGAAACTGTTGGAAAACTATTTGTCCATCGCTGTCTGTAAAATTAAGTTAACCTATAAGTGTGTTGTAATGACTATAATGTAAACTGTTTTCACTGTTACTTGTTTTTACAGTAAATAAATAAATTATTATATTATTATTATTAATTAAACCTGGTTAATTGGGATCTCAAGGGACCAAGGATTTTATACCATTTAAAGAGGTTCTCATTTAACCAGTTTTCCAATTAGACAGGTTTAAAATTTAGTTGTCTCATTTACAGAGGTCAAAATTTGAGATAGTAGTGACAAACAAAGCATGTGCGAAAGAAATTCAATTTTTTGTAAAAAATCGTGCCTGATAGATTGTCTAACTTATAAACGGAATTGAGTTCTAGGGTCCCAATTATAGAGGTAAATATCGAAAAAATCCAAGAAATCAAATCTCATTTAACCAGGTTCGAAAAGTCCCATTAACAGAGGTAATTCGATGAAAAAGTGCCGGGACCTCATTGTAGTTCTCAATAATAGAGGTTTCTCACTTATCAAGGTCCCACTAAACCAGGTTTCGCTGTATAACGATCGATTTCCAGGGAACGGGCAGTAGCGTTTTCCTGTGTATGTGAACACCATATGGCCGTAGCCCAATGTCCAGGGCGTCGGACTTGTGATCTTGAGGTCGCCGGTTCGAACCCCACCCATTGCACTACCGACGTGAACCCACTCGTAACTCAAGCATTTTAACTTAGCATGAGACGGTAACAAGTATACTAGTAGACTGCAAAACTCTGCTAGTAAACGTAAAAAAAATAAAAACTAACAACTAACTGGACATATCCGATGATGACAAATCGTGAGTACAACCGGTTAGTTTATATAAATATACGTTTATACATAATAATATGACTGCACCGGTGGCTCAGTGGTTACGATAGTTGCTTCTGGGACCTGGTGTTCTGGGTTCGATTCCCACCCGGGACAATTATTTGTGTGAACCACAAATAATTGTTCTGAGTCTGGGTGTACTTTGTGTCCGTGAAATGTATGTTTGTAAAGTCCCCCGCGACACAGGGATTTATTTCCCTAGTGCGGGAGTTGTCTTTTTTAAAAAAAAAAAAAAAAAATATCTGGGGACAATGTCACACAGACCATCCTAGCCCCAAACTAAGCAAAGCTTGTACTATGGGTACCAGGCGACGATATACTTACTTATATAGATAGATAAATACTTAAATACATAGAAAACATCCATGACTCAGAAACAAATATTCGTGCTCATCACACAAATATTTGCACTTACCGGGATTCGTACCCATGACCACCAGCTTCGTAGGCAGGAGCACTACCAACTAGGCTACGGTGACCGACAAATACACTACATATATCATATAAGCGATCTATTAATAGATAAGTACATATATCATATAAGCGAAAGGACCTCACGATTTGTCATCATCGGATATGTTCAGTTAGTTGCCCGGCACCGCGCCGTCGAGTGGATTACTCCTTGCGAATGGACCTTCGGGATGGTCTCGAAACTAGTCGGACATATCCGATGATGACAAATCGTGAGTTAATATAAATATGTGTAGGTCACGAAATTTTTAATTCTCAAATAGATACCTACATAATTCATACATAGGAAACAAAACTATAAACAGAACGAATGCGGTATTTTCGTACATTTATAATATTACCAATTATTTTTAAATATTCTTGCAAAACGCGAAAACGGAAATCAAAGATCCTCTGACCGCATCGTTTTCGTATTGAGATATAATTTATTTTCACATCGCAATAAAAATGATATATTTTCCTGAATTATATGCGAGGGGAATGCGGAATGTAAAAGTAGATGTTTGAATTTGTTGAAAGATACTATATTAAGTGATGAATAGACGATACTCAAGAGTTATTTATTGGGCGGAAGGACATTGAACTTGTGGGGCCGGATTGCTAAGCGTGCCCGGCCCCGCCAACGGAGTATTAGTGGTGTAGGGTCCTCTCCTTGTGGGATGAGTTAGCATACCACACTATGGAGAGGGCGAGTCCCACATATCCCACCGGTAGCGCGCGAATACGCTGCAGCGGCGGTGGGAATGTGTAAATGCATTTCCCGAGAACAACAAAAAAAGGACATTAAAGTTGTTTATATTAGAGACAAATACCTGAAATGATGTTATCGGGTTTTAAGTATCTATGTTAACGGAAATGTATGTAATCCGTCATTGTATACAATTCCTAGGAAATGTATGTAATTCCTAAAATCGCCCGGAAATGTGTGAAATAAATTATATTAGACATATTTCCTAGGAAATCTATACATTTCCTAAATAGCAATCGGAAATATCAATGGGTAGGTTTAGGTTATTTTTTTGTGTACAATTCCTAGATTTCATACATATCCGGTAACATCTACATATTGTACAATATGATTATTATAAATAAATAAAAATAAAAAATTATTTACGTAAACCTATTACAGGCATTTGCAAATAGTCAAAACATATTTAGCTCATTTAATTAATTAATTTAGTTTAGTTATTATAGTTATAATAATAATAAATAGTCTGTATTATATATTGTTTTATAGCTTTAGCGTGAAAGGTATGAAAATAGAATTTTAATTTTTATCTATAATTGAATAGTCTAAAGCTCTATCCTTTGAGTCTGTTATTATTTAGATGGGCCATAAGTATATCGTCGGACGCGATTTTATGCTTCCACCGGATCCAATACGCCCCAACTGAGAAGATCCGGCGAAACAAACTCAGTGGGGTATTCTACTGCCGGTTTCATCGCGGCCTCATTGAGACGATCCGGCGAAACATACTCAAATGGGCATGTCAACATTATTTAGGTCCAGTTACTGTCATTATTTAGTTTATTGGCTTACACAATTTACCAATCGGCTGTCTTTATACAACTTTTATTTTTATTTTGCTAATTTAACAGATCAGATAAGTTATTTTGAGACAGAACATGTGTTATTTTTATGATTATAGACATTACACAGAATACACTATCATGATCTTTCAATTTCAATGCTTCATCATAAAATATTCTGGTCTTATATACTCAGATAGCACAGTTAATATATTTATATCTTTAAATAGGGTTCGCAAAGAATCGCGGCTACCTAGCCCATAAATAGCTCTGACCGCTCTCTTTTGTTGTCTAAAATTACATATACTCGTATTTCATCATCATCATCAGCCCGTATAACGTCCACTGTAACGTCTAACGTCGGCATCCTCCCGAGGGAGGCTATTTGCCATAGTCACCACGCTTGGCAGGCGTGTTGATGACCGCAGTACTATGTTGTACCACACAAGGAAACGCTGCTGCCTGTCCCTTGGTATTCGATTATTATAGATGATGTTTTAACAATCGGGACCAACGGCTTAACGTGCTTTCCGAGGCGTAGTCCCTCAACCAACCAGACCCGGAAATAAATTTTAGAAATTACGCAATTATTTCCTGCCCGGCGTGGGGATCGAACCCACGACCTCCGGAATTGAGAGCGAGCTAAATACCGCTACGCTACGGATGTTGTCTCTCTGTATTTGAACGAACTTAATTGGAAACTAAAATAAAATTGACAATATTATCCATAATTATGTCTTTGGCTCATTTTCTGTTTGTGCAGTGCGGCAATGGAATTCCCTACCGCAACCTATTCGTTCTAACTCATCTATAAATGCTTTTAAAAGAAGAACAAAGGAGTATTTCCTGTCTCTGTAATTTAATTTATAAATATGTAAGTAGTCTATTATAAATATGTAGGTATATGTATTTTATTTAATTATGGTGTGTAAGTATTAGGGAGAATGTTTATTTTATTTTTACTGATTTTTTATTTTATTTACCAATCATGTAATCAATAAATAGTTTGTTGGTTGTACCGGTAATGCCCTATGTTCACAACTCTTTTCTCATACTCGGGGTTTGCTGGAAGAAAAAATCATAATTGAATTAAGCTCGCTTTTATGCTAATTGTATATGTGTGCAATAAAGAATCATAACCATTATGTTTTAAACAAAAGATTTTTTTTTGTCCGGCCCGGAGATCAAATCCACTATCTCCGAGACTTATATCGCTAGGTCATCGAGTATGTTATGTCATTCTTTCTCACATTTTGTTGATTCTTATTTAACTACAACTTCATTAGAAGTAAGTATGTAGCCGCGCGGCTTAAATAAACCCGTGTACACAAATCTGCCCTTAAGCCGTCTCTGTCAAAACCCTCCTAGGAAAAATGTGAGTTAACACATAAATGGTAGTTTGATTCAGCTCTCTACCTAAATCTTAAAGTTAGTTTTACTTGTTTTTCCAAACGTATCGACTGTTTTCGACAGGAACAAGAACTGGTGTGAATTATTGGCGTTGCAAGTTAGCCATTGCTAGTTTAGCCCACAATTAATTTCAAATGAAACATACAGCATGTATGTTGAACGAGCTAAGCTAAAATCACAACCTACTCCGTGGCGTAGCGGAAAAATCTCCAAGATAGTGGGTCGATTATCGCGACGGACAAGGCAACTTTGTATAAAATCCATAACGGGTTCACGGGTCTAGTTAGATGAGGGATTAGAATCTGTGCCTTCGAAAGCACAGTAAACTGTTAGTCACGATTGTTATAACACCATCTATAACAATCGTATACAGTAAGACAGGCAGCAGCGTTTCCCCGTGTTACTACATAACCTCAACTGTAGTCATCAACCCGCTCGCCAAAAACCACCCTAAGGGAGTCCTAATTCCAGCAGTGAACTTTATGTGGGGTGATAATGATGATGATAGAAGCCCAACAGATTGTACCTCTTACTTCATTGACGTCTGCTGAACATGGGTCTCTTCTTAATACCTTGGCAACTACTCCAGTAGTTGAGAGATATTGCCATAATCACCACAGTTAGCCGGCGGATTAGTAATCCATGGTCATGGTAGTAAAATCGATCTTTGTTTAAACTCTTTTAATTGCAGGGTGCCTGTTCGTATTAACTAGATTATCTTGTAATAGCTCAATTTGCAATGTATATGTTACGGCTAATAGCCGAAGTGCGGCTACACCTAGGTTTAGCCGGCTACAACTAGGTGCAGCCGACCACATGCGGTTAATGAGCCGTAACATATACATTAATTATCAATGCAGTCTTCCATTTTTATAAAAAACTATTTTTGTATAATACAAGGCTTCCTGCCTTTTTTGTACGGACATATCGCAGCTATTATTTGATCTGTAATACTAAGAGGCTAAAACTCACTTTCATAAAGTTACACATATGATTTTGTGTCACTATCAAATTAAAGCTGTGCGATATGCAGTTAGCCACGAGGCTTTTACCACTTAACCAAGCATAAAAACCAGCCAAAGTAGTTACACTGCTAGCTACTTTAGGTTAAAACAATAATTTTCAGTCGCACTACCGTCGAACATTCAGTTGCTTTTGTTTTACAGAATCGGAATTTTTCAATTAAGGGAAATCTTTTGAACACCAACTTTAATTGCTGCTTCATTTGAACAATCAAAGAACTATGTGTCACGATACTTAATAGAAATTCATATTGAAGTTGCTTCAATTGAAAAAAGACTTTATGAATAGCACATTAAAACATATATCAGTTTATAGCGATATTCAATAAGCTTATTGCTTTATAAGGTTGCTCTATTGAGTTGGACATCATTACTGATGGAAATTTGGGTAGCGGATTTGGGAAGTAGGTATAATTCAGTATTATGCATGAGCATCTGAAATATATAAATAAAGAACATTCCGTCGAATTCAACCGTCGAACAGTTATTTAAAAAAAGAACATGCTTCTTTCTTTTTACAACGGTTGGAAATGGCTGTTTGGTTTGTTTTCATATTTTCAGTTTATTATGATTTGGTGTAGCGGTTAGATTCGCACACCAGACAAGAAGTCTTTGTATTAAATGTTTAGATCATTCCTCAATCCTCCCGCCAGCTACTGCTCTAAGCCGAGGTCCAAGTTTCACAGAGGCGCTTAGTTGCTTAGTTTTTAGTTCTTAAACCATTTATTGAGGAGTTCTGCTCGCTTTTATTCCCGGTAATGTATCCAAATCATCCTAGAAAACTACATAATGTCCGTCTAAAAAAATGGTTGACTGTATCTAGTTAAAGATGTTGTTTACTATTTCACTACATAACCATAACATTATCCATAAAAAAGGCTCCAATAATATCTTATAAAATTTACACTCAAGTGCAAAATAAAATATAAGCTCAGCATTAATCAACGTGTCCGGAGCAAAGTGCGGACGTACTTATAGTACCTTCGCTAATGCACGCCCCACCTGCACTTCTGCTAATGCTGTTCCCGTTTCACTGGCCACTTATTCTGCACGTAATTGTCCGTAAATATTTTTTTTTCGTGCTATTTTGGTTTTTTAAGTGGTGCTTTAATGTTGAAGTATTTTGCGTGGTCTGGAGGACAGAGAATTTATGTTGAAAAATAGATATTGAGTGGGTGGAATGTGTATTTTACATAAAATGCATTTCGTTATTATCAATATTGGTCCATTTATAACGACTGCGAAGCATGTAGCTGTAACCAGTGTCATCGTTCACTAATTCATTGAAAATCTTTATTTTTTTCTTTAATGTTGAATTTGAAAAGAGATGGCACAATTTTTGCCATCTCTTTTTACGCCCTTAGGAGTTGAATTTTTAAAAGGAACTAATGCCATGTTTTAGACTCCTGGCACTATAAGTTTCTAAGATTGGGACGATTAGTACGGTTCCCGAGGGATCTAACCTTAAGCTAGTCTGCTACTTAAGCTATTTACCTTAAACGTAAAATTTCTGTTAAGGTAAAGTGAAATTTAAATATGAGTGGTCACAAATTGAAATCCGGTAGGTATCGATGTTTGTTCATGGGAATTTCTTGAAGCTAATTGAATTTAGAGACTGAGATGGTGTGGGTTTTTTATGTTTTTGGGCTCTTTTCTTATTTGAAAATCATAAAGTATCTACCGTAAAGATATTTCTTTATTTATTCCACAAACCAGCATACTCGAAAATACACAATACTTGTTGATTTTCTTGGTCTAAAGAAATATTTTTGTACATTTGTATACAATATTTTCCCTCATATGAATTTGGAATGCTCGCTGCTGGTTGAACGCTTGTATTTTTTCCGGGACGCATACGTATATATAACAGACCATGAGTTTGTTCCCGGTAAAGTGGTTTAGGTTTAGTTGTCAGGTTAAAATTATTAGAGAAGTAAATTTTAAATTTGATAAATTTTATACGGAAAATTTACTCCACGAAGGACCGTGTACGAATTCTGTACAAAGCGCAGCCTAGAGTCCAGTAATACCCGATAAATAAAATTCCAAGTACTTCAGGACAAAACATTAATTTGATAAACTGCAAAGGACCCATGCTACGGTGTTGACGGAAAATGTAAACTTGTTTCTTTAAACATGGAATTCGAATTGTTAGGGTTCCGTAACCAAATGGCAAAAAACGGAACCCTTATAGATTCGTCATGTCTGTCTGTCTGTCTGTCTGTCCGTCCGTATGTCACAGCCACTTTTTTCCAAAACTATAAGAACTATAATGTTGAAACTTGGCAAGTAGATGTATGTTGTGAACCGCATTAAGATTTTCACACAAAAATAGAAAAAAAAAAACAAAACAATTTGGGGTTCCCCATTTTTAGAATTGAAATTCAAAAAAAAATTTTTCTTCAATCCCTTACGTGTGGGGTATTTAAAGGTAAAAATGATATTGAGGCTTCTAATGTCATTTTTTTCTTAACTGAATAGTTTGCGCGAGAGTCACTTCCAAAGTGGTAAAATGTGTCCCCCCCCTGTAACTTCTAAAATAAGAGAATGATAAAACTAAAAAAAAATATATGATGTACATAGCCATGCAAACTTCCACCGAAAAGTGGTTTGAACGAGATCAAGTAAGTAGTTTTTTTTAAATACGTCATAAACCGAAACCACAATTTACCTTTCATTCAATCAACTATTATTAACATCGATCACAGTTGCAACTAGCACGGAACCCTTCGTGCGAGAGTCCGATTCGCACTTGGCCGGTTTTTTTTTTAATAACAATGTCATCTTAAACAATGATTGAAATTATTACTAACCCATCTATATCTATACTGATATTATAAAGAAGAAAGATTTGATAGTTTGTGGTTTTCTTGTTTGAATTGAATAGGCTCCGAAACTACTTGACGGATAGATTGAATTGAATGAAAAATTCTTTCTTCGGTGAACATAGGCCATATTAAAGTATGAAGTTCCCACGGGAACGTGAGAAACGCGTGTGAAACGGCGCCCGAAACGTGTTGAATACTTTGATTCAGAAATTTTAAATAGGAGAAAATAATGTCAAATATAAAATATGTATTTAACTACTTTGGTGGTTGATATTGGTCAATGTGTATTAGGGCCTACTTTAGGACACGTGCAATGCGTACCAAATAATACTTAACGCAGTTACCCAGTTACAGTGTTTTACAATATAATGATCTAATTTCGGTTGATTACAATTTACATAATATTACTACTGTTATAGTATGGTTAATTATATTAGTGTTTCTTCCTTAAGGCAATCTTATAAGCACGGTGAAATAATAGCATATTTATTTATAAACGAATGCACGCGTCTTGGCTTTTTTGTAAAATATTATGCAAAATATTAGTCGAAGTAATGCGGATCATTACCGATAGATGGCACTAACGTCCCCCTTAGAGATGTGTTATAAAAGACATTAATAAATTTCGATGAACGGTGGGGTTCCACCGCGGCACCGTAGCCTCATTGGTTAATTAATCTCAATTTTGAAACACTGCACTGTTCTGGGTTCGATTCCCACCCGGGACAATTATTTGTGTAATAATAATAATAATTTATTATATATATCATATCATATACAATGTTAACTTAGTATTAAAAATAAATTAAACACTTGAATTATGGTTAAACGTTAACAATGCAATAACAACACAGGTGTTGCAACCAGAACCCTTGCTAAGTTATGCAATAACTTGTATTAAGGGCCTGGTCCAAGCTCCTGACATCGTTTGGATACATCAAAAGGGAGCGTGTCAGCAGACAGTGCTTGTATTTTATTGTTTGTTCATTTATTTTTATTTTCAAATGTAAGTTTTTTGTGAATTATTTGTGTGAACCACAAATAGTTGTTCTGAGTCTGGGTGTTCTTTGTGTCCGTGAAATGAATGTTTGTAAAGTCCCCCGCGACACAGGGATTTATTTCCCTAGAGCGGGAGTTGTCTTTTAAAAAAAAAAATTAAGACTTTTGCGTTAAGTACTATTCAAAAATATTTAAAAATATTATTTTATATAGTGTCCTCTTCTTCCTTCGAAATCTTTTTATATTATTTATTCCATACCTCCTCCGTCATGTTAAACTCATGGTCAGTGTTAGTATTCGTACCTGTTCACAGATAATATCTTGTTCAAGTGGCGTGTAAACGGCGCTGTGCAAGTGTAACAAGGTGCTATAGATCACACCGCGGGCTGGTTACAGTTTTTATTTACACTGGCAACATTTACAATATGGCAGCACGCAACTACGTGTATATTATTATGGTGAGAAGCTTAACTAATTTGAACGGTCTTATTTAATAGGTAAGTAATTCCAACGTATTATGCTACTATCCTAGTATAATATTATAAACGCGAAGGTTTCTAAGTATGGATAGATGGATGGGCTTTTATGCCCGGTGAAGTAGCAAAATTGTTGGGAGTTGTCTTTAAAAAAAAAAAAAAAAAAGTTTTCGCATTTAAGGGATTTTGTATTATAGTAATTTTATGTTCACTGAAAGTAGAAAATCATAATGCAATCTATAAAATACGTTGGTGAGCAGAAAATTCATTTATATTGTTACACTCAACACTTGTTAACTCAATCAATTGTTACACTCCACAAGGAATAATTCAATACACTCTTTCAATACGACTTTCAACCCGAGTTCGATCAATCATAAAAGCGAATGCTATAAAAGCATTTAGAAAAAAAAACGAATAATATTGGTTTTCGTACCATTTTTGAGCTGGAAAAATATTTTATACTTAGTTAACAGAACAATAGCAAAGTTTATGGTTTACATCTATACTAATATTATAAAGCTGCAGAGTTTGTTTGTTTGAACGCGCTAATCTCAGGAACTTCTGGTCCGATTTCAAAAATTCTTTCAGTGTTGGATAGTCCATTTATCGAAGAAGGTTAAAAGCTATATTTTATTTTAAAAAATATTAGGGATTTGTAAGAAAATGGTGATTTTGTAATCCAAGGTGTGAAATCAAAAACCTATTTATGCGTGCGCTGCAAAAACTATTGACAATGGAACAAAATGATGTACTACGGGTTTGTAGGTCTTATTAAGATCTACAACAAAATTTGGGAAAACACATATCTAACTATCATAGTTTAGTCAGATAACCGCTTTTTTGTTCATTAAAAATATTAAATCGTCTGAAGAAAGAAACTACGTTAAATGTGTATCGTAATATTAATCCTTATCCAAATTAAGCATTATGTTATCAAGGGAATAACAATCGGACATTTCGTTGAGAAATTATAACGAGTATAAAAGGCAAAGAATTGGTACCTTATAATGAGTTATTTGCCATAATAGATAAAGCTGAAGAGTTTGTTAGCTTGAACGCGGTAATCTCAGCAACTACTGGTCCCATTTGAAAAATTATTTTAGTGTTAGATAGCCTATTTATCGAGAAAGGCTATAAGCTATATTTTATTATAAAGTTTCTACGGGAACGGGAGTTACGCGGGTGAAACCGCGCGCGGGAAGATAGTATATGATAAACGCGAAAGTTTGTAAATATTGATGGATGGATGGATGTTTCACGCCAAAACTAGTGAACAGAATTGGCTGAAATTTTGCACCGCGATAGGTTATACGCTGGATTGACATATAGGCTACAAAAACACGCTCCGACCCCCTAGAGCAGAGTAACGCGGGTAACCTTTTTTTTTTTTGACCGGGGGGAAATGCACTGACGCATTCGACCACCGCCGTTATGAATCCGGCAGTGGGATATGTGGGGACTCGCCCTCTCCAGTGCGTGATATGCTGCTCATACCACGAGGAGAGGACCCTACCGCCACTAAAACCCCCCGAGTACTCCTTCTTCCGCCATGAGTGTGTGGACCACCGGGTATCGCTGAGAAGCGCTTGCATTTCCGGTGAACCCCCACGGCGGCCGTCCGCAGTTTGGATGGTGCCGCGGACTCTCCGGGGGTGGTAGCATAACCTAACCTAACCTGCCACCATTCCTTAGATATATAATTAGCGGAGCTCGCTCAAACCAGCCACATGTGTCCATAATAATACCTTTTTTTTTTAATGATTACTAGCAGACTTTTGATGTCTACTAGTATTCTTGTTAACCCCTCGTACTAAGCAAAATGCTTGTGTTACGAGTGGGTTCACGTCGGGAATGCAATGGGTGGGGTTCGAACCGGCGACCTCAAGATCACAAGTCCGACGTCCTAGCCATTGGGCGGGAAGCTAGTTTGATAATAATCTATACTAATATTATAAAGCTGCAGAGTTTGTTTGTTTGTTCTGTATCTCTGCAACTACTGGTCCGATTTCAAAAATTCTTTCAGTGTTAGATAGACCGTTTATCGAGGAAGGATAGGCTATATTTTATTTTTAAAAAAGTTAGGGATCCGTAAGAAAATTGCAATTTTGTAACCCAAGGTGTAAAAGCGAAAACCTATTTATCCTTGCGCTGCAAAAACTATTGACAATAGAACAAAATGATGTACTACGGGTTTGTAGGTCTTATTAAGATCTACAAAAAAATCTGCAAGAGCATATATCTAACTATCATAGTTTAGTCACAATAACCGGTTTTATGTTCATAAAAATCGTCTGAAGAAAGAAACTACGTTAAATGTATATCGTAATATTAACCCTTATCCAAATTAAGCATTATGTTATCAAGGGAATACCAATCGGACATTTCGTTGAGAAATTATAACGAGTATAAAAACGCAAAGAATTGGTACTGGTCCGATTTCAAAAATCATTTCAGTGTTAGATGCCCATTTATCGGGAAAGGCTATAAGCTATATTTTATTATAAAGTTTCTACGGGAACGGAAGTTACGCGGGTGAAACCGCGCGCGGGAACCTAGTATATGATAAAAGCGAAAGTTTGTAATCCTTATCCAAATTAAGCATAATGTTATCAAGGGTATTTATGTAGAAGTAAAATACTTTTTGTTTTATTCCAATCGGATATTTCGTAGAGAAATTATCATGAGTATAAAAACGCAAGGAATTGGACCCAATAATGAGTTATTTGCCGTAATAGATAAAGCTGAAGAGTTTGTTTGTTGGAACGCGCTAATCTCAGCAACTACAGGTCCGATTTGAAAAATTCTGTCAATGTTAGATAGCCCATTTATCGAGGAAGGTTATAAGCTATATTTTATTATAAAGTTTCTACGGGAACGGGAGTTACGCGGGTGAAACCGCGGGCGGAAAGCTAGTAAAAGATAGATAGTTTATATAATAGATACACAGATTATTATAAAAGATGTTTCTACACAAAACAAACCTCGATCAACAATAGCTTTTATTGAAGATCCAATAAATTGAATTTTCAGGCCATCGTTATATCTATTAGTTCTCAGATGTCTTCAAAACAAATAGAGCTTCATAGTACCTAATAAATCACTACAGAAACGGGTCAAGTGTCCGTCGACTGAAACAATATTTATACTAATGCTTAACGTTATCAAAGCAACTGAGACTACTAGAATCGAAAAAAAAAACAATGGTTTGATGTATTAGAAAGAATCAAAGCCATTATCAGATTTTTGGAGGTCGTCAAATAAATTATGTTACTTACTAGCTTCTCGCACGCGGTTTCACCCGCGTAGCTCCCGTGCCCGAGGGAACTTCGTAATAAAATATAGCCTGTAACTAGAGTTGCCCAACTATCGATAGTTTCGCTATCGATAGGTGACCTCGAAAAATAGTAACAATATCGATAGTGCTATCGATAGTATCGATAGTATCGATACTATCGATATCACAAATTAACTAATACTATTGATTGGAAGCAATAGTATCGATACTATCGATACTATTACATTATAATACTATCGATAGTATCGATAGTTTTAAAGTAATACTATCGATACTATCGATAGTTTGTAAAGCTATCGATACTATCGATACTATCGAAGACTATCGATAGTATTGCTCCTAAACACACATTGGTCCTCGATAGTATCGATACTATCACTAATATCGATACTATCGATAGACTATCGATACTATTGATATGACGTCAACTATCGATAGACTATCGATAGACTATCGATAGTCTATCGATAGTCGACTATCGATAGGCAACACTACCTGTAACCTTCCTCGATAAATGGACTATCCAACATTGAAAGATTTTTTGAAATCTGACCAGTAATTCCTGATATTAGCGCGTTCAAACAAACAAACTCTGCAGCTTTATAATATTAGCATAGATTATGAAAAGAAAGGTAAAAGAACCTTTTTGAAATTAAAAAATTATCAAAATTCATTAAAGATCAAATAAATATTTAATGACAACTCCCGTAGCGTAACGGATTTGGCTCGCTTTAAATTTCGGAGGTCGTGGGTTCGATCCCCACGCCGGACAGAAAATCTTTGAGTAAATTCTAAGATTTCTTTCCGGGTCTGGTTGGTTGAGGGACAACCCTCCGCGTCTCGGAAAGCCCGTTAAGCCGTTGGACTCGATTGTTATAACATCATCTATAATAATCGTATATCAAGGAACGGGCAGCAGCGTTTCCTTGTGTGGTACAACATAATACTGCGGTCACAAACCCGCTTGCCAATCGTGGTGACTATGGCGAATACCCTCCCTCGGAAGGAAGGCCCATGATGATGATGATGATAATTGACTTTATCTATATTTAACTTTATATCTTTCTTTTTGTATCAAATTAGAATGTTTTCTTGTCTTCGGCATAGAAAAAATCACCCCATAAGGGGTGGGCCCGATTTTACCCTTCAGGTACTTAACCCTTAAAACTATTCCAATTCTTTATTATGATAGAAAAATTATTTGTCATTCGATAGCTTCTAAATAAATACATTATCCAGGATACAACTTTTTAGTTCCATGGGACTAAAAAGAAAGAAGAACTACGAAAAAATTATACCTCCCGCCACCTACCGCCCTAGGCCGAGCCTAGGACGATAAGCGGCGGGAGGTATTATAGGCACCTATTTTAACTAACGTTATTAGGACGCATTTTTATCGTAACGATTGTTACTCTATTCCAGTAAAAAAATAAGATAAAATGACTATGCCCTAGACATCCATTTCATATACATAACTAGGGACCCGCCCCGGCTCCGCACGGGTACAATGCTGATGTTTTATACATGTAAACCTTCCTCTTGAATCCCTCTATCTATTAAAAAACCGCATCAAAATCTGTTGCGTAGTTTTAAAGATTTAAGCATACATAGGGACATAGGGATATAGGGACAGAGAAAGCGACTTTGTTTTATACTATGTAGTGATACATATCACGCCCTATTATTTTCAAGGCTGTAAAAAAAGTCATAAAGCATAAAGCTGAATGTAATAGACATGCGCAAAATGTGTCAGTAAAAAGAAATGAATGAAGTATATCTTTTGCCTCAATGAAGTAGTCCACTGATTTAGTTCAGTTCTTCATTTAGTTCAGCAAATCACAACGAATCAATGAGATAAAGACATGCGCAAAATGTGTCATAGAAGTATACTTCATTTGAACTAAGTGAACTATATCACTCATTTACTTCACTAGTTCAGCTTATGAACAAGATTCATTTGAATCAGTTTTCGCATGTCCTTCAAACGATCATCGAATTCATTTACTTCACTAGTCCAGTTTAATAACTAGATTCATTTGAATCAATTTTCGCAGGTCTTTCAAACGATCATCGATCGTGCAATGAACTAATAACGAGAATGATTATATTGCTTTGTATTAGTTGTTTATGTTTTTTTTTTATTATAAGTACCTATAGCTTTCATTTAAAAGCATTAAGTTATATTGTGTACGTATTATATTGAATATAAGAATTTAACACTGTGAACTTAATGGACTAAACTGAACTATTGAAGTATATGAATCTGCACTGAACGAAAGAGATACAGAGTGATTCCAACTGAAGTACTTCAATTAAAGGATTCATTCGCGAACTACACATCTCTAGAATATAATATATGTGCAAGAAATAAGAGTCACCGGCCACTTAAAGCGTAAGCAATAGTTATGTAGTGCACTTGGTATTGAACAATGGTTGATGAGAAACTGAATACTTAACGGATTCTCTAGTATTTATTAATTTACTAGCAGTACCGACCGGTTTTACCCGCGTTGGAAGTGTAATGAATTTCAGTGGTATGATTTTTATTTTCTTTTTTTTCGGACGGACCTATGTAGTTAACCTCCGTAGCGTAGCGGTATTTATCTCGGAGGGCGGGGGGGGGGGGGGTTCGATTCCTACGCCAGACAGAAAATCTTTGTGTAAATTCTAAGATTTCTTCCCGGGTCTGGTTGATTGAGGGACTACCCTCCGTGCCTCGGAAACCACGATAAGCCGTTGTACCCGATTGTTATAACATCATCTATAATAATCGTATATCAAAGAACGGGCAGCAGTGTTTCCTTGTGTGGTACAACATAATACTGCGGTCACTAACTCGCCAGCCAAGCGTGGTGACTATGGCAACTACCCTCTTTCGGGAGTAGGCCCATGTTCAGCAGTGGACGTTATACGGGCTGATGATGATATGTAGTTAGCCCCGAGGCTTTTTCTACTCCACCGGACATAAAGGCGAGCAGAGCTCCAGCCTAGATAAATGGTTTAAACACTACAAACTAAGCAACCTGCGCAAGAGGGCGCCCCCTGTGGGACTTGGACCTCGACTCAGGGCGGTCGCTAACGGGGAGATTGAGGGATTATGGGCTTTTAGTTTTTTTTCAAGTTCAGTTGTATGTCTATGCCTGCAGACCTCGTGCCTTTTTTTTGGTCCGGGGAAATGCTTTTACGCATTCCCACCACCACTGCAGCTTATTCGCGCACTGGCGGCGGGTTATGTGGGACTCGCCCTCTCCATAGCGGTGGTATGCTTACTCATACCACGAGGAGAGGACCCTACACCACTAAAAGCCTCCGGACACTGCTTCGATCCGTCGTTGGCGGGGGCCGGGTACGCAGGAAGCAATCCGGCACCCCGACGGCAGCCCTCGTGCCTACAACTATTACTACACCCATGGCTTACTTTTTCCCATCGTGACATTTGGTGTAGATAGTGAAAATCCCATACAGAGCTACGTAGCAGTTATCCCCCACGTGAGTGTACCGCGTAATTAGGTATCCTACCAATATTATAAACGCGAAAGTTTGTAAGTATGGATAGGTGGATGGATGTTTGTTACTCTTTCACGCCAAAACTTATGAACGGAATTGGCTGGAAGGGAAACGCCCAAAAAGCCTGGACAGAAACTACTAATAGTCCTAAATTCTAATTAGAATAACATATGCATAATGAAATAATTCACGGGTTTGTACTCCTCGGAGGAAAATATAACGACCTTTAAAATATTTTACTTGATATCCGTGTGATTCATTCTTATTTTTTGATGGACGTCTGTGTTTAATCTGTCATGGGCAATCGACATTCAGCCAAGCAAGAATAATTAAATAATCCTTCGAACTATTTTATAGAATTATTGTACAGTTATCGTTCATTTAGAATAATTCGACCTATATAAACCGTATACCTAATCAAAGTAATATACAGGGTGTCCAAGAACCTGGCGTCCAACTGGATTCCCACGATGCCCCAAGTTCTAACAGTACTCAGAAAAATATTTTAAAAAATCCACCCCATGTACTTACAGAATTATACTGATTTAAAAAAAAAGGGGAAATGAGCACCCTGTGACATACTTTTGAATGCTGTGACTGCTAATGCTGATAATTTCGATATTTCTTGGAGGTTTTGTAATCTAGGGTATTGCTGTGTCTAAATAGAATGTAAAAATAAAGTACTTATTGTACCATTTTAAAATAAAATATTATTTTAACTAAAGGTGATATGGAAAACTATTGAATTTCGCAACTTTGACCGACTGTAGTGTAAAAAAAATGTACCAAAATAGTATGGCAAGTGACGTCAAATTTTGACGCGTTTATTCCTCTTTTTAAAAAGGTATAATACTTACAAATTAATTTGAAAAAAAAAATTTTTATAATATTTTTACTCAACAACCCAATTTTTACGACGTCTTACAGAATTCTTAGAAAGAAAAATTTACGACGAATTGAATCTAACCTCTAAAGAATTACTATTGTATGCTCATAAAAATAACAACAGGCCTCTCAAAAAACAGGTTAGACCGTAAGGGACGGTATGTGCATGCATCTCACCATAGTGATTCGTTATTACAACAGGAGGGAGCAAGACAGAAACTATCTTTGCGATTTGCTGGTTCTTCTTTATGGTACCCCATTATTCAGGTAAGAGTGAGGGAGAAAAAGGTTAGAGGTGCGAGTGAGATAGATAGTGACGCTATCTGGGATCGTGCTATTTAGGATAACAGTACGGTCAGTACGCGTCACTGCCTCCTGCCGTTACTACGCACCTCTCTCTTATTGTTACCATTGATCACGTACTACGATTTAAAGCTTTGTTTATTGGACTCGATTACTCTTTGTGCTCTGGACTTTGAAACGAACTCTTTACGACGACCTTTGCCTGTGTTTGGACAGTTTGTGTTTTGTGTGTGCTACCATGGCGACCTACACTCCGCAAGAATACGCAAATATGCACTACATTTATGGAGAATGTAGAGGTAATGGACGAGCTGCAGCGAGACTTTACAGAGAAAGGTATCCGAGGGCTACGCGATATTCCGACCATCGAGTTTTCATTAATGTGCACAGATCACTATGTGACGGGCGGTTCCCCAATCAAGTAGCTGGTGAAGGACGACCCGTAAATGACTTCATACGCGATGAAGTTTTAGAGGCGGTGTCGGCAAATCCAAGCATCTCTGTGCGAGGAATAGAAGCTGATACGGGGATACCGAAGAGCACAGCACACAGTATTCTCCAAAAAGAAGAATATCATCCGTACCACGTACAGCGAGTGCAAAGTCTTTTACCTCGAGACTATCCGAGCCGAGTCGCGTTTTGTGAAACAATCCTGCAAAAACATCGAGAAGACGAAAACTTTATCGACAAAATTTTGTGGTCAGATGAATCAACATTTAAGAAGGATGGCTACATGAACCTACACAACTTGCACGAGTGGCATGTGGAAAATCCGCACTTGATGCGAGAAGATAGATCCCAGTACCGGTTCAAAGTGAACATGTGGACCGGTATTCTCTGTGGGAATATTATTGGTCCATTTGAGATGCCCGAGAATTTGACTGGCGAATCATATTTAAATTTTCTTCAAAATGATTTGCCAAACTTACTAGAAGAGACCCCACCAGATATGTGGTTCCAACACGACGGCTGTCCAGCACATTTTCGCGTATCCGTTAGAGAGTTTTTGGACGAGCAATACCCGAACAGGTGGATTGGGCGATCAGGAACAATCCCGTGGCCAGCCCGCTCACCTGACTTAAATCCGCTGGATTTTTTTTTCTGGGGAACTATGAAGGAGCTCGTTTATGCGAAGCCCATTAATGACATCGCTGACCTTCGTGAGAAGATAACACAAGCAGTGCAGGTGATACGTCAAAAAAGTTACTCGCGAAACATAAAGCGGTCCTTTTTAAGGAGAGTGAGAGCTTGTATTGCCGCGGGTGGTCAACATTTTGAACATTTATTGTCATAAAATATCTTTAAACTAACATTCTTTGCTTTTATTCTACTGGGAACCCATCTACCTGTGTGTATTTCCTTCTTGCTCACTCTTGGAACCGAAGTAAATAATAGTAGTAACATAACAGTTTCTAAGATAAGAAAGGGTCCGACAGTTACCGTTAGTAGGTAGGCACTTCGTAAAAATTGGGTTGTTGAGTAAAAATATTATCAAATTTTTTTTTTTCAAATTAATGTGTAAGTATTATACCTTTTTAAAAAGAGGAATAAACGCGTCAAAATTTGACGTCACTTGCCATACTATTTTGGTACATTTTTTTTACACTACAGTCGGTCAAAGTTGCGAAATTCAATAGTTTTCCATATCACCTTTAGTTAAAATAATATTTTATTTTAAAATGGTACAATAAGTACTTTATTTTTACATTCTATTTAGACACAGCAATACCCTAGATTACAAAACCTCCAAGAAATATCGAAATTATCAGCATTAGCAGTCACAGCATTCAAAAGTATGTCACAGGGTGCTCATTTCCCCTTTTTTTTTTAAATCAGTATAATTCTGTAAGTACATGGGGTGGATTTTTTAAAATATTTTTCTGAGTACTGTTAGAACTTGGGGCATCGTGGGAATCCAGTTGGACGCCAGGTTCTTGGACACCCTGTATGCATGTCATTATGAATTAAAATGAAATTATTTACAAATAAGAAAAGGTGTCGAAGGCTGAATGCATCACATGTCCTTTTCCATACTGACAGTTTGATATTGACATTACATACTGCATTTCATTAGGGTTCCGTAGCCAAATGGCAAAAAACGGAACCCTTATAGATTCGTCATGTCTGTCTGTCTGTCTGTCCGTCCGTATGTCACAGCCACTTTTTTCCGAAACTATAAGAACTATAATGTTGAAACTTGGTAAGTAGATGTATTTTGTGAACCGCATTAAGATTTTCACACAAAAATAGAAAAAAAAAAACAATAAATTTTGGGGTTCCCCATATATAGAAATGAAACTCAAAAATTTTTTTTTCATCGAACCCGTTCTTGTGATACATCTATGAATAGGTCTTCAAAAATGATGGCGAGGTTTCTAATGTATTTTTTTTCTAAACTGAATAGTTTGCGCGAGAGACACTTCCAAAGTGGTAAAATGTGTGTCCCCACCCCTGTAACTTCTAAAATAAGAGAATGATAAAACTAAAAAGAATATATAATGTACATAACCATGCAAACTTCCACCGAAAATTGGTTTGAACGAGAGCAAGTAAGTAGTTTTTTTTTAATACGTCATAAACTGTAAACCGCAATTAACCTTTCATTCAATCAACTATTATTAACATCGATCAAAGTTACAACGAACTACAAGAACTTTTATACTATGTTACTTGTTGATATCAAAAATAGGTAGACACTTACAACTAGTACGGAACCCTTCGTGCGAGAGTCCGACTCGCACTTGGCCGGTTTTTTTGAATTGATCGATTCACATTTTGCGTTTGCGACTTGAGTATTACTTAATTTGGCAATTTGGCCATTTTTAAGGATTTTGATTTTACTTCTGCAAACGTTACTCCTTTTTGAACACGACTTAGATTGAACCCGCCTGAACGACTGATTTATAAACCTCGACTACCTAAATTTTTGAAAATATGTTTTGAACAAGTTTTGCTCAAAACATATTTTCAAAAACCTCGGTTTTTGGTAATTATTGAAAATGATATTGGGTTCCCTTCGACTAATAGGGCAATTTGGCGTATATTTCATTGATGTCCATTTTAGGCATTTTTTGTGTGGCGTCTGGGCCTTCCCTTTTCACCGGGATAGGTTAAACGCTGGATAAACATATAGGTTACAAAACATCACGCTCCGACCCACTGGAGCAATCATGTCAAAACGTCAATAAATCGTCATAAAGAAGTTAGTTTTGTAATACAACATACAAATGCAATTTTTTACCTAATTGTGGGCCGTATTGAATTGTAAAAATGTTTAAAACTAATTAACTCTTAACTTAACCTTTTGCCCATTTTAACGTAACGCATTACCCGTTCAAAGTTTAAAAAGCGGTCTTTAATCGCAGAATTAGCACATAACCTAATTCTGTTTCCATCAAAGAATTTAAAGCACTTATTGGGATTCCAATAACGCCTTTATTTTGCAAGACATGGCACTTTCCTTAGCTTGCCTTAGAAAAATGGGTAACTCAAAGTTATTTTCTTAAGTATCACAAAGATTTTTGACTTGTATATTTCAGCATTGTGTATTGATTAGACAAACAAACGAATTACTTTTATAAATGAACTAGCTTCCAGCGTGCGGCTACACCCGCGAAACTAACATTCCCGTGAGAACTTCATAGTTAAGTATAATCTTTGTAATATTGTTTGTTTCCTTGTTTAATTCCTTCAGTAAATCGGCTATCTAACACTGAAATATCATAAAAATCGAACTAGTCGTTCAAACAAACAAACTGTTTAGCTTTAGGTATATATTCCTAGCTTTAGCTCGCATTTAATTTTTTTTTAATAAACTTATCCTGTGTTAGGGCCTTATTATACTAGCGGATTGCGAACGTCCTCAAAGCGGAGCGGGCGCGCAACGAAAACGCCGCGAATGCGCAGCGAATTCATTGCGGACGCGCAACGGGACTGACGGGTTACGGAGTGTATTGTACGTATATAATTTACTACGAACACGCGACGAAAATGTAACGTATTTGCTACGCGTCCGCGACGTCCTCGCTGCGCAGCCGCGGCGGGTTCGCTGCGTGTTCGCTGTGCGTCCGCTCCGCCCCGCAGCCGTTCCTCAACCGCTAGTATGATAAGGCCCTTACTCTTATACCTTCAAGAATATGTGTACAAAGTTTCATGATGATGATAAATAAACTTGCATTTACATTTATAATATTACTATAGAAACACACCTACCACTATGTATTAATAGTCCAGGAACATTAGTCAAATTAAGGCATGAATCTCGGAATGGGAGATACTCGGCTATAAACTTGTTTAACCTTTATTTTGGTCCCCTAAAACTTGTCTCAAAACCTACCTATCGTATCTATCCTCGTCTTATCTGAAGACGCGGACACCCTACGATAGGTAGGTTTTGTGTCAAGTTTTGCTCAAAACCTACCTATCGAGGCTTTTGCTATTTCACCGGGTATAAAGGCGAGCAGAGCTCCAGCCTAGATAAATGGTTTAAACACTACAAACTAAGCAACCTGCGCAAGAAGGCGTCCCCTGTGGGATTTGGACTTCGGCTCAGGGCGGTCACTGGCAATGAAATTCCCATTCCAAGTGCGGGAGATGCCATAAAAAAAGTATTTCTAACTTTTTGACATTTAAACACGATTGTTACCAGGAACATGGCAAAATATTTTCTTCGTCAAATTGAGACATCATTCAACAATCAATTTTTTATGTGTCTATATCGTGACTCCAAAATTTTGTTAAGGTATATGGTAGGTATTAAGAAGTTCGCTCCCTGTAACTTTTAAACCGTTAAAATAGACAAACTCTCTCGCACTTTGGTGGGATTCGAAAAGGCTTTCAACAAAATAGACCGAGTGAATTTTATAAAAGTAATTATTTCCGTGAGAGCCTCCCTAATGGCTTTCGAGCCAAAAGGCAACATTAGAGCCAAGAAAGAATGAATATATGATAATAAACGCTAGAAATTAAGGAGAAAAGCCAAAATAAAAAAACTTGGAATTAGTAAAATTACTTTGCAATACTTGACAACCACCTATTGTATTTGGCTCGCTTTAAATCTTGGAGGTCGTGGGTTCGATCCCCACTCCGGACAGGAAATCTTTGTGTAAATTCTAAGATTTGTTTCCGGGTCTGATTGCTTGAGGGGCTACCCTCCGTGCCTCGGAAAGCACGTTAAGCTGTTGGTCCCGATTATTATAACATCATCTATAATAATCGTATATAAAGGAACGGGAAGCAGCGTTTCCTTGTGTGGCACAACATAATACTGCGATCACTAACCCGTCTGCCAAGCGTGGTGACTATGGCAATACCCTCCCTTGGGAGAAGGTCCATGTTCAGGAGTGGACGTTATACGGGCTGATGATAATGATGATGACTTTATAATAGGATTATTAATTACTAGTTTCTGTCGCAGTTTTAACCGCGTATATCCCGTTCCCGTGGGAACTTCTAAATGAAATATAGCTTATGTTACTCCTGGTTAAAATAGCTTTATAATGGTGAGAGATTTTTTTAAATCGGTCCAGTATTACTGGAGCCCATTCGATGCAAACGAACAATATTTCCTCTTTATAATATCAGCTAAGATTTTTGAAACTGGCAGTAGTTTAATACATATAATGTTTTAACTAAAAGTCTTACTAATATTAAATACAAGCTGTCCCACGCGGTTTTACTTGCTTAGATCTAGTTCCCGTGGGAATCTCGTCTTAAAAAGCAGTCTATGATACTCACAAATAATGTGACTTTCTATCAATCGTTGACAGCTCTTTTTTAGGGTTCCGTAGCCAAATGGCAAAAATCGGAACCCTTATATATTCGTCATGTCTGTCTGTCCGTCTGTCTGTCTGTGTGTCTGTCTGTCTGTCTGTCTGTCTGTCCGTCCGTTGTCACAGCCACTTTTTTCCAAAACTATAAGAACTATAATGTTGAAAATTGGCAAGTAGATGTATGTTGTGAACCGCATTAAGATTTTCACACAAAAATAGAAAAAAAACAACAAATTTTGGGGTTCCCTATACTAAGAACTGAAACGGAAAAAAAAATTTCTCATCAAACCCATACGTGTGGGATATCTATGGATAGGTCTTCAAAAATGATAATCAGGTTTCTAATGTCATTTTTTTCTTAACTGAATAGTTTGCGCGAGAGTCACTTCCAAAGTGGTAAAATATGTGTCCCCCCCTGTAACTTCTAAAATAAGAGAATGATAAAACTAAAAAACCATATAGTCATAAACCGAAACCACAATTTACCTTTCATTCAATCAACTATTATTAACATCGATCACAGTTGCAACTAGCACGGAACCCTTCGTGCGAGAGTCCGACTCGCACTTGGCCGGTTTTTTTGTTTTTTATTAGCCGTTTATGTCCCACTGCTGGGCAAAGGCCTCCCCATATCTTTCCAAGTGCTCTTATTTAGTTCCACTTCGGACCAGCCATCAAGGCACGCGTCTAGATCGTTCTGCCACCTCTTTTTGGGCCGGCCTCGGCGGCGTCGTCCATTCTCAGGCACCCATCGAGTGCATATTTTTGCCTAGCGACTATTGTGCATGCGGATAGCGTGACCCGCCCAATCCCATTGACAGTTATTTCAAATAAATGACAGTAATTTCAATTCATAACAAAAATAATATTGAAGTAAAATTTTCTAATAACTCGAGCAATTTTTTCTTTTCTTTCTTTTAACTTTCTGCTGAACATAACAATCACAAAAAAGAAATTAGCGAAATCGGTTCAGCTGTTCTCGAGATTTGCGCTTAGCAACACATTCAGCGATTCGTTTTTATATTATAGATTAATGCATAACATATTATGTATTTCTTCTTTTTTACGGTGAATTCCATAGTCTAACTGATCATTTATCGTTATATCTATTATTTTAGTGACGCGAGAAACTTTTGCATTCCAGAACATACCACGTAGATTCCAAACACACTATAGAAGGGTTTACTCACAGGGTCCGACTAAAAATGTCTCTTACGTGTTAAATATTATTTTACGTGCTAAATATGATGAAATATATACTTGTTTATTATAATTATAAATATTTACCGACTGTTTTATTGTTTTCGCTGACATCTGTGAATATTTATATAGGTGTACCTGATTGGGTACAGTGGCCACTTAGGTATAAAAAATATGTTATGTCTTGATTTCAGATAAGTTCAACTAAACCATGAATCGACAAAATTTCAACTTCCCTAATCAATATTGTGGTCTGGAACAAGCTCTTCAAGCTATTTTAGAGAACAGTGATGATGATGCCGAATATGATTTGGCGATTATACCACCCGATCCTTCCATCGTCACTGACGAACAAGAGGGTATTGATGAGGACATGGCAGCTCACACATTACCCAGAGATGTACCGGGAAATATCGAGCTTTTGTTCACGAAGAAGGCTCTGTATCTAGTTCTGGTGATAGCAGTGATGAGGAGCCACTAGCTGTAAAACGACGACGTCGACAACAGCAGCAAAAATCACCAATTTGGCGCAAATGTTCAGCCTCTTATTCTTTCACTTCTCAAGAGACTACGGATGTAGTGATACTGTTACAGTTTCGATTTTTACTGTGGAAAATCTCTTGATGCAACCACCGAGCCTTTGGGTTTAAGGGTTGTGAAGTCTTTACTTCAAAAATTAGACACTAATCCATCAAACCATAAAGTGTTTTTTGATAACTTTTTTACAAATTGCAACCTATTGGTCGATTTACGGAATGCAGGATATTGTGCGACTGGAACTGTACGTGAAAATCGTACCAAAAAATGTCCTTTGACTAGTTCAAAAGACATGAAAAAACAAGACAAAACAAGCTTTGATCATAGATTTGACAAAGCCAATGAACGGTCATTAGTTAGATGGAAGGATAATAGCGTTTGCACTATGGCCACTAACTATGATAATATAGAACCAATGGGAACTGTAAAGCGATGGTGTCCATTGAAAAAGAAAAAGTAGATGTGAATATTCCCTTACTATTTCAAAATTATAATAAAGGCATGGGTGGAGTTGATGAATTAGATCAATCGATAAGTCTATACCGAATCGCAATTCATGGCAAAAAGTGGTGGTGGGTCATATTTACGTACAAGGTGGATATGGCTGTGGCAAATGCATGGCGTTTGCATGTACTGAGCAACGAACAGCCTATGGATCAACTCTTGTTCCGTCGTAATATTGCCCGATACTATTTGAGGTAAGAAGTACATAAAAGAGCTCGGCCTTCTTCTTCTATGGTCGAGGGCTTACCTCAAGATGGCTCAGGATACTTCCCAAAAAAATTGAATAGAATAAGAATAAGAATTGTTTATTTGTCAAACATGTGTGTATGATAACATGGTTAGTGCATATTACATAATTATGTTACAGAGTTTGTTTGTATCAACATGTTTTACCAGAACTGGTGTACAAAAAAATAGGTGGTTAAAAAAAAAAAAAAAATTGAAATAAGTCATTACCATTATAAAATTCAATGTTCTAGTTTATATAATACAATTGCAGATAATACGATCAGTCAAATTTATACATATCAAAAAATAAAATATCAATTAAACTGTTACTTATAAGTTTTTGTCTTGTAGGAAATCATTAACATTATAGTAACATTTTGCAGTGAGAACATTTTTTAGCGCTTTCTTAAATAATTCAGTATTTAACGATTTAACATTATTTGGAATCTTATTGTAAATTAAAGGGGCTTTACATATCAAGCTTTTGTGTAGCAGTGCTGTTTTTGCAGGATGAACACGAAGTCTATTATTATCACGACGATTACTTCTGCCATTATCTGATAATCGTGGAAATAGATGTGGGTTTTTCCTGACAAAAAGGGCTGTTTCCATTATGTATAGTGATGGGAGTGTAAGAATTTTATATTTAATAAACATAGGTCTACAACTATCTGTACTTTGGATACCAAACATTGCACGTATGCATCGCTTTTGCATTTTGAATATAATTTCTTTGTTTGTAGAGTTTGCCCAAAATATTATGCCATATCTAAGAACAGACTCCACAAGCCCATAATATGCTGTTAAGAGTGCATCTATGTTTATAATTTGGGAAAGTTTGTAAAGTGCGTATGCAGTGCTGCTTACTTTCTTACATATTGAATCTATGTGGTCTTTCCAGTCTAATCTACTGTCTATGACTAATCCAAGAAAACGAGCAGAGGTGACTTCCTTAATTTTAATGTTATCATAAACTAAATCTACATTCAGTGGGTTATTTTTACGTTGATCAAAGTGCATTATATTTGTTTTGAGTAAATTAATTTTTAAATTATTATTATCAAGCCATGAAATTAAAGATGTCAAAGAATTATTAATGTCAATTTTGTATTGGTCAATGTCACTACATGCTATTGTAAGTGTGCTGTCATCTGCAAATAAAGTTACGGGTTGATTGGTTGCACCTGGCATGTCATTGATATATATTAAAAACAAGAGTGGACCCAGCACACTACCTTGGGGAACACCATATGACACATGAGCCATACTAGAGGAGTAGATCTCTTGAGTTTTGGTTACGGGATTAACACTTGCTATTTGTGTAGTCTGTTTTCTATTATTGAGATATGATTTTATTAAGTCCAGAACATTACCTCTTATACCGTAGGCCTCAAGTTTTTTTATTAAAATATTATGATCTACATAGTCAAATGCTTGCGTCATGTCACAATAGATTGCACAAACGGGCGTTTTTTTGTCAACGTGGGATATAACATTTTCAATGAATTCATAAATGGCCATATTTATTGTATTATTTTTACGAAAGCCCTTTTGCTCTTTGCATAAAATTTTATTCTTTTCAAGATATGAATATAATTCACCGTTAATATATCTCTCAAGAATTTTTGAAAATATTGGCAGCAATGCAATGGGTCTATAGTTTGCCATTAATAGTCTATTTTCCTTTTTGAATAAAGGTTTAATAATAGCTAGTTTTAGACTATCTGGGAATATTCCCGATGAGATGCATAAATTAATAATGTAGCTTAAGTGGTGACAAATATATTCATTAACTGATTTAACTATTTTAGTGTTAATGCAATCATATCCTTCACTATTGGTATTTTTCAAATTCCTTACAATTTCATGTATCTGACAGAAATTGCTTGGTGCCATAAACATGGATTTAGAAGGTTGATTGATAGAGGAAGTAACATTTTTCCCAGCTTCGGGTATAGGACATACTTTGTTGATAAAATATTCATTGAAGGCGTTAGCTATTCCCGTAGGATTACTTATGCAGAGTCCATCAATAGTTTCGATGTTGTCAATAGCTTCGTGAGGCAAATTCAACATGGCTGAGTTGATTAGTTGCCATGCTGTTTTACTTTTATTTTTTGAATTATTTATTTTATAATTGTTTTGCGCACGTTTTGTCAGCAATATAATGTTTTTTAATTTTTTACAATATTTTTTATATTTTAATTTATTATCTAATTTAGTGTTTAGTCTGTAATTCCAAAGTAAATTTCTTTTATTACGGCTGCAAATTTTAATACCCTTTGATATCCATTTCGGTTTACGATATAATTTAATGACACATAGAATTATTGGAAAACATAAATCATAAAAGAGCTTGAAATCATTAATAAAATTTTCGTAAGCTGTATTAGGGTCATCAGTGGTATAAATATTAGAGAATGATAGGCTTTTTATACACATTTTAAATTTTTTAATATTTTCTAAGCTGAAATCTCTCTTATAAGTGCGCCAAAACTTCAATGTGAATATTTTCTTAACAGGTATCTGAATCAGTTGAGCAGTATGGTCAGAAAGATCTAGATCTAAGATTTCAGTTTTACATTTTTTTTTAAAGTCATGAGCAAAATTGTCAATACATGACTGACTAGATAGTCTTGTTGGTTCTCGAAGTGCTAGTTTTAGATTGTGATTTAATAATATACATTCAAAGTCCAAAGTTATATTATTATTTTTTAAGATGTCAATATTAAAATCTCCAGCAATTAAAACATTCTTATAGTTAACCTTAGAGAAGTGGGTCAAAACTTTTTCAAACTTATTAAGAAAAGTATATAGATTATTTGGTTTGGGTACCCTGTATACACACAATAAAATAATTTTGTAATCAATAAGTTCAATAGCACAACATTCCATAATACAGTCAACGCAAAACTTTCTTATTGCGGTAATTTCTCTGAATTTGTGTTCTCTCTTCACTAGAATACACGCACCTCCTCTCTTGCTGTTGTTTCGACTGTAAGACGCAGCTAATGTATAGTTAGGCAGGTTCATATTTAACTCGTGCCCCGCCATCATAAAGTGTTCCGTTATGCATATAGCATCTACGTTCTTGTTGTTATCTCTAAGTTCTTCCAGGCTAATACATAAAGAATCTGATTTGTTTAGAAGCCCAGCTATGTTTTGTTGATGTTTTTCAGAGAAAAAATCGAGTATCTGCATGCTGGTCATTCGCGGTCATAGCTTTGTCAGAAGGGTATAGATTAACGTCATTTTCTTCAATCGTATTTAACGTCTGGTTAATGTTTGTGTCATGATCAATACAAGTTATATAATCTTGAATTTCCTTAAAAATGTTTCGCATACCGTTGTTATTGATAGATCCTGTGTCCTTACGAAACATGGTATGGTCACAAATCAGCTTAGCGTTTGAGTCCAGAATGTAAGCATATTCATGTGTTAGTACGTCCAAGTATAACAAATTATTAAAATTCTCAACACGCCAGTTATACATGTTTTTGTATTCTCCTAAATTGTATGTTGGTAGGCATAATATAATATTTGTATGAGTTACTTTTTTCAGCATTTCACGTAAATCAAATATCATACTGAAGCAGTCTTTGGTGGTTTTAAAATCTTCTTCGCCGATCAGTATAACGCAGTAGTCATTTAAAGTAAACGTGTTCAATTTACTTTCTAATCCTTTAAGCAATTCTTTTGTTGTGCCATGCGGAGAAGAATAGTGACATATTCTGTTGTTATTAATACCTAAGTGGTCCTCTGCAATTCCTAGTATATTATTTTTTCTATTTGTACTTATTATACAGATTTTCCTATGTGAACAATTTCCAGTTGCGTGATTTGAGCATGGTTTCTGAGTTTGAAGTTTTGAAGCTTTTGTTATCGGTTGTTTCAGAGCCTCTAAGTTAGTTTTTTTGGTATTTGTATTCGATAAATTCAATTTTGTAGGTTTGGTTTTGGCGACTTTTTTATCGGGGGTTTTTTTCATAGGACTTTCAGAAATTTTTTGCAATAAGTTATTCTTTTTTAAGAGGTTTTCATTAAGTTTTCTTAGATTAGAATTTTCTAAGGATAAATTGTCTATTTCTTTATTTGCGGATTGAAGATCGGATTCAAGATTGGATATGAGTTGCTCCAGTCGTTTTAATTGCTCTCTACTAATATCTTCGTCATCTGATATTTCCGGAACACTATTTGAAGTCGAGTTAAGTATTGCCGACGGAATTTCATTATCAGTTTGGTTTGCAGAATCAGACATTGTACGAATGCGTCGTATAGTAATATTCTCGAAGAAATTCATAATTTATTATTTTCGTTTAGTTTCTAAGTTTGTTAAATTTTCCCAAAAAATGGGGAAATATTTTTTTAGTAGGAAACACTTGATAGTTCGCATAACATGAAATATCACTTAAACGAAGCACGGTGGCGTTCAAGTGCATTTGAACGCAGCACAAAGCGGCCGGCCGATGACTCAACACCAGTCGCTAGCTTACTGCGGGTTGTCGTAGGTCATGGTCTATAACGGAGGATAGTAGTGTGGAGGGTTCCGACCTAGAACGGGCCGGATCTCCCCATACTAAAACAAAGAGAGGCCGACCGCTCGGCAGTAAGAACAAGGAGGTCGTTGTTCTTACCCAAGAGCAGGTTAGGTCGAATGAAATGAAGGCACTCCGCGATAAGTTGCAGGAGGTGCAGAGCGGGCGCTCTTCTGCGGGAGGCGCCGACGCGGAGCTGGGTGCTGACGGGAGCCGGGAGCTTGCGGCCCACCTCGCCGAGACGGTGAGAAAGGTCGCCAGGGTCTCCGGCAACCTCAAAGGGACGATGCAGAAGCAGCTCTATGAGGCTGCGGATGCTCTCCAACAGTTGGTAGCTTCTACCCTTAGGTTGAACGCTACTGACGAGATGCAGCGTCTCCGGGAGGAGAACGCCTCGCTGAGGGGTCAGCTGGCGGCTCTCCAGAAGACGCTGGATAAGATGGCGGAGTCGGTGGCCCGCATGGAGAAGGGCGCGGCGGGTGCTGCGGCTGTCTCCGGGTCGCCGGCGTCATCAAAGAAGGGCTCAAGTAAGAGCGTCCGCGGCGGAGATCAGCCGGACTCATTCGAACCTTATATGGAGAGAATGATGAATCGGTTGATGTCCGCCGTGGACAAACGTTTCGTGGAGTGGGAGAGGCAGAGGGACAGAGATGTCCCTTTCTCGCGCCCGCCCCTAGCCCACGAGACCAGGAAGAAGGAGTCGGTGGCTTTGTCCATTAGGTTAGCCAACCCGCCGGTGATATCGGCGCCGGGAGTGGCAGCTGCGCAGGCGGCGGTTGCGGTTGCGAAACCGTCCGCCGTCACATCTTACGCGGCCGCTGCGGCGGGCCCGCCGCCGGAGGGTAAGGGAAAGGGCAAAGGGAAGGGCAAGGGCAAGGCCTCGGCTTCGGCCTCGGCCTCGGCCTCTGTCCCGACCGTACAGCCCGTCCCTTCCACTTCGGCTGCGGTACCCGCGCCTGTAGCGGTATCCGCGCCTGCAGCGGTGCCCGCGCCTGTAGCGGGTGGGCCTAGGGTCGACGCGGACGGTTTCGTTCGCAAGGAGACCGCTGCGGAGAAGAAGGCCCGCAGGAAGACGGCAGCCGCGGCGGAAGCCGCCCGCAGGGCGGAGGCCGCCAAAAAGGTTGGTGCTACCAATAAGCGTAGTCGCAAGAACCGTCACGGACGGCTCCGCGCCCCTCGCTCGTCGGTAGTCGTGGTGACACTCTCTCCGGAGGCGGAGAAAAGTGGCACCACATATAGCGATGTCATTCGCAAGGCCCATCAGGTCGATGCGGAGGCCCTGGGCATCACTCAGGGCGTTCGTTTCCGGGTGGGGTTAGCTGGGGGTAGGATTTTGGAGGTCCCCGGCGCTAATAGTGGCGCTAAGGCCGAGTCTCTTAAGGAAGCTCTGGTCAAACTTATTGACCCGTCAGTCGCTACCATCACTCGTCCCGAGAAGACGATCGGGGTTAGGGTCAGCAGTATTGACGACTGCATTTTGCCTGAGGAGCTAGCTGCTGCTCTGGCGAGGGTCGGGGAGTGTCCGGTCTCCGCCATTAGGGCGGGAGATATACGGCGGGACCATCGCGGTTCCGGTACTGCGATATGTGCAGTCCCGATCGCGGCGGCGAGGCGTCTACAGAAAGTAGAACGCGTTAGGGTAGGATTGGTCTCGGTACGAGTAGATATACTCGACCCGAGGCCACTTAGATGTTTCAGATGTCTGGTGCCGGGTCACGTGGGCTGTCGCTGCGACGACACCGACCGCAGCGGTCTGTGCTTCCGCTGCTCGGAGCCGGGCCACAAGGCGGCGTCCTGCGCCGTCTCCAAGCCGAGGTGCGACGTCTGCGCTTCGGCAGGTAGGGAAGCCGATCATAGTATCGGTTCCAAATTGTGTAAGGCGCCGACCGTGCGCAAGGCACTTAGGCCCTCAGTTCCGACTACGGAACAGGGCACCGCTAGGCAGGTGATCGAGGAGGAGATGGATACGACCATCAATGGATAGGCCCATGTTCAGACTTCTCCAAGCCAACCTCAATCACTGCGCCAGGGCTCAGGACCTTCTCCTGCAGACCATGGCGCAGCGATTGAGTAACGTTGCGGTAGTCGCTGAGCCGTACATGATCCCCGACCGTCCGTGTTATGTCGGGGACTTGGACGGCTTGGTGACCTTAGTGTCGTCGCCTTCCGTTGGCACCCCGCCCTTTTTCAACGTGGAAAGAGGGCGAGGCTTTGTAAAGGCGGTGTTGGGGTCGCTCACCATCATCGGTGTGTATTTCTCACCCAACAGCGGGCTGGCCGAGTTCGAGGTCTTCCTCGACGAGGTCGGTCGACTGCTAGTTGGACTGGGGGATCACGCCGACGTTATTCTCGTGGGCGACCTCAACGCCAAGTCCTCGGCGTGGGGATGTCCGGTGTCCGACCCCAAAGGTAGGACCCTTGAGGACTGGGTAGTGGAGCAGGGCTTGGTAGTTTTGAACCGTGGCTCGGTGAACACGTGCGTGAGACAACAGGGTGGCTCGATTGTGGACGTATCATTTGCGTCCTCCACCCTGGCACGTCGTGTTCATCAGTGGGGAGTTTTAGAGGGCGTGGAGACGCTGTCGGACCATTTGTATGTTGGTATCGACATCTCCGCGTCCCCCGCGGTTTCGACCGCCCGTCCTGCTTCATTGCCTCGACGAGAGGGCCCTCGGTGGGCACTCGGACAGTTGGACCGGGAGTTGCTATTAGAGGCAGCCCTGGTTCAGGCATGGTTCTCGCGGCCGTGTAACCCGACCTCGGACGTAGATGTGGCCGCGGAGGAACTCGGGGAGTCCATGGCTCGTGTCTGTGACACGGCCATGCCCCGTCTTCGTCCGTGTCCACCGCGGCGGCAGGTGTATTGGTGGAGCGGTGCGATCGAACACTTACGTGTTCGGTGCACCGCCCTCCGCCGAGTATACTCTCGCTGTCAGCGTCGGAGGCCGAGGGACGAGGTCCGCATACAGGAGGCCTACGCCCAGTATAGGGAGAGCCGGAGTGAGTTGGGCGTTGCCATAGGGCAAGCTAAAGAACTTGGCTGGGAGAGAACGCTGGAGGCGTTAGATCGCGATCCGTGGGGTCGCCCATACAAAGGGGTTCGCCGCAAGATGCGACCGTGGGCACCACCAGTTACGGAAAGCCTCCAGCCAGGTGTTATAACAACGGTAGTGGGTGGGTTATTCCCCAGCCAAGAATCGGAGTTTGTCCCGCCTCCTATGGTGGCGCCCGATGATCACACCGATGTGCCAACGGAGGACACTGAGGTGCCGCCTGTTACACAGGCGGAGCTGGGGGCGGCCATTGCCAAGTTGTCAGGCAAGGTCACAGCCCCCGGTCCGGATGGGATACCAGGACGTGCCTGGGCCCTTTCGGTTGAGGCGTTTGAGCCCTTTGTGCTCGCCCTCTTCGATGCTTGCCTGCGGCAAGGTCGTTTCCCTTCGGCCTGGAAGTCGGGTCGGTTGGTCCTCCTTAACAAGGAGGGCCGCCCGGCCGAATCGCCATCAGCTTATCGCCCGATCGTTCTGCTGAATGAATTGGGTAAGCTGATGGAGAGGGTCATCGCTGGCCGCCTCACTAAACATCTTAGTGAGGTAGGTCCCGACCTCTGCGAGGATCAATTTGGTTTTCGTAGAGGTCGTTCTACTTTAGATGCCATCACTCGGCTTCGAGACCTTTCAAGGGACGCGACCGAGCAGGGGGGTGTGTTGATGGCGGTGTCGTTAGACATTAAAAACGCCTTCAACACCATCCCTTGGGTTTGTATCGAGGAAGGCCTCAGATACCACAGGGTGCCCGGGTACCTCCGGGTACTCATCGGTCACTATCTCCGCGGTAGAGAGGTAGTGTACCCGATAGCAGGCGGCGGGACGGGGCGTTGGCCCGTCTCTAGAGGGGTTCCACAGGGGTCGGTATTAGGTCCCCTCCTGTGGAACATAGGTTTTGATTGGGCGCTTCGGGACACCCGGCTCCCGGGTGTCACCGCCATTGCTTACGCGGATGACACTCTGGTGACCGCCCGAGGTCCCGATCATAGGCGAGCGAACATCTCGGCCACAGCCGGTGTGGCTCAGGTGGTCGCTCGCATTCGTAGGCTAGGACTGCAGGTGGCGCTTGACAAAACCGAGGCACTCGCTTTTCATAAGCGGGGGCCTCGGCAAGCGCCCCCTGCAGGTTCATGCTTAGTCGTCGGCGGCACCTCCATTGTAGTCGGGGATACGATGCGTTACTTAGGTATCGTCCTCGATAGTAGGTGGAACTTCCGGGCCCACTTTAATCGGTTGGCCCCGAAGTTAGTAGCGGCGGCAGGAGCCCTCGGTGGTCTCCTGCCGAACCTGGGTAGGCCAGGGGGGAGTTGCCGGCGACTATACGCGGGCGTGATACGCTCGATGGCGCTGTACGGCGCCCCGATATGGGTGGACGCACTGGATAGGCGTAATGTGGCCCTGCTGCGCCGGCCGCAGCGGGTCATAGCCGCCAGGGCGGCTCGTACCTACCGCACGGTGTCCTTCGATGCGGCTTGTCTTCTCTCTAGTTCTCCTCCGTGGGAACTCGAGGCGAGGGAGCTGGCCGAAGCATACCGTCGGAGGTGCGACGGAGTTTTAAACGGCCGTGATCCGTTTCCGGAGGGCATGGCGACGTGGCGTATTGAATCGCGGCGTCGTGTCCTCCGTGAATGGAAAGACCGGCTGATAACCGACCCGCCATTGAGCGGATTACGTACGGTAGATGCGATCCGGCCTCACTTGCTTGAGTGGGCCGGACGTAAAAGGGGCGAGGTAACCTTCCGCATTGCGCAGGTCATGACGGGGCACGGATGCTTCGGTCATTACCTGTGCAAAGTGGCAAGGAGAGAGCCGGACACTCGTTGTCACCACTGTGATTGCGCCGATGATACGGCGCAACACACACTGGTCGAGTGTCCGGCTTGGGCGGCCGAGCGCGGTGCGCTCGTCGCACATGTAGGTATTGACCTCTCGCTTTCGACCATCATCAAGAGGATGCTCGAGAGCGAGGGAGCATGGGAGTCGATGGCTTCTTTCTGTGAGACTGTAGTTTCACAGAAGGAGGCCGCGGAGCGGGTGAGAGAAGATGATTCCAGCTCTCATCCGCTTCGTAGACGTCGCGTTGGCCGGAGGCGGAGGGCCGAAATCCGCCGTCTCCCGCCATAAGGGGTGACCCTGGGGAGCAGATAACATGAATCTGCTCCCTAGGGTCACATTCATGTAGTAGGTCGGGGATGCCACTGTGTTCTGGCAATCCCTGTAGGAGTAGGAAGGTATCCATCGCGGGTGCTTAACACTCGCGATAGAGCCATAGGGGGAGGAAACTCTAGTCCCTTCACCGGGGCGAGAGTTATAGTTGTACTCTGTCGGAGAGATAACCAAAGGCCTATACCGGTACTTGGGTCTCTCATCACCAACGACAGAAGGAGGAACACCCGGGGGCTTTTTTAGTGGGTACATACTCTCTGTGGTGCGACAGCGCACCACATTCTATAGAGTATGAGCCCCACATGCCCCTCACTGGCGCAGAGATCACGTATATAGTGACCCCTGCGCCAGGGAGGAAGTGCGGTTGCGCATTTTTACCCCGGTAAACAAAAAAAAAAAAAAGGTCATGGTCTATAGCCGTTTGGTAAAATTTTTAAACTTAAATTGTTTATATCTTTGGAAGTATCACGAATTTAAAAGTGTGGTTTTCACTATACACTTCACAGTTTCATTGTCAATAGAATAATTATTATTTAAGAGTCACTCATTCACTTTTAGCACGGTTTTCAAATTAAATTTCGCGGAGCTAAGTGGCGTAGACCTTCCTTAGCAACTACCGACGTAAATTTTGAGAAACCACTTCGTTGTGTTATTTGCCACTCAAGAGTACGCTGGGAGTGTAAAAAAGTTGCCACAAGACCCTTTGCGTCGAAAAGCCCTGCTTGGAAAAATTTCACCTTTAAGTGGCCAGTGTACCCAATTGAGTACACCCCATAAAAACATAAAAAAAATTTTTTTTTCAACCTTTTTTTTTCATCTTGTACTTCTTATTACTTAATTGATTATAAAAATAAATAGTTTGAAACAAATACGTCTTTAATTTAGGTTTGGCCATTAATGGGTTAATGTAGTGATCATTACAATAAAATCGTTAATATATCATTTCAAAATTGAGATTAATAGATTTCGACCACCGGCAAGATTTGAACCTGCATCCTAGGTATAGACTCTGTTTAGGTGAAATCCAAACACATTTATTTTTAGACTTAATTTTATGTACGAAATATAGGTACAAAACAAATATGAAGTTATATAAAGTGCAACGTGCAATTGTTAGGCATGTCGCTGGGTCGATTGGCCGCGCGCGCGCAGTGTCGCTCGTTGAGTAGTGGTGGCCCCCCCTCGGTGGTGAGGCTCCCCTTGTGGATGCCGTTTTGCGGCGTGAACACTCTTATGCCTTAACTGTGTGACCCAACCGGTCGTCGAAATTTATCAATCACTTTAAATAAAAATAAAAAAAAGTTTTTATTCACGTAAACCTATTACAGGTATTTGTAAATATTCAACACGTAATTGGCTTATCAATTTACTGTGTTAAAAAAAATAAGTTTATTTGGTTATTGCTACTTATTATAATAGTTTATATAGCTAAAAACAATTTAAGAAGTTTCTTGTCGCTAAATGTTATTACAGTTTAACCGAATTTTTAAATGATTCAATTTTAAATATGTTAGTCTCTTCAATGTTTATTAAATATAATGTCATAACTAGATTTCGTCTCTGTAGTTTATAAGTAAGTATATAATAATAATTTTTGTACGCCAATAATGGGCAAAACATGCTGGTCTTATATTACATTTATTGAACATCTTACATGCGGATATTGTAACAAATCCTGTATTATATACTCATGTTTTACAAAATAAATGTCTTTGTCTTTGTCTTTGTTTAGCTTTAAAGCTGTCAGGTATGAAAATACAATATTATTTTATATCTATGATTAAATCTAAGTTCTGTCCTTTGAGTATGTTATTATTTAGACGGACCGACGATCGACCGAAGACTGAAGTATCTCGACGATCTATCTATTAGGTATACAGGGTGTCCGGTAATTAATGGATAACCTTAAAATGGGTCATGGTAAAACTAATGGCCATTCAGAAAAAAAATACAAATAAAAAAAAAATACAGTTGGTACCAAAGATATTATTTTTTTAATAATAATCGGTGTTTTTTGTTACCATATTTCACATTTTTATACACCACGGCCACAAATTAAGGAATTCTATCGGTTTTTTTTTGTTATAGTAATTTACGTTAACTAAGCTGATAGATAGGCAATAAATAGTATGACTATTATTACACGGTTTTTTTTTAAACAATTTGAATGTTTGTTCTGGGGAAAATTTGTGAAAAATATTCAATTTGACAAAGTTTGAGCAACCGTAACTTTAAAAAAAAGTATCCAGACACAAGTGACCAATTATTTTAAAATATTATGTGCTTCAAGCCAATTTCAAAATGGTATCATTCATTATTGTATCTAATGTAAATTCTGAATTATTGCTATTAGTGTAGAAAATGTGTGAATTTTGGATAAACAACAAAATTTGCAATATTGGAATATTTATTTACATTGAATGTACCTGACCATTCGGGGTTAATAAAAACACTATTAGACGTAAGTAATGAATAGTAATAATTAAATAAAGTCTCTTTAAAACCAGAAATATTTTAACAAATAAAAATTGGCTTTGCAATAAATGTCGTGTGTGTAAGTCGTGTGACCGCCATACTAGCTACCTGCGCGCACCCTGCACCACCCGTCTTTTGTTCATGTTAGACAAAGAGGATATGAGTTGGATGAGTGCGAGCGAGATAGTAAATGTAAAAAAACCGGTAGGGGACTAACAGAACTTACAGGAACAGGGACTTAGACTTAGTGCTTCACTCGACTTGCTCGACTTCGCATGTGTTTATTTCGTTTCCGGTTGCAATTGTTGCTAGTTACTGTGAATCAGTGTTAAAACGACGACCTGGCTATTTTACTGGACTATTCGTTTTGTTTACCGATTTGGACTTGTTTTGTGTGGTGATATTTGCGACGACTTGGCTTTTAACTGGATTGTTTATTTTGTGAATCAACATGCCACGTGTTGAGTATACGCCACAAGAATATGCAAACATGCATTTTATTTATGGGGAATGCAGAGGCAATGGAAACGCAGCCGCAGCTCTTTATAGGGAAAGATACCATAATGCGCGTCATCCAGATTACCGCGTATTTATAAGAGTCCACGGTTGTTACTCAGAAGGAAGAATCCCTGGTACTGGTGTTGGTGGTACTAGTGGTGGAAGAAGCGCTCGTGCTGATGTAGAAGACGTGGTACTTGAGGAAATTGCGCAAGATCCTTCAATTTCTACGCGATCAATAGCTCGACGCACGGGTATAGGGAAATCGACTGTGCATGATATCTTAAAAAAGAACAAATTTCACCCGTTCCACGTTACGCGCGTGCAGACCCTTCAACCAAGAGATTATAATGCAAGATTGCGTTTCTGCCGAAAAATGCTGGGGAAGATGGAAGCAGACCCGCAGTTTTTTAATAAAATTCTATGGAGTGATGAATCAACATTGAAAAGAGATGGCTACATGAATTTACACAATCTCCATAGCTGGCAACTAACGAACCCTCGTGCTATGCGTGAAGACAGGTCACAGTACCAATTTAAAATAAATTATTGGACTGGAATATTAAACGGAAAAATAATAGGCCCATTTGAATTACCGGGGAACCTAACTGGCCAAAGTTATTTAGAATTCCTTGAAAATGATCTTCCAAACTTATTGCAAGAGGTGCCCGAGGTGGAGAGAGAATCATATTGGTTGCAAAATGACGGCTGTCCTGCGCATTATGCTGTATCTGTTCGTGCATACTTAAATAGAACATACCCAAACAGATGGATTGGCCGCCTGGGGCCAATTTTGTGGCCCCCACGTTCACCAGATCTAAATCCACTTGATTTTTTTTACTGGGGCTGTCTTAAGGAAGAAGTTTACGCAAAGCCGATCCGTTCCTTGGAAGATTTACGTAGCCGTGTCCGGGCAGCCGCATCGAAAATAAGCGATCGACGCTATACGCGACTGCTCAGGAGAGCATTCATTCGTAGATGTAGAGCCTGTATCAGAGTGGGTGGCAGACAATTTGAACATTTATTGTAATTAATAACGAATACAGTTTTACTAATGTCAAATGTTGTTTTTTATTAAACTCCAATGGTCAGGTACATTCTATGTAAATAAATATTCCAATATTGCAAATTTTGATGTTTATCCAAAATTCACACCTTTTCTACACAAATAGCCATAATTCAGAATTTACATTAGATACAATAATGAATGATACCATTTTGAAATTGGCTTGAAGCACATAATATTTTAAAATAATTGGTCACTTGTGTCTGGATACTTTTTTTTTAAGTTACGGTTGCTCAAACTTTGTCAAATTGAATATTTTTCACAAATTTTCCCCAGAACAAACATTAAAGTTGTTTAAAAAAAAAACCGTGTAATAGTAGTCATACTATTTATTACCTATCTATCAGCTCAGTTAACGTAAATTACTATAACAAAAAAAAACCGATAGAATTCCTTAATTTGTGGCCGTGGTGTATAAAAATGTAAAATAAGGTAACAAAAAACACCGATTATTATTAAAAAAATCATATCTTTGGTACCAACTGTATTTTTTTTTATTTGTATTTTTTTTCTGAATGGTCATTAGTTTTACCATTACCCATTTTAAGGTTATCCATTAATTACCGGACACCCTGTATATAGTGTGTTTGGAATCTACGACTATCTTTTTACATGACTCTAAACATTATAATTTGTAGGAAGTAGTGTGTTAGAAGTAATTGTTTTTAATACAAATTCGTTGTGTGTTTAAATAAATAAAAAAGCTTTAAAAGTTAAATTATCGTGTCAGTTCTTAAGGTCCAGAATCAGACCGTATGAAATTTCAGCTGAATTGAAAATCAGGAACTGGGTCAAATTTAACTTGCAGGATGTCAATATAGACATACTTATACAAAATATTTTATTTGCTTCAACAGTTTCACAAATACAATTTAGTGTTTGACGCCTCCTTTTAAGCAAATAATGCCTGTGTTAGGAGGCGCCGCTCTTCCATTCGTTTGCAAGAATTGTCAGTTAACAATAATTAAAGTTAACAATGATATTAATAGACATCGGGACAGATGAAAGAAAATAAAACCTTATATTTTATTAAATATATAAGTTATTATGGTACATACATTTTACTTAATAATTTAATTACATAATTTTATTATTTTAGATTTTCTAAGAATAAATTTATCGCTTCCTCTTCTGTTATAACTTGCCGTGCCCGACAGGGTCCATCCTTTTTACTGGTTTTATATTATAATATGAATATAAATAAAATACGCACAAGGGACAAAAATCTCTGCGGCGTGGGGGACTTTACCTAACACTTTAAGTAGACTTCTTCTTTTTCTTAACTCTTTCTAAACTTCAACCATATCTGTATTCCGTCAAATTTAAAAAATCATCAGTCGAATTCATGTTCCGTCATAATTTTCTATGTTAAATTTTGCGGACCATATATTTGTCTTCCAACCATGCGTGTATCTTATTGTTGATTTTGCATATTCGATAACGTTCTTAGTTGTTTTAGGTTATACTTGAATTACATTTCAAACCTATTAAGTAGGTAGTAGAACAAATAAAACCGATAAAATATTATATGAGTTCAAAAATGTCAAATTTTTTTTTTCGTGGGTTTTAGCAATTATATTCAAGCTAAAGCTGACAACAAAAATCAGAGGCCTGTTTATTTTTCCTCTCAAAGACACATTTTGATAGAAGCATTTTTTCATTCTTGGATACAAAAACACTATTTACTTTTTCTCTCGGTAGTTGAAGCTGGTATGTCAAACGTTGCATTGGTCAGTAAGTACTACAAACACTACTACTTCAGGCACGAGGAAACGGAATGTAATAATACTCACTTTTTAATTTTTTTAATAATACTTTACGGAAAATTTAGCCGCTTTCTAAATTTCAAAATGGAGATTAATAAATTTAGATCATCGGCAGGAAGTCCTTTTGAGCTACGCGCAAACGGGCCACCGACCACGGCCACTGGTGGCCAGCGACAGCCACTTAAGGGGACTATATCGCTCAAATCCCAAAACCACCGCATGTTTAAAGTAATTTGTAGATGAATCTTTTGTGCGATTTCCATATAAAAAATATATGTTATAGTTAAGGTCATCAAAAATAGATTGTATTGTTTAAAATTGTAATAAACTTTCCCAAATTTTGGAAAAAAATCGTAGTAAATAGGTCCTCTTACAAACTAAATTGTAAATTTTCTCTGTAACGGCACAATACATAGTTTGGTATGATTTTTTTACCAAAAAATATGTAATGACGTATTTAACAATTTGTATTGTTTATATTTCTTATTTCTCTTACAAGTTTTGAATAATAAATAAAAACCTGAAATATCACCAGTACCCCGCGAGAAGCACCCCCGCAAGGCCTGTGACGCGTACACATTCAGTGTCTGTATGACACTTGTGACGGGTGGACTATACGCGTGTTATTTTTTTCAAATAAAACCTAAAAAGTTCACCTTTTAAGTGGTTTTTGAATGAAATCATATTGTAAATAGTACAAATATAAATATTTCGTAAAATAAGAATAGAAATAAAGGTTGTAAATATATATAAAGTAGATTGTAATTACGTTTTGTTTTTTCAACCGATCATAGAATAAGCCCGACTATGCCTAAATACAAGAATAAATGTAAAGTGAAGCGAGGCCGAGCTCTCCAAAACTATTTGTACCAAGCAGGGACCGAATTACCGTTATTTTTTTTATAACGATACCATTTACCGTTACGTTAACGATAAAAAAATAACGTTATTAATAACGATACCCATAGGTCTGTTAACGTTATCTAATTACCAGTATTATTACCGGTTAAAATTGCAATTGTTATACCGGTAATTTATACGCCTATCTCTTTCTAACAATGAAGTTGGGGAGACTAGCATATTTTGGTGTTAGTACGAGTTACGACTAGCTAAAACCGGGACCCTATTACTAACACTCCGCGGTCCGTCTGTCTGTCTGTCACCAGGCTGTATCTCATGAACCGTGATAGTACCGTATTTCTATTGCCGCTATAACAACAAATACTAAAAACAGAATAAAATATTTTTTATTATATATTTATTATTATTGTTTATTATATCATATTTTTTAAGTGGGGCTCCCATACAACAAACGTGTTTATTTGCCGTTTTTTGCGATAATAGTACGGAACCCTTCGTGCGCGATTCCGACTCGCATTTGGCCCGTTTTTTTAACTTAGGTTTCTAGCGTCCACTAAGTTAAATTAGTGGGTGATATAAGATATTGTATGGGGTAAATTAGTCCCAACTACAGAACTTTGCATTGTGCGTGGTCTGACATGAACTTGGCCGATTTTTTATTTAATAATTCCTCTATCCTACTGAAGAAGTAATTTGAAAGATTTTTATTTGTTTACATTTTTATTTATTTATTTGGCTCTCCGACAACCTCCGTAGCGTAGCGGTATTTGGGACAACCTCCGTAGCGTAGCGGTATTTGGCTCGCTCTAAGTTTCGGAGGTCGTGTGTTCGATCCCCACACCGGACAAGACATCTTTGTGTAAATTCTAAGATTTCTTTCCGGGTCTGGTTGGTTGAGAGACTACCCTCCGTGCCTCGGAAAGCACCTTAAGCCGTTGGTCCCGATTGTTATAACATCATCTATAATAATCGTATATCAAGGAACGGGCAGCAGCGTTTCCTTGTGTGGTACAACATAATACTGCGGTCGCCAATCCGCCTGCCAAGCGTGGTGACTATGGCAAATACCCACCCCCGAGAGGAGGCCCATATTCTGCGGTGGATGTTATACGGGCTGATGATGATGATGATATTTGGCTCTTCAACAATGAGTACACTGTTACATTAAAAAAACAATTATATTGTAAACTTAAGTCTAAATGTCTCACTACTTACAGAAGAGCACTTGCATGCACTATAATATGAGCAAAAAATAATTATTATAAAATTTCAATACAATTAACATATTAAACTAAGTTGGATAAAATTGTCTTTCAAATAAAATTAAAATAAAATATTGAATAGATAATAATAATAATTAAATTAGATTACAATTTGATTAAAAAAAATTACAATATACCTTTACATTAAAAAGGTAATTTATTATTCATCATCATCAGCATTTCAGCCGTAGGACGTCCACTGCTGGACATAGGCCTCCCTCATAGATCTTGTTGCGGTTAGAAGCGGCCTGCAGCCACCGTGATCCCGCGGCCTTAACCAGATCATCCGTCCATCTAGTAGGTGGACGTCCTACGCTCCGCTTGCCGATCCGCGGTCTCCATTCGAGAACTTTTCGGCCCCAACGGCCATCTGTTCTCCGTACTATATGGCTTGCCCATTGCCACTTCAACGAACTAATCCGTTGAGCTATGTCGGCAACCCGCATTCTTCTACGTATCTCCTCATTTCTGATTCGATCTCGTAGAGAAACCCCGAGCATAGCTCTCTCCATAGCTCGTTGAGCGACTCTGAGCCTGTTTCAAAAGGCCACGTTAAGGACCACGTTTCGGATCCATAGGTCATCACTGGCAACACGCACTGGTTAAAGACTTTCGTCTTCAGGCACTGAGGTATATTGGAGGAAAAGACGTTGCGAAGTTTCCCGAACGCTGCCCATCCGAGTTGGATTCGGCGATTGACCTCCTTCTCGAAGTTGGACCTACCTAATTGGACTCTCTCTCCTAGGTATACATATGCGTCAACAACTTCAAGAACCGTATTCTCAACCATTATAGAGGCAGGCACAACATGGACGTTAGACATGATTTTCGTCTTGTCCACGTTCATTTTAAAACCTACCGTTGTGACGTTGGGAGACTCGGTTGAGGTCTTCGAGCATTGTACTGAGTTCTTCCATCGACTTTGCCATGACCACGATATCATCAGCGAATCGAAGGTGAGTGATGTATTGGCCGGTGATGTTGATGCCTAGTCCTTTCCAATTCAGAAGTTGAAGGTGTCTTCTAAAGTGGTCGTAAACAGTTTCGGAGAAATAACGTCAGCCTGTCTTACGCCTCTTTTTAGTGGAATCGCCTTCGTACTCTGTTCTTGTACTCGAACCGACATTGTGGAGTTTCTATACAAACATTTCAACTCTTCGATATACCGATAGTCAATACGGCATCACTGGAGAGACTCAAGTACGGCCCATGTTTCGACCGAATCAAAGGCTTTCTCGTAGTCCACAAACGCTAAACAAAGCGGCAAGTTATATACTCTTCGGTCTTCTGTATTACTTGCCGCAGCGTATGTATGTGGTCTACGGTACTATAACCTTTTCGGAATCCGGCTTGTTCTGGAGGCTGAAGGTCATCAAGCTTTCGTTCGCGACGATTCGCAATAACCCTGGAGAACAGCTGCTTATAGACATGACTCAAAAGCGAGATGGGCCTGTAGTTCCTTAGTAAGGTGTTATCGCCTCTCTTAAAGAACAACACCACGTCGTTTTTGTTCCATGCTTTAGGCGTGGTGCCTCTAAGCAAGGCGGAATTTAAGAGCTTCTGAAAGACTTTAAGTACCGGTAATCCACACGCTTTCAGGAGCTCTGATGTGTTTTTTGCAAACTAATGGTCAGGAGGATGAAGGACAAGTCGTGATCACGGGCGCATTCTTCTCCTGTGGATCGGATAGAAAGCTTATATCAAAACGAGGCTAGTTACTACAATATAAAATTTATTAACTACCAAACTGTACGGTAACTTTTTAAAAGTCTATAAAATACAAAATTTGCGTTATTTATGAGCTTAAGTTAAGTTTATAAAATTTTAACCAATAGTCGCATATTTAATTGTTTAATTATAACCATTGGTTTTCCATGATATTTAATAACAGATAACATCGCAAATACGTACATTATACTATCTAAAAATGTATAATTTTTTTCATATAATTCATATAGTAACAAAACCGACTCAGATACAACACAGCTCGCATCTAACCAACAAAAGCATTCAAAGATTTCAGAAACAATTAAAAATGCTTCATATTAGGCGTTCGCTCCAGTGGGTGTTAGTTTTTTAAAACCATAGAAAAACGAATCAAATCCACATAACTACTCCCAAATAGGGCAATGATAGAAATAATATCCTACTAATATTATAAATGCGAAAGTTTGTATGTGTGGATGTATGTATGTTTGTTACTCTTTCACGCAAAAACTAGTGAACGCATTTGTCTGACAGTTTGCACGCATACTTTATAATATAAAGAGGAAAGATTTGTACGTAAATATGTTTGTAAAGAATAGGCTCAAAAAGTACAGGACCGATTTAAAAAATTCTTTCACCATTTGAATGCTACATTATCAGTTATCACCGATAAATATAGGCTATATTTAATTATGAAGTTCCCACGGGAACGGAGTTACGCGGGTAAAACCGCGTGCGGGAAGCTAATAGTTGACTAACTGGATTAACATATAGGCTATAAAACATCACGCTCCAATCCACTGAAGCAGAGTAACGCGGGTAAAACCGCGGGTCGTAGCTAGTCTATAATAATATTATAAAGAAGAAGATTGATTTTTTTTATAAAAGATTACTAGCAGAGTCTTTGCAAACTACTGTTATATATTACTATATTCTCGTTAACCCCTCGTGCTAAGCTAAAATACCTGTGTTACGAGTGGGTTCGCGTCGGTAGCGCAATGCGTGCGAATCGAACCGGCGACCACATGATCGCAAGTCCGATGCCCAGCAATTGAACTACTTGTCCGATTTCAACAATTCTTTCAATATTAGATAGCCCATTAATAGAGGAAGGCTATATGAGATGGCACACTGAGGCCAATACGAGCTGAGCACCAATAAAGAATCTTTTAAAATCAGAGTTAGCCCAAAGTAACTATTAAACTGGCTAGGGCGTCGGACTTGTGATCTTGAGGTCGCCGGTTCGAACCACACCCATTGCACTACCGACGTGAACCCACTCGTAACACAAGCATTTTAGCTTAGCACGAGGGGTTAACAAGAATACTAGTAGACTGCAAAATGCTGTTAGTAAAGTCAAAAAAAAAAAACTTCGCAGTGTTATTGTATCTATATTTTTTGTATGTCAAACCACCTGCAAATGTACCTATAAATTATTCCTGCGAATACATAATTATGATTATGATTATGATGAAGTAGCAAAAGCCTTGTGGCGAACAATCCGAAAAAAAAACTCGATGTTTGTTATGATCACTAAAATAAAATGACACGCGTTTGCGCGAGCCGTCTCGTACTCATATTTTTGTTGCCGCTCCGCTTAAGCCCCGCCCAATGCATGGCGCGCGCGCGGCACTCGTTTCGGTTTGGCAACGTCGCACCAGACGTTGCTAGATTTTAGCGAAATAACGCTATTAGTAACGCTATTAAAATACCGGTAAATCCTGCGATACAACGTTATTTTTATCGTTAAATATTTAACGTAACGGAACGAAATGTTTTGGTACTTTTACCGGTATTTTTTTGGTAACGGTAACCGTCCCTGGTACCAAGTAGGTACCTAACTACCTATCCACTAAATAAATTATTTTCATGGTGCTTATTTTTTATCGTTTTCGCTATAGCTATCTTGAGAATTTCGTTCGATTAAGGATGGAGACTTAGGTGACTGATGGATGATGTCACCTACCTGATGGTGGACTCCGAAGGTGGGTATAGGATCTCAGTGACGGTAATACGTAGAACCATCGTGTTTGGACTCATTTAGAGGGCTCATGGAGACCTTGGTGACTGATGATGTCACATACCTGATGGTGGACTCCGAAGGTGGGTATAGGATCTCAGAGACGGTACTACGTAGAACCATCGTGTTTGGACTCATTTGAAAGGGCTCATGGAAACCTTGGTGACTGATGATGTCACTTACCTGATGGTGGACTCCGAAGGTAAGTATAGGATCTTAGTGACGGTACTACGTAGAACCATCGTGTTGGGACTCATTTGAAAGGGCTCATGGAGACCTTGGTGACTGATGATGTCACTTACCTGATGGTGGACTCCGAAGGTCAGTATAGGATCTTAGTGACGGTACTACGTAGAACCATCGTGTTGGGACTCATTTGAAAGGGCTCATGGAGACCTTGGTGACTGATGATGTCACTTACCTGATGGTGGATCCGAAGGTGGGTATAGGATCTCAGTGACGGTACTACGTAGAACCATCGTGTTTGGACTCATTTAGAAGGCTCATGGAGACCTTGGTGACTGATGATGTCACTTACCTGATGGTGGACTCCGAAGGTCGGTATAGGATCTCAGTGACGGTACTACGTAGAACCATCGTGTTTGGACTCATTTGAAAGGGCTCATGGAAACCTTGGTGACTGATGATGTCACTTACCTGATGGTGGACTCCGAAGGTCAGTATAGGATCTTAGTGACGGTACTACGTAGAACCATCGTGTTGGGACTCATTTGAAAAGCCTCATGGAGACCTTGGTGACTGATGATGTCACTTACCTGATGGTGGATCCGAAGGTGGGTATAGGATCTCAGTGACGGTACTACGTAGAACCATCGTGTTTGGACTCATTTAGAAGGCTCATGGAGACCTTGGTGACTGATGATGTCACTTACCTGATGGTGGACTCCGAAGGTCGGTATAGGATCTCAGTGACGGTACTACGTAGAACCATCGTGTTTGGACTCATTTGAAAGGGCTCATGGAAACCTTGGTGACTGATGATGTCACTTACCTGATGGTGGACTCCGAAGGTCAGTATAGGATCTTAGTGACGGTACTACGTAGAACCATCGTGTTGGGACTCATTTGAAAAGCCTCATGGAGACCTTGGTGACTGATGATGTCACTTACCTGATGGTGGATCCGAAGGTGGGTATAGGATCTCAGTGACGGTACTACGTAGAACCATCGTGTTTGGACTCATTTAGAAGGCTCATGGAGACCTTGGTGACTGATGATGTCACTTACCTGATGGTGGACTCCGAAGGTGGGTATAGGATCTCAGTGACGGTACTACGTAGAACCATCGTGTTTGGACTCATTTAGAGGGTTCATGGAGACCTTGGTGACTGATGATGTCACTTACCTGATGGTGGACTCCGAAGGTCGGTATAGGATCTTAGTGACGGTACTACGTAGAACCATCGTGTTGGGACTCATTTGAAAGGGCTCATGGAGACCTTGGTGGCTGATGATGATGATTATATTTGTAGATATTGTAATTAGGTAAAAATGCCAAGAAAATCTTCATCAAAGAAAAATGCTCTGAAAATGCACGCATAAATGTAAGTACCTGCCTAATTTACCTACCCCACTTTACCTACCCAGAGAGAGATTGCAAATGTCCACAGTCCAAGTACCTACCATCAGGTGTACTTTTTCGTCAGGACATCACACAGAGTTCTTACAACTACCTACTAAATCTACCGGGATTTGCGAGAAGTTGCGTGAAATCTTAAAATTGGATATAGTTACAGTCAGCTGCATTAACATCTGCTACAGTCGTATCAGATATTTATGCACGCTTTACTATGTGTCAGATATTGGTGCCGGTGACTGTACGAGTATTTTAGTTCATTTTGTAAACAAACCGTTGGAACTGATGGTGATGGTAATGATGAAATGCGTTTTTTCTTCTTTTGTTTGGTTTTACTAACGATGTATTAGCAATGTACTAAAATTATATAAAAAAATAAAGTAAACGTGTCCTTCCATCAGTAAGTTAGTTTGTGATATTATGCGTTATTAATTTAAAAAACAATTATTCTTAGCAATTTTTAGTATAATACCCTCAGTAATACCTGGTAATACTAAATTTGAGAAGAACAAAACATTCGTATTACATTGCGGCTTCTACTTGGAGCGGTTGATGAGAGGTTTTGTTTTAACAAGTGATGAATATTTAAATAAGCGATGTTATCGTATATCGCTTCGGTTTTGTAGTACAGGAAATTTCGACAATTTTACCGTTGTAGTGCTGTTTATCATATTATTATGCAACACAAATCGATTTTCGAGAGTCGATTTCGGAAACAGACGAATGATCTGCTGGAAGAAATTTCATTAGAAATAAGCAGTACCTTTGTACTATGTTTCTTGAATTTTAATATTTTTCTTTTTCATGTTTCTTGTATTGTAATATTTTTCTTTTTCATGTTATGTGTGTACATAAAGTAAATAAATAAATAAAAATGATTTTGTATTATATAAGTACTTCTTATGTAGTCAATTTTAATAAATAATCGTACCGTTTCGTGACTTTTTTAGCTTTCCCCATGTAATCAATGATGAACAAGTAATATGCTTAAAACAACCAACGTTACAACTCAAGAAATTTATTTTAGACAGTTGAACAACAAAAACAGTCACAGACCGTAGTCAGTAGGTCGAAGTATACACCAGCATTACGAAATACTAACAATTTTGTAAAAAACATATATTCCTAACTGCCTTATAAGGCAGGAATTTTATTTTATTGCCTTACGCGGCGGCGTCTTTGAACAGATTTGATTTTGCCATCACTAAATAGTGCTTGTGACGTCATAATAGGTATTAAAAAAATGGCACGCTTGGTTTTCATACAGATCGTGATACTTGTGTCATCTATATCTGTGATTGATACGGTAGTTAGTAAATCCATCCAACCCTGCACTTTATTCTGCTATAATACTGGGCGGCATTGCATATCTGAGTCTCTGAGATTCTTTAGCGTGTAGGCAATAATACTGACCGAATAGCGCGCACTTCTGCGCTTCTGCCTATTCTTTGATCAGCGCGGGGAGTGGTGTGCGCGCGGGTATAGCGCCTAAGCCCCGCCCTGACGGCCAAGGTCATTGATAGCTATAGTCGCCTTAACATACTTTTTCATATATTTTGTATAGACGCGCCTTTTCATATATTTTGTATACACGTGTAGCCGGTGGCGGCCACTCGCTACAGCAGTGTCCGCGACGCGCCACTAGTGGTCGCTACGGGCCACATAAAATGCCGGCACCCACTGTCGCACTGCTCCATTCCCCGCGCAGTTAACCGTTCGACGTTCTACGTATCGAACGCGTCACCATTTATATTACCAATAGCGCAAGTAAACTTTCCGTGTCGGAGTTCATCGTTAGACTGCGCAGCGGGAGCGGGTTATAAAAAGTCGCGACTTCCAAACACCGGTGGCTATCGCTCTCTTCTGACACTATTACAAATGTGACGGTAGCGCGCGACAGCCACCGGTGGCTGTCGGTGGCCCGTTTGCGCGGAGATTAATCCAGCGTATAACCTATCCCGGTGCAAAAAATCAGCCAATTCCGTTCAGTAGTTTTGGCATCAAAGAGTAACAAACATCCATCTATCCATCCATCCATTATAGTAGGATATTTTAATTTAGTATAGTGTCAGACTTTTATCGGTAAAAATATTGTTAGCTGTCTCATCTCGTGTTTGAATATTGTAGCTAGACCGGATTGAGCTACAATATTCAAACATTATTTTTTACAATACCTAGTATTATTATTTACATTTATTTATTGGATATATGTGGTAAAATAAAGGTGCATGTAGCGGAGATGAGAATGTTGACATGGATGTGTGGTGTGAAGAGAAAGGATACAGTGAGAAATGAGTTTAGAAAGAGTTTGAATGTGGCGCCAGTGACTGAAAAGTTGAAAGGGAATAGTTTATCTTGGTATGGTCATGTGAAGAGGAGGGATGAAACGCATGTTACTAAAAGAGTTTTAAGTATACATGTAGATGGATGGAGAGGGAGAGGAAGGCCAAAGACCAATGGATGGATTGTGTGAAGAGTGATATGCAAGAAAAAGGAGTTAGTGATAGTGTGACGGGTGACGGGACAGAATGGAACAAACAAACGTGTTGCGCCGACCCCAAGTAATATGGGATAAGGGCAGGAAGAAGATGTGGTCAAATAAAGGTGAAGGTGAATGTGGTCTTATTGTTTTCTTTGCCAAAAAAATATATTGAGATGCTAAATTACAAAATGTCATATAAATTTTAACTTGCTTTATACTTAGAACTATTCGTCGAAAGAGTGCAACTTTTATTTGTTACTAGCGGCCCGCCGCGGTTTCGCACGGGTGGACTTTTATACCCTACCCCTGCCCTACCCTACCCCTACCCTAACCCTACCCTACCCCTACCCTACCCCTACCCCTACCCCTACCCTACCATACCCCTACCCTACCCCTACCGTTCCCCTACCCTACCCTACCCCTACCTTACCCCTACCATACCCCTACCCTACCCCTACTCCTACCCTACCCTACCCTACCCTTACCCTACCCCTACCATACCCCTACCCTACCCCTACCCTACCCCTACCCTACCCCTACCCCACCCCTACCCTACCCCTACCCTACCCCTACCCTACCCTACCCTACCCTACCCTACCCTACCCCTACCCAAAAGTATCCTATGTCCTTCTCCCAGTTCTTAGCTACCTCCCTACCAATTTTCAGCCAAATCGGTTCAGCCGTTCTTGAGTTATAAATAGTGTAACTAACACGACTTTCTTTTGTTTTTAAAATGTATTCTGCTATTCAGGGAGTAGACAAATCCAACGAAACAAAAACCATGAAAATTGATCCAGCTGATCTCGAGTTATAAGTGTTGTAACAAACCCGTCTTTGTTTTATATATCGAGGGGTGAAAGGCTATTTGTTTGAAGCGACATTTTGGACGATATGGAGTTATATACATATTCGGATTCAGCGAATTTTTCTGCGTCGTCTGAGCCGGGTTTCGTACAATTCTGAGCACTTTTATGGCGCTTAAAACAATGCCATTTTAGTGCATAATTCTCAAACATGATGTATGATCAGACTTCAAATTTGCCATATTTTTTTAGTATATCATTTAAGCTGTATACAAAAACAGAGAATCGGATCATAAGCCGTTATTCCCTTCCTAAAATGTTAGTTCGATGGCAGATAAATCATTTTTCGATGTAGCTATCATTAGATGAAAAGTCCCTTCAAACATTTTGCTTACGACTACTTACTCTGTGCAATGTCGCTTCAACCAATTTGCCGTCAGCCAAATTCATTAAGACATGTCGTCGGTTCAACCCTTTCGCTACAACTGTTTTTCACTCTGTTTAGAACAACCAAGTTATATAACTCCTTTCAAAATCTGAGACATCAAACAACTCTTTAAGAATGTTCATCGTTGCTTAAGCCAACTTTCCTGAATCGTTAACAAAACCCAAAACCCAAACCCAAATTGGTAGTAAAACAAAATAGCCTATTCCTATTATTATTGAGTAACGTCGATTCAATCATTTTGCTTTCTTCTGCATAAGTACTGTTAAGTCACTTAAACCATTTTGCCTGCTGCTGATTAGTGACAATGTTGGAAGTTGAATCATTTTTCTTTACTCTAAAAATAAGGCGATACAGATCATTTTGTATTAAGCGACAATTTATCTTATACTCATAACTGTTTTTTAATTGAAAATTATACCAAAACATTCAGGGATTTTTTTTCAATAAAAATTTGCGATCCCCATTATAGAAAGAGCACTAGTTTTTTCATAACGATTTTTTTTCCAAATTTTGAATCTTTAAATGGCTCTCCTGTAAAGTTCGTAAAATGTCGCTTCAAACAAATAGCCTTTCACCCCTCGATATATAGATTTGTTTGGACTTTATAAGCGAACATGTCTATAGCAATAAAAGGAAGATTGGCAAGGGAGCAATGGCAGCGATGCATCGATTACGAACGCCGAGTAATGCAATCTTGTTGCTGACGTTACCCATTTGATATGCGGAAATCCGATAGAAAATTCAATTTCGTTTAGTGACGTACATTGTGGCGATGGTCCTATGTTGCTGGCATGATGAGCTTTTTGATCTTGAGTTTTGATGGTTTCTGTAAATATCTTTCAATTATTTTATCTATACTAATATTGTAAAGAGGAAAGATTTGTATGTAAGTATGTATGAACGAATTGGCTCAAAAAGTACTGGACCGATTTTAAAAATTTTATCACCATTTAAATGCTACATTATCACTGATTAATATAGGCTTTATTTAATTATGAAGTTCATACGGGAACGGGAGTTACGCGGGTGTAACCGCGTGCGGGAAGCTAGTTATATATATTTTTTAAAGGCATCTTTTGCATAACCACTCCCCATGTCTTCAAACCCAGTGGTATTTAATTTAAGCAAATAATTATCTCTGTCCACCACTATTCCAAAATCAGTAACACAAACTTTGTAATTGTTCCCATTGGCCACCCCTTTTTTTGTCCGGGGTAAATGCCTTTACGCATCCTCTACGCCACTGCAGCGTTTCCGCGCCGGCGAAGGGGTATGTGGGACTGGTCCTCTCCATAGCGGTAGTATGCTGATCATACCACGAGGAGAGGACCCTACACCACTAAAACCCCCCGGGAACTCCTCCGTCCGCCGTTGGTGACGCTGGTACGCTGTGGCAATCCGGGACACACCTTTTAACTTCTTTTATAATTTTTGATATTATAGATACATAATTCGCAGCCAAAAGTATGTCTAAATTTAATTCTACATCCGTGGCCTGTTACAAAAATATCCTGGGTGGGAATCGAATCAAGAAAAAATTAAAAGGCAACCACCTAAACTAAACTGACTGATCCACCGGACCTACATATTTTTTGTGTAGCTAAATATATTTCTGATAAAGTTAGTTTCCATGGTTCAAAAATTCCCTATATCAATCGGACAAAAGACTAAAAATAATAAAATGTAAAAATGTTCAATACAAAATAAACCGTCCGTTGCTTTTCATATTCGATATTTAAACTGCCTGCAATTTATTCTTGGAAAAGCTATTATTGATTTGTACGAAAGGAATTGTTATGTTAATATAATATGTGTACTGGATTTCAATCTATACAATATTAATAGTAGTATTTTTTTATTTGCTAATTTTAGTTGTATAATATGTACTTTATTCCTAGTAAGATAATCATTTTAAGGTGTATAGAAAAGATAAGCATGCGTTTAGGTGTTGATATGAATAAAAATATTTGAATTTTACTTTTTAAAAATTTTACTTATTTATTGGTCACAAATCCTTAGAAAAATATCAAGAAACAATAAAAATATCAAAGTAGGTAAAAATTTTAATATCATGTAGGTTTTTTCTAAACATTTGTCTTACTATATTTATCTAAAAAAGTCGGACATGGTCATAAAAATAACCGTTCTCAACTGACGCTTTTCATACACTTATCAATTGATTTCCATTTACAAACATAGGGTCCGCACAGTACCACCTAAATCCATTAATCAACAAGTAACCTATACGTTTTCCTAAAGAAAATACCCAATAAGTATTCAAAGTACGAAGGAGTGCTTAAGAACTCGCGATCAGTTCATGAATTTGGAGTAGGTAATCGAAACGCATTAAATCAACTTGGGCTCGACTCCAATGATTTATGCAAGACCTTTTTGATTCGGCTTAAAGATGAGATTGAATCGTCCGGATTTGGGTGAGGATCTGACATAGGCTGTAATTACAGTATGAATTAATCTTTTGGATTATCTGTCTTTACTAATAAAATATAAAGCTGAAGAGTTTGTTGGTTGTCTCAGGAATTACTTGTCCGATTTGAAAAATTATTTCAGTGTTACATCGCCCATTTATCAAAGAAGGCTATTGGCTATATTTACCTATGAATTTCTTACAAGAGTTGCGTTGATGAAACCGCGCGCGGGAAGCTGCTGTTGGGATATATTAGCTCGCTTGATTTGGAAGTCAAAAAAATTTGCGGTAGGAGTGTTGCTTAGTTAGGACGTTGTGAGTTCAAGAGATGGAAAATGGGTGAAACTCGTTTCATTATTGAAGTTAAGTTAAAAAAGTATCTCTTTCCTTTATGTATAACTCTTGTATTTGATTTAATGTTCATGAAATAAAACACTTTGTCCTGAATGACTAACTGACGTATCAATGCACAGCCTAAACCGCTGATTATAGACACCTGACTTGGACTTGAAGCTTGGACGGTTTATTTTCTCTATGAAGTAGGCATACTTTAGAAAAATATGTTACAAAATTCCTTCCCTAACAGAATGAAAAAGCATGCCAATGTTTGTATGCAGAAATCGAAATCTTGGTTGATGAAGTCGGGCGAACAATGCAATCTTTATTGAACACCAAAAGTAAAAAGAATACACATCAAAATAAGCCAGCACACATATAACAGAAGATGCAAGCCACCGCAGCCCAATTGCTAGGGCGTTGGACTTGCGATCATGGGGCGCTGGTTTGATTCCCACCCATTGCAATCCCGACGTGAACCCACTCGTAACACAAGCTTTTTAAGTATTTTAAGCTTAGCACGAGGGGTTAACAAGCATACTAGAAGGTTGTAAAGATTCTAGTAGTAACCTTTTAAGAAATGAAAATAGGTAGTCTATAGATACAGTACTTTTTGTAGTGTGCGGCAGATACGACCGATTATGGCGTACGCAAGCACCTTATTCGCTCATACAGCGACTAGCAGTTTGTACCACTTACAAACTGTTCAAAGTATATTCACTCGACGTGCTATCGGGGCATCGTGGTTCATTCGTGATCGCAACTTACATTCTGATCTCCAACTGCCTTCCATCAAGCAGTGGATGAAAGAGGCGTCGGAACGCTTCTTTGAATCCGCGGCTCAACACCCAATCCCGTTATAACTATAGGCCTTTGCCCACAAAGCGTCGTAAACACCGTCGGCCTCGGGGCGTCCTATACGACCCGGATGACGCGATCAAAACTTACCAACTAGCAGTACAGAGACAGCAAGAAACTAGCCTACCACTACACTGGGATCACTCTATCCGACCCTCCGGAGAAGAGTGCGCCCCCGCTCTCCCAACCCTCAGTTTACTATGAACCTTCCGATGCCCTCGTAGACCCGAAATCCGAGAGTAGTAGAAGTAGAGCGACAATTGCACAAAACTCCCTTAAAAAAACTAAAAGCCATAATCCCTCAATCTCCCCGACAGTGACCGCCCTGTGCCGAGGTTCAAGTCCCACAGGGGACGCCCTCTTGCGCAGTTTGCTTATTTAGTCGTGTTTAAATCATTTATCTAGGCTGGAGCACTGCTCGCCTTTATGCCCGGGGAAGGAGCACAAGCCTCGGGGCTAACTACATATTATGTCCGTCCTAAAAAAAAAGTAGTACTAAGGGATGCACTTTTAAAGCATTTCAAAGTTTATCTCTTCACGGACGTCGCGACAATGTGCAGCTGAATTGTCTTTGACTTACAACCGTCCAATGGAGGTACATCCAATACATCAGCTATAACAATCAGGAACTAGAAACGAGCAGATGTGGTCAACTGTGTATTAGAACAAGTTATTGCGGTCACCTCCCTCTGTCAAAACGGTACTGGTGTTCCAGTGATTATAATTGTTGCTTCTGACACATGGACTATTCTTAGTTCGATTCCTACCCAAGATAAAATATTTGTGTGAACCACAGATCAGAGTTACAATAAGCTTTTTGTGTTAGTGAATTATGTGTATGTAAAGTCCACATAGGGAACCCTAATGCGAATAGTGCTAAAAAAAGGCTAATCCCTCAATCGAGGAAATCTAAATTGTGTAATCCTTTAATCGGTTTCCTCAATTGCTGCTGTGGCAAAACCGGCAGACAATTTTTTAACTTGCAAAAGCCATGCGGCAGCAGAAATTTTACATGATTTGCCAGATTAATTGCAAAACTTCAAAATATGTCGCGTTGCCATAGCAGTTGGTCGGCAGTTGGCAACTACAGCTACAATTTTATTGTTATTAAAGATTATGAATATTAAAAAAAAAGCGTTTCTTTAGAAATGGGCGACGGTTTGGCGTTTTGCAAAAAGATCACTATCCCATTTTTACACCATTGCTTGCGGGTAAGCCGTAAGAATTGAAGGATACAGCCAAAGAACAGAGAACATCCACTGATATAGTACTAACCTAGATGGAGAGTTAAAAAGCAACTAAAAACGTTTATCTCACGCTATTCTTACATAATATGACCTTTATAGAATACCAGAAAAGAATGCATGTACTGATGACTCTTTCGCTCTTGTGCAAAACATGTATTAATTAGAGCGAGACCAAAAGAAGATTTCTGCTGTTGCTTCAACCCTGAATTAGCCTGGTTTCTATGTATATAATTATTCTAAGAGAACATCACAATTTTTTATTGGAATCACAATCTTCTAAAAAAGTAAATAGGTGGAGTGGAATTGTTTATTTGGAATTTCTTTGTTCTTTGCATGTACCCTTCAATTATACTAGCAGATAATAGAATTCATTAAAATTCCCTTTATTATATCGTTTTCAGAATCTAAAGTAAAACCCTCTGAATAAACCTCCATGGTTTATATAAGTCAATAACACATACGTAGTTTACCCATTCAACGTCAATCCTTCAGAGTTCTAGCAGCAAACGATTTTCAGTAAACAGAAAATATACATTCCGGGAGATATCGTTTACTTATTCCTATCTATGACAGGAAATTACATACACGTGTTGGAATATTTTGACTACGCCTCTCCTAGTAAATATATGAGATTGAAATATAAACTCAGATTTTGAATGTTTTTACAGAATCGTCTAACCTGAAGTTAGGTACATCTATTTAATTTAGTAATACTTTATGATAAATGCATTAATAGCAGATAAATTAATATATTTTGTCCTATTGTCAGTAAAATACGTGAAACTAGTTTACTTACGTATAGAACTTGACTTAATTCAAAGCAATATTGTATGGGTTTATATACCCCGTATACCTTGGTTATCATCGCTTAAGCTTTAACACTACTTATGTCAGAAATTGTTATGAGAGTAAAAAAATTACAAAAATTTTACGTAGATAGACACTTACTACTAAGTTACTTACTTTATTCTATAAGCAAAAATAAAGTTATCTTATTCTCTATTAAATTACATCAAAATGTCGAAAACGGAAAAAAATGCGAATCGATCTTTTTGTTTTAAAAACAAGCGTAACCGGTACCCAATATATATAATTTTTTTTTTTGATTTTCGTAGCTAGCCACTAGGCTTTTTCTACTTCACCGGACATAAAGGCGAGCAGAGCTCCAGCCTTAATAAATGGTTTATAAACTACGAACTAAGCAACCTGCGCAAGAGGTCGCCCCCTGTGGGGCTAGGACCTCGGCTCAGGGCGGTCGCTGGCGTTGAGATTCAGGAATTATAACTTTTAGTATTTTAGGGGGTTTTGTGCAACTGTCACTCTACTTTACAGTTCGCGGGCCTCTCGGACTTCAGTTCTACGAGGGCATCGGATGGTTCCTTGCAAACTAAGGGTCGGGAGGACAAGGGAGGACGCGTCGCGTTCGCGGGCGCACTCTTCTCCGACGAGTCGGATAGAGCCAATATTAATCCATTATTTTAAATACTGATACTAATTGTCACAATGTGAAAGCACACCTCCCTATAGTACGTGACATTCTTTCTATGCAAGAAGATCTATGTCTTAACATGACCTACTACCTAACTAATAGCTTCAATATGTATAAGATATCGCATTTTTTGTTGGTACCTGAAGATATACTGATAGAGTTAAGATTTTTATGTTTCGAGAATTTTCGTCAGTTAGTAGTTCGTCAGTAGCTTTAGATATTCGATATTTGAATTTCTTGCAATTTATTTTTGGAATTCCGTTACAAATTGTAGTTGTTGTTGAAAGTTAGTAAGTCTTTCTGCATTAATAACCAATAATTGCATTTGATCTTTATGCAGAAAGAAGGAAAGAAGGAAAGAAAAAACACTTATTTCCACACAATACAGAAAATCAGCACATCGCATCTCGTATTAATACAAATATAAAAAAGGGAAGCAATCATTAGTAATTTGACATGTTTTTCCGAAAAGATAAACAACCACGAACAATGGGAACACTAGATATCTACGAACAATGTTCCTGTCAACAAAGTTTTCGGCGAAACGTAATGTCTAGGAATAGAGATTTCTTTTAACTTTGATTATGTATATAGTAGTATCGTACAACTTTCCACGTTTACATTATAGCCTTCCTTGATTTGCCATAGTCACCACGCTTGGCAGGCGGGTTGGTGACCGCAGTATTATGTTGTACCACACAAGGAAACTCTGCTGCCCGTTCTTTGATATACGATTATTATAGATGATGTTATAACAATCGGGACTAACGGCGAGGGTAGTCCCTCAGCCAACCAGACCCGGAAAGAAATCATTTACACAAAGATTTCCTGTCCGGCGTGGGGATCGAACCCACGACCTCCGAGATTTAAAGCGAGCCATTTACCACTACGCTACGGAGGTTATGATAAATGGGCTATCAACACTGAAATCATTTTCAAATTGGACTAGTAGTTTCTGAGATTAGCGCGTTCAAGCAAACAAACAAACTCTTCATTGTTATATATTAGTATGAGATGAAACTTTTACTACTCCCGGCATAAGATTTCAATCGAGTTATTGCGTCTAATACTAGTAAAATCAACATTCGACACACTCGACATTTCCAATCAACGGTCGATCCCTTTTAATACCTGGACTAACGTTTCACAAATCCTCTAGCCACAATACCCAAAGCAATTGGCACCTTCAAAACTTTCCCTAGTGTGCCCTCCACTTAACCGCACCAACTATACCGCCATCCGGAAACGGATGTGGCTCGGCTCGTCCTGAGCTGTGTAATTTCGCGCGCTCGGTTTCCGCATTCTATTTTTGAATGTTAGTCTATGGGTTACGGTTTTTGTTTTCTTTTTTCCGTTTGACTTTGTTTTTTTGGGAGTGTGTGGATTTTTGTGTATTATTCCTAAAGGCTCGATTACACCTACCGAGTAGAGTGGCGAGACAGTAAAATGTAACTCAACCGAGACAGTGCTGTAGCCGAGTCGGTGTTCACACGTATTTTTAATATTGTGGCGAGACAGTTTAGTTAATAGAAGAAGTGCAAGGACAACTGAGGCTCAACATGGATCGTATTGACGTGACGTGTACGCACCGAGTGGCGAGCGGTCGCCGAGTGCACGCCGAGTGCTGTTTAGATCCACCGAGTGGCAAAGTGAGACAGTGCGGGGAAGCGGGGAGGTGGGTACTGGGCCTAGTAAATAGAACGGGGTCCGAGCGACTGTCTCGGCCTGTTGCCAGGCCGAGCGCTCGGCCTAGTACTCGGTAATGTGTTTATAAATACCGAGTGCTCGGCCGAGGGTACTGTCTCGCCACTCTACTCGGTAGGTGTAATCAAGCCTTTAAGGTTATTCTTTATTGGTTTATTAGCGACCGGCCCGTCTTCGCACCGGTGCAATGTTGTTGTATTATACAGTTAAACCTTTTTCTTGAATCTTAACGCCAATTTTAAATAAACAGCATCAAAATCCGTTGCGTAGCTTGAAGATCTAAGCATACATAGGGGCAGACAGACAGCGGGAAGCGACTTTGTTGTGTTGTTTCATACTATATGGTGAATTAAAAAGGGTTTGTTTAGAATTAAATTAGTTAGTTTAACCAACAGAACAACGTGTTTTCTTTTGCCGTTGCTAAAGTTATGTTTTTTGTTTTGGTGTTAATACATTTTTCACCTGTGTTAGGACTGTTTGTGTAACCTAGATTGTCTTGTAATGCAATTTTGTATGGCACTTAAACAAATTTAGCCAGGCACATTTGTATTTCTTTTTTTAGTTAACGATTACTAGCAGAGTTTTGCAGTCTACTAGTATTCTTGTTAACGCCTCTCGCTAAGCTAAAATGCTTGTAGTACATGGTGGGGATCGAATCGGCAACCACAAGATCACAAGTCTGACGCCCCTAGCCATTAGGCTATGGCTGCTTCAATTAATTTTCGTTCCTTCATTGCCATCTACTTGAAGGCAACTTGTTGTAGTAAAAAGCATATGAATATTCCTTAATTTTACCGTTATTAGTAACGACAAATAAATCACTGTATATATATTTGAACTCTATTGGCCTATAATACCGTGACTTTTATGACTTCGTTAATTTTCCCAGGAAAATCCATTAAAAAAAGATGGGCTCAATAATATCTATCATAATTAACGGTCTCATAAAAAATCAAATTTACTTAATGACCACCTTAATAATGCTGGTAATAAATACTTTAAATGAGCCATAACTGTCTCACCACCATAAATTCACTTGATACTGCATAATATATTTTTGTACTACGGTTTTGTTAATACAGGCAGATTGTCTACTTGTCTACCCTTCGAACAAATCAATAGACTGGACCCATATGAAATTATGTTACAATGATGTTTATTTCCGAAAGTATTTGTCATATGGAAACTAAATATTATAATTTCTGATCAAAAAACTTGACAATGTTTGTATAAATTTAATATGAATTTTTGTCTTTAATTTCCGAAAACTCGATCGGCCATTTTAAAACGTCATAGGTCTAGTAAAGAAACAAGAACGCGATCCTTTACTATGTATTACATTTTCTAAGTCATGACGTCATTGATCTAGGGTTGACGTCAGATACAGATAATGTATTGATCAAAATGACTGACTACATTTTCACCTATAAATGTCACGTCAATTTTAAAATATTTGTTTTTCTAGCTTTTTTTAGATCTCAAAAAAATACTTTTTTTTTCTTAGGCTAATAAATCATTTAAAGATAATTTCAAAACGTGTCAAATAGCCTATTTTGCTAGTCGTTCCTGGAATGTAGTCGCCGATATGCCTTACACGACTCTGCGAGTTAACAACGCAATTATTTATTTATTATATTTATTGTACACAAAATATTCACGAAGAACAACACAACAAGGATATTTTATTTTTATTTAATATAGGCTTGCGTTTGACCATAATCTCGCTTGATGGAAGGCGAAGATAAGGCCTAAGATGATACACGCTTGCCTACAAAGTGTCTGTTCACTTCACCTGAGGCATTTTTTACAGTTAAGGATGATGAATGCACAAAAGTGAGTAAATATATAAAGAAAAAAATTAAAACCGAATTCTATACAACATATTATACTGCGATAAATAATACTTTGTAAGCAATATACACAAATGATTACATAATAAATCTATCTTGATAATATAACCACCTAAATAAAAACGTAAATTTTATTGGGAATCAAATATTTTGAACAAAATATCAAACATTCTTTGAAGATTGTTTTTATTCATTTCACCTAAAAGATAGCACAAAAGAATTTCAATTTATTTAGTTTCCTATTTTTCTTATATCATTTTCGTTTTTCCTGCAGCTTTATGTACCCGTCAAACCGTTTAAAAGCATTAAACTCTAAACTAACGTAGGGACAACGTTCCAACTGCCAACAGCGTAGCTAGCACGGGGCGTTATCGCGGCGGAAATAGAAGAAAAACAAGAAACTAATACCGACTAAATAAAAATAATGTAATGAATAAAAACATTAAATGCCGCCACTTCACATACATATAAAACAAAGCCGCTTGCCGCTGTCTGTCCGTCCCTATGTATGCTAAGATCTTTAAAACTACGCAACAGATTTTTATGCGGTTTTTTAAATAGCTGGAGTGATTCTAGCGGAAGCTTATATGTATGATACATCGGCATTGCACCCGTTCGAAGCCAGGGCGGGTCGCTAGTCCATAGAAGTATAGATAAAGATTTATGCCAGTCCAAACTTAAGTACCAACATGGTACTTATTATATGTACGTTTTAATGAGACTTTAACCTAAGTAATGTAATGTTTACAAATTAAATAAATTTTACGTCTACGATGTTATATTACCGGAATTACTTTAATAAAGAAATCTGGAAATTAGTCTAAGCTTTTAGTTACTGCTTTAATTAATTCAATATATATACCATACTGCCGTGTGGTTTCCGGCTTAGAATAGACCACCCCATGTCCTCCCATGGGTGTCGTAAAAGGCGACTAAGGGACATATGGCTGATGGATGGGCAGCAGCATCTATTAGCTCAAGGTTTACATATTACTGCGATCACCAATCCGTCTGCCAAGCGTGGTGATTATGGCAAAATCCCTCTACGATCCTGGCTTGCCAAGGTCTGTTAAGAGGAGGCCAGTGTTCAGCAGTGGACGTCAACGGGCTGTTGATGATGATGATATTATACTAACGACCCGCCCCTGTTTCGCACGGGTTGTAATGCTGATGTATTATACATGTGGGATACAACCAGGAGTGAGAGCTAATCCAGCAAATAAAAGATGGTAATCCGTTAGATCGTGTTTTATTTTCTTTCTTTTCTTCTAGATACTTCTTATTTATGTGCACGTCCTCCGTCTAGCAGCTTCCTTTCCAAACATCCTTCCACTCATTCCGGTATAAGCAATCCTGTCGAGTGACGTTAAATTTCGAGATCCACTCGCCAAAATTCCACCAACATCATTTGGATGACTGGTTGTCCTCCACCATGCGTTTCTCGAGAAACTTTTTACCGCGCAAGACCTCTCTGTGGGATCAATTAAAAGCGGAGGTATTTCCGATCCGGTATGACATGGCAACCTTCAAGAAGCGAGCCTATTCCTTTCTTAAAGGCCGGCAACGTACTTGCGACTCATCCAGTGTTGTGAGTGTACATGGGTGGCGGTGATCACTTACCATCAGGTGACCCACTTGCTCGTTTGCCTCCCTGTTCTATAAAAAAAAAATCCTTCAGTCTGATCTCATTCAATTATTGTTCATTCATCGCTTTCTTATTGGTTATTAAACCACTGCCGTACTCTGTTCATAAACAAATCAGTCATCATATCTCAATTATCGTTCATTACTTTCTCATTGGCTAATTATCAACTTCTAAATTCCGTCCATAAAATCATCTTAACATTTGTCACATCTTTCGTTCACAAATAAGATCTTCACTTACCTTCGTACACACCTAACTTACATTCCCACATACATATTATTAACCTTTCTATCTGTGAATCACTCTATCTACTTAAAAAAACCGCATCAAAATCCGTTGCGTAGTTTTAAAGATATAAGCATAGTGACTTTGTTTTATACTATGTAATAAAAATTTATATAGTTGCAGGAACATATCGTGTGTAGTTTAATAATATCTTGAAAGAAACGGAATTACGCTCGTCACAGATTTATCCCGAGACATTTCTATGCACGTTTATTTATCTATTACGTTCGTGTGGCTTATATTTTTGTTCCCCTCTATCTACGCCCCTGCCAACATGATATAGAGATCATAGCAACCACGGTCCACGCAAAAACTGGGTCGAATGTCGCCCCGCTCCATTTACATTCTAAATGTCTGATGTTTTTGTTTGGATAATGTCAGCTGGTGGTCATGACGGGAAATGGTGTTTGGCTCTGTGACGGATTAGGATTGTAAATTCAGGTTCTGTGTGCAAAAACTGGGGAATATTTGACGTATTTGACAGGTATTTATAGTAACTTTATGCTAACACGTGCTTATGAAGGACGGATAAAGTTGAATTTAAAGGTTAACGTTTAAAATGTCTATATTAATAGAGGTTTCACCCACGTAACTCCCGTTTCCGTGAGAACTTCATAATTAAATATAGCCTATGTTATCCGAGTGTAGTGTAGCTTTTCAACGGTGAAAGATTTTTTTAAATCGTCCCAGTTGTTTCGGAGCCTATTTAATACGAACAAACAAACGATCCAATCTTTCCTCTTTATAATATAAGTATAGATGTAATAGGTTATATTTTATCATGAGGCTTCCACGGAATGGGTGGTACATGTTGCAGCTTTAATGTAATAGTGACAATTCCTGATATCAACGATCTGCTGAAGCCCGGTACCTTTGGGTATGCAGATGACAGCACGGTCGTGGAGAGCTACACTTCCAATGCGCGGGCCAGTGGGCCGGATATAGAGTTGCTCAGAGAGGCCATGGTTGAACGCTTAAACTTGTCCCTTAAGGCAGTCTCCGATTGGGGCGATGCCAACCTGGTTCAGTTTAACGCTAGTAAAACCCAGGCGTGTTTGTTCTCCGCAAAGAAGAGGCCGTTTCGTCTGTCTCCTTCTTTCCGAGATGTATCCGTGCAGTTAACTGACAAGCTTGAGCTGTTAGGCGTTGATCTTTCATCGACTCTAAATTTTGGCTCATATATTGAGTCAAAGGCCCAAATAGCCTCCAAAAAGCTTGGCATCCTCTCGAAGGTGAGAAAGTACTTCACACCAAATCAGCTGCTCACATTATACAAAGCCCAAGTTAGAGCATGTATGGAGTACTGTTCTCATCTTTGGGATGGTTCCGCCAAGTATCAACTAGAGGCACTGGAGTCGATTGAGAGGCGCGCCAAAAAGTTAATAGGCAGCGTAGCCGAGTCTCAGCTGCAAAGCCTTGCGCACCGACGAAGGGTTGCCAGTTTGTCGGTTTTTTATCGGATACATTTCGGAGAGTGTGCTGAGGAACTGCACAACTTAGTTCTGCCTTCCCCTTTCTTCTATCGGACAACAAGACACTCGGAGAGGCGCCATCAGTACATGGTCGATATTCCCAAAATACGTACGAAGCGCTTCGAGTCCACGTTTTTTGTACGTACTGCGAAGATGTGGAACTCCTTGCCGGGGTCTATATTTCCCGATAAGTACGATATGGGTCTCTTCAAATCAAGAGTAAACCGGTTCCTTCTAGGTAAGCGTGCTCCATCCTAGGCTATTCCGATGCTTAACATCAGGCAGGGTGTAGTCAAACGCTAACCTATTTCTAATAAAAAAAAAAAAAAAAAAAAAAAACAAAATAAGGTTATGAATCAACACAAATTGATCCGAAATATCATGTAACTAAAATGCATTATCGTTAAGTTACACATTTGGTTTTGTTACACTATTACATTAAAGCTGCGATGTGTGTATACACGCTCTACTTTTATTGTTAGGTTTGAAACTTCACCATCTTCCAAAATTGACAGCTCATGTCACACGTTTCGCACCGTTCGGGGTGAATCCATACTATGAGGTCGATTGCGATTAGATCGCGGTCGAATATCGCACTGGTAAAATATTAATGGCGCTAATTTATTAACTCTTCAGCTTTATACAGGGTTACTTCGAAGACAGTGCGCATATTTTTTCCATGTAATCAGTATCGTCACGGGAGTGAAAGGGGTAATAGCGCGGGAAAGGGCGGGGGAGAGAGAGCGTGGGCGCAAGGACGCGCGCGCGTGGTGTATCAGTCAGCTCAGCGCTATCGTTCGTCGTGGGTGTGCGCATTTTAATTATTTTGTTCGAAGCATGGTAAAACAAAAAAACATGGGTATTTTTATTTTTAAAAACCTTTCTGTAGGTAAAATTTGCGCACTGTCTCCGAGGTAACCCTGTATACTAGTATAGATATGGCTTAAATTACACATAAGCACTTTAAAATTTTATTTTTTACCGCTCCCCATCCCATAAGAACTTCATAATGAAATATAACCTGCCTGAATAAATTAGTTATATAACAAAAAAACAATTTTTCAAATCGGACTACTAGTTCCTGAGATAACTGCGTGAAACAAACAAATTACCTCTTCAGCTTTACATCATCAACAACAGCCCGTTTACGTCCACTGCTGAACATGGGCCTCCTCTTAACAGACCCTGGCAAGCTAGCATCGGTGAGGGATATTGCCATAATAACCACGCTTGGCAGACGGATTGGTGATCGCAGTAAGATGTAAACCTTGAGCTAATAGATGCTGCTGCCCATCTATCAGCAATATGTCCCTTAGTCGCCTTTTACGACACCCATGGGAGGACATGGGGTGGTCTATTCTAAGCCGGAAACCACACGGCTTTACATATTGGTATAGAATTACCGTAGGTCATAACAGGTTCAATTGTTGTACGAACAATAATTATTGTTCTGAATATGTGTCTATGGTTGCCAGCGTTTAAAAAAAAAAAGTATATGTAGGTCTGTGAAGAATATTGAACAGTAAAAAAAAATCAAGAGTATGTACATGTCACACTTGATGTCTTGAATATTAGACATAAAGCATTAAAAAAAATGGGTCAGCGTCTTAGTCCCTTACTACGAATAAAACGATATTTATTCAGCACTTAGGTATTTACATACACTTGTACTTGTCAATTATACACAAGGAAATATAATTAATATAATTAAATACAAAATATCGCAACTAAAATCTATTGCGGATTAGCTAATAGTCTGTCTGCCAGTCTAGTATCACGTCATATGTATAGTAATAACAATAATTAATTATTTAATTAAAATCTTAATATAATTTAGCTCTATAATAATAATAATAATAATACGCCCCCCAAATACAACCATACGTCCGAATCGAACATCAGATTCACGTGGGGGGCGGACACGCGATTTTTTATATTACTGGCGCGGCTAACATGGCTCTGGACACCCATTTTAATGGAGAAAATGTTTTTAAGAAGTAAACGATTAGGGCCGCTTCCCGGGGGTGATCGCCGGGGCACACCTGGAGCTGACGCTGGATGTCACAGCATGCAAACCGTCAGCGGAGAGGAGTTGAATAGGCGGGCTCCCTCCGGATCATCCGAAAATGCTACAGCCAACCCAACTGACACCGACAATATTAGTTTAAATTCATCCGACACACCAATAGAACCATATAGTCCATCTACAGCATCATATATCCCATCACCCGTATCATCCGTAGGTCATAGCTCACGTGGCGCACCTACACCTGACTTAGCTGTTGCGCAGGAGGCGAATGCTTTTTTACCTGCGTCCACTAAGGCAGGGAAACCAAGATTGCGCATGAGATGGAGTAAAGAAGTAAACCTTTTTATCATGCGCACATACTACTACATCACTAAATTAGAGACTGATTTAACCACATATAGAAAACAGCTGCATGAACTTTTCTCACAAAAATATCCCACTCAAAAAGCCGCTATCCTTAACACATGCAGAATAGTAAGAAAGTTCATGCAAACAGATGAACAAACACCACAAACATAGAACTACTTACTACACGCCACATTTACTTGGTCTCCGACCCGTAAATGTGGTTTAATCCAGCCTAGAGCTGAGTTAAATAAACCCACCGATAATAATACTTTTATTTCAGACCATGGTGTTCATTTTGTTAGTACACAAATGCTCTTATGGACTAGTGTTAGTAATATTTAAGACTACTCACAAACATATAAAAATATAGTACACTCACAATCACTACTGCGCCATTCCATGGGAAATGGCGCAGCAGTGATTGATGTAAAAACAGTCTAGCCGACTTGCGATCATGCTAAGGATGCTGTTGGCGCTGCCACGTACTCTGCGCACCAGGGATTCGCATCTTTTACGCATCGTAGTGTAAAAGCAGTCTACGCGGTGTTCAGCAAACATCCCTGATGCGCTACAGAATCGCCGCAGCCCCATCAGCACCCTGAACGCATTATTAAATTGGACTCGGAGGGCACTGTAAGACTTTTGAGTATAGACGGCCCACAGGCTGCACGTGTAGAATGCTGTACAATAGGACCTAAAAAGTGTAATTTTGACTTCTGTCGAGCAACGTGCAAACCTAACCTATAGAAAGAGGCTCTATATAAACAGTATTTTTACTTATAAACGACACACGCCTGAGGGCACCCTTAATGGGCTAGGACCACGGCTCAGGGCATCGCTTACTTATAGTGTTAATCATTTTGATGCTCAAAACAGTATTTTGCATACTTTATTTTAGGTACTCCGAGTAGGAATAAAACGCCCTGCTCATCTTTATACCTGGTGAAGCAGCAGCATTAAATATATTTTGCTATTTAACCTATTATATCCCAATCCTGGGCAGAGTTCTCTTTTATGTTCTCCTTCCACGTTTGTCAATATAATTATTTAAAACTTTATTGACATTAAGTCCATCTCGTTACAGTATTAAGTCCACCTTGTTAGAGTAGTATCGAGGTAGATTTATATTATACAGTAATAACCCGGACTTACGCGATAGGTGGGACCACGGGATAGCCGTGTAAGTCGGGATTCAACTTTCCCTAACACGTATAATGTTTGTGTAATCGGGACCGGAGTCTAAAAAAAACAAAAGATCAAAAGAAACATGTTTAATAATACGTTATAAATGATCTTTACATTATCACACCATAATTGTAACATGGTTTCCATGTAAGCGATAATACCGTGACGTCTGAATTAAAATAGAAAAATTTTCACTTATTGTTTGGTTCAATCAAATATTTCCTTTTTTTTATTTTAGATTCAAAGTCCTCTTAATGTTATAATGATAGTATTTAGCTTACACTCCAAAAGACAGTGTTTTGCGTTTCATGTTAGGTTAGGTTTGCAATTATCAGTTAAATTTGCAGTAAACCGAACACCGATGCGCTTGGTGATCAAAAATAAAAACCGCGTCTCTCCGAATTCGCGTAAAACGGGGTAGCGTAAGTCGGGGTATTACTGTATATTTTTATGGATATATTTTTGTTCATCAGTAAATAGTTTAATGTAGTGAAAAACAGTTTAATATTGTTTTTATAATAACAGTATAGTTGGCAACCCTAGTTATGTCTAGCACTACTATAATTGTCTCAGTTTAGTGACAGATGCGGGTCGGTATCATATGCCGATGCACTTCACCAATATACCTAACTGCTACACTCGACAAAGGCCTCTTTGTTTAACTAGTTAGTACGCTGAAGGTGTTTGCTTTAGGCTCAAGTCCTGATGTATTACACCCCAATAATTATTGATACCTACAGTTGCTATACAATCATTTCTATAACACACACACAACTGTTGTATAGAAACGCTACGCTACGGATAGCGTAGTGGTATTTGGCTCGTTTTAAATCTCGAAGGTCGTGGGTTCGATCCCCACTCTGGACAGGCAATCTATTCTATTCTAAGATTTCTTTTCGGGTTTGGTTGGTTGAGAGACTACCCCCCGTGCCTCGGAAAGCACGTTAAGCCGTTGGTCCCGATTATTATAACATAATCTATAATAATCGTATAGCAAGGAACGGGCAGCAGCGATTCCTTGTGTGGCACAACGTAATACTGCGGTCACCAACCCGTCTGCCAAGCGTGGTGACTATGGCAAATACCCTCCCTCGGGAGGAGGCCCATGTTCAGCAGTGGACGTTGTACGGGCTGATGATGATGATGATGATTTCTATAAGTATTCCTAGTAGCTAGTAAATGAGTAATATTCATTGCAAACAGATGATTTCTTTGACAGATTGCCGCTTTTGATTGTATGCGACATTTTATCCAACTAATCCCTACTAATATTATAAATGTGAATGTCCGTTTGTTTGTTACGCCTTCACGCGAAAACTACTAAACAGATCATGATAATACTTTGTACCTACACATATTCTTGGAGGTATTAGAAGTAACATAGGGACACATACACATACATACATACATACACATACACATACATACACGTACACAAACATACACGTACACATACATACACATACATACACGTACACATACATACACATATATACATCCGTACATAGCAAAAACCATTTTATTTTGATTCGTCTACACATTCTCACAGAATCTTGGTTTATAAATCTACTTGGTTACGGATGGGTTCACGTCGGTAGTGCATTGGATGGGGATTGAACCGGCGACCACCTGACCGCAAGTCCGACGCCCTAGCCATTGGGCTACTGCCGTTTGCCCTAAATCCGTTCTGTGCTCATTCCCACACACTTTTGCATTTATTATCGCAGCACACATATCGTATACCTTTTGTATCCTTTCAATTTACTTGAAACCACTGACATGTAATGGATCGGGGCTGCTAATGCAAACCCGTCTAATGTCATGATGATCTCGCTGCAGATAATAGTCCGAGAGCTGGCACCAATTTTTGGGTAGTTATTTGAGGCAAACCAAAAACTTGTCTCCTATTATAACCCAACACCGAACTGCAGACCGGGGGCTAATTCGACCCTTTTTCAACTTTTTTTTAATAATATTATTTTTTTCCAGAAATATATTTGAGGCAAAGGCATTTTATTTTCGAGAGTCTTAATTTTAGTTAGAAATTTAAAAATTTAAATTTGTCTCAAATGCATTTTTTTATATGTTACAAAAGATATTTTGTAACATTTAAAAAAATGCATTGCATGCGTCTGGCAATATTAAACTAAAGCGTCTGGCTCATTATTTTTTAATCACTTAATATTAAACTACAACATATAAAAAAACCATATTGCCTCAAATACATTTTTCATATTTTTAAACAATAAAAAAAAAGAATCAGAAATGAGGAGATACGCAATAGAACGCGGGTTACCGACATAGCCCAATGGGCAGGCCATATAGCACGAAGAACAGATGGCCGTTGGGGCCGAAAATTTATCGAATGAAGACCGCGGATCGGCAAGCGTAGCGTAGGACTTCCACCTACTAGATGAACGGATGATGCAGGATCACGGTGGATGTAGGCCGCTTCTAACCACAACTACTGGAGATCTATGAAGGAGGCCTATGTCAAGCAGTGGACGTCCTACGACTGAAATGATGATTATGATGATGATGAAAAAAACTTGGGGTCCTGGCCCCGCTACTTACCAGCCAGGTCTGCAGTTCCGTGTTGGGATATAGTGGGAGAGGTATGTGACAAGTTTTCAGTTTGCCTCAAATCCTACCCAAATATTGGTACCAGCTCTCTTACTATAACCGTCCATTGTCATTTAGTTTGTGGAGAGCAAGCCTAATTCCTATAGATGGACATGGAAATAATGTAAGTTGTTTTAATGAAATCCTGATTAATTAATCAATGCATTAAATAACAATGTAGAAATCTAACTTTATCCATACTAATATATTAAAAAGATAAAAGTTTGTGAATTAATTTTGAGGTTGTATGGTAATTTCACCTCCGTACAACCTCCGTAGCGTAGCAGTATTTGGTTCGCTTTAAATCTCGGAGGTTGTGGGTTCGATCCCCACACCGGACAGGAAATCTTTGTGTAATTCTAAGATTTCTTTCCGGGTGTGGTTGGCTGAGGGATTAGCCTCCGTGCCTCGGAAAGCATTTTATGCCGTAATTGGTCCTGATAGTTATAACATCATCTATAATAATCGTATATCAAGGAACGGGCAGCAGCGTTTCTTTGTGTGGTACAAAATAATAATGCAGTCACCAATCCGCCTGCCAAGCGTGGTGACTATGTCAAAACCCCCCCTCGGGAGGAGGCCTATGTTTATCAGTGGACGTTATACAGGCTGATGACGATGATGTAATCACACACATACATGCGGCTTTCAATTTTAGGTAGCTTATAAAATGCCTATTTTAATTTACGATATCGCGGGCAGATACTATAAAATCCTTATGTTACATGTGCAGTTTCTAGTACATAAATAAAAATTGATTCTAGTTTTACAAACATTCTTAAAATAAACTGTTCTTTAGGCACTTCTACTTATGCTCCATAACTTTTTAGTGTTTGAACTGAAGCGAAGGTAGAAGCTACGTTGATGATAAAAGCACGTTAAATTTCATGAGAATCACTTAGCATCGTAAACGTTGACACTGATGGAGGGAGGTGACAAAGGGAAGGTGTTATTAGGGATGTAAAGGGGCGAGGTGTATAGACAAAATACATAGATGAGCCTAGATACAGTAACAGAGAACAGATATAACTTTTCAGTACGACTTTTTACTTATACATCTATATACGTACTTTATCATCTCTCTGCCCTTATCTATTTATTTATTTAAGCTTTAGCACATAATAAAATATGCCAAGGAGGACTTAATGCCATAGGCATTATCCGTAGATAGACAGAGAAAGACTCGTAAAAAGCTAGGATAGGGTCCGGTCGTCCTTGCAAGGCAAGGCTCGCGACGCGTTCTATGCTTCTGACCCATCGACCATACAGCCTCTAGACTCCTAATGTTTGATTTAACGCGTTTAAACAATTCTGTCAACTAGCTGAGGTGGGACGAAGCGGGGTACTGCGTTCTGATTGGCCCTACTAAGGTCATAACTTCTCAGTAGGGATGGGACACAATACAATGAAAAACGAAAGTATCGATAAAAAAAATATTTATTACCAATTATTTAAATGACTAACTTTTCTATTTCTTAATATTATTTTAACATGCACATACTTAATGCATTTACTACGCTTAGAGAGATAACATAGCATCTTGTAAAAAACAAAATACACTTAAAAAACAAAATATGTTTTTTTTCGGAGATTGCTTCATAAATTTATTGCAATAGTAAACAAAATTATAACCCGTAAAAAAAACTAAAACTGCTAAGACAGAGGCTAATTTTCTGTGAATGTGTTTTAAAATACATCAATTTTTTTGACAGTCAAAAATAACCACTAAACTAATCATTTTTGAAATGTATTAACTTTGTATATATCCTTCGAACAGTGTGTTTGTTCTGAGAAGACTTTGTAAGAAAAGCTAGCCTTGTAGAAATATACTTGTTCATAACACTCATTGCCAAATCCACTGCATGATTGGTTACTTCAGAGTGGAATTGATGGTTACTTATGCTAGAAAAAAGTTCCTCTCCAATGAAACTGCTTAAAGTTTTACTGACCAAAATGTCGATTTTGCGTTTTTGATTTTTTTGATTTTTTTCAAGGTATGCGTTAATTGTTATTTCAGAGCGCCGACAAATTTTGACCACAGTTGGTGAAGGATATATCAAACCACCTTTGTCTCTGTAAGCTATAATACTTCTTTGGTCCTGATTTAATGAAACTAAAGCTCCAATACATGTCTTGCATTTGATTTGCTTTACTAGTGAACTAGACACAAACCCCGCAATGTACTCTACTGCCCTTTCAGCGAAACTAGATATAGTAATCCTTTCAAGGGCACGATTTAAATCGTTACGACTTTCAGTTTCATCGACGCTAATATCTTGCTTATCATCCAATGTTGTTGTCAAATTAATTCTATTCAAGGCTGATGAACAGTTCAAGATGGATATATGTTCCAAAGGAACACAGTTGCCAGTGGAGACATCCATTAACTCCGTGTGTATTAGTATTTTTTTATATATCGCTTCGAATAGTCGCGGAGTTGGGTTGTCATTACTACCGCCGTGTGATCGTATATTAGCAAAAAAAAGTTCTATATGATCTTGAGAAATCTTATTAAAAGGTATATACTTGATGGAAGAATTATTTTGATCTATTATATCATGGAACATTCCGGTAACACTATGGATTGCAACACAAAACCCTATGAATCCTGTATAACGAGGTGAATCAATAAGTTTAACAGTTCTGGTGTCATTTAACTTCGCAGTTAAGGAAAAAATATATTTTTTACATTCCTCTAATTTCTTTAAAACATTAGACGCGTTATCTTTGTTAAGAGCACGTTTAAAGCCGTAGCCATGAACTTTCGAGTCCAGTATGTCAAATAAGTCATTGATCATCAATAACATTTCTACTGTAGCGTCTACGTCTTGAAATTCTTTAAGTTTCAATTCCGATTTGCAAAATTTCAAAGCTAGCCACGCTGCGGCTAAACAACTGGGCAGCTAGTTTAACTTTCATCACATTTTGCTTAAATTCAATATGGGAAAGTTTTAATTTGTTTGCTAAATGAAACTGTTCCCTATCCTGGATTTGGTGGAGTAGTTTAATGTAGTTCCACTTTATGGAACCCCCGTCACTATTTTTTAATTCCCTGTAATATTCAAATGCATTTCTAACTAACTTTAACATATTATTATGCACTGAGTCTAAGAATATATAAACATGTTTACTGGTTATTGGATGAGGAAAATAACTCTTCATATCTTTTTCCAATAAACTACAGCCCAGTAATTTCACCATAGCAATGTTTGTCGGGCATCCATCAAACGTTACAGCTTTAATACTTACATTATTATCGTGACATAAAGAAATGGCCTGTCTCACGAGATTTTGTTTTTGTTCGGCATTAGTGCCATTGGTAAGAAAGTACCCTATAGGTACCTTGAACCTTTTGTTTAGCCCAACAACAAGCAATACCAATGCTTCAGTACATTCGCTGGAGCAATCGGTTTGAATTTCTCCTCCAAAGTCCACATATCCAAAAGTGCGCTGTGTCGAGGGAACGTATTCAACTTTGGATTTTATTTTTATTTCATCAAACACTAAAGTGGCGATCAGTTCTCCTTCGCATAGGGTAGCTTTGTTTTTTAGTGCGTTAAAAGCTTCTTCGGTGAAGCCTGGTCTACCATTTACGGTTTGATACCATTTACTTAGTGTCTTCACAGATGGAAGACACGTCTGGAACGTTTTTCTGACATATTTGTATGCCTTTGGGGAATAAAAATTTAACGTAAGGGCAAAAGTTCTAAGTTCCGGCGAATATTTTTTCCTACTAGTAATTCCTTTTTTATTTCACTTCATTACCTGTCTTTTTACTAATTCCCGGTTAGTTATCCCAATTTTACTAAGTAAATCTGCGTTACATGAATTAATAAGTTTTTTGTTTTCGAGTTCGCTAAATATATTTTTAAGGGAAATCAGTCTTTTGTGCATGTATCGTGTTTTTTCTTTTAAGTTTTTCATTTTTCTATTTTTTTGCAATATCTTCTCCGATAACTCTATTACTCTTCTGCATAAGCGTTTTTTAACTGGTGTTGCATAGTCTGACGGACTTCCGGGAAAACGTTTCTTCGTTTTCGTTGTTGAAGTACATGTTGGCGATTCCACGGAGCTCTCATTTGGCACTTGTTTTGAGGTACCCGGCGGGGGGGACATTGGAATATTTGTTTTTTTTTTAATTTTGAAGTAGATTCTCTGGATCCTTTTTCATTTATCATTACTTTAGGCCTTGATGTGATGGGCGTTGGTACAGACAAGTCAAACGCGTGGCTCTGAAAATAAACTAGTACTTATATCTGCATCCTTTTCAGGAAATAAAATCATGAAATGGATATAAATAAACCGGCAAAAACTGGAAAAAAACGTAATACTCACCAAAAGAGGCAAAAACATTGTCGGTACTGCTGAACTTAGTAGCCGACGACGGTTTTTCATAGCAATAAATCTTCAGAAAAATGCCGTGAACATATTACACTGTGCGTTGATGGGAACCAGTTTTCACGCTTGGTGGCAATAATCCATTTATTTTTTAAATCGGGATTTTGTGGGTACCTTAAATCGAAATCGTTTCACAATTAGTTAATGTCTGTATTGTATATGGTAAAAAAGAAGATCTTCAAATTTCGTTATTAAGTAAGTTTTTTGCTTTATCGATAACAGATGTGCCCACAAGAATTGGTACAACATTATTTTGTTTACCAAATAATTGAGCAAACGAGATAGCGAAAAAAATACTTTCAGATGAAAGGGACGCAAACATGAAAGACATCAACGCGCGCACTTGTCAAGTGTGCAACCATCAGTTATGACCAGTATAAGATGAACTCCGATAAATAATATCAGAAAATTAATCAAATAACTATTATGTAACTATTAACTCACCGATGAAATGTTATGCCATTTTTCCGGAAATTCGAAGTCTGGCTGTTTTTACCACACCAACGTATTGTACACGGGGCCATTTTAATCTTTATTTTCCAAAAAATTTATTCACTTACGCGGAAGTGTTTACGGCTCACAGAAGTGGCCGAAATTAATTCAATATTGTTGAGTGGCGACCTACATTAGACGTATACGTCTGATGTGTTGACAGATATCGGACGCCTGTTATTAGGCGTCTAGAGGCTGTATGGTCGATGTTCTGACCTAATCCCAGCCCGCGCTGGTTAATTCTAATTATAATTATAATACGTGAATAGTCACGTAAGTCTTTAACAGAATTTAAATGAATGTGGCATGATATAGCACATGCCACATTAATTTAAATTCTGTTAAAGATTGTTGAAATGTATACTAATTAATTATTCAACATATATATTTTTTTAATATTTTTATCATTGATTTGACTCATAATAATAACGATCGATTCGTCTACACTATGAAAGTAAACGAAATGAAAATGATAACGTTTACGTTTTCATTTTCATTTCGTTTTCAATCCTTCCAGTTTTCTTTGGCCTCCCTCTTCCTCTGCATCCGTTAAGTTCCATTTTGTTTTGTCTCCCGCACTTCGGAATTAAATCCATGTGTTACGGGGGACTTCACAAACACACAAAGTATACGCAGACTCAGAACAATTATCCGTGGTTTACACAAACAATTGAATTTAATTCTAAACTTTAGTATGTATTTTGAGTTATTTTTAAAAAGTCATTATTTTACTTATAGTATAATAGCGATATATAGTTATGTACCAATGCACCGATGTTCTGGGTTCGATTTCTAACCGGGTCAATTGTTTGTGTAAACCACGGATAATTGTTCTGAGTCTGCGTATACTTTGTGTGTTTGTGAAGTCCCCGTAACACATGGATTTACTTCCGAAGTGCGGGAGAAAAAAATAGTATGGTTTTATAAGAGGATACTAACTAGCCTACTTAAATAACCCATTTAATCTTGTAAACGTTTCGAGTATTTAGTGAAACGAATAAACCAAACCAAACCAAAACTTGCATAGCACTAGTTGCTGTCCTTCTAAATTCCAATATCTGCATACTAGTTTTTCATTTTATAAGGGGTGGAATTTTCAAAAATCCTTTGTTACTGAATGCATACGTCATATAGAAAATACATGGGAATATCTACTTAAGTGCGAAAGCCGTAGCAGATATGCTGCGTGTTGATCCGTCAAACGTTTAGAAGCGTTTTATTAATAAAGATAAATTAATAAAAATTATATAATTAGCCGTCCGGCTTAGAATAAACCCCTGTATCTTTCCCTGATGTATAACATTTTGGCACGTTAACAAACGATATTAGAGGTACATCTTGTTGGACTACACTGGTTCTTGGTTCAATGCCTTTTTTTTCTCTTGGCTTGGCTTGGACCTCGGCTCAGGGGGGTTGCTGGCGATGAAATTGAGGGATTATGAATTTTAGTATATTAGGATTCGATGCCCATTCGGGACATCTATTCGTGTAAGTCACAGATAGAAGTTGTAAGTGTGGGTGTGTAAATTTATGGACACAAAGTCCATAAATTATAATTTATAAAGAAAAACTCACATTTTGTAAAATTAAAAGTCAATAAAATTCCGATACTTTCTATTTCAATTTCATACGACACAATAACGCATGTCAGAATTGTTTCACATATATGGGTAATAGTACTACATACTGACAGTATTTGTCGATCAACAAACTCGACCCAAAGCAATTATACTTCAAAATATGTTCGGCTTTTACACGAGTCGAACGAAAGCCTGCATAGACCTATAAACCATATATATCTATTACTAGATCTCCCGCGCGGTTTTACCCGTGTAGATCCTGTTCCCATAAAAACTTTAACTTAAAATATAGTATATCATACTCACAAATAACGTGGCTTTTTATTGGTAAAAGAATTTTGAAAATCGGTTCAGTACAGTCAACAGCAAAAGTAGATGATCAAAATCAGAAATTCAATACTAATGAACGGAGTTCGCGTCACTACTTTGAGTGATTCAAAAAGATGTGATTGTAAATGATACCAAACATTTACAACTAGTACAGCTGAACACGAATATATGGCAGCTGAGAACTCCGTTCCTTAGTATTGAAAACTTTACCTCTCTATCATATTATTATATTATATCAGTATAGATGAGCAACCCGCGGTTTTACGCGTTGGAATGTGACTCGGTTCTAATAGGTGGTTGGTGTGATGGTTTGAGCTTTTATTATTTACTAGCTTTCACCCGCGTAACTCCCGTTTCCATAAGAACTTCATAATTAAATAACTTCTTGTTTCAATTACACTGAATTTTTCAAATCAGACGAGTAGTTCCTAAGAATTTATCAGCTTTTATATAAGTGTATATTTTTATGCGGCATCTTCTAGAACATTACTCGCCCGCAGACAAATGCCTTTTTCCACCGGCACCGCCTTTCATGACGTCTTACTTTCGATCATCTCATAGACAATGGTTGGCAGCGAGAGGACGAAGCCAACTGTCTCGACGAGGTCCTTGCATTCGTTCTTCTAGGTACAGCACATTCCACTTGCTACACCATGTCACAATGGTGACAGCCAGACACATTCGGTGCAAACCATTTTTAGTGAAGTTCATTGACACGTTAAAACAATAATTTTATTAACCTACGTTTAATCAGTATCCGAGACATATATCGTAATTTTATTTTTAATACCCCAATATTTACCGAAATACAGTCAGCTGCAAAAATATGTATCTGGGGGCACGGCAGTGCCCCCCCAAGTCGAGTAAGAAAAAAAAAAAAAAAAAAAAAAGTTGCACGGCCGTACCTATCTTTTCTCGAAGCAACTCAGCCGATTTTCGACCCCCTATAACTTCGTTGTGGATAAAGATAGGAGCCTGAATTTTCAGTAACTAAACAAGCTTTGTAAAACTACAGTATATTTCAAATTTCATTCAATTTGAACCAGTAATTTACGAATTATAACTAGTCAAAGTTTGGTATTTTCGGTAATTTTGTCACTCGCTCACTGCTGACTCACCGATCATCAAAATGTTTAGGCACTTCTAGCAGACGTAGAAGCTTCAAATTTTGAGTATTAGGAGAGTTTAGTGTAAAACTCATGGGAAAATTCCAACATTTTGCAATTTCGGTCCAGTTGTTCAGTTTCATCAACTGCATTAATAACTTTGTTATTTCTTATAAATGTATAGGATTACAAAGTTACATTTGCAGTCAGTGAATACGTGTACATGAATATGTTTGATTTAATGGAGGAATAGGTGTAGATAGGGACCTAGATGGAATTATGTGGAAAGGTGGTGTCTAAGTGGTTAGGTTAGTTGTTTCAGAAACCTGGTTTTCTGCGTTCGATTCCCACCCGGGACAATTATTCGTCTGAAATTCAAACAGTTGTACTGAGTCAGGGGGTGCTTTGTTTTCGTGAATCTATTGAGCGGTGAGACCTTGGCGACACAGGGATTAATTTAACAAGTAGTAAAAAAAAAAAAAAAAGTCGTAGGAAAAAAAAAAAAAAACAATGGATTGTAAAAGTAAGATAGTACATAAGTTGTGCTATGAACGATAGGATACTAACAATCATAACAGCGTCTGATGGAGGTGGCTTGCCCGCTTGAGCCATGTCTCAGCAGGAGGCTGCGGTCCCTTGAGAAGTAGGGACCCCGTGTAATCTGGGCGTCCCTGAAACTGGTTATTTGGGCGCAGGAGAGCCCGCAACACCAATTGAGTCGCGGACGCTGCCAGAGGGTATCCCAGATAGGCAACAGTACCTGGGCCCCTCACCAATTGTGGTCGGAGGAGTAACCAGGGGTTTTACTCTCATGTTATGATTAGCATTCCACTGCTATGAAGAGGTCGAGTCCCACATACCCCACTGCCCGTGCCGGAACACCGCAGTGGCGGAGGAGATGCGTAACATTCTTGCATTCCTCTGGACAAACTTACACCACGGCTTTCACGCTTCCCGTTCGAAACACCGAAAGACGGTCACTTTCTTCCAAGCAACTAACAAATCTTACTGTGATATCGAAGGTATACACACAAACCACGTTTTATTAATCTGACACAAACTATATTTATATAATCATTTTATCAAATATTTTTATACACAGTTTAATGTTAACTAGGTAGCTTTAAATTTACTTATGTACATATTAGCTTGTTCCCTAGTGCGGGAGCTGTCTTAAAAAAAGGCCATAATCGGACATGTATTATGTAGTTGTACCAAAATTCCATCAAAAACAATTCATCAATTTCGTAATTTTAAAAACCTTTGACAGGCCGGAAGCCAGAAGGCCGTGAGTGCCATACATAAGTTCATGTTAATCCTCTGTTAAACTTGATGTTGTAGTTTTCGATTAGGTACATTGACAATATTTATAACCAATGAGAGATAACAATTTTACATACGGATTAATTTTAAATGACGTTTGACGAGTGCGACGAATATCAATAAAGCATAAAAAAAGTATACGATGCATCTGTTCTTGTTTCATATGGTGAGTGTTGCCATGCCAGCTAGGTACGTGGATATTCATATGTGCGTAAGTTAAGTTATTTTGTAAATAAGGGCACAGAGTTACTAGTCTGGATGGTTTACATCAAATTTAAGTCTACTTTGGAACTATTAAAGCGCAGGAATAATCCATTTGTGAATACAATAGACTAAAACCGGCCAAGTGCGAGTCGGACTCGCGTACTAATGGTTCCGTACCATTTTCAAGTGCCTACCTGTTGCCGTTTAAATATCGAGCAAAAAAAGCCAAAAAATAGTTGTTGTATGGGAGCCCCCCCTTAATACTTATTTTATGTTTAGTTTGTTATTATAGCAACAGAAATACATAATTTGTTTTCAACTGTTTAGGTATCGCGGTTCTTGAGATAGAGCCTGATGATAGACAGACAGACAGCTAAGTCTTAGTAATAGGGTCCCGTTTTTACCCTTTGGGTATGGAACCCAAGCATTTAATGTCTAGACATGCTTAATATTGTTGCATCAAAGATATCGAGAAAAACCCATAGAGAAATGGAGTGGGCTTTGAGAAAAACTGTAGCTGAAGTTCAAGAAGTAGTACCGGTAAAGAAAAAGAGAAACACAACCTACAAAAATTGGAAAGCTCATCATCAAGTGACAGAGTGGTAAAATCCATTGTTGGTATTTTAAAAAATAATGTAAATTGTAAAGCAAAGGAAAAAAGTACAACTATCTACAAAAAGAAATGAGATGCCATCAAAAACATACTTGTAAAAAAACCCAAGTCTCGTAAAGCAGTTCTTTTACCGTAAAACGTTGTGAGATCTATGTAATACCAAGTCGGTTAATTTATTCAGTCCCTACTTAAGGGACCATCTATCTTAAGCTATTACGTAATTATCTCACCTTACAGAATCTTAATTTGACCTTATCAAAGTTCAAAACTTTTATGTTATGAATATTAGATTGACTTGGCCATCGCAATAAACACTTGTGAGATACATTCTAATTATATCCGATGGCCAAGTTAATCTAATATTCATAACATAAAAGTTTTGAACTTTGATAAGGTCAAATTAAGATTCTGTAAGGTGAGATAATTACGTAATAGCTTAAGATAGATGGTCCCTTAAGTAGGGACTGAATAAATTAACCGACTTGGTATTACATAGATCTCACAACGTTTTACGGTAAAAGAACTGCTTTACGAGACTTGGGTTTTTTTACAAGTATGTTTTTGATGGCATATTTACTTACTTGATTCAACAACCCGTTTACGTCCACGGCTAAACGTGGACCTCCTCATTACAAACCTTGGTAAGCCTTGAGCTGATAGATGCTACTCCACATTCACCAGGCGTATGTCCCTCAATATCTGACAGCCGATGGAGCAGAAAGGTTCTCGAGTGGACACCACAAACTGGCAAGCGCAGGACGACCGCCTGCATGATGGACCGACGATCTCATAAAGGTTGCAAGGAATCAGTAGATACAGGTCGCTAGCAATCGTTCGTGCTGGAAATAGATGGGGGAGGCCTGTAAGCAGTGGACGACAACAGGCTGATGATGATGATGTCCCTCACTCGCCTTACGACATCCATAGGAAGATAAGGGTTGGCCTAATCTCAAGCCGGAAACCACACACCAATATTTTAATAATTCCTTTTGCAATATACAAATGTTACTGATTATTGTAAAAGGGAAGTTAAAATAAGAAATTCTAGTATTTAAACTCATAATCAATCATCATCATTAGCAGCTATAATGTCCACTGCTGAACATGGGCATGCTTCCGAGAAAGGGTTTTGCCACCAAAGTTTGGCAAGCGAGTTGGTGACCGGAGTAATATGTTGTTACACACCAGGAAACGTATCAGTCCGTTCCCTGTTATAGATGATGTTATAACAGTCGGGACCAACGGCTTAACGTGATTTCCGAGTTACCGAGAGTATTTCCTCAAACCAGACCTGGAAAGAAATCTTATAATTTATACAAAGTATTATTGTCCGGTGTGGGATCGAACCCACGACCTCCGAGATTTAAAGTGACCCTAAAACCGTTACCCCATGGAGCCTGAATGTTCACATGTTTTTGTAGCTGACTGTATGTGTATGTATGACTAAGCTGATTGGCAGTTTCCTGTTACATTGATGTACATATATTCGATATAACCGCTCGTTTGTGGCGATTAATGTGAATCCGATTACGTGTATAGCACCCCTTAGGGAAGTGCGTTGAACCGTAAAGCAGAATTTTTCCGACTACGTGGGAGGAGTTAATAGCTCCATATCTTTTAGCCATGAGGCTTGTAAACTTTAACTATGTCTACAAACTATGAAGCTTATGTACGTTAGCTTAGCATAGTATAGTTTTTAGATACTCGTATACCTACTGGGCTTAATGTGGAGCGATCCAGTTCGAAGTTGGATCTGTTATTTTGAATTGCTTTACTATAAAAATAAAAAGACGCGTGGGTACCTATATCAGAATCATTCATCTTAAAATAGGTAATCACACGAGGTATTTTGGAAATAAGTAGACACGTCTTCGATCAGCAGCCTTATAATCACGATTCTCAATTTAAATTACAATAATCACTCAATTTAACACAGATGCAAATGGATTTAGTTTTGGGACGTAAGCGTTCCGTCGTAACCGTCTAGTCCACGCTATCGTTCGATTCCAAAACTGTACGAGTATGGTGGTTGTTTGACGTTTATGACGTTCCGCCAGAGTGACAACTGTGTCACTCTCGTCCGTACAATGTTCATTCGATAAATCATACAATCAATGTCAAAATAGGGTTTTCAATCACTACTACTAGATGGCGCCAGGGACGCGCCTTCAAATATATAAAACAGTACTGTGACTGATTGACAGACAATAAACAGTGTTAACTTAAACGTTAATAAGCCTAGTAAGTATATTTATAAAATACTAGCGACCCGCCCCGGCTTCGCACGGGTACAATACTGATAATTATACTACATAATGTCTTTAAACCTCTAACAAACGGGCGAAATTTGGTCAAAACAAACAGAAACAAATTAATATAGGTACCTACTAAAACTCAGTGAAATAAGTAGGTGGGTATACTTTTATCGTATGAAATACCTATACTCTTCAGGACTAACAATACAACAAACACTAAATAAATAGGTATTCAAGTATCTATCCATCATAGTTACAACGAACACAAAACAAAAAATTTGCCCTATAATTCTTAAAGATCGAGCGCGCATAATCGCATTCGGCTTACCTCCGTAGCGTAGCGGTAATTGGCTCGCTTTAAATCTCGGAGGTCGTGGGTTTGATCCCCACACCGGACATGAAATCTTTGTGTAAATTCTAAGATTTCTTTCCGGGTCTGGTTGGTTGAGGGACATCACTCCGTGCCTCGGAAAGCAGGTTAAGCCGTTGGTCCCGATTGTTATAACATCATCTATAATAATCGTATATCAAGGAAGAGGCAGCAGCGTTTCCTTGTGTGTTACAACATAATTCTGCGGTCACCAACCCGCCTGCCAAACGTGGTGACTATGGCAATACCCTGCCTCGGGAGGAGGCCCATGTTCAGCAGTGGACGATATACGTGCTGACGATGATGATGACCTACTAAAACTCAGTGAAATAAGTAGGTGGGTATACTTTTATCGTATGAAATACCTATAATCTTCAGGACTAACAATACAACAAACACTAAATAAATAGGTATTCAAGTATCTATCCATCATAGTTACAACGAACACAAAACAAAAAATTTGCCCTATAATTCTTAAGGATCGAGCGCGCATAATCGCATTAGGCCTACCTAAAACACGCGCAGTTATTTTGCGATAACTTCTGAGTTATTCATTAAAAGTATATAGTGTAGGGGTAAAATAATCTGCATGAAATGCTTAAGAATATTAACTCATTTAAAATGATAAGGATAAATACTGAATCCGTCTGATTAGCTTTACAATTACCGCATTAGAAATTATCATTTTTCTAAGATATAATGGATATAGCAAGTTAACCTTGAAAGATAGACATATGCTATCGCAGACTTTTTTGTAGATCTAAAAGAGAAGAATATTTGCCACCATACATTGTTTTGTTATATCTCATAGGGTTTAGGCAGCGTTTTCGTTGAAAGCTCCCAAATGGCTTAATTTTTTCCGACACCTCTGACAGATATCAATATATATTAGTCAAATGTACACATAAACTAAACAAATAATATACGTAAACCTTCCGGAAGAATCGTTCTATCGATTGGTAACATCCGCATGAAAATCGATGTAGTAGTTTTTGAGTTTATCGCGAACAGACAGACAGACGCGGCAGGGGACTTTGTTTATAATATGTAGTGATGTAGTGATTGCGGTCGCCCGCGGCTCCGTGCGGATGTCGGTTACCGCTGTAAAAAGCCTACCCAGGAAAGACACGGTCAGCAAAATGATTCCCAGGTCAATTCACAGACACCGACATAAACATCGACAACGCAGTCATTATCCGCAGGCTGCACGGATTGTCTTTCTGTGGATTTTAAAGTTGTTAATGATGAAAATATAATTAATGATGTAATTAATAGGCATTTTAGGGATTAGGCATTTTAGGCATTTTCAAATGTCTGAAAAGAACTGTTGTTTAGCTCTGAGAAGAACTGTTGATTAGCTCTGAGAAGAACTTTTGCGTAGGTGTAGTTTTAAGAACGAAATCTAAAAAAAATCGCACGAAAATTATTAGACTTCGCAACGGGCCGTGCAGCAGAAATCGTAATATTTTAATTTCGCCATAACTTCAAAACCAAACGTCCAATTTTAATCATTCAAAGACCAAATATTATCTACATAAACTGTACTTAGTGATGAAATAATTTATTTTGATAAGGATTAATAGAATGAGTAAAATAAACGCGTTTAAATGTAGTCCAAAAAAAATTCAAGATTTCTAAATCTAAATCTTCTTCTTTGCATCTTATCCTTGGCAACCTGTCTGCTTCTCTTCTGGTGATCCTACCACCTGCGCCAATGCTGTGACCGATGTGCTACGATTAGCGATGGAATATTTTATTCCGTTCACTGACGTACCGTCGTCTGGCAGAGATCGCCCATGGTTCGGGGCTGAATGTGGACGCGCTGAGGCGCGCAAACATCAGGCATACCTGGCTTGGGTCGATGCTCGTAGGCGCAAGGCAAAGGATATACACGCAAAGAAGAGAATTTTTAACAAGGCTGCCAAGTCCTGCAAAAAGGCTCTACAAAAGGCTCGCTTTGACCATATTAGCCGAATAGGGAACAAACTGGCTTCGTACCCCGCGGGTAGTAAAGCGTTTTGGTCCCTAGCTAAATCAGTCGAAGCAAACTTCTGCCGCCCCTCACTGCCTCCACTGCAGAAGCCTGATGGAACACTGGCTCACACTGCTGAAGAGAAAGCCAACTTGTTTGCTTCTCTGTTTGCGGAATCTTCACGACTAGATGCTGGAAGCGCGATTCCTCCTAACGTTCCAGGAAGCGAGATAGTCATGAATGACATTCACATTCGCCAAAAGGAAGTTCGCAAAACGCTTCGTAATCTTGACGTGAATAAAGCCAGTGGCCCTGATGGTATATCCGCCATTATGTTGAGGACATGTGCACCCGAGTTGACTCCTGTCTTAACACGCCTCTTTCGCCTCTCTCTAGAGACTGGACTGGTGCCGAAGTCTTGGAAGCTAGCAAATGTGCAACCCGTGCCCAAAAAAGGTAGTCGTGCTGACCCTTCAAACTACAGGCCTATCTCCATCACCTCCATACTCTGCAAGAGCATGGAGCGTGTTATCAACACCAGGCTTTTAGCGTACCTAGAAGCTAACAACCTCCTCAGCGATCGACAATACGGTTTCCGCCGAAACCGGTCCACTGGGGATCTTCTAGCGTACGCTACCTACATCTGGAGTGAGGCCATCGAGAGACACGGGGAAGCGCTTGCCGTTTCTCGGGACATCTCGAAGGCCTTTGACAGGGTTTGGCACGATAGCCTTATTGGCAAGCTTCCTGCATACGGTCTACCTGCTGCATTCTGCGCTTGGATTTCGGATTTCCTGAGGGATCGGTCATTACGAGTGGTCGTTGACGGCTGCTCGTCTGAGCAAATGGCTATCAATGCCGGTGTTCCCCAGGGGTCTGTACTCTCTGCGACGCTTTTTCTGCTGCATATCAACGATCTGCTGAAGCCCGGTACCTTTGGGTATGCAGATGACAGCACGGTCGTGGAGAGCTACACTTCCAATGCGCGGGCCAGTGGGCCGGATATAGAGTTGCTCAGAGAGGCCATGGTTGAACGCTTAAACTTGTCCCTTAAGGCAGTCTCCGATTGGGGCGATGCCAACCTGGTTCAGTTTAACGCTAGTAAAACCCAGGCGTGTTTGTTCTCCGCAAAAAAGAGGCCGTTTCGACTGTCTCCTTCTTTCCGAGATGTATCCGTGCAGTTAACTGACAAGCTTGAGCTGTTAGGCGTTGCTCTTTCATCGACTCTAAATTTTGGCTCATATATTGAGTCGAAGGCCCAAATAGCCTCCAAAAAGCTTGGCATCCTCTCGAAGGTGAGAAAGTACTTCACACCAAATCAGCTGCTCACATTATACAAAGCCCAAGTTAGAGCATGTATGGAGTACTGTTCTCATCTTTGGGATGGTTCCGCCAAGTATCAACTAGAGGCACTGGAGTCGATTGAGAGGCGCGCCAAAAAGTTAATAGGCAGCGTAGCCGAGTCTCAGCTGCAAAGCCTTGCGCACCGACGAAGGGTTGCCAGTTTGTCGGTTTTTTATCGGATACATTTCGGAGAGTGTGCTGAGGAACTGCACAACTTAGTTCTGCCTTCCCCTTTCTTCTATCGGACAACAAGACACTCGGAGAGGCGCCATCAGTACATGGTCGATATTCCCAAAATACGTACGAAGCGCTTCGAGTCCACGTTTTTTGTACGTACTGCGAAGATGTGGAACTCCTTGCCGGGGTCTATATTTCCCGATAAGTACGATATGGGTCTCTTCAAATCAAGAGTAAACCGGTTCCTTCTAGGTAAGCGTGCTCCATCCTAGGCTATTCCGATGCTTAACATCAGGCAGGGTGTAGTCAAACGCTAACCTATTTCTAATAAAAAAAAAAAAAAAAAAAAAAAAAAAAAATGGTCGTTGTGCCTCACTCGACATAGATAGGTATAGCGTGTCGCGGACTTTTTTGTAGATATTTATAAGATCTATAATTAATTAGAACATTTTATGGTTCTATCTTTTATAGTTTAGGCAGCGTACGCAAAATAAGTAACTTTTCTGGTTGATTTTTTACACCTTGTGTCAGAAAAACCCAAATATCTTACGGAACCCTATTTTTTTCCAAAATAAAATTTAGCCTATGTTACTTGTGGATAATGTAGCTTACGAATGGTGAAAGAATTTTTTAAATCGGCCCAGTACTTTTTGAGCCTATTCATTACAAACATACAAACATACAAAAATAGGTACAAATCTTTCCTCTTTATAATATTAGTGTAGATTAACGGGCGGCGGACGAAGCTGTTGGAAAATCCTTGTTTTGTTATTTGACAAGAATTACTTAAGCCCTTTATATGGAGTAAGTCGTAAGACTAGCTTTATTAAATTTGCGCATAAAGTTAGATCGAAAGTTGCGTTCAGAAATGTCTTATAGTCTACTATTTTAGTAATATGTAAACAAAACTAACTTCTAAATAACCAGGATCCGATTTACCGAAGTCTTTATATACCACCAGGATATCCCATAGGATCCTTATTTACCAGGCCAGACCTCTTTTTAGCCAACTCTCGCACTAGGGAAATAAATCCTTGTATAGCGGAAGACTTATTGTCATGCCCGAAATGCCCCGCATTAAAATACAAGACCTAAATGAGGCAAATGACCGGGTAATCGCTGTGCCCAAATACTGGTCAAGTTTGATTTAGATGAATGAATAGCCTTTCGACTCGAGAAGAAGAAGAAGCAAACTATTCACGGACACAAAAAACACCTAGACTCAAAATAGATATCTTTGGTTCACATAAATATTTGTTCCGTGTTGAATCGAACTCAGAAGAAAAATTGCCAGAAGTTACAATCGTTATCACTGAGCTACTGGCGTACTTAATTAATTTCAATCGTAACAAACGGAGTTCTCTGACATTGTGTAGTCAAGACCTCGCCAAGTCAAATAGCTGAAACTTGTGAAGTTCGCTGGTTAATTAAAAACTTACCGGGGCGTTAAAAATCGTAAACTTTTCGTTCAGCCAGGAAAGGAGTCAAAATCAGCCTTTAAGGCTAATGTATCCTCATCATTCTTAGGTATTCACATCGACGAAAGCCTAAACTGGAGAAAAGAAGTCACAGCTATAGAAAGCTCAATCAGTTCAGCTTGCTATGCCTTGAGAAGTCTTCGAGATGTGATCGCTATTGTGCAATTAAAAGTGGTATATTACTCGCTCGTAGAGTCGAAGCTTAGGTACAGTATCACTCTATGGGGCGGTGGTTACGCGTACAATATAAATACAGCTTTCATTATACAAAAAAGGGCCATAAGAACAATGGTGAGAATTCCACAGTGGGTATCGTGTAAGGAGTACTTTAAAGAACTTCAGATACTAACGGTCCCTTGTTTGTATATTTTAGTTCTTCTTGTCGATCTTATGAAAAAACTGCAGAATTTCGAAACACCAGATGAAAGAAGTAAGCGGGAAGCTACTAGACGTAGGGACCTACAAAATAAGATTCAACCTCATTTAGACGTAGTGCGTCATGCAGCAGGTTATCAATCGGTTAAACTCTTTAATAAACTACCTGTACACTTGAAGTCAATTTACAACTTAAATAAGTTTAAGCAGCGGTTAAAATCATTTTTGGTAGAAAAGTGCTACTACACCCTTGATGAGTTTCTCTGTGATACATACAACTAGATCTATTCATGCTAACTATTTCTATTGATATTAAGTATTTTCATTTTTTATTTTTTTTGACATCTGTATTAGTATATGCAATATTTGTATGGGAGGTTGTAATATTTTTCTTCATAGCATAATTATTCTTAGCTATTACTTAACTACTTTATTATTTTTTTTTACAATCTTTATTTTTAATGATTTTTTTTTTATGTTTATGAATGGATTTCTATTGTAATTTTATGATTTCTATTGTACCTAACTGTTTTAATGTTATAATTTAATGTAAATTTTCAATACAATGTAAAAATTGTTACTGAAATAAATGAAATGAAATGAAAATCAACAGCCCGTTTACGTCCACTGCTGAACATGGGCCTCCACTTAACAGACCCCGGCAAGCCAGGATCGCAGAGGGATATTGCCATAATCACCACGCTTGGCAGACGGATTGGTGATCGCAGTAGGATGTAAACCTTGAGCTAACAGATGCTGCTGCCCATCTATCAGCCATATGTCGCCTTTTACTACACCCATGGGAAGACATGGGGTGGCCTATTCTAAGCCGGAAACCACACGGCACGGTAATGTATCCTACTTTTGTTTTATTGTTACATTTTATTCCGTGTTAGACAGCTTATTTATTGAGGAAGGCTATAGGCTATCGGCTGGGCAGCGTTTGGGAAGCTTCTGGAGATCTTCTCATCCAAAATACCTCAGTGCCTGAAGACAAAAGCCTTCAATCAATATGTGTTATCAGTGATGACATATGGATCAGAGACGTGGTCTCTTACTGTGTGCCTCAAAAGAAAGCTTAAAGTCGCTCAGCGAGCTATGGAAAGAGCTATGTTAAGCCTTTCCCTGCGTGATAAAATCAGAATTGAAGAGATCCGCAGGAGAACGAAGGTCACTGACATAGTTCAACGGATTAGCAAGCTGAAAGTGGAACTGACGGCCGATTGAGCAGAAAGGTTCTCGAGTGAAGACCACGAACTGGCAAGCGCAGCGTAGGACGACCGCCTGCACGATGGACCGACGACCTCATAAAGGACGCGGGGAGTCGGTGGATGAAGGCCGCTATCGATCGTTCCCGCTGGAAATCGATGGGGGAGGCCTATGTTCAGCAGTGGACTACAATAGGCTGATGACGATAGGCTATAATGATTAATTATGAAGTTCCAACGTGAACGGGAATTACGTGGGTGAAAAAGCGCGGGAAGCCATTATTATTACATACGTAGGTACTAAGTGCAAACAAACAATCTCCTCAGCTTTATATGTATATTATTATAAGATATCATCACATCACATGACAACCTCCGTAGGTAGCGTAGCGGTATTGGCTCGCTTTAAATCTCGGAGGAGGATCTTTTGATGCCCCCGCCGGACAGGAAATCTTTGTGTAAATACTAAGATTTATTTCCGGGTCTGGTTAGTGGAGGGACTACCTTCCGTCCCTCGGAAAGTATTTGGTGTAGATCAAGGAACGGGCAGCAGCGTTTCCTTGTGTGGTAGGTACAACATAATACTGCGGTTACCAATCCGCCTGCCAAGCATAGTGACTATGGCATATACCCTCCCTCGGGAGGAGGCCCGTGTTCAGCAGTGGACGTTATACGGGCTGATGATGATGATGACACATATTATTACTATCATCCGTATTTTACTTCAGTATATAATACGGAATACTCGTGTCTCCTGGGAGCCGTATTTAAGATGACAATAAAAATAAAAAAGTTGCTGAAGTAAAATAAACAACAGCTCAGAGAGAAAATCGTAATTTTTGTGTTAAGTGAGTATATTAGTTCTATATGATGACAAAAGATAGCTAATAATATTTACAAAATTATTATTAACTAGCTGCGCCCCGCGGGTTTACCCGCGTTACTCTGCTCCAGTGGGTCGGAGCGTGATTTTTTGTAGCCTATAATTATGTTAATCGAGCTTATTAGTGTCAGCCAAATCCATTTAGTAGTTTTTGCGTGAAAGAGTAACAAATATTCATCCATCCGTTTAAGGGTAGCAACCAGCCATTTTTACGGTTCCGTACCCGAAGGGACCCTATTACTAAGACTTCGCTGTCTGTCTGTCTGTCACCAGGCTGCATCTCCAGATCTGCGACAGCTAGACAGTTGAAATTTCACAGATAATGTATTTCTATTGCTTAAATAAAATAAGAGTCTCCCATACATCATTTTTTTTTGCTTGATGTCTCTAACATCAACAGGTAGGTACTTGAAAATGGTACGGAATCTTCGTGCGCGAGGCCAACTCGCACATGGACGGTTTTTTATGTTTTCTCTTATTAACAGAATTAGGTATATTCATCATTTTGTAGTTAGATGTAAATTATGCCGTGTGGTTTCCGGCTTAGAATAGACCACCGCATGTCCTCCCATGGGTGTCGTAGTAGGAGGCGACTAAGGGAAATATGGCTGATGGATGGGCAGCAGCATCTATTAGCTCATGGTTTAAATCTTACTGCGATCACCAATCCTGGCTCAACGATCCTGGCTTGCCAAGGTCTGTTAAGAGGAGGCTCATGTTCAGCAGTGGACATAAACGGGCTGTTGATGATGTAAATTATGCTAAGTTTGTTGTATTCCAGGCTAATCAATTAAAAGCAAAATTAAACGCTCGAGACATACTTACTATTTTATACTATTGTTACAGAATCAGTCCAATTGAATTCATCATCATCATCAGCCCGTATAACGTCCACTGCTGAACATGGGCCTCCTTCCGAGGGAGGGTATTTGCCATAGTCACAACGCTTGGCAGGCGGATTGTTGACCGCAATGTTATGTTGTAACACACAAGGCAACGCTGCTGCCCGTTCCTTGATATACGATAATTATAGATGATGTTATAACAATCGGGACAAACGGCTTAACGTGCTTTGCGAGGCACGGAAGGAGTCCCTCAACCAACTAGGTCCGGAAAGAAATCTTAGAATTTACGCAAAGATTTCGAACCCACGACCTCCGAGATTTAAATATAAAATATCGGAGATTGCTAATTGAATTGCAAACAATTAACTTGGTTAAGTCACATTCCAAGTTTTGGCCAGTTGTTATATTCTGTTAATTATTATACTGTGTCTTTTTAGTACTAAAGTGAATTTTACGCTCCCCATAACCTTCTGTTTTACTGTAGTTATTTAAAAACTTTTTCCCATTTAATTTGCTTAGAAATTTAAATGTCCCCAACTTTGGATTGAGAGCATTGTGTTTTATTTACTACAATACGTTAAGGGCGACAATAAAGCAAAATTAGGTAGCTTAAAGTAGCTGTAAAATAAATAAACATGGTTCAATGCTACGAGAAATTATAAGGGTATATACTAATACCTATACAGGGTGTCCCAAAAGGTTAAGTAGCTGGGAAAGGGGGTGACAGGGGTGGACACAATGGTCACTAGAAAAATAAAAAAAAATCCGCTCTGGGTATTTAAAAAAAAATATGATTTTTTTTAAAAACTTAAAATTTTACACCTTGTTATTTTTGATGCTGATGTTGATGACCTTGTTGTTATTGAAGATTACATAACAGCATTTTTTTTAAATACAGCCATATTTGTAGGTACAGTTAGCACAAGGTGTAAAATTTTTAGTCTTGCCATTAAAAAATGCCATTTATTTTTTTAAACACCCAGAGGGAATTTTTTATATTTTTCTGATGACCCTTGTGACCATCCCTATCACCCCCCTTCCCAGCTACGTAATCTTTTGGGACACCCTGTATAAAGTTGAACATTTTTAACGTGTAGGTACACACTTAAATTCTGTATTCAAAATGTTTACCGGTGATGTAAGCGTACCACGACGCAAAATTTCATTTTAATCGGTCCAACAGTTTCGGAGATTATCCCGTAGACAAATAGACAGAGAAACAAAAAAGTAAAAAAAAACTGGATCAGATCTATTTTACTTCTAATATCGACTCGGTTCATTGCGTTTTTTTTTCTATGTACAGACATTCGACCTGTACAGTTTTATTGTATGTATAGATGATGTCCCTACGGGGAAAGGAGTTTCGCGGATGAAACCGCGCGTGGAAGCTAGTAAAAATATCCTTAAGGCCGCGTCCTGGACGCCAGCGGGCGGAGCGGGCGGTGCGGGCGGTGCGGGCGGTGTGGGCGGTGCGGGCAGTGCGGGCGGTGCGGGCAGTGCGGGCGGTGCGGGCGGTGCCTAAGGAAAACCTGCCTCCCGCACCGCTGTCGTCGAGAACAGCTTCACATAAATCTATGAACTTTGATAAAGACGCGCGTGCCGTCGCCCGCGCCGCCCGCTCCGCCCGCTGGCGTCCAGGACGCGGCCTAATAGGTAACCGAAACTCTGTAATTATTTTTGACAATATTAAGGGAATATTTATTCAGTCCAACGAACATACTTACAATATTTTTGTTCTTTATATCAATTAACCGAATTGATATAATTACCGTCAATGGTAGCCGCAATGTACCTGCTCTCTTTATTTTAATTTGACAATTATTGAAGATCATGCGATGCAGTGTAACAATATATATCTTTATGGGGTTCTGTACTTGAAGGGTAAAAACGGGACCCTATTACTAAGACTTCGCTGTCTGTTTGTTTGTCACCAGGCTGTATCTCAAGCCGTCAACCGTGATAGTTAGACACTCGAAATTTTAACAAATTATGTATTTCTGTTGTCGCTATAACAAGAAATACAAAAAAAAAATGTACAACAAAGATGATTTTTTGCCATTTTTCCATAATTGTATAGATAATGTAACACTTTGTGCGCGAGTCCGACTCGCACTTGGCCGTTTTTTTATCATATACTCTCTTTGCCTTTATCAAATCAAATCATAATGTTTTTTTATCTATGGTGTTCTGAAGAGTATAAAAACTACCTCAATCGTATTAAAGTCGTGCTGTACTGTTCAATTCCAAAAAAACGTGGTTTTATAAAACCTAATCGTACGTGTAACTAAAATTTATTGCGATTTAAACTATATTATGTATTATAAAAGAACTTATTCATAAAGACTTGTACAATAATATAGTTAAAGTCCATGAAATAGTTACAAGGAAATAATACAATTTCACAGAACCGTCTAATTTACATCTTCTTACCATCAATTCGCATAATTCTGTACAAAATTTCAATATTTCCACAACCAATCTGTATTCTAACTCCATAATGGCCTAATAACCATTCGAATTCAGTTTAAAATTGAATCGTATTGTTATGTAAATAGAACTAGCTGTCGGAATGGATTGCACTGGATCATTGAACCGAATAAGGGCTTTGAGTCTAACTGTGAATTCAATGAGAACTAAAGGTAGATATGTACGTCATTGTACGTAACTATGGGTAAATTTGTGCTCAGGTCAATGTAAAGTACTTAATATATAGATATTTTCAACAAAACAATTAATAATTAATTGTGATGTATTGTGAAACAGAAAAAAGAAGATCATAAAAAAATAGATAGTGGTCGTTTGGTTAGTACAGTTAACAGAAGAACAGTGCCGTAAATAGCCTTTGCGAGCTTCTGCGCCCTGTGCGAACTTCTGCGCCCTTGATTTTTATAGATATTATAGGGACCCTAGGGTAAAAATAGGTAAAAGGGTAGGGTAAAGGGTAAATTAGGCATATATATATAGCATTGCTCTAGCTAGCTAGAGCAATGATATATATATATACCTAATTTATTTGATTCAAGGTGATAAAATTAAGCCTAAGGACATTGGTGTTAGTGGAGCAATTACTTAATATTTAATAACAAAAATAGGTTGCCAAATTGACATAAAATCAATTAAGTTATTATTAAAAATTTATTTATTAATTTCATTTAATTTATTAATTTCATTTAATTTATTAAATTCATTTAATTTATTAATTTCATTTAATTTGCTCCTTATATTTTGACATCTCGTTTTAATTAATAACCATGTTTTAAATATTACAATTTATTTTATTTAGTTAGTAAGTGACTATGCATGCAATACAATTTGTCAAATTTATTTATATAATACCTATTTAACTTTTAAGCTGTTGTTCACTATTTTTATAACAAATGTTGTGCATATCTGTAATAGATGTAAACACCTAGCCCTATTTTTTTGTTTATGTAATACCTATTTATCAATGTATGTGTTTATGTTGTTGATGTGCCTCAATAAATAAATAAATAAATAAATATTTTGTAAGAAAAATCTATTTTTACAAAGAACTTGGTAGTATCTACTGATGTGGGTGCAAAGCAGACGAGTTATTTAAGTGGACCCTTCGCGTATTATACTTACCACCCTATGTCTAACTTACTAAAATCAAACGCAAGTTCACTAGTGCAAATGCGTTGCCCACCCTTATGCTAAATTTTGGGCCACTTGGTCTTCATACTTCTATAATAAAAATAACTGCAAAGTTTCAATAAACTGTCCATTACTCCGTTAACACTAAACTCAGAAATATAATTTAACAGACTTTTTGATGATACTTACTTGCAAGTAGATACAAACATATTTAATGGAATTGAGCACAAGGGGCGCAGTGAGAAAATAATAGTCCTGCCTGGTCTGGACATTCACCCCCGAGAGTCTACGCCCTGTGCCTGGGCACCGCGGCACCGGTGGCACCGCCATATTTACGACAATGCAAAAGAGATAGGTTCACACCGTCAGTATCAAATAATGTCAATTAATATGTTTATGCCATTTTGGGTGAATTTAGTATTTGATTAGTTAGTTCTTAAGTAAATTAGCTACTTTTAGTTGTATATAAGTATTTTATTCATGCATGTAAAAAATAAGAGATGGATTATACAGGGTGTCCCAAAAGGTTAAGTTGCTGGGAAAGGGGGTGACAGGGGTGGACACAATGGTCACTAGAAAAATAAAAAAAAAATCCGCTCTGGGTATTTAAAAAAAAAATGGCATTTTTTTTAAAACTTAAAATTTTACACCTTGTTATTTTTGATGTTGATGATGATGACCTTGTTGTTATTGAAGATTACATAACAGCATTTTTTTAAATACAGCCATATTTGTAGGTACAGTTAGCACAAGGTGTAAAATTTTTAGTCTTTTAAAAAATGCCATTTATTTTTTTGAACACCCAGAGGGAATTTTTTATATTTTTCTGGTGACCCTTGTGACCATCCCTATCACCCCCCTTCCCAGCTACGTAATCTTTTGGGACACCCTGTATAGTTACATAATGTGTAAAACTTAAGTTAATAAATATTCGAATTCCTTCATAATGTAAGTAATGTTATATCTTTGATCAACTTAATATTTTGTCAATGAATAAAATAACTTCATGATTCTAAAAAATACATTTTTTTCACTGCATATTTATTCTAAATCATCTACCCGTGAGTTCTTATACAGCATTGCAAGCGTTTATAAACTTTAATAATCCACGTAAAAAATATATAAATAGCTCATAAAAAACATATCAAGAAGTTCAAACAATAGAAAATAAAAAAAGGACTATTCGGAAATGGAGCCTTTGAAAAAGTTTTAGTTCCAAACTAAATAACTTTAAAAAAGAGAGTAAAACATTTCCTGGTATTGCAGCAGTTTACAGGACTTGTTTTGTACTCCACAATAGTCCATTAATTAGCGCCTTCATGAACCAACAAGTCCTCGTACAAATGTGAAATAGAATATTTATTACTAGCTGCGCCCCGTGGTTTTACCCGCGTGACTCTGCTCCAGTGGGTCGGAGGGTGATGTTTTGTAGCCTATATGCTAATCCAGCGTATAACCTATCCTGGTGCAAAATTTTAGCGAATTCCGTTCAGTAGTTTTGGCGTGAAAGAGTAACAAACATCCATCCATCCATACTTACAAACTTTCACGTTTTTAATATTAGTAGAATAGTAGGATTATGTTTAGTTGCCTGTTACTTTGACTACGTGTAATTCTGCTGTTTATCGTGGGAACAAAATAATTGAATATAGCTTATCTTTCTAATTGTGAAAGAATTATCGAAATTTATCCAGTAATTTGTGAGTTTATTCGTAACAAACACTCATACAAAAATACGTAATGTTGCTCTTCATAATTTATAAGTATGTATTAGTATAGACATGAATAAAGTCAAAGTTAAATATTAAAACTGTTTTACAAAGTTTAGACTTTAATAACTACTATCTGAAGCAAAACGAAAGAACACAAATGAGCTAAAATAGATTCATAAACTTAACTAGTACTTACGTATCTTGCGTCTTGTTAATTAGCTACATATTCTATGTTCAATATTCTCAACTCCGAAGCATACTTATAATAGCCTGTTATATAAAATTACCCTTGATATAGTTGTTGGTCTTAGGCTGATCACAAATTACTCTTGCGTGTTAACGGGGTCGAGAACTCGGCGCTAATTCGTAATTAAGGCTAAGACCATATTGGACCGACGCGTTTCGTTTCCCCGAGAGTGTTAACAACGCGATGCGAAGCGATGCAAACAACGTGCCGCGACGCACACAACGCGACACGATGCGAACAACGCGAATAATGCGACGCGACGCGAACCACCGGAGCGTCGAGTTCTCGACCCCGTAAACACGCACGACTTAATATAATTAGTGTTTCATTACCAGAATAGTAGTCAGTACAAAACGGAAACTATAATTAGTGCTCTCACATAGAGTTAAGCGCATTGATGTGCGAAACTGCAAACTACGTCGTTTATAAGTCGTCGTCGGATAAGTTGCTATTACATATAAAGCTGTATACACGCAGTCGTAGGTACGGCAGCGGGTATCATCATTCAGATAGAAATAGTTAATTGTATTCTTGGTTTGTCATTCATCATCATCATTATAACGTCCTCCTCCCGAGGGTATTTGCTATAGTCACCACGCTTGGCAGGCGGGTTGGTGACCGCAGCACGCTGCTGCCCGTTCCTTGATATACGATTATTATAGTTGATGTTATAACAATTGGGACCAACGGCTTAACGTGCTTTCTGAGGCACGGAGGGTAGATCTCAACCAACCAGACCCGGAAAGAAATCTTAGAATTTACACAAAGATTTCCTGTCCGGCGCAGTGATCGAACCCACGACCTCCGAGATTTAAAGCGAGCCAAACCGCTATGCTACGGAGTTTATCATTATGTCATGAGATTTATTATTATTTTTATTAAATGGTTCTTAGACCACTTTCTTGCATTAAAAGGGTGAATGAAATTGCAATACGTGAAAGGTATGTTGTAAACATTTTGACTTTTATCCTCTTTACCATTCCCATCCCAATTTTTGTATAGTTCTGCTTCATAGTATGCACTATAATCATACTAAGTTTAATTAAAATCATTTTAGTATTTTTGGCATGATACGTTTTAAATAAGAAAGAGCCCACCCATAAAAAATATATAATATAAATAGGCGGAAACACATTGGCTTGCACAACATTTGAAATCATTCACTATTGTCCTTCCAATCGTTTTCGGAAACGGGGATCAATCAATCAATCAAATCTAAGCAGATAACGCAGGACCATGTTGCACAAGTGTGTGCGCAACCACAGACATACTGTCTATTCCTTTCTCTCACTGACACGATCGGTGAGAGATCAGGCGCAGAACTAACAGCTTAGGTGACGTGCCTTTCGAGGCACACCAACTTCCAGATTTTGGGCTCGTATTTAAATTTTTCTAAACAAAATTTAAAATCACACAATTTAGATTTCCGCTAGACCAACGAGTTGTTTTAAAAGTAGCAAGTACTACTATATTCATCTTTTACTGAACGTTTAAAATAACCCTTGAAAGTTCCAGTAAAACTTCGTGATCGGGCATTCTATAAAACAACGAACATTATCACATATGCTAGTAAGTAGACAAACAATCTATCGAGTGGGTAAACCCGTGTTATCGTCTCGCGCCCCCCACTGGGGGAGTTCGGAAAATCGGAACTGAATTTAGCAAGAATGCGAATTTATCGGTTATATAGGGTTTGTGGTGGTTTTCTTGTGGAAGCTGCTGTTTGGAAATTGTATTTTGCATATTCTGCGCCAAACACGTTGTATAACAATGGTCCATTTTGTTTAAGAGACTGTATAGAAGGATATTTGCGGAATATTTTTTCTACTGCTTCCCATATCAATGGAGGATGGCGGTCCCAATATAAGGGTGGGTTATTTCTAATTACAACAGCACATTATCTTAGTTTTAGGATTTTCAGCTGAAATTTTAATGGTGATTTTCTCTTAGAGAAATGATATTGTTTTAGTTGTACATAACTCGAATCCTGTCGTAAATAATTGTTATGGTGCGGTGGCGATGCCCGGAACCGTGGTCCTAGCCCATTAAGGGTGCCCTCAGGCATGTGTCGCTTATATGTACAAATATTGTTTAAAGACGTGCCTCTTTCTATTCAGCTAAGTTATATTAGCATTTTAAATATAGAATTAATTATTGTTATTACTATACATATGACTTGATACTACACTGACAGACAGACCATTAGTTTATCCGCAATAGATTATAGTTGCAATATTTTGTATTTAATTATATTAATCATATTTCATTGTGTATAATTGACAAGTGCAAGTGTATGTAAATACCTAAGTGCTGAATGAATATCGGTAAAATTCGTTTGTAATGCTTTATTATTTTACCTTACATTTGAAACACAAAAATTGTAACATGCAGAATACGATATGTCACAGTAGTACAGTAGTATTAGTTTCCATTCATTTTTTATAAAAATGTACACGAAACATAAACCAAATTTCACGACAAAATAACAATATTTCAAAACAAGTTTCCGCAGCAGTACTTGCACTTCCATTTTGTAATAAATATATGAACCTATCTTTTATAAAATGTGAGTATAAACAACATTTTCGTCGAGGGCAGTATCCACCGAAAGTCTTTTGGGAGTAAAGGAAGAATACTTCGCTTCTTTATCCATAATCATAACGTATTTTGGATTATCGTAAAAACAAAGAAGTTTTTTCGCAGTATATTTTTGGGGAAAGCAATGTCCCCAAAGTTGTAAACATTGACACAAGCGTGTCAATGTTTTAGGAGTTGGATTCAAAATGATCTTAAATAGAGAATAATTTGATTTAATACAAGGCTTCTTGTCTTAACTAATATTTTATAAAGGAATGATTTGCTTGCATTAAATATGCTCTGGAACTACTAGCCACTTTAAAAAATCTTTTCACCATTCATCATCAGCCCGTACAACGTTCACTGCTGAACATGGGCCTCCTTCCGAGGGTTTTTTCCATAGTTACCACGCTTGGCAGGCGGATTGGTGACCGCAGTATTATGTTGTAATACACAGAGAACGCTGCTGCCCGTTCCCTGTTATACGTTTGCTATAGATGATGTTATAACAATCGGGACCAACGGCTTAACGTGCTTTCCGAGGCACGGAGGGTTGTCCCTCAACCAACCAGACCCGGAAAGAAATCTTAGTATTTACACAAAAATTTCTTGTCCAGCGTGGGAATCGAACCCACGACCTCCGAGATTTAATGCGAGCCAAATACTGCTACGCTACGGAGGGTGTCAACTGAACTACTTCACCACTTTCAAAAATATTAATATTAGAAAGCCACAATATTCAGAAGTAACATACCTACACTAAATAACAAACCGTGCGTGAGAATCTAGAAGTAAATAAATAAAAAATTCCTCGTCATTACCAAACTTAGGTATTTCAATATGAACAATAAAATAAGCTCAAAGTATTACTTTAAGTTAATTTTTGTAGACAAAAAAGGAGTCCCATCTTGTAGACTGTATGTATAAGTATTTTATGATATCTATGTATACTGAATACCAAAATTTGATCTTTTAACGTTTTTGAGAATAATATTAACAAAGATTAGTAATCTTTTTACTTTGGGGTAACACCTAAATATTAGGTAATAAAAGCCATATTTTTTTAATTATTTTATTTTTTGCCATGTGATTAAAAATTACTTCCGATACCTAGCCCCACAAAGATAGCATACGGAGGGTTAATTAGCAAGCCCTATAACCTGTTGCTGATGCCTGAGAGAGATCTCCAGCAAATCTGAGGATATACATCGTTATACACCGTAATTTAACTTCAGCAATAAAAAAAGTAATAATATGGAGGTACCAGCTGGACCCACGCACTTAGTCCCGCGTGGATTAGATTCTCTTTATGTTTTACTTTCCCGATTAGATTAAAAAAGTATGATTTGTAACGTTCAACAAGAAACTTAAACAAGTTGTAATTAGATTTACTTATACTACTCTTTCTATAAAACCGAAAATAAGAACGTTCACCTTAGCTGATTTACTTACTGCAAATTCTTCCAATAATTTTTCCATCCGTAAAAATACCGTGAAATCATGCTATAATTTCAAATTCCATGAGGGATATAGAGGATTTGCCCTATTCCATCAAAATTTACCGTAAAGCTAAGGAATAAATGATGAAGGCGCAGTAATGTCGGTAACTATGATTAGATGTTAGATATTAATGGGGATGAGATGTAACTTGTGGTAGAATAACGAGATAAGGAATTCGGGTTATACCGCTGTCATATCTATGAAGTCGATTGGTGCGTGTTACAAGTTTAAAACACTAAAAATATGCTGTCATTTTTTAATCGTTTGATAACATAATAAATTTTAAATAGACATAGGTATGTCGAAAAAATACATCAATTACAAATATTCAGGACAAAATGAGCCTTGCAATAAAGTTCAAAGTAATTTAAAAAGGTATATATAATGAACAAATAAAAATCATTTCGCTGAGTAATACCAATAACTAAATTATAATCATAATTTATGTCTTCTTCTCTCCCTCTATCCATGTTTGTGTTTTATATGTATGGCGTCCGAGTCTCAAGTGTTGTCCTTACCTATGTACTTCTTTTTATTTTTTAATGATTGTAATTGTTATTTTGTATTCGTTTTGTGTGTTCATTAAATGTTTTTCTTTCTTTATTTCTAATTGATGAAGTATATTTTAAAATGGCCGAATATTTTTGGAACGAAGTAACTCGACACGACCTAAATGAAAAATAGCAACCAGAAAACGAAACGACTTTAAAATTATCTACAACTTAAAATTGCACTAAAAATTAACTTTATTTATTACTTCGAATTAAGACAATTACGTAGATTTTATTCAAAGAATAAAGACTGTATAAGACTGTTGTAAAAGAGACTCCACGCAAAGAATGGAGGAGTTTGTTCCGTCCAATGTTTATCAAATTTGTGAAAACAAACTCATATAAAAATGTCAGCGGCCGCAATCAAGAAACAACAAGCGAATTCAATTTATTCGCCCCTACGTCACTGACGCTGTATCACAACACCGTCCTCGGCATAACGCTTTTTTCAAAATTTCAACCCCTATTTCATCCCTTTAGGGTAACATTTTTTTATCCCTTCTTAGTGTGCGTCCGTATTTTGAATTTAAATAACTGTCCAAATTTCAGGTTTATACCATTAGTGGTTATCGCTTATAACGACTATATGACAGTGTTAACTTGTCCTACAAAGGGAAAGGAAGTGAAATACAACAATTGTACCAATTTTGGTAGAATTGATACGATTTTTGCATTTCATTTGTTTTTGTTTTGTGGCTATTTTTTTTTTAGCAGCGATATATAAAAGGAAGGTATCAACAGCCAAATTGATATCTAATAATATATATATAAGTTGTAGAAAAAGCAGGAAACTTCACGATGGCACCGCGGGGTTCCCCCTGCATTAACCTACGTTGTTTTCTTTGTTTTAAAATATTGGAATAATAAAAGTGAACGCCAGCTGTTTTTGATGTGTAGGGAGAGTCCTAAGTGAATGTTGTTTGATGTGAACAGATTAGAATCTAAAATCTTTTATTTTATTTTACAATAACAGAAGCATAGAACTACGATTTCATTATCGTCTTAGTTGTAAACGAATCGTAGCAATATTTTAATGGTATCTATTCCGAAACTTTGAGTAGAGCTGAAAACCGAAATTGACACATTAACTTAAAACCAAAATAATTTTCACATAATAATATATAAAAAATATGATTGATAAGAACTAACAAAAGCTATTTTGGCTTTCAAAATTTGCGTAACAATATCGATCATAGATAACCCTTCATATATTAAAGGTGATCAACTTATTTATTTATGAAAATTGATCGCCACTATTCGGAGCTAATGAATCTATTACCACGAAACAATATCGAAACTTGGTCTCGTAACATAAGTACTATTCATAGCCAACACAAGCCACTGTCAATCTTATAACCTAAGTTGTAAAGTAGGAATTTGACTGACGGCGTTATCACACGAGAGGGTAAGAATAAGTATATATTCCGGTTGTTGGAATGGCTAGCAAGAGTAGCAAAGCTTTTATACAATTTAGTTGAAATGGCACCTCGGGGAGTTGAGTCGGGGAAACGGGTAGCCAACGTAGTGTATTATATTTTGAGCTCACCTACACACGATAACCGGATTTTAGTAGTTTTACAACGAACTAAGCAGGTTAAAGGGCGAGAGTTGGGGAGTGTTTCATATTTGATACCCGCTCAACTGGCTGCAATTTGGGCCCGGTTTAACACGCAACAAATACACGCGAAATATTTCGTTCAGTAAACGTTTGGGCGTTGAGTAGAGGTGTGTAACTCTTTACTGAACCGACTCACTGTTCCGAAACATCTTAGTGTTTCGAAAGATTTGAACGTCAGTAATGTTTTAAATGCATCATTTGGAACACTGAATCTGAAACACTACTTTGCGGACCGACGCGACCGGACCGTGAACGACGTCGCTTGCGAGTTGCGAGCGAGTGAGAGATTTGAGTGAGACACAAAATGCTGAGCGGTGAGCGGGATACATATACGCTCGCTCGCTAGCTCTCGGACAGCGGCTCTTGATTCCAATGCACGTAATAATAACCATTATGGTGCTTACATATCAAATACTATTAGGTTGTTTCTTGTATGAAATAGAAGACTAGGTATCATTTTACTTTGACAAAGCTTTTTGAATTGTTTATTTTTGCGCAAATTTAAACTAACACGATCAGTTGTTTTATGATATTGTTTGAATTGCATGTTTATTCAATTGCATCTTTTGAGCCGGTGCCGGTGTTCCAAATGTTCCAAATGAAACATATCAGTGTTCCGGAACAGTTTAGTGATTCAGATGCAAATGTTCCAATCGCAAAAATGATACACTTTGCGCGAGCCTAGCGTTGAGTAAACCTAATTATATTAATAATACCTTACTGCTTCAATCACATTAGATCGCGACTTTGATTCTAAGTCTAGCTGCGATTCACAATACTATGCGGTCTTTTTTTTTCTTTTGTGTCTGGGCGGATTTGCTTTTACGCATTCCCAGCGTTGGGATATGTGGGACTCGCTCTCTCCCTAGCGTGGTATGCTAACTCATACCACGAGGAGGGGTCCCTACACCACTAAAACCCCCCGGAAACTCCTTCGAACTGCCGTTGGTGGGGGCCGGGCACGCATAAGAAATCCGGAGTCATGTCAATCTCCTACGTGATTACCCTCCTGCTCCAAAGGGTTAACATTATATATTATTATGTGTTTTGTGGTTATATATAAACATATAAGCAGTATAATAAGGGAAGCATATTCACCAACATACATTCACTGACAGCTTTTTAACTTTTAATATAAATGAGTGGCAGAGTGTATACAATGTGAAACCAGTCCGCAGTTGTCATTTTGTTTTAACTTTAATAAGAAACTGGAACGAGTGTGCGGTATTTAATTAAAGGAAAATGAAGTATAAAAACTTTTTAGGCCCTCATTAAAATTTTCGCATGCTGCTGTTATATATTGTTTAAATAACTTTGGTAAAGTAACTTATGATTATAAATGTTGAGTATAATTAATTTGAGTAAGTCAAATAAGCCTCTGAAATAACACGGTATAATAGAATACAAGAATTCTTTGATATAGCGTAATCCTATTATATTTGAAATATTTATTCATGTTGTTATTACTATTATGTTATGTTATATGTTATGCGTAGGGATGACATGTATGTGACGAAAATAATGCTGAATATAAAGATGGAGGGATAAGTTGGAAGAGGACGGCCAAAAAAATGGATGGAGTATGGAAGAGACGTCTAATGGATGGACTGTGCGAAATATGATATGTCTAAGAATGGTGTGAGTATGGAAGAGACGTCTAATAGGGAAAAAGGGAAGAGGATGACATATGGCACCGACCCTAAATAATGGGAGCAGGGCAGGAAGATGATGACGTCATTATTACTATTTAATAATTATTATTTGGTTTGATACGTTTAACCATGATTTCACAAAGCTGTATCTAGAAACTTCTTACTTTAGTTTAACTTTACACATCATTTAATACGTATATACAATTAAAAGTAACTAATTTAAAATAAAACTTAATAAAAAAATACTAACTGTTCCAATTTGTTGCTATTTGAGAAAAGTTCTAGAAACTTTTCTTAGTAGGTATGTATACAAAATAAATTGAATGTAACGAAATAATGAAAATTTAGAATATCATCGAAAAGTATGAAAAAAGAGAATCGTTTAGTTACAAATATATTTTACAATTAATATTAATATTATTGCTGAAATCTCTAAGAAAGAGTACCTACCTCAAGAATATAAAATATATAGGTACTTACCAATGTATATCTTTCTTTATCGTAAAACGTAAAGGATTCAATGAGAAAATATCGCCGGTCATTAAAGACAAGACGTGTCCTTCAAAACACATATCGCAGATAACTTCAACACGAAGAAACAAAATATTACTCGAGTTATTTGATAGTATAGCTGATATATTATATCGTTTATAAGCGTACAAGTGCAGTATACATTTCTCACTCGCTCAGTTTAATTCCCATCTGTATACTCGACCGTCTTGGTTTAGTAGTGAGATCACGTAGTCGCAGGAGGTCTTCGTCTTTTGAAATATTAACTCCCGCCAATTTATGCTGCCCTGGTATCCGCAGCGGTAACTGATACGATTCTTGGGTTTGGCTTTCTTTGGATTATCTAAATTAGTTTATCAACATTATCAATTTTCTTTATTTTATTTTGTGAAGATGTCATTACCATCAGCCCGTATTACGTCTACTGTTGAACATGGCCCTTCTCTCAAGGGTCCCTTGGGATTTGTCATAGTCACCACGCTTGGCATGCGGGTTGTTGACTGCAGTATTATGTTATAACACACAAAGAAACGCTGCTGACCGTTCTCTGATATACCATTATTATAGATGATGTTATAACAATCGGGAGCAACAGCTTAGCGTGCTTTCCAAGGCACGGAGAACGGGAAGATCTTTTATAATTAAACTAGTAACCGGTGGAAGCTTAAATATCTTCAAATTCTTCATAATCTTCAGATTTAAAAAGTAAATGGGAATTAAATTATCGTATAACCAGGTCAAAGCGATAGCAAAACCTCTGTGTCATAAATTACTGTGTTGTTTTTAGAAAACTTTAGTAAATAATATCTGATATTATTTCAAAGGTCTTGAAGTTCGTAATATTTAACGTGCTAGTTGTAAAATTTGAAAAAAATGAAATATACGTCAAAATTCCAAAGTAATTAGTTTCTTATTTAAATTATTAGATACATTTTCTATTTATAGAAAAAATAAAAAAAATAACTCTGGGACACGAAGCGTATTAACAAAATTATCAAATAATAAAACTAATATCAAATATGATGATCTACAACTATCAAACGTAAAATCTTTAAAATTCACAAGGAACCGATGAGCGTTCCTTGAGGAACTCCAAAAGCCTTCTTGGCTTGTAGCAGTAAAAACGTATTTTATTTTATGGTTTAAAATATGGTCTCGTAGGAAAATAAAAACAAATATAATTGCAATATCAATCATACTATAACCGTAAAAGAATAACCAGCGAAGTGTGTGACGGAACATTCAACCCTGGAGCGTTGCGTAGTTCGTATAAAGAATATCATATCTCAAAAACTGCATTTTCTTGTTCTACATGTATATCATTGAAGGAACTGAATAATATCTTAAAATAAAACATTTCCCATTTGCATGTACAGATCATAGACAGCGGTTCATGCGTCTATGTGAGGTAGTTACCATCAAATAGACAATCGTCGGCTCGTCTGCCATATTAGATAATTAAAAAAAAAAATACAGTTACTCTAAATTCAATCCTCCGTCTGACTTATGTATATACAACTCCACCGGCAGCAGCGTTTCCCTGTGTATTACAATATAATACTGCGGTCAAGGTGCCAAGCGTGGTGACTATGGCAAAAACTCTCCCTCGGGAGGAGGCCCATGTTCAGCAGGGGATGTTGTACGGGCTGATGATGATGAGTAGACGTGTAGGCAAATTCGATTCACAGTTTCATGTTACCGTTCCTACTTCTTTTCAAGGCGTTTTGTTTTTGCTATGTTAGCTACGGACCCCTAAAAACGCCCTGAACGCCCGTCTATCTTATGTTCCATCTTCATAACAAGGCTATAAAATGAGGCATTAAACAGCACGAACAGTGGCTTCAGAAGCAACATTATTGATTCCATCAGCGTATGCCAAATATGACTTGTCGTAAAATTTCCACGTTGAATATAAAATGTGTCGTTTGAAGCCCGACCGTAATGTAGGCTATATCTTTTATTGCAAATATATTTATGCAACTTTCCGACTTATGGCGGTCGGGTGTAAGAAATTTACTTGCTTTTTAATAGATTAGTCATCGTTTTTTTTATAACGTAGTACCGATATTTGGGACCTCAATAAGGACAGGCTAAATTTCTATATTTGGGATCCAATTTTACTATGATACGATAGGGTTATGAGTATATTGTTGAGGAAATTGTATATTATGTCTCGATATCCTGGGTTCCTTTGCAAGAAGTGTTTCAATCATTCAAGTAGTTCACATTCCATCCATCCATACTTTAGTGTTAATTACCGGACTTAGACTCAATATATTTTATAAACAACAAAGAATCTTCTTTCATTTCTTCAATTTTTAAATCATCTTATCGTTAAAAGTACGTAGAGGGTTGCAGCCCCTACATTACTATTTTATTTTCATTCGTGAGTCGATGACCTGGTCATACTATGGTTTTAATTATAATAATTATTATCATTGCCGTGTGGTCTCCGGCTTAGAATAGACCACCCCATGTCTTCCCATGGGTGTCGTAAAAGGCGACTAAGGGACATATGGCTGATGGATGGGCAGCAGCATCTATTAGCTCAAGGTTCATATCTTACTGCGATCACCAATCCGTCTGCCAAGCGTGGTGATTATGACAATATCCCTCTACGATCCTGGATTGCCAAGGTCTGTTAAGAGGAGGCCCATGTTCAGCAGTGGACGTAAACGGGGCTGTTGATGATGATGATGAATTATTATCAAATTTATCTCTTTTATAACAAGTCACGTCACTTAGAGATGTGTTATAAAAGAGATTGATAAATTTCGATGACTGCGGTAGGGTTGCACCGTAGCCTAATTGGTTAAGGCATTAGGAGCTTAACCTAAGATGCAGATTCGTATCCTGCCGGTGGTCGAATTTTATTTATCTCAATTTTGAAATATATCATTATGACTGAAGATCGATATTGGTTAGAAATAACAAAAATACTTATTCTATTATATTAAACAAGTAATGTAACACGTATGGAAATGCAAATGGTTTTAATTCTTTATAACAATAAAGAAAATTTAATTGGGGTGAATATAACTCTACTTTGCCCTTATGCCTAATTCAGTCATGAGATTGATATGAGTAAAAACAAAAAAAAAACAAAAAATGGTTCAAGTTTCAACCCCATGTTTAATAAGGGAAATGTTTGTATTATTGTAAATAGATTATTATTCCACATTCGGGTGAAACGACATCCCAATTTTCTGCGCGGCTGGTTTTTTCGTTTGAATTGGGATTATCGTCGATTCTGCTTCTGAACTTAAACAAACAAGGATTGTTGACTTATTTTTGCTCTAATAACGTCACTTCCCTAATTTTGTATCGACATTCTGGTTCTCTACCATAACATTTGGAAAAACTACTTGTTTTATATTTAATTGTTGTTATTCTTTGATATCATGATCGGTAGTAAACTTTTATTTAGATAGTAATAAACTAATTATAGACAAATTTTACTATGCACCAATTCCTGTCAAAACTGGCATACGTCTGGTCGGTGTGCTCGAAGTATGTACGCGCATAACTTGAGAACGATTTTACCAATTTGGCTAATTATTTTTTTATTGTGCAATGCTGATGTATTATACATATAAAACTTCCTCTTTAATCACTCTATCTATTAAAAACGGGTGTATTACGCCGAATCGAATGCCAAATAATCGAATATCAATTGATCGAACACTATAAATCGAACGACTAAATACCCGAACGTTCATAACATCGAATGGTTATTAAATCGAACATTCAAAACATCGCACACTCAATACATCGAGTGATCAAAATATCGAATGTTTGTTTGATCGAGCGTTCAACGCATCGCATATTCATTCTATCCAAAGATCAATACAAATATTTTTAAGAATACAAAAAAAAACTAAATTTTATTTGCATTAACATCTCTTTTGCCTCTTTTTTGTGAAGAAGATCTTCCCAATCTTGCGTTTGCCTTTTCAATGCAATTAAAATTTAGTTTTTTTTTGTATTCTTAAAAAATATTTGTATTGATCTTTGGATAGAATGAATATGCGATGCGTTGAACGCTCGATCAAACAAACATTCGATATTTTGATCACTCGATCAAACAAACATTCGATATTCTGAACACTCGACGTATTGAGTGTGCGATGTTTTGAATGTTCGATTTAATAACCATTCGATGTTATGAACGTTCGAGTATTTAGTCGTTCGATTTATAGTGGTCGATCAATTGATATTCGATTATTTGGCATTCGATTTGGCGTAGTACACCCATTAAAAACATCACATCAAAATCAGTTGCTGAGTAGAGGTCTAAGCCTACTTTTTTTTTGGAAGGACTTACGTAGTTAGTCACGAGTCTTTTGCAACTTAACCGGGCATACATTTCACCCCACCAGAAGGCACCTCCTGTGGGGCTTGGACCTCGGCTCGGGGCGGTCGCTGGCGATGAGATTAAGGGATTATTACTTTAAGTGTTTTAGGGTGTTTTGTGCAACTGCCGCTCTACTTTACAGTTGGTGGGCCTCTCAGACTACGGATCTCGGATAGACATATAGCGGGAATCGACTAGGTTTTAAACTGTGTAATGATGGTTCTATGGACGGGTAATATTCCAACGACATTTTGATACCAAGGACTGAACTGGAATCCCCACATAATCCTTTTCCTGGAATAGTTGTAATGCTAAGTTTACATTTTGATTTATCTTTTTCAAACAACACTTTAAAAACTGTACTAATTAAAAGTTCTTGAAAAAAGTTTTACAGTGAAACATTTTACTAGACTAAAAAGACGAGCATGAGTAGTTAGTTCTAGATACTTTCTATAAGACTACAAAAATAATATACAGATAAAAATACACTGCAATGGTCTTAAAATAGTACTATATTTATATTACTAATTTTTGAGGATACATGCTTTACCCTACACATATCTTAATATTGTCTTAAAACTATTATAAGCTTAAATTTTCTTACCGCTTATTATAATTATTACAGGCATAAATAATAATGGGTTCCCCTAGACTGTAATTTCTTTCTAAAAAACTTTAATAAAAACCAATTAATTTTTACAAGGCCAATGAGGCTAAATAAATATTTGCCACTATTTTGCTTGTTCATACGAACGATACAAAGTATATTATATTACTATAGATGTTACACGACTCAAACATACATACAATATATACAATATAGTCAATCTGCACAAGTAGGGCATGATTGACGACAACGACATACAATGTCACAGTCGCACCTAACCACAGTCTTTGTCGCACATGTTGGCTTGCCCTTCATGCCCTAACAGCTACACGATGGAGGATCTGATGGCGGGAACCACAGAGGCCATTGTAGTGGCGACTTACTGGTGAAATGGCTATAAATAAAGTATAAAAACTAAAAAGTTGAAACAGCGACACGAAAGAAGAAGAACTCAATATAGTGGTGGCGCTCTTAGTGGTTACGGACCGGATTGCTTCGTGCGTACCCGGCCCCAGACAACGACGGATCGAAGGAGTGTCCGGGGGATTTTAGTGGTGGAGGGTCCTCTCCTCGTGGTATGAGTAAGCATACCACCGCTATGGAGAGGGCGAGTCCCACATATCCCGCCGGAGCGCAGCGGCGGGAGAATGCATTTCCCTCCGGACAAAAAAAAAATGGCTCAATGGTGTTAACAACGGATTGTTCTTAGTCGGGGTGTACTTTGTGCCCGTGAATTATGACTTTGTAAAGTTCTCCGTGGCTTGGAGCAGGAGTTCTCTTTACAAATTATGTTCTAGCGACATCTACAGTAGCCGCACAAACTACACGAAGACTAGCAGCGCCATCTAGCGACTAGCATCAAACTAACCTGTATCACGCAAAACAAGTTGCATGCCAATTCTAACATAAGTTCTGAACACAACAAATGGCCGTTGGCCGCCGGCAAAGATCCTCATTTCCTATGAAGGAACACTAATCGCCGTTCCTCTAAAAAGTGTCTATCACTATCACTACATAGTATAAAACAAAGTCGGTTTCTCTGTCCCTATATCCCTATGTATGCTTAAATCTTTAAAACTACGCAACGGATTTTGATGCGGTTATTTTTAATAGATATAAGGATTCACGAGGCAGGTTTATATCTATAATACATCAGCATTGTACCCGTGCGGAGCCAGGGCGGGTCGCTAGTACTAATATAAAGAGGAAAAATTTGATTGTTTGTTTGTATTGAATATACTCCGGAACTACTTGAGCGATTTGAAAAATTCTTTCACCGTTGGGAAGCTACACTGTCCCCGGATGACATAGGCTATAATTAATTATGAATTTCCCACGGGAACGGGAGCTACGCGGGTGAAATCGCGCGCGGGACGCTAGTTTACTTATATTTCCTGTGCAATTAATAAATTTTCACACCCGCAACCTCCAAGATTTCTTTCCGGGTCTGGTTGATTTAGGGACTGTACCCTCCGTGCCTCGGAAAGCACGTTGAGCCGTTGGTCCCGATTGTTATAACATCATCTATAACAAGCGAACCAGGGAACGGACAGCAGCGTTTCCTCCGTGTATCACAACATAACACTGCGCTCACCAATCCGCCTGCCAAGCGTGGTGACTATTGCAATAACCCTCCCTCAAGAGGAGGCCCATATTCAGCAGTGGACGTTATAATGATGAAAACAATTTTAAATATGATAATATTTCACCCAAACTTATGGTTTGTGAACTGTGAATCCTCTGATTTGCGCACGTAGTATGCGTAAGAATTTATATGTATCCGGATTAATTTGGATGCTGAATTTTTGGTAGATTGATTTCGTATATCAGTTGATTGTATGGATTATTTTGAATATACTCCAATTTCTGAATATAATCAAATTCTCGAAAATAAAAGGAGATGTTGTTTGTTTCCATTTGACTTCATTTATTATGTTGAGAGTAACTTATGAGACTAAGACTTCATCATCATCATCATCATCATCAGCCCATATAACGTCCACTGCTGAACATGGGCCTGCTCCCGTGGGAAGGTATTTGCCATAGTCACCACGCTTAGCAGGCGGATTGGTGACCGCAGTGTTATGTTGTCCCACACAAGGAAACACTGCTGCCTGTTCCTTGCTATACGATTATTATAGATGATGTTATAATAATCGGGACCAACGGCTTAACGTGCTTTCTGAGGCACGGAGGGTAGTCCTTTAAACCATCCAGACCTGGAAATAAATCTTAGAATTTACACAAAGATTTCCTGTCCGGAGTGGGGATCGAACCCAATACCTCCGATATATAAAGCGAGCCAAATACCGATACGCCACGGAGTTTGTCTCTACTAAGACTTACTTATAAAATAAACACTACCTATTCTAACTCTGTACTACCTACTTGGCAAGGTTCTAAGATTCCTGGCAGCATTGCCCCGTTGAATGTTAATGCTTATATTTATTCGCTTATAATTATACACTAACTGCGCCCCGCGGTATTACCCGCGTCACTCTGCTCTAGTGGGTCGGAGCGTGATATTTTGAAACCTATATTTTAATCCGGCTTATAAACTATCCGCGTGCAAACTTTCAACCAAATCCATTTAGTAGTTTTTGCGTGAAAGAGTAACAAACAAACATACATCCACACATACTAACTTTCGCATTTATAATATTAGTAGGATTTAACAATTTTTTTTTTGTTTATTTAGATGTATAACATGATTTTAGTTGATATTTAAGCGAGAAGCTAGTGTAATATATTTTTCTAGTAAGTTACATACATACATACATATAATCACGCCTTTCACCCATGGGGGTAGGCAGAATCTATAGAACGCCACCTGCTACGATCCTTACACACTCCCTTTACCTCGTCCACGTTCATACATCTGGTCATACACGCACGTCGGTTGCGGGTACTACGCACCTGACCTTTCTGGAGAACATCACCTATGAGGTCGGTGTATGTCCTTCTAGGGCGTCCTCTCCCGGCGTTTCCACTCACATCTGCCTTGTAAATACCTTTTGTTACTCGCCTTTCATTCATCCTTTCCACACGACCAAACCACCTAAGCATACTCTTTTCAATTTTTGTCACTACATCTTCTTTTAAACCGCATCGTTGTCTAATTATATCATTCCTCAATCTATCATTTAGATTTACACCACATATACTTAGTAAAGAACGCATCTCTACAGAATTTATCCTACTTTCTTTGCCATAGTAAGTTAATTCAAAACTATATTTTGATGGATATATCTGGAGTGAGTATCGTTGAGTTGATAGATGCTGCGGCCCATGCATTAGCTGTATGTCCCTTAGTCTTCTATTACGACACCCATCCGTCCATCATCTATTCTAAGCCGGAAACCACACGGCATTGTTTTTCGTTTACTTATAAATATTACAAGTGCGAATGGTTCGAAACGTGTGACATGAGCTGTCAATTTTGGAAGATGGAGAAGTTTCAAACTTAACAATAAAGTAGAGCGTGTATACACACATGTACCACCAATTCCGTGGAAGCCTCATCATAAAATATAACTTAGGTTACTGCTGGATAACTTAACTTTCTAATACCTGTTACAATATGTGTTGGAATTAGTCCTGTAATTTTTAAGTTTATTGACTTCAAAAATACAAATATTTTCATTGTATTAAACGAATTAAACGATATTTATTCAGCACTTAGGTATTATATACACTTGTACTTGTCAGATATGCACAATGATATAATTATAACTAGCGGCCCGCCCCGGCTTCGCACGGGTGGACTTTTATACCCTACCCCTGCCCTACCCTACCCCTACCCTAACCCTACCCTACCCTACCCTACCCCTACCCTACCCCTACCCTACCCCTACCCTACCCCTACCCTACCCCTACCCTACCCCTACCATACCCCTACCCTACCCCTACCCTACCCCTACCCTACCCTACCCTACCCCTACCCTACCCTACCCCTACTCTACCCTACCCTACCCTACCCTACCCCTACCCAAAAGTATCCTATGTCCTTCTCCCAGTTCTTAGCTACCTCCCTACCAATTTTCAGCCAAATCGGTTCAGCCGTTCTTGAGTTATAAATAGTGTAACTAACACGACTTTCTTTTGTTTTTTAAAATGTATTCTGCTAATCGGGACGGAAACAAATCCAACAAATCAAAAACCATGGCAATCGGTCCAGCCGTTCTCGAGTTATAAGTGTTGTAACAAACACGACTTTCTTTTATATATATCTACACTAATATTATAAAGAGGAAAGATTTGTACCTATTTTAGTATGTTTGTATGTTTGTAATGAATAGGCTCAAAAAGTACTGGGCCGATTTAAAAAATTCTTTCACCATTCGAAAGCTACATTATCCACAAGTAACATAGGCTAAATTTTATTTTGGAAAAAAATAGGGTTCCGTAAGATATTTGGGTTTTTCTGACACAAGGTGTAAAAAATCAACCAGAAAAGTTACTTATTTTGCGTACGCTGCCTAAACTATAAAAGATAGAACCATAAAATGTTCTAATTAATTATAGATCTTATAAATATCTACAAAAAAGTCTACGACACGCTATACCTATCTATGTCGAGTGAGGCACAACGACCATTTTTTTATTTAGAAATCTTGAATTTTTTTTGGACTACATTTAAACGCGTTTATTTTACTCATGCTATTAATCCTTATCAAAATAAATTATTTCATCACTAAGTACAGTTTATGTAGATAATATTTGGTCTTTGAATGATTAAAATTGGACGTTTGGTTTTGAAGTTATGGCGAAATTAAAATATTACGATTTCTGCTGCACGGCCCGTTGCGAAGTCTAATAATTTTCGTGCGATTTTTTTTAGATTTCGTTCTTAAAACTACACCTACGCAAAAGTTCTTCTCAGAGCTAATCAACAGTTCTTCTCAGAGCTAAACAACAGTTCTTTTCAGACATTTGAAAATGCCTAAAATGCCTAATCCCTAAAATGCCTATTAATTACATCATTAATTATATTTTCATCATTTTTAAAATACTTTAAAATCCACAGAAAGACAATCCGTGCAGCCTGCGGATAATGACTGCGTTGTCGATGTTTATGTCGGTGTCTGTGAATTGACCTGGGAATCATTTTGCTGACCGTGTCTTTCCTGGGTAGGCTTTTTGCAGCGGTAACCGACATCCGCACGGAGCCGCGGGCGACCGCAATCACTACATCACTACATATTATAAACAAAGTCCCCTGCCGCGTCTGTCTGTCTGTTCGCGATAAACTCAAAAACTACTACATCGATTTTCATGCGGATGTTACCAATCGATAGAACGATTCTTCCGGAAGGTTTACGTATATTATTTGTTTAGTTTATGTGTACATTTGACTAATATATATTGATATCTGTCAGAGGTGTCGGAAAAAATTAAGCCATTTGGGAGCTTTCAACGAAAACGCTGCCTAAACCCTATGAGATATAACAAAACAATGTATGGTGGCAAATATTCTTCTCTTTTAGATCTACGAAAAAGTCTGCGATAGCATATGTCTATCTTTCAAGGTTAACTTGCTATATCCATTATATCTTAGAAAAATGATAATTTCTAATGCGGTAATTGTAAAGCTAATCAGACGGATTCAGTATTTATCCTTATCATTTTAAATGAGTTAATATTCTTAAGCATTTCATGCAGATTATTTTACCCCTACACTATATACTTTTAATGAATAACTCAGAAGTTATCGCAAAATAACTGCGCGTGTTTTAGGTAGGCCTAATGCGATTATGCGCGCTCGATCCTTAAGAATTATAGGGCAATTTTTTTGTTTTGTGTTCGTTGTAACTATGATGGATAGATACTTGAATACCTATTTATTTAGTGTTTGTTGTATTGTTAGTCCTGAAGATTATAGGTATTTCATACGATAAAAGTATACCCACCTACTTATTTCACTGAGTTTTAGTAGGTCATCATCATCGTCAGCACGTATATCGTCCACTGCTGAACATGGGCCTCCTCCCGAGGGAGGGTATTGCCATAGTCACCACGTTTGGCAGGCGGGTTGGTGACCGCAGAATTATGTTGTAACACACAAGGAAACGCTGCTGCCTCTTCCTTGATATACGATTATTATAGATGATGTTATAACAATCGGGACCAACGGCTTAACCTGCTTTCCGAGGCACGGAGTGATGTCCCTCAACCAACCAGACCCGGAAAGAAATCTTAGAATTTACACAAAGATTTCATGTCCGGTGTGGGGATCAAACCCACGACCTCCGAGATTTAAAGCGAGCCAATTACCGCTACGCTACGGAGGTAGGCCGAATGCGATTATGCGCGCTCGATCCTTAAGAATTATAGGGCAAATTTTTTGTTTTGTGTTCGTTGTAACTATGATGGATAGATACTTGAATACCTATTTATTTAGTGTTTGTTGTATTGTTAGTCCTGAAGAGTATAGGTATTTCATACGATAAAAGTATACCCACCTACTTATTTCACTGAGTTTTAGTAGGTACCTATATTAATTTGTTTCTGTTTGTTTTGACCAAATTTCGCCCGTTTGTTAGAGGTTTAAAGACATTATGTAGTATAATTATCAGTATTGTACCCGTGCGAAGCCGGGGCGGGTCGCTAGTAGATTAATATTATTAAATACAAAATATTGCAGATTCGGTAATAGGCTTTGAAATTTGTGTTGCAGACAAGAAAAAAAGAAAACGCAACGGGATGAGGGGCGAACTTTTATGTAGGTATAACTGTCGATATAATTGAATCATCGTCATCAGCCCGTATAACGTCCACTGCTGAACATGGGTCTCTTACCGAGGGAGGGTATTGCTATAGTCACGACGCTTGGCAGGCAGGTTGGTGACTGCAGTATTATGTTGCAACACAAGGAAACGCTGCTGCCCGTTCCTTGATATACGATTATTATAGATGATGTTAAAATAATCGGGACCAACGGCTTAACGTGCTTTCCGGGGCACGGAGGGTAGTCCCTCAACCAACCAGAACCGGAAATAAATCTTAGAATTCACTCAAACATTTTCTGTCCGGCGTGGGGATCGAACCCACGACCTCCGAGATTTAAAGCGAGCCAAATACCGCGACGCTGCGGAGGTTGTAATTGAATACAACATTTTATTTTATTTTAATACAGAAATAACTTTTCACATTTATTGCAATAAACTGCTATGATTATAGTTATAATGAAAATGGTGGAAACAAATTCTTGATGCTTATTTTATTACGGTAGTCTTCCTATTACTAATAGATGTTTCAAGTAAGAACGCTGGCCACGTCAGTAGGCATAAGAACAAGCAAAGACTATATTTTTTTTTAAATCAGCCTTTTTTGATTTTTAATTTTTTAACCGAACAAAGGTTGACCCCACTTTAGAAGTGCGTGTTCCTCGAGTGTGTGAGCCGAAACTGAACTCGTTAGAAGAACTTCTTATGTGGAGTCAGCCACGTTGATATTCTGATGATTTTCATTCAATTAAGTTACGTATATGAGTTCTCGACAAACTTTGAAAGAAATTATTAAGGTAATGCGTATCTTTTCCTGTTGAGATTTATTTAGATTAGGAAGAATACAAAACAATTGATATGGTAAGTCACATCGAAGTTTACAAGTTTTAATTCACTTACTGCAAATTCAAAACGTGTTCGAAAATGTATCGGTCATAGGTATATATGTTTGTTTAAACGTATATTTCATCGCACTTAGTGTCCAAAGTACTTTTGTTTGAAAGTAACAAAAGTACTCAGATATTAATTAATTCACATTGTGATGGTTCAGAAGGGCCACTTAACCATCACAATGCAATTGGGTTTGCAGTTTGCACGATCTTCGAGCGTTTGTCATATGCGGCAGCAGGGTTAGCGGGAGTCAAGCTCGGCACTGGCGTCGTAAATATGCTCGAGGGACACACTAGCCCAAAGTGCAGTTAGCCTAAGTTGTGGGTGTAACGATGTCTTACCGTATAACGTAAAATCATCCTACTGGATATTTTAAACAAAGGGACGCTGTCCCAAATAGGTGCTCTCACCTGAATATACTTTTCTATGCAAAAAGCCAATCTCCTTAATGTTTGGCCGCCATAGCGAAAACCGCTCGGGAGGACGGTTATAACTACTGAGGTCAAAGCAAAAAAATCAGCTGCTCCCTACCATGTTGAAGACTTATGTGAACATGAATGTATGGAACAGCTGATTTCTTTTCGCGATTCCAGATTTGGTGCCATAGTAAAAGTTGTTTGTTATCATGAGCACAATCATATGTTTAGGTATCGGTCACTAATTACCAGTCACCCTATATAACTGACTTCCGGAGTTGAGTTTACCTCACAATTTAGTATAATAGTTTACATCTGATTTAATTATACAGTATTCAACTGATTTACCCATATTTTACACTTATCTACATTGTTGATATAGCAAACAATGTGTATGTTCTGAAATTACGTGACATTCGTTCGTGGAGACGTGGAGTCTTTTCTCTGTGTACTACTTTAGCATTTACTGCTACGACAGACAAATAATTTTGGGATGTGATTTTTTTCCATTATTGTAAAACAAGACATTTTAGAATCATAAAGTGAAATATAGATATAAAGAAACAGTTAATTTCCTAGTAAGCATTCTAATTTTTTATACTATTAAGAGATAAGACACTATTGAATGAAAAAGTTTAAGTGCTCAATAACCTATTTATGATTAAGGAAGAAGATACGATAAAAATTCATGTTTCTCTATCGTGGGAACCATACAATGACAAACTTATTACAATAATTATATTCTAAATATAAAATAGTTTGTGAATTAAATAAAGAACAATTCCAATCTAATGTTTATTCATCGCCACATCCAATATTTATTATTCAGCTGAGGCTCAATCAGTGCTTCACTTCCTAAATAATCTTTGAACCTTTAACATTCTATTACAAAACTGAACTCTGTGTCTATGATAATACGAGTCAATATAGATCTGTATCAGATTGCTCGATACGCCTTTCAACTTTTGGGGCGATGCAGTATAACTTTTCTGAACTTTGTTATTACTTCACTAAGTTTATTTGGGAAATGAACTGAACTGCAACCAATAATTTATAGGTCCATATATTACGTCGGTAAATATAAAACAGCAGCATGTCGAAATGATTATAAGGAAAAAAGTAACTTAGTACTACATTTTGCTTTTCAAGTTTTAATGCCTCCGGGCCTCCTCGTTGTTTTATCATTACATTTTTATCCTATAGGTTCTCTAACGTACCTACTTTAGAGAATTAAATTAAAGAAGACAATAGTTGCATTGATACTTATGGGTACTGAAATCCTTTTTAGCTTAGCTCAGCCTAAACTACACTCCGATTATAAACAACGTTTTCATCAAGCAGTGGTAGAAAAAGGCGTCTGAATGTCATAAGAAACGTCGGCCTCGGGGTGTCCTAGACAAACCGGACGACGAGATCATTAATAACCAATTAGCAGTACAGATACTGTAAGAAACAAACTCCACTAAATTGATACCACTCTATCCCTGCCGGAGAAGACTGTACATACGACGCCTTCTCTCTTGCTCTCCCAACCTTTAGTTTATAAAGAACTCTGATAATCTCGTAGAGTCGAAGTCTGAGAGGCTCATGAACGGTAAAATACGGCGACAGTTGTTCAAAACTTCCTTCTCTATACTTGGTCACAGAAATTTATTTTCGTAGTGCGAGAAATAAATAAAAAAACCCAATTCTAGTGGTTGTAACACTCAAGCAGTAGCCGCAACTGGTGATGTTTATCAGAACATATAGCTGTCCAATTCTTCGAAACTCATATAAATTGCATTGGCGACTTGGCCTGTTTATAGTTACAATTCATAAATAAATATAAACTTAAGAAAAGAATTATCAATATAAAATTGTAGGCACCATAAAGATTTTCTCCAGCTGTTGAGAAATAACTTTAGGGTAGCATAAGAACCACTTCACTTTTAACGAAATTTTAGGGAAAGTAGCCATCTTTGCGTTAATCTGAGCAATATTTTCTGTTACAAACTGAGCTAAAGCCTATATTTCACGGCACTTTATAAAATTCCCATGACGAATGTGACGAGAGCTCACTGAATAAAATTCATCTTTTGGAAACTTTTAAAACAATTTATGTTTCGTAGCCGAGCTCAATGTTTGAGCGAAAATGAAAAATTCAAAAAGTTTCTGTATTCATTTTAGAAGTTGTACAGTTTAATAGTATACAGTTTGCGTAAGTTTTTTTTTCTTTTTGTAACATTTACTGAGACTATACACCTATTAAACAATTTAATAAATAAGTTCGTCCTGAACTTGTCTGGAAGATATTGCTGATTGCGATAAGAGCGCCTGTTGTATGTACATATTCTTACTGACTTATTTTGCTATATATAAGTACATATACATATGGAATGTTGAGATGGTTTGGTCACATGGAAAGAATGGATGAAGAAAGATTGACAAAACAGGAATACATGGCAAGTGTGAGTGGCACAGTCGGAAGGGGAAGACCTCGACGAACGTTCTCTGACCAAATCGAAGACATCCGCGCAAAAGGTCAAATAAGATCCACCCTAAACCGACGTGCTTGTATGAAGAATGTTATGAAAGTGAATGAAGCGAAAGATGTGTGTAGGGTATATGTGATCGTAGCAAGTGGAGGTCCATTGTCTCTGCCTAACCCGCTGGGAAACAGGCGTTAGCTTATGTATGTACGTATGTATGTACATATAAACTACTAGCTGTATGTAACTATGTGCATGTCAATGGATAATATCCGTACATATATGTTTAAACTTTGGTTCTTTAAAAGCATCACCCTTTATCACTTCTTTTCCTATAAATCTTGTCTAAATCTTACATTTTCACGTGCACGAAACGATCTTAAAGTATAATTTAACGTTTGCTTCATTTATTTTAATAAAACTCTTTATCCCGACTGACTGACGGATCATCGCACAACCTGAACCACTGTTATTAGAAACCTGAAACTTTGAGCGGGTCAGAAAGATTTTTCTTTAATTCCACTTCTAAGAGGATGAAAAGGGATCTCAGTATGGAGAAATCAAGATTTACGCAGAAGAAGTTGCGGACGACAGCTAGTATTAAAAGCCATATTATAATAGTTATTTGCCACCGCTTAGCTTAAAGACTCCCAACATTGAAACAGACTTAACAAGTCATGTCACTTGTCAACTGACGCTAAGTATCTTAATTAAATTGTACATTTGTAGTTGTCAGCTATCCGACAGGCTTAGTTTTGAAACTTGAAACACTTTGTTATGGAGAAAAAGATAGTGAAACGTATTATTTAAATTTTGTACTTTTTTTTTTGCTTTGTAATTGTAATATTTACAATGACTCCCTGTGTTGCGTAGCGGTTTATGTCTCGTTTTAAGTCTCAGAGAAATATTTTTGCCCGGTGTGGAGATCAAACTCACGACGGGTTTGATCTCCACACCGGGCAAAAATATTTATGTAAATTGTTAGATTTCTTACAAATTGTTACAGCAATAATAATATATAAGTATTTTCTTTTAACAGTAAACAATCTGCTGATTACGAAATTGAAGATTTTTTCTTCAGCTATTATTAATTCCCAAACTATTCTCATAATATAAAAACAGACATGTATCTAACAAGTAAACAAGACAAGAATGTAATGAAGATATATTTCTTATAAATGTTTTCTCAGTAAGTTCAGAAGTTGGAACATGGCATAAAAAGTTTGATTTTATTTCTTTATGTTCTGTTATTTCGGCTAACCATGGCAGTTTTGACGCAGAGCCAACACAAGATACCAAAAATCTGAAGCGTTTTTTTGTGTTATTAAACCCAATGTTTATTATTAAAAAGCTATTTAAACGTTGAAGAGGGAATAACAAATTAATTTATACAAAGGGGTCTCAACAAGAACTTTGTGTTGTTAATTAAAAAAGAAACAATAAATGCAGATGGCAACGATGAAATTTACGCTACGTAGCTATTACGAAGTAAACAATGCAATCTCGAAGGTGGTCCATTGGTTTAATGTTAATAATCTACTTTTAAATGAAAAAACAAAGTTATTAAATTTTCTACACCTAATGTGAAACAAATTGATACGAATGTGCAAATAAATGGTATGCGGTTGGAGCCAGTAGAGTCAACTGTCTTTTTGGGAATAACTATTGCCAACTATCAGGAAAACTTAGCTCTGCGGCCTATGCTGTTAAAACTATGAGACGACTCACTGATTTGGACGGACTGCTAGAATGGTTTACTTGAGTTATTATCATACTCATGTCTTAGGAGATTCTTCTCTGGGGAAACTGTGCGGACATTGACACCATTTTTGTACTACAGAAACGAGCTATAAAGTCCATATATAAACTTGGTCCGCGAGTTTCCCTACGGGAAAAATTCTAAGAGATTTCCCTTACCTTTCATATGTTCATAAAAATGTTGATAGTTTTAAGAAAAAAAGCGACACACATAATGTTAATAATTCTAGATCTAAGCATAATCTCGTTGTACATGCTACAAGTCTCCACAAAATTAGCAATTTTTTTATGGGGCAATGTATACGCTTCTACAACAAACTTCCTAATAATGTAAGAGATCTTTCTACAAACAAGTTAAAACGATATGTCAAAGATAAATTATGTAAGAGGCATATTATAACATTTCTGATTATATTAATGACAAAACTGCTTGGGAGTGAGTTGCTCTGAAACAATACTGCTTTATTAATAATTATTGTAAAATAAAATTATTAAAAAAAAAGGATTCCTCTGAGTTTCTTGCCAGTTCTTCTCAGAGTTGCCACGTCCAGAACTGGTGGTAGAAAAAGAAGGGGACTCATCATAAGAACATGATTTAAGATATTTTCAATATGTCTGTATATAGATTTTCCGCATTGTTTTCTGTGGAATGGAATATTACGGATGAAAAAGGTAAGTATGTTGCTAGTAGCTAAATATATGTATGTATTTTTTTTTATCATAACCACAGTCATAACGCAGTACACCTGTGCTAAACATGGGCCTAAATATAAACGCGAAAGTTTGTAAGTATGGATGAATGGATGGTTGGTTGTTTGTTAATCTTTCACGCCAAAACTACTGAACGAAATTTTGTACCGAGATAGGTTATACGCTGGATTAACATATAGGCTACAAAAGATCACGCTCCGACCCACTGGAGCAGAGTAACGCGGGTAAAACCGCGGGGCGCAGCTAGTAAATAATATTTGACAAAAGTATGTCTCCTTTGGTTATTAGATGGGTAAAGATCGATCTTCCACAACTCCTTTACTAGTTAAAAGGCATAAATCTCGTTTTAAGTCTTGTAGGTTGTCTTTTAAGCTCCCGACTAAGCCTGACACTATGTTTAATGACTACAGCTGCTGCCGACAGCTTTGCGATCTCTGAAGCCTAACAATAACCAAACCTTTGTGGTTTATTTTCTCAGGTACTCTAGCCGAATGAATTAAATACGTTAGCTAGGCTTTGATGACATGTGGCGATGTGAGTATCTTGTAGGTACAGAATTGAATACTATTGTTTTTTACTTGTTAAATAATTCCCAGCAACGTTTTCGTAAATTTTGCCTTTACATTAAAATTGCGTTCTGAATGATGCCAACTGTATAATATAATTATACTGTATAATATAACTGTATAATATATAATTTATTAAAGAACAAAGGCATACCCATACATTAATTTGGCTGAGATTAAATTCTTGCGTCTTTAAATGAAAAATATCTTGTTTAACTCAGCGTCAACTTCTGAATTGGCATATGCAAGAATTTTTTGTTCAAGAAGTCCGAGAATAATAGAAATTCAGTCATGAACTTTTGTTGGCTAGGGTAGGTAAGTATTGCATACTTACCCAGTAATTTCAGAATGCAATGTATGCATATAATAAGGGGAAGTTTAAACGGTGAGACAATATAGAAACATTGAGAGAAAATACTAAAAATGATAATTTCATTTTACAAATTGTTAAATACACCTGTCATAGATTGATTTCAAAGTCAAAGTCAAAAATTCTTTATTCATAATTATAGACATATTTAAAATATTTTAAATCATGTTCTTATCATGCGTCCCTTTCTTTTACTACCACCAGTTCTGGACGTGGCAACTCTGAGAAGAACTGGCAAAAAACTCAGAGTAATTACACAACAGAATTAAATACATTTCCTGACGAAAGTTTATCGGTTACCATGCCAATGCATCTGTTGCTAATTGTCAATAAAAAAATCAAATAACTTTTCATTTTAAATATATTTTTTATCCGAACTTAACAAGGTTATACGGATACTTTGAAAAACGTAGAATAAAACTGCCTTCGTATATAAGTCACATTTATACGCTTAAATTAAAGTCAGCTAAGATTTCGCCATTGATCTTTATCACAATTTTAATGCCTTGAGCACACCGGATGCGTATGCGTAGACGTATGCGTAGACGTGCACGTACCACTGAGTTGTAATGTATGGAACCGTATGAGACAGGTCACACCGCTTGCGTAACGTAGACGTGCGCGTAGACGTAATGCGTAGCCCTACGCAATGCAGCTCCCAAGGCACAAACTGACTGCGTGACTTACGCCGTACCTGACGCAGAGCAGAACGGCAACGTTGCATGATGACGTTGTATTCAATGGCGCGCCTTATTGGACGTCACACCGAGCAGCAAAGGTACGTGCGTGTACACGCACGTACCTTTGCTGTGCGTAGCCCTACGCACGTAACTTGCAGTCAGTTGTATATTTTTACAGATATACTGGCACGTAGTGATGTTTTGTATTGTTTTTGTAATGAATAGAGATAAGAAAGAAAAACTTATTGAAATTGTGCGTATTTATGAATGTATCTACAATCCAAAAAGTAAATTCTACAAAAATGCATCGTATAAATATATATATTCCGCAGGATTATTCTGGCACAATAGTATTAATATTGCTTCTTCCTCGTCATTTCAGACATCGTGCACAACACAACCTTCGAAAACAGAATAAAATATGGCTGCCGCAGCCGGGTACGCAATAGGCCATGTGCGTTGCGTACTCGGCTCGGATGCGTAAGCGTATGCGTAGCCCGGTGTGACATCGGGTTACGCCGTAACTACGCGCGTGTCTACGGCGTGATTACGCCGTAGTCACGCATACGCATTTGGTGTGCTCGAGCCTTAAAAGTGTCTATTGTTTTGTTTTATATGTTTGTAAATTATGTATAAGCTGTTGTCTGTGACAGTTAGTCTGCACAGATATAAGCAAAAAAACGTTTTTTTGCTTATATCTATGTTAGTCTGCGTACATTTCAATTTCTCCTTAGAAAACTTTGGGCCAAAAGAAGCAGAAAAATATGTTGGTGTTAATAATAGATGGACACCACCGTAGCGTAGCGGTATTTGGCTCGCTTTAAATCTCGGAGGTCATGGGTTCGATCCTCACGCCGGACAGGAAATCTGTGTGTATCCTAAGACTTCTTTCCGGGTCTGGTTGGTTGAGGGACTACCCTCCGTGCCTCGGAAAGCACGTTAAGCCGTTAGTCCCGATTGTAATAACTTCATCTATAATAATCGTATATCAAGGAACGGGCAGCAGCGTTTCCTTGAAACGATACGGAGGTTGTTCAAACTAAACTTATCATAAGCTACGCTCGCTAAGCCATAAAACTGTTACATGTAGTGCTAAAGTAAATAAAGTTATGATAAAGTGCACTTTTTATGCTCTTTAGCACATGACAAGTGCACCCCATGTGTTACAATGTATCGCCATTCTTCACGCTTTTACACTTCGGGTGCCAAAATAATCGTTAGAAGTTTGTTATAAATCTATTTTTAAGGAGGTTTCACTCTTAGCTTTATTTTTGTTAGTTGCCAAATATTTCATAGGTAATGGCTTTTCAGTTGGCTAAACTAGCGGGAAGTTAGATAAGAATTGAAGATTAATAGAGTACTAGCTAAAACTTATGATGACTATCCGGTTATCAATCATTTTTATGGAACGAATTTAAGTTTAGGATAGCTAAAAAAAACGGCCAAGTGCGAGTCGGACTCGCGTAAGAAAGTTTCCGTACCATTTTCAAGTTCTTACCTGTTGTCGTTATTGACATAGAGCAAAAACGGGCAACAAAAAAAAAATGTTGTATGGGAACCCCCCTTAAATATTTATTTTTAGTATTTGTTGTTTTGGCGGCAATAGAAATACAACATCTGTGTTCAACTGTCTAGCTATCGCAGTTCTTGAGATACAGCCTGGTGACAGGCAGACAGACAGTGAAGTCTTAGTAATAGGGTCCCGTTTTTACCCTTTGGGTACGGAACTCTATGAAGAATTGAGGTATTTCAACTGAGTTTCACTTTATAAAATACCTTATAGTACAGGTTTTAGTTTATCGCGTACCGACAGACAGCCAGTCATTATAATACGGACGTAACTGTTTCTTAAGAATTTCTTAGATTGTTACGCAATACCTGCAACAGCAATCACTTTACAGATAAATCGCAGAACATCAACAAATAGGCTAGTTGACACATATAGAATGTTACAATGATTTTTATTTCTAAATGTATTTGTCATATAAAAATCTTGAATATGTTTGTATAAACTCAATATGAATTTTTTTTCTTTTGTCTATGTCTTTAACTTCCGAAAACGCTATCAGTCATATTGTGACGTCATACATCTAATTATTACAGTTTCTGAGTCATGACGTCATCGATCTCGAACACAGATAATGTATATAGACCAACATGGCTGACGTCGTTTTCATCTCTAAATGTCATGCCAATTTAAAAATATTTATTTTAGTGCTTTCTAGATCTATTTATTTGAGATCTAGAAAGCACTAAAATGAATATTTTATAATGCCATATTTTTTTCTTGAATTAGTAAAACCATTGTTAACCATATAAAAATAATTTTAAAAGTGTCAACTAGCGTATTATATTGTTTTCATTTTTATAGCAACGCGTATGCATATATGCCGAGTGGTTTCCGGCTAAGAATAATCCACCCCGTATCGTACCACAACGGGACATACAGCTGATGGATAGGCAGCAGCATCTATCCGATCAAAAGTTGCCTATCATCTTACTGCGATCACCGATAGGCATGAGGCAAGATTTTGAAATCCTCTTGCGCAACGTGGGTAGTCATTTTCTAAGTACGAAAAACACAATATTTCGGTAATAAATTTAAACTTACGAAGTTTAAGCCATATTTCTATTAAATTTTAAATAGCGCGCGAAAAAAGGCCTCAAGTTTTCGGCTTCGGCTATGACGTCACGCTATTGTAAAAAAATGTCAAAGAATCCGCCAATCTAACGTAGTGGTTAAATTCTCTTTGATGGTTACAATATCGTGACGTCATGCGCCGTGATTGGTGTTTCAGTCAAAATGGCCGATTGCAGTATATTAATCTTTTATTTTATTAAAAATCACATTAATCTCAAGGTTATATATAAAAATAAATAAGTGTAATAATTTCTTTTTATATGTACTTTCCCCTAAAAACATTAAATCTTTAATTTTTTGATACTGTCGTCACGCCTATTCGCCTGCCAAGCGTGGTGATTATGACGATATCCCTCAACAACTCTGGTTGTTGTTGACGGTGACATAGCCAGCAATAACAAAAATTGATGCTATAGTTGACAGCTACCTACCATTTACTTTAGCAACACGATTTTTTTACGTTTTGTGATTAATCTGGTAAGTTATGGAAAAATATCTTCTGATACGTTGCTATGGCAAATTACATAATTGGTCTGCCGGCGTGTGTTATTATTAAGGCTACTAAATCACATTATATTTAATGTTGTAGGGTTTCATCCACATTCGTAATTAAACTTTCGTAACCAGTTTGAAGTATTTTCTCTCGTTTGATAAGTAGTTACGATTAAAGAGAAAAATGATTTTTGAATGGAAGTTTTTTGAAAGGGAGCTTATATAATAAAGGTAAGCAATGAAATAACTATATAATTAGACTTGTCCCAACTATGTTTTTTATATAAATATTTATTATATTATATATTATATGACAACCTCCGTAGCGTAGCGGTATTTGGCTCGCTTCAAATCTCGGAGGTAGTGGGTTCGATCCCCACGCCGCACATACGGGTATTCTAGCAATTTAGGCGGCCATAAATCGATTTCTTAAAACTTGTCTCAGGTAGAAAAAAAGTGTTACATGACAATGTTGAATAGACATAGAACAATAGCCGACCCTTCCTGATACCCATTTGTATGCGCCCGCGCCGGTGTCTCAGTCGGAATGCGATCGTTCTGCTAAGTAAACGTATCCATTTTGGCAAATTGTGAAAAACAGTTATTTAAACAGTGAATATTTTTTGTTCTGGAGTTGCTTTAAATAAAACTGTGATGGATTCGAGTACATCAGGTAAGAACACATTATAATATACTAGTTTTATGTAATTTTTTCGAATAACTCATAATGTTTTTGAGGTTCGAAACAGTACTCAAAATTATTGTCAAATTACCCCTTTTTTTATTTTCAAAAAGGTTTTTGTTATACTTCAGGGTGCGTCCCAGCTGTTTAGTAGATTGCAAATGAAAGAAGAGTGTTTGTACTCAGTTATTTTTTGTTTAGGTTTTTTGTTTCGTTTCAGGATCCGCGGGTAACTCAGGGGCTCGAGTAATAACGCGTAGATTTCTTTTTGACAAAATGCAAGAGCAAGAGTTGCCAAATTTTGACGAAAAGTTGAGTTATATTGAGAGATATATTTTATCGCAAGATGAATATTGTAAAGAGCAAATGAAGGAAGTTCAGCATAAGTTCTCTTATTTAAAGTCCCAGTTTAAAAAAAGGTGGACAGGAGCGCACAAGAAAGAGAAACTTTTCCTTAAAAAAAACGAAAAATGGTTAGAAGGGACATTCGAAATAGTAATGATAAAACGGCGTTCTTCTGGTCGACCAACAAAATCATTTCAAGAATCCAGTGAAAGGAGCAAACGCAGAAAGACAATGGAAGTGCGCAGTGCTGTTGAAAAAGATATGCTAATGTGTGCTGCTCAAACGTCCCTTCAAAGTTCTGGAAAGCGAATTGCGTCGAGTATTCTCAAAGACATAACAAACTCTCCGCAGACAGCCCAAGCATACCAGGAAGCATACAAAAAATCAAAGCTCGAAAAAGCGTCACAACTAGATCCAATGGCCGCCCTCTCAATGTTCGTGGAAGCCGACCTCTCAAGACGGCAATATGAAATAATAAAGAGTACTAACAAGAAGTATTACCCAAGTTACACCATATTACAGCAATGGAAAAAAACTTGTTATCCGAGAAAAGAATCCTATCGGGTAACTGAAACATGTGCTGAAATTAACTTGCAACATTTATTGGATCACACAGCTAAACGTTTGTCTACATATCTGCAGGATATACTAGTTGAATTAACTGAAGAAGAGCGGAAATCATTGACGCTGATTTCAAAGTGGGGATGTGATGGGTCTCAACAAGCGCAATTTAAACAAAAAAGGCAAGATGAAGACTCATTTGATAGCAGTATTTTTCAAAGTTGTTTTGTTCCACTACAATTGTTTTCTAGAATAAACAAAAAAGTTCTGTGGCAAAACCCAACTCCCTCTTCGCCACGATACTGTCGACCAATGAGGATTAGATTTTTGAAAGAAACAGTGGATATCACAAAGTCTGAAATCGCTTACATAGAAGACGCTATAAATAATTTGATAAATAGCGAATTTGTACTTGGAGAGACCTCTATTTCTATGAAACATGTATTGTCGCTGACTATGGTCGATGCCAAAGTATGCAATGCTGCTACTTCAACTACCTCAACTATGAGATGCTACATTTGTGGTGCTACTTCAAAGCAGTTCAATGATCTTAATGTCAAAAATACTGTAGACACAGAAGCATTGCAGTTTGGCCTATCGGTACTGCACGCTAGAATACGGTTATTCGAGAGTATTCTCCATTTGTCATACAAAATTCCCGTGCAAAAGTGGCAGTTAAGATCGGAAAGTGACAAAGAAATTGTTAAGCAGAAAAAGGCAGAAATACAGGCGAAATTCCGAGAGAAAACAGGCTTGATCGTTGATGTTCCAAAAGCTGGATTCGGCAACACCAACGATGGTAACACCAGCAGGAGATTTTTCGCTGATCCAGAGATGGCAGCTGAAATTACCGGTGTCGACTACAATTTTATTATACGGATAAAAGTGATTTTGGAGGTAATCACTAGCGGCCATAAAGCTGATTTAAAAAAATTTGCTGTTTACGGCTATGATACCGCCAAAATGTATGTGGAGTTATACCCCTGGCATCCAATGACACCCACAATGCACAAGATATTAATCCATGGTGCAACGGTCATGGAGAAAGCACTGTTGCCTATAGGATTGATGTCCGAAGAAGCAGCAGAAGCGCGGAACAAGCACTTCCGTTTGTACCGCATCAATTTTTCTAGAAAATTCTCTAGAGAGCAGTGTAATTTAGATGTACTGAATAGATTATTGCTCAGCTCTGATCCTCTGATTACGAGTATAAGGCCGAAACCAAATAAAATATCAATGCCGCATAGCAAAGAAGCAATAGAAATGCTTCTTTCTGCTGAGCCCAATACCAACTGCGGAAGTTCTTCAGAGGAATCTGCGGAGGAAATGACTGACGAAGAGCTTTGATAAGATTTTAATAATTTGTGGTTTTTATACTTGTTTTGTTTTTCTTTTTAAATACATACTGTTCATAATTTCATTTTTTTTTAATCTATGCACTCCTAAAAGATTTTACAACTAATGAAAGATATAAAAACCAAATTTAATATATAAAAAGAAACAAAATAATATTGGCCGCCTAAATTGGCAAAATACCCCTATGTGCGCCGGACAGGAAATCTTTGTGTAAATTCTAAGATTTCTTTCCGGGTCTGGTTGGTTGAGGGACTACCCTCCGTGCCTCGGAAAGCACGTTAAGCCGTTGGTCCCGATTGTTATAACATCATCTATAATAATCGGATGATGATGATGATATTATATATATATATATTGTTCTCCTAAAAATTGTAAAATTAATGCAATTATTTTAGCACACCTACCATCATTGTCACTGCACCATCTAAAGGTTGACTGGTAGAGAATTCCTCTGGCATTAAGTCCGCCCATGTACAGTTTTTTTTGTACTGAAGTTAAATAATAAAATAAATAATAAATATATGTTCTTAAATGTCTCCTGAGAAATTTTTGTCACGTATTTTCCATGTTATTGTTACTGTATTATTGAAGCTACAAAATTTTATAAAATTATTAAATGTTTTCTGCATGCTTTGTAAATGCTGAGTAGCAAAGACACTTTTATCAAAGTCATAGTAATATCGTAATTAGGTACCTACATGGAATTAGTACTAGCCGCCTAGTTTTACCCGCGTCACTCTGCTCCAGTGGATCGGAGCGTGATATTTTGTAGCCTATATTTTATCCAGCGTTATGAAAGAGGTTATCCTCTCCGCGTGCAAACTTTCAGCTAAATCCATTCAATAGTTTTTGCGTGATAGAGTAACAAACATACATACAACCACACACACAAACTATCGCATTTATAATATTAGTAGGATTTTCATCTGTTCATGACTGTTTACAAAAATTTAAATTGATTATTTTTTGGTAACTTTTGCCGCTAAGCCACCCTAGTCAAGATATCTTTATATATATAATTCTTCTGTGAGTGTGTATGTCACTGAACTTCTCTCAAACGACTGGACCGATTTTGATGAAATTTTTTGTGTGTGTTCAAGGGGATCTGGGAATGGTTTAGATTCACAATTTTGTCCGCTGCACAATGTTTTTTTAATTATTTTTTAATTTATTAGTAGTTGCCTGAAAACCCCTTAAAACAGCCTTTTTCTTTTACCCATACAAACGTTTTCTAACTAAAATGTAGAGTCAATTTGAGCTTTATTTTTTTGCTAAGATTTTTTAGGGTAGGTGTAGGGTAGGGTAGGGGTAGATTAGGGGTAGGTGTAGGGTAGGGGTAGGGTAGAGGTAGGGTAGGGGTAGTGTAGGGTAGGGGTAGTGTAGGGTAGGGGTAGTGTAGGGTAGGGGTAGTGTAGGGAAGGGGTTGTGTAGGGTAGGGGTAGTGTAGGGTAGGGGTAGTGTAGGGTAGGGGTAGTGTAGGGTGGGGGTAGTGTAGGGTAGGGGTAGTGTAGGGGTAGGAGTACCGCATAAACGAAGTCTCTACGGCCCAGTTTATTTTATACAAATGTTTAGGTCTTTTATGTATCGATTGAGGCAGTACGAAGTCTGCCGGGTCAGCTAGTCAACATATATAAAGAGAATGGTGCACATATATAACGCAATATCCATCAATCATATCCTGACAAAGACAGTCGGAAGAGCTCGCTATGTTATAAAATTGAATAATTCTCAAGACTTTGGAATTACCTTTCACAGATTCCGAGGGAAATGGCGGACTGAAGGCGCCTTAATCACATGAAACGATATTGAAATAACTAAGAGGTAGAAAATCATAACGAATATTTACGTAACATTGTTGAGGGTTTCAGAACGAAAGTGCTTTTTATATAGAATATTTTTAAAATAATTAAAGCTGAAGAAGAAAACGAAAAAAAAAAAATTCTTTTTTTATTAAATATAGGCATACGTTTGGCCATAATCTCGCTTGATGGAAGGCGAAGATAAGGCCTAAGATGATACACGCTTGCCTAGAAAGTGTTTGTTCTTTAGTCTTAAAGATGTCCAGATAATAAGTAGATAAGGTCACAGGGAGCCAATGGATTCAGGCCGCTAACAATTATTCCCGCTGGAAGTCGTAAGATAGCCTTATAAATGTCATCAAAAAAACTTTATTTAAAATCAAAGATTTATTTACGACTTTGATGAGATAACTACCCTCCGTGCCGCGGAATGCACGTTTAACTGCTCTTGATTCTTATGCCATCCTCTATGACACTTGTACGAGATACCAGAGGACATAAATTCCCTTGGATGGGGTTCATATCCGTACGTTATACTAAAGTTTTCCTATGTAAAATTGTCACGGGTTATGTTATGGTAACTGGCTAAAAAAGGCTTAACAAGCCTTCAGGCACGGAGGATAAGCTTTCACCTAAACAAATATTTTTACAAAGATTCTACTTGGCAGTTAATGACATGACTTTTAATACTCAAAGCAAGAATTATACCGATCGGCCATTTTTTTATTAAGAATTAATTACATGACCACTGAGACTTATACCTATTACCACAGAGATTATTAAGCTCTACTTAAAGTAAAAATCTAATCCTATTACTGCCTTCAAAAGAAAGCAAAGACACTATAAATTCAATCAATCAGGTCTATAAATCTCATTTATAAGCCTTTTAAGTCGAGACACTCATCTCTATAGCTAGAGATGTAACTTTGTCCCAGCAGAATCCCGGGCTAATGCACTCGATAACAGATTTCCCGGGGCGGTCGTTTGATCGGACCGCGCATGCGCTATGCAGCTTTGATAACTTCCGAAGTTTGGTTAATAAAATATTATATCTATTTACTTAGTTATTACTCAGGAAGTTTGGTTGGCAGATTCAAATTCACGTTGTTGTTGCAAAGGTGAACGGCAGATTTCGTACCGCATATTTTTTTTGTTGTTCTGTTATAGAATTTGTACCACATATTAAGGCAACTAAGCCACTTAATTTAATGTAAGTGTACTATTTTTAAAACTTTGGAATAAATAATAATATGAAGAACAGCAATTTAAAAAAATTAAACGTAATACAATCGTAAACTAAACGCAGTTATTTTAAAATAACACAAATATCGTTATCATATTAATTATATAGAAAATGAAATGACATTTATTATAATTAAACACTTTTACACTATCTCTAAAAATGTATAATTGTTGCATATATTCATAATAATTAACGATTTAATGATAGGAATGATTTTCGTTGTCAATACTTTTTTCGTTTAAATGGCAATTATTTATTGACAGGTAAAGAAAATCTGTCAAAACAATGTTTATGTGCCTTTATGTAACAATCTACATTGGCAAACTAGTACATAACCTCAAAAAACAAAACTGGTTATAACTTTTATATCCCAACTTCTAAAAATCTAAGAATTTAAAAAGGGCTTGTCTATCATAATAAGTACCAATTAAAACAAAAAGTATCCCAAAACATGAAATTTTATTAGCGGTACGAAATTCCCATACAAGCCTGCCGTTCACCTTTGAAATATTCTTTGTGATATTATGGTTTAAGATCTTTATTTCTCATAAGAATACAAAGATTCACTTATTGAGAAACTAAATTTACAGTATTATCTTATTAAAAGTACAGAAACATCGAAATTAAAAATAAATTTATAAAAATATTTATGTAGGTAGGCGATCGCAGAATTGTTTGCCACCAACCAAATAAACACAGATCTAGAGTAAACGTACCATATTAGATGTGGCATGCAATGCTTTAGTACCAATATATACCGGTTTTAGTTTTATAAATTATTGTAGGTTTTACTATTCCTAATTGGTACAATTGTTTTTTTAAATTAATTAGTTTTTTATTTATATAGGGTTGATACGACAGAGGGGCTTTCCTTTAAACTGCCTATACTAGGTACCATTTCCAAGCTCTGTACCAAAAATTAATTAAATAGGAGCAGTAGTTTAGTCGCAAATGATTTTTTAAGTTTTTGCGCCGTTTGAACACGATGTATCTTTCCTTACGATGCGTTGTTGCCGCTCCGACGCAAATCATTGCAAAACATCCCGCACCGGCGCGCGCGCGACGTTGCCGCTTTGCTAGGTCAGTGAAATTTATTTACAAAGGATGGTTACGTTTTACTCTGATTTGTAAGCTATTTAGTTCGTTTGAAAGAAAAAAAATCTTAATTTGGTTGCTTTTTATTTTTATACCGTATCGGATTAATAAAAAACACGTATAGTAAACGTAGCGTAATTTTATGCCCCTCTGTCGTATCAACCTTGTATATACAGGGTTATTTGTAAAACACCGGTAACCCTTAAGGACTACTAACATCATAATTAACAACTTTTGGTCTATGACTTTTAAAAATTCATAATATTTTAATTCATCAGATTTACACACAAAAATAAAAATATTTAAATTCAACGCTCTAAATGTTACGAAGTCTATGCGAAGCAAAAGAAAGCGATAGTACCGACAATAGCGAGGGGAGCGGGGAATACAGAGTTGAAATGTGTTAGATAGGACAACGAAATATTGAAGGTTTGTTTTTGGTAAATGTATTATGTTTTGTAAAAAGTCGTAGAACAAAAGTTGTTGTTTATGATGTTAGTAATATAGTCCTGAGAGGTTACCGGTGTTTTACAAATAACCCTGTATACACATATACAGGGTGTCCAAGAACCTGGCGTCCAACTGGGTAATCTAGGGTATTGCTGTGTCTAAATAGAATGTAAAAATAAAGTACTTATTGTACCATTTTAAAATAAAATATTATTTTAACTAAAGGTGATATGGAAAACTATTGAATTTCGCAACTTTGACCGACTGTAGTGTAAAAAAAATGTACCAAAATAGTATGGCAAGTGACGTCAAATTTTGACGCGTTTATTCCTCTTTTTAAAAAGGTATAATACTTACACATTAATTTGAAAAAAAAAATTTTGATAATATTTTTACTCAACAACCCAATTTTTACGATGTCTTACAGAATTCTTAGAAAGAAAAATTTACGACGAATTGAATCTAACCTCTAAAGAATTACTATTGTATGCTCATAAAAATAACAACAGGCCTCTCAAAAAACAGGTTAGACCGTAAGGGACGGTATGTGCATGCATCTCACCATAGTGATTCGTTATTACAACAGGAGGGAGCAAGACAGAAACTATCTTTGCGATTTGCTGGTTCTTCTTTATGGTACCCCATTATTCAGGTAAGAGTGAGGGAGAAAAAGGTTAGAGGTGCGAGTGAGATAGATAGTGACGCTATCTGGGATCGTGCTATTTAGGATAACAGTACGGTCAGTACGCGTCACTGCCTCCTGCCGTTACTACGCACCTCTCTCTTATTGTTACCATTGATCACGTACTACGATTTAAAGCTTTGTTTATTGGACTCGATTACTCTTTGTGCTCTGGACTTTGAAACGAACTCTTTACGACGACCTTTGCCTGTGTTTGGACAGTTTGTGTTTTGTGTGTGCTACCATGGCGACCTACACTCCGCAAGAATACGCAAATATGCACTACATTTATGGAGAATGTAGAGGTAATGGACGAGCTGCAGCGAGACTTTACAGAGAAAGGTATCCGAGGGCTACGCGATATCCCGACCATCAAGTTTTCATTAATGTGCACAGATCACTATGTGACGGGCGGTTCCCCAATCAAGTAGCTGGTGAAGGACGACCCGTAAATGACTTCATACGCGATGAAGTTTTAGAGGCGGTGTCGGCAAATCCAAGCATCTCTGTGCGAGGAATAGAAGCTGATACGGGGATACCGAAGAGCACAGCACACAGTATTCTCCAAAAAGAAGAATATCATCCGTACCACGTACAGCGAGTGCAAAGTCTTTTACCTCGAGACTATCCGAGCCGAGTCGCGTTTTGTGAAACAATCCTGCAAAAACATCGAGAAGACGAAAACTTTATCGACAAAATTTTGTGGTCAGATGAATCAACATTTAAGAAGGATGGCTACATGAACCTACACAACTTGCACGAGTGGCATGTGGAAAATCCGCACTTGATGCGAGAAGATAGATCCCAGTACCGGTTCAAAGTGAACATGTGGACCGGTATTCTCTGTGGGAATATTATTGGTCCATTTGAGATGCCCGAGAATTTGACTGGCGAATCATATTTAAATTTTCTTCAAAATGATTTGCCAAACTTACTAGAAGAGACCCCACCAGATATGTGGTTCCAACACGACGGCTGTCCAGCACATTTTCGCGTATCCGTTAGAGAGTTTTTGGACGAGCAATACCCGAACAGGTGGATTGGGCGATCAGGAACAATCCCGTGGCCAGCCCGCTCACCTGACTTAAATCCGCTGGATTTTTTTTTCTGGGGAACTATGAAGGAGCTCGTTTATGCGAAGCCCATTAATGACATCGCTGACCTTCGTGAGAAGATAACACAAGCAGTGCAGGTGATACGTCAAAAAAGTTACTCGCGAAACATAAAGCGGTCCTTTTTAAGGAGAGTGAGAGCTTGTATTGCCGCGGGTGGTCAACATTTTGAACATTTATTGTAATAAAATATCTTTAAACTAACATTCTTTGCTTTTATTCTACTGGGAACCCATCTACCTGTGTGTATTTCCTTCTTGCTCACTCTTGGAACCGAAGTAAATAATAGTAGTAACATAACAGTTTCTAAGATAAGAAAGGGTCCGACAGTTACCGTTAGTAGGTAGGCACTTCGTAAAAATTGGGTTGTTGAGTAAAAATATTATCAAAATTTTTTTTTTCAAGTTAATGTGTAAGTATTATACCTTTTTAAAAAGAGGAATAAACGCGTAAAAATTTGACGTCACTTGCCATACTATTTTGGTACATTTTTTTTACACTACAGTCGGTCAAAGTTGCGAAATTCAATAGTTTTCCATATCACCTTTAGTTAAAATAATATTTTATTTTAAAATGGTACAATAAGTACTTTATTTTTACATTCTATTTAGACACAGCAATACCCTAGATTACAAAACCTCCAAGAAATATCGAAATTATCAGCATTAGCAGTCACAGCATTCAAAAGTATGTCACAGGGTGCCCATTTCCCCTTTTTTTTTTAAATCAGTATAATTCTGTAAGTACATGGGGTGGATTTTTTAAAATATTTTTCTGAGTACTGTTAGAACTTGGGGCATCGTGGGAATCCAGTTGGACGCCAGGTTCTTGGACACCCTGTATGTATATTTTATATTATGTTTTTTTTTGTTAAGTTATTTGTTTACGATATAAGATTTTAGCAGTTTTTTAAAACTAGCCATACATTTTGCTTCTTTAATTTCCATCGGTATTTTATGAAACATGTTGACACCTTCAAATTCAATGCTTTTTTCCCGTAGTTAAACGTTCTGGGTGGACGCGTTATTTCTGTCCAAAATGGGTTTTATGTAATAAGAAAGTTATTTTTTCGATTTCTATACTAAGTAAAAATTGCCATGTATGCTATTAATACTGCCATTTAATTATATTACGCGTCGATTAAAAATAAATAGCAAGTCTTTGACTTCACGATGATGTTGTAATTGATTTTATCGAAAAAGGTAACACATAAAAGATTTCTAATTTAAATGGACAATATTCTGCTCTTTACGTAAGAACATAGAGAGTAAATAAAAAAAAAACACAGACAAAATATTTATCTAACAATATTATAAATAAATCTAAAAATCGCTTTTAATTTAATACTCAAAAACTAAATCGGAATATTGGTCGAATTTAACTTTTGAAGCAAGCTTTCATTACACTGACTGGTGGCTGATCGTTACATGCCATAAAAAGGCGTTTTAGATCTGACTGCACCGGTAGCTCAGTGGTTACGATAGTTGCCTCTGAGACCTGGTGTTCTGGGTTCGATTCCCACCCGGGACAATTATTTGTGTGAACCACAAATAGTTGTTCTGAGTGTGGGTGTTCTTTGTGTCCGTGAAATGAATGTTTGTAAAGTCCCCCGCGACACAGGGATTTATTTCCCTAGTGCGGGAGTTGTCTTTTTAAAAAAAGAAAAAAAAGAAAAGATATTGCGTCTTTTATAGCGAAAAAAGAGTTGTAGGGGGTTGAAGGGGGGGGGGGGTTAGATTGTATGAAAGTAGTGCAACAGGCACGGCTAGTATTATTTATATTAAGAGAGCTTTTGTTTTCGGACGGACATTTGCAGTTATCCCTGAGGCTTTTGCTACTTCACCGGGCATAAAGGCGAGCAGAGCTCCAGCCTAGAAATATTATGAGAGCTACGTGGCTAAAACTGTAGGAGAAAACTAGTTGTTTATAAAACCTCCAGAGAAAACACTTTAACGTTTGTAATTAACAAAAATAATGTGCGTGTAATTACATGACGTAAATGTACATAGTTTAGAGTAACAGTCCATTATTATTGTAAACTAAGTTTGTTTGTAACTTTTAGCCGTATAATGTCAACATAATTTCAACTCACTGTCTAATTCGTAAAACAGCAGTTAATACAAGGGCTTGTTAAGAGGTAGTTATCATAAAAAATATTTTTTTTTATTTTTTTTTATAACTATTACTAGCAGAATTTTGCAGTCTACTAGTATTCTTGTTAACCCCTCGTGCTAAGCTAAAATGCTTGTGTTACGAGTGTTGTGCTTGGGTCCACGTTGGCAGTGCAATTTGTCTTATCTAAAACGATTTTTTTTACTTAAGTAGCCCGATTACGTACCTGCTGAAGAGCCTCCTCTTAACAGAGCTTTCAAACAATATACACTGTGCATTTTTAATCGCATCTAATAATTAACCGGACGATTAATTATACTATTAAAACATTAAAAAACAAATGTTAAAAAAAAACGCATTCAAAAAGACGGCAGTGATAAATTGTAGCTTTAATTTGTTATTGGCACAAAACCAAATGTTACACTTTTTGATAATGAGTTTTAGGAACTTGTTAATAAAGATCAATTTGCTAAGATCCGCAAAAAGTAATGATAAAGCCTTAGACATCTATTTCAAGACTCAGGTTATTTTCAAGACGGTAAAAAAAGTCACCCAGTATACAGGGTGTCCCAAAAGGTTAAGTAGCTGGGAAAGGGGGTGACAGGGGTGGACACAATGGTCACTAGAAAAAAAAAAAAATCGGGTATTTAAAAAAAAAATGGCATTTTTTTTAAAACTTAAAATTTTACACCTTTTTATTTTTGATGTTGATGTTGATGACCTTGTTGTTATTGAAGATTACATAACAGCATTTTTTTTTAAATACAGCCATATTTGTAGGTACAGTTAGCACAAGTTGTAAAATTTTTAGTCTTTTAAAAAATGCCATTTATTTTTTTAAACACCCAGAGGGAATTTTTTATATTTTTCTGGTGACCCTTGTGACCATCCCTATCACCCCCCTTCCCAGCTACGTAATCTTTTGGGACACCCTGTATAATATGCATTGTGAATTTTCTTTATAAGTATAAGTGTATATACCTAAGTGCTGAATAAGTATCGTATAATTATAATTAATAGAATCAGGCGTTACTTTGCGGAAATCCATATTAATCTAATTTCAAAATACAAAATATCTAGTGTTAATTGCGCTAAATTTTTTTTTGCGGAATTAACACAAAATATTTTGTATTTTTAAAATTAAATTAGATCGTTTATTTAGTTTTTGCTAAAGAATAAACTGGGCTAGGTATACATAAGCTACTCCCGGTTATCACCCACATGTGGGAACGTCATCATTAAACCTAGCCTATTTTACTCCTTGTTAGTGTAGCTTTCTAATGGTGAAAGATTTCTTAAATCGGTCCAGTTGTTCCGGAGTTGTTGTGATATGATGGTTTGTTTGCAACAAACCATCAATTATTTCCTGTTTATAATGAGGGTCTGCTGTTTGACCAAAATTCATTTGGAAAAATTACACTTGACAAACAACGTTTGGTAAAACAATGGTTTCGCCGATTCATTTTACTACTATTTTACAAATTACTCACTTTTCCTAATGATCAACACTTAAATTTACATTTTATAAATAATTATTTTACATAATGAACATTTAGCAACTGAATTATCAGATAAAACTACAATTGATCTAAAAACGTTTGATAAAATGTGTCAAGTGGCAAGTGTTTTTTTATTAATAAAAAGGCAAACGAAACACCTCGCTAACTTAACTGTATGGGTATACACTAGTATACAGTTAAGGATTAGGTTGATATAATAAGCACAGCCAAAACCGACTTTAAGGCGTTTCTTCCATTAATAATGATTAATGATGATGATGATTCAAAGAAGTACTTTTTATGAACTAACATTATGTTAAATGACATTTGGACGAATGCTACAAATATGTTTTATTCTGAATAAAATACAAACTAAAAGTAACTAAGTAAAAATAAAACTAACTTATATACTACTATTCTAAATCTATTCTACTTGGCAAGGTTCCCAGAATGCTGGCAGCATTACCACGTTGAATGGCAATGCTTACCTGCTGTGCAGAGTAGAAACCAGCACTCGGAGAACGTGCCGCACTTAGGAGGGCCGCTGCGAGGTATTTATAAATTAATTTGGCTCCCGGTCCCCACGGCCCCAATGTTTCGACACCAAAAGGCACGAATGCTTAATTTGCGAAACATATTATTTGGTGAAATGAAAAAAGGTCAATTGACATTTTAATATCTAACACATGTAACACGTGTAGTGTTTGCTAATGGATCATTTGCTAAGTGAGTTTTTGTAAGATAATACTTTTTTCAAATGTCTCGTTTGCCAAATGAACATTTGGTTAAACGTTGTTTGTCGAATGACCATTTGTCAATAATTTTTTGGTCAAACATTAGTAATCCGTTTATAATATTAGTATTTATAAAATTATACTTTTCATAACATTTAACTCCGTTATTTGTCTTCAGACACATCAGCGTCTTAACTCTAGCGCACAATTTGGGCATAGTTGGCTTTGTTGTTGGGCACGTGCCCCCTGTGGGAGCTGCCGTAATGGAGTAACTCGATAACAGATTTCCCGGTACGACGATTCGTCACAACACCCATCAACATTTTAACTTCAGAGTGGTAAGTTGGGCGGGATTTACACTTCCTGATAGCCGAAAGCAGTTATCATAAAGACAGTTATATAAGGTGCTTGTAAACTATAAGCCATCCCTTTAACGAGATATAGTCACGTATAGTAATTACGTAAGTGAAGATATTAATGTAAAAAAAATACAATATTTGTTTTCAGTACAAAAAAATATGGTATTAAAATATTTGTTTCTTTTGAATAAAGTCGTCTCCTAATACTAGTTTTACTGGCTTCACCTTTCCGGTGTTAACTTGCAAAACACCCATTACCGTAGAATCTCATAATTTAATATACAGGGTGTCCCAAAAGATTACGTAGCTGGGAAGGGGGGTGATAGGGATGGTCACAAGGGTCGCCAGAAAAATATAAAAAATTCCCTCTGGGTGTTTAAAAAAATAAATGGCATTTTTTAAAAGACTAAAAATTTTACACCTTGTGCTAACTGTACCTACAAATATGGCTGTATTTAAAAAAAATGCTGTTATGTAATCTTCAATAACAACAAGGTCATCAACATCAACATCAAAAAAAACAATGTGTAAAATTTTAAGTTTTAAAAAAAATGTCATTTTTTTTTTTAATACCCTGAGCGGATTTTTTTTTTATTTTTCTAGTGACCATTGTGTCCACCCCTGTCACCCCCTTTCCCAGCTACTTAACCTTTTGGGACACCCTGTATATAGTTAGGTGTGATATTTCCTAGTTATTAGAGTTATGTTGCTACACCCATACTACCCAGCTCTGATTTCTCTCTAACAAGTTCGTGCTGAGGTTGTCTGGAAGAAATCGCAGCAGCGATAAGACCGCCACTTGTACTTTGAATAATTATTATGCACAATTTATTTTGTATTATTCCTGGTGTACAATAGTGCTGGCTGGTTTCCGGCTTAGAGTACCGTGTGGTTTCCGGCTTAGAATAGACCACCCCATGTCTTCCCATGGGTGTCGTAAAAGGCGACTAAGGGACATATGGCTGATGGATGGGCAGCAGCATCTATTAGCTCAAGGTTTACATCTTACTGCGATCACCAATCCGTCTGCCAAGCGTGGTGGTTATGGCAATATCCCTCTACGATCCTGGTTTGCCAAGGTCTGTTAAGAGAAGGCCCATGGACGTAAACGGGCTGTTGATGATGATGATGATGATGACAATAAAGAGTATTTTACTTATCTTACTTGATATGCTTTCCTCGATAAATGGAATATCTAACACTGAAAACTTTTTTTTAATTGGACTGTGGTTCATTTCAGTTTTCAGTTTCACATATTATTATATATTAAGTAGAAAAAAACATCATCATCATCATCATCATCATCAGCCCGTATAACGTCCACTGCTGAACATGGGCCTCCTCCCGAGGGAGGGTATTTGCCATAGTCACCACGCTTGGCAGGCGGATTGGCGACCGCAATATGATGTTGTACCACACAAGGAAACGCTGCTGCCCGTTCTTTGATATAAGATTATTATAGATGATGTTATAACAATCGGGACCAACGGCTTAACGTGCTTTCCGAGGCACAGAGGGTAGTCTCTCAACCAACCAGACCCGGAAAGAAATCTGAGTATTTACACAAAGATTCCTGTCCAGCGTGGGAATCGAACCCACGACCTCCGAGGTTTTAAAGCGAGCCAAATACCGCTACGCTACTGAGGTTGTCTAGAACAAAACAATTTCGTTGAAATAAAATTCATCATTTCTAAAAAAGATCTTTACTAACCTAGTCACTATATATACTACTATGTACCGTTATACAGAAGGCATATATTATGAAAGCCCCTTATATAAAGAGCCGAGTTTCATGTTAGTTTGTAGCGTGTAGCGTACAACTTTGGTTTTACCTTCTGTCGTAAAGGTAACTATGAATAATGTTCGTAAATGTTGCTTACTCTGATGTGGTGAAAGCTTTTGTGCGAGGACTGTATTTTATATCATTTATTCTCTTTAGTTTATAATATCTATACTAAAACTGAAGTTCACATGTTCATTATTGAGCTATAGCTTCTTAATAGTATGTGTGTCGAACCAATGCCAATAATGATCATTATAAAAAGGACCGCCTCCATGGCCGGTCGTCTACGCACCGCCAACAACGCCACCTGAGCGTGTTCTCAGATCGGTGGACCCTCTGCCGCGCCATTGGGTAAGGAACCATACGATCTGAAATTTTAAATATTTTTCCTTTTTTCTTAATACTAACTTTAGTCACTAAGTTATTTTGTTGATACTAACACTATGGACATACAGGGTGTCCCAAAAGGTTAAGTAGCTGGGAAAGGGGGTGACAGGGGTGGACACAATGGTCACTAGAAAAATAAAAAAAAAATCCGCTCTGGGTATTTAAAAAAAAATTGCCTTTTTTAAAAAACTTAAAATTTTACACCTTGTTATTTTTGATGTTGATGTTGATGACCTTGTTGTTATTGAAGATTACATAACAGCATTTTTTTTAAATACAGCCATATTTGTAGGTACAGTTAGCACAAGGTGTAAAATTTTTAGTCTTTTAAAAAATGCCATTTATTTTTTTAAACACCCAGAGGGAATTTTTTATATTTTTCTGTTGACCCTTGTGACCATCCCTATCACCCCCCTTCCCAGCTACGTAATCTTTTGGGACACCCTGTATATCTGAAATAAAGAATTTGAATTTGAATGAGCATGATTTTTTCGAGTTTGCTCAAAAAGTGACAGCCGTGCTATTGGGCATGCTACCTGCCGTGCAAGGGTGAAAGGGGATGTGCCTTTAGCGCGTCTGAATAGGTTTGCTTATTGAGCATGCTAGTATCGATCAGTCATGCATATTATTTATGCTAAGTATCTACGCTAAAGCATGGTCGTTTTAAGCATGCTAAAAATTGTGTGAGGTTGAAGGGGGTAATCTCTAGATCTTCGTAACCGATTTCAAAAATTCTTTTACCAAAAGAAAACCATATTATTTGTGAGTGTCATATTCTTTATTTGCAGACGAGGTTCTAACGGGGACAGTATTTAGGCGGGTGAAACTAATATTATAAACGTGAAAGTTTGTAAGTATGGATGGATGGATGTTTGTTACTCTTTCAAGTAAAAACTACTGAGCAGAATTGGCTAAATTTTTTTCACTGGGATAGGTTATACGCTGGATTAACATATAGGCTACAAAACATCATGCTCCGACCCACTGGAGGAGAGTAACGTGGGTCATACCGCGGGGTGCAGCTATTTACCCATAAATATAAAGTACTTATGGGGATAATTATTAGATTTGAATAATGTTTTTTTTTTGGTTAAGAGTGTTTTGAGAGTTCAGATTGATCACATTTGTTGGGCTTTTGTCGTGTTTGTTTGTTTGTCTGTGTATTCCAACTAATATCCAAAATGATTGCACCGATTTAAACGGGACTTTTAGTGTAAGATAGCTTATAAAATCCATATTTCGGCCACCACGCTTGGCAGGCGGGCTGGTGAACGCAGTATTGTGTTATAATGCACAAGAAAACGCTGCAGCCCGTTCCTTGATATACGATTATTATAGATGATGTTATAACAATCGGGACCAACGGCTTAACGTGCTTTCCGAGGCACGGAGGGTAGTCCCTCAACCAACCAGACCCGGAAAGAAATCTTAGAATTTACACAAAGATTTCCTGTCCGGCGTGGGGATCGAACCCACTACCTCCGAGATTTAAAGCGAGCCAAATACCGCTACGCTACGGAGGTTGTCATATAATATATAATATAATAAATATTATAGATAATGTTATAATAATCGAGACCAACGGCTTAGCGTGCTTTCCGAGGCACGGAGGGTAGTCCCTGTCTCTTTGGATCGAACCCACGACCTCCGAGATTTAAAGCGAGCCAAATACCGCTACGCTACGGAGGTTGTCTTAGCCGATAGTTCTATAATATTTATGGGATAATTTAAGATGACTTCCCTATCTTATCTATCCACTATAATTCGCGTCAAATTATTGCAGATAGCTGTGACCCAAATGTGCGTCAGAAGGGATGATAACGTCGCTCCATTGCAAAGTGCCCAGTCGTTTCCAACGTGTGGGTAGCATAAACAATTAGATACCCTCCGGGCATACCGCAATCTATGGGTTAGTCCATATCTATGAAACTTTAGTTATCACTGTAAATCTATAACTGGTATACTTATATTATATACCTACTATAAATCTATATATTATTCCTCTGATATGATTAGCTTATATTTGAGGAGAGGAGTCACAACAAAAAAAAAAGAATCCTTACTATATATTTTATATATTTAAAATTATTAATGCTAAAATAACTCTGTCTGACTGTCTGTCTGTCGGCCTTTCACATTAAAAGTACTGAACCGATTTAAATGAAATGTGTTACACAGATAGTGTAGAGCCTGAGAAAGGACAAAGGATACTTTTTGGTTCTAATTAAACTGCTAGTAGGTATATAATCATTCAACACACCTATTATTCGAGTGTGTGTCAACACACTCGAATTATAGGTGTGGATGGCGTGAGAGATGTCTGAATAGTCACAAAATGTGCACCAAATAACTGAACCTAAACTGTACTAAACAGTTTAGTACAGTTTAGGTACAGTTTATTGATATATGATCCAGAACATAGTTCCTACACGTTGGGGCGATACACGACTATGCGCGCCAACCTGACGTCAGAACGGCGTGTCTATATCGCTATCTATTTAATATGTAATTGCTTGAGGTACAGTTTTTTTCCACATAGGTACAGTTTAGGTTTAGTTATTTGGTGCACATTTTGTGACTATTCAGACATCTCTCACGCCATTCTGACACACACTTATTCGAGCGTATCCACGTCTCGGCTGAAAATGTAATATATCGTAATTTCTATTCCTATTTGATGTATATGTAGTAGATGTCATAATCTCTATGGTTGTGTCATCGTGTTGAATAAACGTCAGTTCATAACCGGCTACCGGCGGTTTCACTGTAATCCCTTTTTCCATATAAATCAGTGGCGACGAGGATGGGATACGAACCCACGCGTGCAAAGCACATTGGATTAGCAAATCTATTTCTATTTCCTTCCGAAGTGGCACTAGAAAAGAGCACTTTGAAAGATATGGGGGAGGCCTTTGCCCAGCAGTGGGACAATACGGCTAAATAAAAAAACTATATTTAGTTTTGCTGAAATAGAAACCATGTTATATACTGCTTATTATATATATCTTAATGGGCATGTGGACTAAAAAAATGTATTTAGTCCGTCAGTAAGATTACCAAAAAATATTGGACAAGTATTTTTTTTTTCGTTCCTCAAACAAAAAATGACGAAGATACAGCGCGTTGAAATTTTGTGTGACGTCACTATTAGGTACAATTTTACCTAATAGTGACGTCACAAGCCCCCCTCTGCTGAACTTTATAGTTTGTTTTTGCTCTGTATCTTTGTATTTTTTATTGATTTGATAAATTTAAAAAATACGTGTCCAATATCTTTTTGTAATCTAACTGACGGACTAAATAGTTTTTTTTAGTCCACATGGCCATTAGCGTTATTTGACTCGCTTAACTCCTGTTCTCTTGAGATCTTCATCATTAAGTTAACTATATTTGTAAACTAGCTAATGCCCGCGATTTTGTCCGCGTGATGTTTAGTATTCATTCGGTTCTTAAACTATGCCACGGGAACTCATTATACTTTTGTGATTTAAAATGTTGACCGGTGATGTAAGGTACCACCATGCAACATTTCATTTAAATCGGTGCAACATTTTCAGATATTAGCCCGTACAAACAGACAGAGAAACAAATTACAAAATATATCGTGATGTGTTCTTTTTTACTTCTAACGTCCCACTGACTCTGTTTTTAGTTTTGTTTTATACTCTTCAGTTTTATTGAAGTATTCACTGATATATACAACGTGTTCGTGCTCATGGATATGAACAACTTTTAATCTGCGACCAACTTTGTAACTCGAAAAAAACAAAAACTTTTTCATACATTTTGGTCGAGTAGATATTGACAATTTGTTAGAAACAGCAGATTTTTTACTTCGAGATACAATGTTGGCCTCTTAGAAAAAGTTGTTCATATACATGAGCACAATCACCACCCAAGATGTTTTACGTTATTTAATTAACACGTTGTAGAAGTCAAGACCAGAAATAATATTTTTAATTGAAAAACCACAGGTTTTTACGAAATGCACATTAATGTATATTTTAGTATAGTACATATATAACAAATATATAAAATACAAATTATTTTAGTTTGTCTGTCTGTATGTTCCGGATAATTTTAGTTACGATTGGGCTGATTTAGAGGTCGGGTCAAAAGTTATAATATGGGCTACTTTATACTATTAAAGTATTTTATTTTGTTAATTATCTGCAACAGACTTTGTATTATTTTCTTAACAAAATATTAAAATTTACTTCAATAACTAAACTAACAGGGGAATGAGGTTTTCATTACTATGGGTAAGCTTCATACTACGTACTCATATGAACTACAAAATCAATCAACTTAATTAATTATTGCGTCAAAACTACTGAACGTATTTGTCTGAAATTTTGCACCGGGATATGTTATACCCTGGATCAACATAATAATATGTACAGCACTCCAAAATTTACCTTAATACCTAAAAAAAATAATACGAAAAAAAGAAACTAGTCAAGAAAACTTTTTTTAAGCACTTTATCCGCATATTAAGGCGCTGTACTTAGTCAAAATAGGCTTCACAAAACAGTTTTTTAGCCAAATGTTTACATTTTAGAGCAGCTAAAAAAAAATGTTAATCTTGATCATATTTATGGGGGACCATTGTGTTCAAAACACGTTTTCGGTAAATTTTCTCGATAAAAGAAAACCATAAAATAACCATTTTAATTGAAATTGTAGCAATTGTAACTGTATTATTTATAAACAAATCTTGATAATATTAATAACAGTGATGTAATATATAATAATAAACGGAACCTTTGTTTTTATTTATCAATTGGAATAAGATATTTGCAAGAATTAATTTATTAAATAACTCGAACGAGTCGAACGAAACGTTGCGCCATCGCGGCGTCTCTTCGCTTCTCTTTCATTTCTACGCGGAGCAACAGTGACAAACTAATACGTAAAAGTCGTCTATTCACCGCGCCTTAAATTTAAAAAAATAATTGCATACATTTGGACTAACGGATTTGAACCTGATTCTTAGGCGTCCCATTAGAGACGTGTTTAAAAGAGATTAATAAATTGCGACAACCGGTTGGGTACCTTCGTGGCTATGGCTTAAGCAAAGTCTTATCATCCATCCTTACTAATATTATAAACGCGAAAGTTTGTGAGTATGCATGGATGGACGGATGTTTGTTACTCTTTCACGCAAAAACTATAGAATGGATCTGGCTGCAAGTTTGCACACGGATAGTTTATAAGCTGGATTAGCATATAGGCTTAAAAAATCACGCTCCAATCCACTGGAGCAGAGTAACGCGGGGCGCAACTAGTGTTAAGGCGCGGTGAATAGACGACTTTTACGTATTAGTTTTGTCACTGTTGCTCCGCGTAGAAATGAAAGATAAGCGAAGAGACGCCGCGATGGCGCAACGTTTCGTTCGACTCGTTCGAGTTATTAAATACATTAATCCTTGCAAATATCTTATTCCAATCGATAAATAAAAACAACAGTTCCCTTTATTATTATATATTAAACTGTTATTAATATTATCAAGATTTGTTTATAAATAATACAGTTACAATTGCTACAATTTCAATTTAAATGGTTATTTTATGGGTTTTTTTTATCGAGAAAATTTACCGAAAACGTCTTTTGAACACAATGGTCCCCCCATAAATATGATAAAGATTAACATATATTTTTTTAGCTGCTCTAAAATATAAACATTTGGCTAAAAATCTGTTTTGTGAAGCCTATTTTGACTAAGTACAGCGCCTTAAATATACGTTAATATCTACTTAAAAACTTATACTTATCTATTCGTACTTCCGACCCCTAATAATTATATACACTTCGAACAAGTTGAGAAACATCGACCTAATACAATAGAGATAAAATAAACCCAAACAACCGGCTTGTTCCATTTATGATATTAGATGCGATAGTGTTCTCTTTATTGTGAGGCGTTAATCTTTCAAACTGAGCCACAAACGAGAAAAATGTACGAGAAAAAAGAAAAATAAATAAACAAATATAAAAACAAAAACGGAGCGATATCTTTTTTCCCCGGTTGGACAGATATATACTATAGATATAAATATATAAAATATAATAATATTTGAAAGGTTAGAGCCGTGTGGTTTCCGGCTTAGAATAGACCACCCCATGTCCTCCCATGGGTGTCGTAAAAGGCGGCTAAGGGGCATATGGCTGATGGATGGGCAGCAGCATCTATTAGCTCAAGGTTTACATCTTACTGCGATCACCAGTCCGTCTGCCAAGCGTGGTGATTATGGCAAAATCCCTCTACGATCCTGGCTTGCCAAGGTCTGTTAACAGGAGGCCCATGTTCAGCAGTGGACGTCAACGGGCTGTTGATGATGATGAAAAACAAAATGAATACGTTTATTTGTCCCAAGATATCCTCTAGAAAATACTTTAAGAAGGAATCCAGCCAAGACCAAATTATGGCTTAGTTCGATGTCAGTAATTGACCGTTCTATGCTCTTATCTTTAGCTTCAAGGCTAAGTTGTGAGTGTACTAAACGATTTTAGGCTAAAGCTATAAGTTGTTCGTAACTATTTAGGATAAGTACTTAGAGGAATGTCTATCGAGAATTAGTAATTGACTCTGTACTATCAGTAGTATCCTTGATAGTGGTTATGTATTTCCTCCCTTGATTAACCTATCTAAAACTGAAAGAATTTTTCAAAACGGACCAGTAGTTCCTGATATTTGCGCGTTCAAACAAACAAACAAACTCAACTTTATATATTATATTAGTAATAATTAACGATTTAATCAATAATTTATAATTAACAAGCTACCCGCCCCGGCATCGCACGGGTGCAATGCTGATGTATCATTTATATAAACCTTCCTCAAGAATCACTCTATCTATAAAAAAACCGCATCAAAATCTGTTGCGTAGTTTTAAAGACACGCCGTTTCGTGTTTGCGTGTCTGCGCCGCGTCGCTTCAGTATAATTCAAAAACGTCGCCTGCATACATTTTGTATGAAATCGTTTTGAAGCGGCGCATGCCTGCGCCACGCCTGTTCCACGCCTGCTGCCTTACGTCGCTTGTGTATGTTTTAGGCCTAAGCATACATAGGGACGAACAGACAGCGGCAAGTGACTTTGTTTTATACTATGTAGTGATAGTGATAATAAATTAAAAGGACGCTGTTAAGCATTCGTGTGTTAACCCACAAAAAATCGGATATTGAGTTATAAATTGGATGGTGCAATCCATTGAATTGAAAAATAATTGCAGAATATTCTAGAGTACAAGATTGGTTATCGCTTATGTCCTATGTGAAGGTTTGTATTTAGTTTAAAACTTTAACGGCTGATTACTCAAAACTAGCTCGGTGTCCGTTAACACACGAATGCTTAATAGTTTCGAAAAGTAGTAGTAAAAAAGAATATTATTTACAACATTTTAAATGTGTCTATATCATCATCATCATCATCAGCCCGTACATCAACTGCTGAACATCGGCCTCCTCCCGAGGGAAGGTATTTGCCTTAGTCACCACGCTTGGCAGGCGGGTTGGTGACCGCAGTATTACGTTGTACCACACAAGCAAACGCTGCTGCCCGTTCCTTGATATACGATTATTATAAATGATGTTATAACAATCGGGACCAACGGCTTAACGTGCTTTCCGAGGCATGGAGGGTAGTCCCTCAACCAACCAGACCCGGAAAGAAATCTTAGAATTGACACCAAGATTTCTTGTCTGGGGTGGGGATCGAACCCACAGCTCCGAGATTAAAAGCGAGCCGAATACCGCTACGCTACGGAGGTTGCCTATATGAATAAAGAATATATCAGACTTTTAAGACTTTGACTTTGAATTCACTATTGAATGAATCTAATTAATTACCAAAGTTCAATGTACAGTCAACAAAAAAATATAGGTTTACACTCTGTGAAACGCATTTTAAATTTATATGTACACGTTTATGAGGAGAGTTTACTATTGTGTTTATTCCTATACAGCTATCAGCGAAGTCTTAGCCCATAAAGAATTACCGGCTGTCGTAGTGTCATAAAAATATTTATTTGCATTATTTGATACTCACGGTGTAAACCTATCTCATTTGTTGACTGTACATAAATACCATGTACCAACGTGCAATCCTCCTCAATATTCGAATTCTCGTAGCAGAACATTAGTAGTTATCCAGCGAGCCGATCAGTGATCCGAGGGTACATTCGAATAGTAATTGAACCTCTTTGTTTTGCAGAATTACTTCCTTAGTGGTTATATAGGCGAGATAAAACTGTTTTTCGGCCATTTTCGCTTCGGGAAAATTAGCCCTCAACCTGATTATCGACGGACAGACAATGGCACTTATTTGTGGTAAATGTTTTGGGCCATAAAGGTCGGAAATGAAAGTGTACAGATGCGTATTCGGCAATTTGATAAGTGTTTTACCATAGAGTAGCAGTTACCGCAGCTGATGCAGACTTGCAATGCATCATCAGCCCGTAAAACGTCCACTGCTGAACATGGGCCTCCTCCCGATGGAGGGTATTTGCCATAGTCACCACGCTTGGTAGACGGGTTGGTGACTGCAGTATTATGTTGTGTCACACAAGGAAACGCTGCTGCCCGTTCCTTGATATACGATTATTATAGATGATGTTATAATAATCGGGACCAACGGCTTAACGTGCTTTCCGAGGCACGGAGGGTAGTCCTTCAACCAACCAGACCCGGAAAGAAATCTTAGAATTTACACAAAGATTTCCTGTCCAGAGTGGGGATCGTACCCACGACCACCGAGATTTAAAGTGAGGTCAAAACCGCGTCGCTACGGGCCTCCGTAGCGACGCAGTCCTATATGCCAAGTGGACCTCCACTTGGCATAAGAAATGTATCAATAAGAGATGGATGCATAACTAACATTGTATGTATCTCTTTTTAAAAATGAGTTTTAAGCATCTAATATTAAAGATCAGTTTGCATTATTATTTTTTTGTTAAGTGTCACAATAAAATAATTCAACTACATGTATGTAAAAACTACCGACAACATAAGAACGATATCTAAGAAAACCTTCCTATCTCATTACGAAAGCCATTCTTTTAGAACATAAAACTTTACCATCAACAGAAGCCTACTTTGTTCAAAACCACCATATATCTTTGGGACGCGTTGGAAAGGCTGAATTGTTGACAATGCCGTATCCAGCAGCACATATAAACAGGATATAAAATATGTCACCAATGGCAAGACCAAATGTCGGATGGGGGAGCGGTCGTGTTGTAAAGAGACAGCGGAGCGGGTAAAGAGGCTCAAACTAACAAGTCGTCAATTAGAAAGCAGAATCATTATATTGAGAAGGGAATTCAGTAGTAGGCAGTAAGTTGGTGAATATCCTTGAGCTGGTAGATGCTGCTGCCCATCCATCTGGTGTATATCGCTTAGTCACCTCTTACAACACCCATGGGAAGACGGGATGGTCTATTCTTAGTCGGACACCACATGGGTAGTAATAGTAATATACTGGATAAGTTATCCATCTTTTACCGTCTTGATAATTAACATGGTATGTTGTGTAAGTGGAAAAGAGTCTATAGACTATATTTGTACTAGTATTTCGGTTTCGAGCTTCGATAATTTCATAAATTACTTAAAAGATATACCTCCTAAATAGCGCGTTGACAATAATAAATAGCTGCCTACAATACCTAGGCCGCAATCACACATGAATGAAAAGAGTGAGCGAATTAGCGTACCTACCTAGCTGCATTTTTACCGTAACGATTTTCACGATTATGTGACTAAATAAATAAAATGATAACATAACTATGCCTATTTCATTTGCATATCACGGCCTAGGTATTGTATACCTAGGCCGTGACCTAGTATATATTTTCAAGACGGTAAAAAAGTCACCCAGCATAGGTGGCCTCAAAGTGAATTTTTCCATCACAAAACGCTTCCGCCTGACTCATACACACGCCAACACTAGCGCCAGTGAAATGTAGCGTAAAAAGAATTCCTTGAGAGGGCCAATGTCGATCCTTATTTATGAGTCAGCGTATTATTATGACTTGCCAATTTTCCGGAAAATAAAACCCGTTACGGCTCCGATCCGGCATCGTGACGTCGCTGGATGGCGTTCAGATTTTACTGGCGCCAACATATATAGTATACCTAATACACATAAAAAGGCATTTAGACATCTACATTCTACATTGAAATAAGATAGTAAGATAGTAACCGTAAGCGTTCAAGATAGGTTATCTATTTGGGTATTTTTATTTTATTTTTATTTTTTCAAAACAAAACACAATCGTAGAATTTCTATTTTTGAAATCAGCCATTACGTTCAACTGATAAAATATGATAAATAATACGACTGACGAAATATATACGATTGCATAATGTGCGGAATAAAATATAATTTTAGTGGTATTATGTGATTCATCATCATCGTAACGTCCACTGCTGAATACGGTCCCGAGGGAGGGTATTTGCCATAGTCACCACGCTTGGCAGGCGGGTTGGTAACCGTAGTACCATGTTGTACCACACACCGAAACGCTGCTTCCCATTCCTTGATATACGATTATTAAAGATGATGTTATAGCAATCAGAACCAACGCACGGCTTAACGTGCTTTCGGTGCACGGAGAGTAGTCCCTCAACCAACCAGACCCGGAAAGAAATCTTAGAATTTACACAACCTAAGCGTTCAAAATAGATTAACTATTAGGGTATTTTCTTTTGCAAAACAAAACACCATCGTAGAAACTCTATTCTAGAAATCAGCCATTACCTTGAACCGATAAATAATGCGACTGACGAAATATATACGACTGTATAACGTGCAGGATAAAATATAATTTTAGTGGTATTAAGTCATTAAAATAATGCAATAGGTAAATGATTTTTATAACAATGCGACTAAGCCCCCATAGTCAGTAATATTCACAAAATCTCGTCAATTTTTTTTTTTTTTATATTACTTTCTTATTACTGGCTTATTTTTATTATTTTTAATAAACTGGTCAGCACGAATGGTAATGAATGATTTGTGTAAAAAAAAACTTTACATCGTTTACCATCGATATCAAAGATTAGTTTTTTGCCGAATCCAAATCGGTCCTCGGATTTCGTAGTCTGATGAAGCTTCAAAACTGTTTCGAGTTATCAGGTAACTAACACAAAAAGCTTCGCGTATTTTTTGCAACATTCGGATTTTTTAGATGTGTATACAGATTCTACATCATAGGTACCAGATTAAATGCTACAATCACTACATGGTATACCATATGTAAACAAAGTCGCTTTCTCTGTCCCCATATCCCTATGTATGTCTCAAATCTTTAAAACTACGCAACGGATTTTGATGCGGTTTTTTTAATAGATAGAGGGATTCAATAGGTTTATAAATGTATAATACATCAGCATTGTACCCGTGCGGAGCCGGGGCGGATCGCTAGTAATATTATAAACGCGAAAGTTTGTGAACATGGATGGATTTTTGTTACTCTTTCACTCAAAAATTACTGAATGGATTTAGTTGAAACTTTGCACGGGAATAGTTACCAAAACAACTGAATGGATTTGGCTGAAGCTTTGCACGGGAATAGCTAATAGGCTCGATTAACATATAGGCTACAAAAAATCACGCTCCGACCCGCTGGAGCAGAGTAACACGGGTAAAACCGCGGGGCGCAGCTAGTCAATCTGTAATTCTAGTCATCACAATATCGAGTTTATAATAGCAATTCACACTTATACCTAAGTGTATTTATACCGAAGCCAAAGTTGTCAACCGACTCCATTTAATAATTACACTTCACATTAAGATAAATGGTACAAGATTGGAGCAGTTTAATCTAGACTCTGCTCTGGTCTAAAACACTAGAATGTACAAAGCATTTTAGACAGCAACATCACGATGTTGTGGCTTGCAGTTGGTTTAAATTAAATCAGATTTTAAACGTGCTTAAATCGTGGCTTTGTACGAGATTAGTTTGCCATAAAAACAAGGAAAAGGGATGCTACAAATCCTACATCTATACTCCCCCTTCACCCTTCCATCACCGGATGACTAGGCGCGGCGAGCGGTTTCACCCTTTTGTTGTAGACATCCCTTCAATACGCACGAAGCGATTTGCTTCTTCTTTCATAATGCGGACGGCTAAGGAGTATAATTCTCTGCCGGCGTCAGTTTTTCCGGAACGCTATTATCTGGACATCTTTAAGGCTAAAGTGAACTGACACTTTCTAGGCAAGCGTGTATCATCTTAGGCCTTATCTTCGCCTTCCATCAAGCGAGATTATGGTCAAACGTAAGACTATAGGTAGTAAAAAAAAAAAACACTTTTTTTAAAGATTACTACCAGATTTTTTAAGTCTACTAGTATTCTTGTTAACCCCTCGTGCTAAGCTAAAATGCTTGTATTACTAGTGGGTACACGTCGGTAGTGCAATGGGTGGGGTTCGAACCGGCGACCTCTAGATCACAAGTCCGACGCCCTAGCCATTGGGCTACGGCCGATTAAACTATACTTATATTACAAAGAGGAAACATTTGCATGTAAGTATGTTTGTAACGAAAAAAACGTTGTTGGCTCAAAAAGTATGGGGCCGATTTAAAAAATTCTTTCACCATCTGAATGCTATATTATCACTGATTATTATAAGCTATATTTAATTATGAAGTTCCCACGGGAACGGGAGTTACGCGGGTGAAACCGCGCGCGGGAACTTATTTATATTGTAAATGCGAAAGTTTGTATTTGTTGATGTATGTATGTTTGTTAGTCGTTAACGCAAAAACTACTGAATGAATTTGGCTGAAAGTTTGCACGCGGATAGTTTATAAGCTGGATTAATCACGCTCCGATCCACTGGAGATAAGAGACTAAGTTTTGTTTATTTATAAAGATGCATAGCTCCAGTCACTAATGAGTATCACTATACCTAGATAATTTAAAAGATATAATAAAAAAATCGGCCGTTCGATCCCTACGCCAGACAGGAAATCTTTGTGTAAATTCTAAGATTTCTTTTCGGGTCTGGTTGGTTAAGGCGCTACCTTGCATGCTTCGGAAAGCACGCTAAGCCGTTGGTCCCGATTGTTATAACATCATTTATAATAATCGTATATCAAGGAACGGACAGCAGCGTTTCCTTGTGTGGTACAATATTATACTGTGGTCACTAACTCGCCTGCCAAGCGTGATGACTATGACAAATATCCTCCCTCGGGAGCAGGCCCACGTTCAGCAGTGGACGTTATACGGGCTGATGATGATGATTATGAGTTTTAGTATTTGTTATTATATAGCGGCAAAAAAAACTTCAAAAAAATCAACTGTCTTACTATCACGATTCATGAAATACAGCCTGTTGGCAGACAGACAATGTAGTCTTAGTAATAGTCCGGGTTCCGTTCTTTTCAAAGTTCAAAAGAATCATGATATTTTCTTACCCTTTAAGTACAGAATCCTAAAAAATGAATAGTTTTACTTAAAATTCCTTTAGCTGGGTCTTGTTGATTGACAGTATGCAATTGTGATCTTGTATTACCAATTTGCGCTTTAGGAGAATTGGTCGTTTGCCAAATCGCTCTGCCGCTGCGACGCGGACGTTTTGACGTGATTGAGTTAGAAACATTATGAGTATTAAAGCTTTACTCAGTTTCAGCGTTCCTCTCATTCTCAACCTCCTCATTCGTTTTTTCAGTTTTTTGGCAGTTGATTTATTGAAGTTGGCCAAGCGTATACCAATCTGCTGCTCTGTGTGCTTGGTAGATCAGTATTTTAATACCTTGGTGATTCTAGCTGATCTTCCACTTTGCCTAATAGAATGGACCTAATATAAGGGTATAATTAGAATGCAGATAAAAGGAATTATTAGATTTTGTTTCGTGGGGTAAACTTGAAAAAATATACTCGTACGGATAACTTAACTCTTAAAAGCTATCGCATCAGCTAATTTATCTTGCGTAAGCTTCAAGAATCTTATTTGGAGGTTCCGAGAACTGAAAATACTCTGATTAACGTGCGCGGGCAATAACATATAAAATACCTGATACAATCTATGATGTAACCAACTTCGGACATTAACCCTCAAGTCCTGCGTCTAGCCGATAATGCCTAGGGCATTAACTCCACCGCGCTCAAACTCGAACTCGAATATCTAATTAAATTAATTATGTAACAGTATATCTTTCAGCGGTTAGAGACGTGTAAGTTCTATACCCGAAGGAACTTCTTCCTTGACAAATGAACTAACGCTCAAACAATTCTTAAAATCGCATCAGTAGTTCCTGAGATTAGCCGTTCAGGCAAACAAACTCCAAAAATATATTTGTACAGAATATACTTAGAAGATTAAAAGTTAAGGGTCACCACACACTATAACGGCACTGCACCGTCGCAGCTCCAGCAGGGCATCGCCGCATGTCCCAGATTTCATTGAGCGAACTAGCAATCAGTGTGCTGTAAGCACGCGGTCAGTTCGCTTACAGCGAGCGGTCCGTTTATTACAACGCGTGTCGACTGCGAGTCGAGTAGTATGGGTGCAGCAAGCGTGTTTCCTGCCCGCTGTGAGCATTTCATAATTACATTATCTATTCTAATATTAACTAGAGGAAATATTTGGTTGTTGACATTCCATAAGTTTCCTAAAGACCAAAAAATCATAATATGAGTTATTATGATTTTTTCGTTTTTAGGAGACATCCGCCAGAGCCGAGATTCAATTCCCACAGGAGGCGCCTTCTTGCGCAGAGTGAACATTTAATATAGTAGCTCGCCTTTATGGGCGAAGAGGCAATAGCCTTGTGGCTAAAAAAAATGTCCGTTCTATGCTTTTATTTACCACTTTACGGTACAAAGATAATCTTCAAAGACCTATGTCACAATTACCACATAACGATGTGGTAAACTAATAATATGTTACTACCAACTGGAAAACTGACATTATCATGTTATCGTGCCCAAAAACAATTTCCTTCAAGGTTGCTCCGTGGGATTTACGGGACCCTTTTTCCCTTCGCTAAATGGTTTTCGTTATATACTTTGGAAACAGTAGCAGATGGGTTTATGGAATTGATCTTGTTTAAGATTCTCGAACATGGTTCGGGTATATGATGTTTTTTGTAAATAAAAACATGAAAAGATTGCTCTTTTTCTTACATTTGCATGTAAGATGATAATTGATATCCTCCATAGCGTAGCGATATACCTAAGTCTTTCTTTAAGTCTCGGAACTTGTGAGTTTGATCCCCATGCCGGGCAAAAAGTCTTTGAATAGGTTCTAAGATTTCTTTCCGGGTCTGGTTGGTTGAGGGGCTACCCTCCATGCCTCGGAAAGCACTTTAAACCGTTGGGACCAATTGTTTAACCATAATTATCTATAATAAGCGTATACCAGGCAACGGGCAGCTGCGTTTCCTTACGTGATACAACATAATACTGCGATTAACAACCTGCCTGCCAAGCGTGGTGACTATATGGCAAAACTCTTATTCGAGACTCTTCTGGACATGGACCCCTGTCCATGTTCAGCTGGTGACATTTTATAGGCTTATGAAGATGATAATAATGAATAGTACTTTTGATAATAACAAAAATATGGTTTTACTTACTGTTCTATATTATTATTATTACTTTCAGTCTGTTTATTTAACTCAGCCCTAGGCTGGATTTATCCACATTTACGGGTCCAAGACCAAGTAAATGCGGCGTGTAGTGTGTACAGCTAGATGTGAGGTGTTGATTGATCTGTTTGTATGAACTTATTATTATTACTACTTACTGTTGGTCTGAAGATCCGTAACTTTTTTAGAGATAATCCTTAGTGGTTATATCCCGAAGTCAGGAAGCTGCTGGTGTTTAACCCTTGTTTTGCATCTGTCCGCTCTGCTCATTATCTCTCACATGTCGTGACACATATGCAGTACTCGTAAAACCGCTGCTATAAATTTCAACGTAAAAAAACCCGTTTGTCGCAACATTAGAAACATTCGGTCAAATATTCGTTGTAGAATGAAAAAGTTGGATGGTACTAGCTTTATCCTACTAACATTATAAACGCGAAAGTTTGTAAGAATGTATTTAAGTATATCTGCTACTCTTTCACGCAAAAACTACCGAACAGATTTGGCTGAAAGTTTGTACGCGAATAGTTTATAAGCTAGATTATCATATAGACTACAAAACATCACGCTTAGACCTACTAGAGTAGAGTAACGCGAGTTAAACCGCGGGGCGCAGCTAGTAACGAATATTTTACAACCGTAGATAAATAAATGCAAGAACTTAATATTCAATTAATTTACATTACTTCCAAAGCAAACTTCAATAAACGCATGAACAAACTCATCGCCATTCACTCAATTCGAGTTATTTGCCAATACAAAGAGAATGAATGGATCGTTCCTGACGTCTATCTCTCTTAGGTTTTATTTCGAGTAATACCTTTTTCAACGTCACTTTGTCACTTTTACAACTACTACATAACTTGATACGTGTCTGCAAAACCATAGCACATTTTTATCTATACCTATTGGGCTTCTTGTTAAGAAATAAACCATTCCCTTTCCAATTTATTTAACAGGACCAGGTGTTAATTCAAGGAGATCCATATTAAGGCGCAAACACATTATTAAAACGTGTCGACACCTGATACCGTGCGTCAGTGCGCGCGTGGCGTCGTGTCGGGTGTTCATAGTGTGATTCTGGTCCATAGAAAACAATACATTTGATTCTACTCAACACGCGTCGCGTTTCATCAGGTCGCGTCGCGTTTTAACAATATGTTTCCGCCTTTAAACTACACTGAAAAGAGAAAATAGCTAGCGTTAATTCCGCTAAAAAATATGTCTAAATACTAAGATCAAACCAAATAAAAAGTAAAGACTGAGCGCTGTTTGTGTACTGAAGCCATATTTTTGTACAGCAGTGTAGGTAAAATTGCTGCCATGATTTTTCGAGGTACCCCAACGTCGTAAAAATAAAGTTGAACTTTGACATACCTAATTGGCAATTTTAGTTAACAAATAAAGAAGTTTGTTATGACATCAAGCACATTTTTTTTTTTATTTTTTTATCCGGGGGGAAATGCATTGACGCATTCCCACCGCCTCTGCAGCGTATTCGCGCGCTGGCGGCGGGATATGTGGGACTCGCCCTCTCCATAGCGCGGTATGCTTAACTCATACCACGAGGAGAGGACCCTACGCCACTAAAACCTCCCGGACACTCCTTCGATCCGCCGTTGGCGGGGGCCGGGTACGCATAAGCAATCCGGCCCCCCAACGGCACCCGCGGCCAATATGGTACCGCAGGATCTCCAGGGCCACACTTACAGTGGCCCATTTGCCCAATTATAGGGACGCCCGGAGTGTAGAGGCGTCCCTACTCCTCATGGGTCAGCCTCGAAGGGAGCGGGGCCCATGTTCCCCACTCCCCAAGGCCGAGCCTAGGGCGGTAGGCGGCGGGATGACATCAAGCACCTAACGCTGCGATAGAATGACATATCGACTGACAAGGTAATGCATTATTTTGGTACGCATGTGTGCGTAAGCTACACACCAAGGCCTTGATTTTCCCATGGACAGAGTGCGTGCTTCTATTGATAACTGGCCCTAACCTTTAAAGGACTGTATTGCAGCCAATGGAGACTACTTCTAATCACGTTTATATATAATTAATGATTTATTTTATTAAACCAACACACTATAGTAGCAATAAAGGTTACAGGCAAGACTAAGTAGGTATATACATGTATATTTAGTGCCTTAATTAAGACTATATATCAAAAGAAGGCTGTTATTATCAAAAAACTAGAAGCCAACGTCAAAAATGTATGAGTGAACAATATTGTCGTCTTTCTTATGCATGTTTTCTTCGTTATTATTTTTTGTATTGTCTCTGCTGTAAATAGGGTCCGGCTGAATGAATGAGCGTAATACATTGCTGTTTGTTTTATAGAGTAGGCAGAATTGAATGTTTCGAATATGAATCGGTTCCGTATGTATATTTGGAAGCTGATATGTATTAAAAATATATTTTCGTAAGGAAAGTAAAAGATTACCTAGAAATCTTATAGTATATAGGTACTTGACTTACATTCTCTCGCACCATTCTTTATTTAATACTAGCTTCCTGCGCGCAGTTTTACCCGCATAACTCCCGTTCCCGTGGGAAATTCATAATTAAATATAGCCTATCTTTCCAATGGTGAAAGAATTGTTGAAATCGGCACAGTAGTTTTTGAGTTTATTCATTACAAACATACACAGACACACGAAAATACAAATCTATCCTCTTTACAATATAAGTATAGACAAGCGGGCCGCCCCAGCTTCGCACAGGTGCAATGCTGATGTATTATACATATAAACATACCTCTTGAATCACTCTATCTATTTAAAAAACCCGCATCAAAATCCTTTGCATAGTTTTAAAGATCTAAGCATACAAGGTACAGACAGACAGCTGCCCGGCTAGCATAGGCAGCGCGACTCGAGTCTACTCTACGTAGGCCGACCAATCACATTACAGAAAGTGTCACGTGACAGTGCGTTTCTGCGTTGGTCGGCCTCCGTAGAGTAGACTCGAGTCGCGCTGCCTATGCTAGCCGTGCAGGAAGCGACGTTGTTTTATACGCTTCGGTCTTTTTTAAAAGAAAAATCTTATTTTATTCCCAAGTCTTGAGTGGTTGAAAGGTTTACGCCTGTTCTGAAAAACCATTCTAGACCAAAGAAGCATAAGTACTATTATCTTCAGAAGCATTTGGTCGTAAATGATTTTAAACTTTCGCCCTTAGTACACATAATTAAAAGTAGACGCGGGTTTCAATCACGGTACGATTTTAAGGCAAATCATTACCTTTTTAATAATCCGACGTTTCGACATCGTTACACCAGCCGTGGTCACGGATAGACTGATGAGTGTCGGCAATGGCGTCTTCGAGCAGCGCGGGTTTCGGCAACTACCCCCACTTGGTCGTGATATTTTTTATTTTTGCTACCTACGGAACTGTCTACAACGTCAGCACCCGTGCGAACTATATTGGTGTCGCGACGATGACAATAGGCATGAGGCAAGATTTTGAAATCCTCTTGCGCAACGTGGGTAGTCATTTTCTAAGTACGAAAAACACAATATTTCGGTAATAAATTTAAATTTAACGAAGTTTGAGCCATATTTCTATTAAATTTTAATAGCGCGCGAAAAAAGGCCTCAAGTGTCATGGCGTCGGCTATGACGTCACGCTATTGTAAAAAATGTCATTGAGTCCGCCAAACCTAACGTAGTGGTTAAATTCTCTTTGGTGGTTACAATATCGTGACGTCATGCGCCGTGATTGCTGTTTCAGTCAAAATGGCCGATTGCAGTATTTTAATCTTTTATTTTATTAAAAATCACATTAATCTCAAGGTTATATATATACAAATAAATAAGTGTAATAATTTCTTTTTATATGTACTTTCCCCTAAAAACATTAAATCTTTATTTTTTTGATACTGTCGTCACGCCTATTCCAAGCAGTTGATAACCGGTATTCATCTTCCCGGTTGAAATTAGAATATTTTTTTATTTCAACCGCTTTACGTACTACTCTCGAGTAATAGTGACAATCGGTGGAGTGAACTTGTAGTTTATGTAAATTGGCTAAGTTCCAGTTTACGATACAGGCACATACGACGAAATGTTTCTGACATATAATGGCACATATGACCTTATGCGTCTGAGTTCAGCATTAGTTCCGCTAGTTATTTTGTATTCCCTACTTATAATCTATATATATAAAAGAAAGTCGTGTTTGTTACAACACTTATAACTCGAGAACGGCTGGACCGATTGCCATGGTTTTTGATTTGTTGGATTTGTTTCCGTCCCGAATAGCAGAATACATTTTAAAAACAAAAGAAAGTCGTGTTAGTTACACTATTTATAACTCAAGAACGGCTGAACCGATTTGGCTGAAAATTGGTAGGGAGGTAGCTAAGAACTGGGAGAAGGACATAGGATACTTTAGGGGTAGGATAGGGTAGGGTAGGGTAGGGTAGGGGTAGGGTAGGGTAGGGGTATGGTAGGGGTAGGGTAGGGTAGGTGTAGGGTAGGGGTAGGGGTAGGGTAGGGTAGGGGTAGGGTTAGGGTAGGGGTAGGGTAGGGCAGGGGTAGGGTATAAAAGTCAACCCGTGCGAAGCCGGGGCGGGCCGCTAGTCTATATATATAAAAGAAAGTCGTGTTTGTTACAACACTTATAACTCGAGAACGGCTGGACCGATTGCCATGGTTTTTGATTTGTTGGATTTGTTTCCGTCCCGAATAGCAGAATACATTTTAAAAACAAAAGAAAGTCGTGTTAGTTACACTATTTATAACTCAAGAACGGCTGAACCGATTTGGCTGAAAATTGGTAGGGAGGTAGCTAAGAACTGGGAAAAGGACATAGGATACTTTTGGGTAGGGGTAGGGTAGGGTAGGGGTAGGGTAGGGGTAGGGTAGGGTAGGGGTATGGTAGGGGTAGGGTAGGGGTAGGGTAGGGTAGGGGTATGGTAGGGGTAGGGTAGGGGTAGGGTAGGGTAGGGGTAGGGTAGGGTAGGTGTAGGGTAGGGTAGGTGTAGGGTAGGTGTAGGGTAGGGGTAGGGTAGGGGTAGGGATAGGGTAGGGGTAGGGGTAAGGGTAGGGTAGGGGTGGGTAGGAGTAGGGTAGGGTTAGGGTAGGTGTAGGGTAGGGCAGGGGTAGGGTAGGGCAGGGGTAGGGTATAAAAGTCCACCCGTGCGAAGCCGGGGCGGGCCACTAGTATTATTATAAATGTGAATGAAAGTTTGTTTGTTACGCTTTCACGCCAAAACCTTCTTAACCGATCATCATGAAACTTTGTACACATATTCTTGGAGGTATTAGAAGTAACATAGGGATATTGACATGCGAGCGAAGCCGCGAGTAAGGCCGCGTCCTGCACGCCAGCGGGCGGAGCCGGCGGCGCGGGCGGTGTCTAAGGAAAACTTGCCGCCCGCACCGCTGTCGTCGAGAACAGCTTCACACAAATCTATGAACTTTGATAAAGAGGCTGCAAGAAGATGCCGTCGCCCGCGCCGCCCGCTCCTCCCGCTGGTGTCCAGGACGCGGCCTTAAAGCTAGCCATTACCTTCGAAACATGGTGAATATGACAAAACCCCTTCCTTTTTCACCTACAATGGCTACTCTCAGAAAAGTGGACATTATAGTAATTATGTTGACAGTCAAAGCTGCCTAAATGCTGGCCCTAAAAAGGCCATCTGAGTTTAAGAAATTTATGTATTTCTAGATAGAAGTGAATTAAAGGCTATTTATTGAGCACTAAGGTATTTGTACTTTTCAATGAAATAATATTATTATAATTAAAAGCAAAATATCGCAACTAAAATCTATTGCGGATTACCTAATCATCTGTCTGTCAGTCTAGTATTACGTCATAGGTATAGTAAAATCAATAATGAAAGAAATGAAATGGTGCACTCGCTATTTCATTCGTTTTAAGGTCTGGTGGAATGATTTAACTGCCACGCCTGATCATCATCATCATCAGCCCGTATAACGTCCACTGCTGAACATGGGCCTCCTCCCGAAAGGGAGGGTATTTGCCATAGTCACCACGCTTGGCAGGCGGGTTGGTGACCGCAGTATTATGTTGTACTACACAAGGAAACGCTGCTGCCCGTTCCTTGACATACGATTATTATAGATGATGTTATAACAATCGGGACCAACGGCTTAACGTGCTTTCCGAGGCACGGAGGGTAGTCCCTCAACCAACCAGACCCGGAAAGAAATCTTAGAATTTACACAAAGATTTTCTGTCCGGTGTGGGGATCGAACCCACGACCTCCGAGATTCAAGGCGAGCCAAATACCGCTACGCTACGGAGGTTGTCACGCCTACTGAAGGTCCATGACGCCTGATAAGCTGGTACTAAAATCTTTCTAGCGAGAAAATTTGGTTAAAGTAACATGGCGTTATTATCGTGTTACTAAATAATTACTCGAAACCTTTTAACAATGATTAATCTTAACAATATAGGTGTGTACAATATAACATTTTATAAAATTATTACTCTATTTTCTCAACCGCCAGCCACTTACGTTATAAAATACCATTTTAGCACTTAGTTTTATAGAAGACGTTTCGAGTATGGCTTTTAAGCGTATTAAAGTTGCAGGTAATGACGTTCTTAGCGGTGGTGCTTGGGCGGCTTTTGAGTTGATGCAATGTGGCTGAAAGTAAATGCTGACGTCATGGTTTGAGTGTTGTGTTTTGGTTTTTGTAGAAGAAATGCTTTTTCTTCATTTTGTTGCAAAAAGGTACGCGGAATTCATTTTGCTGCAAAAAGTACGCGGAATTATTGACGTAGCTGTGATTAAAGATGGTTTTTGTTTGCTAAAGGCTTTTTAAACACGGTGCTTCTGTTGCTTCTAAGGTGTCGAGATGTGGCTGAAAGTGAGTGCTGACGTCATAGTTTGTGTTTTGTGTTTTGTAGATTTTAGTTTTCTCCTCATTTTACCCTAGGAATTAAAATAGAATGGCTGTATTGAAATTTATATAGATCGTTTTTTATTAAGGCTGGAGCCAAAACGATTTTGAAAACTGATGTCTCAATCATTGCGTTATTATAAGGTACTGGTCTAGATAAGCTGCTACATTTAAACTCTTTTCGAGGAGAAATTAAGAATAAGAGATATATTGGTGTTACAGGACATGAATTTCTGAACTCGGTGTTTCTGTGACTTCTGAGTTGAAGCATTGTAGCAAACACTATTCTTATTTTTTTTTATTAAGATCAAAATTTGAAATATTTAAGCATAAATTTAATACTATGTGACACCATTGCGAGTTATTTCTGATTTCTGCAAGTGATTAAGAACACAGAGATAACATCCTAGAGCCTTACAACCTTCACCTTATTTTTATTGATTATTAATTCAGACTAAATTTAGTACTTTGCAAATTTTCATGTAGCGTTTTTAAGTCACAACAAAATTATAGACGGATCCCTAAAAACATCTCCAAGATTGTCGTAAACACGCATTCAATTCGGGGCCAAATGTTAACTTCATAATAAAGTCGTAAAATAAGCTTATCAGATCGCCATGAGTCACCCCAATTGTGTCTATCTACCCCATACTACCCCATTTTGCCATCCTTCTATTTAATTCACAAACATGGTATTTACAGGGTATTTTCTTCTTTTGTGCACACAACTTTATGATGGCGGAAATTGAGGGCTCATCAAAAAGTCTAATACAATAACAATAATATAAAATCTCAGACACACACAGTGGCGTAGCGAGGAGGGAGGCTGGCTTTGGGCAGCATTCGAAAAGGGATGCCTCGTAGCCAGAGAAAGGCAAGGCGGCAACTATCTTTTATCTAACTTTAAATCGCGATCTGAAACAATCATAAGTTATTCTAGTTGCAAGATAAGCTATTACTTTAGCTTCTCTTGCAATAAAAGAAAATACGTGTTAATGAATATAAAATTCATATTTAATGACTAATAAGTCATTAATGTTTTCTCTGCATCACCCTAAAGTCGACTGGTAGGGAATGCCTTTGGCATTAAGTCCGCCTCTGTACAGTGTTGTGCAAAAGTTTTAAATAAATAAAATAAATAAATAAGTAAAATAGGGGGCGCCGAATTTATGGCCGGCCCCGGGCGGTTACAGACCAGGCTACGCCACTGGACACACACATACATAACATCGGGACCGTTGTCTATTTTAAGATATTGATTGACTGATGTTCAATTGTTTTGGATTCATCTTATCATAAAGATAAATAAAAATGAAATGAGGCCAAGGTTTGTATGGAAGAAAATGGTAGAAAACCTACGGGAATTATCAGTACGACCGACGAACGAGGTTGAGCCGCACACCTATTAAATTTATATTAATTACTGGCTGGTTAAAACTGGTCGGAAAAACAAAAAACGTTTTCGTGAAAGTGCTATTTAATGACAACTAGTGGCTTTTTGGTTTATTATTTTTCTACATTCATGAGAAATCGTAAGTAAGAAATAGTAGTAGTAGGGTTAACCTACGTATTCGACTCTAATAGTTTAATTTATATTCATATCTCATCTAATATATAATGCTGAAGAGTTTGTTTTTTTGCGTTGAATAATTACGTTGATGAAACCGCATGCGGGAAGCAAGTAGATACTAAAAGTACACACATTGGAACTATAAAAACTTGTTTATCTCCAACATATAATTATATGACATTCATTGTTTTCCCGTGGAATCTTCAGGTATTTTATTATTATGTGCATTTTATTACGAGAGTTTTCTTGAAGAATGGAGTTATTTTAGTAATAAGTCCAATAATTTTAGAAAAAGCTGAAATATGCGCATGCTATTTCAAAATTGAGATTATTACAATTCGGCCACCGACAGGATTCGAACCTGCATCTTAGGTTTAGCCCCTAATGCTTATACCAATTAGGCTACGGTGGAATCACAGCCGGTCATCGAAGTTTATTAATCTCTTTAAGGGGGAAGTAAGTGCCATCTATCGGTAATGATCCGCATTACTTCGGCAAATATCTCAAAAGTTGCATTAGGTAATAAATATTATACGATGACACCGCCCTTTTTTCACATATTTTAAATGTTTTTAATACTTTATGGAAAAGTTTACCTAATACTTTATTTCAAAATTGAGATTAATACAATTCGACCACCGGCAGGATTCGAACCTGCATCTTAGGTTTAGCCCCTAATGCCTATACCAATTAGGCTACGGTGGAACCACACCGCCGGTGGTCGAATTTTATTGATCACAATTTTGAAATAAAGTATAAGGTACACTTTCCCATTAAGTGTTAAAAACATTTTAAAAATATAATCACTTTCTTTATTTTTACTACTTTACTGGTACCCGCGTAAATCCCTTTCCCGTAAGAACTTAATAATAAAATATAGACTATAGCCTTCCTCAATAAATAGGCTATCTAACAGGAAAGAGATTTTCAAATCGTACCAGTAGTTCCTGAGAATAAAGCAGTCAAGCAGACAGACAACTTCAGCTTTGTATATTTTTTAGCTGCCGTAGCGTTCCCGTGGGAATCTACCCAACCAATTAACCGTAATTTTACAATCGCTATAACTAAAACTGACGATGTTTCACATAAATTTGCAACCCCAATTTTCCCACTTAATAAGGGTAGGTTGCTAAATATGGCGTATAATCCCTCATAAATTTTATTAAAGAGTATATTATGTGAGTTTGGAGTCCATACAAACTTACACAACTTATTTCACTCCTTTGTAAGAGTTTTTAAGAAAAATAATTAAGTTCATTTTAATTTCTTTAAATAAGAAGTATTTTATAGTAATATGAAAATCATATTATACAAAATACATACATACATAAGCTCACGCCTGTTTCCCAGCGGGGTAGGCAGAGACAATGGACCTCCACTTGCTGCGATCCCTACACACATCTTTCGCTTCATTCACTCTCATAACATTCTTCATACAAGCACGTCGGTTTAAGTTGAATCTTATTTGACCTTTTGCGAGGATGTCTCCGATTTGGTCAGAGAACGTTCGTCGAGGTCTTCCCCTTCCGACTGTGCCACTCACACTTGTCATGTATACCTGTTTTGTCAATCTTTCTTCATCCATTTTTCCACGTGACCAAACCATCTCAACATTCCCTTCTCTATCTTCGTAATTACGTCCTCTTTCACTCCACACCGTTTTCTTATCACGCTATTCCTTATTATTATATTTTTATACAAAATACTTCTTAAAATTATTTTATATTCGGATGCCTACATAATATAATTATAGAAAACATTTCAAAAGGTCTCTCTGGTCGATCCGCGAACTTTAAAGTAGAGTGACAGTTGCACAAAACCCCCTAAAATACTAAAAGTCATAATCCCTCAATCTCATCGCCAGCGATCGCCCTGAGCCGAGGTCCAAGTCCCACACAGTGGGCGCACTTTTGCGCAGTTTGCTTAGTTTGCAGTTTTTAAACCATTTATTAAGGCTGGAGCTCTGCTCGCCGTATGTCCATCCGAAAAACAAAAAAACACTCTGGTTGGTGGTTTAAGCTGTGCGTGGATCCGTCACTCACTATTTCAGGTCAAAGCGTTTTATTAAATAAAGATATAATATGAACACAAATAACATTGCCAACATAAATAACAGATAGCTATAAATAGCGTCTATTATTTTCCTATTCAGTGTTGGCGGTTTTACTGCCACCAATGAAACATCTTTGGAGCACAATACACAAAATATATGACCCACTTAACAATGACTTTCGATAGGGCTGCCATTTGTTTGGCTGAGAAAATCCTTTGAAAATTACAACATTTTGTTTTAAATATTTGCTTTATCAGCCTGTGTATGTTCACTGCTGAACATTTTCTCCTCATCCTCTTTAGGAGACCTCGGCAAGCTAGGGTCGTTGAGGGACCCAGGAGATCCCGCGGCGCCATATTGGCCGCGGATGCCGTCGGGGGGCCGGATTGCTTCATACCACCGCGATGGAGAGGGCGAGCCCCGCATATCCTACCGCCAGCGCGCCGATACGCTGCAGCGGCGCGGCGCGCGGCGGTGGGAATGCGTAAATGCATTTCCCACCGGACAAAATAAAAGTGTCGTTGAGGGATATTACCGTAATCTCCACGCTTCGCAGTAAGACGGGAGTATTCTTAACCTGATAATGCTTATGCCTATCCATCTTATGTATGTCCCTTAAGTAGCCTTTTACGACACCCACAGGTAGATATGGGGTCATCTATAATTATTCTAATCTGTAAACGACACGGTGAAATTAATTTAATTATAATATTAAGTTTTGAAGATTTTTTTAGTAGCTTCTTGCACGCGGCTTAACTCGCATAGCTCCCGTGCCCATAAGAACTTTATAAATAAACTAGATTCCCGTGCGCGGTTTCACCCGCGTAACTCCCTTCCCGTGGGAGCTTCATAATTAAATATAGCCTATCACTCAAGTGAATGTATTTTTCCAATGATTAAATATTTTTTTAAATCGGCACATTAGTTTTTGACACACAAAAATACAAAAATATAGTAAAGAAATAACATAATAATATGTTACTTCTATATATCGTAGCATTCTAATGGTATTAAGAATTTTTGCAATTGGTCTTTTAATTTTGGAGCCTATTCAATGCAAACAATATTACGTTCCACTTTACATATAATATAAATAGCTCTTACAGACCACTTTTCAAGTTGGAGTATGCTCTACTCCGTGAACTTCCGTGCATAACATAATAAGCAGTTGAGAAGGTACGGAACACATGAATATACCTACATGTTGTTACACACAAACGCATACAATGTGAAAGTTATGAACCACTTGGGGTGCTTCACCGGGCAGCATGCAGGTAAGGGACTTTTCTATTTAATTTTTAAATGAATTCTAACTTTGGTCTATAAGTTTATCCAAACAGATTCAAAGATGGTACAGGGATTTTCACTCGAGACATCTATTTTGAAGAAGAAATTTAAGAAGACTGCGGGAAAAGAACAGTCTCTGCCAGTATTCTTGTAGAAATTACCTTTAAATGTTGTTTGGTGGCTTTTCAAACTAAGGAAACAAATCTCTGTGTCGCAGGGGACTTTACATAATATACACTCATTTCACGGATATAAAGTAAACCCAGACTCAGAATATCCATCTGTGTACACACAAATAATGGTCGAGCGTGGGAATCGAATCCAGAACACTAGGCCTCAGGAACAACTTCTGTAACCACTGAGCCACCGAGTCTCTATTATAGTAAATAAGAATATCTAGTTTTAGTAGGTAAGTTTGGCTAGGGCCTTCGCCGGATAGACCGAGAATCGCGTTGGCCCCTGCCCCTATCTTGTGTTCCAGTGCCTGTAGTCCATGCCAGGGATCACGTCCTATTGATTTCCTTTAATTTTTGTGTGACTTCTAGTTTCAGCGGCGTCCTGCGCCATGGTCCTTACCCCTTAAGAGTGCCCTCAGTCTGATCTCGTCAATATACTATATTCCTTTTATTATTGTTATTTATTTAAAATTAAAGAAATACTTAATTAAAACAAATAAAGTACATAGTTACTAACATTAATATTAAATACTTATTTATTCACACTAGACTAACAGACTTCTAGCAAACTGGATATAAATTAAAACATAGTTTAATGGTAAATGTTACCTATTTATAATTAATTTTATATATTTTATTGTGAGTTTTCTCTACAAGCACAAGTGTATGTAAATACCTAAGTGCTGAATAAATATCGTTTATTTCGTTTACTCAGAATATCTGTGTGGTTCACACAAATGATTGTCTCACGTGGGCCTTGAACCCAGAACATCAGGTCTCAAAAGCAACTTCTTTAACCACTGAGCCACTGATGCAGTCTTTACACTAAATCAAACCGTCTACTTTCATTTAAACCGGTATAATGGCACACCATAATTGAACACGTCTTTATCCAGGGGCGCATTGCTGCAGAGTTCCATTCTAAAAGGAATATGAAATGAGAAGCATCTTACCTTTGCGACGAATACCAATGCAACCTGCCCCTGAGGTCAGTAGACTGTTAAGAATTCTTGATCTTTGAGATTCGATACGCCTTTTACGAGTTTGTTGGCATTTTCTAGAGTACGAAATACGAGGATTTAGCACTTGTTGTAGCGCAATGTTTTAGAATTTATTGCGTTCCGATACGGGGGAAAAATATTGTTTTAAAAGATTTTCATAAGTATTTTTAAATTGTTATGTACACGCAATTATGTTATAGTAAAAGAAGATAAGAAGAGAAGAGAAGACAACCTCCGTAGCGTAGCGGTTATTGGCTCACTTTAAATCTCGGAAGTCATGGGTTTGATCTCCACACCGGACAAGAAATCTTTGTGTAAATTCTAAGATATCTTTCCGGGTCTGGTTGGTTGAGGGATACCCTCCGTGCCTTGGAAAGCACGTTAAGTCGTTGGTCACGATTGTTATAACATCATCTATAATAATTGTATATCAAAGAATGGGCAGCAGCGTTTCCTTGTGTGGTACAACATATGACTAAGGTCACCAACCCGCCTGCCAAGCGTGGTGACTATGGCAATTACCCTCCCTCGGGAGGAGGCCCATGTTCAGCAGTGGACGTTTTACGGGCTGATGGTGAATTATGTTATTGTAAAAGAAGATATGGTACCTGTCCGCGCTTGAAAAATGGCACCACGAAACTAAGCTAATAGGCGCACTCTCTCGTTTTTTCACACGCTAATTTTAATGCTGTCCTGTTTACCCTTTAGAAACAAATTCTATCTTAACAAAACACGAGCATGACGTATCTACCTCTTCATTAATTGTCACTACATAGTATAAAACAAAATCGCTTCCCGCTGTCTATCTATACCGATGTATGCTTAGATCTTTAAAACTACGCAACTCATTTTGATGCAGTTTTTTTTAGTAGATAGAATGATTCATGAGGAAGGTTTATATATCTATAATACATCAGAATTACACCCGTGCGAAGCAGGGGCGGGTCGCTAGTTTTATATAACATCATTGTGTATACGTCTGAAACCTATTCAACTTTAACAAATACCAAAATCATAAATGAAGAGATCCGCAGGAAAATGGAAGGCAGACATAGCTCAACGGATTAGCAATTTAAGTGGCAATGGGCAGGACACATAGCTCGCAGAACTGACGGCCGATGGAGCAGAAAGGTGCTCGAGTGGAGACCATGAACTGGCAAGCGCAGTGTGCGACGACCGCCTACACGATGGACCGACGACCTCATAAAGGTCGCAGGGAGTCAGTGGATGCATTACCGCTGGAAATCGATGGGGGAGGCCTATATATATGTTTTATATGTTTAGCAGTGGACGACAATAGTCTGATGATGCTATTAGATTAAGCTGAAATGTTGTAGAACTTTTAAGTTCAGTTTTTTATAAAGTATTTTAGATTTTTTTTTAAGTTTTTTATAAGTTTTGTTTTAATCAATCATTTTATCAATTTAAAATAAATAACAATAATAAAAGGAATATAGTATAATATAGTAATTTTAATTTCATTTTCATTTTCAGTATATTGAACGGTGAAATGGCGAGATCATGCGTCTTCAGCCAAATTCTATTAAAGTGAAATAAAAGACGCCTGAGGGCACCCTTAAGGCACAAGGACCACGGGATGCCGCTGAAGCTAGAAGTCACACAATAATTAAAGGAAATAAAGAGGACGTGATCATTGGCACGAACTACAGGCACTGTAACACACGACAGGGGCAGGGGCCAAGGCGATTCTCGGTCTATCCGGCGAAGGCCCTAGCCTAACTAACCTGCTAAAACAAGATTTTCTTATTTAGAATAAAAATACTACATCGGTGGCTCCGAGGTTACAGTAGTTGCTTCTGAGGCCTAGTGTTCTGGATTCGATTCCCACGCTCGACCATTATTTGTGTGTACACAGATGCATATTCTGAGTCTGGGTTTACTTTATATCCGTGAAATGAGTGTTTATGTAAAGTCCCCTGCGACACAGAGATTTATTTCCTTAGTTTAAAAAGCCACCAAACAACATTTAAAAGTATAAGTGCCTTACTTCAGACTGAAAAAAAATAGTTAAATTGTGTACTGATTGAAATGTACCAATGATATTTGATACTATCAATTATTGTTTCAGTTTAAATGCTGCGATATTTTATAGTTTGTTTTACTCAGTAAAAAAGCTATTTTATTCTGTTATTAATATCAATATAATACCTACCTACAATGACCTACATATATTCCTTTTAAGAGCATTCACAATTCTAGACTAGAATCACTTCAATCCTGTTTTAGTGGCGCCAGTATTAACCTACATTTATTAATTAAATACTGGGTCCGACTGAAAAAAAAATGTAATAACGAAAGTAAATCGTTCTGATATGTAAAAAAAAACAAATAAGTGAAATTGAAGTGTCCGTTTGAATATTATTTATATTTGTACAAAAAAAATAGCAGGTTGTTTACTAAATGCATATTGATTATGAATGTAAGTTGTATAGAAATATTCTTCCTGCATGTCTGTTTATTCCAGTTTATCTTAGTAACGGCTGGACTGATTATGACGCGACTTTATAGATAGTTAATTATACATAAAAATAAGGTATAATATAGGTTACTACCGTTAGTACCAATTTAGACGGGACTTTCATTGTTAGATGGCTTTATAATCCTTGTTTTGTGTATACGCAGCTAGTAAACAATAAAAAAGTGTATAACTCCGAACAGTATAGTTAGCTTACGAGAAGAACCTTCTGATCTTTAATGCGAAAAATTATACGCGCTATCGCGATTTCTGAAATTGACTTTTGATCCAACTTGATTTAAATAACATTTCGTACAAAAAAGCCCCCGGGGTATCTTTGCAGAATTAATCACGTAATACCCAAACCTTTCATTAAAGGTTGATCAGAAAAGTAATTAATCCAAAAGTTTTTGAAAGTAGATACCCTTTTCGATTTAGGGGCGGGTCTGACCTTTGACCCCCGATAAATTTGAACGGTAGCATGAAAAATTACTTTTTAATAGACTTGAATAAGTAGATAAGAACGGTTAGTGGTGGACTACTGTATTATTTTATGTTGTATACCTATTAGCTTTTTAAAGCGAAGTAGCTTATCAATGTTTATAATTGCGAAATAAAAGCAAATAATTTTTATTTATTTAGTTACACTCAAGAAATATAGTCAGGAAAATGCAAACAAAAGACAATGTACAAAAGTACTACTTATTTTTAATGTTTATATCTATGAAGTTCAAATAAGACGGGCGTAAGTAGAATTAACATTGTTCCTGGCATTCGCACTTGCATCTTTTTTCCTGAAAGGACATATGTAGTTAGCTCCGAGGCTTTTGCTACTTCACCGGCCACAAAGGTGAGCAGAGCTCCAGCCTAAATAAATGTACTATACTGTGTAATAGATGCTACTGTCCATCCATCAGCCATATGTCCCTTAATCGCCTTTTACGACACCCATGGGAGGACATGGGGAGGTCTATTCTAAGCCGGAAACCACACAGTGAAATATTATTTTATATGTATGGTAATATTTATACTAATAGGTAAAAAATACATATATACAACTAAAAGTAGCTAATTTAAAATAAAACTAACTTATAAAATACTACTATTTACTAAGCACTATTGTCAGATAAACTGCAAAAATCCGCAAAAATAAAAGTGGGCTCTCAGTCCACACACACACAATCTATTCTACTTGGCAAGGTTCCCAGAATGCTGGCAGCATTACCCCGTTGAATGGCAATGCTTACCTGCTGTGCAAAGTAAAAAACCAGCACTCGGAGAACGTGCCACACTAAAGATGGCTGCTGCGAGGTAATATCGATTTTATTTTTTGTTAAGAAGATAAATGCCTGCCAAGCGTTGTGATTACGGCCATTTCCATCTTTGATCTTGGCTTACCAAGGTCTGTTAAGAGGAGGGCTATGTTGAGCTGTGGAAGTAAATTACGACTTTGCATTACTAGATCATCATTTCAGCCATAGAACGTCCTCTGCTGGACATAGGCCTTCCTCAAAGATTTCCAGTTGCTACGGTTGGGGGCGGTCTGCATCCACCGTGATCCCGCAGCCTTTACCAGGTCATCCGTTCATATAGTTGGTAGACGTCCTACTCTACGCTTGCCGATCCGCGGTCTCCATTCGAGAACTTTTTAGCCCCATTGGCCATCTGTTCTCCGTGCTATATGGCCTACCCATTTCCATTTCAACGAACTAATCCGTTGGTGTATATCGGTAACCCGTGTTCTTCTACGTATCTCTTATTTTCTGATTCGATCTTGTAGAGAAACCCCGAGCATAGGCCGCTTCATAGCTCGTTGAGCGACTCTGAGTCTGTTAATAAGGCCTATAGTGAAGCACCACGTTTAGGTTTACTAAATGCAACATACAAAATCTAGATTCAAAGTCATTTTAAGCTGTTTTTTTTTATATTTTAGAAAAAATATATACAGACAACCGATCGGTTGATGACTTAAACATCACGGTTATATCAGTCAAGCAAAAATGCGACTGAAATAAATCTAAAATGGCGTTAAAGCAACATACCTGCCAAAGTAACGAAGCAAAAATAGTAATAGAGCGGGAACACGTACTTATGTTGTTGTAGAAATTTTATTTCAACCGTTTTATCCAGAAAATAAAGTTGAATTTTGTTTGAGCTTCACTGAATACAATACTTCGCGTCCAATTCAATGACTTCAGTTTGCTTAGGACTTGCTGACGTGGTTGCTTTATTAGGTTTTCAAGTGAAATATCTGTTACCTTTGTGTTTTTGAATACAAGTGAAGTTTTGTGGGAAACGCTATTTTATCAACATTATCCATAGCCTGTAAGTTATAAACCAGGTCGGGTCAAGTAATTGAGGTACTTACATAACTATAAAATGTATTTATTACTGTTAGGTTATTGTAATATATTGCTTAGGTTATCCTTATAGTTGTAGGGGAGCGAGGGGCTTGTTGTAACAGTTTTCATTAAAACTCATATATCTTGAGATCTATTGATTCAATTTCTACTAAATAAAAATAGATGGATACTGTAACTCTTCCTCTACCAAATTATGTAAAAATAATACCATAACTATTGTTCATTATTTTACAATCAATTATTTTCTAAAAGAAGTGCGGTGTTACAACTTACCTCGTGCTTGGGGCAAGTTGTAACGTCTACCGGGGCAAGTAGTAACGACAAAAAAACGACAATAATACCTCTTATCATTTATTCTTTGTTTATTTTTAACAAAATTTACATCTTTCTAAAGTAAATATTATGTAATTCTTATAAAAAATAAACTCAAATACACTTTTTTAGTAATCAACACCTATAAATTAAGTCATTAACAGTTTTATTTAGTGAAACACTACTTACAATCATCATGGCTCTTTTAAATCACAGTAAGTAATAAAATTATTTATATTTAAGGTATGCTTCGTAATTATCTCCTCTTAATATCTAGCTAACAAAGTATTATACTTATGTAAAAATTAACATTTGGTGGGATTCATTATAATTAAATTCAGTCTTCATCTGAGCTACAATTAATACAAATAAAAGACATAGTGTCTCCTGTAACACATTCTACATGTGCCCACATCACTCTATCCAATCTTCTTTATTTGAATCTGTGTAAGCTTCACCACATATTAGAGAATACCACTCTTCTGATTTTGATTCTGAATCTAAACATAAAACCTTTTTTTAGCTCTGCCCACTCTAGTTTTATTATTTGTTGATTTACCTTTGCATTTCCCCTTTCCCTTCTATTTTCCATTAATTTGTCATTTTTTTTCTGTTTTCTCTTTATTTCTTCCTCATATTCCTTTTGTAAAGCTTTCTTTTCAGGAGTGTCCGTCAATATTGTAGATTTTATTTTGCGTCTGCTATTTGTATTAGTTTTTCTTGGTGGCACGATTGGTAGAGGTCTAATCTTCGATGGCGAGAAAGTTTTTTGTAGACTGGAGCAACTCGGAGTTGGTTCGTTTGCAGTTTCGATTTGGCTTATAATTATAACATAACCAACTCTTAATCTTTATGACATAATCCGAAAGTCTGACTAGCTTTCCGAATACTGCATTTTTTTCTAAAACTTCAGCTACCGCTAACTCGTTCACTTCTTGGCTTTGTGTTGCCCGCTCTGACTTTATTTTATACACCCTCATTCTTAAACAAAGGAAAAAAAGTATCTACATCATAACTTGGGGCATGTTGTAATACGTTACAACAAGCCCCGAGATTTTGTTACAACTAACCCTATGGTATGATTTTTAACATTTATCAAGATAACTATTTAAACAATTTAGCAATCATAAAAACTGTTACACATTATCAGAGATGGATAAATTTGAATGGAAATAAGATATAGTAAATGTGAAATTAGTCAATATTAAAAACGCAAACCGATTTTTTACGACAGTACAATTTTATATTACCTGGCAAAAATGAAGCGCGTGCACACTTCCACTCACTGCGCCGACCGGTGGGACTCAGGCTATGGCAACATGATGCGGCGCGGTTTATAGGTCAAATCGAGTCAAAGAAATACATTAATAGCGTTTAAGATCCTAGTGAAAAGAGCCTGTTACTACTTACCCCTGCTACAACAAGCCCCTCGCTCCCCTACTAGCTTCCCGCGCGCGGTTTCACCCGCGTAACTCCCGTTCCCGTGGGAAATTCATAATAAAATATAGCCTATGTTCTTTCTCAGACTCTAGACTATATCTGTACCAAATTTCATTTAAATCGCTTCAGTAGTTAAGGCGTGATTGCGTAACAGACAGACAGACAGACAGACAGAGTTACTTTCACATTTATAATATTAGTAAGGAAAGGATGTAAGAACTTTAATTTAATAGGTATTAGAAATTGTTTCTTTTTTATTTAAATGATCTTTACAAGAAAATATATTATTTTACAAATTGCAATGTCTTTAACTTTAAAGCTAAAAGGAGGCAGGTATTTAAGTGATTGAGAAGACGCGGCTTTAATTACCACACCAGCAAAAATCTTTGCGTCCAATTAAAAAAATCTTTAAGGGTGGCTGGTTGGACAATATTTAATTATTACACTGCTTAAACACTGTTACTTTAACCCAACGGTTGACTGGAAGAAAATGCCTTTTGGTATTAAGTCCGCCTTATGTACAGAATTGTAGCATATCGTCGGTGATACGACGATGCCGCGTAAGAGACAATAGATAATAAGGTTGAAAATCAAATGTAGCAAATTAGAGATGTGTAGTTCGCGAATGAATCCTTCAATTGAAGTACTTCAGTTGGAATCACTCTGTATCTCTTTCGTTCAGTGCAGATTCATATACTTCAATAGTTCAGTTTAGTCCATTTAGTTCACAGTTTTAAAATTATTATATTCAATGTAATACGTACACAATATAACTTAATGCTTTTAAATGAAAGCTATAGGTACTTATAATTTAAAAAAAAACATAAAGAACTAATACAAAACAATATAATCATTCTCGTTATTAGTTCATTGCACGATCGATGATCGTTGAAAGACCTGCGAAAATTGATTCAAATGAATCTAGTTCATAAACTGAACTAGTGAAGTAAATGAATTCGATGATCGTTTGAAGGACATGCGAAAACTGATTCAAATGAATCTTGTTCATAAGCTGAGCTAGTGAAGTAAATGAGTGATATAGTTCACTTAGTTCAAATGAAGTATAGGTACTTCAATGACACATTTTGCGCATGTTTATATCTCATTGATTCGTTGTGATTTGCTGAACTAAATCAGTGGACTACTTCATTGAGCCAAAATATATACTTCATTCATTTCTTTTTACTGACACATTTTGCGCATGTCTATAGCAAATTGGATTTTTCGTTTTAAAACCTAAATAAAAACAATATAATGTTGACACACGAAATTACATCTTATTAGCAACTGCCACTTACGCGGTATTAAAGTATCACCGACGATATAGTTTATATGCGTTTAGTTAGTTTAGTTTAGTTTTCCGAGTGCTGGTTTCTACTTTGCACAGCAGGTAAGCATCGCCATGGGCCGGATTGCTCATGCGTACCCGACCCCCGCCAACGGCGGATCGAAGGAGTGTCCGGGAGGTTTTAGTGGTGTAGGGTCCTCTCCTCGTGGTATGACTTTAGCATACCACGCTATGGAGAGGGCGAGTCCCACATATCCCACCGCCAGCGCGCAAATACGCTGCAACGGTGGTGGGAATGCGTCAATGCATTTCCCCCCGGACAAAAAAAAAAAAAAAAAAGGTAAGCATCGCCATTCAATGGGGTAATGCTGCCAGCATTCTGGGAACCTTGCCAAGTAGAATAGATTTAGAATAGTAGTATTTTATAAGTTAGTTATATTTTTAATTAGTTACTTTTAGTTATATTTATTATATAAATATATTAGTTTATATGAATAAGTTCATCATCAACAGCCCATTTACGTCCACTGCTGAACATGGGCCTCCTCTTAACAGAGCTTGGCAGGCCAGAATCGTAGAGGGATATTGCTTCTATAAATAAATGTATGAATAAGTTACATACATTTATTTGGATATTTTAACTTAATTTAGTCATCTAGCAGCCATTTAATTGCAATTATTAATTGCCGTAAAATAGGTATATGTTTTAGAATAAGACCATTTCTTCCATAACACAAAACTTACCTCAAGCTTATAGCGGGTAAAGTTTTTCGTGAAGTATTCAAAAATATTATTCACAATAATACTATTTATTCCCGTCTCAGTTCTAAAGTGAGACTTTCCAAAATGTCACCTAGGCTACCGTTTCAACTAGTCCAAACACCAAAACCAGTCATCCACAATAACAAACAATATTAAAATCTTTCAACACCTGAAAATACTTTATTTCACTGCCCGTAAAATGGCGAAAACGTCCACAGAGAGAAATTCAGCTATCACGCTACCAACGAAACTCAAACGATAACGCGTGAAAGACCTCTTTTGCCCCGACGACGTGACATTAGTGTCCCTAATGTCAGACTCGGGACACATTTGCCATTCTTGTTTACCTCTAGTAAGGACGGTCGCAGAATACGCGACTAATCTGTGTCTGAACCTAGCAACTAATTCTTAGGTTGCTGAACCAAGCAACATGCAAATATTAAACCTATCTTAATTTAATTTATTATATTCTTAGTTTAAACTATCGTAATTATTACTCTAGTATCTGGCAGACAAATTTTAAAAAACATGATAGGCGATATTTTTTATTAATGTAAAACGTTTGCACTTCAGGTATTTAACGGACAATATGACAGAATATGGAATTTCTTACAATCAATAGGTAGATTATTAATTTTGCGAATGTATAAAGCATTAATAAACCTTAGTGTAGTCATGATAAGGTTAAAAAAAGGAAAAGGTCTTGTGAATATCTTGCGTCTAAATTTTATACCTACCGTTTGAATTGTATTACAATTTCTTGGTATATAACTTTAGTTAACTTTTAGAAATTAATGATCAAAGATGAAATGAGCTGAGGTATCCTGCCGTAATATACGCTTAGTTTATCACATTAAAACAACAAACGTTAAACTAGATAGACTAGACCTTGAATAGACATTGTATAAAATACATCACTGTTGGTTTGCCTTAAGTTCGCAAAAAAGAAATATCTATCAATATGACACATATAAAATATAATTATTCGTCAAATGGGTACCGTTACACCTTAATACATCTTAAATGACATGAATGTGCCTCCACAATTTAAAAAAAATAGTCAATTAACTAAAATACATTAATTAAAATACCGCTTACCTATTCACGCGTGTAAAATTCTAGACGCCAACGCACGTGTGGAACATGCCTTATTAGGTAGTGCCTCAGTTAAGCGAACTTTGTTATTAATGCTATGTTTCTGTTTAATGTACATCTCTTGTTCAGATTTTGTAACTTAACTTTTTAAAAATGACGCGTCTGGGAGTATTTAGTGTTGTGCTTGTTTCATTTGAACTTGGTATTTCATGTTCTATTACAATTTTTCTTCTTTTTTTTCGTTTCGTATATTCAATTTCTTACTTTTATTTTTCTTTTATTTGTTATGTTTGTTTTGTTTTAGTTGCTTTTTGGAAGTCAAGGGTAAGTATGAAAAGTTCAATGTGTTTTGTCGCTTTATTTGTTCTTTTGTAATATTATTTTACTTCTTTAATAATGATAAAGTCTCGACAAATTGTTTCTTAGAGCAGACGAAATTTGAATAAAAAAATATAGGTATATATTTTATTTTACAAATATATGATACATATTTCTAAATTTACATTCTTTGCAAACAAACAGTCGTACTTGCAAAGCGAGGCTCGCGACGCATTCTATGCTTCTGACCTAATCCCAGCCCACGCTGTTTAATTCTAATTAGGTATATTTATAATACGCGACTATCACATGCCATAACAACATTGGTAAATTCTATTTAAAAACATTACTGTTGAAATGTAAACTAATTAATTAGGTACACAAGATTTTTTTCCTTTTTATCATTGTATTTGACTTATAATGAGATTCGTCTACATTATCAATAAACGATTTCATTTTATTTTCATTTCATTTCGCAGGTCGTTGCGGATTTGGAGACATTATTTTTTATTATTGACTAGATTCAGCGCGCGATTTTACCCACATGACTCCTGTTCCCGTAGGAGATTCATGATTAAATATGGCCTATGGCCTTCCTCAATAAATGGGTTATCTAACACTGAATGATTTTCCCAATATCACGCTTAGTCCCTGAGATTAACTCGTTCGAACAATCAAACAAACTCTTCAGCTTTATATATTAGTATACATTTAAGTACTTGATACGAAAATTGAACAAAACAAACAAATTATGTAGAAAACAACCTACTTATTTCTGAATACATCTCTTTCGGTAGACCTGTGTGAGGTATACATACATACAATGATTACACAACAATTACAATGACTACAAAACAGTAAAAATACAAAATAAGTAGAAATTAAGTATTCTATATATTTGCAAAAACATATTATATACATACGTTATGTCGCTTTACTATAAAGTAATGAAAGAGAATTAAAGTTGCGGATGTAAGCAAGCAGCGAATTCCATAATCTGACCCCATACATGGTGAAGGACTAGATATAAAAATCAGCTTTGTGGGAGATAAAACTGAGGAGCGACTTAAGATAAGACCTACATAGATCGCCAAGAGAATGTGCAGAGGAAAAACGATCACGAAAATCTAAAAAGGCAATTTAAGTTTGTAACGGCAAGAAATGCTTGCGGCGCCCATGTGAAAGAAAAGTGAAGCGTACCCTTTTGCTGACTTTATTTATGTGCGCTGTCCAGGACAAATTGCAGTCAATAAAGACCGCCAAGTTTTTAACATAGAATATGTTCTCTCCCTCTCACATGATTTGAGGAAATGTTGCTGTATCTACAGACAAATATTATGTTCCCACAAAATTGCAAAAAAAACAAAAATCGGATTACCAAAGAGCTTTAAAAAGTTCACTAACTCCTCACACTAATTAAGTAACGTAGCTGTGAAGGCAAAACTTTGAAAAAAAAAAGCAACATGGAAATGACAGATTTCCTTGTTCCTTTGAATGCAAAAAACTCTTGTGGAGCGACCGCGGCGTAACGACCACTCCATAAAAGCAAAACGTCACATGCATTTATTATGGAAATACGAATTTGAAAATGGAACATGAAAAGTTTTAATTCTTTTTTTTTATTGAAGAATCTGTTGTTTTTTTAAGCATAATTCGGAAGCGGAGCACAGTTCTATTAAAGGTATAGTATAAATGGGGGTATTTATGTAGCTCTCGCTGACAGCCATTATAAATAATTTATAGTCTAAGTAACTCCCTAGTAATAAATGAAATGAAATAGTTTATTAGTAACGTAGACGAATAATTAGCGCTCGTTATACGTCATTTACAAAGCATAACACATTAAAGTACATTTTTTTTATACTTAATTAAGAACAATATTTTATATGGTCACTAATGTTATACTACTATTATAATCTTATTTTAAAGATCAATAAAATATATATAGATATTTATAAATAAAATAAAACGAAAAATTGAAGAATTTTCGCGAGCAAAACACAAAATAATAATAATAAGTCGCGTGGTTTGAGAAATTAGATCAACCAGCGTGGGCTGGGATCAGGTCTAAAGCCAAGCCAAGAACGCGACGAAATCTTTTTAATGCTAAAATAAGTTTTTAATCGGTAGTTTATTCGTTACAACCGCAAATACAATAAATGTTAACTCACCTTCTGATAATCTATGAATATAACAAAATTTAGTTATATAAGTACATATAAAAAAACTGGTGAGGTTCAAATTCACTAGATTGCGAATATTTCGAATGGAGGGCAGTCTTTAATGTAGACAGACGCGAAAAAAATATTAATTAATTAACAATTGTCTGTCAATCCGTTTTTAATTCTGTTAGTCAGAGCTTTGAACGGGAAAGTATAAAGTAATAAAACGGTTAACCTCAATGTTTATATGTAGATCTCGAAATTTACACAAATAAAGTCGAATGCGGCAGTTATTTACACAGATAAAGATAAAACGTTTTTATATCAAGAATGTATGGTTTCCGGCTTAGAATAGACCACCCCATGTCCTCCCATGAGTGTCGTAAAAGGCGACTAAGGGACATATGGCTGATGGATGAGCAGCAGCATCTATTAGCTCAAGGTTGACATCTTATTGCGATCACCAATCCGTCTGCCAAGCGTGGTGATTATGGCAATATCCCTCTTCAATCCTGGCTTGCAAAGGTCTGTTAAGAGGAGGCCCATGTTCAGCAAGGCTGTTGATGATGATATCAAGAATTAAAACTAGCAAGAATACTATCTTACGCTGCCGACCGTTCAAAATATGTTTCAGAAATATATATATGAAATTTATTTAAATTTAAATCTTCCCAGCTACGATTCAACTCCCTTACGTTTCCAATTTAAATTTTACTTCTTATCTTACAACAATGTTTCATTCGGGACTATACCGAGGTCTTTGTCCTTGCATGTATTAAATATTTATATGTTTTAGAGAGCACATGTATTCGTTTATATTATTTACAACCTCTGTTCAACAAATAAATGTATTTTCTTTCTTTCTTTCTTCTTTCTTTCTGTGGCGTAGCGATATAAATTTGGTAGATCGAGTATTCGTAAACCACACGGTTATTATCAGACGGTCCGATATGTTTAGTTTAATCAAGGTAGTTATTAGCTATATTGCATTGTTCCACGACAGTTGCACAAAAATCCCCTAAAAAATGAAAAGCAATAATCTCTTAATCTCCCCGCCAGCGACCGTTTTGAGCCGAGGTCTAAGTCCCACAGGGGACGCCCTCTTGCGCAGGTTGCTTAGTTTGTAGATTTTAAACCATTTATCTAGGCTGGAGCTCTGCTCGCCTTTATGTCCGGTGAAGTAGCTAATTACATAGGTATGTCCGTCCGAAAAAAGCATCATTCTACCCGCGTTCGTATATCCTACTAATATATAAACGCGAAAGTTTGTAAGTATGGATGGATGGATATTTTTTACTCTTTCACGCCAAAACTACTGAAAGGAATTGGCTGAAATTATGCACCGGGATAGGTTATACGCTGGATTAACATAGGCTTATGTTTAACTTACCATCAGATATAGTAACATATAACAGAAAAAAATTGAAAATGATCACCAAAATTAAACCCGTATTTTAATGTAAAATTGTAACCAAAGTTTTAACATTTCGCTATCGTATTTAAGCAAAATGACTCCAAATAAATCATTGTTAACCCAAAAGTAGTAAATGATCACCAAAAGTACCTAAATGTTTTACTAATTTACTATTCGGTTCTGGCACTTGCCGGCCGCTGCCGCGGCACCGCTCGCTTCGCTCGCTCGGCTCGTGCGTTGTATGGCCGCAGCTCTAACCTAACCTAACCGATTGTCATTTTTCATTGATTTTATTAAGGTAGAAATAGCGCAATAATTTGCTCGCTAAGATTTGGTGATCATTATCTACATTTGGTGTTCGAATACAATTTGAAGTGCAGTCGTAAGTAAAATAGCTAGTACTATTATAATTTTAGACTTTATTTTTCTGGTGTCAAGTATATATTTTTGGTAAAAGAACAAAGGGTATACAAGCATTTTATGGTGGTCATTATATTTTATCCCATTAACATATAGGCTACAAAACATCACCCTCCGACCCACTGGAGCAGAGTAAAACCGCGTGGCGCAGTTAGTTTCATATAAATCTTTTATATCCTTCAAAGTCCAGAACAGTTGTTAGAAAACTAGTTATGTCCTGATGAATTATAATTAGAAATACTTTCTTAACTACAGCTAAGAATTTACATTGCTTGCTTTGTTAATGTGACATTTATGCAGTAAAATATATTTTAGCAAATATATTTAAACACGAACTATTCAAATTAAAATCCTTCACCAGATTTATACTACGTTACGTTTTAAAAGATTACTAGCAGACTTTTGCAGTCTACTAGTATTCTTGTTGACCCCTCGTGCTAAGCTAAAATGCTTGTGTTACGAGTGGGTTCACGTCGGTAGTGCAATGGGTGGGGTTCGAACCGGCGACCTCAAGATCACAAGTCCGACGCCCTAGCCTTTGGGCTGCGGCCGCTTAAAGAAGTTGAAGAATGATTATACCTACAATTGTATGTTCTCTGGTAAAATATAAGAAACAGATTTTTTAATGAAAAATATAACTGACACATGGTTGAAGGCACAAAAATGGGGTCATTAATTGGCAGTTTTTTTTTCATAATTGACTTAATAAATTGAGACCAGCCGGATTGATACCCTGCATCTTAGATATCTAATGACTGGACATTCTAGGTTTTAATATTGCTAGTTCGTTCAATATGGGATCAGCAGAAGGTTGAGGCACTGCAATTAATTAGAGATACTATATTTTTTATAGCCTCCATGACGAAGCTGTTGATATGAAAGCCTCGCCTTAAGACTTGAAAGTCGTGGGTTCGATTCCCGCACCGGACAAGAAATATTTGTGTAAAATCTAAGATTTCTTTCCGTATCTAGTTGGTTAAGAAACTACCCTCCATGGCTCAGAAAACACGGTAAGCCGTCGATCCCGATTGTTTTAACATTGTTTACTTAGGAACGGGCAGCCGTGTTTCCCAGCGTATTATGACATAGTTAATAATGCTGTCACTAAGGCGGACTCACGTTGGTGACCGCTGAATAATAGTGACAACGGTACTATGGCAAAACCCTCGCTCGGGAGGAGTCCATGTTCAGCTGTGGAAGTTTTACGGACTGACGATGATGACTATAATTCTTAACGAACACAAACACACATTCACACTCTCGTTCAACGGATACACTCTCCGATAAACGAGTGTGTGACGTTGCACATATAAAAGCTAAAAATTATTTGAGACTTTTGTGTATTAACCCCCACCAACTGACTAATCATTATTCTTATCTACAATAGCAGACATACTTATGAACTATTTAAATTAAAATTCTTCACCGAATTTAAATTACTTTAAGAAATAGTTGTGGTTTTAGAACTTCAAGAAACATTACATCTACCAGACAATGAAGTAAGTTTTGATTCAGATTATTTCTACAATCTTGTTGGTTTTTGTTATGTTATCGAGTTTCATTAAAAGTTTAGCGTTGTTAAAGGTTTGTTTTAACTTACAATCATCAAATTAACTTAGCAATTACTTTGTGTAGTTTTAATAATGTAAGTTATATGCGCGTGGAACTCTCTTTTGCAGCTTTCGCATGGAAACAAATCATTTTTATGCTTTAAGATTACTAGCAGAGTTATTAAGTCTACTAGTATTCTTGTTAACCCCTCGTGCTAAGCTTAAATGCTTGTGTTACGCGTGGTTTCAGGACGGTAGTGCAATGGGTGGGGTTCGAACTGGTGACCTCAAGATCACAAGTCCCGACGCCCCATCCATTGGGCTTCGGCCGCTTATATATTATTTTAACATTAGAGCACTTGGCGTACTTCACTCATGTTTTCGAACTTCACTTCATGCCTTTAAGACGTAAAATTCTTTCATAGCAGATGTCTCATAAAAACTTTTTTGTCCTAAATTTCAGTGCTATCCGTGGTGAGAGTGGTTTTCGTTGTGTGTCAATAAAACTGTCAGCAACAGTAGCCTTCATATATACAGAGTTTGAATATAAACATTGTATAGGCTCCATATGAAAAAAAAAATCAAATCTACTGACACATGATTTTTTATAAATTATAAAAAAAAATCTCTGTTGATAATATAAATAAAATGAGTAAAAATACACGGGACAATTCCTAACATAGTTCGTAACTCAGGCATAATCGAATCGCCACAAATTATTTTAAAAACTTTTTTGGTGTGTCATATGGTTATCAATCTGAAAAATACATTATTAGACAACAACACGAAAAAATCGATATTATAATAGTATATATCGTTCCACAATACCGTTACACAAATGAATGTCGATAAATTAAGTAAGGATTTAATGAAAAAAATGAAAGTAGCTCTTATTAATAATACAAGATATGGTTTCCATTGGAAATACTACGTGATGTGAATACGGATTATATTCATCTAGTGTAAGAGTATTATGTTACTACAAAACAATATCGTATCGAGATAGTTTCCATCGTAGTTCTTTAGTGAAACAACCAAAAACTAAATCACAATTTCTTATCTCACCACAACGTTCGTCTTATTTGATTTTAAATTCCGAAGCTTTACAGCCAGTTATTGAGCTTCTATTGCATCTATTTGTAAAAGACTATAAAAAGTTAAGTTTTTGAGTTGATTTTATTGTACTTTTATTTAACTACTAGTAGCATATTTATTGTTAGAGTTGATAGCAACTCTGAGAATAACTGACAAGAAACTCTTATTTTACATAGGTCCAGTACAGATACTGGCGGTAGTAAAAAAGGGGACGTATAAAAAGAAGCTAATATATTATATAAATATGTAAACGTGTATATGAATTAAAAATATTCACATTTTTATTTGCAATACATTTTTACTATCTTCTAAAACAAGCACGTTTAAATCAAAATATATGTTTAAAAAGCCAATTAAACGAAACATATTTAAATTTACACGAAATGTATTTTATTTTAAAATTTCTAGTGAAATGGTATTTCAATAAATGGCTTCCTCATTGTACCACAATACTGCCGCCGCATTATTGGTTCCGTTGGTTTTACGCGTGATTGGTGCCGACTGGTCACAATGTATTGCGATCGACGGACAGAATACTAAGTGGGCTTCGATTAAGAGGTCCCCATTACAAAAAATCTGAAGGAAATTCCTTGGTAACCTTATTGTCGTTTCAGAATTAATTTCGATTGGATGGAATCCATCTCTTAAGAGATTAACCATCTGGGTAGGAAATAAATAATGAACAAAGATTTTTAATACTGTAAAATTATAACAGGGACTTGTAAATTTTAAAAATAATAACAAAAAAATTGTTTATATAAACTTTGATTACATTTTATAAACTTGCATCGAATTAAGCAGTCTTTTATTATTATTTTAAATTATGTTTAAGTTCTGGATTAATTATTTAACTTTATTTTGTCTAATAGCTTGTTCCGTCTTTACCTATAGTGTTAGAACAATTGTTATTATTTGGGTGTACCATGAGTGTGTAAAGCTTTACGCGTTTTACTGCTACCACTGGATCCAACGCGCCCTAACTGAAAAGTCCCGGTGAAATATGCTCAAATAGGCAGTACGTAGGTCTACTTTTATTATATAAGATTGTTAAAAGCGATACAGGTAATATATATTTTATGTTGTTGTCATTTATCCCTAAATAAATAAAATAAAATATCTCATCCCGGAGCCATTTCATTTAAATCTCTTTTCATTCTCTAAATTTTTGATTTACTTACTGGCATTTTTGGAGTGAACTTTGGAATCTTGGGATTGCCAAAAAATATGATATTAAACTTTTGAAGGGAAAACGTTTTGTTTAGTAACGAAAAAGGTATTTTCAAAAATTGTTATTGTTTGTTTGGATGAATTTTCTTCGGACGAATTCAGTAATATTTAGACAGTGGGGAAGCAAAATTAAGTTACATTATAATTTGATTGCCATTTTAATATTTCAATGAAAATTTCTATCTATTTATACAAAGTAACGTGTACTGACTGACTGACTCATCAACGCTGAGGCAAAACTGCAGAAGCTGGACATAATATTTGGACCATGGCATCCTATTATGACGTGTAGGTCCACTAAGAAAGGATTTTATAAAACTCAACCCCCAAGGGTGTGAAAAAGGGGAAAATTTTACTATACAGTTTCTACGGGCACGGGAGTTGGGTTAAACAGTGAGCGGGAAGCTAAGTGTTTCCATAAATGTGAAAATACTACTTAAATCTTCTTGAAACCATACACCGGATTCCGCTCAATTAGCTGCCCTCTGCATTCTCTAAACAGCTAATTACCAAGTCTACCGGGAAAAACTAAGAAATACACGACCTAGAATATCCTAACATAATTGGAGCTTTCAACATGTTTAAGCAAAATTAAACTTTATTTCAATAACAATAGGGTAGAAAAAAATAAGATGGGTTATGATGGAAAGCGTTGCATACAATTTAGATACGAAAGACTAGGTGGAGAATTGAACAAGCTTTGTTAATTAGTGTTGTGTTTAGCTACTTCATATATTTTTTCTTGAATTTCAATTGCATGTACTTTTCCTCGTCTTACAAAAGAGAACACGCGTCATGAATGTAGATTTAAATGAAGAATGTAGGTAGGTAGTATTTCTCCATAAAAAATGAAGTGCTTCTTTACTGGGCGAGGTAGTATGCCTGCTAGCCGCGGCTACTTGATAGTTATTAGAACTTATATATGGTTGGCATGGCGTGCGAATTCTTATTGCGCGATATAGGATTCGAGAATGTTATAGATGGCGCTACTAGTATTTTTTATTGTTTCTGTATTGGTGGTATATGATTTTAGTTGTCTTTTTGCAATTTATGTATTGTTACGTTCTACGTATGTTTCACCGTAGAGCTTAAATAAGGAAGGAGTGTCAATAAATTTGTTATGGCACAGTTTAAATTGTGCCTAGTGCTGAATTATTTGACCTTTACCATTTATAATATGTCGTTTATTGCCTTTTGGTGTCGAAACATTACGGCCGTGGGGATTGGGACCCAAATTAATTTATAAATACCTCGCAACGGCCCTCTCTAGTGCGGCATATTCTCCGAGTGCTGGTTTTTACTTTGCACAGCAATTGCGATTTAGAATAGCAGTATTTTATAAGTTAGTTTTATTTTAAACTAGCGGCCCGCCCCGGCTTCGCACGGGTTGACTTTTATACCCTACCCCTACCCTAACCCTACCCTACCCCTACCCTACCCCTACCCCTACCCCTACCCCTACCCCAACCCTACCCCTACCCTACCCCTACCCTACCCTACCCCTACCCTACCCTACCCTACCCCTACCCCTACCCAAAAGTATCCTATGTCCTTCTCCCAGTTCTTAGCTACCTCCCTACCAATTTTCAGCCAAATCGGTTCAGCCGTTCTTGAGTTATAAATAGTGTAACTAACACGACTTTCTTTTGTTTTTAAAATGTATTCTGCTATTCAGGGCGGAGACAAATCCAACGAAACAAAAACCATGAAAATTGATCCAGCCGATCTCGAGTTATAAGTGTTGTAACAAACCAGTCTTTGTTTTATATATATAGATTAGCTACTTTTAGTTGTATATTATGTATTATCATAATAGTATAGATAAATATCAGCCGTGGGGTTTCCGGCTTAGAATAGACCATCCCATGTCCTCCCGTGGGTGTCGTAAAAGGCGACTAAGCGACATATGGCTGATGGATGAGCAGCAGCATCTATTAGCTCAAGGTTAACATCTTACTGCGATCCGTCTGCCAAGCGTGGTGATTATGGCAATATCCCTCTACGATCCTGGCTTGCCAAGGTCTGTTAAGAGGAGGCCCATGTTCAGCAGTGGACGTAAACGGGCTGTTGATGATGATAGATAATTATAATAATCTTATCATGTAAAAAAAATAAGTAATAATATATTATATGTATACTCTCGCAACACAACGGGAATGACACGCGTGTTTGCCAACCCAACAAAATTAAATTACACGTTTCTACAACTTATTGCGAAGTTTTATCCCAATAAGTTGTGCAAACACGTAATTTCATTTTTATGTTCACAAAATTCCTTGTAATAGTTAAGTATTGGATACGTGCCAGATGACGAGGCGGGGTCATATTGACACCTAATACCTACTGATATTAGTTCCCGATATTGCATTGCTACACTTTCCAAAGATTATATAAGATGGGATTAGGGATAAGCCTTTGTCTATCAACTAATAATAATAATTTATTCAGCCAAGTGACAATGACAATGTTATGTTCATCGGCATCTGTATTTCCGGAACTATATAATCTGGGTGTCTTTAAGGCTAGAATTAATAGGCATTTACTGAATGCGCGTGCTCCATCTTCGTCTTCGTTGTCGCTTTCCATCAGGCGAAACTGAGGACAAACGCACTTCCAGTTATGAATAAAAAAAAAAAAAAAAAAAACATTGTAAATCCTTATGAAGCTAACTATTTCTAGCATGCATAACTAACTAGGCTATGTATGTAGCAGGTTTAATTTGCCTCTGACTCTCAAACTAGGTGAGTCCTGTGTTTTGAGTCATCAGGGGTTCCTCGTCCTGACTACAAAATAAACAAAGCAGAAATAAGATATAAAAAACCGGCCAAGTGCTAGTCGGACTCTCGCACGAAGGGTTCCGTACTAGTTGCAAGTGCCTACCTATTTTTGATATCAAGAATACAAAAAGTAACATAGTATAAAAGTTCTTGTAGTTCGTTGTAAATAACTTTGATCGATATTAATAATAGTTGATTGAATGAAACGTAAATTGCGGTTTACAGTTTATGACGTATTAAAAAAAAACTACTTATTTGATCTCGTTCAAACCTATTTTCGGTGGAAGTTTGCATGGTTATGTACATCATATATTTTTTTTTAGTTTTATCAATATCTTATTTTAGAAGTTACAGGGGGGGTGACACACATTTTACCACTTTGGAAGTGTCTCTCGCGCAAACTATTCAGTTTAGAAAAAAATGACATTCGAAACCTCAATATCATTTTTGGAGACCTATCCATAGATCCTGGATTCGATGGAATTTTTTTTTGAATTTCAGTTCTAACGACAGGGAACCCCAATTTTTTTGTTTTTTTTCTATTTTTGTGTGAAAATCTTAATGCGGTTCACAACATACATCTACTTGCCAAGTTACAACATTATAGTTCTTATAGTTACGGAAAAAAGTGGCTGTGACATACGGACGGACAAACAGACAGACAGACGGACAGACATACAGACAGACAGACATGACGAATCTATTCCGTTGGGTTCCGTTTTTTGCCATTTGGCTACGGAACCCTAAAAAGAGGTAAAGTTAGTAATAGTAATCTATGGCATGCAAAGTGTGTGTAGGGTATGTGGATTAAAATGTGTAAGTTTCGTGTACTGTATTTAGTGTGCTAGTGTTTGTTACTTGTTGAAGTTAGGCTGCAGATTTCTGTTTATAGTGACATCACTTTGTCTCAGTGGCTTTTGAGACTTGTGTACTGCTAGTTTGAACCACAGATTTTTGTTCAATGTCTGGGTGTGCTTTGGGTCCGTGAATGATGTTTTTGTAAAGTAAAAATTGATATAAATATATTAGTAATTATTTAGTTCTAGGAGCATAAGTCCGTTGAATGACAATGCGTACCTGCTGTGCAAAGTAAAAAACCAGCACTCGCAGAACGTGCCGTACAAAAGAGGGCCGCTGCGAGTTATTTATAAATTAATTTGCCAGGTAGGTAATTAGGTTGCCAGCATTCTTGTAACCTTATCATCATCATCATCAACAGCCCGTTGACGTCCACTGCTGAACATGGGCCTCCTCTTAACAGACCTTGGCAAGCCAGGATCGTAGAGGGATATTGCCATAATCACCACGCTTGGCAGACGGATTGGTGATCGCAGTAAGATGCAAATCTTGAGCTAATAGATGCTGCTGCCCATCCATCAGCCATATATCCCTTAGTGGCCTTTTACGACACCCATTGGAAGACATGGGGTGGTCTATTCTAAGCCGGAAACCACACGGAACCTTATAAGTTAGTTTTATTTTAAAATAGGTACTATTAATTGTATATTATATATTTTTTTAGTTATATCGATATACTATGTGACTGTGCTTAGGTGAGTGTGTCCGTCTTATTTATTTCGTAACTAGCGACCCGCTCCGTCTTCGCATGGGTGCAATGCCGATTTATTATACATAAAAACCTATCTCTTGAATAACACTATCTGTTAAAAACGACCGCATCAAAATCCGTTGCGTAGTTTCAAAGATTTAATCATACATAGGTACAGACAGACATCGGGACGCGACTTTGATTTATACTATGTAGTGATATGTAGCTATATGGTAGCTCTGATTTCGTTGATTAAAAGGATTGTATTATTTAACAGCTTTAAAAAATCCACGAGCTACATAAAATTTACGATGAATAAACGAGTAATTCTATAATAGTTCCGATTGACCTTATGGAATTCTAAAGGAATTCGTCGTAGTCCAATTCAAAACGCTTTGTGAATAAATAAAAATAGAATTGTACAACTCGGTCACATCATCTCGAGACCTCGCTGGAATGCCCCGTCCTCCTTTCACCTCCCCGCGCTCGCCACGGACGCACCATATCAGAGCGCCGACGCGACATGACGTCATCGACGCCAGGTCTCGAGATAATGTTACAAATGAAAGGCACGAGGCGACGACTGCTGATGACACACCGGCTGTAGATTGACGGCAATCGTTGACCAGTGCCGTTAAAAGAATGCCCTTGTTAGAGTTCTCAGTAGTCAATAGTCATCATCATCAGCCCGTTTAACGTCCACTGCTGAACATGGGCCTCCTCCCGAGGGAGGGTATTTTGCCTTAGTCACTATGCTTGGCAGGCGGGTTGGTGACCGCAGTATTATGCTGTAATATACCAGAAAACGATGGTTCCCGTTCCCTGATATCCGGTTATTAAAGATGATGTTATGTTAATTGGGACGAACGGCTTAGCGTACTTTCCGAGGCACGGAGGTTAGTCCCTAAACCAACCAGACCCAGATAGAAATCTTAGAATTTACAAAAAGATTTCCTTGTCCGGCGTGGGGATTGAACGCATGATCTTCGAGATTTAAAGCGAGCCAAATACCGCTACGGTGGTTCTCATCTATTTTACTCAATAGTAAAACCACTCAATAGGCATGAGGACTAAAAAAAACTATTTAGTCCGTCAGTTAGATTACCAAAAAATATTGGACATGTATTTTTTTTTTCGTTCCTCAAACAAAGAATGACGAAGATACAGCGCGTTGAAATTTTGTGTGACGTCACCATATGGTACAATTTTACCTAATAGTGACGTCACAAGCCCCCCTCTCCTGAACTTTATAGTTTGTTTTTGCTCTGTATCTTTGTAATTTTTTATTGATTTGATAAATAAAAAATACGTGTCCAATATTTTTTTGTGATCCAACTGACGGACTAAATAGATTTTTTTAGTCCTTATGCCCATTGTCTCAACCCTGATTGTGAACATGATTTTGTTTAAAACACATTCAACGTGTTACTTCTGACCCAATTTCTGAGGAAATCGTAAGGTAGGTTAATTGATCTGTCAAACAGTGCTAAAGTTTTTGTTCGGTCAAGCGCAAACTGTAGTAAGGAAGGATTGTGTGAAAGATTGATGGTATGTACCAGGAATACATGCTTTATAAGAACGTTAATAATGTATAGTATGAAAGAAAAGTCACTGCTTTCAAAATGTCCTTTTCTTCGCTACCTTATTTTAAGCTACGTAACGGAAGGTTTATATGAAAATAACATACACATACGAGTAGATCTTTTATCAACGATTTATTTATTAAATAACTCCGTAAATTGAACCGTTTAAGTATGGCGTAACGATATTGTGTAGCTTACGCGTTAAACACAGCTGTCTTCTTATATTTAACTCTGTGTAAAATTTCAGCCATATCTATCTACTAATTTTAACCAAAAAGAGAAGGGATTATATCCATTTTCATGAACCTTAACAATTTAATCTAATATTAGTAGTAAATATTTTTTTTATTTAAGATTTCTTAGGTACTACTTATTATTAATTTCTTGTCAGAATAATGTACAGGACTAAATGTAACAAAAGTCTCACATATGTAGCCAATAACAATGTATTCCAGTAGAATTTTTGAATGTCCCGTTTTGTTTTTTCGGATGGTAATATGAAATTAGCCGTGAGGATTTCCCTACTTTTCCAGGCAAAGGCGAGCAGTGTTCCAACCTTATATTTATGTGCTGTCAGTATGTTTTGCGTTATACGACATAAAATATGATTCAACAGTATTATCTATATATATCAAAATCAATTGCTGTTCGTTAGTCTCGCTAAAACTCGAGAATGGCTGGAAATTTGGCAGTAATCATCGCTTTAACACAGGGAAGGTTTAAACGCAAAGAAAAAAGGGTAGGTAGGGGTTAAGTAGGTGTAAGGGTAGATGTAGGGTAAATGTAGGGGTAGGGGTATGGTAGGGGTAGGGTAGGGGTAGGACACCGCGTAAACGAAATGTCGCCGGGCCAGCTTGTTTTTAATGAAAATAGACATAAGCCCGGCTGCGGCCACTAGACAGCAGCTTAAAGTATGCTTAAAAGATGTCCAGATGCCTGATGCAGGATAAGTTGAAAATAAATAACGAATGAATAAGACAACCTCCGTAGCGTAGCGGTAATTGGCTCGCTTTAAAATCTCGGAGGTCGTGGGTTCGATCCTCACACCGGACAAGAAATCATTGTATAAATTTAAAGATTTCTTTCCGGGTCTGGTTGGTTGAGGGACTACCTTCCGTGCCTCGGAAAGCACGTTAAGCCGTTGGTCCCGATTGTTATAACATCATCTATAACAAACGAACCAGGGAACGGGCAGCAGCGTTTCCCCTGTGTATTACAACATAACACTGCGGACACCAATCCGCCTGCCAAGCGTGGTGACTATGGCAAAAACCCTCCCTCGGGAGGAGGCCCATGTTCAGCAGTGGACGTTATACGGGCTGATGATGATGATGATGAAATAACGAATAAGTTTGGCTATCTAGTGGAGTAATGAAGCTAACGTTTTGAGTCTCCTGCCTGCGGTTGGCGGCCTAATGAATGTTTTTTTATTTTTAAATTTAGAATAGAATTAATTTTGTATTATCGTTAAGAGTAAAATGTAATCAAGTACCATAATTTTTCCTTTTTTTAATATTACTAACAGAGTTTTGCATTCTACTAGTATTCTTGTTAACCTCTCATGCAAAGCTAAATTGCTTGTGTTTTCACGTCGGTAGTGCAATGGATGAGGATCGAACCGGCGACCCATTGGGCTATGACCGCTATGGCTGTCTTAATTAATACTAGAACCACGCCACATTTCTATCAAATAATTTTTTTTAGAGAACTACTTTATCCTTATTTTATTTTACAAAATACATAACTGTATCTTAGTAATTCAACGAAACAATTATAAAGTTAGGCACATTGAAATAACCTTTGCCTTTGTACTTCCTTTAAAACATCAGTAGAACCATTGTACATCCATATATACTTAATAAATATAAACAATTTCGTTTGTATTGTCACCCTTAAGGGGTAACCTATAATCTAAGTTAACAAAGCTTCTAATTAAAACTTTGGCTTTGTCTCTATCTGGGATTACAAAATTATAGAAATGCCATTTGGTTTACCGACAATGCTGAAAAATAGGATTAAAGTGTAGTTATTTTTACGATTCTTTGGTGTCATAGCGGCATAATTTTTCACTTTAAGTCTCAGACTTCGAACGTTTAAGCCTCGAGAACTTGCATTCGACCTAACCCCAGACAAGACATCTTTGTCTAAACGTTAAGTAAGTACTCTCCTTGCCTCAAGGAGCAAGTTAAGCCAGTGGTACCAATTGTTATAACATCATCTATACTAATGTATACAGCTGAAAAGTTAGTTTGTTTGCTTGAACGCTTATATCTCAGGAACTACTGATCTGATTTGAAAAATGATTTCAGTGATAGATAGCTCATTTATCGAGGAAGGCTTTAGGTTATACTTGTAAAGTTCGTATGGGAACGGGTGATACCGCGCGTGGGAAGTTATGTATACCAGATAAGCGTATACTAGAGAATGCGTGTGGCATTTTAGAATAGCTTTTCATCAGCCCGTTCAACGTCCACTGCTGAACATGGACATCCTCCCGAGGGAGGGTTTTGCCATAGTCACCACGCTTGGCAAGCAGATTGGTGACCGCAGTGTTATGTTGTAATACACAGGGGAACGCTGCTGCCCGTTCCTAGTTATGCGATTATTATAGACGATGTTATTAACAATGGGCACCAACGGCTTAACGTGCTTTCCGAGGCTCGGAGGGTAGTCCCTCAACCAACCAGACCCGGAAAGAAATATTAGAATTTACACAAAGATTTTCTGTTCCGGTGTAGGGATCAAACCCACGAAGAATAGCTTTTAGTTATAGTTTAATTATACGCCATTTTCATTTGATATGAATGTTTTTTTCATTCTGTTTACAGATTCTTTATCTCGCTCTATTAGCATTTATCCTGAATAAACTTACTTTCACTAAGTGCACTTCTGTATTTTTTTATTCTACGGCAGTTACAATAAGCCTCAAGCATTCGTACTCTGTAATTATTCTCTTGTAATGGTAATGAAGTAGTTAAAACATATTGTAAAGCGGAAATGATAGGAAGGTCACATTTTTGGTATTAGCTATAAAGCTTAATAAACATCGTAGCAGCTTGTATTTAAGATTACCTTCTAGGTTACCATACCTACGGGTAGGTATAGTAACCTAGTAGGTAATGACTATTGTTATGGCTTTAAAGTTGCATTATACAGATGCCGTATACCGTCTGACCTAAAGTCCGAGAGGTCCGCGAACTGTAAAATAGAGTTTTTTTTGCCCTAACGCAAAAAATCCAAAAAAAAATTTAGTCCATCCCCTCCTCCATCCACCGCCCTACCCAAGGTCTAAGCCTAATAGAGGGCGTACACAAGCGCTGGTGCTTTGAGTCGCAGTTTAGAAACCATTTACACCATACCTACCGGTAGGTAGTGGTTTTCTTACGTATTGTTGTGAGTTAGAATAAATTTCTTTGAACCAAGGTATTTCGAATCAGCCAACCTCCGTAGCGTAGCGGTATTAGGCTCGCTTTAAATCTCGGAAGTCGTGTGTTCCATCTCCACAGGAACTCTTTGTGTAAATTCTAAGATTTATTTCCGGGTCTGGTTGGTTGAAGGACTACTCTCCGTGCCTCGGAAATCACTTTAAGCCCTCGGTCCCGTTTATTATAACATAATCTATAATAATCGTCTATCAGGGAACAAGCAGCAACGTTTCCTTGTGTGGTACAACATAATACAGCGGTCACCAACCCGTCTGACAAGCGTGGTGGCTATGGCGAATACCCTCCCTCGGGAGGATGTCCCATGTTCAGCAGTGGGCACTATGCGGGTTGATGATGATGATGGTTTCATAGTGGTTTCTATGAATGAAGTTTACGGCGAGAAGTGCTATCTATGAACAGAGACTTCTGTCCTCAGAGCCGATGGGCCGAGATGTCTGCGAACAATGTTTTCTATCACCAAAGTTTTCGGCGAAACGTGATATCTAGGAACAGAGATTTCTATTTACTTTGTTTTCTGTGTATAGTTGCAAGCGTGTTGCTGTCTTAAGCTCTATGGTTCTGATGTCCTCGTAGACCCGAAGTCCGAGGGCCCCGTGAACTGTAAAGTAGAGCGAAAGTAGCATAATACTCCCCTTAAAATCTAAAGGCATCATTCCTCAATCACACCGCCAGTAAACGCAATGAGCCGAGCTCCAAGTCCCACAAGGGATGCCCTCTTGCACAGGTTGCTTAGTTTGTAGTTTTAAACCATTTATTAAGGCTGGCGCTCTGCTCGCCTTTATGCCCGGTGTAGTAGCAAAAGCTTCGTGGCTAATTAAATTTTAAGTTTATCTGAAAAAAAACAATCTAAATATCTCTTGACAAATCATGTTGTAGGTTCTGCTTGCCCTCATTCTCACATTTTACCTACCTAGTGTCCTTATGTACTATTTTTTTTCATTTTATTCAAATTTCTGAACAGTAGCCGTACTTGTTTTAATGTACAAAACCTTTTAAAGTATATCTAATTAGCTTTATTATTTTTGTCACTTTACAAAGCTTGTGTTACATGATAAAAAGTGGGACACAGAAAGGGATCAAAGGACCGAAATGAACCCTCGTCTAACAATAGCACAATACAACCTCGACGAAAAAAATGGCGAAAGTAAGCGACCGTGTCAACAGCAAATCACAGTGTAGTTAACAACTCAGTATATCAATTCATATATCATCATCAGCCCGTAATTTCCAGTGCTGAACATTGTCCTCCTTTGCTCAGCCATAGTCACTACACTTGGTACGCATCATTTTTAAATTGATATTTGTTGCTTCACGAAACTATAATAGGCATGAGGCAAGATTTTGAAATCCTCTTGCGCAACGTGGGTAGTCATTTTCTAAGTACGAAAAACACAATATTTCGGTAATAAATTTAAATTTAACGAAGTTTAAGCCATATTTCTATTAAATTTTAAATAGCGCGCGAAAAAAGGCCTCAAGTGTCATGGCGTCGGCTATGACGTCACGCTATTGTAAAAAATGTCATTGAGTCCGCCAAACCTAGTGGTTAAATTTTCTTTAATGGTTACAATATCGTGAAGTCATGCGCCGTGATTGGTGTTTCAGTCAAAATGGCCGATTGCAGTATTTTAGTCTTTTATTTTATTAAAAATCACATTAATCTCAAGGTTATATATAAAAATAAATAAGTGTAATAATTTCTTTTTATATGTACTTTCCCCTAAAAACATTAAATCTTTAATTTTTTGATTTGACTGTCGTCACGCCTATTATAATTGTAATATTATTAATATATTATCTATATTGTAACTTAGGAAACAAGTTTCAATATAGCTAATATATTATAAAATATATATAAAAATGATATAGTAGTTTTCAAGATACAATAAAGTAACAAGTGCAACAAGAGCGCAATATCATTTTACTGTTGGTGTCGATAGCACAGCTATAATAAATAACATCTATCAGCCCATCGTATTTATAAATTTCTGGCTTATACGTTGTGGCCCATTCGTTTTCCTCCTGTTTTTAATTTATGACGTGTTGCTACACTGTGGAGTCAAAATACTATGACTGGATGACTTACAAGTTAGCTTTATTAGTCTAGCGAGAGGACACAGTAGATAAGTAATTAACAAATTATCTTATCATGAATATTAGCAAATACATAAAATATCAACATTTTATCATTTTTCATAAATTAGTTTAATTTATTATCTAAAAGCAAAACTTAAGGCTGAAAATTCTTCGGTATTTTAACAATTTTTTTTTAATTACTTAAAATGTACCAAGATAATTCTTAAGATAGCACTACTCTGACATAATCAAGTTTGCGATTTACGTATGCATTTTGAATCAATAATAAACTCAATCACACACACTATAGTGCATTTTTTGAATATTGTGTTTAATAAAAATAAATATGATATAATCCTGCAAACATTACGAGTAAGGGTTTCATCACATTCATCTTCGATTTACCCGCGTTACTCTGCTCCAGTGGGTCGGAGCGTGATTTCTTGTAGCCTATATGATAATTGAGCTTATTTACTAACCTCGTGCAAACATTCAGCCAAATTGGCCGTAGCCTAATGGCTAGGGCGTCGGACTTGTGATCTTGAGGTCGCCGGTTCGAACCCCACCCATTGCACTACCGACATGAACCCACCCGTAACACAAGCATTTTAGCTTAGCACGAGGAGTTAAGAAGAATACTATAGTAGACTGTAAAACTCTGCTAGAAAAAAACCATACTTACAAATTTTTGCGTTCATAATATTAGTCGGATAGAGCTAAAAGCTACTGAACCGTATACAAAAAAGTTGCTATTAGTACCAAACAATTTGTTCTATTATCGTACAAAATAAAACATGTCTAACTAACAAGGTAATATACAACACATATTCATTAGCCGTAATTAACAAATCATATGTTTCTATCCTTTATCTCACCCTTGTCAAAATTTAATTGGAAATGATATGAAACTATTCGTGAAGCTTACGAGGTGGGCAGATGTTTTATGTTAAGGATTTAATGCTCAGGTACATTTTGTAAGGTTATGTCAGACATTATATTTTGACACCACTAACGGCAAGTTTCTCGCGCCTACACCGCGCATTTATAATGTCACTGTAGAAATTACGGTGCGTAATTTTTACAAACGTAACGTAATTTTTATAAATTTGTTTTACGTACAGACGTAGTTAGTTACATGGCTTTTGCTTCTTAACCGAGCATTGAGGCAAGTAGGTTTTAAACTACATATTTGAATAAGGCCTGGACGTTATTCAATGGTTTGGAAACTACAAACGGGGCGGCCACTGCGGGGCTTGGATCTCCACTCAGGTTTACTTCTTGTGTATTTTTCAAACTATTATTCATAATATTATATTAATCTGTTATGGCTAATGAATAAAATAAAATACAAGGAAACTGGCAGCTGCGTTCCCTATTTGTTACGGTATAATGCTGCGGTCACCGACCCTGGCAAGCGTGATGACTAATAGCTAAGCCGTCCTTCGGGTGGCCGCCCATAAGTATTCAATAGAGGACGTTATTAGGCCTGATGATGAAACAAAACATGTCGGAACTCGGGAAATACCTACTTCTCAAAGTGAAACAGTTACTGCGGTGCAAGTTATCTTGCTTCCATTTACCTCCATATATCATTTGTCGTGCTTTGCGACTGTTTTCAGTTTTCTCTTGAATATCTTATGTTAGTGTTTTCTACTACTACGGTTCTTAAATGTTTTGTAAAATATGAACAAATGCTTGGAGCCCGCATTAAATAAAATATTGCAACTTCATCATCATCATCATCATACCTTGCTCCAATTATGTCATGAAAAGAATGCTGAATAATATGATGATGCATGGTTGGAAGAGGAAGGTCAAAAAAAGATTTTTTTTTTTTTTTTAATTTATTCTTTATTGTACACTAGCGACCCGCCCCGGCTTCGCACGGGTACAATACTGATAATTATACTACATAATGTCTTTAAACCTCTAACAAACGGGCGAAATTTGGTCAAAACAAACAGAAACAAATTAATATAGGTACCTACTAAAACTCAGTGAAATAAGTAGGTGGGTATACTTTTATCGTATGAAATACCTATACTCTTCAGGACTAACAATACAACAAACACTAAATAAATAGGTATTCAAGTATCTATCCATCATAGTTACAACGAACACAAAACAAAAAATTTGCCCTATAATTCTTAAGGATCGAGCGCGCATAATCGCATTCGGCCTACCTCCGTAGCGTAGCGGTAATTGGCTCGCTTTAAATCTCGGAGGTCGTGGGTTTGATCCCCACACCGGACATGAAATCTTTGTGTAAATTCTAAGATTTCTTTCCGGGTCTGGTTGGTTGAGGGACTACCCTCCGTGCCTCGGAAAGCACGTTAAGCCGTTGGTCCCGATTGTTATAACATCATCTATAATAATCGTATATCAAGGAAGGGGCAGCAGCGTTTCCTTGTGTGTTACAACATAATTCTGCGGTTACCAACCCGCCTGCCAAACGTGGTGACTATGGCAATACCCTCCCTCGGGAGGAGGCCCATGTTCAGCAGTGGACGATATACGTGCTGATGATGATGATGACCTACTAAAACTCAGTGAAATAAGTAGGTGGGTATACTTTTGTCGTATGAAATACCTATACTCTTCAGGACTAACAATACAACAAACACTAAATAAATAGGTATTCAAGTATCTATCCATCATATTTACAACGAACAAAAAACAAAAAATTTGCCCTATAATTCTTAAGGATCGAGCGCGCATAATCGCATTAGGCCTACCTTAAACACGCGCTGTTATTTTGCGATAACTTCTAAGTTATTCATTAAAAGTATATAGTGTAGGGGTAAAATAATCTGCATGAAATGCTTAAGAATATTAACTCATTTAAAATGATAAGGATAAATACTGAATCCGTCTGATTAGCTTTACAATTACCGCATTAGAAATTATTTTTTTAAGATATAATGGATATAGCAAGTTAACCTTGAAAGATAGACATATGCTATCGCAGACTTTTTTGTAGATCTAAAAGAGAAGAATATTTGCCACCATACATTGTTTTGTTATATCTCATAGGGCAGCGTTTTCGTTGAAAGCTCCCAAATGGCTTAATTTTTTCCGACACCTCTGACAAATATCAATATATATTAGTCAAATGTACACATAAACTAAACAAATCATATACGTAAACCTTCCGGAAGAATCGTTCTATCGATTGGTTACATCCGCATGAAAATCGATGTAGTAGTTTTTGAGTTTATCGCAAACAGACAGACAGACGCGGCAGGGGACTTTGTTTATAATATGTAGTGATGTAGTGATAGCGGCCGCCCGCGGCTCCGTGCGGATGTCGCTTACCGCTGCAAAAAGCCTACCCAGGAAAGACACGGTCAGCAAAATGATTCCCAGATCAATTCACAGACACCGACATAAAAATCGACAACGCAGTCATTATCCGCAGGCTGCACAGATTGTCTTTCTGTGGATGTTAAAGTTGTTAATGATGAAAATATAATTAATGATGTAATTAATAGGCATTTTAGGGATTAGGCATTTTAGGCATTTTCAAAGCTCTGAAAAGAACTGTTGTTTAGCTCTGAGAAGAACTGTTGATTAGCTCTGAGAAGAACTTTTGCGTAGGTGTAGTTTTAAGAACGAAATCTAAAAAAAATAGCACGAAAATTATTAGACTTCGCAACGGGCCGTGCAGCAGAAATCGTAATATTTTAATTTCGCCATAACTTCAAAACCAAACGTCCAATTTTAATCATTAAAATACCAAATATTATCTACATAAACTGTACTTAGTGATGAAATAATTTATTTTGATAAGGATTAATAGCATGAGTAAAATAAACGCGTTTAAATGTAGTCCAAAAAAAAATCAAGATTTCTAAATAAAAAAATGGTCGTTGTGCCTCACTCGATATAGATAGGTATAGTATGTCGCGGACTTTTTTGTAGATATTTATAAGATCTATAATTAATTAGAACATTTTATGGTTCTATCTTTTATAGTTTAGGCAGCGTACGCAAAATAAGTAACTTTTCTGGTTGATTTTTTACACCTTGTGTCAGAAAAACCCAAATATCTTACGGAACCCTATTGTTTTCCAAAATAAAATTTAGCCTATGTTACTCGTGGATAATGTAGCTTTCGAATGGTGAAAGAATTTTTTAAATCGGCCCAGTACTTTTTGAGCCTATTCATTACAAACATACAAACATACAAAAATAGGTACAAATCTTTCCTCTTTATAATATTAGTGTAGATATGAAAACAAGTTATGAGAGTTCAACAATTAAAGATGATGTACATTGGCAATAACTCATTAATGAGTTTTTTTCCAGCAAACCATATTCAGAGTGAGATTTGTGATAAACGGAAAAGAACAGTGAAAAGATGGACGAACTGTGACAATATATACATGTTGAAAGGTGTGATTATTCACCCCGTTTCTTAGTCATCGTCATCACAGTTTATCTATCTTTTTTTGGCCTTCCTCTTCCAACCCTCTATCTTCATATTCAGCATTATTTTCATCACAGCATGTCATCCCTACACATAACGTGCCCATACCATGCGAGAGTTTTCCTCTCAATTTTTCTATTACTCATGCCTATTTTAGACTTCTTCTTTTATATACTTATTTCAAATCGGTACCATTCTTGTTTCTCTGTACAGCAAAATGTTGCAATTTACAATACTGGAACTACTATTAGTAGATTAGGTAGTCCCACAACCAACCAGACCCGGAAACAAATCTTAGAATTTACACAAAGATTTTTTGGTCCGGTGTGGGGATTGAACCCACGACCTCAGAGATTTAAAGCGAGCCAATTACCGCTACGCTACGGAGGTTGTCAGATTTACATTAGATATCGCTGCTTTGCGAGAATAACGGAACAATTCAAAAAGAATAAGTATGGGAAAAAAAACTTTAATGCCTGAATCTTAAGAACCGTTTTCTCAATGTTTCTCCCTTTTAATTGCCTTGTTCTCTCCGCAAAACACACATGGTACACATATCTGATTCCAAATCTATATATATAAAAGGAAGTCGTGTTAGTTACAGTTAGGGTAGGGGTAGGGTAGAGGTAGGGTAGGGGTAGGATATGGGTAGAGGTAGGGGTAGGGTAGGGGTAGTGTAGGGGTAGGGTAGGGTAGAGGTAGAGTAGGGGTAGGGTAGGGTAGATGTAGGACACCGCGTAGATTCTGAGGCAGTACGAAGTTTGCCGGGCCAGCTAGTAAGTTATATTAATTACACAATGGTAGCATCACAAAGAAAGCGCTCACGGCCAAACCGTGTCCACCCGCTAACATAAAACAACAATCTAAAACATAACGACATCTAACAAGGGAACTTATTACTTTCTGTTTGTTTGTACAAGGTCATGAAAGTTTTCACGTTAATTGCCATCACAAAAACTGCGCTGATATCTGTCAGTGAGACGAGCCATTAGTTGTCCATGCTTTGTACAAAGATTTCCTCAGTACAATCTGTTCTACCGCTTTTTGGTAGATATTTCGTAAAGGAAGAAGGACATAAGATGGTAAAGTTTATCATGATGTTATTGTGTATCTTGTATATTGATTTTATGATTTGTTTTAGGTATAACAATATTGAAGGTTTGTCTTGATTACAAAGTGGGGGAAAGTAAAATATGAAATAATAATATTATAAAGAGGAAAGATTTAATTGTTTGTTTGTATTGAATAGGCTCCGAAACTACTGGGCCGATTTGAAAAATTATTTCACAGTTGGAAAGCTACACTATCCCCAAACGACATAGGCTATATTTAATTATGAAGCTCTTACGGGAACGGGAGTTAGGTGGATGAAACCGCGCGCGGGAAGCTAGTATTAAATGAAACAAAAAGACGTAAACCACTTTTTTATTTCCTTTTTTGTAAATTACGACTTAAGACGTGACACGTATGTGGGAATCGCCCCCTTAACTTGGGATGGTATGCTAATAATACCACGATGAGAGCTAAAACTAAAATAGTTACACTTACACTTACTAAAATCCACAGGATAGTCCTACGTCTGCTTTTGGTAAGGCGCCCAACATTCGCACTTATTAGGGACACCCTCCAGCTGCGCCCGTGATCTGATTTTCGCCTCGGATTCGCCTGTCTTTTGAGTACTTTCCAAATTGTATTTTTTAATATCTATAAGAAACTTTAACAAACAAAAAAATTAAAATGTTTTCAATAGTATATCTTAGTATAATATTATACTAAGATGTACTATTTATATTACAGTAATATTAGTATAATATTATAAACAGGAAAGATTTGATTGTTTGTTAGTATTGAATAAGCTCGAAAAGTACTGGACCGATTTGAAAATTTCTTTCACCGTTGCCAAGCTACACTATCCCTGGATAACATAGGCTATATTTAATTATGCAGTTCCCACAGGATCTAGAGCTACGTGGGTGAAACCGCGCGCGTGAATCTAGTATAAAATAAAATCATAAATAAAAATGCTTACAGATCTTTTATTCATGATCTTATGCTGTTCTTGCACTGAACGTTACATATCTCGAGTTGATAAATTGCAAGCTTCCGTGGTTAAGAAACAAGAGAAAGAACAACAATGCCAAGGACTTAAAGTATGTGGTGATTTATTTATGGGACTACATTTAGGAGTTGGGTGGTTTTAAAACGAATACAAATACTATGGAATACCAGAGAATTTAACAATGTAGGTTTAAAAATAAAATGAACAGGAGAATTTTAAGCGAAATAGGTCGTAACGGCTAGGTACTGGAGAGGAAATAGTAAAATATGTCAAGACACTTTGTTTACTGGATTTTATTCAACTCGCAATGTTTAATGTAAGTTGCACATTTTATCATTTGCAAACCGTTTTTAAACCTTTTGTACGTATTCGATTAAACTCAGGGCGTGGGCCCAATGACGTAGGCGTATGGAAATTCATATTGAATATTTATTTTATGTATTTAACTTACAAACTTACTGTCCCGCGTAATTATGTTTCATGTTTGAGTAGCCCATGCCCCTGCCCTGGCTAATGCCCACGTTCTCGCCCATACATATGACCTATTATTGTAATGTCAAATATCTACGTACACAGTATATACAAAGCTACCTTTGTACAATTTCTTTCCTTATGTATAAATTTTATAATATAAATAAATAAATAAATAAATAATAAATAAATAAATAAAAAATAAATAAATAAATAAAGCTGAAGAGTTAATTTGTTTGCTTTAACGCGCTAATCCCAGGAAGTACTGGTCCAATTTGAAACGCACGGTAAGCTGGTCATTAATATTTTAATACTAAGTTTACTAAATAGCCATGTATTATCGAGGTATATTTTAAAGTGTGAACAATTGTATTTTATTTGTCATGATAATTAAAACAAATACCTAGTTCGATAAAAAAATCGGGTCCTTTATTTTATATTGCAGTTCCCACGGTAACTGAAGCATTGTGGATAAAACCATGATCAAAAAGCTAGCGTAAAAACAGACATTCTAGATTTACGAGTCTAGTTTTTAATCTGTGTAACTCGTTGGTGTACAAAAAAAAAAACAAATGATTTATTCTACCGTGTCTATGCTACGTGAAACAGAGGTTTCAGAGTTATCTCCGGCATAATAATTCTTCCAGCGTTTTTATGCTTTTATTGGGGATTAAAATGCTATAAATTGCGTGTTGGTTTGTAGTATTGTTGTAGTTTTTATTTGTATATTTTTAGTGAATAAGGCTTATTTCATAGTTATAACTGGTACGAGTACATACCTTTGCTCCTACCAGGATCGTTTAGCGGGAATATATTTGCATGTAACAAACGAGATCACTGATTCAAATTCTGAGTCGGGAAAAAATTGTGTTCATCACTATTCAATCATTTAACGTTTATTGCTGAACGTGACCTTGGTTTAGGGAAGGTCTTACTATAGTTACCAAGCTTGGCAGGCGGGTTGGTGACGGGCCGGATTGCTTATGCGTACCCGGCCCCCGCCAACAGCGGATCGAAGCCCTTCACCACTAAAACACGCCGGACACTCGTCCGGGGGGTTTTAGTGTCCTTTCCTCGTGGTATTAGTTAGCATTCCACCGCCAGCACGCTAATTCGCTGCAGCGGCGGTGGGGATGGGTAAATACATTTCCCCCGGACAAAAAAAAGGGCGGGTTGGTGACCGCAGTATTATGTCATAACACAAAGAGAAATGGTACTGTCCATTTTCTCATTTATGATTTATATAGATGATGTTATGACCGTCAGGACCAACGGCTTAAAGTGCTTTCCTAGGTAAGAAGTGTAATCCCTCAACCAACTAGACCCGAAAGGAATAGTAAGGTATGACTATGGCAAATACCCTCCTCCAGGAGGAGGCCCATGTTCAGCAGTAGACATTATACGGGCTGATGATGATAGGCTATATTTTATGTCAAAGCTCCCATGTGAAGGGGATCTAGGTAGGGGACAGCTAGTTATAAATAAGTGAGATATCTTTAAATCGTAAAAATAATCGTGACTGTTCATTAAATTATTTATGTAATATGAATTATATCCATAAATCTGACTTCGATATCAGTGGCACCTCTGGGTTGTGGTTCTAACCCCATAAGGGTGTCCCCATGTGTGTGTCAATATATACCTATAATAATTAATGTAAATATCAACTTATTATGAGTACATTGTCTGTAATGTCCTACAATTAGCAGCACTCACAGGTTGCACTTGCTAGTTATAGTTACCTAAGTAGTTTTATTCATAGAATAAGAATAATAAACCATTCATTACAGTTCTTTTTGATTGTGATTTTGACAAGTACAAGTGTATGTAAATACCTAAGTGCTGAATAAATTCATTATTTCATTATTATTATTTCTATTTATTCTTGCTAAATTAATTGACATATTGTAACCCGCTTTTCTGTTTGATAAAACGCATTGTAAAATCAACTCTATAGGCAGTAGTCGACTAGTTATCTGAAAACAAAATTAACTGAGCGAGCACATCAAACGAAATACCGCTATCGAAAGAATATTCATGCGTATTCAGTATTGAAATTTCGTAGAAATGACGGGCAATATTGAATACAATAATAGGTATTAAATGAAATGGCATCGGTATTATAGTAATCACAACCTCCGTAGCGTAGCGGTATTTGGCTCGCTTTAAGTCTCGAAGGTCGTGGGTTCGATCCCCACACCCGACAAGAAATCTTTGTGTAAATTCTAAGATTTCAGTCCCAAGTCAATATCCTCGTCACATAATTAAACCTTTGAGCGCTCCGTTTAGAAAAACTGTTATGGGTCAAAATTCACCTCTTTCTCGCATGTCTCGGCTGTATAATGATTACAGTGGGTCCATAGATATAGATATACATAATGTTACGCTTTCTAAGTTTCGCAATACTCTCAAACAGGGTACCATTATCAAAAAGTAACTATGTAACTAACTTTAAACAACAATTCACCTTTTCATTGTAACATATCTGTATTAAGTAATTTTTATAATATCAGATACTTATTTGCTTTTAAATTTATATAACTTTAATTGTGTACTTAGACTATTTTTGCATGCGGTGTTTGCCTATAAAAGGTTATGCATTTAGCAAGTAAGTCATACCTTGTAAATTTTAATCCTAAATGATGTAATAACTGTTGGCAATCCTAAATAAATAAATAAATAAAATAAAGATTTCTTCTCGGGTCTGGTTGGTTGAAGGACTACCCTCCGTGCCTCGGAAAGCACGTAAAGCCATTAGTCCCGATTGGTATAACATCATCTATAACAAGCGTATACCAGGGAACGGGCAGCAGCGTTTCGCTGTGTGTTACAACATAATACTGCGGTCACCAATCCGCCTGCCAAGCGAAGTGACTATGGCAAAAACCCTCCCTCGGGAGGAGGCCCATGTTCAGCAGTGGACGTTTTACGGGCTGATGATGATAATCAAAGTAAAGTAATTGTTTTTTTATTTCCAATACAAAAACTAGTCTGTCTATTATGTCTGAACTAACAAAGTTGCGTTGTTATTTGAGTGTGATATCGGATAAAGCTATTTTAATAGAGATTTTTGTCTAAAAATTCAATTTAAGTTTTATGATAGATTTTTGATTCATACGTTTTTAAAATTTACAGCTTTTCGGCTATGTGTATCATCGTGACCATCATTCCGTATAATATCTATTGCTGAACATAGGCTTACTAGCCTTTTTTTTTTGTCGCCGCTGCCGCGTATTTGCGCACTGGTGGTAGGATTGTGGGACTCGCCCTCTCCATAGCGTGGTATGCTAAACTCATACCACGAGAAGAGGACCCTACACCACTAAAACCCACCGTACACTCCTTCGATCTGCCGTTGTTGGGGGCCGGGTACGCATAAGCAATCCGGCTCCCCTAGGCCTACTACCCTGGGGGAGTTTATTCCTAGTTACCACGCTTCGCAGACGGATTGGTGACCGCAGAATTATGTCGTAACACATAGGGCGACGCTGCTGCCCCTGGCTGGATTAACATACTTTTCAAAGCACGAGGGTAATCTAGACTAGTCCAACAGAGATGTAATAACAAAGCATGTTTTTTATATAAAGTCCGGTTTGACTCACGTTTGTAGATTTTTTTGGCGATTTCGCGACCACGGTTGCGGCTCCAACCGAGAGCCTTCTTCAAGGAGCGAGCTGTTTGCGCCTCTGTATCGCGCGGGTCACTGACGGGCAGCGCGAGCGGCTGCGCGCTGCGCTCGCGCCGACAAGGTGCCCCGTAAAGCACTTGGTTGTTGTGTGTTGTCGTCGTGTACTGTGTCGAGGTTTTGTTTTGCTTGTGGATTTGGTGCTGATTTCGAGCCGAAACCGTGGTCGAGAAATCGCCAAAAAAATCTACAAACGTGAGTCAAACCGGACTTTATATGAAATATGAACAATACTCACGAAAGTTATTATACAAAAAAAGCATATTTTGTTCGGCGTACGGAAGAAATTCACGACATTTAAGCGAGACCTATACCACTTCGCGACGAAGGTTTCTTTGATTCGTATATAACTGTCGACCAAATATTTACAACGCAGGATTAACATATAGGCTACAAAACATCACGCTTCAACCCACTGGAGCAGAGTAACGCGGGTAAAACCGCGGGGCGCAGCTAGTAAACTATAAGTGTGCGAGATTTTATACTCCTACGCACAATGTTTGTAAAAGGGGTACGAAGTTTGTGCTTCAAGTATTAATAATTATACAAGGTGTAACGGAAAGGGTATATACATAGAAAGAGCAAGGCTTCTTTGGATGATAACAAACGATATGGCAAAGGTTATTTAATCCTATCTCTACAAGTGCGGAAGTAATGTTTTTTTTAAATTCATCGATACCAGAAACCAACTTTTCAAATTGAAATAAATACATCACTAGCACTCAATCAGCTGATCGATGTCAACGAACTATTTGCAAGTAAAAATAAACCTCTTACTCCTGGTTTTTCTGAATAAAGGGTTCCGCATTTTTATTTTTTGTTTGCAAAATAATACTGACTTTCTTTTATTTTATTTTGAGTTGAAACCCTTGCCATATCGTTTGTTATGATCTAAAGAAGCCTTGCTCTTTCTATGTATATACCCTTTCCGTTACACCTTGTATAGATTTAGGAAGACAGTAATCTAACGCGATGAGGTCTGACCCACGTAGCTCCCTTTCCTGGGGGAGCTTTATAATTAAATGTAACCATATAGGTTACATTTCCCCGATAAATGGTCTAGCTAATACCTACTGAAATATTTTTCATATCGGACCGATTTAAATCAAATTTAAGCGGCCGTAGAGCCTACCGACGTGAACCCACTCGTAACACATGCATTTTAGCTTAGCACGAGGGGTTAACAAGAATACTAGTAGACTGCAAAAGTCTTCTAGTAATGTTTAAAAATTAACTCGTCCAAGAACAACAAAAAAAAAAAACTGCAGCTTTATACATTTGATCATAATTCTGCTAAAATATCTAGTGTTCATTCCGCAACAAAATGTGTTTTTATACTGTAATAGACCCCTTCAAAGAAGGGTTTTCGGCTGGTGATTATATTTTTGCATGTTGCTACTATCGCGCTGCATTTTCAGCGGAATTGACACAAGATGTTTTTGTCTTTTTAATTTAGATTAATATGGATTTCCGCAAAGTAACGCTTGATTCTTTCAATTATATTTAAACATTTGTACAAATATATCAAGAAAATAAAAACTGCTCCATATTTATGATATTCCTAGCAATTAAGAGACTGCACAATAATAATTAAGCACAAAATGCAAAGCTTGTGTTAACATAATTCAATATTCTTGGATGTAAATAAGTGGACGGTGGTTCCAGTTAAAAGCTCGGTCTTTAAACTTTGCGCCATTTCCAAGCATAAAGAGTTATTAGCTTTTTAAATGGAGTGCAGTTTGCAAGAACTGACAGAGTTTCATGCATACTACCACAAATGTAATGAGTAAATGGTACGTCTCTTGTTTGTAAATACATTGCAAATAGAAATGCATACCTTCTATGTGACACCTCTGTTCAAGGCCGGATTTAAGGGAAGGCATCCAGGGCAACTGCCCCGGGGCCTCCATAATAGAGATTTAAATCTTGACTTATCTTTCTAGAGAGAGATCTTTAAAATTCTACAACTTTTCTTGTTTTTATATTTTCTGTGTTGTACCTTTACTTACAGTACTTTGTAGAATCGTGATTAATTTCAATTCATATATACTTGTTCACTTAAATTTATCAATCAGTAAAATATCAGAATTCAAATCGTCCCGAAAAGAAGGTATATACTACAAATTTTCTACACATTAGCAGAGAGAAATTAATTTGTGCACAGAGGGCCTCTTCTCCTATGTTGCCTCGGGGCCTCCGGACTTCTAAATCCGGCCTTGCCTCTGTTATGTAGCAGAGGATAGTATATTGGTACTTAATACATGAAAATACGTTAAGAGTGAGTAAATTTATTATATTTTTATGATAACAATTATGATGTGACCTGACAGCACGAATTGTAAACACAAGTAAAAAAATGGTGCCGTACAAAAGAGAAAAAAAAAAATAGTAAAAGAATATTTATTTAAAAAGCATAAAGTTTATACAGGGTGTCCCAAAAGGTTAAGTAGCTGGGAAAGGGGGTGACAGGGGTGGACACAATGGTCACTAGAAAAATAAAAATAAATCCGCTCTGGGTATTTAAAAAAAAATGGCATTTTTTTTAAAACTTAAAATTTTACACCTTGTTATTTTTGATGTTGATGTTGATGACCTTGTTGTTATTGAAGATTACATAACAGCATTTTTTTTAAATACAGCCATATTAGTAGGTACAGTTAGCACAAGGTGTAAAATTTTTAGTCTTTTAAAAAATGCCATTTATTTTTTTAAACACCCAGAGGGAATTTTTTATATTTTTCTGGTGACCCTTGTGACCATCCCTATCACCCCCCTTCCCAGCTACGTAATCTTTTGGGACACCCTGTATAAAAATAGGTCGAACCTCAGCCAGTCGCTAACAACCTCTGTGGAGCAGCGGTATGAATCTTGGTGGGCCTGGGTTCTTCTGGACAAGAACTTTTTAAGTAAAATCTAAGACGATTACGTACAAGAAATCTTGGTTGAAAATCTAAGATTTATTTCCGGGTCTGGTGGTCAGGCTGAGGGCCTACCTTCCGTGCCACGGAAATCACGTTACACCGCTAGTCCCGATTGTTATAACATCATCTATAACATACCGGGGATATACCTTAAGGGCTACAGCGTTTCCTTGTGTTACAACATAATACTGCAATCACCAACCCGCGTACCAAGCGTGGTGACTATGGCAAAACCCTTCTTCGGGACGAGGCTCATGCTCAGTAGTAGATAGACGTTATAGTTGATGATGATAGTTTTTTGACTCTTCTTAAAGTTACCTACTGTATTTCTTTTTTATTTATCAAACTTCATGCACAGTACATGTACATTGGCGGACTTAATGCCAGAGATTATTATCTACCAGTCTATCTTTTGGTGATGCAGAGCTATTTTGGTAGGTGCATATAAAATCAAAACGAGTAAAAGAGAATCTTACTCTATAATAAATGTATTGATGAATAGTATACCTTATACATATAATAAATAAAGACAATCTCCGTAGCGTAGCGGTATTTGGCTCGCTGTAAATCTCGGAGGTCGTGGGTTCGATCCCCACGCCGGACAGGAAATCTTTGTGTAAATTCTTAGATTTATTTCCGGGTCTGGTTGGTTGAGGGACTACCCTCCGTGCCTCGGAAAGCACGTTAAGCCGTTGGTCCCGATTATTATAACATCATCTATAATAATCGTATATCAAGGAACGGGCAGCAGCGTTTCCTTGTGTGGTGCCACATAATACTGCGGTCACCAACCCGCCCGCCAAGCGTGGTGACTATGGCAATACCCTCCTTCGGGAGGAGGCCCATGTTCAGCAGTGGACGTTATACGGGCTGATGATGATGATGATAAATAAATAAATAAATATGTATATAATAATAATATATACAATAATAAATACATACACATATTGTCAATGGCAATTTTATAAAATTAATTTCTCTTTCTGACATACGTAACAACAACTTGTACTAATAACGTGTTATTATGTTTTAATGCGCAGAATCAAAACAATAACATTTGGGGTAGAGATTGCAACCCGGTATGTTTCTCAACCCGGCCGGGCCCGGTTGCATTCGTCGCCAACCCGGCCGGGTCCGCCGGGCCCGGCCGGGTTGTGTGTTAGCGATGAATCCTTTAAAGTATTTTATGAAAATTTTCTAAATACGAATGAAAAAGACAATCATTCAAGGTTTATATTTGTTCCAAACTGGCTTATGAACAATTATCACAATAATCAGTCTCACTCAAGTCTCAAAATCACACTTAATACAGAAATGATTACTTTTACTTGTGAACGGAAAAGTAACATTAGTATTAGCAGGTATTAGTAATTATTCATTTTTATAAGTTTAAACAAGCAGGTCTTTCTCTTTACTCCTTATAGTGTCTATTAGAAAAAATATATTAAAATAAGAAACTAATAACGCAGTTTAAAGTACTAAACATGTCATAACAACTTAGATTAGATAGATAGATATAAACTTTGGTAGCTTTGTTATAAATAAAACAAATTCTTATTTACTATAAGTAAAGTATTATGTTTTTTCTTAGACTTTGATTATTAAGACTAGTGAGTGTTACTATTACTAACGGCAACGACGCAGCTCGCAGTGGTTGTCATGCCAACGTACACTCTACGAGTTGGCTCTCCCGAGCCGCGGTTTACTTACCGGGTCCGGTGACCGGGCCCGGTAAGAATGGCCGGGCCCGGTGGGCGCCTAAATAAGCACCGGGCCCGGGCGGGCCGGGTCCGGCCGGGCCCGGTTTGCAATCTCTAATTTGGGGATTAATTAAATAGGAAAATGAGAGCTACCACAATTGTTTCACTTCCGAGTCAACTCGGTATCTCAAAGAGTTGGTATCAAGGAATTTACTCAGAAGTTCATGAAACTAGCTGAGCGTTATATAGGATTTAACGGACCGATAATTTCTAATGACAACCTCGCTGGTTCATTGTCGCGTCGGCCAATCAAATTGTACCTACGGTTCTTGTATGCCAATGTTATATAACGCTAAAAGCATATTGATTCATTTATTTACTTTGTATTAGCTACATGTAATAGCAGTATTTAAATTCGCTTACTTTCAGTCTTTCAATTACCTAATCCTACTCATATTATAAACGCGAAAGTTTGTAAGTATGGATGAATGGATGTTTGTTATTCTTTCACGCCAAAACTTTTTAACGGAATTGACTGACATTTTGCACCGGGATATTTATTACCAATCCCGGTGCAAAATTTCAGCCAATTCCGTTAATTAGTAATATATATAGGGTGACTGGTAATTAGTGACCGATACCTAAACACACCATTGTGCTCATGATAACAAACAACTTTTACAATGGTACCAACCTTGAAATCGCGAAAAAAAATCACCTGGCCCCTACCATGTTGACGAGTTATGTGAACATGAATGTATGGAACAGCTAATTTTTTTTCGCGATTTCAAGGTTGTTGCCATAATAAAAGTTGTTTGTTATCATGAGCACTACCATGTGTTTAGGTATAAGTCACTAATTACCAGTCACCCTATATATATAGAGAAGGACTACCTATAGAATATTTTTATATATATATTTTTTAAATAATAATGGCTGGTAAATGGCTCGTTTTAAATCTCGGAGGTCATGTGATCTATCAGTTAATGATACATTAAACTTTGTGTAAAATCTAGCATTTCTTTCCGGGTCTGGTTGATTGAGTCAGTACAATACGTGCACAAAAAAAGTAAGCTGTTGGTCCCGATTGTTTTAACAATCGTTTACCAGGGAACGGGCTGCAGCGTTTTCCTGTGTTTTAAAAATAATTAGAACTGCGGTCAAGTCACCAACTCGCCTGACAAGCGTGTTGTATATGGCATAAACCCCACACGGGTAAAATAGAGATACAGTTAAATTCCAAGAAGAGCTATTCAATAATTTCCTTACGAATAATAAAATATTGCTTTCTGAAACTGGTTCGTCGAAGGATTACGCTCCACTTCTCGGATAACAAGCTAAGCTATTGAACATTATTAAGCTACGATTGGTTGCCGTGTGGTTGCCGGCTTAGAATAGACCACCCCATGTCCTCCCATGGGTGTCGTAAAAGGCGACTAAGGGACATATGGCTGATGGATGGGCAGCAGCATCTATTAGCTCAAGGTTTACATCTTACTGCGATCACCAATCCGTCTGCCAAGCGTGGTGATTATGGCAATATCCCTCTACGATCCTGGCTTGCCAAGGTCTGGTAAGAGGAGGCCCATGTTCAGCAGTGGACGTCAACGGGCTGTTGATGATGATGATGATGAAGCTACGATTGACTAATAAAACTGACCGTAGCTAATATAATAATTAAGATAGGACTCTTATAACGGTAGAATTTATGTCACGTATATAATGTCGCTGTAAAATTATATAATGCCATTACTTTGACGTGAAATAGTTACGCCTACTGATTACATTAAATATATAACTGTGAAGTTATTATTTTTTTTGTCTAACGAATAAATTCTTATTCACCAAAAAAAGTAACATTCACTATATAGGGTGACTGGTAATTAGTGACCGGTACCTAAACACATGATTGTGCTCATGATAACAAACAACTTTTACTATGGCACCAACCTTGAAATCGCGAAAAAAAATTAGCTGTTCCATACATTCATGTTCACATAACTCGTCAACATGGTAGGGAGCAGCTGATTTTTTTTCGCGATTTTAGGTTTGGTGCCATAGTAAAAGTTGTTTGTTATCATGAGCACAATGATGTGTTTAGGTATCGGTCACTTATTACCAGTCACCCTATATATAAAAGAAGGTAAAAAAAAAGTAAAACAACAAGAAATAAAATCATGGTTTGCTTAATTGTAAATATTATTGTTTTACTCGTATAGATTAATTATTTTTCTTTTGTTCTTTCTTAAAATTTGCTTTGGCGATGAGGACGAGATGACTTGGTTTTATAACAATGTTAAAGCTGTGCTGGCTATAGCACCATATATGCATATTGGAATAAGAAGCACCCAGTGTTTGATTAATTTTAATCTTAGATGTTTTTTTGCAAAATAACATTTATTATTTCATAGTCCTACTAATATTATAAATGCGAATTTTCTATGTGTGGATGTATATATGTTTGTTACTCTTTCACGCAAAAACTACTGAATGGATTTGGCTGAAAGTTTGCACGCGGATAGTTTATAAGCTGGATTAACACATAGGCTACAAAATATCACGTTTCTTCACTTACTTAATCACTACGCATCAGTTAAAGAGATGGCATATATTTGGGTAGCGCCTTATAATAGTAATTTATAGTTTTAAATACAGTAGGTATTATATACACATGAAGACACAATAAAAATAAAAGCTTTGTTACAAAGTTAAAGTACCAGGACAACATAAGAAAGAGGAGCATCGTTAAGTTAAGCGAAACGTAAAACGACTGCTTGCGGTGGAGGTCACAAAAATCTCACCAAGAACCACATTTTACTCATAAATCTATTCAGAATAGGTAAATTTTCTATGTATTATCGTAGAAAACAGTAGGCATGTCCAAGCCATTCGGAGGACCGGATTGCTCATGCGTACCCGGCCCCCGCCAACGGCGGATCGAAGGAGTGTCCGGGACGTTTTAGTGGTTGGTAGGGTCCTCTCCTCGTGGTATGAGTTTAGCATACCACGCTATGGAGAGGGAGATTCCCACATATCCCACCGCCAGCGCGCGAATACGCTGCAGCAGCGGTGGGAATGCGTAAATGCATCCCCCAGGACAAAAAAAAAATCGTGTACAAGCCTCCTGTGTTCTTTAATAACGGTATTCCGATGATCATGCGGATTGGATTGATAATGCTATGAAAATATATTTTATATACTACTAGCTTCCCGCACGCGGTTTCACCTGCGTAACTCATGTGTTCGTAGAAATTTGATAAATGGGCTTTCGAACACTGAAAGAATTTTTCAAATAAGGCCTGCAGTTATTCCTGGGATTAGCACGTTCAAGCAATTTGGTCTGGATCAGCTTTGTGTCTGTAAATTACTTATAGGTTTATAAAGTCCCCCGCAGAACTCACGTAGCGTAGAGGTATTTGGCTTGCTTTAAATTTCGGAGGTCGTGGATTCGATCCCCACGCCGGACAGTAAATCTTTGTGTAAATTCTTAGATTTCGTTCCGGATCTGGTTGGTTGAGGGACTACCCTCCGTGCCTCGGCAAGCACGTTAAGCTGTTGGTCCCAATTGTTATAACATCATCTATATAATCGTATTTCAAGGAACGGGCAGCAGCGTGTCCTTGTGTGTTACAACATAATACTGCGGTCACCAACCCGCCTGCCAAGCGTGATGACTATGGCAAATAACCTCCCTCGGGAGGAGGACCATGTAGTGGACGTTATACGGGCTGATGAAAGTTCCCAGCAACACATGATTTATTAAGCTAGTGCGGATCTTGAATTCATTAATCCTTACTAATATTATAAATGTGAAAGTAACTCTGTCTGTCTGTCTGTCTGTCTGTTACGCAATCACGCCTTAACTACTGAAGCGATTTAAATGAAATTTGGTACAGATATAGTCTAGAGCCTGAGAAAGAACATAGGCGCTATATTTTATTATGAATTTCCCACGGGAACAGGAGTTACACGGGTGAAACCGCGCGCGGGAAGCTAGTCTACACTAATATTATAAAGAGGAAAAATTTGTACCTATTTTTGTATGTTTGTATGTTTGTAATGAATAGGCTCAAAAAGTACTGGGCCGATTTAAAAATTCTTTCACCAATAGAATGCTACATTTTTCCAATTTGACATAGGCTACATTTCATTTTGAAAAAAGTTAGGGATCCTTGGTAAAATTTGAACAATGTAACCGAAGGTTATACATTTGAGTCTTAAAATGTCTTTCGTCGAATGCGCTGCCGAAACTATTAGCGATAGAACAAAATAATGTAAAACAATATTGAAGAACATCATAATGTCTACAAAAAACTCCGCGGTAGCATATGTCCAACTATTTTGTAGTTATGTCACTACAACAACTTTTTTCATTTTAAATATTAATGAAAATGCTAACCATCTATCTTCTTCTATATCTACACTAATATTATAAAGAGGAAAGATTTGTTACTATTTTTGTAGGGTAGGGGTAGGGTATAAAAGTCCACCCGTGCGAAGCCGGGGCGGGCCGCTAGTATCTATATATATAAAAGAAAGTCGTGTTTGTTACAACACTTATAACTCGAGAACGGCTGGACCGATTGCCATGGTTTTTGATTTGTTGGATTTGTTTCCGTCCCGAATAGCAGAATACATTTTAAAAACAAAAGAAAGTCGTGTTAGTTACACTATTTATAACTCAAGAACGGCTGAACCGATTTGGCTGAAAATTGGTAGGGAGGTAGCTAAGAACTGGGAAAAGGACATAGGATACTTTTGGGTAGGGGTAGGGTAGGGTAGGGTAGGGTAGGGGTAGGGTAGGGGTAGGGTAGGGGTAGGGTAGGGGTAGGGTAGGGGTAGGGTAGGGGTAGGGTAGGGTAGGGGTAGGGTAGGGGTAGGGTAGCGGTAGGGTAGGAGTAGGGTAGGGTTAGGGTCGGGGTAGGGGTAGGGTAGGGGTAGGGTAGGGGTAGGGTAGGGGTAGGGTAGGGGTAGGGTAGGGGTAGGGTAGGGGTAGGGTAGGGGTAGGGTAGGGGTAGGGTAGGGGTAGGGTAGGGGTAGGGTAGGGGTAGGGTAGGGGTAGGGTAGGGGTAGGGTAGGGGTAGGGTAGGGGTAGGGTAGGGGTAGGGTAGGGGTAGGGTAGGGGTAGGGTAGGGGTAGGGTAGGGGTAGGGTAGGGGTAGGGTAGGGGTAGGGTAGGGGTAGGGTAGGGGTAGGGTAGGGGTAGGGTAGGGGTAGGGTAGGGGTAGGGTAGGGTAGGGTAGGGTAGGGTAGGGGTAGGGTAGGGGTAGGGTAGGGGTAGGGTAGGGGTAGGGTAGGGGTAGGGTAGGGGTAGGGTAGGGGTAGGGTAGGGGTAGGGTAGGGGTAGGGTAGGGGTAGGGTAGGTGTAGGGTAGGTGTAGGGTAGGGGTAGGGTAGGGGTAGGGTAGGGGTAGGGTAGGGGTAGGGTAGGGGTAGGGTAGGGGTAGGGTAGGGGTAGGGTAGGGGTAGGGTAGGGGTAGGGTAGGGGTAGGGTAGGGGTAGGGTAGGGGTAGGGTAGGGGTAGGGTAGGGGTAGGGTAGGGGTAGGGTAGGGGTAGGGTAGGGGTAGGGTAGGGGTAGGGTAGGGGTAGGGTAGGGGTAGGGTAGGGGTAGGGTAGGGGTAGGGTAGGGGTAGGGTAGGGGTAGGGTAGGGGTAGGGTAGGGGTAGGGTAGGGGTAGGGTAGGGGTAGGGTAGGGGTAGGGTAGGGGTAGGGTAGGGGTAGGGTAGGGGTAGGGTAGGGGTAGGGTAGGGGTAGGGTAGGGACGGGGTAGGGTAGGGGTAGGGTAGGGGTAGGGTAGGGTCGGGTAGGGTAGGGTAGGGGTAGGGTAGGGGTAGGGTAGGGGTAGGGTAGGGTAGGGTAGGGTAGGGTAGGGAGAGGGTAGGGTAGGGGTAGGGTAGGGGTAGGGTAGGGTTAGGGTAGGGGTAGGGTAGGGCAGGGTTTGGGTAGGGCAGGGGTAGGGTATAAAAGTCCACCCGTGCGAAGCCGGGGCGGGCCGCTAGTATTTCATAAAAAAAGAACTTTTCGTGAAATTATAGCCATTGCCAATTCAATGGGGCAATGCTGACAACATTCTTTAATAAATATTTTTTAAGTTTGTTTTCATTTTAGTATAAATGTCAATAATTTATATTTAAAAATTTAATTCATGTATCTTTAATTATTATAGACTAGCTGACCCAACATTCGTCCTGTCTTAACTAAAACTTTATAATACATTAAACTTTTAGTATTAGACGTGATAGCTCTGAACTAACCGTGATGTGCACTAAGAGCAGCACGCATTCAGTCAATGAATTAATTGTATTCGTCAGGTTTAATAAAGACATGTTTGAGAAATTAAATAGTAGACGACATCAAAATAAAGTATGCATGCCTCCACATAAAACTGCACTGTATGACAAAAGTGTATTCTGTATGGCCCCAAGGGTTTATAACAAACTACCTACAAAACTACAGAATACAGAAAAACATAGCGTTTTCAAAGCTATATTAAAAGGTATTTTAGTTAAAAAAGCGTATTATACCTTAGATGAATATTTTAATGACCACTTTTAAGTTTATATAATTGTTAAATAATAAATCTGTATTATAGCTGTAAAAATTTGCACGCCGAAAGGCTAATATGAAATGGACTGTATTTTTTTAAGAACTCTGTGAACACATATTTATGCGAATAAATTATTTGATTTGATTTGATTTGATTTGATGTTATGTCAAAACCCATAAGATAACACTTAAAAAGTTTATATTGTCAAAACATGGTTACATTAGAAAACGAAATATGGTGTTTAATTATTTTTACATTTTAGGTATTCTTAAATTTTCTGATTTTCCATGCAATTTTCTAATTTTTTTTTGCATAAGAACCTTCTCTTGGCTATGATAAACTCAACAAATAAAGAATTAGTGAAATCGGTCCACCCGATCATGCCTGATGCCATAACCAAGGGAAATAGGGATTCATTTTATATATACAAGGTGTAACGGAAAGGGTATATACATAGAAAGAGCAAGGCTTCTATTTGGATCATGACAAACGATATGGCAAGGGTTTCAACTAAAAATAAAATACTCGAAAAGTCAGTATTATGTTGCAAACAAAAAATAAAAATGCGGAACCCTTTATTCAGAAATACCAGGAGTAAGAGGTTTATTTCTACTTGCAAATAATTCGTTGACATCGATCAGCCGATTGAGTGCTAGTGATGTATTTATTTCAATTTGAAAAGTTTGGTTTCTGGTATCTATGAATTTAAGAAAATCATTACTTCCAGACTTGTAGAGATAGGATTAAATAACCCTTGCCATATCGTTTGTTATCATCCAAAGAAGCCTTGCTCTTTCTATTTATATGTTACGGCTAATAGCCGAAGTGCAGCTATACCTAGTTTTAGCCGTAACATATATACTCTTTCCGTTACACCTTGTATAGATATATTAATGTAATATTTACTTTCCAAATTAAAGCACTAATATGGAATGACAAGATTTCGTTTTTGAGTGACAGAGTCCAAAAAACAAACGTCAATATTGAATTTTCGTGAACTGAAAATATATTTCCTTATGTTCAACCTCATTGAGCCTTTTGTAAACAGTGCCGATGATAACACAAAGCAAACATTTGTTCGACCGAATAAAGGAAAAACATCGCTCTGTTTGAGGCCTGTCTATTCAGAGCCTCGTTGTTTGAATTCGTTTGCGTACTGGCGTCCATCTACTTATATAGATATGTGCCACAGTTTTTCTTGTGATATTTTCTTTTTTTTTGGATGGACATACGTAGCTAGGCACGAGGCTTTTGCTACTTCAGCTGGCACAAAGGCGAGCAGAGCTCCAGCCTTAAATGGTTTAAAAACTACTAACTAAGCAACCTGCGCAAGAGGGCGCCCACTGTGAGACTTGGACCTCGGCTCAGGACGGTCGCTGGCGATGAGATTGAGGGATTATGACTTTTAGTATTTTAAGGGAGTTTTGTGCAACTGTTGCTCTACTTTACAGTTCGCGGGTCTCTCGGACTTCGGGTCTACGAGGGCATCGGATGGTTTTTTGCAAACTAAGGGTCAGGAGGACGAGGGGAGTTTGCGTACTAGCGTACATCTATTAATATGGATATGTGTGCCATAGTTTTGCTTGTGATATATTCTGTGTTACTTATATTATACAGAGGTGTATGGGTGGTGTGACATGGTACTTATATTATAAAGAGACTAGCTTCCCGCGCGCGGTTTCACCCGAGTAACTCCCGTTCCCGTGGGAACGTCATAATTTAATATAGCCTATATTAATCAGTGATAACGTAGCCTTCAAATGGTGAAAGATTTTTTTAAATCGGTCCAGCACTTTTTGAGCCTATTCGTTACAAACATACTAACATACAAATCTTTCCTCTTTATAATATTATTAAGTATTAAGTATCAACAAAGTTTGTTGGCTTTGTGACGTCGTTGTAGTGGGTAATTTCTAGATCTTGTTAACCAATTTTGAAATTTTAGATACTAATATTTTAGAGGCAAAAGTTTGTATGTATGTATGGATGGATGGATATTTGTTACTCTTTCCATTACTGAACCGAAACTACTGAACGGATTTTGCTGACAGTTTGCACAGAGATAGTTTATGAGCTAGATTAACATATAGGCTACAAAATACAACGATCCGACCCACTGGAGCAGAGTGACGCGGGTAAAACCGTGGATCGCAGCTATTAGGCTTTATTTTAAGTCAAAGTTTCCATGAACAGGATCTACTCGGGTGCAACCGCGTGGGAAAGCTTCAACTTTATTTAAACTGCTCTCAGACCGACACTGCGATTATTATTATATACTACCTAACCCGACAGACGTTATCCTGTCTTAGCTAAAACTCTTTATTAAATTGAACTTTTAATATTAGGCGTGATATTATTCAACTAACCGTGATGTACCTACACTAAGAGCAGCTCGCATTCCGTCAATGTTACATTAAAAATAAATAAATAAAATAAAAAGCATTTTTATTTACGTAAACCAATTACAGGCACTTGTAAATAGTCAAACATTAATTAGAAAAATGTATTCATTATATTTGTTATTTATTTATATCTATAAAATTAATTATTTTTATATTATCATATATTTATATGTTATTATTATAATTTATTTATTTATATTGTTCTTAGCGACGCAAAATGCTTGTTCTGTCTACATTATGTCAAAACAATTGTCATTATTTGGGTGGACCATGAGCATATAACGACGGACGCGCTTTAATGCTACCACCGGATCCAATGCGCCCCAACTGAGAAGATCCGGCGAAACAAACTCAGTGGGTTACTTTACTACCGGTTTCAACACGGCCCACATGAGACGGTCTGGCGAAACATACTCAAATGGAGAAATACGCGGGGTTTTGGTCCAATTATTATCATTTATTTTTAGTAGGCATACACATTTATTGCCCAAACGGTTGTCTTGTTATAATTTATTTTAGTTTTACTCAATAAGATTGAATGATATTGAGACAGAACTAGCGGTATTTATTATTAAAGTACACCATGAAATCAATTACAGTCAGTTCACAGAATAAGATACAGTTCTAATTACAACTACTGTACTTGGCTGTATGGTCCTCAGGGAGGTAGGTGCATTTTCGATATGAGAACAGTTTTAACATATGATTTAAATCTAGTATCAGGCAAGTCTGTGATATAACTAGGGAGTTTATTATAGAACCTAATACAATTTCCCATAAATGTCTTATTAGTTTTGCTAACTCTAAATCCTGGAACAGCAAGTTTGTGCTTATTTCTTGTGTTAATATTATGAATGTCACTTTTTTACTATATTATCAATATTTTTTCTAATAAAAAATATATTTTGGTAAATATATTCAGAGGGCATGGAAGTATATTTATATTTTTAAAAAGGTTACGTAGGGAGTCGCGACTACCTAATCCATATATGGCCCTGACCGCTCGTTTTTGTAATACGAATATAGTATTTACATCGGCGGCTGACCCCCACAGCAGAATTCCATAAGACATAATGCTATGAAAGTACGCGAAATACACTAGCTTAGCCGTGGCTTCATCGGACAACTGTCAAATTTTCCACACAGCATACGAAGCTGAACTTAATCTACCAGCGAGTTTCTCAATATGAGGGCCCCAACAAAAATGTTTATATTATCAAAAGCGCTAAGGTTTCTTAAGTATCCTAAAATTGTCTTATTGGTAATTAACAACTAAAGAAGCCATTGGTGAAGTAAATCAATTTAATCTATATATATAAAAGAAAGTCGTGTTTGTTACAACACTTATAACTCGAGAACGGCTGGACTGATTGCCATGGTTTTTGATTTGTTGGATTTGTTTCCGTCCCGAATAGCAGAATACATTTTAAAAACAAAAGAAAGTCGTGTTAGGTACACTATTTATAACTCAAGAACGTCTGAACCGATTTGGCTGAAAATTGGTAGGGAGGTAGCTAAGAACTGGAAGAAGGACATAGGATACTTTTGGGTAGGGGTAGGGTAGGGTAGGGTAGGGTAGGGTAGGGGTAGGGTTGGGGTAGGGTAGGGTAGGGGTAGGGTAGGGGTAGGGTAGGGGTATGGTAGGGGTAGGGTAGGGGTAGGGTAGGGGTAGGGTAGGGGTATGGTAGGGGTAGGGTAGGGGTAGGGTAGGGTAGGGGTAGGGTAGGGTAGGTGTAGGGTAGGGGTAGGGTAGGGTAGGGGTAGGGTAGGAGTAGGGTAGGGTTAGGGTAGGGGTAGGGCAGGGGTAGGGTAGGGCATGGGTAGGGTATAAAAGTCCACCCGTGCGAAGCCGGGGCGGACCGCTAGTAATTCAATCAATTGAAGTTAAAATGTAAAAAATGGAGTTATATTACCCGTCACACAAATAATTTATTTACTTTATTTGCAAATAAATAAACCCAAGAATATTAATTTGATAAAAAGTTCGTGAAAGTATAGGTAATTATAATTTTAAAGATAACTCCATCTCATTTTCCCATTAAGTTCTTTATTGAATAACTCATTTTTATATGGCTTCCGTTTATTTAAAGTAAAAGTACAAGCTTCGAATCAATAGTAAGTAAAAGTATTTATGAATACGTATGATAGGCGAGTACTTTTGGTTTGTTAATTTAAAGTAAACGAACGAATATGAAAGTATAAAAGTTAAAAGTGGTTGGTTCTAGGAATTTGCTCTCAGATGCTTTTCAAAAATCAAAAAGTGAAGGAAAATAATTTTCCACAGTTACCTATCTATATCTTCACTAATATATAAAGCTGAAGACTTTGTTTGTTTGAATGAACGCGCCGAAGCTCAGGAAGTACTGGTAAAAAAAAGATCAACCTATTCTTTACTAGTAGGTATCTAAGCATCAGATATTTGAAAGCGAAATGAAAGTTCTTTGAATTCGATCAAACCATTTCAGATCCAACCGAGGACGAACAAACATACAAGATTTGTTTAGGTGTGTAACGACATCTTCGAGAAACACAAATGGTGCCTCGCAATCTACCAAAAGCTGGCAAAAAGGAAAATGACGTCATGAATCTTACATCACGCAATAGAAGTTTGCACGCCACTTGCGGCTATTCACAAGTTCTCATCGTAACTATGAGGTAAGGGCTGAGGTCCGAATGGAGGAATATCCATGTCTTTGCACTAAAAAGGTCTTATATTAGACCTGATTATTCCTTTTTTTTTCTTAACATAGTAATACAATGCGCTTGGTACCTTGTCTGATTATCATCATCATCATCATCAGCCCGTACAACTTCCACTGCTGAACATGGGCCTCCTCCCGGGGAGGGTATTTTCCATAGTCCCCACGCTTGGCAGGCGGGTTAGTAACCGCAGTATTATGTTGTAACACACAAGGAAACGCTGCTGCCCGTGCCTTGGTATACGATTTTGATAGTATATGTTATAACAATCGGGATCAACGGCTTAACGTGCTTTCCGAGGCACGGAGAGTAGTCGCTCAACCAACCAGACCCGGAAAGAAATCTTAGAATTTACACAAAGATTGTGCTTTCCGAGGCACGGAAAAATTTACACAAAGATTTCTTGTCCAGCGCCGCGTGGGGATCGAACCCGAGATTAAAAGCGAGCCAAATACCGCTACGCTACGGTGGTTGTCTGAATATACGAAACTCTAATACAATGCCCCTGTATTTATTTGTTTAAACCTCATAATTATAAGGTTACCGCTATACATTCATAACAATTAAACCGTCCCACAACGACCCAGATTTAACACTACGACCAACCTCGGCTATTTCGTTAATGAATATAAATATTCACTATTCTAGAAACATACCGCAACTAATGTTGTATATATTCTGAAATTATTTTGATATTATAGTGGTATTTTAGAACCGCAAAATTATATTTTATTTCACCTCTAAATGCCACCCTCATAATCATAAACTGTCTGGCTATAACTTTTGCCGTTCAAATTGTACTAGTTTGGCTGATATAATTAATTGTTAAGGTTAAATATTAAGGGTATATGTTAATGCATTTATTTATTCTGACTGTTTTGATGGCGTAAGCTCTAATTGAGACCGCGATTTAGTCGACTTGTTTTTTTGTTTTTAATTAAAATATTACGCAAATCTATTTGCTTTTATAAATGCATGCTGTGTTAACCTTTAAGTTATTGTTACACGAGAAATCCCTGTTGATTGTTTAAAACTAAAAGCATGCACGGTGTAAATAATCGTTGGCTAACCTTGATAAATAAATATATTTTTTCGCCAAAATTTCGATTAAGTTACATTGACCGTCGTCTAAACAAAACATGTTCTTGTGATGAGTCCATTATTTATCCTACCACCAGTTTAGGACGTGGCAACTCTGAGAAGAACTTGTAAGAAACTCAAAGGATTTTTTTTTTAATAATAAATTTATCATTATTTATAAAACGCATATTCTATTCTATAAATAAATAGATTTCGCACCCGGTTTCATATGCGTATATCACATTTCCATGGAAACTAACTTAAAATAGGTATAGCCTATGACAGTCACAAATGACGTAGCTTTCTATTGGTAAAAGAATTTATAAAACCCCTACAACGTCACAAACTCACACACTTTACCTCTTTATTATATTAGTATACATGATAAATTGAAAGTGGCTACGTCATATGATTATTAAATTTTGAAGGAATTTTGAATTTAGTTTTTTATACTGTCCTGAGAAGTTACTATTTCTGATATATGTACGTGTTACACTAGACTAGACGTATATGCAATGATATGTAAAGTTGAAACAAATGTTATATCAAAAACAGAACTAAGTGACTCCCGTCATTCAATGCTAAGAAGGTACTTGTACTACTAGCCCTCAGTAGGCACATTTCGATTATTAAAGTACTTAAATCTTGTCCAAAGTGGCGTCAATTTAAAAGTTCACCGGCCTTACGTACCAGATTAAGTTTTATCACTGATTTTGTGACCATAATATTCATTGAATAGGTACTTTCCTCGCAGCGATAAAGATTCTAGAGTTCAATAAAATAAAAAACTTCGGGAAGTTAACTTTTTAAATCGAAGTTTAACATTTAAACTGCATTTTAAGGTAAATGTAAAAGGATCTTAAAAGCTGGTAAAGATATTAGTTAAGTATTAAATTGATCGTATTATTTTATGTATTATGTCATTATTAAGTAACAAATGATAGGAAAAAGTATCTATTATTGTTAAACTTTTATTTATTATGAAAAGGTTTTAGACTTGAGACCACGAACTGGCAAGCGCGGCGTGGAACAGCCACCAGCACAATGATCCGATGACGAAATAAAGGTTGCAGGGAACTCGATGAGGCAATCCTATGTTCAGTAATGAAAGATTACAGATTGAATAGATTCCCGCGCGGGGTTGAAAGCAGGGAAGTATGCTGAATACTCCTCTCCATAGCTATAATATGTTAAAAATATCACGAGCAGTGGGGTTATCCCACTATATCCCCGCGCATACTCATCTAAATGCCATTACAAAGCCATCAACATGCATGATATCTGATAGCACTAGTTTTTCTTAAGCGGGAATCGAAACTGTAGCCTCTGAGATATAAAGCAAAATATTATACCATTAAGTCTCTGATGCGGTCAAATTAATAATAATACATGTTAATAAACACAAAATTCATATGGGACCACACATGTAATTACAAAATATTTAATAGCAATATATCTCGCTGTGTGTTTTGCTAGACAAAGTTATGCCAGCTGCCGCGGATATGGAATAGCGTTGTTACAACACATTTGTGATCCCGGGATTGTAATCTTTGAGATAATACTGATAATTCCTTTCGTTATTAATGGCAAAAAACTGTAACTTAAAATAAAGGATTAAATATCATTATAGGATTTCCAATATTTAATATAATAATGAATTTATTCAGCACTTAGGTATTTACATACACTTGTACTTGTCAGAATCACAATGTTACACAATTATTCTTATTCTATGAATTAAACTAGATACTTAATTAACCGGTAGAAAATTGTAGGATATTACAGACAAAGTAGTCCGTCCGTCAGCTGGTCATTAATTTCTCTACTCATAATAAGTTTATGTTCATATTAATTATTTTAGACTTTAATGGTTCAATATAGAAAAATTTGGAAAAAAAACATACAATTAAGTTATTATAAATATTTATTTATACATATAATGACGTCGTAGTTGGAAGAGCTTTCTCTTCCAACTACGACGTCACTGTAAGAAACCATTTAATTTAATTGACATTCCAAAAGTTACACTTTGCATTATCGATACGTCTAAATGGTACCAAATATAAAATAATAATTTTAACGGTTGTAGGGTTAGAAATCCAATCAAAATCATATGTAAGAAGCGTATACCAGGGACTGGCCGCAGCAGCGTTTCCTTGTACGTTACAGCATAATAATGCGGTCACCCATCTTCCTGCCAAATATGGTGACACTGGCAAACTCTCCGTTGGGAGGCAGGAAGCCGATATTCAGCAATAGACGTCAAAGGCTGATGACGATGACGTATTAAATATTTCAAAAAATCTTGATCCCGGGATTCTTCTTCTTATTAAAGCCATTTTCACCAGTAAGATCCTCCATCGTGCAGCTGTTAGGGCATGAAGGGCAGGCCAACGTGCACAACATAGACTGTGGACTGTGGTTGGGTGCCAGAGTCACATTGTATGTCGTTGTCGTCAATCATGCAACACTTGTGCAGATTGAGCCTGCAGCGGCCAACATGTGTTCTTAGCCTGTTTGGCGTTTTCCATACCGGCCACGGTAGGTCATGACCAGTGGGGAGTTCTTATCCCGGGATAACGTGTAGGTACCTACAAGTTACATCACTACAGTACAGTTACCGCTTACTGGTTCCCAAAGTTGTCCGCAATTTTAAACTTAAATTATATTGTCGCTATCTATTCTAGTTGCTTTTTAACTCGGCTAATATATTAGTTCGAATGTGAAGTTTATATTAGTTTCGTATTTAATTTACTAGAAATTATTAACGTCAGTGATTTGCGCTGTTTGGATGTAAAATCACGTCGCGTTCCCGGAAGCTTGTAGGCTGTAAAATAGATTTATTGGTTTAGTTGTAGGAATTAATTATGATTAAGAGGTATTGTTTTTAGTTACAAATACATTTGTTTTCATTGAATGATAAATATTTATTCTGTAGAGGAGCGGTTGGTGGTGTTCCTCCCACAGAAAATGAAGATCTTCTTTGCCGGGCGAGGTGGTATGACGGGCGGCCAACGGCCATTTGTTACTGTTCAGAACTTGTCATCAGCCCGTACAGCGTCTACTGCTGAACATGGGCCTCCTCTAAAGGGAGGGTATTTGCCATAGGCACCACGCTTGGCAAGCGGGTTGGTGACTGCAGTATTATGTTGAACCACACAAGGAAACGCTGCTACTCTTTCCTTGATGTACGATTATTATAGATGATGTTATACAATCGGGACCAACGGTTTAACGTGCTTTCCGAGGCACGGAGAGTAGTCCGTCAAACAACTAGACTCGGAAATAAATCTAAGAATTTATTCAAGGATTTCCCATCCGGCGTGGAACCCACTACCTCCGAGATTTTAAGCGAGTTAAATACCGCTACACTACGGAGGTTCAGAACTTGTATATGTTCGAATTGGCTTGCGAACTTGAATTGCGCGATACAGGTTAGGTGAGATGGTAGCTGGTAGATGGCGCTGCTAGTTTTGAGCGGCTAATGTAGATGTCACTACTGTTTATTAATTTATACTTTAATATTTTCTTATTTGTAATTCGGTGGATCTAATGCCCAAGACATTTTCTACCAGTCGACAAATTTTTGATATTTTATGGCAATATTATGTTGAAACATAAAGTTTTCAATAATTAATTATAGGGCCTTTAATTAATATAATAATTAATTAACTATATAATTAACACTACTGTACGAATGTAACGGTGAGAATATCTTCATAGAATATAGCCCTACTTCTCGATTAATCCTTCTAATAATTATAAATACGAAAGTTTGCATGTGTCGATGTATGTATGTTTGGTACTCTTTCACGCAAAAACTACCGAATGGATTTAGCTGAAAGTTTGCACGCGGATAGTTTATTAGCTGGATTAACATATAGGCTACAAAAAATTACGCTTCGACCCACTGGAGCAGAGTGACGCGGGTAAAACCGCGGGTGCAGCTAGTAAGAAAATAATAAACGAAATTGGTAGTCATGTATGGTCAAGTTATGCGCGTACCTACTCACGCTTTGGCGATTCATTATCTATACTAATATTATAAAGAGGTAAAATTTGTGAGTTTTTTTTTTTTTTTTTTTCTTAAAAAGACAACTCCCGCACTAGGGAAATAAATCCCTGTGTCGCGGGGGACTTTACAAACATACATTTCACGGACACAAAGTACACCCAGACTCAGAACAACTATTTGTGGTTCACACAAATAATTGTCCCGGGTGGGAATCGAACCCAGAACACCAGGTCTCAGAAGCAACTACCGTAACCACTGAGCCACCGGTGCAGTTTGTGAAGTTGTAGTCTCTGAATCTACTGAAACAATTTTGAAAATTCTTTTACCAATAGAAAGTCACGTCATTTGTGAGTGTCATATGCTATATAATACTATGAAGAGGAAAGATTTGTATGTAAGTATGTTTGTAACGAATTGTCTCAAAAAGTAATGGACCGATTTTAAAAATTCTTTCACCATTTGAATGCTACATTATCACTGATTAATACAGGCTATATTAAGATATGAAGTTTCCACGGGAACGGGACGTACGCAGGTAAAACCGCGCGGGACCGTTAGTTATTTATATATGCAATATCCTTAAGAATAATATATTTATGAGAAAACTTTAGGAATCAGCTCTGAATCAATATCATTTTTCGGCTCAAATTCTAATAAAAACATTACAGCTAAAAGCTTTAGGTCGTAAGAAAATGAGTGCGCGACTAGCCTCGTTCTACCTTCTGTCTAGAAAAACTTGTCAAACAGTATTATGCTCTATGTCTTGAGGGCTGAAGTTTATATTTGATTAACATGATTTGGATATTTTTCAAATATTTTTGTTTAGAAAGAAATATTTTAAGCTGTTGTAGGTATTTTGCTGAGGAGTTTTCTGTTTTATAAAAATGGATTATTTAGATTACCTATTTTGATTTAGTTTGAATATAATGTTAAACTTATAAGTCATATAAGATTTTGTAATGTATTACTACCAGCAACCCGTGCGATGCTGATATATTATACATATAGACCTTCCTCTTGAATCCGTATCAAAATCCGTTGTGTAGTTGTAAAGATCTAAGCATACAAAGGGACCGACAGACAGTGGGAACATTAGTTTATACTAAGTACTGATTTGGTTATTTCTTGCAAAACGGATATTAAATTGTAATTAATTAAATCATAATCAACCATGTATGAATGGTTTAACCATCCCCTTATACGTATGTAGTTATTGTTTGTTCCTGTTTGAGGAAATTAATTACTGGTTTAGTGTTCAATTTAACGCGCTCGTAGTTCGTATTGTTGAATGGAATCTGGATACAGTACATTCTAATATTAAAAAGTTTTATATCGTGTTTCCTACGGTACCGGGATCTGAATAATATAACGGCTTATTGGAGCAAATGTCAATTTGTGAGTTATGTAAAGTTTTTTTTTTTTTGGAAGGGCTTAAGTAATTGGCCACGAGGCTTTTGCTACTTCACCGGGCATAAAAGCGAGCAGGGCTCCAGCCTAGATAAATGTTTTAAACACTACGAACTAAGCGACCTGTGCAAGAAGGCATCCCCTATGGGACTTGGACCTCGGCTCTGGGCGGTCGCTGACGGGGAGATTGAGTGATTATGGCTTTTAGTTTTTTTTTAGGGGAGATTTGTGCAACTGTTGCTCTACTTTACAGTTCGCGGGCCTCTCGGACTTTGGGTCTACGAGGGCATCCGAAGGTTCTTAGCAAACTACGGGTCGGGAGGGTAAAGTTGGCCAAGGAGATTGGTTTACACCTCATATATCAATGAAAGTTAGTAAATATGTTTATGTTAGTACGACAGCCGGTAAAATATGTGACGAGATGAAAGTCACTCTGTTCAAGGATTACTATCAGGCATTCTACATCAGCCAACTCTGGTATAGGTACAAGAAGAGTGCTCATAACAGATTTTCGTGTACAATATAATAACGCTTTTAGGGCCCTGTTACGCTTGCCCTGGTGGTGTAGTGTGACTGGCATGTTGGCGTAGTGTGGCATCTATTAAAAAATGTTTTTAATTATTAGTTGTTAATTACTCTATTAGTCTGATTGTGTACAAATACATAACACTGAACTCTTCTCATTAACGTGGATATAACAATTTCGTTTCACAATGTGTAAACCTATCTCGTTGGTTGAATGTAGCTTTAATAGATTCGGCAACAACTATTATAAACAAACATAGAAATAATCATTTACTTAAAAACCATTAAAAATAACAATTATTAATAATTGTATACGAATAATTTATTATATTCATAGCATTTTAATGAGATACTTAATACACCTACAATTAATTGTCGGCTTCACTCTATAATACATATAAAAACGAATCGCTGTATGTGTTGCTAAGCGCAAATCTTGAGAACAGCTGAACCGATTTCGCTAATTCTTTCTTTGTTGTTATTATCAAGAGAAAGTTCTTACGAAAGAAAGAAACAAGAAAAATTGCTCGATATATTAGAAAACTTTTTAAATTAATTTCAGTTGTTTAAAATAACTGTCAATGATTGATAGAAAGCCAAATTATTTGTAAGTGTCATAGACTGCATTTTAAAACGAGATTTCCATGGGAAGGGTATCTACGCGGATGTTACTTTTTTTTCTCTGACGGACATATCTACCTGAGGCTTTTGCCACTTCACCGGGGGCGGATGAAACCGCGCGGGAAAGCTAGTATAATATAATTTATCCAATTAATATTACCAACATATTAAAATTAATTTTTTCCATATATCAAGCGTGATATCAAATTTTAATAACATATGTAATTAAAATTAAATATAACTCGAATAATTTTAATGTCTTCATTAGTATAGATTTCATAATAATTATGTTTACTCTCGTATTATTCGATTTCACATTGATATCGAAAACTCAATTAATTAAGTACAAATCAATCATTGCTATTATATAGGTAATAATTACTGTTATCCTAGTGATGTATGAAATGATATTTTCTGCAACAATGCAATAAACAGACAGTAGGTATATATCACTATACAGGGTTGATACGACAGAGGGGCATTAAATTACGCTACGTTTACTATACGTGTTTTTTATTAATCCGATACGGTATAAAAATAAAAAGCAATCAAATTGAGATTTTTTTTCTTTCAAACAAACTAAATAGCTTACAAATCAGAGTAAAACGTAACCACCCTTTGTAAATAAATTTCATTGACCTAGCAAAGCGGCAACGTCGCGCGCGCGCCGTTGCGGGATGTTTTGCAATGATTTGCGTCAGAGCGGCAACAACGCATCGTAAGGAAAGATACATCGTGTTCAAACGGCGCAGAAACTTAAAAAATCATTTGCGACTAAACTACTGCTCCTATTTAATTGATTTTTGGTACAGAGCTTGGAAATGGTACCTAGTATAGGCAGTTTAAAGGAAAGCCCCTCTGTCGTATCAACCCTGTATATATATATATTATATATATATATATATATATATATATATCACTATATGTTCAGTGAATGAAAACGATGAAAAGTTGAATATGAGACTCAACAGAACTCGGTAATAATTCCACTTTGTTCACCTACGTAAATGAAATGCGTCACATAGGTGAACAAAATGGAATCTATAGTATATTTATTTCACCTCGAAATCAATTCATCATCATCATTATCATAACGTCCAGTGCTGAACATAGGCCTCCTGCCGAGTAAGGGAATGCTTGCCATAGTCACCACGCTTGACAGGCGGGTTAGTGACCGCAGCAATATGTTGTAACACACAAGGGAACGCTGCTGCCCGTTCCTTGATATACGATTATTATAGACTAGCTTTCCGCGCGCGGTTTCACCCACGTATCTCCCGTTCCCGTGGGAACTTCATAATAAAATGTAGCTTATATTAATCAGTGATAATGTAGCATTCAAATGGTGAAAGAATTTTCAAATTCGGTCCAGTACTTTTTGAGCCAATTCGTTTCAAACATACTTACATACAAATCTTTCCTCTTTATAATATTAGTATAGATTCTGATGATGTTATAACAATCGGGACCAACTTCGGGCTTAACCTGCTTTCTTAGGCACGGAGGGTAGTCTCTTAACCAACCAGACCCGTAAAGATATCTTAGAAGAAACCACGACCTCCAAGATTTAAAGCGAGCCGAATACCGCTACGCCACTCCCACTTACAGCGCAATAAAGAAATTCAAATAAATATTTATAACACTCTGTTAAAACAGGACAAGACTGGACAGGAATGACTTCGATTATCTACGTCGGGTTAACGGAAGAGCATTATTCAGGGTGTTAATTGAACGTCGTCTTCAAAGGAATGGAGCAGCTACAATTTATCAAAGCCCAGAATGTCACCTCAGAGATAGTGCCGTCCAATAATAACATTCAGGACCGACGGCTTAACGTGCTTTCCGAGGCACGGAGGATAGTCTCTTAACCAACCAGACCCGGAAAGAAATCTTAGAATCTAAACAAAGATTGTTTAGTCCGGCGTGGTAATCGAAACCACGACCTCCAAGATTTAAAGCGAGCCGAATACCGCTACGCCACTCCCACTTACAGCGCAATAAAGAAATTCAAATAAATATTTATAACACTCTGTTAAAACAGGACAAGACTGGACAAGACAGGAATGACTTCGATTATCTACGTCGGGTCAACGGAAGAGCATTATTCAGGGTGTTAATTGAACGTCGTCTTCAAAGGAATGGAGCAGCTACAATTTATCAAAGCCCAGAATGTCACCTCAGAGATAGGGCCGTCCAAATTGGAAGACGTGATACAATCAACATGGTGAATTGCTGTCATGCTTCGAGTGATGGATTTTTTAGGTTTATTTATTCTATCTGGCAACAAAAGGTCTCGTTAGTTGTATTTTTTGTATAAAATTCATGTTTGCCTGATAAAAGGTGAGGTACATTTGTTATGTCCGGTGAAGTAGCAAAAGCCCCCTGGCTAACTAACTACACAGGTATGCCCGTCCGAAAAAAAAAAAAGATATTTATATTAATATACCTAGCACAAGAAGTCGATTCCAAAATTAGTATAACAACTTTTTTACATAAAAAATAAAATATAGCATAACCTTCCTCTAAAAAAGATCTTCCTCCTAGATAAATGGACTATCCAACACTGAAATAATTTTTGAAATCGGACCAATAGTTCCTGAGATTGGCGCGTTCAAACAAACATTTAACGGTTTTATTCCACGGTTTTCACTATCACATTTTTTTCAGTTCGGTCGCGCAGCAAAATCCCTATCTCCTCCAAGCCTGCCGTAAGGAACTTCGTTCCAATAATTCGTCATATTAGTATTTGCATATAATATATTGTATATTTCAAAATTAAAGGTCATCGAAATTTATTAATCTCTTTGTGAGAGACGTGTTCTCTGAGGGAATTTGTCGAAGTAATGCGGATCATTGCCGATAGATGGCACTAACGTCCCCCTTATAGACGTTACAAACAGATGCTTGACTGCACCGGTGGCTCAGTGGTTACGGTAGTTGCTTCTGGGACCTGGTGTTCTGGGTTCGATTCCCACCCGGGACAATTATTTGTGTGAACCACAAATAATTGTTCTGAGTCTGGGTGTACTTTGTGTCCGTGAAATGTATGTTTGTAAAGTCCCCGCGACACAGGGATTTATTTCCCTAGTGCGGGAGTTGTCTTTTTAAAGAACAAAGAACAGAACAAAAAAGATCAATAAACGATGACCGACTGTGGTTCCACCGTAGCCTAATTGGTTAAGGGATTTGGGGCTTTACCTAAGACGCAGGTTTGAATCCAGTCAGTGGTCGAATTTTATTAATCTCAATTTTGAAATATAGTATAAGGTAAACTTTTCCATAAAGTGTTCAAAACATTTAAAAAATATATAGTATAGTTGCTTTTAGCCCGCGTAGCTCCCGTTCGCGTGAGAACTTCATGACTTAATCTATACTAATATATAAAATTGAATTGTTAGTTTGTATACTTGAACACTCACGAACTACTGGACTGATTTGAAAAATTATTTCAGTGCTAGATATCCTATTTATCGAGAAAGGCTACATGCTATATTTAATTATATAGTTCCCAAGGGGACAAGAGTTACACAGGTAAAACCGTGCACGGGGAGATACTATAGTTTATATTACCCCTGGATAAAGTAGCCTTCTAAATGTGACAGAATTTTTAAAAGCGGTCATATATTTCCGGAGCATATTGAATGCAAACATACAAGAAAATCTTTCCTCTATATTATATTAGTACTAGCTGCGCCCCGCGGTTTTACACGCGTCACTTTGCTCCAGTGGGTCGGATCGTACCATCCGATGCCCTCGTAGACCCGAAGTCCGAGAGGCCCGCGAACTGTTGAGTAGAGCGACAGTTGCACAAAAATACTAAAAGTCATAATCCCTCAATCTCATCGCCAGCGACCGCCCTGAGCCGAGGTCCAAGACCCACAGGTTGCTTGGTTTGTAGTTTTTAAACCATTTATTAAAGCTGGAGCTCTGCTCGCCATTATGCCCGGTGAAGTAGCAAAAGCCTCGTGGCTACCTACGTAAGAAAAACCGAAAAAAAAACGCTCGGATCGTGATATTTTTAGCTTATATGTTAATCCAGCATATAAACTATCGGCGTGCAAACTTTCAGCCAAATCCATTCAGTAGTTGTTTCGTGAAAGAGTAACAAACATCCATCTATCCATACTTACAAACTTTCGCGTTTATAAAATTATTAGGGTAAACTACTACGTACCGTCCATTTTCTACTTGTGTCCTCAATAATTTACCGTGACATCACGTGGCAAGGAAGTTAATAAAGGCTGTCGAACAATCGAATCGAGAGTACGTTACGTGTGTCGCTTCACCTAATCAAACAAAACACGAGCTTAAACAAACCCCGTGTTTCTATGTTCGAGTGGAGTTAATGTGGGTTTTCTGTACTGTTGTACTCCACATTCATTTACAAAGAGGAATTCAGACTGAATTGAACATCTATGTAGGAGACCAATGAAATATTTATAGTATGACAACCTCCGTAACAGTAGCGTAGCGGTATTTGGCTCGCTGTAAGTCTCGGAGGTCGTGGGTTCGATCCCCACGCCGGACAAGAAATCTTTGTGTAAATTCTAAGATTTCTTTCCGGGTCTGGTTGGTTGAGGGACTCCCCTCCGTGCCTCGGAAAGCACGTTAAGCCGTTGTTCTCGAGTGTTATAACATTATCTATAACAAGCGTATACCAGGGTACGGGCAGCAGCGTTTCCTTGTGTATTAAAACATGATACTGCGTCTACCAATCCGCCTGACAAGCGTTGTGACTATGGCAAAACCCTCCCTCGGGAGGAGGCCCATGTTCAACAGTGGATGTTGTACGGGCTGATGATGATGATGATGATGATGATATTTTTCTCCATAACAAATGTAGGTTAAACACGGGGTTTGTTAAAATTTAACCCCTTCTGCAATGGGTGATCAAAATCAGAATGCGTAAATGAAAATCTATGCGGACTAGCAAAATTGCGCCACACAAAACTCATGTTGCAAGCTCATAAAGATATTTGGTATGATAATACAGCATAACATTCGTTTGTTTGTTTCAAAGTTCTTATCTATGGAAATAGCTGCCATCGGATTTGAACAATTATTTTAGCATTTCATACGTTTGAAAATCAAATGTAGCAAATTGTTATTTGTCTTTTACAACATATGGGAAGAAAATATTCCTTGACAGATGAAATAGCACCTTATTAGCAACTGTTACTTTCGCGGTTTTGTAGTATCAGCGACGATTTGTGGTTAAAATAAATGTACATTCAGCATTACGGCCAGCCAAGCGATAGTACGAGTACCTCGCATCGCCGCAAATACTTTTCATTGAAGAATTCCACACTAAAATTTGCCCATTTAAGCAATATATTTCAGACTCCGTTTAGTTACCTACTTTATTCTTTTAATAAAACTGGAAGACTGTTAAATGGACTTTTATTGATACCCCAATTTGCTTTGATTTTTGGAAATAGTTGGTGTCACCACTGCTGTCTTGATGACACAGCGCAACATCTTCTCTTAGTATGAATAGCATACAATTACTAAGGAAGAGCTAGTCCTTCTAACCCCGCCACCTCTCTTCAGAGGTGGCGGGGTTGCTTGCTTATTGCCTAGTTTACAGAAAATATATACTTAAATACCCTCTTTAGACCATTTACAGATGCAGCTGAACATGGATGGACCTCCTCTTATCAGACCTTTGTCAGCCAGAGTCGTTGAGAGATAATCACCATGCTTGGCAGGCGGATTGGTGATCGCAGTTAGATTGCGAGTGATAGACGCTGCTGCCTATCCATCAGCTGTGTCACACCCATGGAAAGACATGGACCGGTCTTATCTAAGCTGAGAACCAAAAGACAATAAAATATATACTTTGATATTAAAAGTCGACCAGAATTTATGTAAAGAAAATAAATATAATAGACGGATAGACATAGCAACAATGAAACATTTGGGCCATGGGGTCGAGAGCATGAGTGCTTTCTCGTGAACTATTAAAACGCCTGGTAGATGTCATGGTAGACCAGAGGGCTGACGTTTTTGTCGTCATACAGCGAGGCAATGCTGCCAGCCTTTTGGGAACTACGTCCAGGGGTAGCGAGGTGCGTACCCGGCCCCCGCTTACGGCGGATCGAAGGAGTGTCCGGGGTGTTTTAATGGTGTAGGGTCCTCTCCTCGTGGTATGAGTTTAGCATACCACGCTTTGGAGAGGGCGAGTCCCTCATATCCCACCGCCAGCGCGCGAATACGCTGCAGTGGCGGTGGGAATGCGTAAATGCATTTCCCCCCGGACAATAAAAAAATAACTCTTAATAAATTTTACTGACTTTTCTTTTTATTTTTGTCTTTTGTATAGTTAGCTACATTTAGTTGTATAAAATAATGTATTATATTTTCCTTTTGAATAAACGTAACAGACAGACATACATTGTAGATATTCGTATTTATTAATAAGATGTACATAATATAAAGACGTTATGTTTGAGTTAGGTTCGACAGACAGACAGTCTGGAATGCCTTGTACGTAACAACATTACTTTGATAGACAATAAAATTTTGTTCATGTAGAAAATTACGAAAGCACACACTATTGTATTATTATACATATTTACATTTAATGAATGTTTTAATGTCATCATCATCATCATCAGCCCGTATAACGTCCACTGCTGAATATGGGCCTCCTCCTAGGGGAGGGTATTTGCCATAGTCACCACGCTTGGCAGGCGGATTGGTGACCGCAGTATTATGTTGTACCACACAAGGAAACGCTGCTGCCCGATCCTTGATATACGATTATTATAGATAATGGTATAACAATCGGGACCAACGGCTTAACGTGCTTTCCGAGGCACGGAGGGTAGGCCCTCACCAACCAGACCCGGAAGGAAATCTTAAAATTTACACAAAGATTTCCTGTCCGGCGTGGGGATGGAACCCACGACCTCCGAGATTTAAAGCGAGCCAAATACCGCTACGATACGGAGAATGTTTTAATGTATTCGTGGTTTATTTTTAGTTTTACATGTAAGTGTCGCCTTTTATTGCCAACACACACATTGGCCATCCCTAGTAGGTTTTTAGGGTTCCGTATCCAATGTTCACAAATGACGCTTTCACTATTCGATCAATAGCTAAAACTTACGATAACTTAATAATGATCACTTCCTAAACTGCGACAAAGGAAACGAAACTCGAAATAGTGTCGATTCCATTTTGACTAAAATAACTTCGAGTTCGATATCGATATTTTAATTACTGTAGGAGATGTTTATATTATTATATGTTACAGTCAAAATTTATAATTAGTCAAAACCACTTTTGACTGCATAAATCAGGCAAAAGTAGTTCACTGCCTTTTATTAATTTCAATTTTGAAACATAGTATGAATGTTTTATTGAAGGATCATTTTTTAAATATAGCCGAATGTTGTTTGAGGAAATTGTCACAAATCCAACTCCATGTTATATTTAACAATGTCTTGAACAAGTTGTAACAAACTGAAAGCAAGAATAAATGGTACAACAAAAATAACCGCACACATTTCAAAATAAATATTTATCTATTCCGCTACTGTTTCAATCGTGTGAAAAAATTACATCGCTATGTGAATGTAGGTATCCAATTTCGGATATGCACTATTTCAGACAATTATATTACACTTCAATGGTTTAAAAAAAAACATTGAGGTTAATTGCCATCACTAATGTTAAAGGTGCATATCTTCACTTCCATCCTATGCTGTATATTTATAAGATTATGTTCTAAATTATTTGAATTATCTCTGATTGAACTCAAGGCAATGGTGTTATTGGATTGGATAAATTTCAAATCCTATTTTACAATCATCTCATTAACACAAATCATTAGATTTATCAGAAAGGGTATTTCTTATTATAATGAATATTTCACTGTATTCATCACGTTATGTTTAGAATATTGACGATCGTAAAATCAGTTCATCTATAAAGTTACGGATTTCATTTTAAAAACAAAAGAATATCCTACACACCTAGATTCACAAACACAGCTATATTCTAACAAATTAACATTACTGAAATTCCTAATACGCATTTTAGTTCTTGCAAAAAATATATTTCTGTGCACTGAACATGCGGTCTCGATTCGGGAGGTTGAATTTTTACGTATTTACAGTTAATTTTGTTGTACATTATATAAATAATAAGCAGACAGAAGGAAGATTTCCCTCGCGGCGATGTACGTGAGTTTCTCAAAACATGCTCAGATACGTGGACGAAAATTTTGGACAAGTGAATGTATTCTTATCGTATTTTATATGACGAGACTGTTCGTGTGGGACTTCTTTATCAAGAAGTACTAGACTAGCTGTACATGCCCACTGTTGCCAGAATGCTGGCAGCATTATCCCGTTGAATGGCAATGCTTACCTGCTATGCAAAGGAGAAACCAGCACTTGGAGACCGTGCCATGTGAGTATAGGATAAAGGTGACTATAGATTAGATCGGGACTATTGTTGCCAGGTGTCCCCATTTACGCGGGACGTCCCAATTTTCAGGGTTCTGGGGACGCGTCCCGATTTGTACCAAATCGGGACGCTAAATGTCCCGTTTAATCAAAAAATGAAAAAAGATTAAATACATATTTAATTTAGGTAGTTAATATAATACTATACTTGTACTAGTACTTTAAAACGCAATAAATTAAACCCAGACTTGAAACCCCATTGTTTTTTGTTTACTGTCCTGACCTGCAACCCTTAATCCCGATTTTTTGACCTTATGTACCGATTTATAACAAATCGGACCTGGCAATAGTAATGGCTTAATTTGCTTTTTGATGCACAGAGAGTAGTTACTGGACCAACTAGACTCGAAAATAAATATTAGATTTTAAACAAAGCTTTTTTCCGGCATAGGTATCGAACCTACGACCCTGAGACTTAATACGTCATTCTTGTTATTTTTTATGCAGAACCTTAATATTTTTCATTAATATCAATTAATAAATCGTATAATTCTATACCTAGTCTTTGACACTCACAAATCCGTAACTATCTATAGGTAAAATAATTATTAAAATCGGTTCAGTATATCCAAAAATAGAGAGAGATTACTACCGACAACCTCCTCTTTATACCTAACTAGCGACCCGCCCCGGCTTCGCACGGGTACAATACTGATAATTATACTACATAATGTCTTTAAACCTCTAACAAACGGGCGAAATTTGGTCAAAACAAACAGAAACAAATTAATATGGTTACCTACTAAAACTCAGTGAAATAAGTAGTTGGATATACTTTTATCGTATGAAATACCTATACTCTTCAGGACTAACAATACAACTAACACTAAATAAATCGGTATTCAAGTATCTATCCATCATAGTTACAACGAACACAAATCAAAAAAATTGCCCTATAATTCTTAAGGATCGAGCGCGCATAATCGCATTTGGCCTACCTCCGTAGCGTAGCGGTAATTGGCTCGCTTTAAATCTCGGAGGTCGTGGGTTTGATCCCCACACCGGACATGAAATCTTTGTGTAAATTCTAAGATTTCTTTCCGGGTCTAGTTGGTTCTACTACCCTCCGTGCCTCGGAAAGCACGTTAAGCCGTTGGTCCCGATTGTTATAACATCATCTATAATAATCGTATATCAAGGAAGGGGCAGCAGCGTTTCCTTGTGTGTTACAACATAATTCTGCGGTCACCAACCCGCCTGCCAAACGTGGTGACTATGGCAATACCCTCCCTCGGGAGGAGGCCCATGTTCAGCAGTGGACAATATACGTGCTGATGATGATGATGACCTACTAAAACTCAGTGAAATAAGTAGGTGGGTATACTTTTATCGTATGAAATACCTATACTCTTCAGGACTAACAATACAACAAACACTAAATAAATAGGTATTCAAGTATCTATCCATCATAGTTACAACGAACACAAAACAAAAAATTTTCCCTATAATTCTTAAGGATCGAGCGCGCATAATCGCATTAGGCCTACCTAAAACACGCGCTGTTATTTTGCGATAACTTCTAAGTTATTCATTAAAAGTATATAGTGTAGGGGTAAAATAATCTGCATGAAATGCTTAAGAATATTAACTCATTTAAAATGATAAGGATAAATACTGAATCCGTCTGATTAGCTTTACAATTACCGCATTAGAAATTATCATTTTTCTAAGATATAATGGATATAGCAAGTTAACCTTGAAAGATAGACATATGCTATCGCAGACTTTTTTGTAGATCTAAAAGAGAAGAATATTTGCCACCATACATTGTTTTGTTATATGTCATAGGGTTTAGGCAGCGTTTTCGTTGAAAGCTCCCAAATGGTTTTATTTTTTCCGACACCTCTGACAAATATCAATATATATTAGTCAAATGTACACATAAACTAAACAAATCATATACGTAAACCTTCCGGAATAATCGTTCTATCGATTGGTAACATCCGCATGAAAATCGATGAAGTAGTTTTTGAGTTTATCGCGAACAGACAGACAGACGCGGCAGGGGACTTTGTTTATAATATGTAGTGATGTAGTGATAGCGGTCGCCCGCGTCTCCGTGCGGATGTCGGTTACCGCTGCAAAAAGCCTACCCAGGAAAGACACGGTCAGCAAAATGATTCCCAGGTCAATTCACAGACACCGACATAAACATCGACAACGCAGTCATTATCCGCAGGCTGCACAGATTGTCTTTCTGTGGATGTTAAAGTTGTTAATGATGAAAATATAATTAATGATGTAATTAATAGGCATTTTAGGGATTAGGCATTTTAGGCATTTTCAAAGCTCTGAAAAGAACTGTTGTTTAGCTCTGAGAAGAACTGTTGATTAGCTTTGAGAAGAACTTTTGCGTAGGTGTAGTTTTAAGAACGAAATCTAAAAAAAATCGCACGAAAATTATTAGACTTCGCAACGGGCCGTGCAGCAGAAATCGTAATATTTTAATTTCGCCATAACTTCAAAACCAAACGTCCAATTTTAATCATTCAAAGACCAAACATTATCTAAACTGTACTTAGTGATGAAATAATTTATTTTGATAAGGATTAATAGCATGAGTAAAATAAACGCGTTTAAATGTAGTCCAAAAAAAATTCAAGATTTCTAAATAAAAAAATGATCGTTGTGCCTCACTCGACATAGATAGGTATAGTGTGTCGCGGATTTTTTTGTAGATATTTATAAGATCTATAATTAATTAGAACATTTTATGGTTCTATCTTTTATAGTTTAGACAGCGTACGCAAAATAAGTAACTTTTCTGGTTGATTTTTTACACCTTGTGTCAGAAAAACCCAAATATCTTACGGAACCCTATTTTTTTCCAAAATAAAATTTAGCCTATGTTACTCGTGGATAATGTAGCTTTCGAATTGTGAAAGAATTTTTTAAATCGGCCCATTACTTTTTGAGCCTATTCATTACAAACATACAAACATACAAAAATAGGTACAAATCTTTCCTCTTTATAATATTAGTGTAGATAGAAAAATAAATGTACCTAGTTTCTGAAAGTAAAGTAATGTATCTCATATTTTACAGAGATGTGTATTCAAAGTACAGCGGAAGACTGTCATAATAACTGTTAATAAAACAAACACTTCGCCTTGAGTGACTGAATTTCCCTCGGCGACGAGACGGTCTTTGTCCCATAAATGCTTTTACATAAGGGTTTTCCTCGTAAACCGTAAATGTAGTTTCGCATAATGTATGAGAGCTGTATTTGGGATAGCTCGTATGATGTCCAGTGCTGGACATGGGCCATTTCCCAAAGGAGGGTCTTTTGAAAGTCACTACGCATGGCAGGCAAGTTGGTGAAGCCGGATTGTTTCGTGCGTACCCGGCCCCCGCCAACGACGGATTGAAGGAGTGTCCGGGAGGTTTTAGTGTTGTTGGGTCCTCTCCTCGTGGTATGAGTAAGCATACCACCGCTATGGAGAGGGCGAGTCCCACATATCCCGCCGCCAGCGCGCGGATACGCTGCAGCGGCGGTGGAAATGCGTAAATGCACTTACCCACGGACAAAAAAAAAAGGAAAATTGTTGAAATTGTATACAAGGAAACATTGCTGTGAGTTTCCCGGTATATAATTGCTATAGATGATCTTATGACAATCCAAAAATTTAAGTTCTATGTGCTCCGACGCTTTTAACCATCCTGACCTTATGATCTAAGATTTTACATGAAGATTTCTTGTCTGGCATGGGCACCAAATCTATAACTGCCGAGATATACCTGTATGTTTTTACACTACTACTGCGTTCATCAACCCACCTGCCAAGTGTGGTGACTAAAGCAATAACCCTCATTCAGAGGGCACAGATAAATATAAAACACCTTGTAGTTCTAAGTCTAGTTCTAGTCAATTTTTTTTAAAAGATTTTTTGCTTAGTTTTGCTGCCTACTAATAGTCTTGTTAACCCCTCGTGCTGAGCTAAAGTGCTTGTGTTACGGGTGGGTTCACGTCGGTAGTGCAATGGGTGGGGTTCGAACCGGCGACCTCAAGATCACAAGTCCGACGCCCTAGCCATTGGGCTAAGGCCGATAATATAAAAAGATAATCTAGTAGTTCTAGTCCTATACGACCTTATTTGTAGAAAGGGCAGCAAACGTTTTAAATGTCCGTTCTACTACATGTAATCTATGGTATATATTCAGAGACACACTCATAAAACTCTATTATCTATAACTAACTTCCGAAGTTAGTGTTATCGGGACTCTGGTGCGTGTAAATTGGCTGTTACGTCAATGATTATGTCTCAGGATAGCCAATGAGCTTTCAGATATACTAAGATTATATATTGTTATGTAACGCTTATGAAAATGGGGGGTGTGTGAAACGTTGTTTAACTATGATATTTTTCATAATAACATAATCCGAAAATAACATGGTATGAGTTTAGCATACCACGCTATGGAGAGGGCGAGTCCCACATATCCCACCGCCAGCGCGCGAATACGTTGCAGCGGCGGTGGCAATGCGTAAATGCATTTCCCCCCGGACAACAAACAAAAAAGGGGGTGGCTGCAAACAAGGTTTCTAGAGGTCCTTTTAGCAGTCAATATGCATGGATTTGCATTTATTTTTCTCAATATATTTTTTATTCTTTTAAATTGATTCATCCTTCTAATACACGCAAAAGTTTTAAAGAACGTTATGTATGTGTTTGTTACTCTTCACTCAAAAACTACTTTACGGATTTGGTTGAAAAATTGCAAGTGAATAGCTTATAAGATGGATTAACATATTATTATGAGATCAAATTCACGCTCCGGCCCACTGGAGCCGAGTAACACGGGCGCAGCTAATAGGCATATACAACAACATACTGCAATCACATACAATAACATAAATTCTCTTGTAGAAGGAACAAAACATCGGCATAGCTTGCGGAACATAATCTCAATTAGAACTTGAATTTATTTAAGAGAATAGCTGAGATAACGAATTTGCACAGTCGCGAATAGTGAATCAATTGTATGGGTTAAATATAAAACTGTAGCGTTTATGAGTAACACACTAGTAAAAACTAAAATATTTTATGAATAGATTGGACGGAGAGCTGACAACCGAAACGGCAAGGTAATTTGATCATTCATAAAAATGATTTATCAGCTTACCTGGACCATTCTAAGCATAAAGACGTCGACCTGGCAGGATTCGCGTGGTGGATGTGGGAGTTATGGGGTGTGAAAAAAATAAAAAAAAGGTAATGTGATCAGGATTACTTTTTATGCCAAATGGTTTGCCTACCTCCCCAAAGCACACAAAAAAAAATCTGGCGTCATTTGGTTGGTGGAAAGGTATCGCCAGGCTTAATAAAAGGGAGGAAAAAAAATATATTTTTAGGTAATAAGAACAAGGCTGGCTTTTTTTGTGCTTAAAGTTTATTATTCCCAGAGGCTAGGAAAAAAAAGCCAGCCAATAATAGTGGTGGGAACATGTCGAAAAAAATAATTGGAAATTTATATTTTAAATTGTATTTTGCTCGAGAAAGAGCTAAGGGGCATGAAAAAGAGCTCGTGGAGGGGATACACGTGACTACGGCGTCCGTGCTCTCTGAACCAAATGACGCCAGATTTTTTTTGTGTGCTTTGGGGAGGTAGGCAAACCATTTGGCATAAAAAGTAATCCTGATCACATTACCTTTTTTTTATTTTTTTCCCACCCCACATCCACCACGCGAATCCTGCCAGGTCGACGTCTTTATGCTTAGAATGCTCCAGGTAAGCTGATAAATCATTTTTATGAATGATCAAATTACCTTGCCTTTTCAGTTGTCAGCTCTTAGTCCAGATGTTTATTTGAACTCGTATGGTCATGTGAAGAGGAGGTATGAAACGCATGTTACTAAAAGAGTTTTAAGTATACATGTATATGGATGGAGAGGGAGAGGAAGGCCAAAGAAAAGATGGATGGATTGTGTCAAGAGTGATATGCAAGAAAAAGGAGTTAGTGATAGTGTGACGGGTGACAGAACAGAATTGAAGAAACAAACTTGTTGCGCCGACCCCAAGTAATATGGGCTTAGGGCAGGAAGAAGAATAAGAAGATTTAAACTCGTATTTCTAAACACCTATCTCCCTTGTAAAGGCAACTCCTACAATTTTTTATGTTTTTGAATACTTAACGGAAAAGTTTACCATATACGGGCGGTGTCATCGTTTAATATTTAATACCAAATGCAACTTTGGAGATATTAGTCGAAGTAATGTGGATCATTACCGATAGATTACACTAACGTCCCCCTTTAGAGACGTGTTTTTTTTTTATTTTTTAAAGATTACTAGCAGCGTTTTGCAGTCTACTAGTATTCCTGTTAACCCCTCGTGCTAAGCTTAAATGCTAGTGTTACGAGGGGGTTCACGTCGGTAGTGCAATGGGTGGGATTCGAACCAGTGACCTCAAGATCACAACTCAGATGCCCCTAGCCATTGGGCTACGGCCGCTTGTGTGTTATAAAGGGAATGATAAATTTCGACGACCGGTGTGGTTCCACCGTAGCCTAATTGGTTGAGGCATTAGGGGCTTTACCTAAGATGCAGGTTCGTATCCTGCCGGTGGTCGAATTTTATTCATCTCAATTTTGAAACTCCTTCAATAGAAAAATTAAATCCCTGTGTCACAAAGTAAGCAGCTGTAGCAAAATGGCTAGAGCGTCGGACTTGTGATATTGAGGTCGCCGGTTTGAACCCCACCCATTGCACTACCGACGTGGACCCACTCGTAACACAAGCATTTTAGCTTAGCACGAGGGGTTAACAAGAATACTAGAAGACTGAAAAACTCTGCTAGAAATCTTATCAAAAATTGTCTTGTCTTCTGGTCGATAGCCGAGTTCAGGAGACATGACTACTTGTTTGAAATAAGAATTATTTACTCTAAAAACAACTATTCAGACTAGCAAAACAAAAACGTAGACAGTTTTTAATCAAGAAGAAAAATTGAAATATTGTTAATAAGTCATGTATACTAATATTATAAAGAGATGTTTGTTTTGTTTCAAAAAATATTTTACCATTAGAAAGGATCGCAATTCAGAACTAACATATACTGAATTTTATGATGAAGTTCCCCCAGAACGGGAGCTACCAGGGTAAAACCGTTTACGACAACGTAGCTTATAACATTATCTGAATGTCAAATGTCATCACCATCATCAGCCCGTATAACGTCCACTGCTGAATATGGGCCTCCTCCCGGGGAGGGTAATTGCGATAGTCACCACGCTTGGCAGGCGGATCGGTGACCGCAAAATTATGTTGTACCACAGAAGGAAATGTTGCTGCCCGTTCATTGATATACGATTATTATAGATGATATTATAACAATCGGGACCAACGGCTTAACGTGCTTTCCGAGGCACGGAGGGTAGTCCCTCAACTACCCAGACCCGGAAACAAATTTTAGAATTTACACAAAGATTTCCTATCCGGCGCGGGGATCGAACCTAACAAATGGCAAATGTACAAAAATATAATTATTTCAAGGTACCTACACTAAAATAACCGTAAAATATACAAAATCTAAACACCATAATCATCATTACAAGGCCCTGTAATTCCATATAATTTAACATTCGCTTCAATCATGCTCTCAGACCACAAGATTGTCTACTCGACTATTTAGTGAGTGGAGGCGAGTTCGTTACTTAATTAACTGCTGGTTAATCAGCGCCAAACTGAATATATTCAGAGCCAATGTAGCACCTAAGCCTATTACAGTGGAAACACTGAAGAAAATGTAGATAAATTAGCTATCTCAAACTGAAATATTTTTTCAAATTTGATCTGAAGTTTATGAGATTAGCGCGATAAAGGAAACAAGCAAACCGATAACCGATAACTCTTAATAAGACTAACTCCGTAGGTATTGATGGGATTAATACAAAGATTCTGAAACTTTGTGCACAGTTCATATGTGAACCCTTGTGTTTAATTATAATTAACATGTCTTTTTAACAAGGCATTCTTCCTACAAGCCTTAAAAAATCTATCGTAAAGCCCTTATATAAAAAAGGAGATGCAACAGATATTAATAATTACCGTCCTGTAACCCTTATACGAGTCATTTCAAAAATTTTTGAAAGAGCCATTTTAAAAAGACTTCATGATTTTGTACTTAAACATAACATTCTTAAACAAGAACAGTTCGGTTTTCGCAAAAACAGTAGCACTTCACTAGCCTGTTTCAATCTTATTAAAATAATTACTGAAGCTATTAATGATGGGATACCTGTAACGACATTATTCTTAGATATGAGTAAGGCGTTTGATTATGTTGACCATAGACTGCTTCTGCATAAATTAGAAAAATATGGAATTAGAGGAGTGGCGAATGACTGGATAAAGAGTTACTTGTTAGACAGGTATCAGTGTGTCGAAATTACTAAAATTGAAAATAATGACAAAATTACAAGCAGATCAAGTTTCAAACTAAATAAATTTGGTGTCCCTCAAGGGGGCGTACTGGGACCATTTTTATTTCTAATGTACATTAATGACCTACCGAATATTACTCACCACAAAACAATTTTATTCGCAGATGACACGACACTCATTATCAGGTGTGAAAATAAGGACACATATGAGACTGACATAAATTTGACGCTTAATAAGACAATTGAATGGCTAAGTAATAATAATTTAAAAATTAATGTGACTAAAACACAAATGATACAGTTCCAAAATTATAGAAGACAACATATTGATTTAAATGTAACTTATAAGAACACTAAAATAGAAGAGGTAAGCACTGCTAAATTTTTGGGGCTGATGCTTGATAAGCACTGCAACTGGAAGGAGCATGTAGAATATGTCTGCAATAAACTTGATCGATTCGTATATGCTATTAAACGTTTACGACAGACAGTGTCAACGGAAGCGGCACTTAGTGCGTACCACGGATACGTATCCTCGGTGCTCTCTTATGGTCTTATGATGTGGGGTAACTCGGTTGAGATTGAAAAAGTATTTCGGGTACAAAAGAAATGCGTGAGAGCAATATGTGGAGCCTGGTCTACAGACAGTTGTAGACCAATATTTACAAAGTTCCATATTTTACCACTGGTTTGCATGTACATTAGAGAACTATGTGTCTTTGTCAAACTGCATCCACAATTCTTTAGTAAATATTCTGAAAATATGGGTAGAAATAATAGATACCGACCTAGGTGTCGTTAGGATATTTATGAGAAGAATGTCTATGTGAAGGCGATAGATGTATATAATAAGTTACCAGATAATTTCAAAGGATTAAGACTTACTCTGTTTAGGAAAAAACTTACAGCGTGGCTTGCAGAAAAATGTTTCTATACATTGAAGGATTTTATGACATATAAAGAAAATCATGTAATTAATTAATGTTGGAATTCCTAATCTCACCGACATGGCAACACAATACTTGACTTTTAAAATTGTTTTCACTTTCCTTTGTATTCTCGTACAATAACTTAATTTAATACAATAATTTATTATTCGTGACATAGATTTTGACATTAATTAACTAAATTACTAATCAATTTTAATATATTATTTTTTATAACATTTTTGTATAACATTGACATATTTACGCACCATTGCTTGTTATGGTAGAATGTGACAGGACTAAAATTACCATACCACCATTATGTACTACCACATTTCTTGTGAATAAATGATATTATTATTATTATTATTAACCTCTTCAGATGTATATATTAGTATTAATTAACGGGGGAGTATGAAATTTCGCACACTTATCTATACTCATATTCATCATTATCATCATTTCAGCCGTAGAACGTCCACTGCTGGACATAGGCCTCCCTCATAGATCTCCAGTTGTTGCGGTTGGAAGCGGCCTGCATCCACCGTGATCCCGCGGCCTTAACCAGATCATCTGTCCATCTATTAGGTGGACGTCCTACGCTACTCATAATATTATAAAGAGGTAAAGTTTGTGAGTTTGTGACATTGTAGGCGGTAATCTCTGGATCTACTAAACTGATTTTGAAAATTCTTTTACCAATAGACAGCCACTTTATTTGTGAGTGTCATCTATACTAATATTATAAAGAGGAAAGATTTGTACCTATTTTTGTATGTTTGTAATGAATAGGCTCAAAAAGTACTGGGCTGATTTAAAAAATTCTTTCACCATTCGAAAGCTACATTATCCACGAGTAACATAGGCTAAATTTTATTTTGGAAAAAAATAGGGTTCCGTAAGATATTTGGGTTTTTCTGACACAAGGTGTAAAAAATCAACCAGAAAAGTTACTTATTTTGCGTACGCTGCCTAAACTATAAAAGATAGAACCATATAATGTTCTAATTAATTATAGATCTTATAAATATCTACAAAAAAGTCCGCGACACACTATACCTATCTATGTCCAGTGAGGCACAACGACCTTTTTTTTATTTAGAAATCTTGAATTTTTTTTGGACTACATTTAAACGCGTTTATTTTACTCATGCTATTAATCCTTATCAAAATAAATTATTTCATCACTAAGTACAGTTTATGTAGATAATATTTGGTCTTTGAATGATTAAAATTGGACGTTTGGTTTTGAAGTTATGGCGAAATTAAAATATTACGATTTCTGCTGCACGGCCCGTTGCGAAGTCTAATAATTTTCGTGCGATTTTTTTTAGATTTCGTTCTTAAAACTACACCTACGCTAAAGTTCTTCTCAGAGCTAATCAACAGTTCTTCTCAGAGCTAAACAACAGTTCTTTTCAGAGCTTTGAAAATGCCTAAAATGCCTAATCCCTAAAATGCCTATTAATTACATCAATAATTATATTTTCATCATTAACAACTTTAACATCCACAGAAAGACAATCTGTGCAGCCTGCGGATAATGACTGCGTTGTCGATGTTTATGTCAGTGTCCGTGAATTGACCTGGGAATCTTTTTGCTGACCGTGTCTTTCCTGGGTAGGCTTTTTGCAGCGGTAACCGACATCCGCACGGAGCCGCGGGCGACCGCTATCACTACATCACTACATATTATAAACAAAGTCCCCTGCCGCGTCTGTCTGTCTGTTCGCGATAAACTCAAAAACTACTACATCGATTTTCATGCGGATGTTACCAATCGATAGAACGATTCTTCCGGAAGGTTTACGTATATGATTTGTTTAGTTTATGTGTACATTTGACTAATATATATTGATATTTGTCAGAGGTGTCGGAAAAAATTAAGCCATTTGGGAGCTTTCAACGAAAACGCTGCCTAAACCCTATGAGATATAACAAAACAATGTATGGTGGCAAATATTCTTCTCTTTTAGATCTACAAAAAAGTCTGCGATAGCATATGTCTATCTTTCAAGGTTAACTTGCTATATCCATTATATCTTAGAAAAATGATAATTTCTAATGCGGTAATTGTAAAGCTAATCAGACGGATTCAGTATTTATCCTTATCATTTTAAATGAGTTAATATTCTTAAGCATTTCATGCAGATTATTTTACCCCTACACTATATACTTTTAATGAATAACTTAGAAGTTATCGCAAAATAACAGCGCGTGTTTTAGGTAGGCCTAATGCGATTATGCGCGTTTTGTTTTGTGTTCGTTGTAACTATGATGGATAGATACTTGAATACCTATTTATTTAGTGTTTGTTGTATTGTTAGTCCTGAAGAGTATAGGTATTTCATACGATAAAAGTATACCCACCTACTTATTTCACTGAGTTTTAGTAGGTCATCATCATCATCAGCACGTATATCGTCCACTGCTGAACATGGGCCTCCTCCCGAGGGAGGGTATTGCCATAGTCACCACGTTTGGCAGGCGGGTTGGTGACCGCAGAATTATGTTGTAACACACAAGGAAACGCTGCTGCCCCTTCCTTGATATACGATTATTATAGATGATGTTATAACAATCGGGACCAACGGCTTCACGTGCTTTCCGAGGCACGGAGGGTAGTCCCTCAACCAACCAGACCCGGAAAGAAATCTTAGAATTTACACAAAGATTTCATGTCCGGTGTGGGGATCAAACCCACGACCTCCGAGATTTAAAGCGAGCTAATTACCGCTACGCTACGGAGGTAGGCCGAATGCGATTATGCGCGCTCGATCCTTAAGAATTATAGGGCAAATTTTTTGTTTTGTGTTCGTTGTAACTATGATGGATAGATACTTGAATACCTATTTATTTAGTGTTTGTTGTATTGTTAGTCCTGAAGAGTATAGGTATTTCATACGATAAAAGTATACCCACCTACTTATTTCACTGAGTTTTAGTAGATACCTATATTAATTTGTTTCTGTTTGTTTTGACCAAATTTCGCCCGTTTGTTAGAGGTTTAAAGACATTATGTAGTATAATTATCAGTATTGTACCCGTGCGAAGCCGGGGCGGGTCGCTAGTAATCTATATTTTAAGTCAAGGTTTCCACGTGAACGGCATATAGAGAAGGATATTTATAATAAATATAGATAGGAGTACAGAAAGCTATTCTTGTAGGGTTCCGTACCCGAAGGGTACTGGACCCTATTAGTAAGACCTCGCTGTCTGTCTGTCCAAATATTTAAGGGGGCTCCCATAGAACAAACTTTTTTTTTGCCCTTTTTTCTCCATATCAATAATGGTAAAAAAATTAGTACACGGAACCCTTCTTGCGCGAGTCTGACTCGGACTTGAACAGTTTTTTTATTTTTTAATTATGGTCGACTAGTAATAATAAAAACAGAGAAACATTTTCATATAAAAATGCACAACTATAAAATGACCCGAAGTATATTTATTACACATTTCCGTCTCATTAATGCCTTCAACATTGTCTCGTTTACTATTCAGTATGTCGAAGTAAGTTTGTTACTCAATTTGGCGCCGGTTAATCAGCGCCAAACATAATGTATTCGGAATAAATAATTGTTCACGTCTGCGTCCTTTACCAACGTCACCATTTGCATTTCCTTTGCAGACAGTTATAATTAACGACTAAACATTGTGAGGAGAATGCACTGAAATATTTAGATTGGAATCATTATTTATTATTCAGTTTTACTAGTTAATGTTAACTTTAGTGGCTGTCTTGCATCTGCAGTACCGGCTTTTGGATGAGAACTCGGAGCGGTTTTAGTGGGTGTACCCTCTCCTGCTAATATGATACATATTTATCAGCGCAAGGATGCTCAGCATCTTACAGCGATCACCAATCCGCCTGCCAACGATGGTGTTCATAGCAATATCCCTCAACGACCCTGGATAGTCAAAGCCTGTTAAGGGAAGCCCCATGTTCAACAGAAGACGTAAATGTCACTGTAAATTTTATCTCTCAAACATTAACGGTTCCCGTGAGATAAAATTCAACGCATGTGAAACCACGAAATATTGCTAGTGGTGAATACTATTAAGTAAACAACAACGTCTTTATTGAGACAAATTAGGTCGTCTACACAAAGATGGCTGCCAATTTCGTTAACATAATAACTACCATTGTTCGAATTGGATAACTAAGAAAAGCCATTAAGTTTCGACTTAACTGTGCTGGATTTTTTGTTGTAAATAAAAACTGTAGGCTTTGGCCAATCAAACTTCTTGCCTGAAATTAAATGGTTACCGTGGCTGACCTGATCCTGCAACATTGTGAGATCTGACAAACTAACTCATGAACAGGACACAATATACCTAAGTCAATAATGTTATTTGGCTGTAGTATTCTATAAGTTGGAAGTTACTCCCTAAGTCAAACAGGTTATAGAGCGGAACAACGCTATGATCTACCTATCCTTTAATGGTTTCACATTTAAGAAAAGGACAGCCTCCGACCCAAAAAGCGTAGGTAGCTATGTAAATAAAAACGGAAAATCTTTTCGACCCTTGGCAAAAATGTAATAAAACGTTTCAAGAACAATTTTCTTTTCATTCGCATTCTAAAGATTCTAAAACGTCCGAGATGTTTGGTATTTGCAAAGTCTTTTCAGAGACCGCTTCATATTTAACTTTATTATAATTATTTCATGCTTCTCCGCCCGTAATTTGACGTTATTGACAATATATTACTGCGTTTCTTAAAATATTTGGGAAATTATGTTTTTGTGGATTCTTCATTTAACTTCTGGTATTGAAGAAGGTTTGTGTTAAAGTAAGACTTATGTATACTAATAGAAAGAGAAATTAGTTTTTTTTCTGGCCGTTTAAGGACATTACATTCCTAAAAGAAAGTCTGACTGCGGTGCAGTATAAGTTGAAGCCGTCGAAAAAAACTATCACTAAGCTTTGTGCCAAGGTTGCGCAATCAACACTCGACGCCAATTCTGCAACGTGCGCCGCCGCCACCGTCCCGCCGCCGCATTCACGGGCTTCAACTCGTGTATTACCTCAAAGCGTACCTATACCGATATTGTTGCAAGAAAAATTGCGCCGACAAAGCGGCACATTGTGGAAAACAGTAGCCAAAGACGTTGTCTACCCGTTGATAAGAATCAGCTTCATAAAGACAGAGACGACAAGAAGAAGACCACTTAACATAACCAGTACGGTACCGGGCTATCAGGACCTAATTATTGACCTAATATAATACCTTTTGCTAAGTCCGGTCTTTCCTACTACGCTGCTGTACGTGTACCAATTGCGTCACTCTATAAGAGTTGAGAATATCGCTGAGTATTTTTGAAAAAAAACCAACTGGACCATGAGAGTTGAGAGGTTCTAGTCGCGCGTCAGTCTTTCGTGATACGGGTGACACATAACTCCGAGTTTTCAAAGAAGAATTTTGGCTGAAAGGTCGGAGATTATCGGAGATTTCATGGTAGACTGCGGAACACAAAAGCCGTTGGTCCCGATTGTTATAACATCATCTACAACAAGCGTATACCAGGGAACGGGCAGCAGCGTTTCCCTGTGTATTACAACATAATACTGCGGTTACCAATCCGCCTGCCAAGCGTGGTAACTATGGCAAAAACCCTTCTTCGAGAGGAGGCCCATGTTCAGCAGTGGACGTTGTATGGGCTGATGATGATGTGTCTATGGGTTTTTGGTATCTGAAGATATATTGTTTGTTATTATTAAAACTCAGCTTCGTATGCTCGAACGTCAGTAATAGGTGCAAAGGAAACGATAAATATCCACCTTTGACATCAATCCCTTTGAATTAAATCCTGCATGAAGCTTTGTGTTTTGAAAGTGAAACAGTATTTCCAATCAAAATACACAATGTCAAAGATCCAATATTAAATTTCGTCACTAAAACAACAAGCAAAACACTGCCGACTCCACTAGTGCAATCAATTAGTAGACCGATGCTATGGAATACAAATTGTCAGTAATTGAAATACGACATACCTAGTTAACTATACCTATATCTTTGTGTTGTATTGTTTCCTACATCATCATGGGCCCATATAACGTCAATCGATGAAAATGGGCTTCCCCAGAGGTTTTTTCATAATTGGCACGCTTTGCAGATGATTTGATGACTGCAGAGTGGGAAATGCTGCAACAAAAATCGGGACCAACAGCGGAACGTGATTTCCGAGGCATGTTAGGTAGTCACTTGACTAGACCCAGTAAGAAATCTCAGATTTTGCACAAATATTTAATGTCCAGAGTAAGGATTGAACCCATGACCTTACGAGATTTAAAGAACCTTTCAAGGCTACACATATTTAAAATAATATTACACCACGGAGGTTGACAAAGAGTGATGGAACACGTTTGACTGAACATAAAATAACAAAGACTACATGCCTCCGCTGGGAATATATACTGAGTACCCTTCATGCCATTTTAGTCCAGGACTTATCCCATATTGTTGTCCCAGCTAAGCAGAAAATATTTCTAAACATAATATTGAAGCGGCCGTAGCCCAATGGCTAAGGCGTCGGACTTGTGATCTTGAGGTCGCCGGTTCGAATCCCACCCATTGCACTATAAAATAAATAAAATAAAAAAAGTTTTTATTCACGTTAACCTATTACAGGTATTTGTAAATAGTCAAAACGTATTTGGCTTATTTTTGATTTAATTAATTAATTTTATTTGTTTATTGCTACGTATAATAATAGTTTATTTAACTTTAGCCTAAAAGCTGTCAGGTATGAAAGTACAATATTATTGTATTATTTTATATCATTGATTAAATCTAAGTTCTGTCCTTTGAGTATGTTATTATTTAGACGGACCATAAGTATCTCGACGAACGCGCTTTAGTGCTACCACCGGATCCAATACGCCCCAACTCAGAAGATCCGGCGAAACAAACTCACCCAACTAGCAAAACAGTCTCAGAACTCGCACTTTTTAAGAGTGGTAAGCTTAAAGCGCTCTTATATTTGTTTTAGAACATACCATCGATCCTATATTACTTTTAGACAAGCTGGTATGGTCTCAAGAACGCTCAGTCTCATAACCAAATCTCATATATGTATATAAGAGCATTTACTAAGACTGGTTGCACTTGAGAAAAACTTGCTCTTATATGGGTATTTTCTAAGCTCGTTTGATTTTATATTAGACTTGTTAAATGCTAATGTAAGATGTCAGACTAATATCAGCATAGCATAAGAGTACTGTGAGTACGTGCATTTCTGATCTTATTTGAAACTAATATAAGATCAATAGCACTGGATAAGTATGATATTAGAGTGATTTTGGACAACATATTTACAATACAAAATACAAGACCTATTTAAGAGCGTTTGATCTTAGATCGATTTTGGGAATAACTAATTTTAATAGTTTTAAGAGTAATTTTGCAAACGCGCGGGCACTGCTAGACTGGTGCGCACCGCGCACCACTCCTACGTACGCCACTCCCCGCGCCACCGCCGCCCCGCCACCGCCACCCGCGCCGCGCGCGCCAACTTCGTGTCCGTATAGCCTTAAGATTAAGTTTTTTTTTTTCTCTCTGTCGATTTAAGGTTTTATGTAAAATTGCGAGGAACCCTAATTTATTCCAATATGGAGTTATCTTTAGTAGTTATACCGAATGCTAAAATTAGAGTAAACAATCTTATATTAGTCTAATAGTGCATTTGTAAAATGCAGCTATACTAATGGCGACACTATCAATACAAATTAACAAATAAAATAATTTAACGAGAACACGAAATACCTTATTTAACAAGGCGCATGAATTTTGAAGCGTAAAACTAGGTCTAATTAACAGTAAATAATAAATTCCAATATGATTACTGACCGTAAAACTACTTTAACTCGTACTTTTATACTTTTAATATAGTATAAACATTAACTTCACGCAACTTTAATTTGTTTTATTTTAATTTCCAACACTCACACGAACTTTTAAGTTGGATCTGACGTAAAATTCTCAAAATATTCTAACTTTAGACCAATATAAGCCTATGCAGGCTTATAAGATACTTACGTAAAAGCAATATTAGCCTAAGTCGGCTTAAATTAATTTTGGCTACATTTCAGTAAGTGCAAACAGCATTCAATTAGACTGATATTAGATCGATATTAAACTAAATATGCTTATAATTAGTGCCCAAACCCAGGCTTATATTATTATATAGGAGCGATGTAAGAGCAAAAAATCAGTAGTCTTGAGATTGTTGTAAGCCTAGTTTTTGCTAGTTGGGCAGTGGGGTTATTTTACTGCCGGTTTCAGCGCGGCCTCATCGAGACGATCCGGCGAAACATACTCAGATGGGCATGTCCAAGTCCACTACCGACGTGAACCCACTCGTAACACAAGCATTTTAGCTTAGCACGAGGGGTTAACAAGAATACTTGTAGATTTAAAAAATCTGCTAGTAATATTCAAAAAAAAAATTATATGTATATTTGTAAGTTTGTTTGTAAAATAAAATATTAAAAAAAACAATTAAGCGGATTTTTTTTAGTTTAAGAATGCTGTATTATCATCTTGTATTATATATATTACTAGCGACCCGCCCCGGCTCCGCACGGGTACAATGCTGATGTACTATACATATAAACCTTCCTCTTGAATCCCTCTATCTATAAAAAAACCGCATCAAAATTCGTTGCGTAGTTTTAAAGATTTAAGCATACATAGGGACAGAGGGATAAAGGGACAGAGTAGAAAGCGACTTTGTTTTATACTATGTAGTGATGTTATTAATACTAAGAAAACTAAAATAAGATAAAATGGAGGGAAATCAGAGGTATGCTTTATAAGTTAAGAGAGGTTTTACAGGGAGCTTGATATACATGTAATACTGTGAAGAGCTTCCCCTTTGTCTGCTGAAAATGGGTCTTCTCCTGACAGACCTTGGCAAGCCAGGGTCATTGAAAGATAGTGCCATAACCACCATGCTTGCCAAGTTGATTTGTGATGGCAGTAAGATAGTAAGTAACCTCGAGCTGAAAAATGCTGCAACCCATCCATCAGGTGTATATCCTATAGTCGCTTACGACACCCACGGGAAGACATAGTGGTCTATTCTGAGCTGGAAACCACACGACGGCAGTGAATAGTTAAAGTTTAGACTATAATTTATACTTATAACAGGCCCTATTTGGTCTAAACAGAACTAAGCTAGGGTTCACTTACCGAACTCACAGCTTAATGGTCTTGTAGTTAGGCGATTAACACACGGCACCGCGCACCGCCGCGGTAGGCGGTGAAGCGGATCTCATGTCGCATTGGTCGCCTAACCTAACCTAACACACGTACACCGCCCGGCCGCGCGGTCGAGCGGTGCTTTCACATCTACGGATTTAATAGAAACCAATGCGACATGAGATCCGCTTCACCGCCTACCGCGGCGGTGCGCGATGCCGTGTGTTAATCGCCTTAATAATCAACAAAATAACAATACAAAAACAAAATTATTGTGCATAAGTATGGGTAAAAATATTGCTAATATTTTTCACAGTACCCCTAATATTATAAAAATAACGATGACCTTTCATTTGCCCTTTCACGACACATTTCGGTCTGTTAACAGATAAAGAAGTTTGTTACGATATCAAGCACCTGATGATGCGACAGATCCACCAACAAGGTAAGGCATAGTTTGGATACTGGTGTGCGTAAGCTGTGTCAGAGTTTTACCGTCATTCTTTTTATTGGGTCTTAAACAAACAATTTGATATTGGAATGTAATTATTTTAAAACAATACATCATCTCTTACCTCTCATCGCAAACAATTGAGGTAGTACACTGTTAATTTAATTTCAATAACAATGCTAGTCAAAGGCTGAGTAAATTGAGAAATGGGAATATTATTTCCTTTATTGGTTTATAAAATGGATTACTCTCGACACTTGCAAATAACGAACTTAATTAATGGGCTTTTGCTTAATTTGGAAACCCATTATGGTGTTTTAAGGACTTCTTTATAATTCCCGCTTTAACTAAAATTTAATATAACTGACGTGTTTGTTTGTTATTTATTAGCTCGGATAAACTCCCGTTCCCGTGGAAACAACTTTAATCAAACTTGTTTCTTTATTTTATTTTTTTAACTGACATATATGTAGTCAGCCGTTAGGCTACTTCACCGGATATACATGGTTAATTATTATTGTAAAACACCAATAACCTCTTAAGAGGCCATTGTACTCATAATTATGAACAACTTTTACTATGGGACAAAATTTGAAATGGTGAAAAGAAAATCAGCTGTTCCCTACATTTATGTTTGATTAACTCGTCAAAATATGCCATAAGTCGCACAACGTGCGCCCTCTTGCGCATACCTGTGGGACATGGACCTCTTGCAAAGAATTGTCTTATGCCGTCGTATAGCCGATGAATTACGTAGCTTTTAAATATAAAAAACTTACTCTACTTTTAAAGTTACTTCACAACCTCCAAAAGTAAATGTTGATATATTAATCGTTTTTTAGCTCCAAAACCATTTCGAGTTCGAACCGAAGATTTAACTCGTTCTGACAATAAACTAGATATACGTTGTAACCTGTTGCCTTAAATAAACAATAAAACACGTGAGTAACTCGATTTACAATATAAATAATGACCAAATCGGAGACATCCTCAAAAGGTCAAATAAGATCGACCCTAAACCGACGTGCTTGTATGAGAGTGAATGAAGCGAAAGATGTGTGCAGGGATCGTAGCAAGTGTAGGTCAATTGTCTCTGCCTACTCCGCTGGGAAACAGGCGTGAGCTTATGTATAATGTCATCGCACATTACACGTGATCTTAGCCCCTGACCAAATGTGACCTACGTCACGGAAAATCAATGATATGTCGTTAACCTATTCACGTGAGCAATGTTTCAAGGTTTGTTAGTAGTTAAATGTGTGTGACTTATAAATTGATATTAAACGTATCTTAATATTTGATATGTTGAATAAAGAAGTAATAAATTTAACACGTAAGACGCCACGTAAAATAGGTAGACTTTCCATTCGAGCCAAGTGGGACACCAGTGGGTCATACCCTACTATTCCGTTTAGGCCATGGTGGTCACCGGTGAGCCAACGCAAGCGTTATCTTCATACCCTTTTCATAGGCCAGGAGGTGCTAAAATCACTCAAAAATGTAATAGAAGTGGGCTGCGTGGCCCCGTAGAACAACTCAGTCACCTTGGTTCTTGTGTATCGAAAAAGACTTAGAATTTTTTTAACATTTTCTGAAATTTGTTAGGATTGTTTAACTACATCTTCACTGAGTATTTATAAAAAAGTAAAAATTAATAGGAATCTTTCAAAAATAAGACGATATGATTAAGTATAATTGTCATTTATTTACTTGTTAGAATTTTTTTTTTAATAGTTAAATAAGCGCGGGGTGGGCGACGCTGTAATTCTCGCGGTACCCGCGGAAGGAATTTCGTATTTCCTTCTGCTGAGGCCAAGGGGGACACCGGTGGGCCAAAGTGAAAAACCGTTACTTTTTGAAAGAAAAACAGGGGTGTTTTAATTTTTTATGCATTATACTATATTTTAAAACGTTTAGTACAATAAAACCAAATGTTAAAAAAATGACGGTCAACGTGATTTTGACGTGGCCTGAACGGAATGTTCCACTTGGTCCACCCGTGGGCCTCGTGGCGTTCTCCTATTGAAATCCTTATGAAGGTATTTTGACTCTCGGTCTATAGCGGAACGAGTGGGAAATAAAAAATTGCAATCGTCACCACTGGGGACGAACGAAACTTTTTTTTTCCTACTCGTACCCAGTGGGGACGACAGGGTGGGGACGACCGGGAATAACCCCGTTAGTGCACCTACCTTACAGTCTCTGCACCACCCTATGGTCGACTGGGAGAAAACACCTTATTGAGTCCGCCATGTTTTTAGTAGTGCCATATTTTATACAAAAATAAATTAACTTATTAGTACTGGACTATTTGGTGTTTAAGGTCTCTAGGAGGAGTTATGCCCGGTGAAGTAACAAAGAAGTAAGAAGCAAAAGCCTGGTGGCTGATATCATAAATGTTCGTCCTGAAAAAAAAAACTTGGACTGGCTTTTCGCGGTCGGTTTCAACTTGTGAAACTTCCCGTAGGATCTTGATATCTATAAATGAAAGAATTTTGAAATCGCACCAATAGTTTCTGAGATTAGCGCGTAGGCAAACAAACGAACATTTCAGCTTTCTACATTAACACTGAGAGTATTTCACTGGATAATTTATTTTATCATGGTATTTTTTTTTCTTTTTAAACATTACTAGCAGAGTTTTGCAGTCTACTAGTATTCTTGTTAACCCCTCGGGCTAAGCTAAAATGCTTGTGTTACGAGTGGGCTCACGTCGGTTGTGCAATGGGTGGGGTTTGAACCGGCGACCTCAAGATCACTAGTCCGACGCCCTAGCCATTGGGCTACGGCCGCTTGGTATCAAAATAATATTTATTTTCGATTGAGAGGGGAGTCCCCTCCCACCACAGCGGCGGGGATAAGATCTAACTCATAAGTAATTTTTGTGACCTTGGACATATAAGTTCGGTCTGAAATTGAGACTGACCATCAATATGTATGTTACACGATAGACTCAATTTCAGGCTGAATTTATATGTCCTAGATAGTTAATATAGATACATTTGTCTCTATATAAACCCAAATTTTGATAACAAATTGCGTATGTTATACCAATATTATTTAACAACATCGTTTACAGAGTTCTGATATTATTTAATATTTATGTGTTTGGCAATATAATGGTTAAGATAAATTAGAAAGCATAATAAAACATGTTGAATTTGATAACATTATACCGCCATGGCGACGTGCCAGACGCCGTTAATGTAATCTGATGAAGTCTTATGTAGATACACTGTTCTATGTTTTCAACGAATTGTGTTGTTTTAGATATGCTAATAAAAAGTAAGATAAGATACGCAGATGACATGGTCCTACTGAATAACAATTGGGTAGAATTTCAGCAACGATCTATGAAGCAATAAAGATTTTCCGTCGTTGAAGTATATTGTCGTAATTATCATTTTTGGTAGACAGATTGGTGATCGCAAAAAGGCATAAGTATATGCTGATAGATGATGCATCCATTAGTGGTCTGTCCCGTACACGTACAGATACATCTTAACTATTATTATTTCGTACATAATATGTACATACAACAAAAAAGATAGGTTAACACCGTCAGAATCTAATGATGTCAATAAATATGATTTTGTCAGTACGACATCCTGTATTTCTTTATGGGTATAGAGTTCACTGTCAGCTGTGTACAAATAAACATGACAGTAAATGAAGACGTGAGTGGATGAAGGTGATAAGTCACATAATTTAAATTTGGAGTAAATCGAAGTTAAAGTTTCACTTTTATTTTTTGAGATAAGTCGCTACAAGACTAATGTTTGTATTAAACTATGATGCCAAGTTGTGTAAATAACCTGAAATATTAATGGTATGAAAGCAACCAAACAAATTTCTATTTTTTATTATTAAATTTGAAAAAAAAATGCTTGACATAACTTCTTGTTTCATATACAAAAAAAAAACTAAACTTTTCTGGAAGTTCAGATATTGAAAATGAGGTGCTAAGATGAATGTAGTTGTCTCGTAAAGCCTTAAATGGACGGTTTAAGTTCTGTAGTCGTATTGTATTGACATATCACCTTCGGCTATGCAAAAAAAAACACAAAAACTCGAAAATGCGACATATCACCTTCATCCACTCACGCCTTTAATTATTCTCTTAAACGTAGACATATAAATGCGTTTTACAAGGTTTAAAGCTGTCTCTTTTGTTGACTGTATCTACTTATCTCTTCTAATATATAAAATTCTCGTGTCACAGTTTTCGTTGCCATACTCCTCCGAAACGGCTTAACCGATTTTGATGAAATTTTTTGTGCTTATCCGGTATCTATGAGAATCGGCCAACATCTATTTTTCATCCCCCTAAATGTTAGGGGTAGTCCACCCCTAAATTTTTATTTTTATTTTTCAGACAAAGTTAGAGGTAGATTAGAGGTAGGTGTAGGGTAGGGGTAGGGTAGAGGAAGGGTAGGGGTAGTGTAGGGTAGGGGTAGTGTAGGGTAGGGGTAGTGTAGGGTAGGGGTAGTGTAGGGTAGGGGTAGTGTAGGGTAGGGGTAGTGTAGGATAGGGGTAGTGTAGGGTAGGGGTAGTGTAGGGTAGGGGTAGTGTAGGGTAGGGGTAGTGTAGCGTAGGGGTAGTGTAGGGTAGGGGTAGTGTAGGGTAGGGGTAGTGTAGGGTGGGGGTAGTGTATGGTATGTATCGATTGAGGCAGTACGAAGTCTGCTGGGTCAGCTAGTAATTTATGTGGCCGTGCCTCAATCGACTGGTTGTCCATCCTATGGTCTATTTTGAGTTTAAGGCATCACCATAATTTCATACACCGTAAACTCTTATAACTTTCATGGCCTAGTAGTCAAAAGAAAGCTAGGGATATAATGACGCGCAAAATTTTAAATATTACTTTTATAAACTTGAGTCGTTTTCTAATTTAATTAAAACAAAAAAGTATACTCGAAAACATACTTGATGAACATTTCTTTACAGTGAGATCTTTGAATAATACTTCCTTTTAAAAATGTTTTGTTCTAAAGTTTTTTTTTCTAACTTAGTTTTTTTTCGATATTAAATTTTCTTTAACGACGATCAGTCATTAGAAGTTGTAAATAATACGAAGACTAGTCTCCAAAATTATCCTTAACAAGTACTTCAGACATTGTGTGCACGCTTTGATTTTGTATTAATAAGTTACTAGATAAGCTTGTATAATAAATTGAACACTGTCAGTTATTGCGATCACGAACCTAGCTGTCAAGCAAGGTGACTATGGCAATAGCCCTTTCGAGGCAGGCTCAATTTCACCTGAGGACGTTATACGGGCTTATGATATAATAATATATTGCGTCTTCCCGACTGGTTTCTCTTCGGACAGTTTCTAAGGAGATTAGCCATCTACGCAGGATATCTTATAGGTCAGGCGCTGGGCGTACAAATTTAATGCTTCTGAATCAGGGGTGGTGTTTTCACCAACTTACTGACTTCAGGCTACTTACTAACTTACATTTTTCTTTTGAATTAAATATATTATTAACGGTGACCGTGTGGTTTCCGGCTTAGAATAGACCACCCCATGTCCTCCCATGGGTGTCGTAAAAGGCGACTAAGGGACATATGGCTGATGGATGGGCAGCAGCTTCTATTAGCTCAAGGTTGACATCTTATTGCGATCACCAATCCGTCCGCCAAGCGTGGTGATCATGGCAATATCCCTCTACGATCCTGGCTTGCCATGGTCTGTTAAGAGGAGGCCCATGTTCAGCAGTGGACGTAAACGGGCTGTTGATGATGATATTATTAATATTGCCATTCTAATCTCGACACTATAATCTATCTTTATCTATGCTAATATATAAAGCTAAAAAGTTTGTTTGTCTTCTTAAAATAAGCTAATCTCGGGAACCACTGGTCCGATTAAGAAAATCTTTCAGTGATAGATAGCCCATTTATTTAGGAAGGCTATAGGTTATATCTATACTAATATTATAAAGAAAATGAAAAATGAAAATGAAAAGAAATAAACTCTGCAGCTTTATTGCGCTTTTTAGCGCTAATCTCAGTAACTCGTGGTCCGATTTCAAAAAATCTTTCAGTGTTGGATAGCCCATTTATTGAGGAAGGCTATAGACTATATTATATGACAAAGTTCCCACGGGCACGGGAGCTACGCGGGTTAAACCGCATGCGGGAAGCTATTTTTTTTTTTTTTTTTCTTTTTTTACAGATAACTCCCGCACTAGGGAAATAAATCCCTGTGTCGCGGGGGACTTTACAAATATTCATTTCACGGACACAAAGAACACCCAGACTCAGAACAACTATTTGTGGTTCACACAAATAATTGCCCCGGGTGGGAATCGAACCCAGAACCACTGAGCCACCGGTGCAATTATAACGTTTCAACTGGAACGGTAGTTAAGTACAAGTGTTACTAAGTTCTTTTTATTAGTTCTTAGCTTAGTATACTTTGTATCCTTCATATCCGTTTCGTTAGTTGATACATTTTCTTGATGATTTATTTTTAAAAATTACGTAATGTCATAAACATTAAATTAAACTACAACGCGGAATGACATAAGTTTCAATAAATCGTATAGTTATTTAATCTGCACTATGCGGTCGCAATACAAATAAACAATTATTACTACAATCACAGTGACCGTTACATGTAACTGTTGACATAACACGGTGACTGCTTCTATATTATATTTATTGGTGTTTATTTTTAATTGTTTCAACATTTAATCTTTATATAGGGTGACTGGTAATTAGTGACCGATACCTAAACACATGATTGTGCTCATGATAACAAACAACTTTTACTATGGCACCAAACATGAAATCGCGAAAAAAAAATCAGCTGCTCCCTACCATGTTGACGAGTTATGTGAACATGAATGTATGGAACAGCTGATTTCTTTTCGCGATTTCAGGTTTGGTGCCATAGTAAAAGTTGTTTGTTATCATTAGCACAATTATGTGTTTAGGTATCGGTCACTAATTACCTACCAGTCACCCTATATATATACCTACATAAAACACAAAATTTGTTTATATTCATATTCATATATTTCGTAAAGCCAATTTACATGTCAAAATTATATTATTATATTGTAAATCCAAAGTGTAAGTAGATATTATTTCAATTGCTTACAACTTAATACAGTTTGTGGTCAATAATAATTAATATTTGTGTCAAAAATTATGAACATCAGAGATGTCAGTTACCTACCTTAGATATTAAATCCATAATAATAATTACTTATTTGAGAGTCAGAGGTACATAAAGTGGTAAATTATAAAAAACAGTCAAATGGTGAAATAAATAAATTGATAAATAATGCAGAATGTCATTCTGGTCTGTATACCTAGGTCTGTTATACCTAGGTCTGTTATACCTAGGTCTGTTATACCTAGGTCTGTTATACCTAGGTCTGTTATACCTAGGTTTGTTATACTTAAAATGACCATTTATTCTTCGACTCAAAACCGGACACGTTTTAATAATTCAATCCGTTTATAAACCGATTTTCCCTTTTTATTTTGTCTGCCTATTTGTTTGTCCATGTATTTCGTATATATTTCAGTTAATATTAACAGAAGTAAACCACTTCGATACTCTGAATATATCCAATCGATCATTAAAGGCATTGATGGCATGGCTTATCACGCTGCCAATGCATAAAGTGGTTAATGGCATCAGATTAACATAATAAGCTTCTAGATTCCATCCAACTGTTGTAGTAATACTATTAAGTGGATACTGAATAAAACACGTGATACATACTAACAGTGCAATGTTGATTCTGTACAAATAAAATAAAATTGAAGTGTCTGAATGGAATGAAAAAAAAAAACACGGTTTTACTGAATGCAAATTGATAAATAAAATTGAAGTGTCTATTTGTTATGGTAAAATAACGGTTTATATTATAAAATGAATACCTGTGAATATATAGAGAGTATTATTAACAACAATACCTACATTTTTTTAAACAGATTAACGGATTTTGTCGTGTGGTTTTCGGCTTAGAATAGACCACCCCATTTCCTCCCATGGGTGTCGTAAAAGGCGACTAAGGGACATATGGCTGATGGATGGGCAGCAACATCTATAAGCTCAAGATTTACATCTTACTGTGATCACCAATCCGTCTGCCAAACGTGGTGATGAAATGTATATGAATTTTACAGTCACTTTTTCCAACTACAGCAATAATCTGAATACTGCCAATAGACCATGAACATTGAACATGGCATTGAGGTTATGGCTTATCACGCTAGCGGCTAATAGTATAAGATTTGCATAATAAGCCTTTCGATTCCAGCCAACTGTTATAGTACTACTGCTAAGTACTGAAGGGAAACGTAATATGCCTTAACGTCTCTAAGGGATATTGCTGTTATAATCTCGAGGCGGATAGGTTATCACAGTTAGATGAAAGTATGTAGATGGATGGTTGGACAACCTCCGTAGCGTAGCGGTATTTGGCTCGCTTTAAATCTCGGAGGTCGTGGGTTCATCCCCACGCCAGACAGGAAATTTTTGTGTGAATTCCGGATCTGGTTGGTTGAGGGACTACCTTCCGTGCCTCGTTAAGCCGTTGGTCCCGATTGTTATAACATCATCTTTAATAAGCGTACCTATGTTAGAGAACGGGCAGCAGCGGTTCCTTGTGTATTACAACATGATAATGCGGTCACCAATCCACCTGCCAAGCGTGGTGACTATGGCTGATACCCTCCCCCGGGAGGAGGCCCATGTTCAGCAGTGGACGTTGTACGGGCTGATGATGATGATGATGTAGATGGATGGAGAGAAAGAGGGATGCCAAAGAAAAGATGGATGGATTGTGTGAGAAGTGAAATGAAGGAGATAAGGTCAAGGTATGTGTAAAAGCGCGATAGATGACAGGACAGAATGGAAGAAAGGCAGGGAAATTATGATTCAGATGGGATTATGTTTTAGCTGATAGATGCTGCTGCCCATGCATCAGGTGTATGTCCCTAACGACACCAATGGGAGCATATAGGAAAGTCCCATATCTCCCCATACATAGGTCATATTAAGAATCATTTTTTATTTACTTTTGCCTAATCTTTTCTTTAACTACAATAAAATCATCAATCATTGTAACCTAAATATATAATTTTATTTTGATTTTCAAAACAAAGTTCTTGCTGAAAAACCCTATAGACACCTACAACCCTAGTCAAGAAGTCTTAATTAGACTAATCAAGATTTTTTATTGAAAATAAACTAAATACGTCTAGACATTTTTTTACTACAGCAGATATTTAAATACGCTTGGGTTCTCAATGTAACATTTCAGATATCTTATTTAATTAAGGCGCTGCCATGACCAAATATCCTTGAGCATTCGTTCCCTCTTTGTGGCACACTAACTCTGCGCAAGAGTTACTTAGCGAGTACGCTCAGATTTTAGAATTAAATCTTTATAAAATCAAATTTTCATGTTTTGAAAAAAATTAAACTAGCAAAATGTTCTTTATTAAATTACCTATCCATTAGTTTAGGAAGCAAATCAAAATAATGGTTATTTTAGGAGGAGATGCATGTTATAAATCTGGGGGCACGGCAGTGCCACCCCAAGTCGAGTAAGAAAAAAAAAAAAAAAAAAAAAAAAGGTGCACGGCCGTACCTATCTTTTCTCGAAGCAACTCAGCCGATTTTCGACCCTCTATAACTTCGTTGTGGATGAAGATAGGAGCCTGAAATTTCAGAACCTAAGCAGGCTTTGTAAAACTACAGCATATTTTAAATTTCATTCAATTTGAACCAGTACTTTAAGAATTATAACTACTCAAAGTTCGGTAATTTCGGTAATTTTGTCACTCGCTCACACGAGATTGACCGATCATCAAAATGTTTAGGCACTTCTAGCAGACGTAGAAGCTTCAAATTTTGAGTACTAGTAGAGTTTAGTGTAAAACTCATGGGAAAATTCCAACATTTTGCAATTTCGGTCCAGTTGTTAAGTTTCATCAACTGCATTAATAACTTTGTTATTTCTTATAAATGTATAGGATTACAAAGTTACATTTGCAGTCAGTGAATCAGTGTAAATGAATATGTATGATTTAATGGAAGAATAGGTGTAAATAGGGACCTAGATGCGATTATGTTGAAAGGTGGTGGCTAAGTGGTTACGTTAGTTGCTCCAGAGACCTGGTTTTCTGCGTTCGATTCCCACCCGGGACAATTACTCGTCTGAAATTAAAACAGTTGTATTGAGTCAGGGGGTGCTTTGTTTTCGTTAATCTATCGAGCGGTGCGACCTTCGCGACACGGGGATTAATTTAACAAATAAAAAAAAAATCGAAGGAAAAAAAAAAAAAACTCAATGGAATGTAAAAGCAACTGTGCTATGAACGATAGTATACTAACAGGCCGCGACCCCTTGAGAAGTAGGGACCCCGTGTACTCTGGCATCCCTGAAACTGGTTATTTGGACCCAGGAGAGCCCGCAACACCATTTGATTCGCGGACGCTGCCATAGGGTATCCCAGATAGGCAACAGTTCCTGGGCCCCTCACCAATTGTGGTCAGAGGAGTAACCGGGGGTTTAAGTGTTTTTCTCTCAAGGTATGATTTGCATTCCACTGCTATGGAGAGGGCGAGTCCCACATACCCCACCGCTCGTGCGGGAACGCCGCCGCAGTGTCGGAGGAGATGCGTAAAATTCTTGCATTCCCCCTGGACAAACACTACGGCATCCACGCTTCCCGTTCGTGACAGAAAGACCGTCTCTTTCTTTCAAGTAATTAACAAGTCTTACTGCGATATCGCAGGTATACACACACACCACGTTTTATTTATCTGACACAAACTGTATTTGCATATTCATTTTATCAAATATTTTTTACACAGTTTGATGTTAACTAGGTAGCTTTAAATTTACTCATGTACATATTAGCTTGTGGCCGCGACTTTGTCTCTGTGGAAAAATTACTTTGACCCGCGACATAGATAATAATTTCCCTAGTGCGGGAGCTGTCTCAAAAAAAGCCAAAATCGGACATGTGCCAAAGTTCCATTAAAAACAGTTTAGTAATTTCTTTATTTAAAAACCTTTGACAGTGAGGCCGTGAGTGCCATACATAAGTTCATGTTAATCCTCTGTTAAGCTTGATGTTGTAGTTTTAGATTAGGTACATTGACAATATTTATAATGAATGAGAGATAACAATTTTAAATAAGGATTAATTTTAAATGACGTTTGACGAGTGCGACGAATATCAATAAACCATAAAAAAGTACACGACGCAGCTGCTCTTATTACGTATGGTGAGTGTTGCCATGCCAGCTAGGTACGTGGGTATTCATATATTCGTAAGTTAAGTTATTTTGTAAATAAAGGCACCGAGTTACGAGTCTGGACGGTTTACATTTAATTTAAGTCTACTTTGGAACGATTAAAGCGCAGGAATCCTCCATTTGTGCATACAATAGACCAAAACCGGCCAAGTGCGAGTTGGACTCGCGCACTAAGGTTTTCGTACCATTTTCAAGTGCCTACCTATTGCCGTTACAGATATCGAGCAAAAAAGTCCGCAAAAAAGGTTGTTGTATTGGAGCCCCCCTTAATTATTTAATTTATGTTTAGTTTGTTAATATAGCAACAGAAATCCATAATTTGTGAAAATGTCAACTGTTTAGCTATCGCGGTTCTTGAGATACAGCCTAAATCCGTTGTAGGTATTCAAAAAAATTATGTAAATTGTAAAGCAAAGGAAAAAAGGTACAACTATCTACAAAAATAAATGAGATGCCATCAAAAACATACTTGTAAAAAAACCCAAGTCTCGTAACGCAGTTCTTTTACCGTTAAAAGTTGTGAGATCTATGTAATACCAAGTCGGTTAATTTATTCAGTCCCTACTTAAGGGACCTTCTGTCTTAAGGTATTACGTAACTATCTCACCTAACAGACTCTTAAAATGATCTTATCAAAATTCAAAACTTTTATGTTATGAATATTAGATTGACTTGGCCATCGCAATAAACACTTGTGAGACACATTCTAATAGTATCCGATGGCCAAGTTAATTTATTATTTAAAACTTAAAAGTTTCGAATTTTGATAAGATCATTTTAAGAGTCTGTTAGGTGAGATAGTTACGTAATACCTTAAGACAGAAGGTCCCTTAAGTAGGGACTGAATAAATTAACCGACTTGGTATTACATAGATCTCACAACTTTTAACGGTAAAAGAACTGCGTTACGAGACTTGGGTTTTTTTACAAGTATGTTTTTGATGGCATCATTATTTCTCTGGCTTTTTTGTGGCCATTTAATTAAATATAATGCCGCTTAAAAAAAAAGAAACTACTATTTTGGAGTCAAGATTATGTAGAAATTGAATGTATTTTTTATTAGTTGCTAGTTCTTTTAGATAGAGAGAAGTTGGCTCCCAAAAACAGCTTTAAAAACGGCTACCGCTGTGTTTCGCACGGGAACGCGCCTTAATATGATTCTTAAAATAATTCTACTTCACTGGGCAAAAAGGCGAGCAGAGCGCGAGCCTAAATAAATTGTTTAAAAACTACAAACTAAGCAACCTGCTCAAGACTGCGTCCCCTATGGGACTTGGACCTCGGATTAGGGCGGTCGCTAACGGGGGGATTGAGTGATTATGACTTTTAGTTTTTGGTAAAGTACGCCTCAATTTACAATATAAACGACCTATGGGTGGTTTGACTCTAACATACTTTGTAACCGTGAAATTGAAAATGTGTGTTTATTAAGTTCCCCCGACACAACAAATTATACCTAAGTGCAGGTTTTCATGAGATCGGCTGAGAGTAGGGTCGCCATACGTTGCAGTACGCCGGGACATGTCCCGGTTTCGTACGTCATGTCCCGGTGTCCCGGCCAACAAGGCAATGGTCCCGGTAGGCGCTGTAACCAAAAAATATAAGAACCATGCTTCGTTTGCAATACGCGCTACTGTTTGTCTTATCGTCCTGCGTCCGCAATAGGAAAACCCCCTCGGTTCTCAACGTGTTATTGTTTCATCCCCCTATGGTCCCGGTCAGCGCCGAAACATGGTAACCCTAGCTTAGAGCCGGGTGGTTGTTACGGATTGTAAACTGTACAGAACCATGCCTTTCACGTTTTATTATCCTATTAAATGATGTCTGGGTCGATGCAAACCGCTGTGTCTATCAATGCGTGCATCTTCCTTGAATCGTATTTTTATTAGGTTTCGTTTTAATACTCCTGTTCTTTTCGTTTCAATATTCACGGCAAGATTTTAACCGTATACGGTGAATACAGACTTCTAAATACCCAAAATTTACGTTTTTTTTAATTGGACAGTAAAATTGTAATTACAGTAGACTAAACACCATAACCATGGTAACATTTTGCTTCATGTTATAAGAGCTGAACCCATCAGACGGGTAAAAGTTGCTGAATAAATTTTCATTGTTTGCGATAATCTCATCTGTCTTGACGTCACGAGTTCAACAAACCGCCTCAAACTCCGGCTCCTCTGAGCGTAATCAAGTGGAACTGACAGTTTGTAAGATATAAGGAAAAAAAATACATTGTCTTTTATTCTAAGTCTTCATATTAAAGTAGACAAATGAGACTCGGTTACTAAGTTTACTTTTCATATCAAAGAGATGTCTTTTTCATTTTAACCTTCTTTTTATAACCTTCATATTGGCTTTGACATGACGTTGCGGTTGCAGGCAGACTGTTACAGTTGTAACGTCTTTGCCCGATACCACGGTATTTTCTCTGTCATAAATCTATATACAGGGTGTCCCAAAAGGTTAAGTAGCTGGGAAAGGGGGTGACAGGGGTGGACACAATAAAAAAAAAATCCGCTGTGGGTATTTAAAAAAAAATGGCATTTTTTTAAAAACTTAAAATTTTACACCTTGTTATTTTTGATGTTGATGTTGATGACCTTGTTGTTATTGAAGATTACATAACAGCATTTTTTTTAAATACAGCCATATTTGTAGGTACAGTTAGCACAAGGTGTAAAATTTTTAGTCTTTTAAAAAATGCCATTTATTTTTTTAAACACCCAGAGGGAATTTTTTATATTTTTCTGGTGACCCTTGTGACCATCCCTATCACCCCTCTTCCCAGCTACGTAATCTTTTGGGACACCCTGTATATTAAAATGAATCCCCTTGGTCACGGCATCACGGGTGAACGGTTGGCCCGATTTCACTAATTCTTTTTTTAGTGTTTGTTATTGTCGGGAGAAGGTTCTAACGAAAGAAAAATATAAGAAAATTGCACGGTAAATTCGAAAATTGAAGAATACTTAACCACAATATTACATTTTCTATATTACCTTAGCGCTTTTGACAATAGAATCTTTTGAATGTAATCTAATGGCGTTTGACATAACATTGGCAGAATGCGTGCTGTGCTTAGTGCACATCACGGTTAGTTGAGAGCTATCACCTAATATTAAAAGTTCAATTTAATATAGAGTTCTAGTTAAAAGAGGACAGCGTCTGTCGGGGCAGCTAGTACCCAATAATTTTGTATTATATTTTAGCCATAAGTTTGAAAGTGTACATCATAAATTATTTGGTAAATTATATGTCAGTACGGTTAGAAAATCACGCGAGCATGCTCTTATATCTTACTAGCAGAGCGTTTGCACACTACTAGTAGTCTTATTAACATCTCGTTCTAGGTTAAAAAGCTTGTGTTACGAGTGGTTTCACGTTGGTAGTGCAATGGGTGGGGATCGAACCGGCGACCATATGATCGCAAGTCCGACCTTTTTTTTTCTTCGGATTGACATACGTATGTAGCCACGAGGCTTTTGCTACTTCACCGGGCATAAAGGCGAGCAGAGCTCCAGCCTTAATAAATGGTTTAAAAACTACAAACTAAGCAAACTGCGCAAGAGGGCGTGGCCTGTGGGGCTTGGACCTCGGCTCAGGGCGGTCGCTGGCGATGAGATTGAGGGATTATCACTTTGCAAGTCCGACCCTCTAGCCATTGGGCTAAGTAACTTTAATATAACTTTACTAGCTGCACCCCGCAGCTTTACCTGCGTCACTCCGCTCCAGTGGATCGGAGCGTGATAATTTGTAGCCTATATGTTAATCCAGCTAATAAACTATCTGCGTGCAAACTTTGAACCGAATCCATTTAGTAGTTTTTGCGCATCCATACTCACACACTTTTGCGTTTATAATATTACTAAGAATTATTTATTAACCCTGCGAAAATCTTACTTTCGACCTATAATTTTTGTACAACGCCATCTATTGGCACTTACCGTAAACTGTTTGCCATCCAATACAATTACACACAACTGTGAATATTCGTTATTTTGTGTCTCTATTAATTAAAGGAAAACATTGTGTGTTTATTAGACTTCACAGGTCTTTGATGACTGACTGTTGATTTTAGCTATTCATTTCACTTTAATTGAGTCGCAGTTAGTTAGTCTCGTAAGTGCCTATTAAGTCTTGTAAGGTATTGTGTCACAAGTGATAGCGGACAAGCTCCGTGTGAGTCCATATCATGTCGTTTTACATAATTATAGAAGAGCCCAATGCCGCGCCGGACAAACGTAAGCTGAGCTTAGTGGCTGTATTACTTAATCTTTTGCACAATGGCGGACTTAATGCCATAGGCATTTTCTACCAGTCAACCATAGGGTGGTGCAGAGAAAAAGTGATAGGTGCACAAAAGTAGTTGATAATTAATTTCTACCGTACTGGTAGGTAAATAAAATAACGTAATTACTATGACTATTTTCTAATAATACATATATAATTATAAATACTATACTATACTTTTTCCATTTCTTTATTTTCTCGATCTCGACAGCTCCTGTGGAAAACTTGAATGGGCGTCTTTTTACATTATGTACCTATGTATTATTTTATAAAAATATGACGCTTTCACACGTACAAGGTTATACCGAACCAAAACCGATAGGGATGGGGCTATCGATATACGTAACACGATAACAGACCCGATATTTTTTTACAAAGTGTAAGAAACTAAACTACTGCCGGATACTTTGTACAAATTTATTAACTAATGTTTATTACAAGATTACAGAAATGTAGTGACTAGCACGACCGTCTTGTTGCGAGTGACAGATTAAAACAAACACAAAATGGCAGTGGGCCATTGAGTGTTCCCACCCCGAAAAAATATATTTAAATGTTAATAATAAAATATAATAAATATATGCGATCGATATCATTACTTATTTGGTCACAACACTACAACTATCAAATAAGAACTGTCATCGAGAAAATAAAGAAATGGAAATAGTATGAAAGGTGTTACTATATTTATTAAAGGTAGATAATAATAGTATATTATACTATACTACATATTATTTACATAATCAAGGGAGAACTCAACGCTGAAACGGCTGTATGACTTGCGTTTTACATTTTCGCATTAATTTTCCTGGGCCAGACAAAATGTATTTTATTCAGTCAAAGATTTCATTCCAGTCTGGTTGATTGAGGGCCAACCCTCCATAACACCATAAATGTTATTCTGTTTAAATTTGACCTGTGTACCAGCCACCCTCTATCATTAGCAGCGCTTAGAGAGCTATGGAGGTTGACTGTGTCAAATCCTTATTGCCCCCTTCGGGTTTATTCCCCAGAAAATGCTAATTGACATAATAGGCTACTTGACAGTTTGACACATATGAAATTATGTTACAATGATGTTTATTTATAAAATTGTTTGTCATATGTAACCTAAATATAATCATTTCTGTTCATAAAACTTGAATATGTTTGTAGAAACTCAATATGAAAATTATTTCTTTTGTCTATATCATTAACTTCCGAAAACGCTATCAGCCATTTTGTGACGTCATACATCTTGTTAAAAAACATGAACGCGATCCTTTACTATTACACTTTCTGAGTCATGACGTCATCGATATATCATGACGTAATATATCAACATGGCTGACATCGTTTTAATCTCTAAATGTCAATCCAATTTTAAAATATTTAGTTTAGTGCTTTCTAGATCTCAAATAAATGCCATATTTTTTTCTTGATCTAGTAAAATCATTCTTACCCATATAAAAATAATTTCAAAAAAGTGTCAACTAACCTATTAGGTTATAAAATCTTCTAGCAGCGCTCTGTGTTCAGCCTTTAATTGCATGTCTTCTGAGTACTTCGCACGTCTTTTTCAGAGGCATGAGGGATGAGGATCCATCTAGACGGGTGTGTGCGACTCGTATGTGGTGAGTAACAAGACCAAGTGAGTTCCAAGGATTCATACTAGTTATTTGAGTTTAAATTTGTATACTTATGTATGGATTTACAAAGATGTAATTTTTATTGTAATTTTATCAACAAAAAATATAACATACTTACTTTCATCATCATCATCAGCCCGTATAACGTCCACTGCTGAACATGGGCCTCCTCCTCCAGAGGGAGGGTTTTTGCCATAGTCACCACGCTTGACAGGCGGGTTGGTGACCGCAGTGTTATGTTGTGATACACAGAGGAAACGCTGCTGCCCGTTCCCTAGTTCGCTTGTTATAGATGATGTTATAACAATCGGGAGGATGGAGGGTAGTCCCTCAACCAACCAGACCCGAAACAAATCTTAGTATTTATACAAAGATTTCTTGTCCGGTGTGGGGATCGAACTCACGACCTTTGAGATTTAAAGCAAGCCAATTACCGCTACGCTACGGAGGCTTTCGATAGTTACTTTAACTTTTTGTAATTAAATTTTAAGATGACACGTTTATTTGGGAAAAGATCGTAAAAATCATCGATGACAATTCAGACCCCATTCTGAAAATCTGACTGCCTCAATAATCTGAAAAAATCAATATGTATAAATCAAAACTCTTTGCACGTTTTAGATTTTATTTTCAAACATTTACTTTTAAATTACTAAAAAAAATGTGTACTACTTTAAAAGTGTACTAGCATGTCTATTAGCATGCTTAAAACGAGCATGCTCTTTAAACTGACATGTTTGCTTTCGTTTAGTATGCTTTTTTTAGCATATTTACTAATACGTAATATTCTTTGAACTTTATCTCAATGGAATAACGTTCGATACTAGCATGCTCAATAAAAAAACCCGTTCAGGTAGCATGCTCAAAAATCGCACGGCTGTCGATTTTTGGGCATGCTCGAAATAAGCATGCTCATTATTAGCAATGGTTCAACACATCATCATCATCAACAGCCCGTTTACGGCCACTGTTGAACATGGACCTCCTCTTAACAGACCTTGGCAAGACAGGATCGTAGAGGGATATTGCCATAATCACCACGCTTGGCAGACGGATTGGTGATCGCAGTAAGAAGTAAACCTTGAGCAATAGATGCTGCTGCCCATCCATCAGCCACATGTCCCTTAGTCGCCTTTTACGACACCCATAGGTGGTCTATTCTAAGCCGGAAACCACACGGCAATGGTTCAACACACATGCTACTTAGTAGCAATTGCTTAAAAATAGCATGAGAGCATGCTAGTAATGAGAATGTGTAACTGTTCCTTTATTCATTTGCATAGATTACGCTTATGCTTTACTCTTGATACACTTCTGTCATTGGTCATATTAGTTGTTACTCCGTAGTGGTGTGTCCATTAATTAATGAAATTGTTCGCTATGCGATAAATGATTGCTTAGTGTTTTCGAATGCCTATTAATTAAATGCTACGTTTAGTTATTACAGAATTGGCTTTTGTAAACAATGGATCTTCATCATCATCATCAGCCCGTGTAACGTCCACTGCTGGACATGGGCCTCCTCCCGAGGGAGGGTATTGCCATAGTCACCACGCTTGGCAGGCGGATTGGTGACCCCAGTATTATGTATAATACACAAGGAATCGCTGCTGCCCGTTCCCTGTAATACGATTATTATAGAAGATGTTATAACAATCGGAAGCAACGGCTTAACGTGCTTTCCGAGGCACGGAGGGTAGTCCCTCAACCAACCAAACCCGGCAAGAAATCTTTGAATTTACACAAAGATTTCCTGTCCAGCGTGGGGTTCGAACCCACGACCTCCGAGACTTAAAGCGAGCCAAATACCGCTACGTTATCAACAATGGATACCGCAACGGTAATGTGATTTCAATTGAATGCCGTGTGGTTTCCAGCTCACAATAGACCATCCTATGTCTTGATATGGATGTCGTAAGAGGGACAGGAAGACTATGGAATATACTTCTGATGGATGGACAGCAGCATCTATCAGTTCAAGGTTACTTACCATCTTAATCCGATTGCCAAACGTGGTGATTGGGGCAATATGCTTCAACAGCTCCAAGGTTTGTCAAGACAGGCCCATGTTCAGCAGTGTACGTAAACGGCCTATTAAAGTAAAGTGATTTAAATTTATTTATGACTAGCGGCCCGTCCCGGCTTCGCACGGGTACACATTTCTAGTAAAAATATAGCATATGTTACTCAGGGATAATGTAACATTTTAATGGTGAACGAGTTATCGAAATCCGACTAATAGTTTTTAAGTTTATTCAAAACAAACATACAAAAAACAAACTTTTCCTCTTTATAATATTAGTATAGATTTCATTTTTTTTTATATGATTGGCAAACAGGCTTGCGGCCTGCCTGGTGATACCGTTACCGTAGCTTATAAACTTATGGAATACAAAAGTATTTATTCCTCTGAAAATTATTGTAAATACATAAGCTCACGCCTATTTCCCAGCGGGGTAGGCTGATAATTAAAATTGTAAATACCCCGCTCTTAACTGTAAGCTTCGTCGTTACTTACCTACAGAATCGTTATAATAACTTTATGTGTGGGGAAATTGTGCTTCCATTTCAATTGGCTGAAACAGTGTGCCTTTAGATTCTTTTGTAATTCGCATCGAAATGTTAAAACCGCAAATATGCGCTGCGTAATATGCGCTCTTCTTTCATTGTCCACTCCGTTCTCCTCTGGAATGATCTCCCACAGGAAATAAGGATGGCAAACAGCAAGTACACTTTCAAAAAAAAAGTACGTGAGCATATATATAAATCCACTAGGGCAGGTAATTAATTCACAATCATTGGTATTGACAATATGTGTAGGTATGTATTTAATTATTAGGTATATTCATTATTTTACGGATAAGTAGTAGTAATATTTATTTTATTAAAGTTTTTCGTTTAATGTGCACCCTACCAAAAATATCTCTGCATCACCCAAAGGTAGACTGGTAGATAATGCTCCTGGCATTAAGTCCGCCATTGTACAATGTACTGTGCATGAAGTTTAATAAATAAATAAATAAATAAATGCACAAATTCCAGACTCATAGTAGTATGTAATAACAATACAGGCGGAAACATATTGTTAAAACGCGACGCGACCTGACGAAACGCAACGCGCGTTGAGTCGAATCAAATATATTGACCATGTATTACCAGAATCACACTATTAACACCCGACGCGACGTCGCGTCGGGTTTCCGCCTTTATTAGCTTTAAGTATTCACTTGAGTACGTAGTTTCTCACTGTCATGCTTTCTATTGCTATGGTAATAGAAACTATTAAAATCACATCTGACATTATCAAGTAAACTTACACATACAAGTGCTATTCTTGCATAACGTATTCAAGCCTATTATAAATATATAAAATTGAAAAAACTTTTTTTTTCAGTAAACATTTACAATAATTTATTACTTATCCAGTTTTTACTAACTTATATTCTTGAACAGGGCCATCCTCCCTAGGAAAGGTTTAACCATACATACCACGCTTGGCAGACGGGTTGGTGACCGCAATATTATGTTGTACACAGGGAAACGAAGCTGCCCTTTTCCTCGTATGCGCTTGTTTGCTTATTTAAGATTATGTTATAACATTCGGGACCAGCAGCTTAACTTGATTTGTGTAGCACAAAGGGTAGATCTTCAACCATCTTGTATCAGCTACATATTTAAATACATTCGTCATATTGAAATATAAAGTATTTTATTTAGTCAAGATCCCCAGCCATACTACTGGAGATTGATATTCAGACGAATACCATTATCAGGAATACAGGTAACATTGTTTTAAACATCATCATCATCATCAACAGCCCGTTTACGTCCACTGCTGAACATGGGCCTCCTCTAACAGACCTTGGCAAGCCAGGATGGTAGAGGGATATTGCCATAATCACCACGCTTGGCAGATGGATTGGCGATCGCAGTAAGATGTCAACCTTGAGTTAATAGATGCTGCTGCCCATCCATCAGCCATATGTCCCTTAGTCGCCTTTTACGACACCCATGGGAGGACATGGGGTGGTCTATTCTAAGCCGGAAACGGTTTTAATAAGTCTTTTAAAATAGTAACTTTCACTTTAAAAAGTCCTTAATGGATAAATACTAAAATTGCATCATATCGTTGATATCTAAATACTATAGCCCGCTTATGTAATATTAAGTAAGGTATTGCAATTGTCGCCGAGTACAAGTACAACGGGTGCAAAAGGAATGTAACCAATCTATATTAAGTCTTAATGCCTGCTCAGTAAAGTCTAAAATTATTTGGTGAATATAAACGAAATAAGTAATGTCAATAGTGTACTGCAAATGGAACATTAAATTGGACATAAGACAGGTAAGGCAGAAGTTCAACACATAAAAACCGTAAGGATTTTCAGTGTAGTTTACTGAATAAGCTTTTGTTAGATTTACTACAATTATATTAAATTGATCTTAGCTAAATAACACCAGATCACTTAATAGACATTAAGTGGACTGGTGTTATTTAGCTAAAATAATACTCAATCGCTTAATTTACCAGATAAATTAAAATAATGTGTAACGTTATCCGGACATATTTAATACCAGTACATTCGTTCGCTTTGGATTGTCACTTTAGGCTGTGTTTTTGTTGCAATAAAAAATACTTTCTAGTTTTTTTATAAGGATAGTTTAGACGTGATAGCTTAGAAGACAGACAGACAGACAACTTTTTTCTTCGTTTTCCTGTTGCATTTATAATATTAGCAGACAAGTGTGGATTTTATACTCAGTCGTATGACTGCCTTCTATCCTTCAAAATCCACACTTGCCTACTATTCTTAATAGAATACATATTACTACTATTATTACTACATCGCATAACACAAAGTCGCTTCCCTGTCTGTCGGTCCCTATATATGCATAGATCTTTAAAACAACACAACGGATTTTGATGCGGTTTTTTTTAATAGATAAGGTGATTCAAGAGGAAGTTTTATATGTATAATACATTAGCATTGCACCCGTCCAAAGCCGGGGGTCGCTAGTATACTAAACTAGCGGACCCGACAGACGCTGTCCTGCATGATAATATATTAATATATATATTATATATGATTTGTGATTCTAAACCATCCGGGGCACCACTAAAACGCATACAAAAAATGACTCTAATCAATCCAGCCGTTTACGGGGAGTTCAGTGACATACACACGTGCAGTAAAATTATATAAATAGTATAAATAAGATATTACTTGTTAAGATATAAGTTGTACAAAGCTAAAGCTATATTCCAAAGATTAAACTTCTGCATTATCTGTATGTTGGCACTATGTGTACTAATGTGTAGTGTGCACAGATGTACAAACGCAAATGCAACAATAGAACATGCGTCTATAGAATTAACCGATGTTTGACTAAGCTACCGTGTTATTTTCATAAGATGCACGTCAAAACCTATAGTGGTATCTATTTGAAACACCTTTATGATTATCTGCTCATCTGAAAAGTTACCCGGTCGTCGGTCCGGCGTGGCGTTGCGGTATCGTATTTCACTGATTTCTGACCAGACATAATTAAAGGGTCATCAGAGTACAACATACATGAACGAAACAGCAGACACGGTAGTGATGATACAAGTTGTCATGGAGATAAGTCAACAATTCGCTCTGAACCGAACTCATCAATCGGTTACCTTAGGCTAAGTAAAAGGTAATGACGGAGCGTTGCTCACTACACACTCTAAAGGTATCTGCCCACTATCCCGTAGCATACCATGACCGTGCTAGGAACGTATCGGGCACGGAAAGTAATCCGATACGCTCTACTATGCCCACTAGAGCGTATCAATTACTTATCAAAGCCGTGGGGTGACCGGAGCGTCCGCATATCATCTCCGTATCATCCGCGTGTCATACCCGGATTTTAGTGACGGGAGCTCATCTAGCTCTAGCTCTAGCATCTAGCTCTAGCTCATCCTAGTGCTTAGAAACTTAGAAAAAATAAATAATAAACGGGTGTGCGTTTTATTTTGTCATAAGTGTACGATACGCAAAGCGATCCCCACTCTTGCGCCGAGCGCTCAAGAACCGTGCCGGTATCTGTACGCGGTTATAACCCGCCTGCGCACCGGTGTGGCAACGTCGCGTGCCATGCACGGAGCGTTTCGCCACCGGCAAAATATTCTCGCCGACAATTCTTGACGCTCCGTTCATGGTATGCGACGGTGTCGGTCGGTGACGGAACGGTTTAGTGGGCATAGTCTCATACTTTTCAATACAAAGAATATTTTTTTGGTTGTTACGTTCCTAGCACGGTCATGGTATGCTACGGGATAGTGGGCAGAGTCCTTAAAGCTAGTGAAAACTCGGCCTTGGCATTTACATACACAGCTCACCATAACTATGCTCAACCTTGTCAGTCGATATGTTATTCTATCGCAGCGTTACGTGCTTGATATCATAACAAACTTAAAAAAACCCAATAGTGACATAAAATAAATAAATAAAATGGTATAATAATCAAAGTTCTATATTATTTGTATAACATTGGGGTACCTACTGTGAAAAATTTAAGCAAAAATTTTATCTACAATTTTTAGCTATAATGTAATTTAATAAATATAGTTATAACATTGTTAATTTACGTAAACATATTCAAAATTTGTATGGTATTATTATTATTTTTCAATCCGACAACACTTAATCACGTGATCGCCCCACTTCATTGTTAATGTAGTAGAGGGGAGACTTGGTGGTAGCGACACGACAATATTGCAGTCAGGCTTATCTGTATAACTAAATAGAACAAATCTAATAGTGTAGTGGTGTGTGTTGTTATGTCAGTGTTACATTGTCTATAACTATGTAGTGTACATAGGGTACTATGTAGGGTACCGTGTAATATTATAATTAAGTTAAAATTAATAAATATATAAAATAAAGCACCTGTGAATCAGTTTTGGCGTTTAATTTGTCTAATTTTAACATCATCTAACACAATACTGCACAACAAAGATGGCTTGAGTGCATTGTTTGACAGCGTTTTGTTTTTACTTTTATTGGGTCTGAATCGGTTCATCGTCATCATCATCAGTCCGTATAACGCCGGTGAATATGGGCTTCCTCCCGAGGAAGGGTTTTTGCCATATTCACCACGCTTAGCAGGCGGGTTGGTGATAACAGTTCAATCCGACAAAGAGTGCCGCTGTACTCTTCTCACGATTCAACAATCCACCGGTCATTCCACCGGTCAAGATGTTCGGCGAACCAATCCCTTGGGAACGGCAAGCCAAATATTTAGGCGTAATCCTTGACCGAAAGCTAAACTACAGAGCGCATGTAGAAACCGTTCGTGCGCGGGCTTTACTTACGCTCAGTCGACTACACTGTCTTTTAAATTCACGCAGTAAACTATCACTTGATAACAAGGTTAGGATTTATACCACGTGTATAAGGCCGATTATGACGTACGCGAGCACCGTATTCGCTCATACAGCGTCTAGCAGTTTGTACCGCTTACAAACTGTTCAAAGTAGATTCACTCGACGTGCCACCGGGGCACCGTGTTTCATTCGTAATCGCAACTTGCATTCTGATCTCCAACTGCCCTCCAACAAGCAATGGATGAAAAAGGCGTCGGAACGCTTCTTTGAATCCGCGGCACAGCACCCAAAACCGTTGGTTGTTGCAGCATCTGACTTGCCCACAAAGCGTCGTAAACACCGTCGGCCTCGGGGCGTCCTTGACGACCCGGACGTCGAAATCACAACTTACCAACAAGACCAACTAGCAGTACAGAGACTGCAAGAAACTAGCACCACTACACAGAGACCACTCTATCCGACCCGCCGGAGAAGAGTGCGCCCGCGAACGCGACGCGTCCCCCCTCGCCCTCCCGATCCTTAGTTTGCTAAGAACCTTCCGATGCCCTCGTAGACCCGAAGTCCGAGAGGCCCGCGAACTGTAAAGTAGAGCGACAGTTGCACAAAACTCCCATAAAGAAACTAAAAGCCATAATCCCTCAATCTCTCCGTCAGCGACCGCCCTGAGCCGAGGTCCAAGTCCCACAGGGGACGCCCTCTTGCGCAGGTTGCTTAGTTTGTAGTGTTTAAACCATTTATCTAGGCTGGAGCTCTGCTCGCCTTTATGCCCGGTGAAGTAGCAAAAGTCTCCAGGCTAACTACATAAGTCCGTCCGAAAAAAAAAAATGTGACCGCAGTATTATGTAGTAACACACAGGGAATCGCTGCTGCCCGTTCCCTGGTAAACGATTGTTATAGATGATGTTATAACAATCGGGACCAACGGCTTAACGTGCTTTCCGAGGCACGTAGTCCCTCAACCATCCCGACCCGGAAAGAAATCTTAGAATTTACACAAAGATTTCTTGTCTGGCGTGGGGATTGAACCCACGACCTCAGAGATTTAAAGCGAGCCAAATACCGCAACGCTACGGAGGTTACATTGTAATAATTTCCCTTTGTGTTTACTTATTATCTTTTCATTAAACCAGTCTGTAATATAGGTCCATTCTTAGCTTTCATTTTAATTTAAGCTCTAAGCATCAGTCAAGCCAGATAATGCAGTGTTTTGTCTGAACTTGTAACGGAGTTGGTGTAGCTGAAACTAAAATTATATATATATATATATATATATATATATATATATATATTTTTTTTAAAGACAACTCCCGCACTAGGGAAATAAATCCCTGTGTCGCGGGGGACTTTACAAACATTCATTTCACGGACACAAAGAACACCCAGACTCAGAACAACTATTTGTGGTTCACACAAATAATTGCCCCGGGTGGGAATTGAACCCAGAACACCAGGTCTCAGAGGCAACTATCGTAATCACTGAGCCACCCCGGTGCAGTCAAATAATATTAGAGGCCAAAATTGTATTTTCATATTTCGTCTTATTTTCATACAGGGAGGTAAATATGATTTAGAAAATCTTGTAGATTAATTTAAGCATGTTCCGTACCCGAAGGGTAAAAACGGTACCATATTACTAAGACTTCGCTGTCTGTCTGTCACCTGGCTGTATCTCAAGAACCGCGATAAGTAGACAGTTGAGATTTTCACAGATGATGTATTTATATTGCCGCTATAACAACAAATACTTAAAATAAATATTTAAGGGGGGCTCCCATACAACATGTTTTTGCCCTTTTTGGCTCGATATCAATAACGGCCACAGATAGACGCTTAAAAATGGTACGGAACCCTTCGTGCGCGAGTCCGACTCGTACTTGGCCGGTTTTTATGTTACATATTTTTCATCATTTCATCATTCAATAAATGTGTATGCCTACTAAAAATAAATGATAATAATTGGACCAAAACCCCGCGTATTTGTCCATTTGAGTATGTTTCGCCGGACCGTCTCATGTGGGCCGTGTTGAAACCGGTAGTAAAGTAACCCACTGAGTTTGTTTCGCCGGATCTTCTCAGTTGGGGCGCATTGGATCCGGTGGTAGCATTAAAGCGCGTCCGTCGTTATATGCTCATGGTCCACCCAAATAATGACAATTGTTTTGACATAATATAGACAGAACAAGCATTTTGTGTCGCTAAGAACAATATAAATAAATAAATTATAATAATAACATATAAATATATGATAATATAAAAATTATTAATTTTATAGATATAAATAAATAACAAATATAATTAATTAAATTTTTCTAATTAATGTTTGACTATTTACAAGTACCTGTAATTGGTTTACGTAAATAAAAATGATTTTTATTTTATTTTATTTTATTTATTTTAAAATACTAACCAAATTTATTCAAGATATAACTTGATTTAAGAAAATAAGTTTAATATAGAAGTCAAAGCACTTAAACCGCGTCTAAAATACGTGTATGCTAGATTTAATAATTCTATTTGAAGGAGTTGAATAAACTAAAATTTATTAAGCTCGCATTTTTGTGTACATTTTTTTTAAGACTAGAAAAGGCATTAGTGAAATAAATACCTGCGGCGCGGACGACTTTACAAACACACAATTATTATTCACAGACACAAATTAAACCAGATTCATAACAACTATTCGTGGTTCACACAAATAATTGTCTCAGGTGGAAATCGAACCCAAAACACCAAGTCTCAATATCACCGTCGTAATCACTGAGCTACCAGTGCAGGCATTATTTTTTTAATGCCAGTAGCAGTTTAACGCGATTAGGGATGCTTCTCTGCTGTAGCAAATCGAAGCAAGCTCTTTGCTTATACATATTAGAAAAGCAAAAGTATGTAAGTATGGATGGATGGATGTTTGTTACTCTTCCACGCAAAAACTATTGAACGGATTTGGCTGAAAGTTTGCACACGACTGGTTTATTAACTGTTTTAACATATAGGCTACATTACTAAACATCACGCTACGAACTAATGGAGCCGAGTAACGTAAGGCTTAGCTAGAATTACATAAATAGTCTTCCAAACTTTTGCTCAAGACAGAAAGGTGGGATACGCATAAAACCTCAGCATTGCACCCACAACATACATACATAAATCAAAATAGAATAAAACATTTAGATAATGAAGATTTATACTGTGATACTACCTAAAACCTCCGTAGCGTTGCGCTATTTGGCTCGCTTTATATCTCGGACGTCATGGGTTCCATCTCCACGCCGCCGGACAGGAAATCTTTGTGTAAAGATTTCTTCCTCGGTCTGGTTGGTGGAGACTACCCTCCGTGCCTCGGTAAGCACGTTAAGGCGTTGGTCCCGATTATTATAATATCATCTATAATAATCGTACAGCAAGGAACGGGCAGCAGCGTTTCCTTGTGCGGTACAACATAATGCTGCGATCACCAACCCGCCTGCCAAGCGTGGTGACTATGGCAAATATCCCACGGGAGGTGGTCCATGTCCAGCAGTGGATTTTATACGGGCTGATGGTGATGATCATGACTATGATACTGCTGTAACCATTAGATCTATGTAAGCACACGAAAGCAATAAAGACATGAAATAGAAACAAGTAGTTTTAGATATAACAAATGTTATAATATAAGGAAAATGCTCCTATCTATATCCGTGAACGCTTTGAGTATTTAATTCCACGGGACAAAATTGGTCGTACAGCTACTTCTCTTCTTCTTCGAATGCCTTTACACACCTCCATTTTTTTTTTTTTTGTTGTCCGGGGGGAAATGCATTTACGCATTCCCACCGCCGCTGCAGCGTATTCGCGCGCTGGCGGTGGGATATGTGGGACTCGCCCTCTCCATAGCGTGGTATGCTAAACTCATACCACGAGGAGAGGACCCTACCAACCACTAAAACCTCCCGGACACTCCTTCGATCCGCCGTTGGTGGGAGCCGGGTACGCATGAGCAATCCGGCTCCCCGACGGCACCCACGGCCAATATGGTACCGCGGGATCTCCCTATATATTATAGTGGCCCTTTGCCCAATTATAGGGACGCCCGGAGTGTAGTGGCGTCCCCACTCCTCACCTTTACACACCTCCTGCCGTTTTGATGGCTCTTTCACCATTCATGCTGTACGCCTTTGGAACTCTCTTCCACATGCTATTCGTGCAAGTTCATCTATTGACGTATATAAAAAAAGAATAAAAGAACATCTATTATATTAGTGGTTTTAATAATATGAATTATTCCGGTTGGATACCCCGTATTTGATACCCTAGGGGATCCATTTTGTTTTATAATATTTACTATGCCGGTCTGATCCACCGTGCAGGGTATCAAAAATAAATTTAAATATTTTATTCCGGTTGGATACCCTAGTTATCTATTAACAGATTTTTGGTACAGTTATTAACAAAACACATTGCAACCGGATTAAACATGTTTTAAAAATTTTACCTGAAAAAATATGGGCGTGCATAGTGTTAGGTACATTGATTTCGCTCGGCCAACGATTCCGAAGTAGCCAATCAGTGACAGTGACGAGTGAAGTTTTGTTGACTTGAGAATGTTTTATGTTATTATGTATATTATTATGTATTAGTATGCGTATATGTATTAGTCGGATATGTATAATAATCTACTCTACTTATTATTATTGTTTTATCTAAAGTCTGTCGTGTGCACTGTTCTTGCCCATTTTACCTTAATTTACACTCTGAAAATGGTTTTCTGGAAGAAAACTCATTAATGAGTTAAGTTCGCCATTGTACAACATGTTTAAATGTGAAAAAAAAAAAAAAAAAAAAAAAAATTAAGCGATTTCACAATAAATTGTAATATTGTAGTATAATTGTAGCTACCGCAGTGCACCGGAGCCAAATCCTTAGCTGCGATAGTCAGCTTGCCAAGATATCTGAAATCTTAAGTTGGAAGTGACACGTATTATTTAAATCTAATTGCTACTTTAAAATTGAGTATCTAATAAAAGCCAGTGATGGCATATGGATCTGAAACGTGGTGCCTATATATACTGCCCTGCGTGGTGCCCACTATAGGCCTTATGAACAGGCTGAGTCGCTCAACGAGCTATGGAGAGGGCTATGCTCGGGGTTTCTCTACGAGATCGAATCAGAAATGAGGAGATACGTAGAAGAACGCGGGTTACCGACATAGCCCAACGGATTTGTTCTTTGAAATGGCAATGGGCGGCCATATAGCACGGAGAACAGATGGCCGTTGGGGCCGAAAAGTTTTTTTTTTTTTTTTTTTTACTTCATATAGGCTTACGTTTGACCATAATCTCGCTTGATGGAAGGCGAAGATAAGGCCTAAGATGATACACGCTTGCCTAGAAATTGTATGTTCACTTTAGCCTTAAAGATGTCCAGATTATAGCGTTCCGGAAAAACTGACGCCGGCAGAGAATTCCACTCCTTAGCCGTCCGCATTATGAAAGAAGAAGCAAATCGCTTCGTGCGTATTGAAGGAATGTCTACAACAAAAGGGTGAAACCGCTCGCCGCGCCTAGTCGTCCGGTGATGGAAGGGTGAAGGGGGTATCAGGTTATGTAGAACCTCCGCACACTCCCCGAAATGCAACCGATAAAAAACTGATAGGCAGGCCACTCGTCTACGGTGTTCGAGGCTCTGAAGACTTGCCTCCACCAGTGAGTTATTGCCTATGACTCTCTTCGCTCGGCGCTCCAATGAGTCCAGAGCATCCAGCTGATATCCAGCAGACCCATCCCAAAGATGAGAACAGTATTCCATTGAGGAGCGAACTTGAGCTCTGTAAAGACTTAAGAGCTGCTCCGATGTGAAGTACCGCCTCACCTTGGAGAGAATGCCAAGTTTTTTGGCTGCAGTGTTTGCAATGGACTCGATGTAGTGCCCGAAGTTTAGATTAGAAGAGAGGTCAAGCCCTAGGAGCTCAAGATGGTCGCTGATCGGAACGGAGACATTCCGGAAAGCCGGAGTCAGTTGGAATGGACTCCGTTTCGCCGAAAAAAGACACGCCTGTGTTTTTGAGGGGTTAAACCCAACCAGGTTGGCATCACCCCATAAGGAAACAGCCTCCAAGATCGAGTTCACCCCCTCAATCATCGACTCCCTGAACGACTGGACCATTGACCCCGACTTCGCATCAGACAAGTATCTCACCGAGACTGTGCTGTCGTCTGCATACCCAAAGGTACCGGGAGTAACTAGCAGGTCGTTTATGTGCAGCAAAAAAAGAGTCGCGGAGAGAACAGATCCCTGAGGGACACCGGCATTAATACCAAGAAGATCGGACGAGGCGCCATCAATGACAACTCGAATCGACCTTCCCCTCAAGAAATCCTGAATCCAGGTACAAAGTACGGGAGCAATACCGTAAACCGGAAGCTTACCAATGAGACTTGCGTGCCAAACCCTGTCAAAAGCCTTAGAGATATCAAGAGACACGGCAAGAGCCTCACCGTGTCTCTCAATGGCTTCACTCCAGAAGTGAGTAGCATATACAAGAAGATCCCCAGTAGACCGGCCTCGACGGAATCCGAATTGACGGTCACTGAGGAGGTCGTTGTCTTCCAGGTATGCCAGGAGACGGTTGTTTAAAACACGCTCCATAACCTTACAGAGTATGGAGGTGATTGCGATTGGTCGGTAGTTGGCAGGGTCGGCACGACTTCCTTTCTTGGGGATCGGTTGAACATTGGCAATCTTCCAGGATGCTGGAACTAGACCAGTCTTCAGGGATAAACGATAGAGGCGAGTCAAAACAGGAGACAACTCAGGTGCACATGACCGCAAGACAATGGCAGGAATGCCGTCAGGCCCACTAGCCTTATTCACATCTAGAGTGCTGAGAATTTTAAGTACCACTTTTTGCCGAATGTGCACCTCAGGCATAGTGGAAGTGCAATGTGGTAGCCTGGGTGGACTTTTACCAGCAGCATCTAGTTGTGAATTCTTCGCAAATAGAGACGCAAACAAGTCTGCTTTCTCTTTGGCGGTGTGAGCTAATGAACCGTTCGGCTTCTGCAGTGGCGGCAAAGAGGACCGACAGAAATTGGCTTCGACCGATTTGGCAAGAGACCAAAAAGCTTTACTCCCTGATGGGTAAGATGCTAGTCTGGCTCCAATGCGGCCAATATGGTCAAAGCGGGCCTTGCGTAGGGCACGTTTGCAAGACTTGGCAGCACTATTGTAAGCTTTCTTCAGTTTCCGAATATTTGGCGCTTTGCGGGCTCGAGCATCCGCCCACGCTTGGTAAGCAGAGTGCTTATGTGCTTCAGCACTATCACACTCAGCGTTGAACCATGGACGGGCTTTGTCTTGGAGTGAGATGTCAGAAAATGGAATGAAATATTCCATAGCCTGACATATCACCTCAGAAACAGCCTCCGCGCAGCGAGTCGGGTCGTCTGAAGAGAAGCATAAGCGCAGCCAAGGGTAAGACGCGAAGAAATGCCGCATCTCATCCCAATCTGCTGACTTGTATCGCCATACTCGCCTAGTCCCCTTGAGATCGGGATCGGGTGGCGAGTAGACAGACACAGATTTCACCAGACAGTGGTCGGAGCTACCCAACGGTGAGGAAACCGCGACTTGATATCGGTCTGGATCGGTTGTCAGCAGAAGGTCTAAGCAATTGGCCGTATGGCCATCAATGTCAGGCACCCGTGTCGGCCCAGTCACCAGTTGGGAGAGACCAAGCGTCAGTGCAGATGCATACGCTAATCTCCCAGCATGGTCGGTGTTCTGGTATGGGTACAGCCACTCCTGGTGGTGGGCATTGAAGTCCCCCAGAAAAACTAGCTGCGCCGATGGGTACCTGAGCTGAGCTAATTCAGCCGAGTCCGAAAGGTACTGAAACAACCTGGTTGTCTCCATGTTGTCGGTGTGCGACCGATAGACACTGGCATAGAGTATCTGCTCCAAGCCAGAACCCATAATACGGAGAAACTGGAATCCTCAATGTTACGGAGACGTCGAAAACAGATGTCATCGCGAGCATACACGCAGGTGCCAGCGCGTGGCTTAAAATTGTGCTCCAGGGTGTACCCTGGGTAGCGCAAGTATGCTGCGTCAGCTGGACATCTGATTTGCGTCTCCGTGAGGAACAGCAGATGTGGTTTTTCGGTCTCAAGGTGGTGATGGACCGGGATGAGATTGGAGTGCAGACCTCGGATGTTAGAGAGGTGCACTTTTAGTGCGAGGGAGTGCAACCGCTGTTTTACCAGTTTCCTATTGTTTTTTATTTTCATTTATTTTTGATGACGAACAGACAAGTAGAAAAGGGACAGTTGGGCGAGGCGTAACATAAACGAGTACCACGCAATACACACATGATGCTGCACCGACGGGAGACTGATCTGGAGCGCGCGGGGACGCCCTAACCCCCCCAGAGATGTTCACCGGGCCCTCGCATCCGGTCGCCAACCGGCACGGTGACGCATCCTGGGATTTTTCGCTAGTTGGCGGGGCAGCCTTTCATAGGTGGCTTTCCTACTAATTGGGCCCCCTACTACCTGCGGTCGGCCAGCGGAAGACCGTGCTTAGGATCCCGCTACCCTCCGCGAACAGTCACCCAGCACAGACACCACGCAGCACCGGAACCGGTTCGCAATACCACACAACTGCCCAGACTCCCCTTCCACGATGGCTACTCAAGCCAACATGCCGGAACGCGACAAAAATCACTTGGCGGCATGGCTTTGCCTTGAGGGTGGTGACAAACCGCGGTCGAAACCTACCACCAGATGTGCTGTTCATTTGGCGCTACCCAGGGGACACGTGTGGGTGACTAGAGCTAAAGCCCACGGACGCGAACAGCAGTATCCCCCAAAAAGTTCTCGAATGGAGACCGCGGATCGACCGTCCACCTACTAGATGGACGGACGATCTGGTCAAGGCTGCAGGATCATGGTGTATGCAGGCCGCTTCAAACCGTAACAACTGGAGATCTATGAGGGAGGCCTATGTCCAGCAGTGGACGTCCTACGGCTGAAATGATGAATAAAATATACTCATATTGTGAAAAGGTTAAGTTTGTGACGTTGCAGGGTAATCTCTGGATATACCGAACCGATTTTGAGCCACAATCCCTCAATCTCCCCGTCAGCGACCGCCCTGAGCCGAGGTCTAAGTCCCACAAGGCCCTCTTGCGCAGGTTGCTTATAGTTTGAAGTGTTTAAACCATTTATCTAAGCTGGAGCTCTGCTCGCCTTTATGCCCGGTGAAGTCTAAGCCTCGGGGCTAATTACATATCGAGGATATGTAATTAGCCCCATTAAAGGCTAATGTGACCCAAGGCAAGTGTGAAATTAACTCACTAATAATAATAATATCAATTTATTTTCTCTTCATAAAGCTTAACTTTTTCAAACAATAAAAACACAGGCCAAATATGAAAAAAAAACATTTTAGATAAACTTGAATGTAATTCGATGAGCTGATTTCGAAAAATATATATATTTTTTTTTTATAATAATATAATTTATTTCAAAAAAGTACAGATGAGGATACATATGTATGTAGATGATGATAACATTAGTGCAAGATAAATTAAAGATAAATTACAATAGGTTGGCTTAAGACTAAATACGTACTACATGAACATGCTGTAACTACAAGGTCTGTACATCAATTGGGTGAGCCCTGCCTCTTAAACTAGGGTGACCTGTATCTTAAGAGACAGTGATCAGCTATAAGGTGTCATAAAAATACAAAACTTGTGAAGTGAGTCAGTTTGCCATGTAAGTGTTTGTTTATTATATTACTACTAGCTGACCCGGCAGACTTCGTACTGCCTCAATCGATACATACCCTACACTACCCCTACCCTACACTACCCCTACCCTACACTACCCCTACCCTACACTACCCCTACCCTACACTACCCCTATCCTACACTACCCCTACCCTACACTACCCCTACCCTACACTACCCCTACCCTACACTACCCCTACCCTACACTACCCCTACCCTACACTACCCCTACCCTACCTCTACCCTACCCCTACCCTACACCTACCTCTAATCTACCCCTAACTTTGTCTGAAAAATAAAAATAAAAATTTAGGGGTGGACTACCCCTAACATTTAGGGGGATGAAAAATAGATGTTGGCCGATTCTCATAGATAACGGATAAGCACAAAAAATTTCATCAAAATCGGTTAAGCCGTTTCGGAGGAGTATGGCAACGAAAACTGTGACACGAGAATTTTATATATTAGATAGTATATAAGTTTATATCGTGCTTATATATATTATGTATGTGTTTAACTAAAAACACATTTATGGAGAAACAAAAGAATAATAAAGTAATGAGGAGGAGAAGGGTGGGCAACTCAAGAATGTAGGAGGGTGTGAATGTATGTATGTAACTGCACACCCATGTGTATATGGAGGGTGGGTGAATGTGCAGCGAAAAAGAGTTATTATTATTAAGCAATGTAAGTAAGTAGGAACTCGGTTTGGGAATAGTCTTGAAGGAGCCATTCTGTCACCTTAGCCTTTACTTGATATCTATTGAGGTCGCGGATGTTGAGATCTTTATGATTTTTTTTTGTACAGATATGCGCTAAGTGTGCGGTAGTGATGCCTGGCGAACGATGTTTTATGCTGTGTGGCTGGGGGAATGTTGGTACGTTTCCTAGTATCAGAGGGAGGGATGCAAGCGTGTCTTTTAAGAACCGATCGGAGCACAAAGAGCTGACGGACAGTAAGCACCTTGCATTCCGAGTACAGTTGTGTTGTAGGATATCGGTACGGCTTACGTAGCATTACTTTCAATATAGCTCTCTGTGCTCTTTCGACGTTGATTAAACTGGCCACCCCATACCGTGATACAATAGCCTATTATTGATTGACACAGAGCATAGAAAACCATTTTCAGAGTGTCAGGGTTAGCCGACTCTCTAAGAGACTTAAAAATATGTATCAGTCTCATAGTCCTGGATGTCAAGGCATTAAGCTGCTTATCCCATCGTAACCCCGCATCTATTTGGACACCAAGATATTTTACATTCTCAGATCTTGTAAGTTTCCGACATTGACACAGATGTGATAGTCGTGTGCAGGTGTAAGCTATTATCGCAAATGTACAGTCTGGAGCGTTGTTCTGGCGGATAGAAAAAGGTATATAAGACGTCTTGTCAAAGTTGAGCGTTAGTAGATTTAGGTTGAGCCATTTTATTATTTCAGATAGAGCTGATTCTGCGCTATTTTTAACGCTATCCCACGTTGACCCATCAACTATAATAACAGGTAGGGTCATTTTGCACAAGTCATTTACGTAGATTTGGAATAATATGGGACCTAGGATGCTTCCCTGTGGCACTCCGTAAGAGACGAATTCCTCATTACTAAGGAGGCTACCTATTTTAGCCATCTGGGTTCGATTAGTGAGATAGTCCCTAAATATTTGAAGAGCGATGCCTCTTATACCAATATGTTCCAATTTAGCCAAATATAAAACGAATTAAACAATATTTATTCAGCACTTAGGTATTTACATACACTTGTACTTGTCAATTATACACAATGAAATATAATTAATATAATTAAATACTAAATATCGCAACTAAAATCTATTGCGGATTAGCTAATAGTCTGTCTGCCAGTCTAGCATCACGTCATATGTATAGTAATAACAAAAATTAATTCTATAATTAAAATCTTAATATAATTTAGCTCTATAGAGAGAGGCACGTCTTTAAACGTATCTTTACTTATAAACGACACACACCTGAGGGCACCCTTAATGGGCTTGGACCACGGCTCAGGGCATCGCTAATGCTATGAAAAATATTACTGTGACAATAATTATATTTAAAAAAAGAGGGAGTGATCACTGGCACGTACTACAGGCACTGGATCATCGGATTGGGACAGGGGGCCAACGCGTCCTCGGTCTGTCCGGCGAGGATCCTAGCCTAGCTAACCTGCAGGTTTCTCTCGCTACCTAAGTGGACGGCCCGGAGAAGAAACTCAGAAAGAAACTCCGGTTTTCTTGTTTTCGTCTTATTTTGCTTGTTTTATCTTTTGAAACAAATTAAATCACTCACCGATTTTTCATATCAGATCAATTTTCTCCTTATTTTTAAATAACAATGAATGTATGAAAAAAAAACAAAAACACTAATATCAAACAAGGTTTCAGCATTCAAAAATATATAAAATTGAGGCAACTTAGTTTAAAAAGCCTTAACACTATTATTTTTCGCTGGCCTGTGTAATTATAACAATACTTTATCTTAATTTAACTCTATAAGACACTAGTGCTTGATGTAGGTTTAATTAATTAATCTAGAATAATACTTTGTTCATCACATAACTGTTCTGTACTAATGTTTTTGAACTAAATAAAGTATCTATCTATCTATACAGGGTTATTTGTAAAACACCGCTAACCTCTCAGGACTATATTACTAACATCATAAACAACAACTTTTGTTCCACGACTTTTTACAAATCATAATACATTTACCAAAAACAAACCTTCAATATTTCTTTGTCCTATCTAACACATTTCAACTCTGTATTCCCCGCTCCCCTCGCTATTGTCAGTACTATCGCTTTCTTTTGCTTCGCATAGACTTCGTAACATTTAGAGCGTTGAATTTAAATATTTTCATTTTTGTGTGTAAATCTAATGAATTAAAATATGATGAATTTTTTAAAGTCATAGAACAAAAGTTGTTGATTATGATGTTAGTAACGTAGTCCTGAGAGGTTACCGGTGTTTTACAAATAACCCTGTATATCTATTATAAAACAGTTACAGGTCACCAGACTAATCAATACGGTTTTGAATATAATTTGTGCAAACATCGGTTAATCTCACGATCGCATATGATCAGGCAACAAATAGCATCTTGTTAACTTCAGATTAACGTTGCTTTTGACAATCTGTGTTGTTAACTAAGAAACATTGTGCAGACTGGCTGTTATCAGTGTTCAAGCCAAAATCAACTTTATTATTACAGGCATAAGATAGAGTTTTATCTTGAGGAACATTTGTTAATGAGAATAAGACCATGGTTATTGCGTTTTAGACTTGGTTGTGTATTTTCTGAGATTAAATTTTGTGACGCAATAACAGAACTTCTTTTTAAATAGTATTTGAATGGAAAACATATCAAATTTCTTAATTTTGTTATAAACGGAGAACGGTGAGAGTTAAATAAATGTTAGTTACATTTGTACAGGTTTATTTTTAAAATTGACATCGGGAAAACAGAATCAGCTGTTTCATATATTTTGTCGAGATAAGTGAAAATAAATGTATGGAACAGCTGATTTTTTTTCGCGAATTCAGGGTTGGTCCCATAGTAAAAGTTGCTTATAATCATCAGTACTTCCACCCCCTGAAAGGTTGTTAATGTTTTAAAAATAACCCTGTATATAGGTATACTAGAACTCGACTTCGTTCACGTAGATTTCGAGTTCTCCATACTAACTGTTTCAATGTTTGTTATAGCAGAAGCCTACGTCATAATCTATATCCATACATATAATTAAACTGTAGAGTTCGGATGTCTGTACATAGAAAAAAACGCTAAAATCCGAGACAGGGGGATTTTAGAGGAACAATCATAAGCATCCAGATGTTTTTAATTTTTCTGTTTCACTTTCTATTTGTACGGGCTGATCTTCAAAACTGTTGCGCCGATTGAAATGAAATTTCGCATGCTTACATTTCCGGTCAACATTTTATATGAATGAGTTCCTGTGGAATAGTAAAAAAACGAAGGAGTATCAAATATTAGTAAGCCAAATTTCTGCGTGTTAAGTAATTTTTTTATAAAAAGAACTAGCTGTGCCCTGTTTTACCCGCGTTACTCTGCTCCAGTGGGTTGGAGCGTGAGCTTTTGTATGTTAATCGAGCGTATAACCTATCCCGGTGCAAAATGTCAGCCACTTCCTTTCAGTAGTTGTGGCGTGAAAGAGTAACAAACATCTATCCATCCATCCTTACAAACTTTCGCGTTTCTACTATTAGAAACGAACGAAATCGGACAAGGCGTTGAAAAATTAAAACTATGTGAACATTTGACTGTGACTATCATTCTCTCTACCAAGGGAACTATGTACCTATATAAAAATCCGCAATAAAATGTTTATAACATTTTATTCTGTAGTATGTTATACGATTTTGACGTGTCGAATGGAATGGAAACGGACAGAAAGAAAAATACAATAAACGTATAAAAGATTCTATGTGTTCTAAAGCCTGCTCTTTACTAAGATTTTATAAATAAAATTCATTTTAAAAATTGTCTTGTAAGCCAGATATATTATCATATTACGTCAGAATTTTCATATTCGAGTTAGTTATGACCTATCCCATTCCACGACTCCCTACAAAGTTATGTCAAAGCGTAGAAGCTTACAAGTATTTCAATTTACTAAATCGAATAAATTAAATGAAATAATACAGTCGCATACAAACATAATACTTACCTTCTACTAATTAAAACTTAATAATCTTTACGAAACTGATGCAAAAATGAATTACTCCCCATGCTTTACCCGGAGTATTAATAGGTATGACCAAATTAATATATAATCCAATTAAACATGAAACTCATTGAAACCCAAATTCCATTAATATAATACCACTTAATGCGGGTTCGGGCGGTTAAAGCCGTGTGTCCATTATGATTCTTTATTGTGCTAGTAAAGGCTAGCCCAATGAGGCAATGTTGTATTTTTTTTTTTTTTTTTTAAACTTACAACTATCATAACAGGCAAACCCAATTCGATAGTGCGCATGAAATAATTTACATAAAATCAACTAAGTAACTAAAAGAAACAATAAAATTAGAACTAAAAATAAAAACAATTATACAATTAAACCTTTAACTTATAACTACTTACAATACTAGGAACAAAAATAGGACACAGTGTAAACAGTCATTTTTGCCAACTCACTCATGTGACAGCAAAATATGTCAACATTATTACTTAATATATTTATAATTTTAATAGACCTGGTTATAGGACACTTCGCAAATAAGTTGGTCCTGGCGTTTGGTACGTCTAAGAGTGGTGGACGTCGCCGGCGCCATACGTATCTATCTGGTACACAAAGCCTAAGGCATCTCAGTACTCCAGGATTGTGGCAAACGAACTTGTGGCTCTGACATAGCTATGAAGTAGTAATCTAAAAAAAAATCAGCTAAAACGAGTTTCTTTTTTTTTCACAATAAATACCTCAGCATGGGATCTGGCCAGCCAGTATATTGTAGTTTAGAGAGATTTATGTGCAGCCCTCGGCCGCGGAATTAAGCCGGAGATAGCTTACACAGAAGCTTTTAGATTTAATGTTTTAAGGCATTAAAGAGTGGTTTAATATAAATATTCAATACCAGCTTCCCTAACGTGGTTTCAAAATCAAAAATAAAAAAAATTGTCTTTAACAGAAACATAGGTAAAAATTAAAGGTAATAACATAATTATGTCAATAGAAGTGGGCCATGTTCTATTCTATCGAGCATACATATATTTGGATCTTATGATCCGTTAACATTCCCGTGGCGGTAGGAACTACAACATTACAATATATTATCATCATATCAGCCAAAACCCAAATAGCTGATGTTGGCCTCACAGCTGCAAAATTGAAGTGGAACTGGGCTGGCCATATCTGCCGCATGCCGGAGGAGCACTGGGCTAAAATTACTACTCTATGGAGCCCAACTGGCAGGAAACGTCAACGCGGCAGGCCCAGAAGAAGATGGCAGATGAGCTGGACTCATTTTTAAAGGATTGGCCTACAATCGCATCACATCGTGAGAGATGGAAGGAGGGAAGGGAGGCCTTTGCCCTTCTGTGGGACAACGTAGGCTCTTAATAATTAATAATAATATCAGCCAGTTGTCGTCCACTGCTGAACATAGGCTACCCCCCCATCAATTTCCAGTAGGAATGTTGCTAGCAGCCTACATCCACTGAATCCCTGCGACCTTATGAGGTTGTCGGTCCATCGTGCAGGCGGTAGTCCCACACTGCGCTTGCCAGTTCGTGGTCTCCACCCGAGAACCGTTCTGATCCATCGGCCGTTAGTCATTCGAGCTATGTATCCTGCCAATGATTTGTAGCCTATATGTTAGTCCAGCTTATAAACTATCCGCTTGCAAACTTTCAGCCAAATCCATTCAGTAGTTTTTAAGTAAAAGAGTAACATCCATCCATCCATACTAACAAACTTTCGCGTTTATAATATTAGTAGGATCTCATCGTTATCTGTTTAGTGACTTCAGCTGTGTATTAATAGATTACTATTGTCTATTTTGTCCATCATTTTTTGATACTTTACCTTCTGCATTAATTTGTAAGTTTCATCCACTGAAGAAAACAAAATAGACATCAGCACGTTTAACGTCCACTGCTGAACATGGGCCTCCTCCCGAGGAAGAGTATTTGCCATAGTCACGACGCTTGGCAGACGGGTTGGTGACCGCAGTATTATGTTGTGCCACACAAGGAAACGCTACTGCCCGTTCCTTGATATACGATTATTATAGATGTTCAAACACTGCAGCCAAAAAACTTGGCATTCTCTCCAAGGTGAGGCGGTACTTCACATCGGAGCAGCTCTTAAGTCTTTACAAAGCTCAAGTGCGCTCCCTCAATGGAATACTGTTCTCATCTTTGGGATGGGTTTGCTAGATATCAGCTGGATGCTCTGGACTCATTGGAGCGCCGAGCGAAGAGAGTCATAGGCAATAACTCACTTGTGGAAGCAAGTCTTCAGAGCCTCGAACACCGTAGACGAGTAGCTTGCCTATAGGTTTTTTATCGGTTACATTTCGGGGAGTGTGCGGAGGTTCTACATAACCTGATACGCACGAAGCGATTGGCTTCTTCTTTCATAATGCGGACGGCTAAGGAGTGGAATTCTCTGCCGGGGTCAGTTTTTCCGGAACGCTATAATCTGGACATCTTGAAGGCTAAAATGAACAGACACTTTCTAGGCACGCGTGTATCATCTTAGGCCTTATTTTTGCCTTCCATCAAGCGAGATTATGGTCAAACGTAAGCCTATATTTAATAAAAAAAATAAATTAAAAAAAATATGATATTGTAATAAACGGGACCAATGGCTTAACGTGCTTTCCGAGGCACGGAGTCCCTCAACCAACCAGGCCCGGAAAGAAATCTTAGAATTTACACAAAGATTTCCTGTCCGAAGTGGGGATCGAACCCACGACCTCCGATATTTAAAGCGAGTCAAATACCGCTACGCTACGGTGGTTGTCAAAATAGTATTTAGACTTATTTATTCTCAAAATAAACCACAGAGTAAATAATAGACGCAGCTGTATTTGCGCAAACTTCGCACATTTACATGCAAAGTCTCATAAAACTGCACTGTATCCTGAATTTTATATTAACATAATATATTCCTATTAAAATTGGTTTGTAGCTTTTCAACTGTCGTTTGGAGGGATATAATTGAACTCTACTTTATTTATCTGCTCGTTTACTTCTGCTGCTGACTGCTGAACATGGGCATTCTCTTTAACAGCTATGCCCGGTGAAGTAGCAAAAGCCTCGTGGCTAAAAACCTCTTTTACAGATATTGGCAAGCCACGCTTTGCAGGCAGATTAGTGATTGTAGTAATATGGTAGTCATCATCTTTAAGCTAATGGATCCTGTTGTTTTTTTTTGTCCGGGGGGAATTGCATTTACGCATTCCCACCGCCGCTGCAGCGTATTCGCGCGCTGTCGGTGGGATATGTGGAGCTCGCCCTCTCCATAGCGTGGTATGCTTACTCATGCCACGAGGAAAGGACCCTACACCACTAAAACCCCCCGGACACTACTTAGATCTGCCGTTGGCGGGGGCCGGGTACGCAAAAGCCTTAAGCTAGTTACAGTCCCTACTCTTCAAAGTAAGCCTTAAAAGCAACCACTAATAATTAGGTGGCTATACCTACTTGTTTGCCAACTTTATGACATAGCAAAAACCTCGTTATGAGCTCAATATTATTATTGACTATTCAAGTTCCTTAAATCGAGCTAGTGTTCAATGTGGGGCCATTCACAGACACTTAACGGATCCTATTCCATGCTAATGTTAAAAGAGGGACGCTAAATCCTTTCCAAAGCTCCTGAGATTGGGTTTTTAAAGGGTTTTAGGGTAATGTAACGGTGTGGTATTCGCAGAATAAATAATGTGAGAGACGTTAGGAACATAAGCCGGCCACTTGTGTTCTTTCCGCGATCATACTTGTTCACTAACATTTGCGGCTTTTTAGCCATGAAGGACGTGTATTTCATGACTAAGTAATATTTTATTATCTACTAGCGACCCGCCCCGGCTTCGCACGGCTAGAATACTGATACTTATACTACAGAATGTCTTTAAACCTCTAACAAACGGGCGAAATTTGGTCAAAACAAACAGAAACAAATTAATATGGGTACCTACTAAAACTCAGTGAAATAAGTAGGTGGGTATACTTTTATCGTATGAAATACCTACCTATACTCTTCAGGAATAACAATACAACAAACTACCTATTTTATTTTTGTTTTGTGTTCGTTGTAACTATGATGGATAGATATCCATCATAGTTACAACGAACACAAACCAAAAATTTGCCTTATAATTCTTAAGGATCGAGCGCGCATAATCGCATTCGGCCTACCTCACTCGCTGCGCTGCGAAAACACGCGCTGTTATTTTGCGATAACTTTTAAGTTATTCATTTAAAGTATATTGTGTAGGGGTCAAATAATCTGCATGAAATGCTTAAGAATATTAACTCATTTAAAATGATAAGGATAAATACTGAATCCGTCTGATTAGCTTTACAATTACCGCATTAGAAATGATATTTTTTTCTAAAAGATATAATGGATATAGCAAGTTAACCTTGAAAGATAGACATATGCTATTGTAGACTTTTTTGTAGATATAAAAGGAAAGAATATTTCCGCCATACATTGTTTTGTTATATCTCATAGGGTTTAGGAAGCGTTTACGTTGAAAGCTCCCAAATGGCTTAATTTTTTCCGACACCTCTGACAAATATCAATATATATTAGTCAAATGTACACATAAATTAAACAAATCATATACGTAAACCTTTCGGAAGAATTGTTCTATCGATTGGTAACAACCGCATGAAAATCCATATAGTAGTTTTTGAGTTTATCGCGAACAGACAGACAGACGCGGCCGGGGACTTTGTTTTATAATATGTAGTGATGTAGTGATAGCGGTCGCCCGCGGCTCCGTGCGGATGTCGGTTACCGCTGCAAAAAGCCTACCCAGGAAAGACACGGTCAGCAAAATGATTCCCAGGTCAATTCACAGACACCGACACAAACATCGACGACGCAGTCATTATCCGCAGGCTGCACAGATTGTCTTTCTGTGGATGTTAAAGTTGTTAATGATGAAAATATTTAAATGTAATTAATACTAAGTTTTCACTTCTGCCGGCAGTCCCGGAGTGCAACCCGTTGTTTTAGGATAGATAACTAAAGCGATTATTGTAGAGCTTCTCTATAAACAACATTTGACGTTAAATTATTTTCCGGTAACAAAATATACTGATGGTCGGGAGACCCGACCCGTGATATGGCAACGTAAAGTTGCCCATGCGTAAAATATTCTTTGCGTAAATCAATTCCTACTAATTTGAATATTTGGCCCTGGGATTTGTTTATCGTTAGTGCGAAAGAATTTTTACTGGAAATTGGAGCCTTTTGAAGGGTATAGGCAAATCAGTAGGGATCATGGGTATTCTTGGTATATGAGCTAATTCACCAGCTACAGGGCCGGTGATAATCTTCGCTACTATTCAATTATCTTTTAGCTTCTTTATAAGAAGTCTCGTGCCATGTTAGGGGGGCTTAAATTTCTGAAAGGCATTATCGGCGTGCCAACTTTTAACGACAGTTCATGAGGTGATAGCCCAGTGGGGTTCAGAGAATTTAAAAATTCCTGGGGGTAATGCACTGCGTCCTCGATGTTAGTGACGGTGTCCATGAATTTTGCAGAAATCATAATATTTTAAATTCGCCATATTTTTAAAACCAAACGTCCAATTTTAATCATTCAAGGACCAAATATTATCTACATAAACTGTACTCAGTGATGAACTAATTTATTTTGATAAGGATAAATAGCATGAGTAAAATAAACGCGTTTAAATGTAGTCCAAAAAAAAATTCAAGATTTCTAAATAAAAAAATGGTTGTTGTGCCTCACTCGACATAGATAGGTATAGTGTGTCGCGGACTTTTTTGTAGATATTTATAAGATCTACAATTGATTAGAACATTTTATGGTTCTATCTTTTATAGTTTAGGCAGCGTACGCAAAATAAGTAACTTTTCTGGTTGATTTTTTACACCTTGTGTCCGAAAAACTCAAATATCTTACGGAACCCTATTTTTTTCCAAAATAAAATTTAGCCTATGCTACTCGTGGATAATGTGGCTTTCGAATGGTGAAAGAATTTTTGAAATCGGTCCAGTACTTTTTGAGCCTATTCATTACAACCAAACAAACAAACAAACAAAGTTTTCCTCTTTATAATATTAGTATAGATATACTCATATATAAAGTTGAAGTATATGTTTGTTTGTTTGCTTGAACGCGCTTATTTTTTTATTTTTTTTATTTATTCATTTATTTCAGGTAACAAAGACCCATATTACATACATAATACTATACAATATAAAATAAAAATACTATTCATAAACAATTAAAATATATAACTAAAATTATACACGATTACTGCTTGTTCAGCAGTATCGGCGCCGTGCATTGCGCAGGATCCGGTATCCGGCCACGGAAACGGCGGAATACAACTCCCTTAGGCCAGAATTCCGGTGAAGTGAATTTTGAAAGGTGCTCCTTTGTGGTGAGAGTGCCAACACTCTCACCACAAAGGAGTTAAAACTCACGTTGTGACGTGATTCCAACGTCACAACTCTCAAAGTCCACTTAGTCTTGACCTGTATGTACTCTACAATCTCCTCGGCCTTTGTAGAGTAATGCAGTCGGGACACGTAGAGCGGCGTCACGGGTGCAGCAGGACGCAGCAGGTGGTTCGGTCCGGTCGGTGCAGTGCTGCACTTGTTTTGGGTTGGCTTCTTTTTCTTTCTCTGCACCATCACGAAGCCATCCCTGTCGACATTCTCCTTCGGCTGTATCCTACTATCCTTAGTGGTAGATATACAGAGCTTCTTTGTGACCAAATGAAAGAGGGGTTCCTCTTTCATTTGGTCGCTTTGTATTTTTCCCCTTAGCGACACTATCCGCGTAGGCACGTGTTGGGGTTGACGTACCTACGTTTGACGTCACAGCGGTCAGTGCAGACGTGCGGGCGACCGGAGCTTTGTCAGCAATATCGGCAGTTTGTGACGCACTCGTATTAGCTGACTCAAAACTGCCAATTGACACATTATGCGCTCCACAACGAATGTTAATCTTTGAGAGCTGAGGCGACCTAATTACTGATCCAACGTTACGAAGTGATGAAATTTCTGCACGCAACTCAGCGATGATGTCATCTGAGGCCTCCATTCTGGACTGCATCTTGGTCATCTCAGTTTTCAATGATGTGATGTCCTTGAGCAGTCTTGTCACATCGACGTGGTCAAACGTGACGGGGGGCAATTTACTCAGCTTCCTCGCCACGAAATCGGGCACATCGTCTGGGTCGGTCGTCTTCAAGACATTAATCATGTCTTGGAGACTCTTCTCAGTGCCATCTCTACGGCGGGACGGCATCTGGTCCAGTTTTCCAAGGGACTGGAACAGTAGCAGCTTTGCACTGCTTACATCTTCCTCCTTGAAATTTGCTCGGCATATCTGTAGTATGCTCACTTCGTCCATGTAATCAATAGCATGGACAAGAAACGCCAACAACTCGTTAACTATAAGTTTTTTCGAACTCATAGTAGGTATCCGTGCAGCGGCTAAAGCCGCGCAAAACGCGAATAATAATTCAATCCGTGTACAGTGCAGGCACGTCCGTACTCGAGCGCGCGTACACTGTGCGTACACTGCTTAGCTCAGGGACTACTGGTCCGATTAAAAAAAATACTTTAGTGTTGGATAGCCTATTTATCGAGGAAGGCTATAGATTTAATAGGTTCCCACGGGGACTGGAGTTACGCGGGTGAAATCGCGCGGGACAAGTAATCTACACTAATATTATAAAGAGGAAAGATTTGTACCTATTTTTGTATGTTTGTATGTTTGTAATGAATAGGCTCAAAAAGTACTGGGCCGATTAAAAAAAATCTTTCACCAATAGAATGCTACATTTTTCCAATTTGACATAGGCTACATTTCATTTTGAAAAAAATTAGGGATCCTTGGTAAAATTTGAACAATGTAACCGAAGGTGTACAAAAATGAGTCTTAAAATGTCTTTCGTCGAATGCGCTGCCGAAACTATTAGCGATAGAACAAAATAATGTACAACAATATTGAAGAACATCATAATGTCTACAAAAAACTCCGCGGTAGCATATGTCCAACTATTGTAGTTATGTCACTACAACAACTTTTTTCATTTTAAACATTAATGAAAATGCTAACCAAATTCAAACCATGCTATTTATGTGTTTATATTAATCCTTATCCAAATAAATTATTTTATGGTCAAGACCATTTAACTACCTATAAAATAGTTTTTAAATTATTTAAATTGGACTTTCCATTCAAAAGATATTACGAATTAAAAAAATCATATATCTATACTAATATTATAAAGAGGAAAACTTTGTTTGTTTGTTTGTTTGGTTGTAATGAATAGGCTCAAAAAGTACTGCACCGATTTCAAAAATTCTTTCACTATTCGAAAGCTACATTATCCACGAGTAACATAGGCTAAATTTTATTTTGGAAAAAAAATAGAGTTCCATAAGATATTTGGGTTTTTCTGACACAAGGTATAAAAAATCAACCAGAAAAGTTACTTATTTTGCGTACGCTGCCTAAACTATAAAAGATAGAACCATAAAATGTTCTAATTAATTGTAGATCTTATAAATATCTACAAAAAAGTCCGCGACACACTATACCTATCTATGTCGAGTGAGGCACAACGACCATTTTTAGGGTTCCGTAGCCAAATGGCAAAAAACGGAACCCTTATAGATTCGTCATGTCTGTCTGTCTGTCTGTCTGTCTGTCTGTCTGTCCGTCTGTCTGTCTGTCTGTCTGTCCGTCCGTATGTCACAGCCACTTTTTTCCGAAACTATAAGAACTATAATGTTGAAACTTGGCAAGTAGATGTATGTTGTGAACCGCATTAAGATTTTCACACAAAAATAGAAAAAAAACAATAAATTTTGGGGTTCCCCATACATAGAACTGAAACTCAAAAAATTTTTTTTCATCGAACCCATACGTGTGGGGTATCTATGAATAGGTCTTCAAAAATGATGTTGAGGTTTCTAATGTAATTTTTTTCTAAACTGAATAGTTTGCGCGAGAGACACTTCCAAAGTGGTAAAATGTGTGTCCCCCCCCCTGTAACTTCTAAAATAAGAGAATGATAAATCTAAAAAAAATATATGATGTACATTATCATGCAAACTGCCACCGAAAATTGGTTTGAACGAAATCTTGTAAGTAGTTTTTTTTTAATACGTCAAAAATCGTAAACCGCAATTTAGCTTTCATTCAACCAACTCCAATATAAAAATATAAAATAACATTTCATTTCATAAACATACGCTTTTTTATTTATTCTTGATATCAAAAATAGGTACGCACTTGTAACTGAAACGGAACCCTTCGTGCGCGAGTCCGACTCGCACTTGGCCGGTTTTTTTTTATTTTGAAATCGTGAATTTTTTTTGGACTACATTTAAACGCGTTTATTTTACTCATGCTATTAATCCTTATCAAAATTAATTATTTCATCACTAAGTACAGTTTATGTAGATAATATTTGGTCTGTGAATGATTAAAATTGGACGTTTGGTTTTGAAGTTATGGCGAAATTAAAATATTACGATTTCTACTGCACGGCCCGTTGCGAAGTCTAATAATTTTCGTGCGATTTTTTTTAGGTTTCGTTCTTAAAACTACACCTACGCAAAAATTCTTCTCAGAGCTAATCAACAGTTTTCTTCTCAGAGCTAAACAACAGTTCTTTTCAGAGCTAGAATATTACACGCTATTCATATTTTCTTGAACATTTGAAAATGCCTAAAATGCATAATCCCTAAAATGCCTATTAATTACATCATTAATTATATTTTCATCATTAACAACTTTAACATCCACAGAAAGACAATCTGTGCAGCCTGCGGATAATGACTGCGTCGTCGATGTTTGTGTCGGTGTCTGTGAATTGACCTGGGAATCATTTTGCCGTCCGACCGTGTCTTTCCTGGGTAGGCTTTTTGCAGCGGTAACCGACATCCGCACGGAGCCGCGGGCGACCGCTATCACTACATCACTACATATTATAAACAAAGTCCCCGGCCGCGTCTGTCTGTCTGTTCGCGATAAACTCAAAAACTACTACATTGATTTTCATGCGGATGTTACCAATCGATAGAACGATTCTTCCGGAAGGTTTACGTATATGATTTGTTTAGTTTATGTGTACATTTGACTAATATATATTGATATTTGTCAGAGGTGTCGGATAAAATTAAGCCATTTGGGAGCTTTCAACGAAAACGCTGCCTAAACCCTATGAGATATAACAAAACAATGTACGGTGGAAATATTCTTCTCTTTTAGATCTACAAAAAAGTCTGTGATAAAATATGTCTATATTTCAAGGTTCAAGGCTATATCTATTATATCTTAGAAAAATGATAATTTCTAATGCGGTAATTGTAAAGCTAATCAGACGGATTCAGTATTTATCCTTATCATTTTAAATGAGTTGATATTCTTAAGCATTTCATTTCATTTCATTTCAGATTATTTTACCCCTACACTATATACATTAAAGGAATAACTTAGAAGTTATCGCAAAATAACAGCGCGTGTTTTAGGTAGGCCGAATGCGATTATGCGCGCTCGATCCTTAAGAATTATAGGGCACATTTTTTGTTTTGTGTTCGTTGTAACTATGATGGATAGATACTTGAATACCTATTTATTTAGTGTCTGTTGTATTGTTAGTCCTGAAGAGTATAGGTATACGATAAAAGTATACCCACCTACTTATTTCACTGAGTTTTAGTAGGTCATCATCATCATCAGCCCATATATCGTCCACTGCTGAACATGGGCCTCCTCCCGAGGGAGGGTATTGCTATAGTCACCACGTTTGGCAGGCGGGTTGGTTATGTTGTAACACACAAGGAAACGCTGCTGCCCCTTCCTTGATATACGATTATTATAGATGATGTTATAACAATCGGGACCAACGGCTTAACGTGCTTTCCGAGGCACGGAGGGTAGTCCCTCAACCAACCAGACCCGGAAGGAGATCTTAGAATTTACACAAAGATTTCATGTCCGGTGTGGGCATCGAACCCACGACCTCCGAGATTTAAAGCGAGCCAATTACCGCTACGCTACGGAGGTAGGCCGAATGCGATTATGCGCACTCGATCCTTAAGAATTATAGGGCAAATTTTTTGTTTTGTGTTCGTTGTAATTATGATGGATAGATACTTGAATACCTATTTATTTAGTGTTTGTTGTATTGTTAGTCCTGAAGAGTATAGGTATTTCATATGATAAAAGTATACCCACCTACTTATTTCACTGAGTTTTAGTAGGTACCTATATTAATTTGTTTCTGTTTGTTTTGACTAAATTTCGCCCGTTTGTTAGAGGTTTCAAGAAATTATGTAGTATAATTATCAGTATTGTACCCGTGCGAAGCCGGGGCGGGTCGCTAGTGTTTTATAAAACTATATAAGTTTTAAGTAAAAAAAAAAATATGGTTGGCTTACAAAGGATATAAAATAAACATTATTGTGCATTACTTTTTCTTCTACCTACGATTGAAATAAAAAAAGATATTTAATACATTAAATATCAATTACTTTAGAGCAGCGAATTTACACTCACATTTCAATTTCATTTGTTCGTAAATGGAAATAATATCATGTACAGCTTACTGTTTTTAATTTGTAAAGGCTAAAATATGAATACAATTTTTTTTCTCTTAACTACCGCAATGCGTAAAAATATTTTTTTACACCTTAATTTTAAATTTTATTTTTACAAAATTTTACTTAATGGATTTGTCAATCCTTTTTCGCCATTTACTTAAAATTTGGTATTTTCAAATAGGTCACTATATTTCTAAAGTTGCCAAATATTTTAAAAAATGTGTGAGGCACCTTTCAATTCCTTTTTCAATTGTAAAGAGATTGTTACCTATGTTGATACTACATCCACGTCTTGTAAATAGGAATTAAATAAACCCTTAATTAAATTGAATGAATGCATTGTTATAATAACGTGCCTTCCTACTTTGCTCACTTAGTCTGCCTGCGATACTCATTTTAAGTTAATTGACTTCTTATATATCTTTAAATGTATGTTTAATATAAGATGCTTCAAAAAAAATATGCCTTTCCTTGAACTGCAGAAAGTATGAATTTATTTCGTTAGTGAACATATTAAGTAAGTAAATTATATTAGTATACAGAATACAAGTTTCTGCTACCCAAGATTCAACGGTGCAACCCTCGGTGTAGAAATCTACGGACATTTTCTAAAGATATCAACATTATAAGAAGCAACTTAAAACCTGCTTTTAGAATCCTCGTTTATTTATTTATTTTTATTTATTTAATAGTTTATGTACACACGGAATAACAAAAACAAGAAAAAAAAAACAAAAGGAGGATACAATAGCACATAGGTACAGCTTATTTCAAGAGAAATTTCTTCCAGCTGACCCGCGATAGGAAACAGTAAATGAAAGAAAACTAAATCGTGTGTAGTTTATACATAAATAAAGTACACAGATATAAATATATGTATACATACACATATACACTTAGAATATATATAAATACACATATATAATAAATATATATAATCAAGATAAGGATAAATAGTGTTCTTTTACACGTTTTTTAAACAATGAAACAGTGTTAGATGCGCGTATGTTAGGCGGAAGTGAGTTCCACAACCTTACAGCATGAACTGTGAAGGACTGCGAAACGAATTCTGTCTTGTGGGATGGAAATTTAAGGAGGGACTTGAGATGAGATCTACATGGAGCATCAGGCGTGTGCAAAAAGGAGAAACACTCCCGTAGATATGAGGGATAATAGGGATTGTGGAGGATGTTGAAAAGGAGACATAATATACGAGTATTCCTGCGAAGGCGGATAGGGAGCCACTTGAGATCCTTGCGAAAATTGGAGACGTGGTCATATTTCTTGAGGCCAAAGATGAATCGAATGCACAAGTTTTGCAAGCGCTCAAGCTTATTCAATAGCTCCTCCGTAGCATCCAGGTAGCAGCAGTCAGCATAGTCCAGAATGGGTTGTATGAGAGTTTGAGCAAGAGAGATTTTCGTATTCAGAGGTAAAAAATTTTGGAGACATTTCAGCGAGTGAAACGTAAAATGGGTCTTTTTGCTTACCTCCGCGACGTGAGCATTCCAAGAGAGATTAGAGTCTAGGGTAACGCCTAAGTTTTTTACAGTGTTACTGTACTCTATGATAACATCGTCTAAGATCAATCTAGGAATATGTGCAGCGATGAATTGCTTAGTCATATACCTGCTACCTATTATAATGGCCTGTGTTTTGGCAGGATTTAATTTTAAACCATAGGACCTAGCCCAAAGGCTGATTGAACTGAGGTCGTTATTCATATTGGTAATTGCAGAATAAATACTGTCGCAGTGAAAAGATCGATAAAGTTGTAAATCGTCTGCATAAAGATGGAAGTGGGAGGAAATTACTCTAGTAACTGAGTTAATAAAAGCGGAAAAAAGTAGAGGAGAAAGAACGCCACCTTGAGGTACGCCCGCAAATAGTGAACACCAATCAGAGTAAGTCTCGCCATAGTGAACACACTGCGAGCGCCCCCGAAGATAAGAGCTAAACCAGGAGATAGAGGTAGGGGAGCAATTAAGAGAAGATAAGATACCGAGGAGGATGTCAAAGTCAACAGAGTTGAAGGCGCTACTAAAATCTAGAAGCACAAGGAGAGTAAGGGATTTGTTCTCCATAGCCCAACGAACATCATCTGTCACTTTGAGGAGAGCAGTAACTGTGCTATGACCTGTCCGGAAACCAGATTGAAATGGGCTAAGGAGATTATTGATGGATAGGTAGGTTGATAGCTGACGATGAACAATATGCTCAAGGACTTTGGACAAATACGGGAGGATTGAAATGGGACGAAATTGGGACAGTGAAGAAGGAGAAGGTACTTTGGGCAAAGGAACAACGTGCGCTCGTTTCCACACAGAGGGGAAGGTAGAAGAGTATAAGGAATAGTTAAAAATATGAGTGAGGACAGGAAGAATGGTGGATAGAATAGGTATAATCATTCTTGAACAAATATTGTCATCGCCGGTAGCTGAAGAGGAGATAGAGAGAAGAGATTTTTTAACATCCTCCTCAGTAACTGCTGATAGATTAAAGACATTACATAGTGGTAAGGGTTGAGAGGAAAGTTCACGTAAGGTTGTAGATTTTGTTTGTGTGCTCATTGATGATAATGGGTCAGCGAAATGAGTGTTAAGAGCACACAAATCTTTATGTTATTTTATGCTGAAACCTCTCGGAAGCTAGTGAAATTGATCGCTGAATTTTTTATCATTATTGAGATGAATGCTCTGAGATAGATGGGTACTTATTCGCTCACCATCTCTGTTTCTCTTTTTTTCCGGACGGTCGTTGTGTTGTCAGCCAATAGGCTTTTACTACTACACCCAAGCCTACATAAATGTCTTAAAAACTATTAGCTAAGCATACTGCATAAGAAGGCGCCCCTAGTGGGTTTTAGACCTCGGCTCAGGGCGGTCGCTGGCATGGTGGGGGAATTGAGGAATGACGACTATAAACTTTAAGAATAATTTTGTGCAAACGTCGCTTTACTTTACAGTACGTGGGCTTCGCTCACCATCACTGATGGGCTATTAAGACATCGAGATACAAATAAATTGGAGGTAAATCACTATCACTATAAACCTGTTTAACGTAGGCCTCCTCCCGAGGGAGGGTTTTGCCATTGTCACCGCGCTTGGCAGGCGGATTGGTGACCGCCGCATTATGTTGTAATAAACAGGGAAACGCTGCTGCCCGTTCCCTGGTATACGCTTGTTATAGATGATGTTATAACAAACGGGACTAACGTCTTAACTTGGTTTCCGTGGCGCGGAGGGTAGTCCCTCAACCAACCAGACCCGGAAAGAAATCTTAGAATTTACACAAAGATTTCTTTTCCGGTGTGGGGATCGAACCCACGACTTCCGAGACTTAAAGCGAGCCAAATACCGCTGCGCTACGGAGATTGTCGGTTGGTTGTAAAAGATTATGTTATAACAATTAAAATTGATGTAGATTACGATTTCTAAGATACTTGACATGATTCAAACAGAAAAAAAACTCATTGGTCTTAAATAAATAATACATTTCAAACTAAATTCTTTTAAATAGCCTTTTTAAAGATGGAAACCGAACCTGCATTAATTAAGAAATTACTATAAAAATTCTAATTAACCGAGTAAATACTGAAGCGGAGTAATTAAATGAAATTAATTCAATATTCCATTTTGCTAGTCCCCTTCTCTAATAACTTTGTGCATAAAAATATTTTCCAAGATTTCTTTTACGTTTATTTAAAGGAAATATTCATAACAGCTCAGTCAGAAAAGAAAATATTCATGAAAACTCGGTTGGATTTTGTGAGTCCCGCCGTCTTAGAACCGGTGGCAACATGAAAGCGCGTCTGTTGTACATGTTATTATTACTTATTATACACTCACGATCTGCCCAAAGACGAATAATTTTTCCTACACAAAATAGATAGAACAGGCTTTTACATTAATATCATCATCATCAGCCCGTTTACGTCCACTGCTGAACATGGGCCTCATCTTAACAGACCTTGGCAAGCCAGGATCGTAGAGGGATATTGCCGTAATCACCACGCTTGGCAGACGTATTGGTGATCGCAGTAAGATGTTAACCTTGAGCTAATAGATGCTGCTGCCCATCCATCAGCCATGTGTCCCTTAGTCGCCTTTTACGACACCCACGGGAAGACATGGGGTGGTCTATTCTAAGCCGGAAACCACACGGCATTCTAAGCCGGAAACCACACATTAATATTTTGTTAACTAATGAAGCTTAGATCACAATTTGAACGTTAGCTATCTAGGGAGACCAAGAATCCGAGGGGACGGATTGCCTCGCGTACTCGGCCCTCACCAACGGCGGACGGAGGAGTGTCCGGGGGGTTTTAGTGGTATAGGGTCCTCTTCTTGTGGTATGACTAGCATACCACGTTATGGAGAGGGCGAGACCCACATACCATATCGCATTTCCACCCGAACAACAAAAAATAAAATAAAATAAAAAGGATATAGGTGCAAAGGGTGCCTTTGTAAGGTCGGTCAGAAAAATTATTAACTTCATTTTAATTTCTTTAATTTACACCCCTTCTTACCCCCTAAGGGGTTGAATTATGCAAAATCTCGTTTTATCGAGCTCCTAAAAGGAAAGTCCTTGTTCTAAAAGGAACTCCCTTGCAAAGTTTGGGACTCCTAACTACAAGAGTTTCTTAGATTTCGTGATGAGTGAGAGAGCGTATAAATGGCCTTTCGCTCTTATATAAATATATATACAAGGTGTAACGGAATCCAAAAAAACCTTGCTCTTTCTATGTATATACCCTATATACATAGAAAGAGCAAGGCTTTTTTGGATGATAACAAACGATATGGCAAGGGTTATTTAATCCTATCTCTACAAGTCCGGGATTAATGATATTTTTGAATGATTTTTTTAAATTCATATACACGAGAACCCAAACTTTTCAAATTGAAATAAATACATCACTAGCACTCAATCAGCTGATCGATGTCAACGAACTATTTGCAAGTAGAAATAAACCTCTTACTCCTAGTATTTCTGAATAAAGGGTTCCGCATTTTTTACACCTTTCCGTTACACCTTGTATACCTATATACTTCTATATGGTATGTACATACTTACGACTAACAATAGCTATAGTATCTACGTTACTTGGCAACGTTTTAGAATGTTGGCAGTACTGCCCATGAATGGCAAATAGCAATGCTTATCTACTAAGCAAAATTAATTTGAGTATTATATTATTACTTTCAAGTACCTACTTGTAATAGACTTTGACTGCACCGGTGGCTCAGTGGTTACGGAAGTTGCTTCTGAGACCTGGTGTTCTGGGTTCGATTCCCATCCGGGACAATTATTTGTGTGAACCACAAATAGTTGTTCTGAGTCTGGGTGTTCTTTGTGTCCGTGAAATGAATGTTTGTAAAGTCCCCCGCAACACAGGGATTTATTTCCCTAGTGCGGGAGTTGTCTTTAAAAAAAAAAAAAAAAACACGTAAATTAACCTGATTTAAATCTATGCTAATATTATAGAGTTTATTTGTTTGTTTGAACGCGCTACTATCAGAAACTACTGGTCCGATTTCAAAAATTATGTCACCAAAATAAAGAGGCACGTTATCCAGAACTAACATCATAATTAATGATGAAATTGTTAAGAGAACGAGAGCTACGCGGTTATAACCGCGTGGGAAGCTAAATTATTTATAACTAGCGGCGCCCCGCGGTTTTACCCGCGTAACTCTGCTCCAGTGAGTCGGAGAGCTCCATTTTACCAATATGTTAATCCAGCGTATAGCCTATCCCGGTGCAAAATTTCAGTCAATTCCGTTCAGTAGTTTTGGCGTGAAAGAGTAACAAACATCCATCCATCCATACTTACAAACTTTCGCGTTTATAATATTAGTAGGATATATACTTGCTTTCCGAGCGCGGTCTCACCCGCGTACCTCCCATTCCTAAAATATTTAGCCTCTCATCTTATTCAATAAATAAGCTATCGAACACTGAAATATTTTTTCAAATCGGTCGAGTATTTTCTCACATTAGCTCGTACTAACAAAAAAACAAACTCCTCAGCTTTATGTATTACACTAGCGGCCCGCCCCGGCTTCGCACGGGTTGACTTTTATACCCTACCCCTGCCCTACCCTAACCCTACCCTACCCTACCCTACCCTATGTCCTTCTCCCAGTTCTTAGCTCCTCCCTACCAATTTTCAGCCAAATCGGTTCAGCCGTTCTTGAGTTATAAATAGTGTAACTAACACGACTTTCTTTTGTTTTTAAAATGTATTCTGCTATTCGGGACGGAAACAAATCCAACAAATCAAAAACCATGGCAATCGGTCCAGCCGTTCTCGAGTTATAAGTGTTGTAACAAACACGACTTTCTTTTGTTTTTAAAATGTATTCTGCTATTCGGGACGGAAACAAATCCAACAAATCAAAAACCATGGCAATCGGTCCAGCCGTTCTCGAGTTATAAGTGTTGTAACAAACACGACTTTCTTTTATATTATAGATAGATATTTGACTGATTTCAATTAGCGTAGCAGTATTCGGCTCGCTTCAAATCTCGGAGATCGTGGATTCGATCACCACGCCGGACAGGAAATATTTGTGTAAATTGTAAAATTTCTTTCCGGGTCTGGTTGGTTGAGGGACTACCCTCTGTGCCTCGGAAAACACGTATTTAAAGCCGTTGGTCCCGATTGTCATGACATCATCTATAATAATCGTATATCAAGAAACGGGAAGCAGCGTTTCCTTGTGTTGTACAACATAATACCGCGGTCACCAACCCGCCTACCAAGCGTGGTGACTATGGCAAATACCCTCCCTCGAGAGGAGGCCCATGTTCCGTAGTGGACGTTATACGGGCTGATAATGATGATGATTTAAGTTTACTTATATATTTCAAACAATTATAATAAGTATTTGTGTTAGAAATACCTATCAGTTTAATAGTCAATGCCTACAGTAAACATTGCTCAGTGGCCCAAATATTTCAAGTTAGGCACTATTTCCCTCCTAAAACATTCAAAATTCACCCATCAGCCACAAATCTGGGAATATCTCGTATGTAGACCGTTTATGTCGCTGCATTTGGATAGCAGCCAGGAGAATATACTTCTAATGGAGGACCAAGTTACGATGACGAATGAACTTACTTAAACGTATCTGTGAAATGAAATAGAATTTATTAGGATAATGAAATTAGGAATTTTATGTCACGAGAAAATTAGGTCGGATATTATTGTGATATGTTGGAGAAGGTATCTATATATATAAAAGAAAGTCGTGTTTGTTACAACACTTATAACTCGAGAACGGCTGGACCGATCGCCATGGTTTTTGATTTGTTGGATTTGTTTCCGTCCCGAATAGCAGAATACATTTTAAAAACAAAAGAAAGTCGTGTTAGTTACACTATTTATAACTCAAGAACGGCTGAACCGATTTGGCTGAAAATTGGTAGGGAGGTAGCTAAGAACTGGGAGAAGGACATAGGATACTTTTGGGTAGGGGTAGGGTAGGGTAGGGTAGGGTAGGGTAGGGGTAGGGTAGGGGTAGGGTAGGGGTATGGTAGGGGTAGGGTAGGGGTAGGGTAGCGGTAGGGGTAGGGTAGGGGTAGGGGTAGGGTAGGGGTAGGGTAGGGTAGGGGTAGGGGTAGGGTAGGAGTAGGGTAGGGGTAGGGTAGGGTTAGGGTAGGGGTAGGGTAGGGCAGGGGTAGGGTAGGTCAGGGGTAGGGTATAAGAGTCCACCCGTGCGAAGCCGGGGCGGGCCGCTAGTTTTAAATAAAGGAGATACCTATGTGTTATTATTATGGATTCGGATTTTAGTATATAATTCGTACAATCGAATCTAGACACAAACAAATAAAATTTATGTGTTTGTTTGTAATATCAAAATGAGTATCTATTGTCAAAGGCATTTTTCAAAACTAAAAAACAAACGGAAATATTTTTGTCTTTCTGTTTATTCCCAGTAAATTCTAAAACAGCTGACCGATTTTGATTGGAATTCTGTGTTTTTTTTTTTGTAAAAAAAAACAACTAAAATACATTAAGCTATATACACTTAAAATAAAAACCACGAAAACCTATGACATGGCGATGTAGAACTAAAACTTCGCTTACATTCTCACAAAAGTGCCGTGTGGTTTCCGGCTTAGAATAGACCACCCCATGTCCTCCCATGGGTGTCGTAAAAGGCGACTAAGGGACATATAGCTGATGGATGGGCAGCAACATCTATTTGCTCAAGGTTTACATCTTACTGCGATCACCAATCCGTCTGCCAAGAATGGTGATTATGGCAATATCCCTCAACTATCATGGCTTGCCAAGGTCTGTTAAGAGGAGGCCCATGTTCAGCAGTGGACGTAAACGGGCTGTTGATTATGATGATGATGATTCTCGCAAATAATTCAAGTCTACAAGCCACGCTATCACTACTCATATCGTGGCTTGCACAGAGTACCTTGACTACCAAACCTTGTATACCTTCATTGGTATCATCATCAACAGCCCGTTGACGTCCACTGTTGAACATGGGCCTCCTCTTAACAGACCTTGGCAAGCCAGGATCGTAGAGGGATATTGCCATAATCACCACGCTTGGCAGACGGATTGATGATCGCAGTAAGATGTCAACCTTAAGCTAATAGATGCTGCTGCCCATCCATTAGCCATATGTCCCTTAGTCGCCTTTCACGACACCCACGGGAGGACATGGGGTGGTCTATTCTAAACCGGAAACCACACGGTAAGTGTTCTTCATTGGTATACAAGGTTCAAACCTTAAACCTAAGCTACTCATGTTTGAATAGTTGAAAAATGCCAAAAAATGTAGGGTTGCTCGCTAAACCTTACATTGAGGGAATCGAGCACTGAACCTATTATGATGTGGAATTCACCAGGTCAAAGCCAAAAGCAATAATTGTGTGACTAACCTTTTGATCTTCTTGTTTCACTGCGTATGATAACGTCCAGCTCTCAATTTTCGCTGTTCGAAGCCGAGTGGGGTTCGACACTCGGAACTTACTAATTCTTTTGAATAATGCACCAATCAAGCACACATGATCTAGCTAGCTATAAAGTTGTTGACGATTCTAGGGTCTATTCAACGATTTAATGCGAGTTTTCAACATAATTAATAACTAAATCATATTATATTTTTTATCTCATCTATTCAAAAAGACCTAATTTATTCCTCGTAAACAATGACCAAAATAGCTCATTAATCCCTTAGGGACCAAAATTGATTTGAATTTGGAATGTGGATATTGTTAATAATTTTTCAATCAGCAAAGAGGTGAATCACAAACCATGCGGGAACAATGTATTGAATATGTGACTGGCTGAAAAACTGCGAGCGCGCCAAATTTAAAAAAAAGTTGATGAAAAATAAACAACGCGCGCAATTAAATGCATCTGCTTTCGTTCGTAGTTGATTCATATTCAGATTTTAGAATTATAAAAAATGAGTGCGTCTTCCTCAAGTGAAAGTATTATTATGTCTTATGGTTCTTCATTGTACGTAAATAAATTCTTGTTCATAAGTTGCACTTACTTATTTTCTCATAGAGGGTGATAAAAAGTAGAGTGTCCACCTGGGGAGCAACACTATTTTAAGCTCGAGTGACATACTTTTAATCCCTCGCTGCGCTCAGGATTCAAAGTCAAAGTCAAAGTCAAAGTCAAAAATTCTTTATTCATATAGACACGTTTAAAATATTTTAAATCATGTTCTTATGATGCGTCCCATTCTTTTACTACCACCAGTTCTGGACGTGGCAACTCTGAGAAGAACTGGCAAGAAACTCAGAGGAATCCTTTTTTAAATAAATTTGATTTTACAATTATTAATAAAGCAGTATTGTTTTAGAGCAACTCACTCCCAACTATTCCCAAGCTGTTTTGTCATTGACATAATCTGAAATTTTGTAATAAGCTTTTTTACATAATTTATCTTTCACATATCGTTTAAACTTGTTTATAGACAGATCTCTAACATTACTAGGAAGTTTGTTGTAGAAGCGTATACATTGCCCCATAAAAGAATTGCTTATTTTGTGGAGACGTGTAGCATGTAAAACAAGATTATGCTTAGTTCTAGTATTAACATTATGAGTGTCGCTTTTTTTCTTAAAACTATCAATATTCTTATGAACATATAAAAGGTTTTCATATACATATTGTGATGCGACTGTAAGAATATTAGTCTCTTTGAATTTCTCCCGTAGGGAAACTCGCGGACCAAGTTTATATATGGACCGTACAGCTCTTTTCTGTAGTACAAAAATGGTGTCAATGTCCGCACAGTTTCCCCATAGAAGAATCCCATAAGACATTACACTATGAAAATAACTAAAGTAAACCATTCTAGCAGTATCCACATCAGTGAGTCGTCTCATTGTTTTAACAGCATAGGCCGCAGAGCTAAGTTTCCCTGACAGTTTCGCAATATGTGGGCCCCATTGTAATTTGGAGTCAATAGTTATTCCCAAAAAAACAGTTGACTCCACTGGCTCCAACCGAATACCATTTATTTTTACATTCGTGTCAATTTGTTTTACATTAGGTGTAGAAAATTTAATGACTTTGGTTTTGTTTTCATTTAAAAGTAAATTATTAACATTAAACCAATGGACTACCTTCGAGATTGCATTGTTTACTTCGTCATAGTTGCGTAACTGTCTATTTATTTTAAAAGTTAGGGAGGTATCGTCAGCAAACAATACTATCTCATGATTATTTCCTACATAGTAAGGTAAGTCATTTATATACACCAAAAACAAAAATGGCCCCAGGATTGAGCCTTGCGGGACGCCCATGGATACAACAGAGCCTGATGATATTTTACCGTTTATATCAACCTTCTGAATTCTACTGCCCATGTAAGAAATCAGAAGATTGAGAGCCTGGTTCCTAATGCCATACCGGTGTAATTTCCTGACCAGAGTGTCATGGTGAACGCAATCAAATGCCTTAGACAGATCACAGAAAATACCTAAGGATTCCTTCGAATCTTCCCAGGCCGCGAATATAGTTTTTAATAATTCAGTTCCCGCATCTATGGTTGAGCAACCCCTCGTAAACCCAAACTGCTTTTTATGTAATAGATTAAATTTATTAAAGTGTCTGAGCAATTGGCTAAGAATTAATTTTTCAAAAATTTTGCTCAGAGTGGGCAATATAGAAACAGGTCGGAAATTCGAGGGATCAGTACTATCACCGGATTTAAATAATGGTATAACCTTACTATGTTTCATCAAGTCAGGAAATACACCAGAATAAACACAACTATTAAATATGTTTGCTAGGTAAGGCGCTATTATTTCAATAATATTAGATATAAATTTAACAGAATGACCCCATAGGTCTTTAGTTTTTTTCTTCTCTATGGTATTGAAAGCATTAATTACATCTTTATAGTCTATTAAAGTAAAAGTAAAATCGGTAACACAAGCAGAAACACTTTCTTTTAATAGCGCCTCAGCAGATATTGAAGATGAATTTAGAGTTTTAGTTGTTATTAAAGGTACGTTAGTGAAGAAATTCTCAAACTCAGTTGCAATTTCCATATCTGCTGAAATATTACCATTTTTTATTTTTAGATTAAAATCTCTATTACAATCTATAGCTCTACCTGTTTCGTTATTAATAATATTCCATATTTCTTTTATTTTATTGGATGAGTTTTTAATTTTATTATTTATATACATTGATTTGGCAGTGGAGCAGGCTTCTTTAAATACTTTGGAATATCTAGCTACCTGGTTTTTAAAATTCGTACTTTTATCAAAAGTCTTCTCATAATACAATTCATACAATTTATTACGACTTTTGTAAATACCAGGAGTTGCCCATTCACTGAAACTTAACTTACCGTTACTGATCAACTTTGTTTTAGATGTAAATATTGTATTATATTCAGCAATAACCATATTAAAAAATAAATTATACTGCTGATTTGGGTTATTGTGAATTGGCAAACCTGATAATTTGTATGACAAGTTAAATTGAAATGCCTCTATACGACTTTCACTAATGGGTACAAAACTTATTTTTTTACTTTGGATTTTATTGATTTTCTTGGGAAAAGATACTAACTGTCCACAATGGTCCGACTGTAACATATTAATTACAAATTTATGAATAGGATTTAAGTTAGAAAATATATTATCTATACAAGTAGCACTAGAGGCAGTAATCCTCGTAGGCTCAATAAATAAATTATACAAATTGAAAGATTTAAACAAATTCAAGAAGTTACAGGTTAATGTATTCTTTTCCAAAATATTTATATTAAAGTCTCCACAAACAACAATTGTTTTATGACTATTCGCTAATTTGAACAGGGCATCCTCCATTATTTTAATAGAAGTTTCATAAGGCGCAGATGGAGGTCTGTACACACTCAAAACATACAGTTGCTCCAATTCAATACATGCTATCTCTAAAACCCTTTCCACAGAGAGGCTCACAATGTCAGTTCTTTCTTTAAATTTTAAACATTTCTTTACAATGATTAAGGAGCCACCTCGTATCATACGAACTCTGCTGAATGAGCTAGCAACCTGGTGATTATTGGAACTGAAAATGACCTGATGGCTTTTGAGCCATGACTCAGTAATACATAAAATATCTATATTGTGACAGTTCAAAAACAGTTCCAATTCTAACTCTTTACCTAACATCCCCTGTATGTTTTGATGCACCAGGTTGATACAATTATTATTTTTACAATTAAGAGAAGTTACAGTTGATGGGGATATAACATTACCATTATATAACAATATGCTACTATTTACATTGCCAGAGATATACTCTTTTGTCTTAGACTCTAATTTAAAGAATTTGGAATAACTTCCAAGGTGTCATTACATAATGTCAAATTATTATTTAACTGCTCAATAGAAGCAGTGCCGTTAGCCAATATTTTGGCTGATTTATAAAAACAATATGATAGCGAATTTGCTATCTGTCTCTTATAAAAATTACTTAGACAATAGTTATTGTCTGTCAACTCATAATAATGATTATCATTGAATACGTTTATGTCAATTAATTTAAATTTGTCATTATACAATGTCATTGTATGTAGCATATTATTTAACTTAAATCTATAAATATTTTCCGTCTCGGGCAACAATTTACAACAATATTCTAGTTAAGAATCCCTAGCTCCGCACGGGATTCTACTCTAGAATCCTTCGCTCCGCTCTGGATTAAAAAAAACACTCTCGCCTTTAAAATAATTGTTTGCTCCCTAGATAAACAATCTACTATTAAGTCCAAAAAACATGAAACAGTCTTGTCAGTAGCACGTCTTCGCCACTTATTTGAATTTCGAATAAGTCGTTAGGCGTCGTCTGCATGCTATCATTATGATGTGTCAAAGTCAGAATTAATGGTCGACGCCTTCGATCTAACTTGGTCCCAAGCTATCGGTTATAGCTACGTGTTTATTTATGAACGCTCGTAGCTTCAGGCAGTTGGGAATAATATGAAATACGAGAATCGTACTCCACAAATGCACTGGTATAGGTTTCTTTTAGATTTGAAATTATGGATAACTTAAATAATCTCGACAACTCGATAGCCTCCGTAGCGTAGCGGTATTAGGCTCGCTTTAAAAGCTCAGAGGTCGAAGGTTCGATCCCAAATCTTTGTGTAAATTCTAAGATGTCTCTCCGAGTCTGGTTGGAGGGACTTACCTCCGTGACTCGGAAAGCACGTTAAGCCGTTGTTATAAGATCATCTTTAATAATCGTATATCAAGGAACGGGCAGCAGCATTTCCCTGTGTGGTAGATATAACATAATACTGCGGTTACCAACCTGCCTGCCAAGCGTAGTGACTATGGCAAATACCCTCCCTCAATGGAGCATATTCGAAAACTATAATTACAAAGTGAATGGTTCACAAATTTACAAAGTATCTTACACTAATCAGATTAAGCAGTATCATTAAGGAAATGGAGCTTGTGACGTCACTCCTAGGTGTAAAATTGCACCTAGAAGTGACGTCACACAAAATTTCAACACGCAGTGCCTTCGTATTTCTTAGTTTTTGCAACACAAAAAAAATCATTTTGAACTCTAGGCCCCGAGCTGTCGGTTATGGCTTCATGTTTATTCATGAATACTCGTAGCTTGAGGCATTTGAAAACAATATGAAATACTAGAATATTGCTTGAATTCAAGTGGCTAAGACCGTTGGACTAGTGATCGGGCACCGCTTCAATCTCAATCCATTGCACTACCGACGTAAACCCACTCGTAACACAAGCATTGTAGATTAGCACGAGGTGTTTACAAGAGTATTAGTAAATCTGCTAGTAAACTTAAAAAAAAAAGAAAAAGGGAATTTCATAAATGCACTGGTAGATGTTATAAGTTTCTTTTAGACTTGATTTTAGGGATGACAACTAAAAAACAACAATTTGGGCAGTCAGCTAAGTTACTAAAAGAATATGGACACGTATTTTTTATTTATCAAATCAAAAATAAAAAACTAGATAAAGAGCAGAAACGTACCTGAGACGTTTCTGCTCTGTATCTCGCAATTCAATTGCTCGTGAAGTCATTCTCCCATGTAGAAACGCAGTTTCGAAAAATCATGACTTATTTCATCTGCAGCCAATAAAATTCAACATACATATAATTCATATAATATCAAAATTAATTTGCAAATTGACAAACCCTCTAAAAGATAATTTAAACTAGGTACATTAGTTTCAAGCCATTTATGAAGCAGACATCACCAAACTCACCACAGCGCATCCGCACTGCAGTGGAGTGACGCGTGATTTAAAACATTAGACAACTGTGTCCGGTAATGTTCAACTTTACTAAACTCATCCAGCTATTTTGAAAATGCATTAAAGTTTTAATTCTCGATATAAAGTTGATGAGTTTATTTGTTTGCCTTAACGCGCTAATTTCAAGAAATACTGGACCGTTTTGAAAAAATCTATAAGTGTTAGAAATCGAGGAAGGCTTATAGGTCATATTTAATAATGTAACTATTAAATAATTAAAAACACTATTTTTAATTATTTTTAACAGTATTCTTGTTAATCGTTTGTATAACGATTGGGTTCACGTCGCTAGTGCAAAAGCTGGGGATCGAAACGGCGACCACAATATCGCAAATCCGATATCCGACCCCTAGCCATCGGGTTTCGGAATTGTATCAATCGAGGTATTAAGTTTTCTCATAACGATGGTGTTTTTTATGCTTTCTTATTACTATTATTAGACACTAAAATTGTATGAGAAAAAATTATAGCTCCATTAAAGATGAAAACGCAGCGAATGACTATAGCCCGAGGACTTACTAAAAGTCTCAAAGAATCAGATGCGGGGCACTCTGTAATATAATGTTGTTGTCTCCTTTACTTCATGACCCTTTTTATAAAAAGCGTCGTCTAATGCTCTCGCAGACCCAAAGTCCGAGAGGCCCGTGAACTATAAAGCAATCAACAAATAGAAAATTTCTAGTAGCGCCATTTTTTGCCCGACCTGTTGATTAAACTTAAAAATCTAGACTAACAAAGAAACAGACTTAAAGATTAATATGTATTGAATTCATTTTAGATCTTTAAGTAGAATTTTAAGAAATCTAAGGCAGATTCCACATTCGGCATGAGCATTTCTCGAGCCTATGAACGACGCAAAAACCGCGAGCACCGAACTCCCATCTCCGGGATCCTGCCGTTTTGCCGAAAAGATTTTGCCAAATTTTCATTACCCAAACAAATTTTAGCAACCTTTTTTTATACCAATGTAATATTTGGAATAATTTTAGTACGCACATTTTCATTTGGTCAAATGTTTACTTGGCAGATTGTTACCAAGGATAATGTCATTAAGGTTTTTGGTCTTTAATCAAATGATTTATTACAGCAAACAATATTTAGACAATAAACGTTTAGTCAAATGAATTGCTATGACAAAAAATATAAAGGCAAAAATAAGATTTTTTTGGGAATTGTATAATTAAAAATGCAATTTTATTTTAATATAGGTAATCATTTATTAACGCGAGTACAAAATAGCAAAAGCTAGTACAAAATATTTGTAACTTACAATTTTAAATTTTTTGCAATGGACATTAGCAGATTTATTTCGGAGTATTCAGACTTGTGTTGCAGAACTCGATTAATTCTGTCGTCTTTATCCATATATTTTTTTTTCTTTTTTTGTGGCGGTTCACCTGATAGTATAATCTCAATGTCAGCTAAATTTGAAGAAACTTCATTTATTAATTCTTTAATTAAGCGATACACTCCAGGGTGGTGTTTATCAATGAGAATGTTTATTCTACGATGCCACGCCTCAGCTGAGTTTGAAGTTCTAGGTATTTGTCTTTCGTTTACAACATGGCAACTCCAAAAGCTTGGTGGATACTTCGGTTGCGTGTTCCATGATCCGCTAACATAATTTTCGTCAAACCAATTCGCGATTTGCTTCCAATCAGAATCTTCTATACCTTCTATTAGCTTGTTAAAATATAGAATGATTTCATTTTCTGGCAAATAACTTAAAGCCAGTAAACATTTTACTTGTTTGTTAAATTTGATGTCATTTGCGTATTTCTTTGTAAGCTTATGTGCTTGAATTTGTCTGAAACAAGTCAAATTTATGGACAATAGGTTATTTATGGAACTAGTTACAGTAGGTTATTAATTTAAAAAAAATGGTTAGGTTAGGTTAGGTTAAAACTGTGACCACCTACGCACGAGCCGAGCGAGCGTAGCGAGCGGTGCCGCGGCAGCGGCCGGCGAGTGCCAGAAACGACTAGATTATATAGAAAAAAATATGGAAAAAAGAGATTATTTTTAGGAGGCTATCGAGAGAAATAATATAATTATAATAACATTATTATTACCTGTTTAGAATTTGTCCCAAGTGGAAAAAGCACCCTTGTAATAAAACGTCTTCAAAGTTAGATCTTATGCTTGAAATGGCTGCCTTTTCGAAATCTAATATACAGACTTTTGGCGTCATGTCAATATTATTTTCATTTCCGTATTGCATTATTAATTCGAACATTAAGTCATACGTACGTTTATCCTTGTTGGTACACATACAAAAACAAAGTGGAAATGTTTTATTGTTATCAGATAATACATTGCCATGTATAGTGTATAATTGTTTAAAGATATTTGGTGCCACTTTAAAGGTTCCGTCTAAAATCCAGTATGAACTGTGACTTAAAGTGGTCATTAAACTTAGTGTTGACATTACCAATATTCTTCTATTTTCATCATAAGTTTTATCTTTTATTATGAAATTTACACCCTTGATAGATGTTTGTGATAAATTTAGCTGGAAATGTACATCAGTTGGTTCTATTGTTACTTCTTGTTTTTTTCGTAGTCGATACATCCTCTGCTTTAGAGCCGAAGTTGAAGGCAAGTTATCTACAACGTCCAAAGGAGCATTTGCTTTGTTATTTTGTATTATTTTGCATATTTTTGTTCCAGATGAAACCTCACTTTTGATCTTTTCTATAAGGTCACTGGTTATTTTTCTCCCAGGATTTGGTTCATGATTGTGAATTTCATTGCTCTTTAATACCTTATGAATCCCATCTTTTAGTGTAGTTTGTTGGGATGCAGTACATTTAAACAATTTATTTTTCCTGTACTCACAGTACCAATAATAGGTATCATTCACTTTGTTATTATTTTCATATGTAAATCCGTTTCGAAACAACTTTACACAACCTCGTGTAGATTTAAAAATTTCACACTCATCACTACATTCACTCATCGTAAACTTTATTTACGTTATACTTTTAACAACAATTATCTACAAAATAATATATCGTAACAATCTCAATAAACTTCCGCTACAAAACACAGTGATAGTGTTTTGCATGACTTACCCACATCGCGCGACATTTATGATTTACCTACTACCCACTTATTTACACATTGTAATTTAATTTGTATAATCTGTGCAACTAACATATAGATGCAAAATTTTTGTCATTGGCTACGCAATCGACTAAACAGAAATGGTAAGTTTAAAACTGACGACACCAAATATTGGGCTTATTTAATTTTGCGTAAAATATGTTATACCAACTGAAATATTTGACTAGATAAAAAATGGTAAAAGTACTAGTTGGTGAACAAGTTATTGTTCAAACGTTCACTTGCCAAACATAGGTTTTCGTAACAATTATTTGTAAAGAGATTGTTTGGTAAGTAATAATTTGGCAAATGAAGTTATGCGAAAATTTGTTTGGGAAGTGATAATTTGGCAATTTCTTTTCGGTAAAACAAGGGAGACCCCCCATCTCCATCACCCACTATACCCACCGTCGTCCACATGTGACACACGTTCAAGGAACGCTTACTTCTATGTGTTGTCAGCCTAATATTAGCGTAGTTTGTCTCTATCAACATAAACGCAATTAATTACTGCGAGTATCGTGACGCAGTATGCGGTGAACTGTGGAATTGAACTGTACTTGCCTACGAAACGACTATAATTAACACCGCTTTTGAATTCGACTGTTCATTCTTTTTTGTGTATTATTGTGTACGTATCTATATTAATATATAAAGCCGAAGATTTTGTTTGTTTGCTTAAATGCGCTAATCTCAGGAACTACTGGACCGTTTTTAATAATTATTTCAGTGTTAGATAGCCCATTTATAGAGAAACGCTATGAATTTTAGTATGTGGAAAGCTAGTATCTCATATAGAAGCTGATAGCAAATAAAATTATAATATTTCGAATGACCATCGTAATTAAGCGCGGAATCTAGGTATATATAAAAATGACTAATGTTTCGGTCAAATTGGTTTACACTCAGTTTCTCAAACTTTTAAAATAAGTAGAGAATAGCGTTTGTACGCTCAATGACCCACTTCACTGAATGCCATAGCCAAATAACATTATTTATTAATATTTGTGTCCCTGTGTGTAAGTAAGGTCTCTAGAGCTGTACATTTACTGTTCTTACACTTGAAGTCCTTGTATTTAGACCTCTGTGCCACCTAACATCAGGTGGATAGAGGTAATTAGCCTAGTCAGGGATAAAAAAGTGAATCAAAGCAACTTTTCAGGCAAAAAAAAACCGAATACAGCCTAATAACATTATTGATTAATGTTTCTGTCCCTGTGTGTGAGTGGAGTCCCTAGAGTTTACGGGGGAAGGGGCAAAGGCCGGCAGAGTAAATATGTACACACTAACCACACACTCCCTTAGGTGGTTAGTGCTATACATATTTACTGTTTTTAGCTCTAGATGTCCTTGTATTTAGACCTCTGTGCTACCTAACTTCAGGTGGATAGAGGTAATTAGCCTGGTGAGGGATAAAAAAAGTCAATCAAAGCTAATTTTCAGCCAAAAAAAAAAGTCGTTTATATATTTTGTTATTTGGCTGTGGTATGGTGGTAAATACTTCCCTAGTGTACGGTTAAGGTACATTCAAATGATAGAGGTGTATATTAAAAGGAAAGTACAAACACTGAAAAACTGATAACTAATCGACTCGCGGCGAACGCCCCTTTGTGTGCTATTAGCCCGAACCGTGCTGTGCAACTACTACTCGTTGTCCTCAAATTACATATTTTATTCATTTGCTGCGCGTCGATGTCAGCATAAAGTTAAAACAATTGATATTGTATGGGTTGCTCGTACACCCAGTAGTACAGATCTTTGAACGTATGCTTTTTATACGCCCTATAGGTATCCTATTTGATTTATTTGCATTTTTGCTTTTGTATTGCTTATGTATTGTCTGATTTTTAGACACTGGAGCTTGGACGCTCAATAAAAACCAAGTAAAAGTGTCTTCTTTTAAACGACAACTCCCGCACTAGGAAAATCAATGCCTGTGTCACTTTACAAACACTCAATTCACGGACACATAGCCCAGATTCAGAACGACTATTTTTGGTCCACACAATAAATAAATATCCTGGGTGGAAATCGAACACATAACGCTAAATCTCATAAGCAACTATCAATGTGATTATTTGTATATATGTCACCGAAAAATAATAGGAACCGTAAATAGATTAACTTTCTAGTTAGTTGATAACCTATCGACGTTTCGGTTGGTTTAAAAAAACCTAAATCAATGGGGTTAGGTGAGGTCAAGTGTCATAATAATTAAGTAAATAATATAATAATTATGCGCGTTCACTGAAACTGGCAACAAATTTAATGATATAAGTGGCACGAAAGTTGATTAACTCACGATTCGTATTATTTTCCGGTGACATGATATGTTAAATCATTTTAACACAGCCTCTACTTATTTTTAATTTCTCAAAATTCAAAAGAAGTACGCCCAATGAGCTTACCTTACCGAATACCACACAAATAAGTGCACCTACCACTTTGTCTCTGCACCACCCAATGGATGACTGGGAGAGAATGCCTTCGGCATCAAGTCCGCCTATGTACAGCTTTGTGCTAAAGATTTAAATAAATAAATAATTGTCCTGTTTGAGAATCGAACCCAGAACACAAGATCTCAGAAGCATCTGCTACAACCACTAGGCACCCGGTGCAAACAATGTCATTGTTTGTATATATAACATTGCTGTCGACCTATAACATAATTTATAAGGCACTTTGTCTTTTACAGCACCGCCCTGTCCACTTTTCACAAGATCTTACAACCTATAACCATAACTCATTGACGCTGCAAATCATAAAGACATATTGTATTAAAACGTTATAGGACGGAACCCTTCGAAACCACAATTACATGCCGTTGGGCGGAACGACCCGGAATGTTCCAGAATGTCCGAGAACAAGGGCCGATAAAGTGACAAAATTAAATGCCACACAAACCATACCAAAGTACCGCTTTGTAAAATCATACCGCAGAATAGTTAACATTTAGAACAACGTTTCATATTAAAAAATAAATAAAAATTGCTAAGATATCGAACGTGACCAGTATTAACAACATCCTTGCTGCAGATCTAAGAAGGCTTTTAGTTTTATTTAATACTAGCGACCCGCCCCGGCTTCGCACGGGTGCAGTGCTGATGTATTATACATATAAACCTTCTTCTTGAATCACTCTATCTATTAAAAAGAACCGCATCTAAATCCGTTGCGTAGTTTTAAAGATTTAAGCATACATAGGGATATAGGGACAGAGAAAGCGACTTTGTTTTATACTAAGTAGTGATTATTAACTAATTTTTTTGTCCGCGACTTCATGCAATTGGAATAATTACTTTAAGTTATCCCCAATTTTGAAACATCTCCTATAGGTCTTATCGTGATGTGTGGCTGAGACGTATACGTATATGCTGTTGGCTATAGGTATATATATATATATATATATATATATATATAATATACCTATAGCCAACAGCATTAATAAATGGTTTAAAGTCAGTAAGATTACGTAAGGATACAATATCATAATTACGCTTTTTTTAATTTCATTAAAGAATAGTACCAAGCCAAAATGAAAAATGTCGCAAAGAAATAAGAGGTTTGCGACGTCCTAATCACGGAAAAATAATCGAGCTGCCAAATTAGTGCATGGAATTTGGTCAGCGATGTCTGGCTTAGATAAGACCACCTCATATCTTCCCCTAGATGTCGTAAAAGGCGACTGAGGAACATACAATTTATGGACTGGCAGCAGCATCTTTATGCTCAAGGATTCTCATCATCCTACTGTGACCCCCAATCCTCGCGTTAAGCATGGTGATTATAACAATATCCCTGATCCCTGGTTCAGACGATCTGAGTCGACGTAGACCGGCTGATACGATACAGTTCATGTCTATACGTTGTAAATATATAACGCTAACTTCAACGTGCCACTTCCAACACCTGCCCTCGGGTCATCAACGCTCTTCAAAATATGTAACTTAGAATAAATTATAGGACTGACAACCTTTCATAAAAATCCACTCTTTCAAATCTTAAAACTTGTCTTTGAAATTTCTAATTAAATTCGAACTAAATTTATAAAAATGCTTGCCATTATTCTGTTTGCAAATCTTTCCATAAACCTCACATTAAAAAATCCATAAATAAAAACGATATCTCTCTTTTAAATAATAATCTTGCAGAAATTGGACTTCAAATAAATGTCAATTGTCTCAATTTCTTTTCAGTTTGACATAAATATTTATATGATGATGAGCACGAATATTTGTTTCTGAGTCATGGATGTTTTCTATGTATTTAAGTATTTATCTATCTATATAAGTATGTATATCGTCGCCAGGTACCCATAGTACAAGCTTTGCTTAGTTTGGGGCTAGGATGATCTGTGTGACATTGTCCCTAGATATTATTATTATTATTATATATATAAATATTTTTATAAAAAAATATTTATAATTTCAAAATATTTTGTTTTTCTTAATAAAATTATCTAAGTACAATTGCCACAAAAAAAGGCTACAAATGATAGGGGCGCGAGCCGACGTATACATAGCGTTACTCCAATTACTCAAAATAAAACTTCAACGTATCGAGTAAATCCTCTACTTAGCTGAGTTAGAGACTTTTCTACTTGACGGCTAGTAAGTAGTCTTAAAATGGATTACAATGAAATAATTTTGAAAGCCAAGCTGACAAATATCAAAGACCTACTATATTATAATTCTCCTTTAGCATTAAAACATCTTTTTTCTCTTAATAAATCGAATATAAATTAAGCTCAGCGTCGGTATTTATAGAATTCACTAAGGTATTAAATTCAACAGGTTGTTCTACCAGTGCGCAGTGTGTCAGCTGCCAGGTGTGAGAGTAAATGCAAATTTGGTTAGTAGAACATTTAAAAGCCATGTAATTACAAGTGACTGGCAGGACAATTACGTAAAAAATGCGACGGCGACCATTCAGCAGATTAATTGCTTTAAAAATTGACGCGTTGCGACGCGACGCGTATAGTAGTTGGTTAGTTGTCATCCAAAGAAGCCTTGCTCTTTCTATTGTATATACCCTTTCCGTTAAACCTTGTATATATATTCGTTTTTAATATAAAGCAGTCGTACTGCTTTTTAATAAAAACGAATATGATCCCACACAGTAATGTATTAAAGGTAATAATAGTACGGGAGCTAGCAACGTTTGGAAAGTAAGAATTTTAGGTCAGCTGATTTTGTGATATGTCGTCCTTCTTGCACTTTCGGTTAGAGTCTGGGCTATCTGGCTGGCGGTAGCGGTTGCGTTCTTTAGTGCGCATCCTACCTGTCCAGGTAATAATCCTGGATTTTAAAAACATTTTAGAAGGCGTAATTTTTAATTTTTTGTTTTTAAATAAGTCTACCTGACATACTTTTTTTATTGCCAGACATTTTGACAATGCTAACTATGTGCCATACGCGATTTTTTTTTTTTTTTATAAAAATTTCAAAGTATTTTATAATGTCTGTAATTTTAATATTATGTTATTTAAAGATAAGAAAAACTTAAAATAAATTTGCCAGACATTAATTCGATTGTTAAGTCTTGAATTAAAATGAAAAAGTCATGAAAAGTATTGCAGTATAATGCTAGTAGTCCGAGAGAGTCAGTTGCAGAATAAGTCGAGAATGATACAGAGAACCATTACGAAAGTAAATGACTTTTCATTGTGCATATAATAAAAAAAAATAATAATAATAATAATAATCATTCTAGTCCGAGCAAGTTTGAAAAAAATTTAAGCATAAAAAGGAATATAAAATAAGATTAAAATTTAAAAAACAACACTTTTTATTTAAATTGTTCTGATTACTAATTAAAATTTATAAATAATTAATATTAAGTTTTTCAAGTTGTTTCAGCCTTTAGTGACGTCACAAAAAAAAGAGGCATCTTCATAATCATCATCATCATCATCGTCGCTGTCTTTGTCAGTGTCATTCATATCATCTTCTTGGGAATTTTCGTTATCTTCTAAAACTCTATCATCTGCACAAAAACAAAGTGACAAAGTGAGTGAAGTGGAGTTACTGGCATAATCTGTTTCTGATGATGAATCACGGTATTTTGCCATTAAAGCAGTAAAACTACTATAACATTGTCTATGATATCCATCTGTCTTATTTATTTGCGTGGGCAGCTCAATGTTACTGTACTTTAATTTATATTTCACACGTACACTTAAAATTTGCTGACATTTTTTTAGTTTATCACTTACGAAAAGTATTATGTTATCGTTATGTCCTTTACAAAAAACACATTTTATTTTATCACTGGCCATTGTAATCAAATTAAAAAATAGACATTAAAATCAAAACAAAAACAAACATGTGACATTAGACTGACGCCATCTTGCAAACTTGCCTGTCGCGCCACTGTCGTTGTCTATCTCTCTCGCACCTTTAGCTGTCTCTGTCGGACTACTAGCATTATACTGCAATACTTTTCATGACTTTTTCATTTTAATTCAAGACTTAACAATCGAATTAATATCTGGCAAATTTATTTTAAGTTTTTCTTATCTTTAAATAACATAATATTAAAATTACAGACATTATAAAATACTTTGAAATTGTTATTAAAAAAAAAAAAATCGCCTATGGCACATAGTTAGCATTGTCAAAAATGTCTGGCAATAAAAAAAGTATGTCAGGTAGACTTATTTAAAAACAAAAAATTAAAAATTACGCCTTCTAAAATGTTTTTAAAATCCAGGATTATTACCTGGACAGGTAGGATGCGCACTAAAGAACGCAACCGCTACCGCCAGCCAGATAGCCCAGATTCTAACCGAAAGTGCAAGAAAGACAACATATCACAAAATCAGCTGACCTAAAATTCTTTCTCGAAAACGTTGCTAGCTCCTATACTATAAAGGGCTTTTCGGAATAAATGCCTACAGGCATTTGTTAACGGAGGACATACCTACATGAAAGGACCCTATTAATTTAATAATAACGAACGAATTTAATGTATTACTTATATACCTTCTATTTTTTAAACACAAGCTCGTCAAAAAAGGAAAAATGTTTTGTAATAGAGAGTTCATTTCAGTTCAAATCTATAAAGTGGCGTGACGCAAGCTGTTCAATTCAATTCAATATTACGGAGTTCCAAAATTTATTTATTATTATAACGTATATATTATTATAACGTACCCTTACTGGGATGTTTTAACAAGGAAATAATTTTTGATTTTGTCTTGTAGTTTTTGGGTTTATTTGTTACTAGCGACCCGTCCCGACTTCGCACGGGTGCACATTTCTAGTAAAAAATATAGACTACGTTACCTAAGGATAAAATGGTGAAAGAATTATCGAAATCCATTCAGGAGTTTTTAAGTTTATGCGAAACAGACATACAAAAATACAAACATTTTCACTTTCTAATATTAGTATAGAAGTATATACTAAAAAACATATATTTTTGCTCTCTTCAAAATATCTTCACAATGATTGAAGAATGATGTATTCACGGTGATTCTAACATAAATTACATCATTTGAACAGGCATAACAGACCCTAGCAAGTCACGGTTGTGGAGGGGTACTGCCATGATCACCACGCTTGGCAGGCGGTTTGGTGACCGTAGTTAGGTGCAGGCAGCCCACCAAGTAATGAAGAAAAACTTTATTTAAAAATTAATATTTTTGCACCATTTACAGTAGTTTGTTTTTGTCAATCCCTTTTTTTTTCATTGGGGAGAACGCTCCATGTGTCGGTAAGCTTGATAAGCCGTTGGTCCCAAATTATTCTAACTTCATCTATATAAACTGTATACCATAAGACGGGCAGTAGTGTTTCCCTGTTAATTACAACATAATACCGCGGTCACTAACCCGCCAGCCAAGCGTGGTGACTATGGCAAAATCTTATGACGGAGGGAACCCCTTATTCAGCAGTGGACGTTATATGAACTGATACACATGACTTTTTTCCCACAAAAAATGTTTACTTACGTAATCAGTATATGTGACACTTATCTCCTAATAAAGGGATGGTATATATTTTGGAATCTAAGTATAATATATCCCTTTCTTCCCGCGACCGTTTCCCGTTCCCATAAGACCGTCATAATTCAATTTAGCCTAAATTCTTCCTCGATGAATGGGTAATACTGCAAGAATCTTTCAAATCGGCCTAGTAGTAACTGAGAAAAGAGCATCCCAACAAACAAACTCTTCAGTTTTATATATAAGTAAAGATAATAATTGAATCTGAAAGTTTCTATTATAATCAATCACTCCAATAGAACTGTCATCAAATTCACACAGGAAACAAGAATTAATTCCCGACACACAATGTTTGCTACATCCTTTCCTATCAAAACGAAGGGTCGTCCATTCACCCCCTGCCCAGGGTCCCGCGTCCCTTAACAAATTTACACATGTGTAACCGTATGTCCCCACAAAGCGCACACAATGATTATCTAACACATAAACCCATTGGAACGAACCATCTAGAACGGTTATCGCTTATTTGGTCAGTTTAACAAAAGGTTAAATGATTGGTTCTCGTTTTATGTCCATAGATGGCGGTGTTTTAAGATAGAAACACAATTGGTAGGAAAATTATGATGCTTAATTGGAAAAAAAACTTGTTTATGATATTTTTTTATTTATATACTACTAGCTTCCCGCGCGCGGTTTCACTCACGTAACTCCCGTTCCCGTGGGAAATTCATAATAAAATATAGCCTATGTTCTTTCTCAGTCTCTAGACTATATCTGTACCAAATTTCATTTAAATCGCTTCAGTAGTTTAGGCGTGATTGCGTAACAGACAGACAGACAGACATACATAATATATAAATATATAATATCATATATAATATATACAGGGTGTCCCAAAAGGTTAAGTAGCTGGGAAAGGGGGTGACAGGGGTGGAAACAATGGTCACTAGAAAAAAAAAAAACCGCTCAGTCTATTTAAAAAAAAAATGGCATTGTTTTAAAAACTTAAAATTTTACACCTTATTATTTTTGATGTTGATGTTGATGACCTTGTTGTTATTGAAGATTACATAACAGCATTTTTTTTAAATACAGCCATATTTGTAGGTACAGTTAGCACAAGGTGTAAAATTTTTAGTCTTTTAAAAAATGCCATTTATTTTTTTAAACACCCAGAGGGAATTTTTTATATTTTTCTGGTGACCTTTGTTACCATCCCACCATAACCATTGTAACCATATATATATATATATATATAGTAAGGATAAATCTTATTAGTTTGTTTATCCGATTTAAAAGTCTTTCACCATTAGGAGGCTACGTTATCTACAAGTAACATAGGTTATAATTGAAGTTCAAACGTGAATTATGTCATAATTGAAAATGTTATAATATTGATTAGTAACAACAACTACGTAGCTACGACGTAGCAGTAACATGCTAGATGGCTGCTACGCCGTAGCAACGTAGCATGCATGTTTTAAGAAAGATCACACCGCATCATTTGTTATTTCACTGAAATAGCAAATTGCGTTATTTAAACTTATAATATTATGATTATAAATAATGTAGTTTTAGTTGTTCGTTTGTAAAAAAAAACGAATTTATAAATTCTTTCATCAATAGAACGCTACGTAGTATAGGATTGACAATAGAAAGTTTCGACCAAATTTCTATGGAAATGTGAGTTACGTGGGACATATAACGTCGTATAACGTCTGCTTCTAAGCATGAGCCAAGGGAAGGTTTGTCTTAGACACCACGCTTGGAAGCCACAGTATTATGTTGAAACACAAGGAAACGCTGCTCCCCGTTCTCTGATATACGCTTGTTATAGATGATGTTACAACAGCCGGGACCAACGGCTTAACGTGCTTTCCGAGGCACGAAGGGTAGTCCCTCAACCAGACCCGGAAAAAAATCTTAGAATTTACTCAAAGATTTCCTGTCCGGCGTGGTGATCGATCCCACGACCTCTGAGATTTAAAGCGCGCCAAATACCGTTACGCTACGGAGGTTGTCCTTGTTAATACCTATAGAAACATAGTATATGCCTAACTAGCTATAAACTCCTATAACCCGTAATCAGGTTGAAGTGTACCAAATGTTTCTTAAGTACACAGAGTGAGTTTAGTTGGCATTCGAGTGTGTTCCGTGCGACGTATAATAGCCAAGTTACATACAACGCTCGGGTTCACACGCCTCTAGCGATTACGTAACTTAAATTGTTCGCCGTAAATATCATTGTTTAACGGAATTTCACTGTAAAGCGAACTTTTAGACATCGATCTTCGAGACATTTTGTGAAAATGTTAAAAAAACCATCAAATAATATTGCCTTCTTAATGGTTGGGACAATAATCAATTCTACTAATATTATAAACGCGAAAGTTTGTAAGTATGGATAAATGTTTGTTACTCTTTCACGCCAAAACTATTGAACGGAATTGGCTGAAATTTTGCACAGGGATAGGTTATACGCTGGATTAATATATAAGATTGCGATCAAAGAGACACAACATTGCGGTCCAACCCACTGAAATGAAATGAACACGTTTATTGATAATGTAGACGAATCGATCGTACTTATAATAAGACAAATAAAATGATAATGAAAAGAAAAAACAATCTCGAATAATACATTCGTTTCAATTTCAACAATAATGTTATTAAATAAAATTTACCAATGTTGTTATGGCAAGTGATAATCAACCAGCGCGGGCTGGGATTGGGTCTGCAGCATAGAAACGCATGATAACGGTATGCATTCTAATCAGATTGCGATGTTCCAGAAAGCCATGGGTCACCAACGGCGCACGGAGTACCCGGGGGGTCTAGTGGGTCCGCTCCTCGTGGTATGATTACCATACCTCCGCTATGTAGATAAGTCCCCACGAAAACGCTACAAAGCCCCCTCCCCCCTCGGTAAAACCGTCCTATCAGATTTTGAGAGTCTCTATTCTCGAAATCTGATTGCTTCTATCCTTCTCTGCTCTCTATTCCTTCCTCTCTAGGAATGAATAGTGAGCTGTGTTCACGCACACATTTGTTCACCTTTATATGCCCTGCGCATTCGGCTAATCTGCTAAAAGATTAGTCACCGTGGCCAAAATTGGTGAATAAAATAAAATAAAAATCATTTTTATTTACGTTAACCTATTACAGGCACTTGCAAATAGTCAAAACAATAATTTATTATAATAATCTATGTATAATTTTAACATTTATAAATGAGCATATTAAGCAGGTATTTTAGTTATTGTTTTTAATAATTTTAGTCTTAACTTTATTATTTTATTATATTGTGTATTTTATTATGTGTGTGTAAGAACAATTGTCATTATTTGGGCGGACCATGAGTATATAACGACGGACGCGCTTTAATGCTACCACCGGATCCAATACACCCCAACTGAGAAGATCCGGCGAAACAAACTCAGTGGGTTATTCTACTGCCGGTTTTAACACGACCCACATGAGACGGTCCGGCGAAACATACTCAAATGGGCAGAGCGTAGGTTTTGATCCAGTTACTTTTATTATTTATTTGGCATACACATTATTTTCCCGAACGGTTGTCTTTATAATATTTGATTATCTATTAATGTTTTTATACTAATAAAAGAAGCTAATTTGAGACAGAACTAGCGGTCTATTAATGTATGTAATGGTGAAATATACTATATCCCTCTAGCGAAGACCCGTATACAGCAGTGGAAGTTATACGTGTTGATGATGATGCTAACATAATTATTGTCACTTACAATTAATAACAAAGTTATTAATACACTTTATTATTGTTTTTTTTTTGTAACACGACTCCCACTTTAGTGAATTAATTCTCTGTGTCGCGGAGAACTCGACTAACACATAATTTACGGACACAAAGCAAACACAGACTCAGAAGAATTATTCGTGGTTTTCCCGGTTCGGAATCGAACCCAGAATATCAAGTCTCGGAAGCCACTACCATAACCATTGAGCCACCGATGCAACGACAGTTATTACAATATTAATGAGTTGTTTTCTCGAGAACAATATTCAAATTACCCGTGATACAACTCATGTTACGTTTAATTGCCAATTAAAACTGTCGCTCTTCAGATTTACCTGCTCCATTCAATTAATGATATCAAGATAAGTGCATACTCTGTCAAATGAATTTAAAGTTTGTTGCGTTTTCAATACTGAGGTAATTATATATGTGCACTCTCTCTTAACTCTTTTTTAAACTTAACTTCACTACATAGTATAAAACAAAATCGCTTTCTCTGTCCCTATATCCCTATGTCCCTATGTATGCTTAAATCTTTAAAACTACGCAACGGATTTTGATGCGGTTTTTTTTAATAGATAGAGGGATTCAAGAGGAAGGTTTATATGTATAATACATCAGCATTGATCCCGTGCGGAGTCGGGGCGGGTCGCTAGTTTAACATAAGGGGTGATAGATCTAACTGATCGTGATGTGCACTAAGAAATTCAGTTTTTTTACATCCTCCTTGACGATATTTGCAGCACGCAGTCTGTCAATGTAATGTCAAACGCTATAAGGTTAAATAAAAAAGATTATATTATCAAAAGCGCTTACGTTACCTACTTTCATCATCATCATCATCATCATCAACAGCCCGTTGACGTCCACTGCTGAACATGGGCCTCCTCTTAACAGACCTTGGCAAGCCAGGATCTTAGAGGGATATTGCCATAATCACCACGCTTGGCAGACGGATTGGTGATCGCAGTAAGATGCAAATGTTGAGCTAATAGATGCTGATGCATCCATCAGCCATATGTCCCTTAGTCGCCTTTTACGACACCCATGGGAAGACATGGGGTGGTCTATTCTAAGCCGGAAACCACACGGCAATACCTACTTTAGTAAATCATTACCAAATGTAATATCATCATTATCATCAGCCTGTATAAGGTCCTCTGCTGGACATGTACCTCCTCCCGATGGAGGGCTTTTTGCCATAGTCACAAAGCTTAGCAGGCGGCTCGGTGACCGTAGTATACTGTATTAACACACATGGAAACGCTGCTGTCCGTTCCCTGGTATACGATTGTTATAGATGATGTTATAACAATTGGAACCAACAGCTTAATGTGCCTTTCAAAGTACGGAGGTTAGTCCCTCAACCATACAAACCCGGAAATAAATCTAAAAATATACACAAAGATTTCTTGTCCGGCGTGGGTTTAGAACCCACGACCTCCGAGGTTTTAAAGCGAGCCAAATACCGCTACGTTACGGAGGTTTTAGTGATGTATGTTATTTGTTCGAAACCATTTTGAGTGATCCTGGGAGAAAACCTTTTGAACCAATTTAGATATTTATGAGCTCTAGGTTATCCATCCTGGTTCATCTGGATGACTCTCAGAATCTCACAAAATAGTTTCATAGAAAATAAATTACATCGAGGAGGTCATTAAATGTCGAAGTCTCTCAATAGCGACTTATAACTTATTAATAACAACGCTATCAACTAAAATCTCATCAATCAAAACACATCGATATGAACTAAAATCTCATGTACTACTAATGTACGTGAACAACCTGATTTTAAGATGCACTTGTGGTGGAGGTGTGCCACCCTTGCTCCAAAACTTCCCAAATTGGACATCGGCCTGTTCACAGGGGGAATGGTTTTACCAATATGATCGGTCAGAGAATAGGCGCAATATATAGACAGCTATCAGAAAGTTGGGTGTAATTCAGTTGTGCTTAGCTTTCCAAGGCAAATACTGAAACACAAAAAAAAATTCTTACATTAATCTGGTACAGTATCTTTTAAAAACACGTTTTTAATCTCAACCAAGGTCTAGAACTTGATAAAACATTTACTGCTACATCAACGAGGTAGTCTCATGAATTTATTACGGAGTTAAATCATTCTTTTGAAATTTTATAATAGCTTTAGCTACTATTGGCGCCCAACGTGGGGTTCTGTGTGAATCTGTAGAGCTTTTGAGTCTGAATTTGCTTTAAGATCTTGCTTAAATTAGATTATATATTTGTCAATTCTTCCAAGACAAAGAAACTGCCCATTGTGTGGTAGTACAAAAATGGCATTGGCACCCAACGTGGAACTCATTATGACATAATGCCCAATAAACTTAGTTCAATAAGGGGCAATGCAATGGCAGTCCATTAAAATAATACAAGTAATTTTCTTTATAAACATAAAATGTACGAATGTGGTATTTTAATTTATCATAATGAGAAAATTTTTCAATAGCTTAGCGTTTAACTACAGCCAAACATATATTACATATTATTCGGATAAATAAAACCTTTAGTGCATTTTTCATTTTGAATTTAAAATGTTGGCACTATGAATTGTATTTCAAGTGCTGAATATCTTAAAATTGTTTTTGATTTTTATTTTATTACCGAACTGCGAACACCTAGTTTAGTACTTTATGGTCATTCAATATTACATAAGAATAAGAAATCCACGTCCAACAGTATGTTCATAACAAATTTTATTTATTTTATTATTCATTTATTTCAGATATAAATCCATAGAATTATTAGTAACACAGAAATGCTTATGAGAAACTAATGTTAGTAATGACAAGACAAAACACTTTAAAAACATAAACTAACATGACCTATTGGATACTCCAATACTCGTGCGCGTGTTTACTTTACAGTGTGTCGTCTGATCCAGGCCTCGAGCATTGGAGAATCCCATCGGTCCGACAATACGCCCAAGATGCTGTTGTTACTAGCTCGCATTCGTGTTAAAACAGAAGTACAACGCTTGCGCATGACTGCAGCGAAGCTGTCTACGTGGGCCTCGGCAAACATGCCCAAGGCACTGCAATACCGCGGCAGCCTCATCAGCATCCTGAATGCATTGTTGTACTGCACTCTCAAGTCACTATATGCCCTCTGCAAATAGTCAACCCACAGGCTGCACGTATAAGGTTTACTTCATTCTTCGATAGATGGCGTTGTTCAAATGTCCTACATCGCTCTATGGTTTCGCTCACAACGTAACCTATTATACTTGGATTTTATAGTAAATATCTTCATTCTGAACAAGGATGTTGTTTTATTACTGAATCAAGATTCTCGAAACCTATATCGACGGGCTAAGCAATGAGCGCTTAGTCAGCACAATACTTTTGTTGTCATTATGTTTTCTCTCTGTTGTGTTTTGGTTACTTTTTTTTTTTATTATTTGAACATACCTAGATTTAAGAATTTAAAATATTAAAGTATTATAGTAACGAGTTTAATATTATGTAAACGAGCGCGTCTCGCCAATAAGCTCTGTCGCTTAGCGAGAAACAATTTCAGAATAAATGATTAAAAAAAAAACAAAAAAAAAACTAAACAAATTACTTTATTTTTATACGTAAGAAGATAAAATAAAAATTGTATTACACACTACATTTAACAAGTTGCATTTGAATACAAGCAGCGAGAAGCCGATACCTAAAACTAACATTTTGCGAGGAGTATGTATTAAACATGTACGAACATTAAATAGAATCGAAAACGTGCCAAGTCGGTAACCTCGCGAAGTTAGGTGGACGACACGAGATGTCATATTATATTAATGCTTAGCCGTATTATGATAGTTTAAGACTTACATTGTTTTGATAAATAGGACACCGCTTTAAATGACTCATTGTTAAATTAAACATGGCTTTGACAACAAACAATGTTTGAAATAATAGAATAACTATTAATGTGTGATACGCAAAGTACGCTTACATATCAGTAAACAAGTTTCAGAGTCGTTTCAGCGATGAGTTCTCCCTTGATTATGTAAAGTATAATATAGTATTCTCTTATATTCCTTTAATAAATATAGTATTACCTTTTAGTATAGTATTTATAATTATATATGTATAATTAGAATGTAGTCATAGATATATCGTTATTTTATTTACTTACCAGTACGATAGTAAATAAATTATCAACAACTTTTGTGCACTTATCACATTTTCTCTGCATCACCTTATGGTTGACTGGTAGATAATGCCTATGGCATTAAGTCCGCCATGTACTGTCATTGTGCAAAAGATTTAATAAACAAATGTTTTTATTAATTACGCAGTTTTATTGCAGTGAGCGATATCTGTGTGTGTAAGGTTCATGAAGAGCAAAATTGTAAATTTCATGACGACCTATTTAAAAAAGACCTACACTTAAACCTAAACCTTTTTTTATCGCAATAAGGGAATTAAGTTTTGTGGCGCAAAATACCATGCACCAAACACTTAAGTCAAGGACATTAGGGTCTTAATTCACACAACATATTATCGCTAGATATTAAGGTTAGGTTTTACACGGCGTATTCGCTCATATCGGGTCCCAAGGGGCACGCGCGTGCGCAGGCTGCTCAGTTCGTTGTTTTGAGACCATTCATTAGGGCTAAGGCCTTTTAGTTTTTAAGATTTGTTACTTTGAAGTAGCTATCAAAAGAATCCGTCGGAAAAAACATCACGGAGACTAAGCGTACCTGTAACACAAGTTTTTACCTAGCCCGGGACTCACAAATATTGTTAAACATTGTCTTTTTAATGCTAATAAAGATTTTTTTTTTAATTATCATAATATTATCTTATTAATGCTAATATAGAAATATTTTTTTAATTATTATGGCCTTACAGCATAGATCTACTTTCTAAATGTTATTAAAAATCTTTCAAACATAAAAAATAACGGCTTAAAGTGACTTTGCACTAAAAAAATATAAATAAACTCTCACTCACAAAACGTGTAGGATAATGGATCTTAATGGTCTTTTAACTAACACTAAGCGATTTAAACATTGCTTTTTGCGCTTAATTTCAGACTAATTGAGTAATATGTAGCTTGGGATACATTTTCATTTTATTAAAAATGTTAGGCGTGCTAAATTGTTGAGCATTTATGCACCGTATTTTTTTAGTCTTGTTGATAATTTGCACGATGATGTAGCATTATTCATTATTATTTTAAATTAAAACGTTACATTACAATGTACATTACAAAAAAGTTTATTTCTAGAAGACTAATATGGTTTGTTCTAAAATCTTAGCACGAGGAGCTAACAAGAATAGTAGTAGACTGCCGAACTCTGCTAGTAATTTTATTAAAAAAAAAGATAAATATACGGTGGCCTTAAAAAGACCAGTAGCAGTCTCGTAAATATAGGCTCTTACGACCTTCTCGTTTAAAAAAACATTAGCATACATACGTTTATATTAATCGCTAGCAGAGCAACTTTGATGAATATTGTTTTTTTTTTAAATTAGGACAAGCTATTTTAAAACATTTATGCGGCCGTAGCCCAATGGGTAGGGCATCGGACTTGTGATCTTGAGGTCGCCGGTTCGAACCCCACCCCATAACACAAGCATTATAGCTTAGCACGAAGGGTTAGCAAGAAACATTTAAGTACTCTACGTGGTAAGGTAATTTTATTATTATACTAGCTTCCCGCGCGCGGTTTCACCCGCGTAACTCCCGTTCCCGTGGGAAATTCATAATAAAATATAGCCTATGTTCTTTCTCAGGCTCTAGCTATATCTGTACCAAATTTCATTTAACTCGCTTCAGTAGTTAAGGCGTGATAGCGTAACAGACAGACAGACAGACAGACAGACAGAGTTACTTTCACATTTATAATATTAGTAAGGATAAGGATTAGGTTATCTATTATTGCAAGATATTAGGCTTGTCATATAAGATAATCTAATTTGCGAACATATGCATGCATTATTGTTTTTTAATTTTTTACAAAAAAAAAACCCTTTTCAAGACTACTGCAGAAGATTCTCCGTCTCGCTTTTAGCTAATTAACAGTGTTTGCTGGATCTAAAATATGTTAAATAGGTAAATACAACTTGTAACAAGCTGAGGGCTCGCTGTTAGTATCTATGATCTCTCAATTACGGAAAACTTAACACAAATCAATTGATGTAAACATAACGTAAAAGTAACGAATTTATTCAAAAACTTAGTTTTAAAATACTCTTAAACTAAGTAATATATTTAAACTATTTGTTGCTTGGTTATCTTTCCAAGATCTGTTTGCCGGTCGGCAAAAGCCTCCTCCAGCCTCCTCCAGCCTCTTCCATTCTTTCCTCTCGTGGGCCACTCTGTTCTACATGACTCCTGCCACTTGTCTGATGTCATCATCCCATATTTTCTGTGGTCTACTTCTCTTCCTTTTGCCTTCTCGTAGGTACCACCTTGTCACTCTTCTGCACCATTTTTCGTGACAAAATAGTAATTATTTTAAATTAATGCTACCTGGAAACGTTTCCAAGATCCTGGCTAAAAACTTCACAAATATCAACATGTCTAAACCTTTTACTATCAGCAATATTGCTTAATCCAATCCAGAATAAGGCTTCGCGTGTTACATTATGAAGGCACTGAAGTTGGTTAGTAATAAATTTAAAAATGTATACCTTTACGTTTCGCATTCTAGTATTTTATTACGTAAAACCCAATTCAAACTATGTTGGAAAAATAAGATTTTCATCTTGAAACTTTTCATGTTTCATTTCAGACGTAACCGACTCAAGTGTTCGAAAAGGAATTTCATCCGAATGGACGTCAAAAACATGAAACCTACTGCATTCATAGAAGATATTAATACACTTTAATATTATTTTACATACTGACGTAACTAGTTTTCATTCATTCGATACATGTTGCCCATGCTTTTCAAAGTAAAATTACTTTCTGAAGAGCGTAAGTTACGTTATGAAAATGTAATCCCAGTATGTATGTAGCAACCTGTCTTACAAAATAGTTTCATTTTCTACATATTTATATTGACTTCGTAAATATAGTATCATCATCATCATCAGCCCGTATAACGTCCACTTTTGAACATGGGCCTTCTCCCGAGGAAGAGTTTTTTCTATAGTCACCACGCTTGGGCAGGTTGGCGACCGCAGTATTATGTTGTAATAGACAGGGGAACGCTGCTGCCCATTCTTTGCTATAGGCTTGCTATTAATGATGTTATAACAACCGGGACAAAGGGTTTAACGTGCTTTCCGAGACACGGAGGTTATTCCTTCAACCAACCAGACAAAGATTTAATAACCGGTGTGAGGATCGAACCCAGGACCTTCTAGACTTATACCGCTAAACCTCGGAGGTTGTACATAAAGTATATTCTAATACACGAGTTAGTTAACTGTGATAGCTAGTAAACTTACGGTGAAGCCACCGGTATTAGTAATCTTAGGATCCATAGCTGTGTTAACTAGAGTATCTCTATGAAGCTTTGATCAATAGACAAACGCTGTAGAATATCGGCTAGCATGGCAAATACACACTTGCCGATTTGCTAGTTCGACAACGGATTAGTCTACAAAGTCGTAACGTTTAAATTGTACATCACACAACACAAAGACTGACTTTCAAACCTGGACTCATATATCCATTTCAATTCAATATGTACTTATACTTCTCTTCGCATACAACGTGTCACAACGTAGGTAGATAGAGAAAGACTCGTAGGAAGCTAGGATAGGGTCCGGTCGTCCTCGCAAGGCGAGGCTCGCGACGCGTTCTATGCTTCTGACCGAATCCCAGCCCACGCTGGTTGATTCTAATTATATTTATAATATGCGACTATCACATGCCACATTGGTAGATTTAAATTCTATTTAATAACATGAATGTTGAAATGTATACTAATTAATTAGTCAAGATTTTTTTTTTCTTTTTATATTTGTATCATTGTATTTGACTTATAATAAGTACGATCGATTCGTCTACATTATCAATAAACGTTTTCATTTCATTTCATTTCATTTTCATAGACGGTTACAGTCAATACTTTAATATTATACCTATAGCTATAGAATTCGTTTTTTACTTTGCTTATAATAAGTAAGATCGATTCGTCTACATTATCAATAAATGTTTTCATTTTCATTTTTGTGTTCAGATTTTTTATTGATTGATATAAGTTAAACTAATCGAACAACATTGCAAATTTGGTTAAAACATACAACTAAGTACTCACTGGTTCTCACCTGGGGGCACCCTAAAGGGGTTAGGGACTACGGCATAGGGTGCCGATGAACTCTAAGCCAGATTTATGAATATAAGAAGAAGGTATCACTTGCAAGGCTTACAGTCCCCTGATCACACGCCAGTAATAGGGCACCGCATATCCAGCCCTAGCTAACCTGCAACACTTCAGCTACAGGCGGAGCTCGCTCGAACTAGCTACATGTGTTATATTATACCTCGGCACTAAATTACACAATGAACTGAGTAAATAAGATGCTGTAAATTTCCTAAGTATATAAAAAGTCAAGTAAACATATAACATAATATAACTACAAGTCAAGTAAGCATATAATATACAACTACGTCGATCTCGCTCGAACCAGCTACAAATGTCTATATCTCGGCACTAAACTACGGCTTATGTTTAACTTACCACCAGATATAGTAACATATAACAGAAAAAAATTGAAAATGATCACCAAAATTAAACCCGCATTTTAATGTAAAATTGTAACCAAAGTTTTAACATTTCGCTATCGTATTTAAGCAAAATGACTCCAAATAAATCATTGTTAACCCAAAAGTAGTAAATGATCACCAAAAGTACCTAAATGTTTTACTAATTTACTATTAGGTTCTGGCGTTGTATGGCCGCAGCTCTAACCTAACCTAACCGATTGTCATTTTTCATTGATTTTATTAAGGTAGAAATAGCGCAATAATTTGCTCGCTAAGATTTGGTGATCATTAACTACATTTGGTGTTCGAATACAATTTGAAGTGCAGTCATGACTAAAATAGCTAGTACTATTATAATTTTAGACTTTATTTTTCTGGTGTCAAGTATATATTTTTGGTGGTCATTATATTTTATCCCCTAAACTACACAATGAACTGAGTAAATAACTTGCTGTAAATTTCCAACGTTTATAAAAAGTCAAGTAGGTAAGCATATAATATACAACTACGTCGATGTTTATAAGGAATACTGGAGCAAAAGTTTTGAATTAAATCTGAAACTTTGTAATCGTGTTATATGCTACAATTTATGATAGCCTGGTTGTTTCAAATTAAGTTACTATTTATAGCATACTAGCTCCTCGCACGGTCTTACCCACGCTGCTCCTGAATGCTGTAGGAACTCCATCTATACTAATATTATAAAGACGAAAGATTTGTATGTAAGTATGTTTGTAACGAATTGGCTCAAAAAGTACGGGACCGATTTTAAAAATTCTTTCACCATTTGAATGCTACGTTATCACTAATTAATATAGGCTATATTTAATTATGAAGTTCCCACGGGAACGGGATCTGACAGTATCTGGAAAAAACGTGAAAATTACTTTTGTCATTCACACTTTCGCCCCACGACTTTTTCGTTCCATGGGATGTGTCACACAATTTGAATGTTTTTCTATGATTTCTCTGATGAAAACGTTAGTTACAGATAAATTATCATTATTTCTATATTTATTTCGCTCATTTCACACTAAAATTAGGTTTTGATAAGTAATTAATAAATCAATCACAAAATCCTTTTAGAAGTAACTTAGCCAACGTAACTTGGAAATGTTATATGAATCTTTGAATATTTTTTTTCACAAAATTGACACTTGACAAAGATTCACTGAAGGGGGTTAGATTCTGGCAAATATCTTTGTTTACAATTAATGTTCCGGGCTTAGTACTATACTATTATTGACGTACTGCGCTCCGTGACTCGGAAAGCACCTTAAGTTTTGACTGTAACATATAGCGTATCAATTTTCGGTTGTACATATGTATATAAATGCGAACAGGTCTCTAGCTTCATTCAATTGCACAGCCGAGCCCACAAATTCATAGGATACCGACGAAATACAAGCAAGTTATATGCTTCTGAAATTTGAGCCTAAATTGAACTGCAATTAAGAAGAATGAAATAAAATACACTAAAACATTTAAAAAAAGTGTACTTTAATCCAACGGGTTAAGATCTATAACCATTAGTCAAATTTGTGGTACTTATAACCTTCTTTCAATTTTATAATCGACTCAAATATGTTACAACATGATATCAACAATCACAAATACCAAATAGATAACCTCTAAAACCCTTATATATTATTCTAAAATAACTACTTATGCTTTTAAACAAAACTGCATTTCCTTACCTACGTCGCTAACAATTCACGGATATAAGTAACTATATATCAACGTTCAGGAATTAACTGTCTGAATTTCGTTCCACGATGCATTGGTTTTGCCGCTGCGCTGAAACGTCTCGGTAACGATATACGCACTCCAATATATTACAGTAAACAAACTTGCATGATATATCTTTACTTCTATACTAATATTATTACGAGGAAAGATTTGTATTTTTGTGTGTATGTTTGTAATGAATAAACGCAAAAACTACTGTGCCGATTGCAAAAAATCTTTTACCATTGGAAAGCTACATTCACCCTGAATGACATAGGCTATATTTAATAATGAAGTTTTCACGGGAGCTGGAGCTTTGCGGGTGAAACCGCGCGCGGGAATCTAGTTATATTATATTCTTGTATAAATAATTTAAAGAAAAAAGCAATTAAAAGAGAAGATGACATTAACTAAAAACAAAAAAAAAAGTTTTATTTGTTGGTTCAAAATTTAAATTCCAATCAGTGATTCCAATTGAGCCTTACGAAAATATATTTTCCTGTTCTTCCTTCGGTTTGTTTTTATATTTTTTTGTTATTCTATTTAAAGCTAACAGTCCAAAACACATTTATATGTCAGATAAATGTCAGAATGTCTCATTGTAAGAGGAGACAGTTCTGACCGCGTCTGAAAAGGTTTTTATTCTATGTTTTGTGTTGGTTTAATTTTTATTTGTACTAATCTTTTTCAATTGGATATTTTATTGCACTTTACAATCTCCGTAGCGTAGCGGTATTTGGCTCGCTTTAAATCTCGGAGGTTGTAGGTTCGATCCCCACGTCGGACAGGAAATCTTTGTATAAATTCTAAGATTTTACTTTCCGACACGTGCAAGGGCATACAAATAAACACATAAGTGTTGCAATAATATCATTTTATAGCGCAATCATCATCATCAGCCCGTACAACGTCCACTGTTGGCCCATGTTCAGGCCTCCTCCCGAGGGAGCGTATTAGCCATAGTCACCACGCTTGGCAGACGGGTTGGTGACTGAGTATTATGTTGTGCCACACAAGTAAACGCTGCTGCCCGTTCCTTGATATACGATTATTATAGATGATCTAATTTAAAAATAAAAAAAATCTAGTGGTAATTCCGCAAAAAAAAAATGCGGAATTAACACTAGATATTTTGTAATTTTAAATTAGATTAATATGGATTTCCGCAAAGTAACGCCAGATTCTATTAATTATATTATGGCTGATGTTATAATAATCGGGAAAAACGGCTTAACGTGCTTTCCAAGGCGCAGAGGGTAGTCCCTAAAACCAACCAGTCCCGGAAAGAAATCTTAGAATTCACACGGCGTGGGAATCAAACCCACGACCTCCGAGATTTAAAGCGAGCTAAATACCGCTACGCTACGGAGATTGTAAAGTACAATAAAATATTCAATTGAAAAAGTTTAGTTCAAATAAAAATTAAACCTACCAACACAAAACAAAGAATAAAAACCTTTTCAGACGCGGTCAGAACTGTCTCCTCTTACAATGAGATATTCTGACATTTATCTGACACTTAAATGTGTTTTGGACTGTTAGCTTTAAATAGAATAACAAAAAATATAAAAACAAACCGAAGGAAGAACAGGAAAATCTATTTTCGTAAGGCTTAATTGGAACCACTGATTGGAATTTAAATTTTGAACCAACAAATAAAACATTTGTTTTGGTTTTTAGTTAATGTCATCTTCTCTTTTAATTGCTTTTTTCTTTAAATTATTTATACAAGAATATATAATATATATAATGAGATTTATATAGATAATATTAGTAAAGAAGTAAAGATATACTGTAATATATTGGAGTGCGTATATCGTTACCGTGACATTTCAGCGCAGCGGCAAAACCAATGCATCGTGGATCGAAATTCAGACATTTAATTCCTGAACGTTGATATATGGTTATTATATCCGTGAATTGTTAGCGACGTAGGTAAGGAAATGCAGTTTTGTTTAAAGTAAGAGTAGTCATTTTAGTCATTCATTATTTCATTATTTCCTCAATCTCATCGCCAGCGACCGCCCTGAGCCTAGGTACAAGTCCCACAGGGGGCGCCCTCTTGCGTAGGTTGCTTAGTTTGTAGTTTTTAAACCATTTATTTGGCTGGAGCTCTGCTCGCCTTTATGCACGGTGAAGTAGCAAAAGACTCATGGCTAATTATGTAAGACAAACCGAAAAAAAAATAAGGCGGTATCCTATTAATCTGTGGGCTCGGCTGTGCAATTGAATGAAACTGGAGACCTGCTCGCATTTATATACATATGTACAACCGAAAATTGATGATGTTCCAGTCATAACTCATAACCAGTCAAAACCACTTTTGCCAATATAATCAGCCAAGAATGGTTTCGCCTGCATAAATTTCCTATACGATGCTACGAAATATCGTACGATGATACGATTGCACACGAGGTTTTGGCTAATTAATAAATCAATAACCTTAACTACCAAACCACTGCTAGCCGATACAATTTGGTCAAAACACTATTATCCAAAATATTGCAGTTTAAAGTGGTTTTCACCAATGTCCTTAGCTAAAACCAATTTCAACTGCGAAAAATAGTCAAAACTGTTTTTAACTAAGGCAATTAACACACGGCACCGCGCACCGCCGCGGTAGGCGGTGAAGCGGATCTCATGTCGCATTGGTCTCTAATAAATCAGTAGATGCCTAACACACGTACACCGCCCGGCCGCGCGGTCGAGCGGTGCTTTCACCGCCACCGCCCCTCCGCGCTGCCGTCCGCGCGGTGAGGCGGCGCTTCACACACGGGGCGCCGCATAACCGCGCGGATCATCATGGGTGTAGAACGTGTTGCAATTTAAAAATGGATGAGCCCAATATCTTCTTATTTTTTTCTTTCTACGCCATAAAAGCCAGACTGCTGCCACCACTTCAAGGTCCATTCTTGCCAGTGTCTGTGATCAAACCGGTCAAAACCATGTTAAATCCATCCGCGCGGACAGGCGCATAAACCGCCTTACCGCACGGGGCACCGCTACGAAATCCGCTTTACCGCCACCGCTCTCCGCAGCGTAGCGCGGTGCCGTGTGTTAATCACCTAAGGACAGTGGTCATAAATACTTTTGCCGGATTTTTGCAGTCTAAAGTGGTTTCGACAGGTTATGAGTTTTGACTGTAACATACTACTTTTTATTTTTTATTTTAATAAAACCAATTGCTACTCGTTCGGCGGAGCTCCACGGCTCCAATGATTTTGCATAATTATTTATTATGTTTGTTGTCGTCACCACAACATTTCAGATTGAAAATATTAAATAATTATAGGTAAATGGATATTTTTATAGCCTCAAACCAAAATGTCATTAACGATAAATGGTAGATGACCGAAGCAAAGGATTTTTTTGTTTTTTTTTTGGAAACGATTGTTACACATTGTGGGGTCCAACGGTTGAACACGATCTCCAACCAACCAGACCCGGAATGTCTGGTAGGAAATCTTACACAAATTTCTTGTCCAGCACGGGGATCGAACCTACCTATGACATAATGCGAGCTTTTTACCGCTACGCAACTGAAATTGTATAAGTTCTTAATTTATAGTGTCACAAAAAAATATTCACAATATAAATTAAGATGTTGAGTCTTCTATGAATGTATACATTATTATGGGAAAGTGTTTACAAACAAACAATGGTAAATTTCGCGATTAAACGATAGCGTCCGAGGCGTGGAGGTATTTGGCTCGCTTTAAATCTCAGAGGTCGTGGGTTCGATCGCTACACCGGAAAGGAAATCTTTGTGTCAATTTAAGTGTTTCTCGCCGGGTTAGATTGGTTGAGGGACTACCCTCTATGCCTCGGAAAGCACGTTAAGCCGTTGGTCCCGATTGTTATAACATCATCTATAATAATCGTATATCAAGGCAGCAGCGTTATCCTGTGTGGTACAACTTCATTCTGCGGTCACCAATCCGCCTGCCAAGCGTGGTGACTATGGCAAATACCTTTCGGGAGCAGGTCAATATTCAGCAGTGGAAGTTATACGGGCTGATGATGAATGGTAAATTACACTATGAAATGACGGGCGAGTCTAGTTACGACAGTTCAACTCAATCCATAATTTATTAATTAATGCTACATTAATTAATTTACCTATAATTACTATTTGAATATAACAACATTTAATATTATCATTTACGGCTCCCAATTTCTGTCAGGTAATGAGTTTTCCAAGTACCTACTTGTACTAGGAGTTATATTAGTACCTAAGTAGATTCTGAATAACAATTTTGTATTTTATGTTTAAAAAGAAATAAAATTTATTACAGCACAATAAAATACTATTATAAACAGTTTAAAAACTATATAAATACCAAAAATAAAATAAGTCATCTGCATGTTTAACTGAAAAGTTCGCCATTTCTGCACAGGTGCGTTCCAAACTCCCAGGGAACATTACGCCCAAAAATCATACATGTCGATTTCAAAAATCTTATTTATTGATGTACGAAAAGAGGTTTAGCTCTTCTAAATATTTACCTAGGGATTGCCCCAGAAGTTTCAAATACTGTCAGGTGATTGGTCAATGAAAATAGAATACTTCCATTTGCAGTGTATTGTGTGCAATTATTTTTTAAATTGTTTATTGTTCAATAAAGTCAAATTTACTAAAATATTGTTTTATGATTGTAATTATGTGACTGGCTGGTTGGCTGTATACAGAGAACCTTGGCCATTTTTCAAACATAGAACACTCACGACGTTCTCTTGTTTATTTATAGAATTAAAAGACAGTGTGCTTATGACCTTCGACTGTTTCATTACAATCCCTATTCATATGTAATATTGGTGACGAAGGTTCTGGAAGAGAGTGAGAAATGGCCAAGGCTCTCTGTATACAGCCAACCAGCCAGTCACATATATTACAATGATTAATGCCCTCCAAAGTTTCAGGATGCGACCGTGCCTACCACTGCACGAACCCGGCAACACGGAGTAGGAATAAGGCACAGAGTGCCAGCTTCTTAAGAACGTGCATTATTACTACCTATTTTGGTAGGGTTGACACAATAGGTTAAGACAAATTAACGAAAATATTTGTTAAATAGTTTATTTATTAGTCAGTATGATGGATTACTTTACAAATTACTTAAATTTATTTTTTGTCATAATTTTTGTTTTTTAATATATTTTTTTTTTGTTTTAATGGTGTGGTAAATTCTAAATCTAACTTATGGTTTTTCAAATAATGTAACGGGATATCAAGTTTACTAATTTTAATACTGAAATACTTATACGTGTACCTATGCATAAGTTTTTAAGAACATTTAAGTAGGTATTTGACGGTCATCGTAGCCTAGTTGGTAGTGGTCCTGCCTACGAAGCTGGTGGTCCTGGGTTCGAATCCCGGTAAGTGCAAATATTTGTGTGATGAGCACGAATATTTGTTTCTGAGTCATGGATGTTTTCTATGTTTTTAAGTATTTATCTATCTATATAAGTATGTATATCGTCGCCTGGTACCCATAGTACAAGCTTTGCTTAGTTTGGGGCTAGGATGATCTGTGTGACATTGTCCCTAGATATTATTATTATTATTATTTCTGTTCCAACATTGACAATATTTATTTCAAGATCGAAACACTCGCGAAACTTTTACTTGAACAATTCAACAAATATGCTAAAATTATCAGGAGGTATAATTAAAAAACCCAGTTCCACTCTAAGTAGGTACTAAGTACTAATTAGCTTTGTAGAAATGCCAATTGAGTACGTACTTTTAACTTTTTCTAGTGACGCAATAATAATCAAAATATATACTTACCTATTTTACACCTTGGGATAGTTAAAGTACGATATTATATTTTTATCTGTTCTATTATTATTCATACACACAGCATAATAATAAACCATTACAAATTGAATAATATCTACGCGAGCGTAAACCGTTTCTATCCAGTCTTGCCGTGTACGTGACAGGCGGCCAGTGGTCACTCACACGGCACACATGCACCGCATGCTTGTAGTAGTGCAACCGTTTCGCACGGTTCTATAGAGCTGGGACTCTGTTCTATTCCCTACTCCGTGCCGGCAATGCACCGGAACTCTTTTTGCCATTTTGTACAAACCTTGATAGAAAATTGAACTCCATTGCTTTGTGATACAACATAAACTAGGTTTTTTTTTTTTTTTTTTTATTTTTAGGATTGACATACGTAGGTTGCCACGAGGCTTTTGCTACTTCACCGGGCATAAAGGCGAGCAGAGCTCCAGCCTTAATAAATGGTTTAAAACTACAAACTAAGCAACCTGCGCAAGAGGGCGCCCCCTGTGGGGCTTGGACCTCGGCTCAGGGCGGTCGCTGGCGATGAGATTGAGGGATTATGACATTTAGTATTTTAGGGGAGTTTTGTGCAACTGTCGCTCTACTTTACAGTTCGTGGGCCTCTCGGACTTCGGGTATACGAGGGCATCGGATGGTTCTTTGCAAGCTAAGGGTCAGGAGGACGAGGATAAAGTAGGTTGAATGCAAAATTGCTCCTTACATACGTTCGAAGTTTGAATTTTAATCTGATAGTTTTGAAACTATTGAATACTAGCGACCCGCCCCGGCTTCGCACGGGTACAATACTGATAATTATACTACATAATTTCTTGAAACCTCTAACAAACGGGCGAAATTTAGTCAAAACAAACAGAAACAAATTAATATAGGTACCTACTAAAACTCAGTGAAATAAGTAGGTGGGTATACTTTTATCGTATGAAATACCTATACTCTTCAGGACTAACAATACAACAAACACTAAATAAATAGGTATTCAAATATCTATCCATCATAGTTACAACGAACACAAAACAAAAAATTTGACCTATAATTCTTAAGGATCGAGCGCGCATAATCGCATTCGGCCTACCTCCGTAGCGTAGCGGTAATTGGCTCGCTTTAAATCTCGGAGGTCGTGGGTTCGATGCCCACACCGGACATGAAATCTTTGTGTAAATTCTAAGATTTCTTTCCGGGTCTGGTTGGTTGAGGGACTACCCTCCGTGCCTCGGAAAGCACGTTAAGCCGTTGGTCCCGATTGTTATATCATCATCTATAATAATCGTATATCAAGGAAGGGGCAGCAGCGTTTCCTTGTGTGTTACAACATAATTCTGCGGTCACCAACCCGCCTGCCAAATGTGGTGACTATAGCAATACCCTCCCTCGGGAGGAGGCCCATGTTCAGCAGTGGACGATATATGGGCTGATGATGATGATGACCTACTAAAACTCAGTGAAATAAGTAGGTGGGTATACTTTTATTGTATACCTATACTCTTCAGGACTAACAATACAACAAACACTAAATAAATAGGTATTCAAGTATCTATCCATCATAGTTACAACGAACACAAAACAAAAAAATTGCCCTATAATTCTTAAGGATCGAGCGCGCATAATCGCATTCGGCCTACCAAAAACACGCGCTGTTATTTTGCTATAACTTCTAAGTTATTCATTTAAAGTAACTATATAGTGTAGGGGTAAAATAATCTGCATGAAATGCTTAAGAATATCAACTCATTTAAAAAGATAAGGATAAATACTGAATCCGTCTGATTAGCTTTACAATTACCGCATTAGAAATTATCATTTTTCTAAGATATAATGGATATAGCCTTGAACCTTGAAAGATAGACATATGCTATCACAGACTTTTTTGTAGATCTAAAAGAGAAGAATATTTCCACCATACATTGTTTTGTTATATCGCATAGGGTTTAGGCAGCGTTTTCGATGAAAGCTCCCAAATGGCTTAATTTTTTCCGACACCTCTGACAAATATCAATATATATTAGTCAAATGTACACATAAACTAAACAAATCATATACGTAAACCTTCCGGAAGAATCGTTCTATCGATTGGTAACATCCGCATGAAAATCGATGTAGTAGTTTTTGAGTTTATCGCGAACAGACAGACAGACGCGGCCGGGGACTTTGTTTATAATATGTAGTGATGTAGTGATAGCGGTCGCCCGCGGCTCCGTGCGGATGTCGGTTACCGCTGCAAAAAGCCTACCCAGGAAAGACACGGTCAGCAAAATGATTCCCAGGTCAATTCACAGACACCGACACAAACATCGACGACGCAGTCATTATCCGCAGGCTGCACAGATTGTCTTTCTGTGGATGTTAAAGTTGTTAATGATGAAAATATAATTAATGATGTAATTATTAGGCATTTTAGGGATTATGCATTTTAGGCATTTTCAAATGTTCAAGAAAATATTAATAGCGTGTAATATTCTAGCTCTGAAAAGAACTGTTGTCTAGCTCTGAGAAGAACTGTTGATTAGCTCTGAGAAGAATTTTTGCGTAGGTGTAGTTTTAAGAACGAAACCTAAAAAAAATCGCACGAAAATTATAAGACTTCGCAACGGGCCGTGCAGCAGAAATCGTAATATTTTAATTTCGCCATAACTTCAAAACCAAACGTCCAATTTTAATCATTCAAAGACCAAATATTATCTACATAAACTGTACTTAGTGATGAAATAATTTATTTTGATAAGGATTAATAGCATGAGTAAAATAAACGCGTTTAAATGTAGTCCAAAAAAAAATCAAGATTTCAAAATAAAAAAATGGTCGTTGTGCCTCACTCGACATAGATAGGTATAGTGTGTCGCGGACTTTTTTGTAGATATTTATAAGATCTACAATTAATTTAAACATTTTATGGTTCTATCTTTTATAGTTTAGGCAGCGTACGCAAAATAAGTAACTTTTCTGGTTGATTTTTTATACTTTGTGTCAGAAAAACCCAAATATCTTATGGAACCCTATTTTTTCCAAAATAAAATTTAGCCTATGTTACTCGTGGATAATGTAGCTTTCGAATAGTGGAAGAATTTTTGAAATCGGTGCAGTACTTTTTGAGCCTATTCATTACAACCAAACAAACAAACAAAGTTTTCCTCTTTATAATATTAGTATAGATTTTTTAATTCGTAATATCTTTTGAATGGAAAGTCAAATTTAAATAATTTAAAAACTATTTTATAGGTAGTTAAATGGTCTTGACCATGAAATAATTTATTTGGATAAGGATTAATATAAACACTTAAATAGCATGGTTTGAATTTGGTTAGCATTTTCATTAATGTTTAAAATGAAAAAAGTTGTTGTAGTGACATAACTACAATAGTTGGACATATGCTACCGCGGAGTTTTTTGTAGACATTATGATGTTCTTCAATATTGTTGTACATTATTTTGTTCTATCGCTAATAGTTTCGGCAGCGCATTCGACGAAAGGCATTTTAAGACTCATTTTTCTACACCTTCGGTTACATTGTTCAAATTTTACCAAGGATCCCTATTTTTTTTCAAAATGAAATGTAGCCTATGTCAAATTGGAAAAATGTAGCATTCTATTGGTGAAAGAATTTTTTAAATCGGCCCAGTACTTTTTGAGCCTATTCATTACAAACATACAAACATACAAAAATAGGTACAAATCTTTCCTCTTTATAATATTAGTGTAGATAGGTACATGAAATATACATTATAAATATATATATACATTAAATATACATAAATGAAATTTTTATTTCATTAGTTAATACACCGCATTCCCTTACAGTGTAGTGTACATTATTCTACTATTCAAGAAATTTCATTTGATATCCTTATTGAGGGAGTTGTAAAAAAATATATATTCTGCCATTTTGTGGCGGCGGCCATCTTGGACCGATTTTCATCAAACATAGCTAAGAACACTCCCAACTAATTCACCTTTTAAACAAAAAAAAACAAAATCAATATCGGTGCATCCGGTTGGGGGTTACGATGCCACAGACCGATATACACATAGAAACACACACACACACACAGACACATCAAACTTATAACACCCCGTCGTTTGTGTGTCGGGTGTTAAAAATAGAGTAACGAATACACAGCTTGAAAAATAATTCATTTATTTAAGCAACCAGAAAAAATATGGCCTAAGATTTTTTAAGACGCTCCACATTCTTACATGTTCTTTCTACTAAGGCGACATAAGTACTAAAACAATGGGCTCTTTCCCTCGTCAAGTCCTTCACGTACCCCAGTTTCACGTATGCGTACAAAAAGTACTAGGCTAACATGAAACGAAGAACCTACCTACGTTTTTGTATGCAAAAAAATGTACTAAAACCATTCTATTCGGAGTTAGCGACCCGTATGTCGCTGTTAGCATTGCCAAGGAGCTTCCCAAATATATGCCATATGTTTAACAGTATATAGTGTCACGTGAGGAAATCTTAGTGAAATGTATATTGTTCTACATTTGAAACTTAGACCAAATAATAAGTAAAGACGGAGCGCTGCTAGTAACACACTGAAGCCGGTTAAAACTCGGCCTTGGCGTGTATATACACAGTTTATGCACACACGCGCACCAAAACTATGCCTTACCTTGTCAATATGTCAATCTGTTGCAGCGTTAAGTGCTTGATGTCATAACAAACATCATTTTTTATTAACAAAAAACCCAATTGTGCCATCAACTAGTACAATAGGCATGAGGCAAGATTTTGAAATCCTCTTGCGCAACGTGGGTAGTCATTATCTAAGTACGAAAAACACAATATTTCGGTAATAAATTTAAATTTAACGAAGCTTAAGCCATATTTGTATTAAATTTTAAATAGCGCGCGAAAAAAGGCCTCAAGTGTCATGGCGTCGGCTATGACGTCACGCTATTGTAAAAAATGTCATTGAGTCCGCCAAACCTAACGTAGTGGTTAAATTCTCTTTGATGGTTACAATATCGTGACGTCATACGCCGTGATTGGTGTTTCAGTCAAAATGGCCGATTGCAGTATTTTATTCTTTTATTTTATTAAAAATCACATTAATCTCAAGGTTATATATAAAAATAAATAAGTGTTATAATTTCTTTTTATATGTACTTTCCCCTAAAAACATTAAATCTTTAATTTTTTGATACTGTCGTCACGCCTATTCAAAGTCCAACTTTATTTTTATAACTGCACGGCACTGTTAAAATTATAGCAACAACTTTATCCACACTAATGCACAAAAAAATGTGCTACCTTTCTTTTATTTTTATTAATTAATTTTTAATGTTATGTGTGTACATAAATAAAAAAATTAAAATAAAATGGTTTCAGTGCATTGTTTAACAGCGCTGCATCTTGACTTTTTATTTGATTTGAGATTTTAAAATAAAGTTATAGTAAAGTGGACATGTTTTTTTTTTATAAAGTTACCTGTGAACATAAGGAGTGCTGATTGCACCTTCCGATGTATCATGAATAAGGAACTCACCTCACTCCTATATCCTGCTAATATTATAAACGCGAAAGTTTGTAAGTACGGATGGATGGATGTTTGTTACTCTTTCACGCCAAAACTACTGAACGGAATTCGCTGATATTTTGCACCGGGATAGGTTATATGCTGGATTAACATATAGGCTTCAAAACATCACGCTCCGATCCACTGAGCTCGTCAATTTTGACGATTTTTGTTTTCGTTAAATTTAATTTATTTCATAGATTTTTTCAAACGACAATTTGCTGTTTTTGTTCAGCACTTAGGTATTTACATACACTTGTACTTATCAAAATCACAATGAAAAACAACTGTAACACTAATATAACTAATAGCATATAAATAATCTAAATATCTAATGTAAATATAATAACTATTAGCATCTACTATTATAGGAACGGCACATACTTAACAGGCACCTTACGTTGAATATGCGGTGGATTTGTAACTGTATGTTATTGTGGCAACCAGAATATTTGTCGACAAAAAAAAGATAAAATTGAAGCCCTCAATTTATGCGAATCGTATTTTTGCTGTCAGAGAATATGGACCCTGTTTGTAAACATTGCATGCAAGAACGATGTTGCTAGAAAGAAAATGTATGGAAGAAAATTATATTGTTTTTCTTTTGTAGCACTAATTGGACTATACATAAAGTTGAAGAGTTTGTTTGTTTGCTTGAACGCGCTTATCTCAGGAACTAATAGTTCGATTTCATAAAATCTTTCAGTATTATGTAACTAATTTATCGATACAAGCTATAGGCTTAATTTGATTGGAAAATTCCTATGGGGACGGGAGTGACGCGGGCGAAACAGCGCGTGTGAAGCCATTCTTATAATGTTATTCATTTTTTTTTTTTTTTTTTTTTTACTTCATATAGGCTTACGTTTGACCATAATCTCGCTTGATGGAAGGCGAAGATAAGGCCTAAGATGATACACGCTTGCCTAGAAAGTGTCTGTTCACTTTAGCCTTAAAGATGTCCAGATTATAGCGTTCCGGAAAAACTGACGCCGGCAGAGAATTCCACTCCTTAGCCGTCCGCATTATGAAAGAGGAAGCAAATCGCTTCGTGCGTATTGAAGGAATGTCTACAACAAAAGGGTGAAACCGCTCGCCGCGCCTAGTCGTCCGGTGATGGAAGGGTGAAGGGGGTATCAGGTTATGTAGAACCTCCGCACACTCCCCGAAATGCAACCGATAAAAAACTGATAGGCAGGCCACTCGTCTACGGTGTTCGAGGCTCTGAAGACTTGCCTCCACCAGTGAGTTATTGCCTATGACTCTCTTCGCTCGGCGCTCCAATGAGTCCAGAGCATCCGGCTGATATCCAGCAGACCCATCCCAAAGATGAGAACAGTATTCCATTGAGGAGCGAACTTGAGCTCTGTAAAGACTTAAGAGCTGCTCCGATGTGAAGTACCGCCTCACCCTGGAGAGAATGCCAAGTTTTTTGGCTGCAGTGTTTGCAATGGACTCGATGTAGTGACCGAAGTTTAGATTAGAAGAGAGGTCGAGCCCTAGGAGCTCAAGATGGTCGCTGATCGGAACGGAGACATTCCGGAAAGTCGGAGTCAGTTGGAATGGACTCCGTTTCGCCGAAAAAAGACACGCCTGTGTTTTTGAGGGGTTAAACCCAACCAGGTTGGCATTACCCCATAAGGCAACAGCCTCCAAGATCGAGTTCACCCCCTCAATCATCGACTCCCTGAACGACTGGACCATTGACCCCGACTTCGCATCAGACAAGTATCTCACCGAGACTGTGCTGTCGTCTGCATACCCAAAGGTACCGGGAGTAACTAGCAGGTCGTTTATGTGCAGCAAAAAAAGAGTCGCGGAGAGAACAGATCCCTGAGGGACACCGGCATTAATACCAAGAAGATCGGACGAGGCGCCATCAATGACAACTCGAATCGACCTTCCCCTCAAGAAATCCTGAATCCAGGTACAAAGTACGGGAGCAATACCGTAAACCGGAAGCTTACCAATGAGACTTGCGTGCCAAACCCTGTCAAAAGCCTTAGAGATATCAAGAGACACGGCAAGAGCCTCACCGTGTCTCTCAATGGCTTCGCTCCAGAAGTGAGTAGCATATACAAGAAGATCCCCAGTAGACCGGCCTCGACGGAATCCGAATTGACGGTCACTGAGGAGGTCGTTGTCTTCCAGGTATGCCAGGAGACGGTTGTTTAAAACACGCTCCATAACCTTACAGAGTATGGAGGTGATTGCGATTGGTCGGTAGTTGGCAGGGTCGGCACGACTACCTTTCTTGGGGATCGGGATTATTCACACCTCACACACCTGTTTATTCCCGTGCATTTTGATTTCTCCATACAAACTTTAGACGCTCGTTTTATACCTTTGTAAGGATTGTCGTAGTGTTTCGTAATTATAGGTTTAAGAATAATTTATAAAATTTAAAATCTTCAAAAGCACATAAGTTTTACTAAAATATTTTTAGACCAGTACTAATTAATTTCAGGAGTTATAACTATGTTAACATTTTGACTTTGTTTTGTTTGTAATAAACAAGCATTTTATATCATTACATACTGTATAGTAAATACTATAATCATACCAAGTTTCATTAAATTTCATTAATAAGTTTAGGCGTGATGCGCATTCATAGCATCAGACATACACGGACACACAGACAAAAATTATCTAATTTCCATTTTTTTGTATCGATAAAAGGCTGCTCACCAATAAAAAAACATAATATTTCCAATGTCAGAATTTTAGAATCCACTGGTTTTTACCCGACTGCGCCAGAAGAAGGGTTATGTTTATTGAGAATATGTATGTATGCATTGTTTGGCACGCTCTGCAGCCTGCACCGTGTCGTTAGATTCGTGTTTACTGTGAGAGTGACACTGGGTAAATCAAAAAAAAAAAAACAATACGGCGGATTATTAGCGCCAAATAAAAAAAAATACACAAAACCGCAAGGTTTTTTAGTTTCTAAAATGACAGTTTTTATTTATATTATATATAATATTTTACTAACTTGGTTTAAGAATTTTACTCAAAACTAATTGTACTGGGTGGTACATTTAGATCTAACCGATCTAAATCTACGAACCGGTTTAATTAGTTTATATTTGCAAGTCTTTTTTTTTAATGGGTCTTATAGAACACACAGTTTTACCACTGCAACTCCTGTAAGCCAGGATCGATAGTAGCACACACTGAAAATGGCAATTAGCACCGAGGCTCACTAAGTCCCAGGAAAAAGCTAAAACCGCGTAATCCGCAACGAATTTAATCAAAAAGAGATTAGAAAGAGTAAGAATGACTTATGTTTTCACTTCTATACAAAGCAAAGCGCGAGACATCAAAAAAGAAATAACAAATTAGACATAAGTAGTCTTGAGGGGATTTTTTCAACTAGAGAAGCTAATTGCCACAGATGGGAAAAGGGAAAGTCTGTAATAATAAGACAAATATAAAGAGCAATGATTTGATTGTTTGTATTGAATAGATGCCGTGTGGTTTCCGGCTTAGAATAGACCACCCCATGTCCTCCCATGGGTGTCGTAAAAGGCGACTAAGGGATATATGGCTGATGGATGGGCAGCAGCATCTATTAGCTCAAGGTTTACATCTTACTGCGATCACCAATCCTTCTGCCAAGCGTGGTGATTATGGCAATATCCCACTACGATCCTGGCTTGCCAAGGTCTGTTAAGAGGAGGCTCATGCTCGGCAGTGGACGTTAACGGGCTGTTGATGATGATGATGTATTGAATAGGCTCCGAAACTCCTGGACCGAATTGAAAAATTCTTTCACCGTTGGAAAGCTACACTATCTCCGGATGACATAGGCTATATTTAATTATGAAGTTCCCACGGAAACAGGAGTAACGCGGATAAAACCACGCGCGGGAAGCTAGTCTGCAATAATAAGACAAACAAAATTCTTAGGACCCATGTCATCGATTTCAGAAACAAGAAAATATTTACTTTGTTCAAGAATGGAACCCGGTCGTTTTGAGAAATACTACTTACATGATTTCTATTATGATATCAATTGCGGAGGTCATGAGCAGTAAATCTATATAAATAAAATAAAATGTCTTGCCTGACTCATCAACACCAAGGTAAAACTACTAAAACTGGGTACGTGATGTTTGGACCATAGCTTCCATTTGGGACATATAGGTCAAGTAAGAAAGGATTTTGTAAAATTCAATCACTAGGGGCCTAAGCACACCACGCGCGTTTGTACCCATACAGAGGCGATACGCACGCAAGTCAGTACTTCGTTTCTGAAACCCGCGTCGACGGCGCATTAAAAAAACGTGGTGTGCCCTTAGGAGGAAAACCGCGCACGGGAAGCCAGTGTTACTATAAAATACGATATCTAGAATAAATGCCAAAAGTAAATCTTTAATTTACACAGTTAGTAGTAATTTCACTGTCTTCTTATAATAACGCATCCTCTATTTTTTCTGGCACCAATTTTGGTTGAGACAATATAAGACTTTTAGACAATTGTTTCCTTAAAGTTTTATTTATAAAAGCAAATAACCAGCGAAGTGGAAATGTTCAGTAAGAGTTGGTGCCAAAATGTGTTTCACCTGCAGTTTATGATTCAATAGTTCCTTTCACGATACGATCTGACAATTTATAGTTCTAGTTGAGAAGTCTCTTATTTTAGTATCGTCAAGACCTATTGTTATGTCTAGTTATTTTTTTTATGCTATTATGTCAAAACAAGTTATAGATATCATCAATCATCATCATCAACAGCCCGTTTAAGTCCACTGCTGAACTTGGGCCGCCTCTTAACAGACCTTGGCAAGCCAGGACCGTTGAGGGATACTACCATAATCACCACGCTTGGCAGACGGATTGATGATCGCAGTAAGACGTTAACCTTGGGCTAATAGACGCTGCTGCCCATCCATCAGCCATATGTCCCTTAGTCGCCTTTTACGACACCCATGGGTAGACACGGGGTGGTCTATTCTAAGCCGGAAACCACACGGTTAGTTATAGATATAGATTTATAATAGGTAGTATTTTATAGGTTATTTTTAATTTAAATTAACTACGTTTAGTTGTATATTTATAATATGTATTCTATTTATCACTAGTATATTATTATAATAATTTAGTTATTGTAAGCACAATTAAAGAGTAAATTACTTCTGCATAATTTTTTAATTTTTGATATTTTCTTTTTTTTCTTTTTATTACTTCTGGAATTTTATACATAAAAAACAAAAGATCATTAATACATGTATCTTTATAATATTTCAATAAAATTGTAATAAAATCGAAGTTTAGTAGTTTTTTTTTAAGTATTTTAGACTCTTGTCGCAGTAGTTACCTACTTACTTATTTTTAAACATTTCATGTCATTTTTCATTTTTTCTAGACCTTTGCCCTAGCTGCGGGACAGTATAGAACTGTCCCAAAATTTTCTTGCCTGAAGGTTCTTCTTACCCCAAGAACATCGATGTCATCGCGTTATCCCTTTCTTGACCTTCCTCGGTAACACCGTCCATCGTTCTTGATAAATTAAAGGGATTTAATTAAAAACTCACATAATTCATTAAATACATTTATTTATCGCCATTAAGAGCGTGACATCCAATGACTTTTTATATGTTACATATATTCATATAATGCATTATTAAACTAAGAAACATACGTATCACAGAACATTTTGATAGTGCTCAAAATTGACCAATAATTTTTACAACGTGGACGATCGCTAAGAAAATTAAAAGATTTTTTTTACAATCCATAAGGTCACATGGAAAATGAATAACAATATATAAGTATTTATTTTGTTTTAAATAATTTAAGAGATGTGGAATATGTATATTAAATTTATATGCTTAAATTGTTGAGCGCCATTTTTTTATTTTGCAGAAAATATTAAACATATTATAAGAACATTAACGTCCTTCAATTTATGTTGAATTCGTTTCAATTATAAATATTAAAATCTGTGATTAAAATAATTGATATTCAAGATGTCGAGAAAATCGTTGATATTCAAGCTCTTGAATTTTAAGTATACACAGTTTAAATTTCATCACTAACATTCAGTTTCTAAAAAGTTCAACGTTGAAATGAACTAATTAGATGTCAAATCTCTTTTAAGTGTCAAAAGTGTTCCCATTGATTGATTTCTTTCCATTGACAAAGAATGATTAGCTAATTTTATTAGACTTTCATGATAGTTAATCTTTGATTAACATTTTTGTTCAGAATAAAATTTCAAAAGTAGTTTTGGATATAAGAGAAGTTTATTAAAAGTATGTTTTAAGAATAGGAATTTTATTTGACAGAGTAGTAAAGCCTTAACAGCTATGTTAGTTGATTTCTGCTTTGAATGACGTTTGAGTTATTAATTTAAATTAGAGCAATTTGGCGTAAATTATTTTCTTTCAACCATACTGAATTACTGCAACTCAATTTGTCTAATTATTTTATTAATATACCATCTCCAAAATTATTTAAAAGAATACATTCATCCATACCTTTTTACAGAATCATTTAATTTAGAATAACTACCTAGCTGTTTTTTTATTTTATTTTATATACAATTTACATCATAATTTTATTTATACGTACTCATAAAATCTTGCGGCACAATGTTTTATACGAATGAGTTTCTTTGAGCAATTTATTATTTTAAAATGGTTCAGGTATAAATGGAGAAAATATTTATGAACGCACCAGGAAAGATCCATGTGCACCGGAAACCACGTGGGGCACTTGACAAACAAATCATCCATGAACACAAAGCACACCAGACTCAGAACAAATGTTTTGGTTCATAAATAAATGACCACTGCTATAACCATTGAACCACTGCACTGGTGCAGATTAATATAATAAAAAATACCAGAGTAGTTTACTTTATTTTATTTTATTATAGTTTGCTTTTATCTTTACGGTACTGTACATGCATTTTTATTTATTTTTTATGTTAATCTAAGTTTAATTAGCGATGATATTGAAGCTAAGTTGAACTAATTTTTAAACCAGTTTCATGAATATTTATTCGTCTTGTATGACTAAAACACGTTTATAATGTTATTTTTAGTCACAATGTAGCAAAATACAATTGAATGTATAATATTATGTATTTATGCAAATTTGTAGGTAGGTATTATAACGAAGTCACAGCCATTTTCAGGTACGATATTTATCTAAACTCGATTTGAAAAGAAATTGCCGAAAAACCACTTATTAATGTATTTTTAATTAATTCAGTCCCAGCAAACTGCAAATCAGACTATACAGTATTTATTTTGAATAAACTATAAATTTGTTTAGATATTTTTTAACAAACTTCAATTAAAATATACTCTTGAGCAATAGACATTTAGAAAGCAGATTACATTTGTAACATTGATTTAAGTGATATAAATAATTGATATAAATTTAAGATTAGTTGTCCATTTTGCGAGATTTATTCATATCAAATTTCATTCGAGATGCGATTAGTTTTTTTTTTCAAATTTTAATAACTATGGTATTGAAATTTCATGAATATTAATAAAATATATACGGAAATCAGCAATTTTCATCCTTGTTTATTTAAATGCTGTTAGCTTTTGTGGTATAATGAAATAGCTATTTTCGTTATAATATTATTTTCAAATCTCGTTATTTAGGAATCTATACTAATGTAATGAGTTTTGTTTTAAATATTACGATAAAGATATAATTTATTAATGTATCTCCCTTGTTATTATGTTATAAGTTGACTATGTATTTATGTGGTTTAATTTATGAAATGAAAATGTATGTTTATTATTGATATTAGTAGGAAATAATTGAATTATATTTTCAAAAATTAAATTTTTTATTTATATACACCGTGATTTTTAGGTCGTTGCTATATCTTAGTGAAATTTATGTTAGCGCAATTGACCTGTGTATATATACTTTTCCAGTGGCAATAAAAAGTACACATTGAAATAACATCAAACCTTTTCTTACATCCTAGATTATTATGTATTGTTTATTTTATAACGTACATTTATCATGGCCGTCTCCTTCAGGTAAAGATATTTCTGTCAAAAAGATGATGCATATTTTTTGATAGTAATAGTGAAGGCAGGTCGTCCTGCCAATGCCGGATTGCTTATGCGTGCCCGGCCCCCGCCAACCGCGGATCGATGGAGTGTCCGGGGGGTTTTAGTAGTTTAGGGTCCTCTCTTCGTAGTATGAGTTAGCATACCACGTTATGGAGAGGGCGAGTCCCACATATCCCACCGCCAGCGCCCGAATACGCTGCAGCGGCGCGGCGGTGGGAATGAGTAAATACATTTCCGTCGGACAAAAAAAAAGACCGTCCTGCCAATGCCAACGAAAAATTTGATTTCACTTTTATCATTCAAAGGTATAAATGACAGTAATTGTAGTTTTAGTGAAGATTAAAACACCATTCGTATAAAACATTTTAAAAATTTCCCAAGAATTCAAGTCACATTTAATTAGCAAATATCTAAAATTTGGCACCAAATTATTAACTATATACAATAAAAACCTTAGGAACGTGAGGATCAGAAATTTGAAGGCGAACTAAATAACTTACAAACAAATAATAATCAGAATACATGGTAACCATGACGATATAATATTGTAAACTCTGGATGGAATAAAAATAAAATATTTTTTAATTGCTACCATAAAAACAAACTTAATAAACATCAACATCTAGGGTTCAAATCAAACCTTCCGAAGATTTAGAATAAGGAAAATGTAAACATTACAAAGTAACAGTGAAAATACCACCAAAAAAATTGCAAATTAAATAATAATAATGAATAAAAATTAAATGATATTAAATGTAATAATATTATTTATGTTCCATCCAGAGTCTAAAATACAATGGTCTAAACATAAATACCCTAAAATAGAATATATTATTATTAAAGTATAAAACGTAATAAATTCGTTGCACATAACTAAACAACGTACAAATAACATTATATTAATAACAATTATTGTGTTGTTTTGACGGTTGACTTTAGAATTGTATCCATATAACATTTATACCTAATACAACTGAATTTAAATAAAATATCACCGGTATTTATGTATCAAAAACATTCAATTCTTTCTTATTATTATCAATTTTTATTCCAAATTTATGTGAATAAAAAGCAAACATTGTTAAGTTAAAGTAAAGGGGAAAAAATTTTACTTCAAAATAAAGTTTTTTTATTGGTAATGCAAAGTAAGGTAAAAGGTATCATTCATATCAGAATCTTTATGAAAAATTATTTATAAATAACATAATAGTACGATAAAAAAATTAACCGTCTCAATCAAATTTGAATTAATCGAGACTCTTGCATTTATTCATACTGATAAAAAATCACTAACAATATATAACATAGTTTAAAATTTAGCAATAATTTAATATTTATACATTAATTTTTAATTATGTTTTCTTTGAAACTTTTTTTTTATTAATTTTTATTCGGACCTATAATAAATTTATCTTTTATTTTTATATTCAAATTTTGCATGTAATATATAAATAACATAAAAATACAATAAAAAATGAACAGTCAAAACAACAAATCCCTTCTTTCATCTGTACAATTATATTAACTTTATAATCCCGTTTCCCAACATATGTAAATATTACAAATTTTTATTTTTCACCGTGACATAAAACATCGAAATTCAGTGCTTGCTATTTATAGAATAATTGATTTTTTATTTATTATTTCTTACGACATTTTTTTTTACAATACCTAATCACTGTTTATGTAGCTGTATTCTCATCTTTATCTTTTTTTTTTTTAATGTGACCATCTATGCTGACCCTCATCAGTCTAACAGTGACACGTGTAACCAAGGTAAAAATGTCGACTAAATGAGTTGCCTTCAAATTTTCCCGCGATTCAGACCAATGCCTACTATATGATAAAAAATTACCGTATCACTTTAATAAACAAAATATCAGATTTTTCCTTATAAATTCAGAACCATCTATTATGACTACTATGGACTTCAGCATGGCAACAAGATCGGTACACGAACTTTCTTTAGCAAATACAACGTACAGGTATGATACACTTTTAAACGTTTTACTTTTAAACTTGCCGTTGGCCGTTTTTTATAAAAAATAAACAATGAGAGAGGAACGGATCTTATTTCTTATGAAAATTGAGGATGAGTGTTTACAGCTACATAATTTAATATTTACACGCAAAAGGATGTTCGTTTCAAGATACCAGGAACCCATAAATGTAGGGTGGTAAACGGAAAAAGGAGAACTCTTAAATATTCTATGACTCTTCACATTATATTTACAACACAATTTGATGTAAAGCTTCTTTACGTGTCATGAATTGTTTGAAGATGGCATTAAATTATAGAAATTGGTAATACCTTTGTATAAATATTATATATTTGAGCACAATTTTGTAATAAAACTTTAAATTTCTAATGTGCAATGTTTTGTTTCAAACTTTTTGTACGGATCATACTGTACTAAGTTACTGAATTTTAAAGTTTTTTTTTTGTATTTTCTATTTTGAATACAATGCTGCTTTACCTAAAGCGCTTCAGTTTCGGAAAATGTGTATTTATTACTGCTATATCCAGAGTTTAATAATAAAAAAAACAACACAGCCCGAAATATCTCATTACTTGATCTTACTATGAATTGTAACATGAACGAGTCTCCTTTGAATCCTCATGTAAAGTATATTTATAGGATTATATAACACAACAAGAAATTTGAAGCTCTAGCCAAAGCTGTTTAAATACTTATTCGACAAAACAACATGGAATAAATGGAAGAATACTTACGTTATTCGACTACTTAATACTTTATTAAAGCGTAACGTATCATTTGTTTAAATTCACGTAAGCTTATTGTTAGTATGCATTAATTATGTATGTAAGAGTCAAAGGATTATTCTCGTCTTCCATGTATCTTTCGTAAGTAATGTATCCTGTGTGTTGTCTTGCGATATGGATTATTTACTTACTGACTATTTTACTTTGATGTGTATCTTTGTGAAATATAACAGATATATAAACTACAATAATACACCCCATTCTGTGACCAAGACCGATAAAACACATCCAATGTTTATCGACTGTTATCGAAACGTTGGGAAAATATAACCTTAAAATTTGAAATTATCTAGAAAAGTAAATTAAATGATACTAATAAAAATCAGTAACAATAAAAATAGTTTAAAATTTAGCAGTCATTTAAAATTTATACATTCATTTTTATTTATGTTTTCTTTGAAACAATTTTTTATGATTTTTTATTCGGACCCATAATAAATGTATCTATTATTTTATATTCAAATTTCGCGTGTAAACATTACAGTGATACAATTGATATCTAACTATCGACTAACGCACTTACTCGATACCTACAGTATCGATTAGACTTCAGTCAAGGCACTGTGTTTAGAAAATACAATAATGTGTCCTAAGACGCACGGGGCGAGTAACACTGTCGCTATCGATATTGATGAACTCGATGAACCTGTGGACAAAACATAAACTTTATTTATGAAAAACAAAGTGAAATAAGTCGCTAGACATTGTTCTTAATTTGTCCTTCGCCAAATAAGTATAGCTTTGAGGTTAAGTTAAGTTAGTGAGGAACCGGGAACAGAATATGTGAGAATAAAATAGACTGAATTTTTTAAATTTAAATGATGAATTAAATGTCGGCTTGTGATCTTGTGATCGCCGGTTCTATCCCCACCCACTACCGACGTAAACCCACTCGTAAGACAAGCATTTTAGCTAAGCACGAGGGGTTAACAAGAATACTAGTTGACTGCAACTCTGCCAGTAATCTTTATAAAAAAAATATAGGGCGTCAAGAGAGAGAGATAATAATATGTCATCGGAGTGATTACTAAGTGCATCAAGTAATTATAATTTGCGCTGATAAACACAAGACAAGTCCCACGGTCAAGTCGTTGACCGATTTTAATGCAATTATCTACGAATATTGTATACCGTTCACCAAAGAAAACATGAAATTGCGGCCGCCAACCTTGTCCAGCGTGATGGAAACACCCCGTTTTGAGTTAGTTTAGAGCGCGTTTGGTCGCTTTTATGCTGGTTGAAATAGCAACAACCTCATGGAAAACTATAAAATAGTATTTAACCTAAAACTATGTGTACATTCTCGATCAGAACTCACCGCTTTGACAGTATAGTGCAGGACATTATTCTGTCACAAAGTGTCCTTGTTATAGACTAGCGACCCGCCCCGGCTTCGCACGGGTACAATACTGATAATTATACTACATAATGTCTTTAAACCTCTAACAAACGGGCGAAATTTAGTCAAAACAAACAGAAACAAATGAATATAGGTACCTACTAAACTCAGTGAAATAAGTAGGTGGGTATACTTTTATCGTATACCTATACTCTTCAGGACTAACAATACAACAAACACTAAATAAATAGGTATTCAAGTATCTATCCATCATAGTTACAACGAACACAAAACAAAAAATTTGCCCTATAATTCTTAAGGATCGAGCGCGCATAATCGCATTCGGCCTACCTAAAACACGCGCTGTTATTTTGCGATAACTTCTAAGTTATTCATTTAAAGTATATAGTGTAGGGGTAAAATAATCTGCATGAAATGCTTAAGAATATCAACTCATTTAAAATGATAAGGATAAATACTGAATCCGTCTGATTAGCTTTACAATTACCGCATTAGAAATTATCATTTTTCTAAGATATAATGGATATAGCCTTGAACCTTGAAAGATAGACATATGCTATCACAGACTTTTTTGTAGATCTAAAAGAGAAGAATATTTCGACGATACATTGTTTTGTTATATCTCATAGGGTTTAGGCAGCGTTTTCGTTGAAAGCTCCCAAATGGCTTAATTTTTTCCAACACCTCTGATAAATATCAATATATATTAGTCAAATGTACACATAAACTAAACAAATCATATACGTAAACCTTCCGGAAGAATCGTTCTATCGATTGGTAACATCCGCATGAAAATCGATGTAGTAGTTTTTGAGTTTATCGCGAACAGACAGACAGACGCGGCCGGGGACTTTGTTTATAATATGTAGTGATGTAGTGATAGCGGTCGCCCGTGGCTCCGTGCGGATGTCGGTTACCGCTGCAAAAAGCCTACCCAGGAAAGACACGGTCAGCAAAATGATTCCTAGGTCAATTCACAGACACCGACACAAACATCGACGACGCAGTCATTATCCGCAGGCTGCACAGATTGTCTTTCTGTGGATGTTAAAGTTGTTAATGATGAAAATATAATTAATGATGTAATTATTAGGCATTTTAGGGATTATGCATTTTAGGCATTTTCTAATGTTCAAGAAAATATTAATAGCGTGTAATATTCTAGCTCTGAAAAGAACTGTTGTTTAGCTCTGAGAAGAACTGTTGATTAGCTCTGAGAAGATTTTTTGCGTAGGTGTAGTTTTAAGAACGAAACCTAAAAAAAATCGCACGAAAATTATAAGACTTCGCAACGGGCCGTGCAGCTGAAATCGTAATATTTTAATTTCGCCATAACTTCAAAACCAAACGTCCAATTTTAATCATTCACAGACCAAATATTATCTACATAAACTGTACTTAGTGATGAAATAATTTATTTTGATAAGGATTAATAGCATGAGTAAAATAAACGCGTTTAAATGTAGTCCAAAAAAAATTCAAGATTTCAAAATAAAAAAATGGTCGTTGTGCCTCACTCGACATAGATAGGTATAGTGTGTCGCGGACTTTTTTGTAGATATTTATAAGATCTACAATTAATTAGAACATTTTATGGTTCTATCTTTTATGGTTTAGGCAGCGTACGCAAAATAAGTAACTTTTCTGGTTGATTTTTTATACCTTGTGTCAGAAAAACCCAAATATCTTATGGAACCCTATTTTTTTTCCAAAATAAAATTTAGCCTATGTTACTCGTGGATAATGTAGCTTTCGAATAGTGAAAGAATTTTTGAAATCGGTGCAGTACTTTTTGAGCCTATTCATTACAACCAAACAAACAAAGTTTTCCTCTTTATAATATTAGTATAGATATATGAATTTTTTAATTCGTAATATCTTTTGAATGGAAAGTCCAATTTAAATAATTTAAAAACTATTTTATAGGTAGTTAAATGGTCTTGACCATAAAATAATTTATTTGGATAAGGATTAATATAAACACATAAAGAGCATGGTTTGAATTTGGTTAGCATTTTCATTAATGTTTAAAATGAAAAAAGTTGTTGTAGTGACATAACTACAATAGTTGGACATATGCTACCGCGGAGTTTTTTGTAGACATTATGATGTTCTTCAATATTGTTGTACATTATTTTGTTCTATCGCTAATAGTTTCGGCAGCGCATTCGACGAAAGACATTTTAAGACTCATTTTTCTACACCTTCGGTTACATTGTTCAAATTTTACCAAGTATCCCTAATTTTTTTCAAAATGAAATGTAGCCTATGTCAAATTGGAAAAATGTAGCATTCTATTGGTGAAAGAATTTTTTAAATCGGCCCAGTACTTTTTGAGGCTATTCATTACAAACATACAAACATACAAAAATAGGTACAAATCTTTCCTCTTTATAATATTAGTGTAGATGTAGATGATGTTATAACAATCGGGACCAACGCCTTGACGTGCTTTCCGAGGCACGTAGGATAGTCCCACAACCAACCCGATAAGGAAAGAAATTAGAATATACTTACACAAAGATAACTTAACCAGCGTTGCGATTTACGACCCACGACCTCCGAGACTTAAAGCGAGACCTCTTCCGCTATGCCACGGAAGTTGTCAGATCTATATATATATAAATAAATCCCTAATTTCCTTGGTCACTCGTGAACGGGGTAAATGCTATTATGAAATAAAAAAATAAGAAAATTGCGCGGAAAATTTGAAAATTTGAGAATACTTAACAACTTTATAAAATTTTCGTATGTAACCGTAACCGTTATTGACAATATAAAGTTTTTTAATGTAATCTTATGGCGTTTGACATTACATTGACAAAATGCGTGCTGCTCTTAGTGCACATCACGGTTAGTTCAGAGCTACAATGTCTGTCGGGTCAGCTAGAGTTAAATAAATAAGTGACAGGAAACCTGTAATTCATATCACAGATTTACTCCACAACACGACGACCGACGCAACGCCGCGAAGTATACGGCGACGTGGTGCAATCATTATAATATTTTTATTCTTGTAGTAAAAGTTAAAGAGCGCTGTGCGCATGTGACACTCAGAATATCAGCCTTCAAAAGATTGCGGCATTGCGGTAAACGATTACCACTGAGCACTGAGCTTTACCACACCGACATGGACACGTGGGTCGAACGCTGCGTACATATTTATTGTAGTCTAATAGCTTATGTACCAGTACTGTTAATTAATTTTTAACTTAATTACATATTTATATAGTTGAGAATAATGTGGTCGGTTAGTCATCACTGCCTGGTTAAGTGTTTTATACAATAAGATGAAGGATGAATTAAAAAGGATTGCTCCGAGTTTCTTGCCGTATCATCTTTGAACGGTTCCACGTCCTAAACTGGTGGTATCAAAAGTGACGAACACATCTTTAGATCAATAACAAGAAAAAACATTTCGTATATATGTTACGGCTAAAGATAGGTGTAAACATAAACTTAAGATTAGTCGGCTAAACTTAGGTTTAGCCGACCACATGCGGTTAAAATTAGATCTACCTAAATAAGTCCCTGTTCAACTCCATTGGTTTAGGTTTAGGTTTTTTTTTTACCACCCCAACTTCTTTTTGTGCCATGCATAGGTATTGTTTAATTTAGAGTTGAACAGGGACTTATTGAGACCTTAACCTAAGTTTAAGCGCATGTGGTCGGCTAAACCTAATTTTAGCAGGCTAATCTTAAGGTTATGTTCACACCTATTTTTAGCCGTAACATAAATATATTTGTAAACTTATGCATACAAATTAACAACTCATATAAGGTCTCGGCTATATTCGCTCCAAGATCTTAATGATTCAGATTCCAGAGGGAATGGTGCCGATTAACCCCATAAAAAAGAACACTGACATCTTTTATATATATTTTTTTTTAAATTCAAGTAATATGTATTCTCTGTTAAACAAATACTAATTAAGTAGATCAGAGAAGTAAACGAATATCAATACATAGTATAAAGCAAAGTCGCTCCCCACTGTGTCTTTATGCTTAAATCTTTAAAACTACGCAACGGATTTTGATGCGGTTTTTTTTATAAATAGAGTGATTCAAGAGGTATGTTTATATGTATAAAACATCAGCATTACACCCGTGCGAAGCCAGGGCGGGTCGCTAGTGATATATAAGTATAGGCATTTGATTAAATGAATATTGATTATTGTTATGTAAATGTAATTCATATATTTTAATTTTAATTAATGTACTTATTACTAATCAATATTCAGATACAATGTAAATTGTTATATGAAATAAATAAATAAATAAATTAACTTATTATGACAATTATTGTATCTGAAAACTTCGAGAACTTTTCTCAGATTAGAAAGTTAAATTGATTCAGATAAGTAATTTAAATCATCATGCGATTAAATTTTATCGTAAGTTAATATATTTAATTAAACACGAAGTTTGATTACGACGACTAACGAAACTTTTGATACTTATTGTAGTATATAATTAAGTGTAAAATATATGAAAACTAGCGGCCCGCCCCGGTTTCGCACGGGTGGACTTTTATACCCTACCCCTGCCCTACTCTACCCCTACCCTACCCCTACCCTACCCCTACCCTACCCCTACCCTACCCCTACCCTACCCCTACCCTACCCCTACCCTACCCCTACCCTACCCCTACCCTACCCCTACCCTACCCCTACCCCTACCCTACCCCTACTCTACCCCTACCCTACCCTACCCCTACCCTACCCCTACCCTACCCTTACCCTACCCTTACCCTACCCCTACCCTACCCCTACCCTACCCTTACCCTACCCCTACCCTACCCTACCCTACCCTACCCTACCCTACCCTACCCTACCCTACCCCTACCCAAAAGTATCCTATGTCCTTCTCCCAGTTCTTAGCTACCTCCCTACCAATTTTCAGCCAAATCAGTTCAGCCGTTCTTGAGTTATAAATAGTGTAACTAACACGACTTTCTTTTGTTTTTAAAATGTATTCTGCTATTCGGGACGAAAACAAATCCAACAAATCAAAAACCATGGCAATCGGTCCAGCCGTTCTCGAGTTATAAGTGTTGTAACAAACCCGTCTTTGTTTTATATATATAGATTTGAAATGATCAAAATCCAATTAGTAAATCTCTATATAATTATTTTAATTTCATGTTTAATCTGAGATATGAAGTGATTGATCAAAGAGAAAGAGTTTCTGAAGCGGAACTTAATTATATTACCTCGTTAGATTGTTTTAGCGAATTTAACTTTGCATTTCATCTAATATCATCATCATCATCATCAGCCACTGCTGTACATGGGCCTCCTCCCGAGGGAAGATTTTTGCAGCTGATAGATGCTGCTGCCAACCCACCATCTGTCCCTTAGTCGCCTTTTACGATACCCATGGGACGAAATGGAGCGGCCTATTATATTTAGCCACACGGCAAGTATTTTAAAATACAATTTATTGAAGAATTGTAATTATTAATTTATGGAATGGCATTAGTATTACATATTTCCATATTAATTATTACTATTATTTGAAGAATACTCCCAAGAAAACAGGACCGTTTCAAGTGTCTGAAAATAAGGGTCCAAGTAAATTTGATTTGTAAATCACATCACGTTTAAATTCAAACGTTTACTCCTAAAACTTTAGTGAGTACTTACAGTTGGACCAAATATTGACAGAACCACAAAATTAGGAGGCTCTCTGTTGATTGGCGAATAAACAGATAAACTCCAGCGTTCCTTTTATCACGAACATGTTAATAGTTCGAAAGTGTTGCCAATGGAAAGCACTTAAAATTGTTGTTATTTTCTTTAAAAAATATTTTTTTTTTACTTATTATCTATTGCTTTTTATGTGAGAGGGAAGCACCTAGATGTAGGCATATCCGTAGAACGGGAAATGCAAAAAAAAAACACAAATGTATGGTACACTACTTATTGACATAATATATTCCTGAATATCATCATCATCATCAGCCCGTATAGCATTCCGTGCTGAACATGGGTGGCATTATTATGTTGTAACACACAAGGAAACGCTGCTGCCCGTACCTTGACATACGCTTGTTATAAATGATGTTATAACAATCGGAACCAACGGCTTAATATGCTTTCCGCGGCATGGAGGGCAGTCCTTCAACCAACCATACCCGGAATGAAATATAAGAAATTACACAAAGATTTCTTGTCCGGCGTCGGGATCGAAACCACGACCGTCAAGACTTAAAACGAGACTTATTCCGCTACGACACGGAGGTTGTATCCCTGAATGTATTTCTATGGCTCTACGACATTCTGCAGTCTTGGTAACCCCAGTATCAAGTTTGTAATTTTGTTTGTTTAATTTTACGGGAAAACATCTTCAAATTTTTAATTTGCCACCATAGAAATCAAAACCACGTTCTGCAGGACTTATAAATACGAAGGATGCCTATTTTTTTTTTACCCGAAATATTCTATTAACACATTAGCTGTCCCGTACGGTCACCCGCGTAGATCCCGTTCTTATAGAAACCTTGACTTAAAATATAACCTATTACACTCAGAAATAGTGCCGTGTGGTTTGTGGCTTAGAATAGACTACCCCATGTCCTCCCATGGGTGTCAGTAAAAGGCGACTAAGGGACATATGGCTGATGAATGGGCAGCAGCATCCATTAGCCCAAGATTTACATCTTACTGCGATCACCAATCCGTCTGCCAAGCGTGGTGATTATGGCAATATCCCTTTACGATCCTGGCTTGCCAAGGTCTGTTAAGAGGAGGCCCATGTTCAGCAGTAAACGTAAACGGGCTGTTGATGATGATGATGATGATGAATATATTGTACAGGAATTAGTACAATTGCCGATAATAACAGAGAGTTGGCAAGATTAGTTAGCGACGTACTAACCAAATTAACTTCAACACACCAAACTTCGGCACGGCCCTTAAGAGAGTTCAATGAGGGCCCTTAAGAGTATTATTAGGGAATGAAGCTATTTTACGCAAGGATACATTTCAGCTTACTAATGGGGACTTTGTTAATTAGAGTCGCAATACGATTAAAGCCGTATGAGCAATTAATAATAATTTAACGATATTGTGCTATGTAATGTACGTTAGGAAACCAATAGCTAATCCTAATATAAACTTTTAAACGTAGTATTCTTGTTAATCTTTAAGACTTTAAATGATGACAAAAATAATGATCTCGGAGTTTCTTATAGTCTTTCTTCTCCGGGTGTCACACCGTAGGTAGATAGAGAAAGACTCATAGGAAGCTAGGATAGGGACCGGTCATCCTCGCAAGGCGAGGCTCGCGACGCGTTCTATCCTTCAGACCCGATCCCGGACCACGCTGGTTGATATTATTTATATTTATAACAACATTGGTATACTCTATTTGTTAACATTATTCTTGAAATGTAAAATAATTAATTAGTCGAGATTTTTTTTTGTCTTTATCTTTTTATTTGACTTATAATCAGTACGATCGATTCGCCTACATTATCAATAAACTTTTTCATTTTCAATGCCTCGTGCTAAGCTTAAACGATTACGCTCGGGCGGAGTATCCCTCCGCCGCCCGGTGCGTAATAGACCGATTTTACTATATTTTACTTTTGCAATTGATATCAAAAGTTTTGAATTTGAAATTAGTATTTTATATTGTTGGTGACATTAAATTAAATGTATTTTCTTCCTTTATTTCATATACTTATAAAAAAAGTAGAAAAGAAAAGAAAATACCTACATTAAAAATGCGAAAGGAAAAGTTTATTTTTTTCTTTCGGATTGATGACCGCAGTATTTTGTAGAGTATGTACACTTAAACGCAGTTGCCTGTTTTAATAGATGATGTAATGATAGTCGGAATCAATGGATTAACTTTCCGTGGCACCGAGGATAGTCAAACTTGCCACAACCGATAAGAAATCTTTGTTTTTTTACTCAGACTTCTGGTCCGCAAGTGTTTGCTTCACTAACTAGTAAGTAAATAATATAATAAAACTAGCGGCCCGCCCCGGCTTCGCACGGGTGGACTTTTATACCCTACCCCTACCCTAGCCCTACCCCTACCCTACCCTACCCCTACCCCTACCCTACCCTACCCCTACCCTACCCCTACCCTACCCTACCCTACCCTACCCCTACCCAAAAGTATCCTATGTCCTTCTCCCAGTTCTTAGCTACCTCCTTACCAATTTTCAGCCAAATCGGTTCAGCCGTTCTTGAGTTATAAATAGTGTAACTAACACGACTTTCTTTTGTTTTTAAAATGTATTCTGCTATTCGGGACGGAAACAAATCCAACAAATCAAAAACCATGGCAATCGGTCCAGCCGTTCTCGAGTTATAAGTGTTGTAACAAACACGACTTTCTTTTATATATATAGATGAAGTTAGTAACTAGTATGTACTTAACTTTTAATAAACACCGTGATTTTTATTGGTTGCTAATATTCAGCTAAATGACTTATTTTAAGTATTAAAATCATATTGTATTAATCTTTTCAGTAGCATAAAAGGATACAGATTTAAGTGTCTTCAAAAGCTTTATTTGAGGCGTCTGTTAATATAACTAAGATTATTTTTATTTATAACTTAATGCACAAAAAAATCGTACAAAGGCGGACTTAATGCCAACGGCATTTTCTACCAGCCGAAAAGAACAGTAGGTGCACATTGATTAAAAGAAGAAAGAAAGAAACCCAAATTGAGGAAGGCAAAACAGCCAATTAAATAAAAATATTTCTAAGACAATATATACAACATACAATATATATATATATATATATATATTAATACATACAATATAAATAATAAATATATTATAATCACCGATGAGAATACTGCTCCAACAACCTTTTTTGGTAGTATTCGCGAATCTTTTTCTTAAACGCATATCGATTTTGGGCCATCCTGATATCTAGTGGCAGCTCATTCCATAGAAGAATAGATTGAACAAAGAAAGAAGAGTGCTTGAAATTGGAGTGGTGAGATGGACAATGTAAAAGACGATTGTGAGAAGAATTATCTTGTAAGGCACATTTTGTAATGAACGTTTATCATCGTCGTCTCCTTGAGGGCAAGCTTGTTTTTTCCGTTTAATTTCAATGGAACTTAGTAGTAACTAATGTAGTATAAAGGATTGGAAGGAAGTAGTAACTAATGTAATTAACAACGATTAAAAAATCGCGGTGTATAAATCAAATTTATTTATATTACCTGCTGCTGTAAACATTGATAAATGCGGCGATCTCGCGATCACTAGCGTGGAGTTCGTTGTCCTTGTGTGTGGTGGCCACGTGGGCTGCTCCGCGTCACAACGAAGAGCCATGAAACCCTTGGTGGTGGACACTTTGAGTCTGAGTGGCCTCCAACTCGACCGGAGACCGTGTTCATCTTGTATTGAGTACTGCGTATTGTTTACTTTCCATTCAGTCTGTTGGAGATATTATTATGTTAGGCTATAGGTGTAAGTTTAAATCTAGAAATTAAGAGATAATTTTAATATTTCTAAACTTGTTGGACAGGGTATTTACAACCACTCTGAACATGGTCTTTTTATAGACCTTGTCAAGGCATAGTTTTTGATAGATATTACCATAATCGTCAAGCTTGGCAGGCAGATTGATGATCACATTAAGATGGTAAGCTGTTGCCTACACACTCTTTGTCTTGCCATTGATATCGTAAGAGGCAACTAAGGGATCGGCCTTAGTTGCCTCTTACGATATCAATGGCAAGACAAAGAGTGTTTATTCTAAACACACATGTTTTAATTCTTATACTTAAAATACTATACTTTCTAAGGAAAAATTACAAGTAAACTTTATGGACCAGCTGAGTTAAAGCTACTTTTCGTTGGTAGTGTAAGCCAGAACGCGCTAGTATAATAATAAACTTTTTATATGTATTTCTAAGATATTTTAAAAATAATTTGCCAATTCCCCCATATTAAACAATTAAACATTAAATTTCAAACGTGACGCATCTCAATGACGTTTTACCTTCCAGTTTCACTTTCGTCAAACTACTACCTCTGGCATCATTAAACAACTTCAGCTAAGTCAATAATACCAAAAAAATGTTTTGTCAAATAAATTACTTTTCAGATTTACCCACAAACCCGATTAATTAATGACCTGCTACCGCAGATTATTAATTACAGAAGATAAAATAATGTGACGTTCACTGCAGGCAGTTCATATTATGATCGATATTTTCGTGGCAAAAGCCGATAAAGTTTCAACTGAGCGTTAGTGTGGCAGGTTTCAATTCAACCAATTAGATTTACTAGGTCTTCTATTGGAACTCTGGTAAATTCCAATAAACGATTAGAGCAATTATTGGCGGGGTTTACGTCAAAAGGTTGTGCTACATTGTTTAAAATAGTTGGTCATTTATGCGCATATTTCAAAGTATCGCGGATAAAACGCGATTTGGTTTAAGCTTCCGCTATCTTCAAAATATATGAACCCGTTGGAGTTATTATTATAAATTAAAGTCCCCCATTTTTCAGCCCCTTAGGGGTTTTACAAAGCATTTATTAGCGGACCTATACGTAACAAAATAGGTTATAAATGGCGAAACGACATGGATTTGAAATAGATATTATAAAAACAAGTGAAATTGATTGCTTATTTTTTTAATCAAAAGTAGGATTCACTCTTACCTTTTCTGGTACTCCATCAATGTACCACAAAATGTTGGCGGGAGGCATCGCTGGCTTCGCGGTGCAGTTCAACATCACGTCTTCCCCCAGCTGCACTGTTCCAGGTACACCGAGTATCTCCGGGTCTTCTTTCAGGGCAACTGTTAAAGAAAAATAAGTTTACCATCATCATCAGCCCGTACATTCTAAACTTACGAAGGCCTCCCTAAAGGGGGTCTAAAGGGGGTTTCGCTAGAATTAGGCGAGATGACCGTGCGACAATAAGATGTTTCGACAAATAGGTATGCTGCACTTTTGCATAAAATATTGCCTGGATCCTGGATAAGGTAACTTTCTAATAGTGAAAGATATTTTTGAATCGGACCTGCTGTTTCTGATATACGCGCGTTTAAGTCAACAAATAAACTCTTTAGCTTTATAATATTAAAATAGATTGTTAGCGTCCATTATTACCCTTTTATAAATTAGTTTCGATTCAAGAGTCACCTGTCCAAGGTATCTTTTTTGTACAGATAGAAGTAAGCCATAATCGGTTTTAATTTCCTGTAGTATCTAGTACTTGTTTTTCTGTTTTTCTTTTTGACTGATATTATGGAAAATTCGTCAGATTGTCTAAAAGAAGAAATTGCAAAACCTTTTCCAAGAATATCAGCTTTATTGTATTCGTTTTACTTACCGGCAACAGTCAGTTCCTTCGTGGCTTTCACAACATCGAACCTCGGACCTTCAGTGGATACCTCGCAGGTGAACGCGAACTTATGATGGTAGACTGGAGGTAAGGTGACGCTGATGGAACAGCGGTTCAGGTTGCAGCTGTCCTTGGTTATTGTTCCGTCGGATGAGTTGAAGGATCGTGTCACAGGCTGTAGGAGAATTTATGAGTTAGAAATTCCACAAAATTCTGCAAGTAGTTTAGGTTTTTATTGGTCTACAATGAAATTTGCATTGCTTTTCATTTTTTTATTGGGGTTCCGTATCCAAAGGGTGAAAACGGGACTTTGTTACTATAATTCCGTTGTCCGTATGTCTGGCTGTCTGACTCTCTATCACCAGGCTGTATCACAAGAACCGTAATAGGTAGACAGTTGAAATTTTCAGAAATTATGTATTTCTGTTGCCTCTATTTAATCGCAAATACTTACAAAATAAAATAAATATTTAAGGCAAAAAAATCACGGTCACAACAAATGTAACGAAGTGTCTCCTATACAACAAACGTCGATATAATTGATATCAATCACTTAAAATGGTGTTTTATTACACAAAATGGTACGGTAATCTTCGTACACGAGTCCGACCAGCACTTGTTTTTATTGTAATTTTGCCAAAACACAAAAACACACAAGAATTAACTAAAATTATTTAATGTTCAGATTTGATACATCGAATTACATGAAATGGCAAAACATTATCTAACAAAACTGTTGAGTTCAACAGGCACAATAATCTTTTATATCCCCTGACCTCGATATGAATCGCACCGTTAATGTAACTTAGAAACTTAGAATAAGCCACATCAGTGCTAACATACCAACTTAAAATAGTCCTTATTGCAATAATATTAAAGTCTAAAATCTTTGTCCTCCAAATATTAAACTACACGGTAAAGTCAACGCTGTAGAAACTAAAATTGCTTGTAGCAAAACGATTCTTATTACAATCCCGTTAAGGTGCTATTCAACATTAACGATAGTTCGTTAAGTCTAAGAACATTATTTTTTAAGTCTAAGAACATTATTTTAATAAGGAGAAACTTTTGTTATTCAAATTTGTTATTTATATTCGCTGTTTAGGGCAAAAGAGCACAAGTTAAAAGCATTATCCTCAAAGTGAGTTATGAAGTATTTTTTAAGATAACTTCCGCACTGGAGGAATATGTTCCTCTCTCACGGGGGACCCTTAAAAACACTCAATTCACGGAAAAAACGGAGTGGACCAGGGAGATTTTTTTTTCAGAGGTTTGCTGACTACTAATATTCTTGTTAACCCCTCGTGTTCGTGCTAACATGCTTGAGTTACGAGTGGATTCACGTCGGTATTTCAATGGGTGGGGTTCGAAGCGGCGACCTCAAGATTATAAGTCCGACGCCCTAGCTATATTTGAGTGAACCACGTGGATGGAACGTGGTTAACTCTAATTATTGTCCCGGGTAAGAATCGAACTTAGAACAGCAGGTCAAAAATCGACTTCTTTAACCACATGGGTACTTAAGTAGCGAGATGTTATCAACAGTTCCCTTCTTCACTTCAACGCCTGTTTACGTCCACTGCTGAACATGGGTCTCCTCTTAACACTATGTGAAGCTAGAGTCACTGAGGGATATTGCCATAAACACCGCGGTGGATTGGTGATTGCAGTTTTTTTTTCGGACAGACGTATTTAGTTCTGCCTGAGGCTTCTGTTACTTCACCGGGCGTAACGGCGAGCAGAGCTCCAACCTAGATAAATGGTTTAAACACTACGAACAAAGTAACCTGCGCGAGAGGTCCCCTGTGGGACTTGGACCTCGGCTCAGGGCGGTCGCTGACGGGGAGATTAAGGGATTATGGCTTTTAGTTTTTTTAGGGGAGTTTTGTGTAACTGTTGCTCTACTTTACAGTTCGCGGGCCTCTCGGGCTTCGGGTCTACGCAGGCATCGGAAGGTGGTGATTGCAGTCAGAAAGTAAGACATCTTGAGCTAATAGATGCTACTGCCGTATATAAGCTGTTGCCCTTAATCGCTTCTTATGCCACCAATGGCAAGACATGGGTTGGTCTATTCTAAGCCAGAATTCACAGTTACAAATAATAAATAATTTGAACCAACCATTTGTCCGGGCATGAAGCGAAAGATTTCGTCCGTCCCCCGGTACCACTTCACGGAGTGTAAGGGCGGGTCATTATTCTCGCTTCGATAGTGACAGACTAGAAGGTTCTCTGACAGGGGGTCCCCGTAGCTGGGCACCTCTATCTGCGTGATGTTGTGGGCCGTGGCTATCACTGTGAACAACGACATTAACAAATCAGTGAGACATTGACAATTATTATTGACCTCTACATTTTAGTAAGAGTCTTGCATTTAGTCTCGGGGGTGGCGAATACTATTACGCACCCGACAATAAAATTTAATATTTTACGGTTATTGAAAATCTGATGTATTACTGTAAAAATGTTATAAATAAAGTCATAAACAACACATATTGTCATAAAATGTTAATTTTATCCAAAACTTATTGGTTTCTGAGTTATATTAGATATAACAACAACCACCGTAGCGTAGCAGTAATTAGCTCGCATTAAAGGACTTCCGGACAGGATATCTTTGTGTAAATTCTAAGATTTCTTCCCGAGTCTGGTTGGTCGAGGGACCACCTTCCGTGCCACGGAAAACACGTTAAGCCGTTGGTTCCGATTGTTATGACATCATCTATAATATTCGTATATCAAGGAACGCGCAGCAGCGTTTCCTTGTGTGGTGCAACTACTGAGGTTACCAACCCGCCTGCCAAGCGTGGTGACTATGGCAAATAGGGAGGAGGCCCATGTTCAGCAGTGGACGTTGAAAAATTAAATTATAAAAATACAGAGTTTAAGGATCACAAAAAAATAGTGTTGTTGTTTCTGGTCATATTATTATTCATTTTTATTGTAGAGATTGTTTACTTGGCATATTATCGAAATGGCTGGAAATTTTACATTTACCGAGGTCAAATCTGGATTATAATTTAAAGTTTAGGGCACATCATTATATGACAAAATCTGTTGGTTTAAACCTAATCCCTAACATCGTGTCAGGAATACACATTTCCAGTAACCCGGTATTTGTAAAACGCTTTGTCATGACAAAACATTTTAGCGTTCGATAGAACAATGCATAGCTGTATCATTATATTGAGATCATACCTGAAACGTGAAGAATATATTTTCTAATTCAAATTCAAAATTCATTTATTCCGTAAAAGTGGTTACATCTGTTTGGAATCGTCATATTTTTTCTCTACCGTGCAGTGACAAAAAACTCAGTAGAACCCTCTTTTAAAAAATAATATTCTATATCACAATATTTTATTAACCTTACAATATACTTTATTTTACATTGAGATTAGAGCGACTTAATCCCAAGCATTTTTGTCACTAAGAAAATCAGAAATTTAATAATAAGCCCTGCTGCACAATTTGGCTTTAATAGTCATTTTAAACTAATTTATATATCTTAGACTATTATTGGGGAGTTTGTTGTAGAACCGTATACATTGCCCCATAAAAGAGTTACTTATTTTGCGGAGACGGCTAGCATGAGCCACGAGATTATGCTTATATAGTATTACACTACTAGTATTTACACTATATGTGTCGCTTTTTTGACAAAAAATGCTTTATAACACAGGCATTCAAATGAATGGTGTCTTTAAATTTCGTCCTAAAAAGTATGGAGAAATCGAAATCTACGCGGACGAAGTAGGAGGCAACAGCTAGTCACGATACAAAATTATAGATTGACTAGCTTCCCGCGCGCGGTTTCACCCGCGTAACTCTATGAGGGAACCCTTTATCCAACAGTGGACGTTCTACGGCTGAAATGATGATGATGATAGGCTTGGTAAATGGGCTATCTAACACTTAAGAAAAAAAAATGAAATCGGACCAGTAGTTCCCGAGATAAGCGCGTTCAAACAAACAAACAAACTTCAGTTTTATACATAATATAAAGGTAAAAAGAGTATAGATCCGGTATAGGTACTTTTATCTTTGACCTTCTCTATTCTAAATCAAGCCCCACTAGTAAACATACTGTATAGAGCATGAATCTCGGAATATCGGAATCTCGGAACGTAAGTTCCGATATTACAATAGGCATCAGGCAAGATTTTGAAATCCTCTTGCGCAACGTGGGTAGTCATTTTCCAAGTACGAAAAACTCAATATTTCGGTAATACATTTAAATTTAACGAAGTTTAAGCCATATTTCTATTAAATTTTAAATAGCGCGCGAAAAAAGGCCTCAAGTGTCATGGCGGCGGCTATGACGTCACGCTATTGTAAAAAATGTCATTGAGTCCGCCAAACCTGAGGTAGTAGTTAAATTCTCTTTGATGGTTACAATATCGTGACGTCATGCGCCGTGATTGGTTTTTCAGTCAAAATGGCCGATTGCAGTATTTTAATCTTTTATTTTATTAAAAATCACATTAATCTCAAGGTTATATATAAAAATAAATAAGTGTAATAATTTCTTTTTATATGTACTTTCCCCTAAAAACATTCAATCTTTAATTTTTTGATACTGTCGTCACGCCTATTCCGATATTGAATGATCCAATATCGAAATCAGACAAACTTGTTTATTTGAGTTTAAAACTAAGCCTGTATTTTAGGTCCTTGTGTAGCGCCGAGCGCGATAGCGCGCATAACCGTATTCTTGTTGCAAGCTTACTAAGCATGCGACATAATAGTATTGTTTGTCTCGCTCACTCTTAGCCTGCGCGGGTACTTCTTGCTTATTCGCACAAACGAACAAAATATCCTGACAAACAAAAAATTCTGAGTTCGGTAGTTTATGCTAATAAGCATAAACTACCGAACTCAGAATAACTAAATAAGCATATAATAATAATGATAAATATTATATTTTTAATAGGTAATTGTTGTTCCTAATATGTTAATTTTGCTTGCTCATTTTAAATTTTAAGAAGTTTTGCTGCTTTTGAGTCAGGTAGTAGGAAAAGAATGAGAAATATGTGATTTAATAAATACAGTACAAAAATACATATACAGTGTGTCCCAAAAGATTACGTAGCTGGGAAGGGGGGTGATAGGGATGGTCACAAGGGTCACCAGAAAAATATAAAAAATTCCCTCTGGGTGTTTTAAAAAAAAAAGGGCATTTTTTAAAAGACTAAAGATTTTACACCTTGTGCTAACTGTACCTACAAATATGGCTGTATTTAAAAAAAATGCTGTTATGTAATCTTCAATAACAACAAGGTCATCAACATCAACATCAAAAATAACAAGGTGTAAAATTTTAAGTTTTTAAAAAAATGCCATTTTTTTTTTAAATACCCAGAACGGATTTTATTTTTATTTTTCTAGTGACCATTGTGTCCACCCCTGTCACCCCCTTTCCCAGCTACTTAACCTTTTGGGACACCCTGTATATGTTACGGCTAATAGCCGAAGTCCGGCTACACCTAGGTTTAGCCGGCTACATGCGGATAAACTTAGATCAACCTCAATAAGTCCCTGTTCAACTCCATTGGTTTAGGTTTAGGTTTTTTTTTTTTTAACCACCCCAACATCTTTTTGTGTCGTGCATAGGTATTGTTTATTTAATTAAAACCTAGTTTTAACCGAAGATAAGTAGGATAGGTACATCTAATTTTAACCGCATGTGGTCGGCTGCACCTAGTTGTAGCCGGCTAAACCTAGGTGTAGCCGCACTTCGGCTATTAGCCGTAACATATACACTAAATTAAAGAATAAGTTTTAAAAATGTTTTTTTTTTATTTTACTTCATTCAACCTTATCCGGAATTTGCAATTAAAGTATTCAATATCTAATTAAATTACGTAATTGCGATATTAATATCGGAATTCCGATATTGAGATCTAATATCGGAAATCAGTATCGGAATTGTAAACCTTCCGATTTTATTACATGGCCTAATACTGTACCTATAAATCAACATAGGTTAAGTTGTAACGTGTGACCGACAAAGGGGAGCGCAGCCTAGCATTTTGCATCGAACCCTTCAGCCATCAAAGCAAGCGGACCACTCTGCAACTCGTGCAGTAATTCTTGCTATATTTCCGATGCGTTTTTCCATTCTATACAAGGCCAGAACGCAAGGGTGTGAAACTAATCACGTACAGATTGGAAAAAACTTTTTTACTAAATTCTTCCAATATATACAAGAGCAGTACGCAAATACTCGCAAATACTCGCGTATACTTTGTAGTGCTGTAAGTAAGTACAGCGCTCCAAAACGTACAGCGCCAGTACGCATGCGGACCAATAGTGTAGAAAAGAAACGTTGTAAACGTTGTGTTTGTTGTCAGTGCAACCCGACTCGGATAAGTTAGGTTAGAAGACTAAGGCGGGAGCGAAGCGAAGCGGAGATCCCGCCAGCTTAGTTAGCAGACACAGATTTTTTATTCACAATTAAACCTAAAATAAACCTCATATGGCGTCTACTAACTAAGCTCGACGGAGCCCCGCTTCGCGAATCGTAAGTAAGTTGTGTAGTATAGTCTGGAACGAAGACGCAAGCATCCACGGTACAAACTATACATGATTAGTACGCAAACGTGTATATATTGTAATCACAGACTTCAAAACAGCATTACAATATATACACGAGCAGTTTCCTATGGCTGCGTTCTGGCCTTGTACCTATAGAATGGAAAGACGCATTTCCAATCGTACTTTAATCAATCGTATCTTAGTTTAAATAGCATTTGTTGTAAACTGTACTGAGCTGTAAGCTGTGTAAAATTAATACAAAATGGAAAGAAAGGACTTCGGGATCAAATACCATTGGTACAGTGTCTTATCTATACTTATATTATAAAGAGGAAAAAATTGTGTTTTTGTACTTGTGTGTGTACAACCGCTACACTAGCGGTATTTGGCTCGCCTTGAATCTTGGAGGTCGTGGGTTCGATCCCCACACTGGACATGAAATCTTTGTGTAATTTCTAAGATTACTTTCCGGGTCTGGTTGGTTGAGGGACTACCCTCCGTGGCTCGGAAAGCACGTTAAGCCGTTGGTCCCGATTGTTATAATATCATCTATAAAAATCGTATATCAAGGAACGGGCAGCAGCGTTTCCTTGTTTGGTACAACATAATACTGCGGTCACCAAAGCCGCCTGCCAAGCGTGGTGACTATGGCAAATACCCTCCCTCGGGAGGAGGCCCATGTTCAGCAGTGGACGTTATACGGGCTGATAATGATGATGATGATGATGATGACTTGTGTGTGTATGTTTGTAATGAATAAACTCAAAAATTACTGTGTCGATTTCAAAAATTATTTCACCATTGGAAAGCTACATTCACCCTGAGTGACATAGGCTATATTTAATTATGAAGTTCCCACGGGAACGGGAGTTACGCGGGTAAAACCGTGCGCGAGAAGCTAGTAGGTATATATACCGTAAAAACAGGCACAATCAAATATTTGTATTGAGAATATTATGCATAGTAATATTAAAGTTGCTCAGCTTTGCACATTTTTTGCTCAAAACACTGTTCTGCTCAGCTCGGGTCCTGATTAAGAAGTTTCAAACTAATTTTCTACAATGTAGTGTTGTGTTAAGCAATTTGTTGCTAATTTTAGTTTGGGTTACTTATTGCTGATCGATTTTAAGCTTTTTGTGGGATTACTAAGGTCGAAACTTAATTGAGTTTGATTATAATTTGCTTTTTTGATTTGTGATTCATGGTCTCCGTGGCGTAGCGGTATTAGGCTAGCTTCAAATCTCGGGTGTCGTGGATTCGATCCCCATTCCTAAGAAGAAAATCTTTTTGTAAATTCTAAGATGTTTTTCCGGGTTTGGTTGGCTTAGGGTCTACGAGCCTCGGAAAGCACGTTAAGTCGTTGGTCAATCGTATATCAGTGAACGGGCAGCAGAGTTTCCTTGTATGTTACTACATGATACCGCGGTCACCAACCCGCCTGCCAACCGTGGTGGCACGGAGGGTAGTCCCTCAGCCAACCAAACCCGGAAAGGAATCTTAGAATCTACACAAAGATTTCTTGTCCGGAGTGGGAATCGAACCCACGACCTCCGAGATTTAAATCGAGCCAGATATCACTACGCTACGGAGGTTGTCATGCGAAGCCGCTAGTGTATAGTTTAAATATTTATCATTTCAAGGCCTTTTCCGTAATTATATTGATCAATGCTTACAAAGATGCTCAAGTCTACAATCACTATTCTAACAAAACTGTAGGTACCTACTGAAACACGTAAGTAACGAACAAGATGTTAGTCAAAAAAACGTTTTACTATTAAAATAATTGAGTTCAAATTCAAATTATTCTTTTCATCTGTAATTTGTTCAGTCTCTTGAAGAGTAAATTCTCATTATGAAAATAAAGGAACGGAATTTAAAAAGGTTGATTCTCTGTCTTTGTTGTTTTCACATTTTCATTCGCTTACGATAACAATGTACGTACATTTAATTTATTTTACGCGCGAACAGTATTAATGTAATTAACGACGAACTACAAAGAAACATAATAATAATAAATTGATTTCAACAACGACATTTTGCAGCGAACATAACATTTATATTATAACTTATCTAGTAGGCACATTAATCGCTGCTTCAATGCAATAATGACACAAAACCAAATGTGTAACTTAACGATAATGCATTTTAGTCGCATGATATTACGGATCAATTTGTGTTGAATTATAACCTTATTTTGTGTCACTATTACATTAAAGCTGCGAAATAACTTACACTTATGGCTGAACTAGGTAATCCTGTGTTCTTTTCTATTGTTTTTTTAATAGATGATAAATATATATTTATATTTATTTAAAAGATTACTAGCCGAGTTTGTTCTACTAGTATTCTTGTTAACCCTTAGTGCCACCCTCAAATGCTTGGAGTGGGTTCACGTCGGTGCTATAGGTGGGTAGATCGAACCGGTGACCACAAGACAACGCCCCTAGCCATTGGATTACGGTCGTGAGATATAAATTAAATTCAAGTTTTAAACTATGAAAACAAACAAAAATACTTTTCTTAAGTTGTTTTTTTTTTAGATTTTTGCAGTCTCCTAGTTTTTTGTTTACCCTTCGTACTAAGCTAAAATGCTTGTGTTACGACAACCCGTACGTAACACAAATTTTGGCTTAGCACGAGGTGTTGACGTCGGTACTAGTCGGTAGTACAATGGGTGGGAATTGAACCGGCGACCTTTGTGCTCGCCGGTTCGATCCCAAGTCCGATACCACTTCGAATTGGACTACGGCCGCTTGTATAATTGCAGATGGTATATGTATGCATTAGAGTTTCAAGCTTTAAAATACGTCAAAAATAAAATTACTCTTTCAGGCTGACCCCATATCGGTTGACGGGGACGGAAGCTTGGAGCCCGCGTTATTTGCATCGTTCTCACGTTAGAAAAGTTCACTCGCCCCATGTGGGATCTACTGGGAGGTTATGAATAGTAATTACAAAAAAATATATAAGTACTTACGACATATTTCTTAAGCAGCTCGTAAAACAAAGACGATGTATCACAGCATCAAGAAAATGCGGCATACCTTCTACACCAGTGATTCCCAAAGTGGTCCAGGTGGACCCCCCAGGGGTACACAGAGGATTCGCCAGGGGTCTACGTTGGCGTAAAAATATAGTTCAAAAATTGTAAGTGTGAAATAGAATGTATATTGAGCAACAGGGATCCGTGAAGGCAGTAAATTTTTTAAAGGGGGTTCTACGAGAAAAAAATTTTTGGAGCCTTTGTTCAACACCATAATTTCCCAAAAAGTCCTTATAATTTATACATATTTTATGCGGTAATGTTCTTTGTTGAAAGCCGCCGAGTTACTGAATAACTTTTCTTAAGTCGAACATAAATTATTTAAGAAAGGTTAAGAAGGCGGTGAAGTGAACAGGGCGACGAACATTTTGCCATGAAATTTTCATTACATCTAAGTCAAGAACATCCACTTATTTTATCTTGGGTGAAGCGTTGTACAATATTGGTATGATATTAATTTCTTAATATTTTATCATGATAATATATTATTCATTACGGCCATTTTTTAAGAAAAAAAAAACTAGCTTCTTAGCTATAGATGTGTTTCCAAAATATATGCCATTCCTTCCTTAAACAGTTGATTGTAAGTACACCTAATTGGCAAGAAATTTCTGTGAAGCTATACATTCTATATTTCTATTTAAAAAAAACGTTCCCCAATACTTATTAAGCTGCCTAGACCTCCCAGTGTATCGAGGGCGAAGTAGGGTTCAGTTCTACTTCGCGCTTGTATTATTTAGTTATTTTACTACCATTTTATTGATAGTTAAATGCAATATCAAAATAAAATTGTTGGTATAAAAATAAATGAAATTGTGTGGCGACATCTAGTCAAAACGTTATGGACTAAGAGCTGACAACCGAAACGGCAAGGTAATTTGATCATTCATAAAAATGATTCATCAGCTTAGCTGGAGCATTCTAAGCATAAAGACGTCGACCTGGCAGGATTCGCGTGGGACGCCGTCGTCGTCACGTGTATCCCCTCCTCGCGCTCTTTTTCATGCCCCTTAGCTCTTTCTCGAGCAAAATACAATTTAAAATAAAAAATTTCAATTATTTTTTTCGACATGTTCCCACCACTATTATTAGCTGGCTTTTTTTTCCTAGCCTCTGGGAATCATAAACTTTAAGCACAAAAAAAGCCAGCCTTGTTCTTATTACCTAAAAATAATTTTTTTCCCTCACTTTAATTAAGCCTGGCGATACCTTTCCACCAACCAAATGACGCCAGATTTTATTTGGGTGCTTTGGGGAGGTAGGCAAACCATTTGGCATAAAAAGTAATCCTGATCACATTACCTTCTTTTTTATTTTTTTCCCACCCCATAACTCCCACATCCACCACGCGAATCCTGCCAGGTCGACGTCTTTATGCTTAGAATGCTCCAGGTAAGCTGATAAATCATTTTTATGAATGAACAAATTACCTTGCCGTTTCGGTTGTCAGCTCTCCATCCATTATAAAGTACTTTGCAATTTATGGTGATTATGCTATGTAAGATGGTTAAACATTGGTACTATGGATTATGACTAGACTATTATTATTACGTATCGTTATTATAGCGTAAACTTTTTATCATAATTTGAAAAAAAAAGTTTTTGACAGAAGTTCAAGAAGTTATAAAAATACATAGTATTTGAGTAACGTAGCGTAACGTATTTATCTTTTGAAGACCCGATCAATAGTTTCCTAAAAGCATGCCCATTTATCTTGACTTGCAGATTTCCTAACTGATATCAATTAACAATTCAGATAGTGAAGGTTAGAGTCTAGTTGGTAGTACGGTCAGCAGCATAAGTTCAAATAGATCGAAATTGCTATCGGTCCCCATTGAGCCGAGGTACTAAAAGCTTAAGAGGTGGTCTGTGTGTCGCCACAGTGTAACTTTGATCAATTTCCATTAATATTCTTTTTTTATGTATTATGTATCTAAAAACTACCTTCTTTATAAATGAAGTCTGCATAATCATTATCATTATCATCAGCCCGTGTAATGTCCACTGACTGCTGAACATGGGCCTCCTCCCGAGAGGGTTTTGCCATAGTCACCACGATTGACAGGCGGGTTGGTGACCGCGGTATCATGTTGTAACATACAAGAAAACGCTGCTGCCCGTTTCCTGGTATACAATTATTATTGTTATAGATGATGTTATAACAATCGGTACCAACGGCTCAACCTGCTTTCTGAGGCATGGAGGGTAGTCCCTCAGTCTACCAGACCCGGAAAGAAATCTTAGTATCTACACAAAGATTTCCTGTCCGGCATGGAAATCGTACCCACGACCTCCGAGATTTAAAGCGAGCTAAATACCGCTACGCTACGGAGGTTGGCTGGATAAATTGCTAACAGCAAAATTATTAATTTCATACATGCATATTGAAATTACTGAAAATAGCAATTATTACCTTTGAAACCTATTTAAACTACTACCAATATTAATTTAGAAAAATGTTCTATTAAATTACTGCCACTCTGATTTAATAATCGCTGAATGGCAAAAGTGCCTAACTTCACATGTCTACCAGAAACAGAAAATAAAAAAGCTTCCTATAGGTGTCGCAAAAGGCTCCCCGGAGATACCATATTGGCCGCGGGTGCCGTCGGGGGGCCGGATTGCTCATGCGTACCCGGCCCCCGCCAACGGCAGATCGAAGGAGTGTCCGGGACGTTTTAATGGTGTAGGGTCCTCTCCTCGTGGTATGAGTTTAGCTTACCACGCTATGGAGAGGGCGAGTCCCACATATCCCACCGCCAGCGCGCGAACACGCTGCAGTGGCGGTGGGAATGCGTAAATATATTTTCCCCCGGATAACAAAAAAAAAGGTGTTGCAAAAGGCTACTAAAGGACGTACACGTGATGGATGGGCAGCAGCATCTATCAACAAAAAATACTCAACAACTAACTATGATCAGCAATTTTTGTAGTAAGAGGCTCATGTGTAGAAACGAAGATAGTTTTGCTGTCTGTACTACAAAGTTCAAAAGCACTGTAAAGTTTACGTATAGCTTCGTTAAATCACTCCTCTTTGTTACGTCTTGATGATTGCTTTGGCTTTCAATATAAATGGGTTCAAAGTTCACTCAAACATAGTATATATTATAATAAACAAGAAGAAGAAGACGAAGAAGTACACTTAATTGCAAAATATAACACAATACAGTAACTTTGACAACATCATATGAGAGTTATCCTAATTATATTTTGCAATTGGCGGCCTTATCGTTATAAGCGATCTTTTTCATAAAGAAATTAAAGTTTCAGTAAAAAAATTAAGTGAAGTAATGTAAGTAAAGTGATAGTGGAACTATCTGTTCACTTTTGATTGCATTTTTCTTTGTTATTATTCAATGAAATCAAAATTAAATGAAATTTATCACTTTTGATTGCATTTTTATTTGTTATTATTCAATGAAATCAAAATTAAATGAAATTTATCACTTTTGATTGCATTTTTCTTTGTTATTATTCAATGAAATCAAAATTAAATGAAATTGATCACTTTTGATTGCATTTTTCTTTGTTATTATTCAATGAAATCAAAATTAAATGAAATTGATCACTTTTGATTGCATTTTTCTTTGTTATTATTCAATGAAATCAAAATTAAATGAAATTTATCACTTTTGATTGCATTTCTCTCAATATCGATTTATTAGGACCTATACCTATACCTTTACCTATACCCTTAAATTTAAATCTAAATACCGAATTCATCTGATTTAAATAAAACATTCTTACTGTACTTAGCCAAGCGTTTGTTGTTTTCGTACTTTACTTTACCTCATTTAAGTACCTACTGCAAAAATATTCTCATAGCGAGTTTTACGCGAATTCTTTACAAAAACATACTTTAATGTGTACCCTCATTAACACCTTTTTAGCTTTTCTTAATATTCTAGAAAACCTTGTACTGAAATAGTCGTGTTGCTAAAAAAGTAAGGCTTTTAGAATACCCTTGGCTTCTGCTCAGTGAACACTGCCTTTTGATCTTTAGAGCGCCGTATAAATAAACCTTGTGTGGTAACTGACTGAATACAGTCTACTAGTCGGTATCGTATAATGGAAAATTTTTCACTGACTAGAACTTTCTTCTAATAGTAAGGTGACGCTTTTTTCTACACGCGGTTTCACCCGCGTAACTCCCGTCCCCGTGGGTACTTCAGAATAAAATAGAGCCCCTAGCTTTAATCGATAAATGGGCTATCTCACACTGAAATCATTTTTCAAATCAGCTGAGTAGTTCCTGAGATTAGCGCGCTTAAGAAAACAAACAAAGAAACTCTTAACCTTTATATTTATATTAGAAAAGATTATTACCTATATATGAAATCAATTTAAAAAAATGATTCATTAGGTTATAAGTAGGTAGTTAATGCAAATTAATCAAATGTGGTAGAATAAAGGCAATTTTTTTAACTTGTATACCTACGGTAAGTCTACTGGTTCCTTTTGTTTTAATTTAATGCGTTATCATCAGCCCGTATAGCGTCCACTGTTGAACATGCGCCTCCTCCTGGGGGATTTGCCATAGTCACCAAGCATGGGCTTAGTGACCGCAGTATTATGTTGTAACACCCAGAGAAACGCTGCTGCCCGTTCCTTAGTTAGTATAAATAATGTTATAACAATCGGTATTAACGGCTTAGCCTGCTTTCCGCGGTACGGAGGATAGACCATCAACCAACCAGACCCGGAAATAAATCATAGAATTTACACGAAGATTTCTTGTCCAGCTTGAGACTAATACCGCTGCGCCACAGAGGTTATCATAAAACGTAATAATTTTTATATATATAAGACTAGCTGACCCGACAGACGCTGTCCTGTCTTAACTAAAAATCTATATTAAATTGACCTTTTAATATTAGGTGATCTCTGACCTAACTGTCGTGTTCACTAAGAGCAGCACGCATTCTGTCAATGTTATGTCAACCGCCATAAGAATACATTAAAAAGTTTATACTGTCAAAAGCGCTAAGATAGAAAATGTAATATTGTGGCTTATTATTCTTAAATTTTCTATTTTTCCGCGCAATTTTTCTACTTTTTTCTTTCCTTCTTCCGATAATAACAAACACAACAGAAAAAGAATTAGGGAATTCGGTTTAACCGTTCACCCGTGATGCCGTGACCAAGGGAAATAGGGATTCATTTTAGAGATAAGTTATTTTTCTTAATACAAGAGCAGTTATGTGTATTAAGAAAATAACTTATTTCTCAGTCCTTCAGAATCAAAATCTTCATAAACAGCCAGGCATAGTTCGTTGTGTTTTTTTTTTTGTTGTTGCTTAAAATTAATCATCATCATCACCATCAGCCCGAATAACGTCCACTGCTGAACATGAGCCTCCTCCCGAGGGAGGGTATTTGCCATAGTCACCACGCTTGGCAGGCGGGTTGGTGACCGCAGTATTATGTTGTACCAAACAAGGAAACGCTGCTGCCCGTTCCTTGATATACGATTGTTATAGATGATGTTATAACAATCGGGACCAACGGCGTAACGTGCTTTCCGAGGCACGGGGGGTAGTCCCTCAACCAACCAGACCAGGAAAGAAATCTTAGAAATTACACAAAGATTTCATGTCCGGTGTGGGGATCGAACCCACGACCTCCGAGATTCAAGGCGAGCCAAATACCGCTACGCTAAAATTGAAGCATTGAAAATACCCGACGTCCCGTTCAGTGAACACTACACGTACAAACGTACCTTTGATTTTTGAAGCGCGGCATAAATAAATCATATATGTAGGTAGGTGGTGTCACTATATCACATAACGGGCGGTATAACGCGTTTGTCGGACTCCACTAGTTATCCCTAACAGGCTGAAATTATATTTTTTGCAGAATTACGAACAGGAAGAGAGAAGAGTGACACACTGAGAGTTAAAGCTATCTTTTACCCCGAGTGTTTTGTTTTTTTTTTTGTGTCCGAAAACTCACGGACTCACGGAGTGGTTTTCAACCACGTCCGCTACGATTGCGGGCCCGCAGCTATTTTATTATTTAGATTTATATTCAAAAATTAAGAGCACTTTTCACGACGCGTTTTACCTCCGCTAACAACCGCGGTCTTGCGATCTTCGCACGCCAAGTTTGCGGACGATGATTTTAACCGCGATCGCGCAAATCACCGGTCTCGTTTGTATAGTACATACATACATATATAATGTATAAACCGCGCCGTGAGTTCTTAGCGTAACTCCGTAGAATTATCAAAATTAATATAGCGTACTACCTTTCTCAATAATTGGGCTATCTAACAGTGAGAGATTTTTTTTAATCTAGTAGAGATAAGTAGTTTCTGAGATTAGCTTACCCAAACCAGACATGCTGCAACCTGCTTCTGAGCGAGGAGTACGTGCCGATAGTTTTTATGAAATTTTGGTCACAATTGTACTAATAATACTGCAAGGACTAAGATGGACGTCTGGATCACATACAATTGATACATTTTGTTATCAGCGTTTGTTAGCATGTAATGTTGTTGTAATGTATTTAAGCATAAAGGGTGTCATCATCATCATCATCAGCCTGTTGTCGTCCACTGCTGAACATAGGCCTCCACCATCGATTTCCAGCTGAAACGATTGCTAGCAGCCTGCTTCCACTGACGCCCTGCGACCTTTATGAGGTCGTCGGTCCATCGTGTAGGCGGTCGTCCCAGTTCGTGGTCTCCACTCGAGAACCTTTCTGCTCCATCAGCCATCAGTTCATCGAGCTATGTGTCCTGCCCATTGCCACTTCAGCTCGCTAATCCGTTGAGCTATGTCAGCTTCGTTCTCCTGCGGAGAACTTAAACTGTTTTATATGTGTATGGTTAGTAGATATTATGTGAAAGTGATAGATATTATATCAGTTGTTGTCCAGCACTCATGCCCTTGCATTTAGGTACTTTATAACATAGTATACAGCAGGGGTGGCCAACCGGTCGATCGCGATCGACTTGTCAATCCCAGCAGCTATGATAGTCGATCAACTTATATAGTAAAAAGTGATATTTTAGTCCATTTTAGTCTACAAATACGTGCCACAGACGCACAAGTTAGTGTTGGTCGTATAATATCAGAAAAAAAATACCTATTTTTAATGATAAATGGTATTTTAGACATAATGGTCGATCGCAAACAGTAAACAGTCGATCCTAGGTCTTATTAAGTTGGCCACCCCTGCCTGGCTAGCATAGGCAGCGCGACTCGAGTCTACTCTACAGAGGCCGACCAACCACATTGCAGAAAGTGTCACGTGACAGTGCGATTCTGTAATGTGATTGGTCGGCCTCCGTAGAGTAGACTCGAGTCGCGCTGCCTATGCTAGCCGGGCTGGTATACAGTTATGTTTAGTTCTTACATGTTATTTGTTTAGGTGGAACTTATGTTTTGGTAATGTATTATTGTTTATTTCTTACCTTTCTTAGGTGTCTGTTGAGAAGAAAAATCTAGTAGATCTTATTATAGAACAATGTGTTTTGTTATGTTACCTTAATTATTTTGGGGAGATGTTATGGTTTGTTTATATTATGTCTAAGTAATGGAAATATATCAGTTGTTGTCAAGCACTCATGCCTTTCATTTACTTTATAACATAAACCTTTTCGATTTTTTTATACATTTTATGTTGCTTGATAATAAAAATAAATGTTTTTTCACGCTTAGTTACTTCAAAATTATCTTAATTCTAATTTATTTACTCGAGTGAAATATTTCGCGAACTGAAAGCGTATTAATAACCAAAGAATTATCTTTACTGTCCATAAATTTTATGCGGAATTTAATAACGTTCATTAAAACAAAGTCTACGAGGTTTTAATAAATATGAAACACTAGCTGCGCCCCGCGGTTTTACCCGCGACGGAACGTGATATTAGCCTATATGTTAATCGAGCTTATAAGCTAAATAAATTCACTAGTTTTTGCGTGAAAGAGTAACAAACTTTCTCATCTATAATATTAGTAGGATTACACTACGACTCAGTGGAGCAGAGTAGGAGTCCAACATGAGGTGCGCCTACTAATAATGAAATGAAATAATGAATTTATTCAGCACTTAGGTATTTACATACACTTGTACTTGTCAGAATCACAATGTTACACTATTATTCTCATTCTATGAATTAAACTAGATACTTACTTAATTAACCGGTAGCAAATTGTAGGATATTACAGACAAAGTAGTCCGTCCGTCAGCTGGTCATTAATTCCTCTACTCATTATAAGTTTAAGTTCATATTAATTATTATAGATTTTAATGGATCAATACCTATAGAAAAATTTAGTTAAAACATACAATTAAGTGACACACACCTGGGAGCACCCTTAAGGGGTTAGGACCACTACTAGTCTAGTTTAATCGTAAATATGCTAGTAAAATAAAAATATTGTAATTCGAAGTCTAAAATGAAGTCGAAAATCCCAGATCACAATCTGGGATTCACGTAGAAAATAAAATGAAACACAATCTTCTTCTTTATTATTAAACAAAATATTTCTTCTGACACTGACGGATTAAAGCACGACAAGCCTCCCCTAATCTTTAAAGTTGGTTCTCGGCCTTCTGCATCCAGCCCAATCCAACTACCCTTATCAATCATCGATCCATCTTGCAAGGGGTTGTCCTGCCTTATAGTTAGCCCATTAACGCTTCAGTTTGTTCATTCTGCGCGGTCTATGTCGGCTCTTTCTCTGTTGATTAATATCATTAAATTTCATTCGTTCTATGGCTCGTTGCTATCATTAAACTATCAAGATTGCCGATCTCTCAGCACAATACTACAATGGCTTTTGTTATAGACTGGCCCTAACTGACAATAAAAATTGCTCACAAAAAAGCTAAATTTTCATATAAAATTGAACACGAAACTGCGATGATAAAATTACCGGCGATCTTACGGGACCGGTGACAACATAGGTTTAGTGTTATACGCATTATTTTAACATTTACAGAACTACCATTTAACTGCGATCGCCTATCCGCCTCATGGTGATTTAATTAGCAATATCCCTAAGCGATCCTGGCTAAAATAAGGGCAGTCCATGTTCAGTTGTAAACAGGTTCTTGAAACTGGATATATTCTGAAGGTCATCAAGCTATTTATAGACGTCGAGACACTCAAATATAGAATTCACATATAACGTTTAATATCTGAATGTATCAGCAATAATATCGTGTCTGAACAAATTTTATTCATAATGCAAACAAAGTTGCCACTCCATGCGAACGAAATCATTGCATTCTTTCATTTGAAAAGGACATTTACATGAATGCACGATGCAATGTTTCTGAAATATCATTTGAGAGGAATATATGCGAATTTCGTTTGGAGACGAAATGTCTTTGAAGTCAAATTGTGAATACAAAATCATGTAATTTCAGTTAAATATGAATACTAACATCAGTTTCAAAGCAATTTAACTCTGTTTCTCCGGACCTTTTGTAAAATATAATTAGTGATAGAATTTTCTATGATTCCATTTGGCAAAACAACAATAGTATCAGAGTATTTATGAACAAAAAGCGTACCCATTGAATACGAAAAAGGTAAAAATACTACTTAGAATACGAAAGAATATATTACGTTTATTTAGTTTTATTTGCTTACTAGCGGCCCGCCCCGGCTTCGCACGGGTGGACTTTTATACCCTACCCCTGCCCTACCCTACCCTACCCCTAACCTACCCCTACTCTACCCCTACCCTACCCCTACCCTACCCCTACCCTATCCCTACCCTACCCCTACCCTACCCCTACCCTACCCCTACTCTACCCCTACCCTACCCCTACCCTTCCCCTACCCCTACCCTACCCCTACCCACCCTACCCTAGCCTACCCTACACTACCCTACCCTACCCTACCCCTACCCAAAAGTATCCTATGTCCTTCTCCCAGTTCTTAGCTACCTCCCTACCAATTTTCAGCCAAATCGGTTCAGCCGTTCTTGAGTTATAAATAGTGTAACTAACACGACTTTCTTTTGTTTTTAAAATGTATTCTGCTATTCGGGACGGAAACAAATCCAACAAATCAAAAACCATGGCAATCGGTCCAGCCGTTCTCGAGTTATAAGTGTTGTAACAAACACGACTTTCTTTTATATATATAGATAGATTAGACAACATTTTTCACCATTATGGTCCAGTTTTTTTTTAGTTCCAGAGTAATGCAGTCTACTAGTATTCTCGTTAAACCCCCATGCTAAGCTAAAATGCTTGTGTTATGAGTGGGTTCACGACGGAAGAGCAATGGGTGGGAATCGAACCGGCGACCACAAGTCCTACGCCCTAACCATTGGACTACGACCGCTTAGAAATTATGGTAGCCAAGAATAACGTTATATATTTATTTTTTTACGAAATTCCTACTGTAAATGTATTTATGCAGATGAGAGGCTATAAATATCCAAAACCGCTTTTGATTTCGATTAAAATTGTACATTGATGACACACGTCAAAATAAGCGTAATTTCAACGTGCTAAAGCATTTGCGTTCATTAATACGAACGTAAAATTTTACATTTTATCCGTCCATTCCGTTCTAATAAATGTTTTTCTATTTTATACTTAAAAAATAAATAAAAACCATAAATAACAAGAACATTGAATATATATATTTTTTTTTTTTTTTTTTTTTTTTAAAGACTTTATTTTATTTATATAGAAATGAACGAATGCTTTCTGTGTGATACAATAGGCGTGACGACAGTATTAAAAAATTAAAGATTTAATGTTTTTAGGGGAAAGTACATATTAAAAGAAATTATTACACTTATTTATTTTTATATATAACCTTGAGATTAATGTGATTTTTAATAAAATAAAAGATTAAAATACTGCAATCGGCCATTTTGACTGAAACAGCAATCACGGCGCATGACGTCACGATATTGTAACCATCAAAGAGAATTTAACCACGACGTTAGGTTTGGCGGACTCAATGACATTTTTTACAATAGCGTGACGTCATAGCCGAAGCCATGACACTTGAGGCCTTTTTTCGCGCGCTATTTAAAATTTAATAAAATATGGCTTAAACTTCGTTAAATTTAAATTTATTACCGAAATATTGTGTTTTTCGTACTTAGAAAATGACTACCTACGTTGCGCAAGAGGATTTCAAAATCTTGCCTCATGCCTATTGTTTTAAAGTAAATTGTCGAGTAATCTAAAGTTCAAAGTAAATCATTCTTTAGTATTGTCGCGAATTTCTGTTTCTCAACAAAAATACAACTTGGAAACAAGTAGCAAAGTGGCTTAAAATAGAACGGAGAGAAAACTCAGCTAGACTCGGAACACTATCTGTGGTTCACACACATAGTAGTTCTCGTTGGGAATTCAAACCCAAACATAAGGCCTCAGATGCAACTACCAAAATTATAGGTTTTGTTTCGTGTACCTATGTAAAAAAAGTTAAATTTAAAATTTAAAACTGTTTATTTTCAATAGAAACAAATTACATAATTGCAATGAGCTACCTTCATGTTAAATTAAAAATATTATACTGTAGTCTCAGTTGTAGTTTGTTGCGCTATATTGCAGGTGTAGTGAAATTAATATGTGAGCGTTTGTTCGGTATATGTATGTGGGATAAAGGGTTCTTCCACTAAATAATTCGTCTTCACAATCTTTAATTTTATTTAATTTTCGTAACGTCGTCTTACGCCTTACGCCCATATACTTCGTCCCGTCTCTCACTCACACGTAACACTATATCTCTTTCTTCCGGTTGCGTTCCGTTTCCCGCATGTATTAAATAGAATCAGTCGGTACTTTGCTACTTGTACTTTGTAAATGTATACTAATGTAAATTTAAAGTACAAAAATATCTAGTGTTCATTCCGAGAAACAATGTGTCTTAACGCTGGTGTAAACGAGTCGACCCTGATGATGTTCCGCGGTGGAATAGGCGTGACGACAGTATCAAAAAATTAAAGATTTAATGTTTTTAGGGGAAAGTACATATAAAAAGAAATTATTATTTTTATATTGAGATTAATGTGATTTTTAATAAAATAAAAGATTAAAATACTGCAATAGGCCATTTTGACTTAAACACCAATCACGGCGCATGACGTCACGATATTGTAACCATCAAAGAGAATTTAACTACTACCTTAGGTTTGGCGGACTCAATTACATTTTTTACAATAGCGTGACGTCATAGCCGACGCCATGACACTTGAGGCCTTTTTTCGCGCGCTATTTAAAATTTAATAGAAATATGGCTTAAACTTCGTTAAATTTAAATTTATTACCGAAATATTGTGTTTTTCGTACTTAGAAAATGACTACCCACGTTCCGCAAGAGGATTTCAAAATCTTGCCTCATGCCTATTAACGTGTCGGGTTTTCGGCTCATGATCGTAATTTTGCACGCTTATAAGGACCTATCTGTATAATGTGCATCATTTTTGCGGACTAGAAGGCAGTACAAAAAGTGCGTACACTATATATTATATGATTTTATTTAATTCGGCTCTCTGTCTTCTTTGAATTGCAATATTAACATTATTCACAACAGCAGTACTTTTTTAGGAGATATCAGTAAATTTCATCGTCATCGTCAGCTCGTATACCAACCACAGCTGAACATGGGGCTCCTTCTGAGGAAGCGTTTTGCCATAGTCACTACGCTAGAAGGGTCTGATGACTTCAGTATTATGTTGTAACACACAAGCAAACGCTGCTGCCTGTTCCCTGGTATACGATTTTATAGATAATATTAAATCTAACCTAAACTGACTTTTACACAAAGATTTTTTTGTCCGGCGTGGGGATTGAACCCACGGCCTCCGAGACTTATACCGCTACGCTACAGACGTTAGACATAAATTAAAATAACAATTTGCTTAATATTTAAGTGATAAGAAAACAAAACATAAAATACTTGTAAGTACATCATTAAATTCACTGGCTTTCTTCGAAATTAAAATTCTTTCTGTAATAAATTTTGGTCGTAAAGTCATTGTGTAATACTAAACATAAAAGGAAAAGATAAGAAAAGAAATTGAAAAAGTAGAAAGTTAATTTGTATCAATTTTCTTTACAAGAAAAGTTTAACAACTGAAATGTATATATATATATATATAAGCATACTTTCAAATAAAGTTATAGAAACGAATAATTAATGGGATATAATAATTAAAATGGCGCACATAATTAATATTGTTTGAATACACCTCTGCACTTCAATAAAACTTTTACGTTGCGGTTATCTATACTAATATTATAAAGAGGAAAGATTTTTATTTCTGTGTGTGTATGTGTGTGTGTGTGTATGTTTGTAATGAATAAACTCAAAAACTACTGCGCCGATATGAGTAATTATGAAGTTCCCACGGGAACGGGAGTTACGCGGGTGAAATCGCGTGCGGGAATTTAGTTATTAATTATTTATAAACCGTAATTTTTAGTTATTGCTAAAAATTGCCAACTATCAAAAAGTAATATTATTATTTTTAAATATAAACATATGTTTTTACAATATAAAGTTTACCTTAAAGAGGTGAAAATGATAAATGTACAAGCCAAATTGAGACCTAGTGCATACCAATAGAAGACAATCTAAAATGAACGAAACGACCGCCCCGAGCAGAGGTTTGAAATCATTTAAATACCTATGCGTTTTTTAATTGAATTAAAAAAGTATATACATTGGTCGATTTTACTACTAAAAAATAATTTCGCTGAATTATTAGCTATGACCAAAATATGACATCTTGTTATTCCGGGCACAGATCAATTCCAAAAATCTAAGATCATTTTAATTTGTCCAGCCGTTCTCAAGTTTAAATAGCGTAGAAGCACTCTAATTTGGATTATTTCGCACACATATTTATACTAATATTATATCTATACAGGGTTATTTGTAAAACACCGGTAACCTCTCAGGACTACGTTACTAACATCATAATCAACAACTTTTGTTCTATCACTTTTAAAAAATCATCATATTTTAATTCATCAGATTTACATACAAAAATAAAAATATTTAAATTCAACGCTCTAAATGTTACGAAGTCTATGCGAAGCAAAAGAAAGCGATAGTACCGACAATAGCGAGGGGAGCGGGGAATACAGAGTTAAAATGTGTTAGATAGGACAACGAAATATTGAAGGATTGTTTTTGGTAAATGTTTTATGTTTTGTTAAAAGTCGTAGAACAAAAGTTGTTGTTTATGATGTTAGTAATATAGTCCTGAGAGGTTACCGGTGTTTTACAAATAACCCTGTTTATCTATAGATACTAATAATGTTTATTTGATTGTTTATTGGCTTGAGCGCACTAATCTCAGAAAGTACTGGACCGATTTGAAGGCTAAGGCTATATTTTATTTTGAATTTCCCTCGAAACGGTGACTAAGTGAGAGAAATCTGCGGAAACTAATTCTTTATATAGAGAAGGAGTGCAGAATGCTTATATTTTTTTTTATTGTGGTCGAATTTCATTCACAGTACTATCACTAGTTTATATAATGATACCTACTAAAACAAGGAACCTTTCTTAGTACATACATAGTAATATACGTACATATGGTAAAAGGTCTTAACGACTAATCCGACAATACATTAATATTAAGCTAATTGACTGAAACATGACTTGTAACTGTAATACAACTAAGTTAGTGGATCATTAACGTCTTGAAGAATGTTGCTAACATTACAACAGGCAACTACAACTAAAGCCACTTAGATATAACAGTTGTTCTTGTTAATAAACATTCACTATTGTTTCGCTCTTCATAGTAATTCAAATAAGAAGCAGTATTATATTTCTTTAAAGCACTGTCATTCATTTCATAGCATTTTCCTTGTTAGAAGTAACTGCATGCATTTTTAATTGGGAATAATCCCTCCCATACTCCCGCCACTGCAACTCCTGTAAGCCAGCATCAAGGCACACACGGAAGAGATTATAAGCTATTAGGCTTAAGCGGATCCCGGGATGAATTTTATCAGAAAATTTATGGGAGGAGTCGGAAAGTAAAATTCCACTTTCCTAAAACACAACGCCGTAGACATAAATAAACGAATGAGATATTTAAGCTCAGGAAGAGACACTTACAATTGGATAAGGACAATGTGTTTTTTTTTTTAATTATGGGTTCTACTTTTTTGTGAACTGACCCACTGGAGCAGAGTAACGTGGGTAAAACCGCGGGGCACAGCTAGTAAGTATATTATCTAACCGCTGATTGAAGAGGCCTGAAACTAAGTATTCTCTTTATGACGCTATCATCCAATAAAAAAAAAGTATTTTAAAGAAATCCACATTTGGGAGATGACGAAAATAAACGGCAAAGTTTGTATGAAATTTATGCGGACGAATTGACGGCCAAATGTCCCTTTTTATGGCTTATTTAACTTATACTTGTTAAAGTATAAGTTAAATAAGCCATAAAAAGGGGCAACCTTGAATGAGACGTATTGAAGTAGGGTCAATCTCTAGTAAGGGATATTGGGTCACACATTTGAGGTCCCGCAACGTGTAAAATAATATTGAAACCTTTAGTCGAGAAATACCTTGTAACAGCTTGAAGTCTGAAAGCTTATTATAGCAAAAGAGTTGTTTATTATATAATTGGTTTAGAAATTGAAACATTTTGCTATCTTTGCTACATCAAAGCCGGCAAAATGTTTCAATACTATGTCAAGTGTACCTTTGGATCCGAACGTAAAGGCATTATTTAGTAGAGCTGGATGATAAGTTACATCACAGTGAAAAAATCACTGTATTCCGCTGACTAACGTGATCACTGTGATCTTTCAAGAAGGAACTACGTCCCAAAGTAACGTGTGTCGTTCAGTGTCACAGCAATTGCGCGGCAAGTCTCTCTCCCTCTTGTATCTTGTATTTAGACTTTTAAGACAATAGAAAAGTGCAATCTATTGCCGAATGACAACCTCTAATTGAATCGTGTACCCAATCGTGATCGGAGTGATAACTGTGACGATAACTCCCTAAACGAGAGGAGCTTGTAACATCGGAAGTATATATTTGTGATGAGAGTGACTGACGTGACAAAAGCACGATTATTTTTAACGGTTACTTTCGAGTCACTGGAACGACGGTCACGGTGACGGAAAAGTAACAACTTTGCACACCTCTATTATTTATCGCATTCCTTACAAAATGTGTTCCCGTACATTAATAGTACAAATTGGTGTCAAAAGATGGCGTCATTCAAAATAAGTTAGAAGTCGCTATTGGGATTCTCCGCCAGTTCACCCTCTAGGTGCAAATGTTGTATGGACCAAAATGAAGATCCGTGCTAACCACTCCATCAGAATATATGTGGTCATAATGGTCATATTATATTGTTACCTAAATCTGATCTTGAACTATTTTACATGGATATTTATTATCTATAAAATCTCTAGTTTATCTTATACCTTTATCATCAATTGTTTATATTGTAAGTAATAACTTCCCACGCGCGGTTTCACCTTCGTAACTCCCGTTCCCGTGGGAACTTCATAATTAAATACAGCCTATGTCATCCGAGGATAGTGTTGCTTTCCAATGATTAATTTTGAAAATTGGTCCTATTGTTTCGGAGCCTACTCAATACAAATAAACAATCAAATATTTCCTCTTTGTACTATAATAACTATAGATTGGTTCTGATACTCCTTCACTGGCTTTTTAAATAATTAGCTCATTTTGTGAACTTATATTTTAATTGCATATGACATTTGTAACTGTTTTTTATATCCGCGTTAATTAAGGAAGCAATATTCATACAAAACGTAATCGAACATTGCACCCAATATCAGTAGGTATAAATTCACATCATACTCATCTCATCATTCGTACAAATGCATTCAATCATCTGGGATAATAAGGATGGAATGATTTGAACGTATTGTGAACAAGTGAATAAGTGGCTATCAGCACTGCACCTCCCCTCGCTGTGGGTGCGGATTAGTGGTTATGTCATTACTGATAATTCGAGAAACGTTTGGTGAGAGAAATATTTGTATCTATTTCAAAAGATTAAATTAGATAGCGAATCGGTATTTGGCTCGCTTTAAATCTCGAAAGTCGTGAATTCGATCCCTACGCTGGACATGAAATGTTTGTGTGAATTCTAAGATTTCTGGATCTGGATGGTTGAAGGACTACCCTCCGTGCCTCGGCGAGCACGTTAAGCCTTTGGTCCCGATTGTTATAACATCATCTATAACAATCGTATACCAGGGAATGGGTAGCAGCGTTGCCCTGTGTATTATAACATTATAGCTTAGCAACAGCTCTAAGCGAGCTATTCAAAATCATCGGCTTAAGCGTCACCACATATGGGATCGCACAAATTAGTAGCACATTAATAATATGAGGCAGATTCTTTGATGGAAGAATGTACCATACCAGTCACTGAAAGTCACCACATCTGCTAATGGATACATGAACCGATGGCAATATTAAATCAAAAAAAAAAACTATATAGCAGCTCCAGCAGTAGCGAAATAAATCTTCTAATCGCACGACACAAACACATAATTCATAAACACGTTAAGTGACTTACTCCAAGAAATATCAAATGTTTCCAAACAACTGCCACCTAATGCACAGTATTAACTTGTCATCGAGCTAACTCGAAACTACTCCCGGAGGCTAAGATTCGGGACTCCTAACTTCTAGGAAATATTAGTGCTGATATGTAGTATCGGTATCACTTTAGAGACAAACGACCGATATTTGCAAAGTAAAGGAAATTAGTCAAATTACGTAGACAAATTTAGTGTCTAACCTCACCTTTATGTCCACTGCTGAACATAGGCAAGCCAGGGTGGTTGAGGGATATTGTCATAGTCACCATGCGTGGCAGAATAATTGGCTCTTATCGCCAGCGACCGCCCTCAGCCGAGGTCCAAGCCCCACAGGAGGCGCCCGCCCTTTAGCGCAGGTTGCTTATTTTGTAATTTTTAAATCATTTTTTAACGCTGGAGTTCAGCTCGCTTTCATGCCCGGTGAAGTAGCAAAAGCGTCGTGACTAAATACGTATGTCCGTCCGAATGAAAAAGAAGGATTAGCGATCAATGGCGATTTATTCATAAAATATGTACCTGCATATAATCTTACAGTATACACCAAATCACTGAAAATGTAGAATGTATTGGTAATACTGGTAATGATCAATTGAAATCGTTTTAAAATTTCTGTCACCTCAGAACAAAAATACATTTCGTTATTTACGTGTAGGTACTGAACTCATTTTTTTTATGCGTCTGCCTGTTGCCGTTATTAATATAGAGAAAAACACTCACGTTTGTTATATGGGAGCCATTAATTTTATTCTGTTTTAAAGACCTTAGCTGTTATAGTTGTCTAGCTGTCACGGTTCACGGGATAGAGACAAACAGACCTGCATACTGTGGAGTCTAAGAAATAGAGATTGAACAATTTGAGTACTGAACTCTAAAAAGATTAATGTTAGGGATTGTCAGGTATCAGGTGATTGATCAGGTATTTGCCGCGCGCCCTTTCTCCCGCGTAACTATCGTTCCCGTAAGAACACAATATGAGCTAAGCCCTTCTCGATAAAAGGACTATCTAAAATAAATAAAATAAAAATCATTTTTATTTACGTAAATCAATTACAGGCACTTGTAAATCGTCAAACATTATTTGAAAATTAATTATTATTTATGTTAAATTACATTTGTTATTTATTTATCTAGACACGCGGCAGCGTGTCAAAGCCAAGTTCAAGCAAAGAACTGGCTAGCCAGCGCCAATTGTCTTAAAGTAGGTTAGATCTGACTTGGCCAGTTTTTATCAGTATTCAAATGATGAATAACTTTATAAAATGACTGATGTAATGTACTTTAAGATCTCACATTTTTAAATAACAGCAATTGTTATAGGTATAAGCAAAGAATTAGAGTTTAATACTTGTTTATAATGTTATTTTGTTCCTATAAATACATATTTCGATTTTGCATAGAACTTGGCACTCATTTAGATCTCCATTCTTTTTGCGGCGAAGCCCACAGCCAAGCTTAATTTTTGTATTGAACTTGGATTTCCTTTTTTACATTTATGTTTTTGGTGGGATAAACCTATTATAATTATTTATAATGAAATTAATTAATGTATGTAGGTATATTGTCGCTAGAAACGCAATATGCTTGTTCTGTCTATGTTATGCCAAAACAATTGTCATTAATCATTATTATCTAACACTGATAGAAATTTTCAAATCGGATAGTAGTTCTTGAGATTAGGACGTTTAAGCAAACAGACAATCAAAAAAACTCTTCAGCTTTATATATTAGTATAGATAATTATATTTTGCATGTTATTTCATAACATTTCTTTTGTCTCAAAGCTTCATATCAAATAGGAATTTGGCATCGACAAAAAATATTTGCAACTCCTAAACATATTTTTCCTTCTTCAACATATAGCCTTATACCATTTAAAACCACGCTGTGTCAGCGCCTTTATAAAGAAGTACAAAGAAATAATTCAATAACACTGGCCCTTGCGTAGTCTGGAATGTTCTGAATAAGTTAGGAATAAATCTCATTGTTGTGCCGCGGCTTTTGTATCATTTTTTTACTGACTTGCGGTATTGTATTACATTTAACTAAAATGGTAAAGTCTCTGATTCGAGTTCAATTTCAAGAACTATCATAATTCTAATTCACATACATAAGACATATAATCATCTTCATCAGCTTATGCAATGTCCATGATGATGAACATGGACATTCCCCGAAGGGGGTGTTGCCATAATCATAGGTAATTTTCTTTGATAGAAAGACAAAGTTTATTTCTGATATTTATATTGATTTAAAAAAGCTGAACAGTTTGTTTGCTTGAACGGGCTTATATCAGGAAATACTAGTCCGTTTTGAAAAATTATATCAGTGTTTGATAACTCATTTATTGATATCGATAAATGAGCTTCCCGTAGGAATTTCATAGCCTATAGGCTAAATTTAATTTTGAAATTCCAAGGATTTCTTCCGTTCTCCTAGAAACGGGAATAAAGTGGCTGAAACTGCGCGAACTGGTTTTAACACGACCCACATTCTCACGTGGGTCGAACGGTGCGGCGAAACATACTCAAATGGGCAGATCGTAGGTTTTGGTCCAGTTACTTTAACTATTTATTGGCATTCACATTATTTGCCCAAACGGTTGTCTTTGTAATATTTGTTTATTGTGTTTTTATACTAATAAAAAATAAACTAATTTGAGACAGAACTAGTGGTCTATGAATATAATATATGTAAGTAGGTCAATTATAGAGAGTTCACACTATTATGCTTACTACTATTTTATTTGGATACAGGGTCTCTAGGAAGTGTTACGCAAGCAGGTTTATGAAGCCATATGTCTTTATCCTCAATATAGGCCTTAATGCTATAGCTATAGCCTTTAGATATGAGGACACGTTTAATATATACTTTAAAAGTTGTATCAGGCAAATCAGTTACATGACTAGGGAGTTTGTTATAAAACCTAATACAATTTCCCATAAATGATTTATTGGTTTTACTAACTCTAAAACTATCTAACTACCTAGCTAGTATAAATATACGTAAAATTGTATATTTATACTAGCCAGGTAGTTAGGTAGTTTTAGAGTTAGTAGAACTAATAAAATGTTGATAACCCTAATAGTTTTACTAAAAACTTTTTAATTAACAATGAAACTTATGAATTTAAACTTCCACGCACGGTTACACCCATAACTCACGTTCCCGTAAGAATTTCATCGAAAAAACTATATTTATTCAGCACTTAGGTATTTACATACACTTGTACTTGACAACAAAATAAATTAAAGCCTTTGATACTTCAGCATAACGTGGCTTTCGAATGGTGAAAGAATTTTGCGAATCGGACAAGTACTTTCTGAGATTAGAGCGGTCAAGCAAATGTTCAGATTTACTGACTCCCTTTCTCATTTCTAATAATTTATGTTCCACGCAATTTCATCATTTTTCTAAAAACCTATTACCTACAACCTACTAACCTATTTAACCAATTTATTATTATTACCGGTTTTATTAAAAAAAAACACAAAGAAAGAACTAATCCTATTACGAGAAATAATAAAGAAATGCATGCTATTACGGCCCGTTTTACAGCGGTACTGCCGTAAAGCCAAATCTAATAATGTGCTGGTGGAAAATACAAAACCGTTTTCTTCCCGTCAGACAAGACATTGTGAACGTAAATATACGTAAAGAGGTATATAGAACGCTCTTTGTTACAGTTTCATTTTAAAATATTATCATTACAACTGTTATTAATAAAAATTAACATAGAATTGAAAATTAATTTTATTTGAAATTAATTTGTTTTTCTTAGTTTCAATAATTTAATTCATTCAATTTAGGTATTCCCAGCATTTTGGAAACCTTGCCAAGTAAAATAGATTTAGAATAGTAGTATTTTCTTAGTTAGTTTTATTTAAAATTAGCAACTTTTAGTGATAACATTGATGTTAAAAATGACATCAAAATATTTACAAAAATAATGAAAACAAGAAAATATACAAAAATTAAAGAGTTCGTAACAACACTGTTAGTCAAATCTACGCTTTAGATGGGTAAATTATTGGCCAATTCACTAAAAAAAAAAAAAAAACCTATAAGTTTGAATTATCTTTCTTTGCGAACCCTATTTAAAGATATAAATATATTAACTGTGCCATCTGAGTATATCTACCAGAATATTTTATTTGTTAGGAAAAACCTAGATACATTTAGTAAAAAAAGTCACTTTCACAATATAAATACTAGGAATAAGGACAAACTAGCTATGCCGTGCTTTAGGGTCAGCAAAGTTAGTAAGTCATTCATGGGAAATTGCATTAGATTTTATAACAAACTTCCCTCTCATATTACTGACATGCCTGATGCATTATTTAAAACACATGTAAAACGCATCCTAATGAGTAGGGGCTATTATAGTATTAAAGAGTATATAGATGACAAAGATGTATGGCAGGCTATACCCTCGTGCACCAGATCGGATACCCTATAGCTGATGAAGCATTGAAATGTGAACTGAAAGATCATGATAGTGTATTCTGTGTAGTGTCTGTAATCATAATCATAAAAATAACACATGTTCTGTCTCAAAATAACTTTTCTGATCTGTTAAATTTAACAAAATAAAAATAAAAGTTGTATAAAGACAGCCGATTGGTAAATTGTGTAAGCCAATTAACTAAATAAAGACAGTAACTGGACCGTAATAATGTTGACATACCCATCTGAGTATGTTTCGCCGGATCGTCTCAATGAGGCCGCGATGAAACCGGCAGTAGAATACCCCACTGAGTTTGTTTCGCCGGATCTTCTAAGTTGGGGCGTATTGGATCCGGTGGTAGCATAAAATCGCGTCCGACGATATACTTATGGTCTATCTAAATAATAACATACTCAAATGACAGAACTTTAGACTATTAAATTACAGATAAAAAATAAAATTATATTTTCATACCTGACAGCTTTTACGCTAAAGCTATAAAAAATCTAATACAAACTATTTATTATTATTATAACTATAATAACTAAACTAAATTAATAAATGAAATATATTATATTAATGAGCCAAATATGTTTTGACTATTTGCAAATGCCTGTAAAACGTAAATAAAAACTTTTTTTTATTTATTTTATCGTTCTTGTTATGGTTTCAACGATGATAATGCTAATTAATACTTTGATATGATTGGTAAAATATGGTTTAATTATTCACGTGAAACAAATATCAGTAAATAATTCAGCTTCTTATCTTTGTCTTTTTTATGTGTTAAAAGATGACAGCGAATTTGATAAAAAATGTATTTTAAGGTTTTGAAAAATATCATGATCAACGTCTATAAAAAATAAATCTTTTCAACTATGATTCACTATCCCTATTATCAGTGAACCCTTATGTTTATCGGTTTAGGGTTAATGATATGAATGGTGTGTCTGCCATTAAGTTGGTCTACGCCTACGCTAATTCGTAAAATAATTAACTTAAGAGAAATCGGGCTAAGAATTTCTAAGAATAGAACAATTCCTTACTTAGTTTCTTGCTGTGAGGTTGTTAACTTATGTATATTTGACAGTGGTGACAGATCAACTTTCGTCTGAAAATGTATTTCGCATTCTAAAACTATCTGTCACTTTTTGGATTTTTAATCAATCTATGACGGGACAAAAGTGTATCGTTTGACAGGTATAACAATTACTAGGGTAAAACGGCTCAGCTGTTCTCGAGATTTAGCGGGACTAACGAACAGCAATTGATTTATATATATATTTCCATCCTGAGGTTGTCGGAAGAGCTCTTTGACTCATAAGATCGATAAGTCCATTAATTTATGTTATTGGAAATGTGACGTATTCATGTAAGAATGTCATATAGATAAGGCAAAAGCAACAGATTTTGTCTTATAATGTTCAACGCTCAAATAAATGGTTTCTGAGTTATTTGAGATATTACATTGTTAAAATAAGGGCCACTACCAAAGAAGTTTCTGCCAATATTGTTATTCATTTTGATTTTAAAAATTGTTGACTATATAATATCGAAATAGCCATAAATATCATGGTATTTAAGTAATTAAAAATTTAGGCCACAATTTTATATGACAAAATTGTTGGTTTCGGCCTCATTTTTAACAGCGTAACACTAATACGTTGCATTTCTAGTAATCCTGTATGTTGGTAATTTTTAAATAGGGGTAAGCTCAGTGAATCATCAAGCGGTAACCTAGCTTCCTTGCAAGTCTATCTATATCCACATTCGTTGATACGACCGGAAATAAAAACTAAGAAATTCTGGGATCTTAACTCAAAGGAGGTTTTTTTATAATATAGGCTTACGTTTGACCATAATCTCGCTTGATGGAAGGCGAAGATAAGGCCTAAGATGATACACGCTTGCCTAGAAAGTGTCTGTTCACTTTAGCCTTAAAGATGTCCAAATTATAGCGTTCCGGAAAAACTGACCCCGGCAGAGAATTCCACTCCTTAGCCGTCCGCATTATGAAGGAAGAAGCAAATCGCTTCGTGCGTATTGAAAGGTGTTGCGATAGGTAATAAATAAAATAAATAATAAATAAAATCTTTATTAACAAAAAGCAAAATACAATTTATCCATCTCAAACAAAACAGAAAATCGTTATGAAGTACAGCATTATACATTATTTGAGACAGAGTGAACGACTGTGTCTGTGCTAGTATAAACTGTGTTACAGACACAGGCGCCTTCCTCTTACAGTTTGTTCATAGCTTGCTGTACCTTGTAGCACCTATTTTGGGAAGAATAAATCTTATTCATACAATCTTATTCATATAGGTACCGTGCCGTAGGGTTGGTGACCGCGTTATGAACAGTGTATGTAAATGTAAACGCTGTTACCTGTATATGATTGTCAGATTCTATAACTATCGTGACCAACGGCTTAGCGTGATTTTCCGAGCCACGGAGGGAAGTCCCTCAACCAACTAGATTCAGAAAGAAATCTTTGATTTTACACAACACAACACAACACTCTTTTCTTTTTCTTTCAACAACGCCACGGAGTTGGTCAATAAATATGTTATAATAATTCAATGTAGCTTCTTAGGTTATTGGTTACATAAACCGTCGAATCATATAAAATTTTTCGTTTACTACAAGTGGCCGATACTACAAAAATAATCTTTGTTCTTAACCTATTGATTCTACCCTATCCTTTCCCTTCAATACCTACCAACTTTTATTAGTTTAGTACAATTGTTCTATAGGCATTGGTATACTTTCTCAATGAATAGTATATATAATAAACTATATCAAATAATAAATATACAAAAATATTTTTGTTTTACTTTAATAGCGACACAAGAAAAATATTGTTTTATGAAACCGTGTTATTTCCGCGGCCATCAATGGCAGTCGTATAAATATTTAATTTGTATTGAAACTACATTTAAAAATCGAATTCGAAAAAGTATAAAACGCAAATAAATTACTTTATAAATAAAATATTGTTATATTTTAAATTAATGATTCATATTTTAAGTGGTCAATCATTTTACAGCTTAACATTCACGTCAACATTTTAATTGATGATTAAAATAAATGTATATTTTCTTTGGAAATCCTCTTTGTGGCTCCGTGGCTGTTCTGTCTCAATTCATTTGGAGAGAACAGTTGCTTTAAGGTTTTTAATGACGGTTTGGGCAACTATGTTTCAAATTTACACAGCTCTCTCGGGATGCTAGTCTACAACGGCATACAAGGTTTGAGAGAACCGTTGTCAGTGCACAAAAGGAAGGTATAAAGTCACTTTACTGGACATAAACCTACATCAAAGAGAGTTGTATTACCACGCAAGTTTCTGCAATTTCTCGTTTTTTACATAGGCATATTTATGCAGCGGTATAATTATATGGTTTGTTGAGGTACTACCATCCTGTGACTAATATAATCCTGTTCAAAGAGACTAATATTCTTACAGTCGCATCACAATATGTATATGAAAACCTTTTATATGTTCATAAGAATTTTGATAGTTTTAAGAAAAAAAGCGACACTCATAATGTTAATACTAGAACTAAGCATAATCTTGTTTTACATGCTACACGTCTCCACAAAATTAGCAATCCTTTTATGGAGCAATGCATACGCTTCTACAACAAACTTCCTAGTAATGTTAGAGATCGGTCTAAAAACAAGTTTAAACGATATGTGAAAGACAAATTATGTAAAAAAGCTTATTACAAAATTTCAGATTATGTCAATGACAAAACAACTTGGGAATAGTTGGGAGTGAGTTGCTCTGAAACAATACTGCTTTATTAATAATTGTAAAATCAAATTTATTTAAAAAAGGATTCCTCTGAGTTTCTTGCCAGTTTTTCTCAGTTGCCACGTCCAGAACTGGTGGTAGTAAAATAAAGGGACGCATCATAAGAACATGATTTAAAATATTTTAAATCTGTCTATATGAATAAAGAATTTTTGACTTTGACTTTGACTTTGTGCCTTAGATAGCAAGTTAAGCGTCGTCGTTTCCGTTTGTTCTCTCTTCTAATAACTATCGTATACCAAGGAACGGGAAGAAAAGTGTCGCAGTGTGTTATAACATAATATTGCAGTTACCAACCCACCCTGCGTGGTGACAATGGCATAGATCTCCTTCGTGAGGAGGCCCACGTTCAGCAATAGTCAATATTCGGGCTGATGATGATGATGATGATACAAAGAAGCAGCTGCTTGGTAATTGTCTCCTAGTAAACAAAGGATCATGATCATTTGCTATACAAACGAAAATGATCATGATGTAAATATTGATAGCCTTGAGATAATGTTCAAAGAATGGTACTACTTTTGTATTTTTACCATAATTATATTCAGTTCTATTTCTCCACTTCTGTTGTTTACCGTTCAATATTCATGATGTTTATTTTGGTTTATTTAAAGTTAAGAACCTGATATACTTATGTACAATAGTACATGTATGTAAAATTTGATTTCTTGTTCTACAGCACATCTAGCTTAATACACACATTTCACCTTTTCTAATTTATTACTTCACTAATAATTATTTTAAGCAATCATTAATCATGGCTTAGTATAGTTATCATCATCACAGCCCGTCCACTGCTGAACATGAGCCTCCTCCCGAGGGAGGGTATTTGCTATAGTCACCACGATTGGCAGGCGGGTTGGTGACCGCAGTATTATGTTGTAGAACACAAGGAAACGCTGCAGCAGATATACGATTATTACAGATGATGTTATAAACATCGGAACCAACGGCTTAACGTGCTTTCTGAGACACAGAGGGTAGTCCTTCAACCAACCAGACCCAGAAAGAAATCTTAGAATAAACACAAAGATACCTGTCCGGCGTGGGGATCCAACCCCAACCTCCGACATTTAAAGCGAGCCAAATACCACTACGCTACTGAGGTAGTGGTTTAATATAGTTCTAAGTTATAAATATCGTGCATGATATTGTGGTCTCCTGTTATTGAGGGAATACACTACCTCAAATATTGTAAAACGCTAGTTATTAAGTACTATGTAATGTGTATACCCTTGTAAGGGCCCGTTATTAAATAAATAAATCTACCATGTGGCTTCCTCATCACCTTAAGGGTGACTGGTAGATAATGCCTAAGGTATCAAGTCGATCTCAATACAATAATTTGTGTTAAAGATAGAACGAAATATTAGTAAATGGGACGCAGCAACCCGCTGATCCGTTACGAGCTATTTGCTTTAAAGTGAAGTGATTAACTACCAGTTACAAGTAATAATTTACAAATGCTCTCAGTCTCACTGATAGACCTTGCGAACCACTTAAGCGGCCACTCATGTATAACCCAACCGCACCGAAGTGCTTGTTCTCACGTTGATCGTTAATTATTGGTTCGGTTAAGTTACTCCGCTAACGGCGCTTCCAAATTAGTCGATTGAAGCTAATCGCAACAATGGTTGTATGATTGGTCAAGGTAGTTTCTATGAACTGGTGTTTTGGCTTCGATTCCCAGGAGCTACAATTATTTGTATGAACCACTGATAGTGTTTTTGAGTGTGGGTGTGCTTTGTGTTCTTGAATTAAGTGTTTGTAACGTCCTCCGCAACACAGGGATTAAATTCCCTAGTGCGGAAGTTGTCTTTATAAAGAGATAAATATAATCTGTACTAAATAATAATGGTAACATTATGGAGAGGAAAGGTCACATTGTTTGTTTGTATGGAATAGGTTCCGGAACTACAGAAACGATTTCAAAAATTCTTTCGCCATACGAAATCTACGTTATACACGAGTATCATAGGCTGTTCTTTCTTATTTAGTTCCTCGAGAACCTGGAGCTATGCGGGTAATACTGCACGAGGGAAGCTAGTAATAAATAAAATCATCCGTCTCCCAACCGGCGACCGTTTTCTCTTCTGGGTGACTATATAAAAAATGTTTAAATGTAATAGTTTGAAATATCGTGTAAACTTTAATTGTGCGATATAGGGTGGTGTTGTTGTCGAAACTAGATGGCACTGCTGATCGTCTTGAATGTGGTCTTGTGCGCCTACTGTACGTGGCGCTACAGGACTATAATTTAATGCCTACCTTCTACTGCTCCCTGAGATGAGGAAAGCTTTAAAATTAATATATTCCGTATCTGAAGTCGCACGATGTAATACAGCAGAGCGGAACTAATAGAGTAATTTGAAATCTTCCTAAATGATGCTACAGTACAACGTAAGCAATTGGAGTAGAGAGTTATGGAATCATCTCGAAATTCGATGACTCCTGAAAGTTATGGAAACATTGTGTCGCGTCATCAAGGAGACAAATCTTTGCAAACTTCAAAAGTATCAAGCAACACTTTATTGACCGAAAATGGTTATACTCTTACCTCCGTTACTAGACATGCTCAATTCATATTAGCCTATTTTTTATTTTATTTTTCTAATTTTATCCTTATCTCCAAAAAAGTCGCTGTTTTCTGTTTATCGCTTTTTCCACCTTCTAAACGAAGCAATAGATTTTAAACGTTTTGTTTTCTTTTAAAATGATAAACATATTTTAAAAAAAATAGTTGTCATTCAAAAATATGCTAACAAATTCTTCAAATCTATATTTTTGGGTGTTATAATATAAATTGACGTTGTTTAAAATATTTAATAAGATTTAAAGTTAAAAAAATTAATATCGCGAGATTCGTAAGCCAAAAATAGTTCAGTAACTTACCCACGAAAAGTCCAAAAACTAGGAGTACAGGCATATTGGAAATAAAAACTAAATAACCGTAACACAGTAACAACTTTTCGTATCACTAAACATTTCACATTTTTTTTCCTCAAACAATAACATGTTCCATTTTCACTTGTCTAACTAATAACTACAATATTCACATTCCTTTCCATGGGTGGTATTCACGCGCGATTTATCCGATACTGGTTTTCGGGATGACGCAGGGACGTCCGAACGCTGCGGATGCTTCCAGTCGACTGCGGCACAGCATCCAGACCTGCACCTCCCCCCGCCCCCCTCAAATATCCTTCCTCTCACCCCTCACGCGCTCTTATCGCGATCCCGTAATTAGATAAATGTCATTGCTTTTGTCCTGTTTTTTTTTTTCTTTTCCCCAACGAATTTTGTCGGCCAATGTAATAGACTCCGTGTCGTTTCAGACGCTCATTTACGTAAATGCTGTTTTTGTATGTGTGCGTCGCAATTTCGCACGAAAATATGTCTTGTCTGTGTAACTACTACTTTACGAGATTTCCGTCTCGCAACGAGCAGTTACCACCCACTTCAGTCTTGTTTTTATTCACATATTTTGCAGACAAATGTTGGCCCGGTTTTGTTTTGAACGCTCGAGAGGAAAATGGAAATGTCACGAAACTAACAAATCTGTGTATTAACGAATGGACTATGATAGATGCATGATACCTATCTATTTCAACTAGTATTTCCATGCTTTTGTCTACGGGAATTTTTTTACCAACCATTCAAATGCCTTAAGCGAGTCACAAATATATAATGTATGTATTTTATTTAAATAATTACATATTGAATATCCTACTAATATTATAAACACGACAGTTTGTATGGATAGATGCATGTATGAAAGTTCCTTCAGTATTTTTTGGGATTAAGATTAATAGAATCTTAATCGCATAAAATACTGAAGGAATTTGGATGAAATATTTCTTGTTTCTTATTTTTAAAAAGACAACTCCCGCACTAGGCAAATAAATCCCTGTGTCGCGGGGGACTTTACAAACATACATTTCACGGACAAAAGTACACCCAGACTCAGAACAACTATTTGCGGTTCACACAAATAATTGTCCCGGGTGGGAATCGAACCCAGAACAGTAGGTCTCAGAAGATACTACCGTAACCACTCAGCCACCGGTGCAGTCAATATATTATTATATATATTGGACGGAGAAAGTTTATAATCTGGATTAACATATGGCTACCCCAATGGGTCGAATTTAGTACCTATAGGTATTATAAGGTCTTGAACGCGTTGCGGTGCAGAAAACTAACGCCAATAATTCAATCGAACTTCGCTAAAACAAAAAGCTTTATTTGACAATGCAAAAGCAACACGATATCTACAATTCATAATCATAATTTGGATAATCATTACTAGCTTCACACGCGCGGTTTCACCCACGTAACTGCCGCTCACATAGGAACTTCATAATTAAATAAGGCTATAGCGTTTCTCGATAAATGAGCTGTCTAACACTGAAATAATTTTTATAATTGGACCATTATTTTTTAAATTAGCGCGATCAAGCATATAAACACTTCAGCTTTATGTATTAGTATATAGATAACATTTGCCTACACATCCTAAACTAAAGTCTTTTTGAACAGAATTCCAGAATCAAGATTAATTTCGTGAAAAGAACCGAATCAATTCTTCTTTGACAAAAGATTAGCGGGTCTGCACTTTTAAGTCCTTTCAGTTCGCTTTGTGAAAACTTCATTCCTTTTGATATTGCAATCGCATAGTTAGTCTCTGAAGCCAAATTTAATTAAAGTTTTCTTCATAATAGTGCAACCGCAAAATTTTACTTGTTTATTTTTTAATAATGCTGAAACTTCATGTCAAGATTTAAGCGGGTCTCTTGAAAGACATTTATATTTATTTATCTATAGATTTTTGTTTAACTCTAAAACTAGTGTACAGATTTCAACTATTCTTTTGGAACAAAGTTCCTTATGGCGCGCTGCGGAGGGGTACCCTAGCCGGCAAAAAATGTCCGTAACGTCAAAAAAAAGCGTAAGCTTTTTATGTATAGTCTATGTATGATGGCTATACAGTGTCTGGTGTATAATCTACGTGATGACGGTATTTATAAATCATTGTAAATAAAATAAAGGTGTTAAGACAATTTTGTAAAGTAATTTCTTTTCTTTTTATCGATAATTATCATAATAAAAAATGTATTCCCGAATCATTTTTTTTTTATACCTCGAATAAAACTTAAAATTAATATTTTTATAATAAGGAACTCCGTTCCTATCCGGTCCTGTCCCACGACACCACACAAGTTTTTATCATTAGATAGCTACCTTATCGAAAAGTAACGTAAGCTATATTTTATGGTGTCTCACCATAAAGTCCCAAGGGAATAGGGTGGAGAGCGACAACGAATCTATGTGTTTTTACTTTTTTATGATAAGGTTTGGAACGTCGCCATCTTTCGAAATTGACGCTTGTAGCAAGCTACCGAAGTAATATATAATAAAGAATGAAAAAACATTTGTTTCAGTACAACAAACGAGATAAAGTACTTAAAACAACTATTTAAAAAAACAACGATAAGTGATCTCAGATATTCTGCCGCAAGGTCGTCACTTCAGCTTTGGCTAAGCATACTAGTGCTGGTTTTCAGTTGGCAACCTACTGGACCAGGGATACACAAAAGCACAATTTTTTTAAATATAATATCCTAATATTTTAGAATAGTGAAAACCTATGCCTAGTTGACAAGTTAAGAAAGTAAGGGTATAGGTAAAAGGGTACTTATATATATGTATTATCTCTAGGTACATGTACTATTTGATCCTTATTTATATCTGTTTGTTTATTGTTCCTAACCGTCTTCGTCGAAAATAAAATATGAGCATTGGTAGTTTCTTCTGAGATCTGAGCTCGGTTCCCATGGAATTATTTTTAATAAAAAAACCTAGTCCTTCAATTTAAGTTTTAAATAAAATATTATGTAGGTACCTACCATTTTTTTTTATTCAAAGCAATAACTTCCAACACTAACAACTAGTGTAAAACATATTAACATTGTATTCACTCACGTTGGTATGTCACGTTCTTTGTTTTTGACTTTGGCGTACCTTTGTCTAAGTGCGTGACCCCGGACGGAGTCATTCTTTTGTCCTTGCTGATATTATACGTTAGTATTCCAATAAACTTATTTCATGTGTTCTTCTCTGCCTTATAGCTTCCGTGCTCATACAGGCCTCTTCGAAATCTATCTGGTTACTTGCGTGCGTTACTTTTTAGCGGAAGTCCAAAAGCGGCTCAATTATTCATATTTGCGCCGTTTGGGTTTGAAACCCTCGTACCATGGGGTCCAAGGGCTAAAGCAGTCTACCGTGAGATTGCTAAACGCCTGGTCAACGCTAGCCGTATCGAAAGGACTGGCCTGTACCTGGGCCAGCGGATAAGCCTGGCAATCCAACGGGGAAACGCGGCCAGCCTTCTGGGAACGCTGCCCAATGATGTTGGTGTGGAGGAATACTTCGACGCCCAATGCATATAATAAAGAATTTTCATAATTTATTTCATTTCATGTTCATATTGTAAATAGCCTTATTATTATCGGTAGCGGTCACGGTCACCGTAGCCTAGTTGGTAGTGCTCCTGCCTACGAAGCTGGTGGTCCTGGGTTCGAATCCCGGTAAGTGCAAATATTTGTGTGATGAGCACGAATATTTGTTTCTGAGTCATGGATGTTTTCTATGTATTTAAGTATTTATCTATCTATATAAGTATGTATATCGTCGCCTGGTACCCATAGTTCAAGCTTTGCTTAGTTTGGGGCTAGGATGATCTGTGTGACATTGACTCTAGATATTATTATTATTATTATGTTGGTACATTTTACTGTCACGGACCCATGGGGACCCGGTCATTTGAAAGGCATTCATGGGGCCGAAGCCAACATTGAAGAGGCCTTTGGTACCTTTTAATATAAAAGTGAGATGGCTGCATCTATGAAGGTCTATCCACTGATATGCCATTGAGATATACCAATGGACAGCCCTCCACAGATACGAAACTATTGCCGGAAAGGAAGAAACTTGGTTAAGGCTATACGGATGGGATGTTAAATGTACTGGAATACTGGGCTATGGAGTGAGATCGGACATCTGCCTCGAAAACTCTCACATATTTTATATTGGCAGACGGTCACTATTATTATTATTTATCTTAAGTTCTTCCTTTGTAAAATTTACCTATAAGTTAAGATAGTTAAAAATACTTTATGGCATGTTTTAAAAATAAATATTAAAATCATGATTACTGTAATACAGTGTGTTTGTAAAGTATTTGTAACACGTTTTAGCACGCTCAAATTTGATTGATAAGTAAATTTCTGTGTTGAAGCCATGCCGTTACCGACGGTATGAGGTGCGATGACCTTTATACCCTTCGGTTATATACAGGGTTATTAGAAAAGTGACGTTTTCCTATTACGATGTTAGAGATGAGGTTCAAAACCAATAGATTTTGTCATAATATAATGATGTCTCCTCAGATACAGTCTCTTTTATAGTTATCTCTGCACCACCCTATGGTAGACTGGTAGAGAATGCCCCTGGCAAAGTCCGCCTATGTGTATATTTATTTTAAACTTCAACACTATAAAATAGTGTTGAAGTTTAAAATAAATAAAAATATTTTTTTAATAGAATTCAGATTGGACCTCGGTTAATGCAAACTTTATTAAAATACCATGACGTTTCCAGCTATTCGATATTGTGTCATTGTTAACAATCTTTAAAATCAAAATGAATAATAATATGGCCAGAAACTACTGCACTTTTTTGCTAGTGATTTTTAAATCCTGTATTTTTACTAGTGTTGCCTATCGATAGTCGACTATCGATAGACTATCGATAGTCTATCGATAGTCTATCGATAGTTGACGTCATATCAATAGTATTGATAGTCTATCGATAGTATCGATATTAGTGATAGTATCGATACTATCGAGAACCAATATGTGTATAGGAGCAATACTATCGATACTATCGATAGTACATACATCTAAACATGGGTTGGTCTTCGATAGTATCGATAGTGTCGATAGCTTTACAAACTAACAATAGTATTGATAGTTTTGATCATTTAATGCAACGATACTATCGATAATATCGATAGTATTACTTAAAAAAATATTGATACTATCGATACTATCGATAGTATTATAATGTAATAGTATCGATACTATTGCTTCCAATCAGTAGTATTAGTTAATTTGTGATATCGATAGTATCGGTGGTATCGATACTTTCGATACTATCGATAGCACTATCGATATTGTTACTATTTTTCGAGGTCACTTATCGATAGCGAAACTATCGATAGTTGGGCAACTCTAATTTTTACAATTTAATATCTCAAATAACTCAGAAACCTTTTAGGTTAAGGTAAAACATTATATGACAAAATCTATTGCCATTGACTTTATCCATAACATTGTGAATCAAAATCCTCAATAGCTATAGTGACCTAATTGACATGCCTTATAATATAATTAGCTTTGTCAGGGTATTTTATATGAAAAATATTGATATTGAAGAGTTCCTGGTTCTATCACAGTTAAATATTTTCTTCTTGCGCTTTAATTGCCCACTTTGTTATTAATTATATTAAATATGACTAGTTTTGTATTCTTTCATTGCAATATCTGTGTGTATTGTTTTATATTAATCTCAATTTGAATTTGTTTGTTATAATCAATTAATTTAATTTATTGTGTTGCCCGTTTATTATGTAAGCGGTGTTAGCTAATAAGTGATTTTTACGCGTATAAATGTAATTATTGTACAAAATTAAGTGTAAAACCGTGTAAACAATTGTTGGTTAACATGAAATAAATAAAAAAATATAAGAGGAATACGTCACATTTCAAATAACCCTGTATATTAGTACCTAAAGTGTAACGGATAGTAACAATATACCTACACAATAGCATAAATCTGTATTAACGTGACTCCATTTATCTTGATCATTGCTCATAGTCAAGGGATGACAAATTGTTGTAACCATAATATAATCAATGTAGGGAAATTGATACGTCGGGAAACATTCTACTAATATTATAAACGTGAAAGTTTGTAAGTATGGATGGATGGATGGATGTTTGTTACTCATTCACGCCAAAACTACTGAAGGTTAAACCAGCGCTGGATTAACATATTGGCTCCGACCCACTGGAGCAGAGTAACGCGGCTAAAACCGCGGGGCGCAGCTAGTAATAAATAGAGGCAAAATCTATATCTATACTAATATTATAAAGCTGCAGAGTTTGTTTGTTTGAACGCGCTAATCTCAGAAACTACTGGTCCGATTTGAAAAAATATTTCAGTGTTAGATAGCCCATTTATCGAGGAAGGCTATAAGTTATATTTTATTATAAAGTTTCTACGGGAACGGGAGTTACGCGGGTGAAACCGCGCGCGGAAAGCTAGTATATAATATATACCCGAGTAGTAGAGTAGAGTTTGTGAGGATTTAGGGATGGATGATTTTGCACTGAAATGGGTTATATCTTTGGCATTAATTCCGCCAATTTACTATTTTGTGCAAGAAGTTTTTTTTTTGTTTTTAATAAATAACTAGTTTTTAACCACTGCTTTACTTATTTTATAACCTTTTTTTATGGGTGGCATTATATCGATGGGGTAAGTGGCTAATTGAGACATTATGACTGACACTGAATTATAAATATATTACTAGATTCCCGTGCCCGGTTTCACCCGCATAGCTCCCGTGGGAACTATCATCATCATCAGCCCGTATAACGTCCACTGCTGAACATGGGCCTCCTCCCGAGGGAGGGCATTGCCGTAGTCACCACGCTTGGCAGGCGGGTTGGCGACCGCAGTATTATGTTGTAACACACAAGGTAACGCTGCTGCCCGTTCCTTGGTATACGATTATTATAGATGATGTTATAACAATCGGGACCAACGGATTAACGTGCTTCCGAGGCACGGAGGGTAGTCCCTCAACCAACCAGGCCCGGAACGAAATCTAAGAATTTACACAAAGATTTCTTGTCCGGTGTGGGAATCGAACCCACGACCTCCGAAATTTAAAGCGAGCCAATTACCGCTACGCTACGAAGGTTGTCTATATCATAAAATATAGCCAATAGTATTGTTTCGATAAATAAGCTATCTAGTACTTTAAGAATAGTAGACTAGTAGTTTCCGAGATTCCCGCGTTTAAAGGAAACCGTGCGTGAAATTTAAGCGGCCGTAGCCCAACGGCTAGGTTCGAACCCCACCCATTGCACTACCGACGTGAACCCACTCGTAACACAAGCATTTAGCTTATTACGAGAGGTTAACAAGAATACTAGTAGACGGCAAAAATACTAATAATAATAATATTTTTTTTTAATGATAATAATATTTTATTAAAAAATACTGCTTGTAATCTTTAAAAAAAAAAAAAAAAATCTAATTTTTTTTGCGGATAACGGAATAGGAAGCTGAAGCGGGCAGGACACAATGCCCGAAGAACTGACAACCGATGGAACAGAAAGGTTCTCGAGTGGAGACCACGAGCTGCCAAGTGCAGCTTGAGACGACCGCCTCTACGATGGACCAACGACCTCATAAAATTCGCAGGGAGTCAGCGGATGCAGGCCGCTAGGAATCATTCCGCTGGAAATCGATGGGTGAGGCCTTTTATCAGCATGATGATGAGAGTTTGTGAGTATGCTTTAATGAGTGTAAGTTACTCTTTCACGCATAAACTATTGAACAGATAACACTGAAATATCGCTTTTGCTCGGGGTCAGTTTATGAACTGGATAATATATACTACATGGTATAACACAAACTAGGCCTATAACTCACTGGAGCAGAGTAGCAATCCAATGCGGGTAAAACCGCGGGGCGCAGCTAGCCTAGAAAACTACTGACTAAAACAACACATTTATTTTAATATACATATTAAACATAATATAATACAGACATAAAAACAACTAAGCGAACTCCGTAGCGTAGCGGTATTTGGCTCGCTTTATATCCCGGTGGTAGTAGGTTCGATCCCCACTCCGGACAGGAAAACTTTGTGTAAATTCTAAGATTTCTGTCTGGGTCTGGTTGGTTGAGGGACTGTCCGTGCCTCGGAAAGCACGCTAAGCCGTTGGTTCCGATTATTATAACATCATCTATAATAATCGTTCATCAAGGAACGGGCAACAGCGTTTCCTTGTGTGGTACAACATAATACTGCGGTCACCAACCCGCCTGCCGAGCGTGGTGACTATGGCAAATACCATTGGAGGCCCATGTTCAACAGTGGACGTTATACGGGCTGATGATGATGATGAAACAAGTAAAAGTAGCTAATTTAATAAAACAATATTTACTATACACTAATATAATATAGCCTTACAACATCAAAGCTAACTTTAGGTACAAAAATAATGATCATGTACTAACGAAAATCAAAGTCTTGTCTAACTTTTGTTATTCCCAATAGAAATAATATTGAGAATGAGAACGTATTTTGATAATAATAAAACATAATTTGACGATACTTAAGTTACATACATACTGGGTGACTGTTTTACTGTCTTGATAATAATATGATGTGTTGTGATAGTAGAATAGAATCTTTAGACCACAGTATATTTGTACAAATATAATTTTATTAGTATTTATATTAGTATTTCGGTAATAATAAAAGTTTCCATAATCTCATAAATGACTTAAAAAAAATACAGCCTATATACTAATGTGTATATACTAAATACGAGTGTGCTGAGTAACTGCACAACTTAGTTCTGCCTTCCCCTTTCTTCTATCGGACAACCAGACACTCGGAGAGGCGCCATCAGTACATAGTCGATATTTCCAAAATACGTACGAAGCGCTTCGAGTCCACGTTTTTTGTACGTACTGCGAAGATGTGGAACTCCTTGCCGGGGTCTATATTACCCGATAAGTACGATATGGGTCTCTTCAAATCAAGAGTAAACCGGTTCCTTCTAGGTAAGCGTGCTCCATCCTAGGTTATTCCGATGCTTAACATCAGGCAGGGTGTAGTCAAACGCTAACCTATTTCTAATAAATAAAAAATAAAATAAATATACATTTCATTCATTCGTCTTTCTTTGTAAAGTTCATACATCTCTGGAATGCACTACCTCTTGGAGGCAGGACGGCCAAGACTCGGTTTACTTTTAAAAATAAAGTCCGCGAGCTTATCAAAACTATGTAAGTTAGCAGAGTCATTACAGCGGTAGAATATCTTATTCATGATATTGTATATAACTCCTCCTAAACGGCTTTGAATGATTTTTTTTTCTATGCGTTTGGGTGGCGCCCTGGATGGTTTAGATTCACAAATCATATATTATATTTATTTATATTATCATGCAGGACTACTTCTATCGGGTCCGCTAACGTGACTATATACTTGAGGTTCATTAAGCCGTCACAGACTAAACATTCCGCCTTCAAATATCATATCACTTACAGCCAGTGAACCCATAAACAATGAATGTGGAAATACATACAAATCTGTGTTCGGGGTATCCTAGAGTTCATATACCTAGAATACGTCAAATCTTAGTTCATTTGACGTTTTACGAATAAATATGCCCATATATTTGGAACAAGCTTCCTGTCTGCTACTTCACCCGCGTAACTCCCGTTCCCGTGGGAACTCATAATTAAATGTGATCCATGTTACTTCTGGAGAAATTAGCTTTCGAATGGTGAAAGAAATTTTGAAATCGGCCAAGTAGTTCCGGAGTATATTCAATGCACACAATCTTTTTTTTTCTCTTTATAATAGGTATTAGTTTCAACAGCTGAACCATTTTATTCAGTGAACGTTGGGTACTCATCAAAACTCTAAAACACAATATTAACTGATTCCCAATTAAGTCCAAGGTTTCAATGATTGCAGTCAAATGTAAGCAATAACAAAACAAAGCTAAAATCTAATAATTACTAATTTTTGACCAGACAAAGCAAATGACCCCTGTGCACCTGATAATGTGGCTTATGGTCCAAATACAAACAAGGACAGCTAGTGCCAGTAGAATTGTACAGCACTAGCTTATCCTGCCCTTTATCTTTCTCCATTGAGCTATGGCGCCCTTACCCTTGCACAGTAACACAACATTAATCAATAAAGTTATTTGGCTGAGATATTCTGGAAGTTCACTTCCCAGTCGAACAGTTCATTAAAGCGTTCTTAAATGCCTCATCATCAACAGCCCGCTTACGTCCACTGCTGAACATGGGCCTCCTCTTAACAGACCTTGGCAAGCCAGGATCGTAGAGTGATATTGCCATAATCACCACGCTTGACAGACGGATTGGTGATCGCAGTAAGATGTCAACCTTGAGCTAGTAGATGCTGGTGCCCAACTATCAGCCATATGTCCCTCAGCCGCCTTTTACAACACCCATGGGTGGACATGGGGTGGTCTATTCTAAGCCGGAAACCACACGGTCTTGAAATGCCACATATCCAAACACTATCTTCCGCGCGTTACTCCCATTCCCATAAGAATTTTATGATGAAATATTATTATTCGAGATTATCTCGATAAATTGGCTATCTAACACTGAAAGAATTTTTCAAATCGGTCCAGTAATTCTTGATTAGCGCGTTCAAGCAAACAAACTCTTCAGCTTTATATAGAAGTATAGATTTATAATAAAATAATATGCAATCAAATCAAAAATATAGCTGTAATTATTTGGCTCGAAACGTTTCCGATAAGCCGATAATCCTGTACACATAAAAGTCATTCCTTATCTGACGTAGGGCACGTTACAAACCTAAGTCAAAGTGGGAGAAAGGGTCACGTACACAACCGTCTGGGATTCGCCCCAATGCGCTGACAATCGGGGGGAAACTACCAATAATGACTTGGAAGAGAAAAGTTTGCAACATTCAGACGTTAGCTACAAGACTACGTTTTTGTTTTGATAGAAGTGTTAGTTTCTACATTATGTGAGAAGTTATTCTATTTGAGTGTGGCCATGTTGTGTAATTCATCTGTATTCATATTGATAGAGATTTTTATTACTTTTTGTTACATTTCGATTATAAATATTATTTTACTACTAACAATCAACTTTATCGAATATAGAAACACATACACATAAAGACAACCTCCGTAGCGTAGCGGTATTTGGCTCGCTTTAAATCTCGAAGGTCGTGGGTTCGATTCCCAAACCGGACTGGAAATCTTTTAGTAAATTCTAAGATTTCTTTCCAGGTCTGGTTGGTTGAGGGCCTACCCCCCGTGCCTCGGAAAGCACGTTAAGCCGTTGGTCTCGATTGTTATAACATCATCTAAAATAATCGTATCTACATCAAGGAACGGGCAGCAGCGTTTCCTTGTGTGGTACATTATAATACTGCGGTCACCAACCCGCCTGCCAAGCGTGGTGACTATGGCAAATACCCTCCCTCGGGAGGAGGCCCATGCTCAGCAGTGGACGTTATACGGGATGATGATGATAATGACACATAAAGAACATTTATTATTTTATGACAAAGTTTCGAGCTATTAGGTTTAAAAACGAGTGGTGAACCTAAGTGTTTTTTTCGTTTTTTTATTATTAGATTTGAATCTGATGAAATGTCGTACGAAATATTTGATGGGAATTCTACAAAGAAATAGAACTTTGTTGATACTTGTCGTTGTAACTTGACTTTGTAATTATCAAAAAAACGGGCTATGCTCGAAAAAAAGGACAGTTAATTCATAATCTTATAATTTCACTTTATAAGCTAAGTACAGATTAATGATTCCCAAAGTGGACCCCCAGGGGTCTACAGGAGATTCGACGGAGAACTTGGAGTAAAAAAATCGGGTTTACAAGTAACAGAAATATATATAAGTGATAGAAATGGAGTAACGGGGGATCCACTAAAACAGTAAAGATTATATAGGGGTCCACGAGAAATAAAGTTTGGGGGCCTCTGGTATAGATATGGATAACCAACAGCAATTTTAGTAGACCCTCCAAAAAACTGAATACGAACATATAAAAATGCCACTTATCCCACAATGTTAAACTGAATGTAACTTTTATTTTTTAAACCATATTCACATAAACAATAAATGACTTATTGAACGTATTCCAGCGATTATGTTAAGCCAAACCGTTCTTCCATAACACTGAATAGCGACAATCGTGAAGCGACAAAATCTTATTTAACCAGCCGTGGACCTTTTGTCGAAGAAATATGTGTAAATTAATCCATTCCCTACGCTTTTTTGGTCTGCCTTAATGGTCTACTAGTATTTTCTTGGGATTCGTGACTGGGGTCATACAAAAAAACGTGTTATCTACTACCAATTGTTTCTCTCTAGAATAAGAGATAAGATGCATTGATTAGAGTAGTATTTTAACTTGACTTTGTAATTATCAAAAAAAATGGGCTATGCTCGAAAAAAAGGACAGTTAATTTATAATCTTATAATTTCACTTTATAAGCTAAGTACAGATCAATGATTCCCAAAGTGGGGGTCCACCCCAGGAGTCTACAGGAGATTCGACGGGGAACTTGGAGTAAAAAAATCGGGTTCACAAGTTACAGAAATATACATAAGTGATAGAAATGGAGTAACGGGGGATCCACGAAAACAGTAAAGATTATATAGGGGGTCTACGAGAAATAAAGTTTGGGTGCCTCTGGTATAGATATAGATAACCAACAGCAATTTTAGTAGACCCTCCAAAAAACTGAATACGAACATATAAAAATGCCACTTATCCGACAATTTAAAACTGAATGGAGCTTTTATTTGTTTAAACCAAATTCACATGAACAATGAATGACTTATTGAACGTATTCCAGCGATTATGTTAAGCCAAACCGTTCTTCCATAACACTGAATAGCGACAATCGTGAAGCGACAAAATCTTATTTAACCAGCCGTGGATCTTTTGTCGAAGAAATATGTGTAAATGAATCCATTCCCTACGCTTTTTTGGTCAGCCTTAATGGTCTACTAGTATTTTCTTGGGATTCGTGACCCAGGTCGTGCAAAAATTCGTGTTATCTCCTACAATTTTTTATCTCTAGAATAAGATGCATTGATTAGAGTAGTATTTTACTGCATTTCGAGATTAATAGGATACATAGCGTACCTTGAGATCTTGCGAATACACTTGTGCCATATAATATGTCCTGTGCATTTAGCCAATCTCCTAAGAATTTGACCGCCGCGTCAATATTTACGGCATAAATTGCGTATATATGACGACCGTTTGGTTTCAGATAATTTAAAATGTACTGTGGATGTAATTCAAAGGGAATTAACTCAAATCATTATAAATGATAAATTTCTCACCATGGTATAGATCAAAATGAAATGTATATTAAGTAATATATAAAACTGAAGAGTTTGTATGTTTGCCTGAACGCGCTAATTCTATGAACTACTGGTCCGATTTGGGGAATTATTTCAGTGTTAGATAGTCCATAATTATACCGACGAAGGCTATAGACTATACTTAATTATGAAGTTCCCTCGGAAGTGCGAGAAGCTAGTATTTTCATTTAAATTATAGTGTTAATGTGATTTTCATACTTTAATATACCTACGTTTATTTTTTAATATCAATTATACACTATTGCTTAAAACATTGCTATCCCGTGAAATGGTCCTAAAATAATATCATCGGGCAAGTATATGTAGTTCACGCACGCAGCGACAACCTCCGTAGCGTAGCGGTATTTGGCTCGCTTTGAATCTCGAAGGTCGTGGGATCCCCACGCTGGACAGGGAATCTTTGTGTAAATTCTAAGATTTATTTCCGGATTCGGTCCCGATTATTATAACATCATCTATAATAATCGTATATCAAGGAACGGGCAGCAGCGTTTCCTTGGTGGCGCAACATAATACTGCGGTCACCGACCCGTCTGCCAAGCGTGGTGACTATGGCAAATACCCTCCCTCGGGAGCAGGCCCATGTTCAGCAGAGGCTGCGATGATGATGATGTTGATGATATATGCTACGGAAGTAATAACTTCACCTGGCATAAAGGCGAGCAGGACTCCAGCTTTTTAGAGCTTGAACAATTATAATTTGTACATGAAGCTGCTGTAACAAGATTAAATTATATTATTATCCTATTCTGCATAACCTGATACCCCCTTCCCTCTCCATCATCGGACGACTAGACACGGCGAGCGGTTTCACCCTTTTGTTATAGACATTCCTTCAATACGCACGAAGCGATTTGTTTCTTCTTTTATAATGCGGACGGCTAAGGAGTGGAATTCTCTGCCGGGGTCAGTTTTCCGGAACGCTATAATCTGGACATATTTAAGGTAAAGTGAACAGACACTTTCTAGGCAAGCGTTTATCATCTTCAGCCTTATATTCGCCTTCCATCAAGCGAGATTATAATCAAACGTAAGCAAAAAATAAAAAAAAAGATTGATTTTTGCTTCGATTGTGTTGTATGCAGGCATGGTCTTTGTATATGAATGCCGATGACATATTCATTTATATACACATATAACGGGTAAACTACTTGTTTTCCTTGCCAAAAAACATAGCCAAGCAATATCGTTAGGTATATAAAAACAAAGTATGTACCGGAATATTTTTCTATGAATTTATTATTTCGCACCAAAATAAATCACAGTTTGGCGCAATGAATGGTAAATTTTCGCCGGTCGCAGATGCTATTACCATAAAATACCACTTAAACCCGTTAAATAGATTTATGTTAAAACAGCCGATGTTTTGCTAGTACATGTTTTCTTATGATATTAAATTACAAGCGTTTTGGGGAGCAAAAAGTTGTTTCAAATGCACGGAGTTATTGCGATTCGGAGAAATTTATGTGGGGTCATACACACGAATTGTTGACTATCTATATGTTATTAATCAACATCTGCCAGTAAAACGTCCACGGCTGAACATTGACCTCACTCGAAGGGGGTGTTTGCCATGTGGTGTCATACGAGTCATTGTCGACTAAGCATAGACTTTCAGCTGTTGGATGGGCTGCGCTAGAGGACGCCCGGGTGGGGCTTGGACCATGGCTCAGGGCGGTTGCAGGCGTTGTTGAGGGATTATGACTTTTAGTATTTTAGGGGGTTTTTTGCAACTTTCGCTCTACTGTACAGTTCGCAGGCCTCTTGGACTTCGGGTGTACGATGGTTCTTTGCAAACTAAGGGTCGGTAGGACGAGGGGGACGCTTCGCGTTCGCGGGCGCACTCTTCTCCGACGGGTCGGATAGAGTGATCTCTGTGTATCTTAGTGCGAACACCGTGGTGAATATGGCAATATTCCTCAACAACCCTGACTTGCCAAGAGTTGTCTGTTGACAGGAGGCTCATGTTCCGCAGTGGATATTAACGGGCTGACAGCATAGATATGGCTGGAGAGGGTGTAGCTTTAGTAACAACAACACTGCGGTCACCGACTCACCCAGAATTGGTGACCGCAGTGTAATACAGCATATACACAGATAAATCAAAAGCGGCCGGAGCCCAATTGCTAGGGCGTCGGACTTATGATCTTGAGGTCGCCGGTTCGAACCCCACCCATTCACCGCACTCGTATCACAAACATTTTGGTTTGGCACGAAGGGTTATAATAGTAGACTGCAAAACACTGCACTGAAAAAAAAAGCTGCCTTGTATACAATTATCTTAGACGTTGTTATGACAATCGGAACCAACGGCTAAATGTAATGTTCTAAGACCCTCATCTTACCAGACCCACAAAGAAATATTTGATTTTAAACAAAAATATTTCTTTGAACCTACGACTTGCGAGATTTAAGGTGAGACTAGTTCTACGTCCATGTGCTACTATTTAAACATTATTAATGTATTTTTTTCACTTTTAAAATTAAAATTGCCACACATGGAAATTAAATCCCTGTGTCGCGGAGAACTTAACAAACACATAATTCACGGACACAAAATACACCTAGACTCAGAACAATTATTTGCAGTTCTCACAAATATTTGTCTCGGGTGCAGAAAAGCACGGCACGTTATTCGAGTCAGCAATCTTGAAATACTTGGAAGGAAATGTCACGAGGCGTCGAATCGGCAACAGGAATACTTTCCCATGATGCAATATAAACCGATGAAGTAAACTACATCACGCCGCAACTCAGCAGTTATGGTGTAGGCAGGACTCGTAATTAGCTTCTAAATACAGGCAAACATCAATAACCGCCACAAATTTTGAAAATCAATATAGCTCGATAAGCTTTGTTACCAAGCTCGTTATTGGTTTACATTACCTTTGACTCAAGCCTAATTATTGCAGCAGCCTTCAACCGAGGGTATGAAATCGTGTACATATACTAATATATAAAGCTGAAGAGTTTGTTTGTATGTTTGAGCGCGTTATATACTTATATTATGAAAAGTTTGTATTTTTATATATTTGTTTCAAATAAACTCAAAAACTACTGAACGGATATAATCTTTTAACTTTCGCGTATCATAACTATAATTTACAGCACACAGATATTAACGCGATAAAAATTACCGTTTTATATTACCTGACGTTTCGATCAAGTTACATTGATCGTGGTTGCGGACAGGCCGGCCCTCTTTAGTGCGGCACGTTCGCCGAGTGCTGGTTTTACTTTGCACAGCAGGTAAGCATTTTCATTTAACGGGGTAATGCTGCCAGCATTCTGGGAATCTTGCCAAGTAGAATAGATTTAGAATAGTAGTATCTTATAAGTTAGTTTTATTTTAAATTAGCTTCTTTTAGTTGTATATACATACATACATACATAAGCTCACGCCTGTTTCCCAGCGGGGTAGGCAGAGACAATGGACCTCCACTTGCTACTATCCCTACACACACCTTTCGCTTCATTTACTCTCATAGCATTCTTCATACAAGCATGTCGGTTTAGGGTGGATCTTATTTGACCTTTTGCGAGGATGTCTCCGATTTGGTCAGAGAACGTTCGTCGAGGTCTTCCCCTTCCGACTGTATCTCACACTTGCCATGTATCCCTGTTTTCCTCATCCATTCTTTCCACGTGACCAAACCATCTCAACATTCCCTTCTCTATCTTCGTAATCACGTCCTCTTTCACTCCACACCGTTCTCTTATCACGCTATAGTTGTATATTATGAATTTTATTCATGAAATTATACTATTGAAATAAGATACTTTATATATTTTATATTAAATTACAGTTCCAAGAAACATGGAGTATTATTTATTTCGCTCAATCTTTTATATTCATTTATGTCCCCCACGACCCTAATGTTCTTATTTCCGAGCCTTCTGAATGTCTGGTAACGGTTCGTTTATCATTAATTAGCTAATTATCGTAAGTTAGTCGCGGACATAATGAGAATAGCCTTGTTAATTAAAAGTAAGCTCTTACAGAAAATATATGGAAGGCTCTGAGTTTTTAATTTTCTTTTCTTTTATGTGTAATGTTTGATTACGTTTGCCTCATATGAAAATTTGACGCAGCAGTTTCATTAAATATAAAAACCGAGTTTCTAGATAACGAAAACTTAATAATGGAAATATTTTAATTTAATATAGAATAGAAAAAAAAAAAACGACACGACTGAGGAAGTTACTTCACCTAATAGAAATACTACAGCCAAATAACATTATTAATTGATGTTGGGTTCCTGCGCGTGAGTAAAGTCACAACGGAGCAAAAGAGATTGGACACATCTACTGAGTTGGTGTTAGTTGTCTTTGTATGCCAGAATTGGGGGTAGTTTGCCTGCTCTGGAATTAAAAAAAGACATGTTCAATTAAAACTTGCCATATTTAACTAATTTACTTTGCCTACATGTGCCTCCTCTTTAACAGACCTTGGCAAACCAGGGTCGTTGAGGAGTATTGAAGTAATCACCACGCTTGGCTGCTATATTGTTGATTGCAGTAAGATGGGAGCATCTTTATGCTGATAAATGCTTCTGCTCATCCATCAGGAGTATGTCCCTTAGTAGCCTCATAACAACACCACATGGCAATTTAACTAAGTTTTAATTATAAGTGGTTGCCCAGTGGTTGAAATTGGACGATAATATAAAAAAAAAACATACTGCACTCCTTCTCCATATTATAAACTATAAGTCTACGAAATTTCATACTCGTTCGTCTACGCATTCTTTTTGTAAAAAGCGGTACAAAGTTTACATGTTGGATTCTTTGACTCAATTTTTATAATTTTTTCTCTTCTTTTTCGTAACAAACGAAAGATTTAGCAAACAAACAATTTCTCATATTTTACTTTTATAAGTCGGGCGATTTTTTTATTAAAAAACTACATAAAATAGAATTGCATAAACATTTCCGTTTCTCTTCAGCGTTACCAATAGAATTGCATTAAATCTTCGCTCCGCTGCCTTGCTCCACTCCGATGGACATGCAGCCTTAATGCCATGCTTTCTAAAGCACCGACTTAAATACGAAAGAATCCAAAAAGATAAGCTTTGAGAACTAGGTCAGCATAAAAAATGAAGAACCGTGAACTTTTTAGGAACATAATAAAGATTTGGAACATATTGCTAAAGAGTCTACATAAAAATTTATGAGATGAAAAGTGTCAGACGGAGGACGGAAAACTTTTGAAGGTTTACGACGCTCATCAAACTGTAGATATGTTAACGGGGAGTCAATGAGACAGGAGCAATGTTCTACGGTACGTTGCACATTTGATTTGATATTAAAATTGTCTCTCTTATAAAAAGAGCAAAAAAAAATTGATAGGTAATAAAAACAGAAAGGTTGAACTGAAAAAAGACAAACACTATGACTGTGCGGAGCACTGGCACTGGCAATTCCAAGCCTGGCACTTTTTCCTCTTAGGTTTCGTTCCCATAACATCCTCATTACAACATATTATTATATAAACTTCTGGATAACATAACTTTCTAATAAATCAATCTAGAGCTCAGAATCATAAGGTCAGATGTGTCATTATAGGTCAGAAAAATACATTGTATGTGCCTTTATCGTAAACTGTCACTTACGACCAAATGCTTCGGAAGTATAATAGTACATCTGCACTTATGCTCCTAATAGAAATGATTAGAATTGAAATAATCAATTCTTTAATTTATATACCTATTAGAAAGTTATATTATCCAAAGGCTTATGTTTAACTTACCATCAGATATAGTGAAAATGATCACCAAAATTAAACCCGCATTTTAATGTAAAATTGTAACCAAAGTTTTAACATTTCGCTATCGTATTTAAGGAAAATGACTCCAAATAAATCATTTTTAACCCAAAAGTAGTAAATGATCACCAAAAGTACCTAAATGTTTTACTAATTTACTATTCGGTTCTGGCACTCGCCGGCCGCTGCCGCGGCACCGCTCGCTTCGCTCGCTCGGCTCGTGCGTTGTATGGCCGCAGCTCTAACCTAACCTAACCGATTGTCATTTTTCATTGATTTTATTAAGGTAGAAATAGCGCAATAATTTGCTCGCTAAGATTTGGTGATCATTTACTACATTTGGTGTTCGAATACTATTTGAAGTGCAGTCGTGACTAAAATAGCTAGTACTATTATAATTTTAGACTTTATTTTTCTGGTGTCAAGTGTATATTTTTGGTGGTCATTATATTTTATCCCTTATCCAAAAGCCAAAATTGCAAGGCTTGAAAATGCTAGTGCCATTGCTCAGCACATATGACGCGCGTTTCTTTTGCTTTTTCCTACCCTTCACTGTCCCACTCGCCATAAAAATGCTGCTGCCCAAATCCTTCCATGTATCCTTTTCCCGCGCCACCTGGAACCAGTCCCTTAGATGCACGTCGAAGTCATCTCGCCACCTCTTTCTAGGCCGTCTTCGGCGACGCCGTCCATTGTTCGGCACACATTGCGTGGAGTCTTGCTCAGAGGTCACTGTGCATGCGGCTAACGTGACCCGCCCAATCCCATTTCTAGTGCATAATTTTTTCAGGCACAAAAAGCACATGCCAGCATAAAATTTTCCTTTGTAAAATATATTTAATAAAGATTAGTATAGATTTCCGCAAACTAACGCCTGATTCTATTATATACTTATATATTATCGATATTTAAATTCTTATCATAGAATTCTATGATTTTGCTGCTACATATAATTGTAGTAATGGCCAATTGTAATTAAGCGCCACAAATTTTGTTATTAACAATATATTCTCGACGGATCTATTTTTCCGTGATAAATAAATACATAACTTCACGCTAAATTTGATTTCAATTCTTCACTTCGTTTTTGTTTTGTTTTTAAAGAAGACAACTCCCGCACTAGCGAAATTAATCCCTGTGGGGACTTTACAAATAACCAATTCACGGGCACAAAGTACACAATCCATACCTAATTAATGAATTATCAGACATTGTTCTGTTTGCCGATGACACATCATTGATTTTTAAAGTTAAAAGAAAAAATACTGATCTAATTGAACATAATCGAACACTCGGTTTAATTGCAAACTGGTTTTCCGCAAATAATCTTTTGCTTAATGCAGGAAAAACCAAATGTGTCAAATTCGTTCTACCAAATGTAATCAATTCCATCCCAGTAGTTTCATTGAATGGAGAAACATTAGATTTGGTCACTTCAACCATATTTTTAGGAATTACCTTAGATTCTAAACTACAATGGGGCCCTCATATTGAGAAACTCGCTGGTAGATTAAGTTCAGCTTCGTATGCTGTGTGGAAAATCAGACAGTTGTCCGATTTAGCCACGGCTAGGCTAGTGTATTTCGCGTATTTTCATAGCATTATGTCTTATGGAATTCTGCTGTGGGGGTCAGCCGCCGATGTAAATACTATATTCGTATTACAAAAACGAGCGGTCAGGGCCATGTATGGATTAGGTAGTCGCGACTCCCTACGTAACCTTTTTAAAAATATTAATATACTTACCGTGCCCTCTGAGTATATATACCAAAATATTCTTTATATTAGAAAAAATATTGATAAATATAGTAAAAAAAGTGACATTCATAATATTAATACTAGAAATAAACATAAACTTGCTGTTCCAGGATTTAGAGTTAGCAAAACGAATAAATCATTTATGGGAAATTGTATTAGGTTCTATAATAAACTCCCTAATTATATTACAGACTTGCCTGATACAAGATTTAAATCACATGTCAAAACTGTTCTCATGTCAAAAGGTTACTATAGTATTCAGGACTATATTGAAGATAAAGACGTTTGGGTTTCGGTACCATCTTTGCACCTACCTCACTGAAGACCATAATAATATAGCCAAGTACAATAGTTGTGACTAGAACTGTGTCTTATCCTGTGAACTGTCTGTAATTGACTTCTTTACATACCTTAACTATTAATTAACGCTAGTTCTGTCTCAATATCATTCAATCTTATTGAGCAAAAATAAACAAATAATAACAAGACAACCGTTAGGGCAATAAATGTGTGTGCCTACTAAAATATAAATTAAATAACTGGACCTAAACCCCGCGTAATTGCCCATTTGAGTATGTTTCGCCGGACCGCCTCATGTGGGCCGTGTTGAAACCGGTGGTAGAGTAACCCACTGAGTTTGTTTCGCCGGATCTTCTCAGTTGGGGCGCATTGGATCCGGTGGTAGCATTAAAGCGCGTCCGTCGTTATATGCTCATGGTCCACCCAAATAATGACAATTGTTTTGGCATAATATAGACAGAACAAGCATTTTGCCTCCTAGCGACAATATGCAATAATTATAATAATTAATTTAATTATAAATAAGTAATTTGAATAGGTTTATAAATAAACAGCAAATGTAATTTAAGATAAATAATAATTAATTTTCAAATAATGTTTGACGATTTACAAGTGCCTGTAATTGGTTTACGTAAATAAAAATGATTTTTATTTTATTTTATTTTAATCTGTGGTTCACACAAATAATTGTCCCGGTTGGGTATCGAACCCAGAACACCAGATCTCAGAAGCAACTATCGTTACCACCGGTGCATTCGGTCACTATTAAGTAACAAACATTCAAATATCGCACCTTTAAAACGACAATGACGTAAGTGCAAAAATGTCTAATGGGAAACGATTTAAATAGTATTTCAAATCGTTTCCATTAATAGGTCAGTTTTTGAAATTTTGGACTTACGTCATTTATATATGACGTTTCGACATTGGTTACACCAGAGAGTCTATCCGTGACCACGACTGGTGTACCATGTAGAAACGTCGGATTATTAGAATATTGCCTTAGAATGGTAGCGCGATTGAGACCCGCGTCTACTATAAATTATGTGTACAAATCGCGAAAGTTTAAAAACATTCACTTACGTCATTGTCGTTAAAAAGGTGCAATATCCTAACTGTTCAATTTTCTTCACTCACAAATATGACAGATATCACAACAGCGGCTACTATATTATTCATTGTGAGTGCATTACCGGCGGACAGCGCGGCGCCGCTTATTTCCTTCTGTCACGCGTTGGTCACAAGACGTAAAGCGGTATGATAACGTAGCTCGCTGGTATAATGCATATTGTTATTAGTACTATTGTGATTTAGATTTGCTAAGAATCGAGTTGATGTTAGTATAGATAAACTCTTTATTGTAGGTACACTTATAAGAACAGAAAAAGGAACAAGGACCAAAAAGTGTCTGTTATTCAGGCTAGGTAAAATAACGTACTTTCCAAGATTTTACGTGAAGATTTCTTGTCTGGCGTGGGGATGGAACCGACGATCTCCATGAGTGAGACGTGTACCCATTCGCCACGGGGGTTGATATCACCAGGTATAAATGAATAATTATAGCCATTAAGCGCTTAACCACTTCTCCTGCCGTTCTCGAACGGCTCGGTGGGAATTGTAATCGCTTCGTATCAGCATCTAACAACTCAAGCAATCACAATCATACTGCGATCACTAATCCGTCTACCATGACTGGTGATTATTAGAATATCCCCCTAATAGCCTGACAGGCCCATGTAGGCAATAAAAAAAAATAAAGCCGTTTGAAGTTTTGAAGCAGTCTGCTCAGAGACGTTGTTTTAATATGACATGGCTCAGAGCCGTTTCGCTATGAACCGCAAGGCTCCGAAATGTTTTGTTTTTCACTTACAGTCGTTTGGCTCAGGCCCATAGCTGTTTAGCTCAAAGCCATTTGGCTCAGAGCCCTTCGGTATCGAAACTTGAGGATCATAAAAAATGTTTATAGACTAAATATTATTTTTGGATATACGAAATAAATTAAAAAAATAGCCAGTAAAACCAATAGTTGAATCCTTTTAAGTGATTTAGTCGAGCAATAGACATTTGAATTGTATCTCCAATCACCCACAATACAACCCCCACGAGCGGGGGTAGTAAAGCCGATCAAATCGTCCCGCTTCCGAAACAACAATATAACTTTTTTGTGCGCAATCATAATAAAACATCTTGTTCCGCCATCGTTAACCGTTAGTAGACCAATACAAGATACAAGACTGGAATAATTGAATGGAGCATAAAATGTTTCATATTATTCGCTAGGTTTTATTCTATATATTATTTTATACTAGCGGCCCGCCCCGGCTTCGCACGGGTAGACTTTTATACCCTACCCTACCCCTACCCTACCCTACCCATACCCTACCCCTACCCTACCCCAACCATACCCTACCCCTACCCTACCCTACCCTACCCCTACCCTACGCCTACCCTACCCTACCCCTACCCTACCCGTACCCTACCCCTACCCTACCCATACCCTCCCCCTACCCTACCCCAACCCTACCCTACCCTACCCTACCCCTACCCCTACCCCTACCCTACTCCTACGCCTACCCTACCCCTACCCTACTCTACCCCTACCCTACCCTACCCCTACCCTACTCTACCCCTACCCTACCCTACCCCTACCCTACTCTACCCCAACCCTACCCTACCCTACCCTTACCCCTACCCTACTCCTACCCCTACCCTACTCCTACCCCTACCCTAACCCTACCCTACTCCTACCCCTACCCTATTCCTAACCTACCACTACCCTACACCTACCCTTACACCTACCCTACACTTATCTTTACACCTACTTAACCCCTACCTACCCTTTTTTTTTGCGTTTAAACCTTCCCTGTGTTAAAGCGATGATAACTGCCAAATTTCCTCAAAATCGGTCAAGCCGTTTTCATGTTATGTCGTGACAACGGAAAACGGGTTTCATTTTTATATACCAGGCCACTCAGAAAGTATTGCGAAAAATAGTTTTTATATATGGGAGACTGGCCGGTTAGAATCTTTTTCGAAAATATGATTACTTGTAAGTAAAAATATGTGTGTTCCATTTTCAAAATTTCCCTCCACATTTTTTGCGAGCCAATTCAAAGTATCGTGTCTTACTGAAAAATGGATCTGCGCCGGGAACATTTTAGAGCTATGATTTTTTACGATTTCAAGTGTCGCCTGAAATCGGATAAATCGTTCGATAGACTTCAAATGGCATTTATGGATGAAAGCCCCTCCAAGGCAACCGTGTATCGTTGGTATAACGAATTTAGGCGCGGTCGACCAACCTTGGGCGATGAAGAAAGAAGCGGTCGCCCTTTGACGGCTATTACGGAAGAAAACGTGCTAGCAGTGAAAAATTTAATCCAAGATAATAGGCGAATTACATATCAGGAGATTCAACACATATTAAAGATTGGATCGGGAAGCGTTCACGAGATTCTACACGGGCATCTTCGCGTGAGAAGGATAGTATCGCGCTGGGTGCCGCACTACCTCACCGACGCTCAGAAGCAGGCCCGGGTGGAATGGTGCCGTGATATGCTGAACAAATTTGAAGCAGGCTCGTCTCGGCGTGTTTACGACATCGTAACAGGTGATGAGTCCTGGATTTATCAATACGATCCAGAAACCAAGCGCCAGTCGACAGTTTGGGTGTTTCAAAATGAACCAACGCTTACCAAAGTGAAGCGATCTCGAAGCGGGGGGAAGATTTTGATCGCCAGCTTTTTTAATTTGACTGGCCACTCGGCCTCAATTCCCTTACGAGATCAAAGAAGCATCAACGCCGAATGGTATACTACCAAATGTTTACCAGAAGTTTTTTCTGTTGTGAGCAACAAGCGACCAAACACAGGGCTCCGCGGACTACTGCTCCACCACGACAATGCGCCTGCACACACCGCGCTCAAAACGAGGGACTTCCTAGACAGCACACCAGTCAAACTCCTGGGTCACCCTCCTTACAGCCCTGATCTAGCACCGTGTGACTTCTTTTTATTTCCAAAAATAAAAAATCAGCTCAAGGGGGATACAATTTTCGTCGCCGGAAGATGCGCTGGCTGCGTTCGAGCAGGCTGTAAACGAGGTGTCTACGGTGGACTGGAAAAAGTGTTTTGAAAACTGGTTCAGACGCATGAATCTTTGTATAGAGGCTGGTGGAGAGTACTTTGAAAAGATTTAATAAAAATATATGTACCTGTAGAACAATTTTTTTTAGTTTCGCAAATCTTTCTGAGTGTCCCACGTACTTATATAGATTAAAGAGACTACGGGTTGGTGAACTGAAAATATTTAGTGTCTATCTTTCATCATCATCATCATCAACAACCCGTTGATGTCCACTGCTGAACATGGGCCTCCTCTTAACAGACCTTGGCAAGCCAGGATCGTAGAGGGATATTGCCATAATCACCACGCTTGGCAGACGGATTGGTGATCGCATTAAGATGCAAATGTTGAGCTAATAGATGCTGCTGCCCATCCATCATTTGTTTTTTTGATTGAACTCGCTAATGTCAAGAACTGCTGGCCGATCTGAAAAAATCTTTCGGTGTTAGGTAGCCCATTTATCGAGGATGGCTATAGATTATATTTTATAATGTATAGTTACCGCGAGAACGGGAGCTACGCAAAAATGCATAATATGATGCTATAATAATCGGGACCAACGGCTTAACGCGCTTTCCGAGGCACGGAGGGTAGTCCCTCAGCCAACCAGACTCAGAAAGAAATCTTAGAATTGACACAAAGATTCCCTGTCCAGCGGGGGGATCGGGATTTATTGAGTTACTAGCAAAAGTTATGCAAGCGTGCATTGAAAATTATTCAATTTATAATAGAGAAATACTTAGACTGAGTATACCCGTCTTAGAGAGACGGGTTTACTCAGTCTAAGTATATCTTTCATTCAGAGCATAGCAAGTAAATAACGAGGTGTATCATCCACGAATGTTAATGGATAGTAAGCTCTTGTTTATCTCTGATGTCTTGGTACTTTAGTTGATGTTTAATAATGCAAGTATGCAGGATAATATGGACTCCTAGTAGAACACGTCTCATAAAATTTGCATTTTTATACTATAAACTAGGTTTCCCAACCCAGTTCCGTCCATTCCGTCCCGTTCTCGAGGAAACTTGATCGTTACTTATGGATAGAGTAGCATTCTAAATAATTCTAATGCTTAAAGTATTTTTGAATTTGGTGCAGTAGTTCCGTAGCCTATTCAATGCGAATAAACAAACAATATTTTTTTCCATTTTATAATATTAATAGCTTCCGGCATACGGTTTTAAAGACGTAACAATAGTTCCCGCAGGAACTTCATTATTTAAATTGGTTCTGTTCAAACAAACAAACTCTTTGGCTTTATTAGTATAAATAATTATAGAAATTAAATACGCTAGACTAGAATTTAAACAAAGAGACTAAGGCGGCGTCCTAATTGGGAGCGATCGTACGATGGCGCGATGCGTTTTTCATCTCACGATCAAAGTGGTCGTACGATGACCTAACCGGTGTCCTAATAGATCACGCAATGTCCATCGTGAGATGCCGTCGCTCGATGGCTGGCGTCGCGCTCACGCCACTTTCACGATGGCTCTTTACAGAGATGCACAGTTTTTGCTGACGGGCAATATTGCTTTAAAAATTGCAAATGACATTTAAAAAAGGAAATGTAGACATCATAAAATACTTTATAGATCCAGGAATCTGCGCGGTGAATTTTTCAACCTTTATTTTGATGTACGAAATAACGAAGAAGACCTTAACGATTATTTGTCAGTGTCAAAAGAAACATTTGACTACATCTGCAATGGAATACGTAGCGATTGTAATCATAGAGTGACCAAATTTAAAAAACCCATTAGTGTGGAAGAAAGATTGGAATTAACACTTAGGTAAGTTTTTTATTATTATTATGTGTGCGTTACGTAGCAGCCGCAGCTGAACCTATCCAATTTCCTTCAATTTGTAAGTCCCTGTTGAAAGACCATTTAAATGAAAGAGAAACATTATATGTACTTTTTATATTTCTTTCATATAGGTAGTAATTATGTCGGTTTAATGTGCAACAGAGTACATACAACACTTCTAAAGTCAGCAAAATTACAAAGATTTTTTCTTTCTTTAATTCTAGTTCATGCAGTTTTATTTTAAAACTGCATGAACTAGAATTTTATGATTCTGGATGTACAAATTTAAATAAAATCTTATAATCAACTATTACGGTAAAAAAAAAACAATAATCACACACCGAGGCATCGCGGACTGGACAGGACTGTAGCCATATTAAATGGCTTTAAAACTACAAAGTAACCAACCTGCGCAAGAGAGCGTCCCCTGTGGGGCTTGGAATCGGCTCAGGGCGGTCGCTGGCACGGGGATTAAGTAATTATGACTTTTAGTTTTGTATCACTGTGTAGAGGAGTTTTGTGCACTAGAATTTTATGATTCTGGATGTACAAATTTAAAAAAAAATCTTATAATCAACTATTACGGTATAAAAAAGCAATAATCACACACCAAGGCATCGCGTAGGTAACCGATTAGGACACTCAAAAGAGATCTGTTGCTTTGATAACATGATCGCACGATCAAACGCATCGTACGATCGTTATTAAGCATTTCATATGCTCGCACGATTACTTGCGAGGTTCAAATGGGACACTCTGATGAAATTTGTATGTTTGAACTCATCGCACGACGAGAACGCATCGCGCCATCGTACGATTGTGGCCAATTAGGACGACGCCTAGAGCCTCGTATTCAAGTCCAAGTCCAAAAATGCATATTTTCTATTACATTATTTTTAAATTTATGTAAGCTCTGCTAGAAGAGGTGAAATGACTTCAATTCAATATTCACGTTCAATTTTTTGACAACCTCCGTAGCGTAGCGGTATTTGGTTCGCTTTAAATCTCGGAGGTAGTTCGATTCCTACGCCGGACAGGAAGTCTTTGTGTAATTTCTATGATTTCTTTCCGGGTCTGCTTGGTTGAGGGACTCGTGTCCGTCCGTCCGCCTCGGAAAGCACGTTAAGCCGTTGGTCCCGATTATTATAACATCATCTATACTAATCATATAGCAAGGAACGGGCAGCAGCGTTTCCTTGTGTGCTACAAAGTTATACTGCGGTCACCAAACCGCCTGCCAATCGTGTTAACTATGGCAAATACCCTTTCCTGGGGGTCCAGGGCAGGTATATGCCATAGCCACCCCTATGTTCCACAGTTGACGTTATACGGGCTGATGATGATGATGAATCAATTTTTTTTACTATGTAGCATTAAATTAAGACTTCAAAAACTTATTAGCTACATATCTACGTACAGTCATAAATTATTGGCTTTATTATTCATGTGCCTAAGCTATCAACGACCGACGTGTGTAAGATAAAGGTTGTAGCTCCACTCCGCACGCGACACAACCGACGTGACTCGCAGACTAAGTTCTGTTTGTTTTGATAGCTACGTATAGTGAAGTAACGGGTATTTTGAGACACGTTATGTTGTTCATAGAGAGTTACGTTAAGAACAGTGATGGTAAAAACATTTAGTGTATTCTTATTGAAATTACACACAAATAATTTAAACTTTGGCTTGACAACCTCCGTAGCTTAGCGGTATTTGGCTCGCTTTAAATCTTAAAGGTCGTGGGTTCGATCCCCACACCGGACAGGAAATCTTTGTGTAAATTCTCAGATTTCTTTCCGAGTCTGAGGGACTAACCTCCGTGCCCCGGAAAGCACGTTAAGCCGTTGGTCCCGATTATTATTACGTCATCTATAATAATCATATAGCAAGGAATGGGCAGCAGCGTTTCCTTGATTGGTACAACATAATACTGCGGTTACCAACCCGCCTGCCAAGCGTGACTATGGCAAAGATCCTCCCTCGGGAGAAGGCCGATTATGTCCACTGCTGAACATGAGCCTTTTATTAAAATACTTTGGCAAACTACGGTTGTTGAGGGATATTGCGATAATCACCACGCTTGACACCCGGATTGGTGATCGCATTAAGATGGTGAGTATTCTATTCGATGCCAGAAACTAGAGGGGGAAAAATTACACACATGTTACTTTAAGATCTGTTTTAGATTGGGGGCTCGAACCCAATAATGGACTTCATCAAGAAATAATTTATTTGTATATATAGGTATGACTGAATTCATCAGTCCTCTACATAATATGGAATACATTTGCAATAATATATAAAATTACAGATTAAAATGGTTTCGCTTTATTTATAACTCAAGATTATCTTTTAATACGAGGCACTAGGGCTGATTTTGCATTGTACATTTATTATTGCCATCTTCTTGAAGACAACTGTTTGCGTGAAAAAGATATGACTATTTCAACATTTGAATCTTATGATTCAATAGTAATACTAATTGTAAATCATCCTGCTTATCATTAGCAACTAGGATCCCGCGCGCGGTTTCACCCGCGTAACTCCAGTTCATAATTAAATGTAGCCTATGTCAATCAGGGTGAATGTAGCTTTCCAATGGTGAAAGAATTTTTGAAATCGGCTGAGACGTTTTTTAGTTTTTTCATTACAAACAAACACACACACAAAAATATAAAAATACCACTTTCCTCTTTATAATATAAACATCTAACAAATCACGACAGTGGCGTAGCTAGGCGTGGGCGACGTGGGCCCACGCACATGGCCTCGCGCACTAAGGAGCCTCGCACAAAGACCAACGACACTCTACGTAATCACAAAAAAATCGTAACATTGTGAATAATTATATTTGGAACTTATTTCAAATACATACTCTACATATTTGTAAAATAAGTTCAAATTATGATTTTTTATTCTATGCGCATTTTACTATTATTAATGTCAACAACCATGAACCCCAAATATATGATTTTGTGGTTTTTAGGTATAAAATACTGTTTAAAGGGCTCGCTAATGCGACTCGCCCTCGTCTCGATTTGCCCTCGCTACGCCTCTGAATCACGTTGTATTAATCTAGACCTCAGAAAGATAAAGACTGATATACTTCAGAAGCATTTGGTCGTAAGTGCCAGTTTACGATAAAGGCATTTACAACGAATGTTTCTGACGTATAATGGCTCGTCTAATCTTATGCTTCTTAGTTCTAAAAATACCAAGTGCGATGGCTATAAGATCATCATCATCATCAGCCCGTATAACGTCCACTGCTGAACATGAGCGTCCTACCGGGGGAGGGTATTTGCCATAGTCACCACGCTTAGCAGGCGGATTGGCGACCAAGATAAAAAACTCTCTAAAGTTGCCAATAATCTTATCTTCTCATAAGATAAAACTCTGTAAGGTACCAATAATCTAATCTTCGATAAAAATCCATTTCCGTGAACGTCATAGACGATAAAGTACCAGGGTGACATGAAAAGCGAAGAGATTTCACCGGAAACTACACAGTATATTACTATCTGATGCACGCTGGCTTGTTAAATTGTAACCAGAGTAAATTGACCTGCGCTGCTTTTTGCTACATTGGAAATTTAAGCGTAAAACAAAAGTGTGTTACTGAAATTCTATAGGTCTTGCAAATGTGGTTGTTGATGATATTGAAGTTTCTAAAGACTATGAAACATTTGCATATAAGGCTGTGTACCTTTTAACTTTTATATAATAGGTACTTAAAATGTTCTAATTATCGTAATCTTATCTTATCCTATCTTAATAAAACAGAAACTCCCGCTTTAGGGAAACAAATGCATGTGTGCAAAGGGATCTTTACAGACTCATAATTCACGAACTGTGTTCGTGAATTATAAGTAGACTCAGAATAAATGTCCCGGGTGGGAATCGAACCCAGATCACCAGGTTTCAATAGCAACTACTGTAACCACGAAGGCACCGGTGGTCTTGTTTTCAAATCAAAACCTTCCGGTTTTGATTTTCAAATATTAGTTCTGTTCTAGAGAAATATTATAATTTTTGGTTTTTAGGATTTTGTAAGGATATAAATGGGAGGACTCTCTTACTAAGATTCCTCGATCTGTTTTTCTGTCTATCACCAGGCTGTATCTAATACACTTGAAATTTTCTCATGTCTATATTTCTGTTGCCGCTTTAATAAGAAATACAAACAGAATAAAATAAATATTTAAGCGGGGCTCTTATAAAACGGGATAAAATATAATGACCACCAAAAATATATACTTGACACCAGAAAAATAAAGTCTAAAATTATAATAGTACTAGCTATTTAAGTCACGACTGCACTTCAAATTGTATTCGAACACCAAATGTAGTAAATGATCACCAAATGTAGTAAATGATCACCAAATCTTAGCGAGCAAATGATTGCGCTATTCTACCTTAATAAAATCAATGAAAAATGACAATCGGTTAGGTTAGGTTAGAGCTGCGGCCATACAACGCACGAGCCGAGCGAGCGAAGCGATCGGTGCCGCGGTAGCGGCCGGCGAGTGCCAGAACCGAATAGTAAATTAGTAAAACATTTAGGTACTTTTGGTGATCATTTACTACTTTTGGTGATCATTTACTACTTTTGGGTTAACAATGATTTATTTGGAGTCATTTTGCTTAAATACGATAGCGAAATGTTAAAACTTTGGTTACCATTTGACATTAAAATGCGGGTTTAATTTTGGTGATCATTTTTACTATATCTGATGGTAAGTTAAACATAAGCCTTATAAAACTAAGGTGATTAACACATTTTCACAAGTGAAACTTACAATAATACTAATATAAGTAATAGTAAAGATATTGTTTAATATAGGACTACACTAGTCGGAATCTCATTTAGTCGAATTTATTTATGTTACCATATACTCCTACTAATATTATAAACGCGAAAGTTTGTTAGTATGGATGGATGGATGTAATTATATTTGTTACTCTTTCACGCCAAAACTACTTAATGGAATTGGCTGAAATTTTGCACCGGGATAGGTGATACGCTGGGTTATCATATAGGCTAAAAACATCACACTCCAACCCACTGGAGCAGAGTAACGCGGTTAAAACAGCGGGGCGAAGCTAGTATTAGATAAATAAAACTGTCAAAAAAAAAAGTTTACGTAGTAACTTCTATCGAAAAAAATAACTATTTATAACATATACAGACTCAACCGGCTTTAGACTCGTCCGGCTACGATCAAGATCTCTTGAGAATAATTTAAGCCATTTACGCTTTGACTTTACTCTAAGTGGCCGAAAGTGCTATCTATTTCACAAACTTCACTTAAGATCTACTAATAGCCATTTGCCTCTCACAGCTTGTTATAATTGAGCAGGCGTTGTTCATCAACCACTATTGATTGCTTGTAACGGCCAGGGGAGGCAATGACGTAACAATATAACCTTGATTTTGATAAAATTGTCTCTATCACAATAAAGTTGATTGAATTTTGCTATGTAAGATATAAATTAAAAAAATTAAAATGCATTTATTTACGGTAGGTACATAATAAAAATCGATATAAAGAACAAAAAAAGATGATTTACGTAATGAATATATGCACCATAAATGGGTTTGGGATTTAGCATGAAGCTACATCAATAACGTAAAAGATTATTGTGGCAGCGCTGGTATTCTAGCCAGCTCCAGTTTACCACGCTACGCATGCCAAAAGTTAAATAAAAATATACATAGGTATCACCTATAATGCCAATAAAAAATTCAGTGTTTTAAAACATTTATATTTTAAGAAGCAGCCGTAGCCCAATGGCTAAGGCGTCGGACTTGTGATCTTGAGGTCGCCGGTTCGAACCCCACCCATTGCCCTACCGACGTGAACCCACTCGTAACACAAGCATTTTAGCTTAGCACGAGGGGTTAACAAGAATACTAGTAGACTGCAAAACAAAGCTAGTAATCTTTAAAAAAATATATTGTAGGTAATAATTAAGAATAAATTTCACAATTAAATTATAGTTAAATTACCTTTTTTTTTGTGTTGTCCGGGCTGAAATGCATTTACGCATTCCCACCGCCGCGGGACCGCGCCGCCGACCGAATTCACGCGCTGGCAGTGGCATATGTGGGACTCTCCATCTCCATAGCGTGGTATGCTAACTGATACGACGAGGAGAGGACCCTACACCACTAAAACTCTCCGGATACTCCTTCGATCCGACGTTGGCGGGGGCCGGGCCCGCGTAAGCAATCCGGTTAACTTACCTACAAAAATAATAATGCCATCAAAAACATACTTGTAAAAAAACCCAAGTCTCGTAACGCAGTTCTTTTACCGTTAAAAGTTGTGAGATCTATGTAATACCAAGTCGGTTAATTTATTCAGTCCCTACTTAAGGGACCTTCTGTCTTAAGCTATTACGTAACTATCTCACCTAACAGACTCTTAAAATTATTTTATGAAAATTCGAAACTTTTAAGTTTTAAATAATAAATTAACTTGGCCATCGGATACTATTAGAATGTGTCTCACAAGTGTTTATTGCGATGGCCAAGTCAATCTAATATTCATAACATAAAAGTTTTGAATTTTGATAAGATCATTTTAAGAGTCTGTTAGGTGAGATAGTTACGTAATAGCTTAAGCCAGAAGGTCCCTTAAGTAGGGACTGAATAAATTAACCGACTTGGTATTACATAGATCTCACAACTTTTAACGGTAAAAGAACTGCGTTACGAGACTTGGGTTTTTTTACAAGTATGTTTTTGATGGCATCTCATTTCCTTTTTGTAGATAGTTGTACCTTTTTTCCTTTGCTTTACAATTTACATAATTTTTTTGAATACCTACAACGGATTTAGGCTGTATCTCAAGAACCGCGATAGCTAAACAGTTGACATTTTCACAAATTATGTATTTCTGTTGCTATATTAACAAACTAAACATAAATTAAATAATTAAGGGGGGCTCCAATACAACAAACTTTTTTGCGGCCTTTTTTGCTCGATATCTATAACGGCAATAGGTAGGCACTTGAAAATGGTACGGAAACCTTAGTGCGCGAGTCCAACTCGCACTTGGCCGGTTTTAGTCTATTGTATGCACAAATGGAGGATTCCTGCGCTTTAATCGTTCCAAAGTAGACTTAAATTAAATGTAAACCGTCCAGACTCGTAACTCGGTGCCTTTATTTACAAAATAACTTAACTTACGAATATAATAATATGAATACCCACGTACCTAGCTGGCATGGCAACACTCACCATACGTAACAAGAGCAGCTGCGTCGTGTACTTTTTATGGTTTATTGATATTCGTCGCACTCGTCAAACGTCATTTAAAATTAATCCTTATTTAAAATTGTTATCTCTCATTCATTATAAATATTGTCAATGTACCTAATCGAAAACTACAACATCAAGCTTAACAGAGGATTAACATGAACTTATGTATGGCACTCACGGCCTCACTGTCAAAGGTTTTTAAATAAAGAAATTACTAAACTGTTTTTATTGGAACTTTGGCACATGTCCGATTTTGGCTTTTTTTGAGACAGCTCCCGCACTAGGGAAATTATTATCTATGTCGCGGGTCAAAGTAATTTTTCCACAGAGACAAAGTCGCGGCCACAAGCTAATATGTACATGAGTAAATTTAAAGCTACCTAGTTAACATCAAACTGTGTAAAAAATATTTGATAAAATGAATATGCAAATACAGTTTGTGTCAGATAAATAAAACGTGGTGTGTGTGTATACCTGCGATATCGCAGTAAGACTTGTTAATTACTTGAAAGAAAGTGAACGTCTTTCTGTGACGAACGGGAAGCGTGGAAGCCGTAGTGTTTGTCCGGGGGGAATGCAAGAATTTTACGCATCTCCTCCGACACTGCGGCGTTCCCGCACGAGCGGTGGGGTATGTGGGACCCGCCCTCTCCATAGCAGTGGAATGCAAATCATACCTTGAGAGAAAAACACTTAAACCCCCGGTTACTCCTCTGACCACAATTGGCGAGGGCCCCAGGAACTGTTGCCTATCTGGGATACCCTATGGCAGCGTCCGCGACTCAAATGGTGTTGCGGGCTCTCCTGGGTCCAAATAACGCGGCCTGTTGAGTTTTTTTTTTTTTCCTTCCATTTTTTTTATTTGTTAAATTAATCCCTGTGTCGCGAAGGTCGCACCGCTCGATAGATTAACGAAAACAAAGCACCCCCTGACTCAATACAACTGTTTTAATTTCAGACGAATAATTGTCCCGGGTGGGAATCGAACGCAGAAAACCAGGTCTCTGGAGCAACTAACATAACCACTTAGCCACCACCTTTCAACATAATCGCATCTAGGTCCCTATCTACACCTATTCTTCCATTAAATCATACATATTCATTTACACTGATTCACTGACTGCAAATGTAACTTTGTAATCCTATACATTTATAAGAAATAACAAAGTTATTAATGCAGTTGATGAAACTTAACAACTGGACCGAAATTGCAAAATGTTGGAATTTTCCCATGAGTTTTACACTAAACTCTACTAGTACTCAAAATTTGAAGCTTCTACGTCTGCTAGAAGTGCCTAAACATTTTGATGATCGGTCAATCACGTGTGAGCGAGTGACAAAATTACCGAAATTACCGAACTTTGAGTAGTTATAATTCTTAAAGTACTGGTTCAAATTGAATGAAATTTAAAATATGCTGTAGTTTTACAAAGCCTGCTTAGGTTCTGAAATTTCAGGCTCCTATCTTCATCCACAACGAAGTTATAGAGGGTCGAAAATCGGCTGAGTTGCTTCGAGAAAAGATAGGTACGGCCGTGCACCTTTTTTTTTTTTTTTCTTACTCGACTTGGGGGGGCACTGCCGTGCCCCCAGATAAAAATAAAATATAAAATATAATATGTAGTAGTTAATTATACATTAATTTAATTTAAAACTGACAAAGCCTCAATTGCGGTATAATTTAAGGCATTTCATAACCTTTTTATTAATTTGACGTTTCGACATGGGTTACACCAATCGTGGTCACGGATAGGCTGATGAGTGTCAGCAATTATGTCTTTGAGTAGCGTGGGTTTTAGCAAACAGTTCCATTAAATCTTGATATTTTTTTTAATTTTGAGTTCTGTATCCTCCTCTTGTCAGACCTGGGTAAGCCAGGGTCATTGAGGGATTGCCATAATCACGGCGTTTGGCAGGTGGATTGGTGATTGGTGGGTCAGTAAGGTGTATAACCCCTAGTCGCCTCTTACGACCTATGCGAAGATACCTATCATCATCATCAGCCCGTAAAACGTCCACTGCTGAACATGGGCCTCCTCCCCAGGGAGGGTATTGCCATAGTCCACGCTTGGCAGGCGGGTTGGTGACCGCAGTATTATGTTGTAACACGCAAGGAAACGCTGCTGCCCGTTTCTTGATATACCTACGATTATTATAGAAGATGTTATAACAATCGGGACCAACGACTAAACGTGCTTTCCGAGGCACGGAGGATAGTCCCTCAACCACCCAGACCCGGAAAGAAATCTTAGAATTTATACAAAGATTTCTTGTCCGGTGTGGAGATCGAACCCACGACCTCCGATATTTAAAGCGAGCCAACTACCGCTACGCTACGGAGGTTGTCAAGATACCTATGGGAGGTTTATTCTGAGCCGGACACCACACATATTTAATAAACAGGCATTTTTAATATAATTTTAAACATAGAAGAGGATATAAGAAGCTTTACTAGCTTCTTATATCCTCTCAACTGTGGAGACGCAAAATGTCGGTTTTAGGCTCATCTCTGCGGCAATGTTTAAGCGCAAGCGTACTGTCCCCCGCAGGGTCTAGCCCACAGAAGCGGCATCTGACATTGTGGCTTCGACGAGGGCCAAATCACAGTGGTATGTGTGGTTTTATCATAGGTACCTATATATTTTACGAAGCGATTTCCTATTTATAATATTTTACAGGCAACGTTTATGCTAATTGTTAAAGACAGATCAAGATCAGCAATGGACTTAATCTGGAGAAAAATAGCACTTAAAGAGATTAAAATTCTAAAAACACAACTTGGATGTGTGAACGTAAGTGAAACTATTATTCTTTTTCGTAAAATTTTAGTTTTCAAAACGACATAATATATTGTAAATTTATAAATGGACTTTCACTTTTTGATTTATAAGACTATTCAAGCTGAACCCATATTAGGCGTGCGCATTCCTCTCCATCTTTGCATTCTTTATGAGAATCACTTTATAGTTATGCACTTAAACCTTTCTCATGAATTCTTCCCATTAGCAAAGATTGTATAAAAGTTCGTTCGGTAGTGTATTGCGTTTATAGTTTGTAAAACTGAATATAAACTCACTTTCAGATTTATATTACTTATATTTGAGTATGGTGTAGGCTTTCCTTTTCCGACCGAGTGTCATATGTGGATGACGGCAGAGGTAGCGGGTGACGGAGTCGAGAGCTCGATGCTTGCGTCACAATTTCGAAGTAAGCGTACGCCTAATATGATCCTATGTTTGATAAAAATATAGGCCAACCTAGATAACTTTAATGCCAATACACTTTGGCATATACTTTTATGTGACTACTCCAGGCGCCTCGGGCACAATTAGAAAATAGTTTTCTAACCCAGTTTTGAGTTTGAGCTTCTAACTTGATAAAGTTTTTTGTAGACGTCGCACGATCCAAGTTGTGTTTTTAGAATTTTAATCTCTTTAAGTGCTATTTTTTCTTCAGATTAAGTCCACTGCTGATCTTGATCTGCCTCCTCTTTGCAGATCTTGGTTAGGGACGTTGAGGTATAATGTCTTAATCACCACTCTCGGCAGGTCGATTTATGATCGTAACAGTAACATAATCAACCTTAAGCCATTTGATGTATGATAGAAGTAAATATATAAGTATTATACATTTGACAGACTACGTATGATATTAACTAAGTTTATAACTCTACAGTATTTGGAGCCACGAGTCTTTTGCTGCTTCTAAAAAACTTTAAACTAAGCAACCTGCGCTAGACCGCGCTTGTCGGACTTAGACTTTGGCTCCGGGCAAGCTGCAGGTCGCTGACAGGAGATTTTTTGTGGAGCTATGTGCAACTGTGTTTACAGTGGGATTCTCGGACTTCAGGTCTACGAAGACATCAAAAGATCTAAGCTGTAGGTCTTAAAAGCCTCTACAGTCTTCTTCTTCTTCTTCGTGTCGCTGGCACGACTGAATTTTAAATCCTGTTGGCCCAAAACTTAGCCACTTCCACGGCGTCATCAGTGGCAGCGCAAAGGTCACTTTGACTGCATGTTTTGGGACACAGAGGGCAGGATAGGAGGTGGAGCATGGTTTGCGACATAGCTCCACAGTCACACCCTACTGCCGTACCATCAAGGTAGCCCCACTTAACTAGGTTGGACTTACATCTTCCCACTTGTGTCCGGAGCCGGTTCAGGGACTTCCAAGTAGACCACGGCAGGTTACACCCTGCATGAAGATGCTCCTTTGGTGGTAGATAGTAAGTAGGAGGGGGAAGAGTATCCTGCCATAGTTTGTAACGGGCGTCGGCCGGGTTTCCTGACAGCGACGATGTCGATTTCAAAAAGCTGTGCCTACTTTTTAGTCGTTGCTTTGGTAGCTGGGCGCCTGATAGTGGGTGTCTGGTATCGGATTCCTGTTCGTTTCGGTTCCTCTACGGTAACCATTGAGTTACCGACGTATTAATAATTGTTTAAAAAATGTTAAAGAAAACAAAAATTGCAATTATCCGCCGTAGACTTTAAAAAAATGTGAATTTTTAAAGACTTTTAGGACGTTGTTGCAAAATTACACCAAAAATATACAACTTAACATAAGAGCAAGCAATTTTAATTAAAATATTCTTTGAAATAACTTTACTAACTACAATTTGGAGAGTTAATTTGGTTTGCTTCCAAAATACAAAAGCACTAACAAATACAACAGAAAGTAATTAAAATTTTGGGTATAATTATACTACGCAAAATCACATTTTCCTCAAAAAAAACACCAACAAAAACATTTATTACAAAAGAAACTCTAATTAAATAAAAGTCTATGAACCTCGAACTACTATGGGAATAGAAATATCTTGTATAACTAGGAAAATAAATAACGAAATTTGAAAAGAATATAATAGTTGCTCAACGATGTTATATAAAAAAGAAATAGATACGGCATGCTCGTGTTTTGTTAAGACTAAATCTGTTCTTAGAGAATCAAAAAGACCGCATGAAAATTTGCGTGTGCAAAAACAAGACGGACATATTATGTTCAAGTGTGCGAATTGACAAACAACATTTAATTTTTTTAACATGTATTTTTTTATTATGAAACTAGATCAAAAATTAAGTTACCCATATTTTTTTCTTTTTTCAAAATTCAAAGGTTTTCATACGAAAAACAATATATTTTTGTTGAGCTCATTCTAAATAGACGTAAGCGCCGGATGACGTCATTCTTACGGTTGTTTGATGAAATTTAAAAAACTAATAATAGCGCTAATGTTTATCGCTGCGCTGACGTCATCGCGCATTTTTCAGTACTATTATTTTTTTTTCTCTCAACAAATAGCAGTAAAATAAATTTTAAAAGAATAGTTTTGGAATCAGAATTCGAAAATAAAGAAATTGTATTTTTGTTTAAGGGTGTTACTAATTTTGAAATATTGTCAATTAGCTTGACAGTTTTCAAGTCCGAGTGCCGTATCTACCACTATTTTAATATAACGTCATTGTAGTTACTGCACTTTATTACAGCTACTATTCCAAACGCTAAAAAAAATTTTTTTTATGTATTTTTTACTTTATGTAAAAGCTTATTTTAGTTCTATGCTTTTGAGCCAAAATATTTTGTTAGAAAACCCCAAAACAAAGACGCTTTTGAAGTGAATGCCTGTTCATTTAAAAAGGCTTTTCGGTATGTTTGCACATTTTTCTGTTGTATTGTTTTGTATTATGTTATAGAACTTCGGCGTAAATCCATGCCTGAGGTAAAATCGTATATTTAAAATAACTAGGTTCCCGCGCGCGGTTTCACCCGCGTAACTCACGTTCCCGTAGGAACTTCATAAATAAGTCCAGAAAAAAGAAAAAAAAAATGGTCCAGTAGTTCCTGAGGTCAGCGCGTTCGAGCAAACAAACACACTCTTCAGCTTTATATATTAGTATAGATTAACCTTTAGTTACTTTCTTATTGTTTTAATTAAATGAACATAGTATTCTAAATATGTACTGTCAATCTTTTAACGCTAGTAATCGTTTCGATCGATAGGAGAGACAGTTCAGCAGTGGATGACAACAGGCTGAAGATAATGATGATGATGATGATTCTAAATAGACAACATTTCAGGAACATTAAGAATAACGGATTCCATATAAGTACAATTTTTGACTGCACCGGTGGCTCAGTGGTTACGATAGTTGCTTCTGAGACCTGGTGTTCTGGGTTCGATTCCCACCCGGGACAATTATTTGTGTGAACCACAAATAGTTGTTCTGAGTCTGGGTGTACTTTGTGTCCGTGAAATGAATGTTTGTAAAGTCCCTCGCGACACAGGGATTTATTTCCCTAGTGCGGGAGTTGTCTTTTAAAACAACAAATAAAAAAAAATATAAAAAATAACAATACTATCCTTATCCTACTTAATTTATAAACGCGAAAGTTTGTAAGTATGGATGGATGGATGTTTGTTACTCTTTCACGCCAAAACTACTGTACAGAATTGGCTATGGCCGATAGGTTATACGCTGCTTTAACATATAGGGTACAAAACATCACGCTCCGACCCGCTGGAGCAGAGTAACGCGGGTAAAACCGCGGGGCGTAGCTTGTAAAATAATATACAAATAATGCTACAAAAAGTTCTTTAATAGTACTACATGTTACGCCGCGCCGCGGGATTACAACCACTAAAATTTCAGACTCGATGTAAGGTGTTTCCAAATTATATGCCATTCCTTTAACAGTTGATTGTACTACGTATACAGATAACGTTATTAAGGAAAATTACAATTTTATCTTTTCATATTATTTATACTAATAATTGAAGCTGAAGAGTTCGTTTGTTTGTTTGAACGCACTTATCTCATGAACTACTAGACCGATTTGAAAAAATATTTCAGCGTTAGATAGTCTATTTGTCGATGAAGGCATCAGATTATATTTTATGATAAGTTTCCGATGAGAACAGGAGATACGCAGATAAAACCGCGCTTGGGAATCTTTTTTTAAATAAAATTTAATTAATTATAATAATTATTGTTTTATTAAAACAAGCATACGTGTTAATTTTCTAATTGCATTTATGTCTCCCGATTGCGCTGGAGGGAAGTGGAATTTTACTTTCCAACTCCTCCTATAAACTTTCTGATTAAATTCGATGCGGGATCCAAGACATTTAGGTGTCCCGGGACCAGCCTAAGCCTAACAGCTTAGAGCCTCTTTCATGTGTGCCGCTGTTGTTCCTGGCTTACAGGAGTTACAGTGGCGGGAGTGTGGGAGGGACTAGTCCCAAAAAAAAAAATGTGTTAATTTTGTATGAAGTCATCCCCAAATACTAGCTACCCCCAAGTGTACCGAGGAGTAAAAGCATTCCCGTTGCATCACCAAAAATATTATCACCAATTCTTATATCAAATGGAATTTATTTTTGTTGTGGCGTTATATCACCTCCGTAGCGTAGCGGTAATTGGCTCGCTTTCAATCTCAGAGGTCGTGGGTTGGATTCCCACACCGGACAAGAAATCTTTGTGTAAATTCTTAGATTTCTTTCCGGGTCTGGTTGGTTGAGGGACTACCCTCCGTGCCTTGGAAAGCACGTTAAGCCGTTGGTCCCGATTGTTATAACGTCATCTATAATAATCGTATATCAAGGAACGGGCAGCAGCGTTACCTTGTGTGTTGCAACATAATACTGCGGTCACCAACCCGCCTGCCAAGCGTGGTGACTGGCAATGCCCTCCCTCGGGAGGAGACCCATGTTCAGCAGTGGACGTTATACAGGCTGATGATGATGATGGTGATGTTATATCACCAAGAAAAGTACGCATTGGTGATATAAAGGGAATAGTTTTGGTGATATAAGAATTGGTGTTACAACGGGAATGCTTCTCGACCTCATCTGGAGCTTGTTATAATATGTATTGGTGAAAAAAAAGGTTTAATAAAATAAATTTACTTACTTCCCGCGTGCGGTTTTACTCTGTAACTCCCTTTTCCATAGAAACTTCATAATTATATATAGCAAATAGCCTTCCTTGTTAAATGGATCTAACACTAAAATAATTTTTCGGATCGGAATCGGACCGTATAGGTTATTTCATATAAATACCTATCTTCACTAACGTAGTTAGTAATTAAACACACATGATATTATACAAGGTTAAAGGGATGGCATATATTTAAGAAGCACCCTATATAATATGTAAAATATTTTCATAACTCACTCTACTCCAAATTTCACATGCAAATTTCATGTAGCATTAAATGCTGAAGTAACATTTCGTTTGAATACTAATGAATTTCGATGTTATAATTAATACCTAATATGAAAATTGTTATTATTAATAACTAGAGCTTTTATCGTTTGTACATTATAAAATAGCCACTGCCCATTTAACTAGCCTCGATGTTTAATGGTGTACATTTACTACACAGAGCACTCTATCCAACCTGTGCGAGTTTTTTTTTCGGACGGACATATATGTGGTTAGCCCCGAGTCTTTTGCTACTTCGCTGGGCATAAATGCGAGCAGAGCTCCAGCCTAGATAAATGGTTTAAACACTACAAACTAAGCAACCTGCCCAAGAGGGTGTCCCCTGTGGGACTTGGACCTCGGCTCAGGGCGGTCGCTGACGGAGAGATTGAGGGATTATGGCTTTTAGTTTAGGGGAGTTTTGTGCAACTGTCGCTCTACTTTACAGTTCGCGGGCCTCTCGGACTTCGGGTCTACGAGGGCATCGGAAGGTTCTTAGCAAACTAAGGGTCGGGAGGGTCCGACGCGTCACTCCCAGCCCGCCCATCCCAGCTCTATGCCTGCCTGAAGGTCTAAAGTGGCTTATACACCTGATGGATGTGCAGCAGCATATATCAGCTCAAGGGTATTTACAATCTTACTGTGATCACCAATGAGCCTGCGAAGTGTGGAAGTATTAAAAATCTATATGTATATGCAGTGGCGTAGCTATGTGGGCAAGGGCCCCGGGGCATAGCTTCAAGGGCTAGCGAGTTGGCTGCCCCGCTCTTTTCAAGCTTAGGTTGGGGGGCCCCTGAGGTCCGGGGCCCTGGTACACTGCACCACCTGGTCCTACAATAACTACGCCACTGTTTATATGGTACGGTTTTAGCTATATATTTTAAAAATGGTATCCGTCTCACAGGTTAGACACTTATTTGCGGTTAACAAATATTTACTTACATACTAACAATTGATACATTGAGCTCAATCTATTTAAAATTTAAATATTTATGTATTGCTTTTGTTTTCTTTTATCCATTTGCGTAGTTAAATACTGAATATATTAAAAGGAAGATTTAGCACATTTCACAAGACTATATACCCACAGAACCGGGCCGCTGGTCAAACTGAGCGCCGTAACCAGTTATAAATACAGAAAAGAAATATAAATATAGGCAATCTAGCCACCAAATATGGCACGTTCCCCCGAGTGCTGTTATTTACTTTGCACAGCAGTTAAGCATTGCCACTCAACGGGGTAATGCTGCCAGCGCTCTGGGAACCTTGCCAAGTAGAAAAAATTAGAATAGTAGTATTTTATAAGTTAGTTTTATTGAACACTAGCGGCCCGCCCCGGCTTCGCACGGGTGGACTTTTATACCCTACCCTTACCCTACCCTACCCCTACCCTACCCTCCCCTAACCCTACCCTACCCTACCCTACCCCTACACTATCCTATTTTTATTCGTTACTGTAAAATGATAAATTTAATGTCGTTATAAATAAGACATATCTATTTATTAGCCTTGTCTGTTCAGCCACGGCTAATTAAATTTATTTAACTTAATAACGCACCGTCATAAACGGGCTGTTGTACTTCAGTGAGTTGTAACTTGTGACTCTGCTGGGACTCACATTATTAACAGAGATGAGATATTTTGAAAATTGTAGTGTTTAACTAGCGATCCACCCCGGCTTCACACGGGTTCAATGCTGATGTTTTATATATATAACCCTTTTTCAATGAAATAATGAATTTTATTCAGTACTTACGTATTCACATACACTTGTTGTACTTGTCAGAATTACAAAGTTATAAGATAAATAAAACATAAAAAACTATATAGGGTTATTTTTAAGACACCAACAACCTTTTGGGGAATAGAAGTACTCATGATTATGAACAACTTTTACTATGGGACCAACCCTGAAATCGCGAAAAAAAATCAGCTGTTCCATACATTTATGTTTACTTACCTCGACAAAATTTATGGAACAGCTGATTTTATTTTCGTGATTTCAGGGTTGGTCCCATAGTAAAAGTTGTTTACAATCATCAGTAGTTAAAAAATAACCCTGTATAAAATGAAATGAAATATCCGACTAGGTAACTAACAGAAGTAGGCAATAACAAATCTACAGACTGCATAGTCCGTCATAATCCGTCTGTCCTGTGACAATTATTTCTGTTATATATTATAAGAAGAAATGAAAAACGTATCAAAATTGCAAGTGGTCACAGTATATCTAAGTGACACACACCTAAGGGCACCCTTATGGGGTTAAGGACCACGACCCAGAACTGAAGTAAAAAAGGCAGAAACATAAAGATGTGTGATCACTGGCACCGCCTACAGGAGCTCAATCATAGGCCAGGGATAAGCCGCTGCAGCGTATTCGCGCGCTGGCGGTGAGATATGTGGGACTCGCCCTCTCCATAGCGTGGCATGCTAAACTCATACCACGAGGAGAGGACCCTATCAACCACTAAAACCTCCCGGACACTCCTTCGATCCGCCGTTGGCGGGGGCCGGGTGCGCATGAGCAATCCGGCCCCCCGACAGCACCCGCGGCCAATATGGTACCGCGGGATCTCCAGGGCCACACTTACAGTGGCCCATTTGCCCAATTATAGGGACGCCCGGAGTGTAGAGGCATCCCTACTCCTCATGGTTCAGCCTCGAAGGGAGCGGGGCCCATGTCCCCCACTCCCCGAGGCCGAGCCTAGGGTGGTAGGCGGCGGGGCGAGACTCCCACCCTAGCTAACCTACGACCTTTCACTAGCTACCTAAGTGGGCTTTCTGGATCACTCTATCTTCCGCACGTATAGCGTCCACTGCTTATATAGCGTATGACATCACCATTCCACCTTCCAAGCGTGGTATGTTGATACCACGCTTGGACGGCGGAATGGTGATTGCAGTAAGATGGGAATATCATTGAGCTGATAGATGGTGCTGCCCATCCATGAGGTGTATGTCCTTTAGTAGCCTCTTACGTCACACGCAGGAAGATATCATCAACAGCCCGTTTACGTCCGCTGCTGAACATGGGCCTCCTCTTAACAGACCTTGGCAAGCCAGGATCGTAGAGGAATATGCCATAATCACCACGCTTGGCAGACGGATTGGTGATCGCAGTAAGATGTAAACCTTGAGCTAATAGATGCTGCTGCCCATCCTACAGCCATATGTCCCTTAGTCGCCTTTTACGACACCCATGGGAGGACATGGGGTGGTCTATTCTATGCCGGAAACCACACGGCGATAATAAAGACCAAACCCCCAAACATTGCTACTGCCTATCTTAGGGTGAAAAGGTTGTAAAAACCCAGTTTTATTTTGCATCGTTCATCGAAGGCCCCTCGCAAAGCATAACATAATATTTCTCATATAAATTTCTCATAAATTGCTATATGAGATATTAATATATTGTTATTGGGGTGTTCAATAATATCAGGCCACGGTATATTTGCCAAGTGGTGATGCGACAAATTTATAGGTTGCGGTTCAGCGGCCCCTTGTTTCTGAATTTACATCAAAATAACACACAAATTGTGCTCTAACTATTTCGTGTGACCATGTTGATATTAGATTTGGGATATGGGACACTTTTACCAAGTCGGTAAAGTATGAACTAAAAGGAAATTTTTCACAAATCTGAAATAATCTATTTGGTCAATAAAGTCGAATATTGTTAGTATGTTCATACAAATTAAATATTTACAATTATTAAAACTTACACCTCAGTAATTATTAATCTGAGTATTGAAAACAGAGCCCTAAGTTAGTAACATATTTTGTTACCAAATAATTACATATTTCATTTTATTATTATTTTTAAAAACAGCGGCTTAACTCATATGAACTTTTTTTGTTTAATTCACTTTCTGACTTAAATAAAAGTATACAGTACTGTAGTTTAGGTTTTACCTAGATATAATTTAAAAATTCGCACTATTAGGCATATGCCTATTTAACTAAGATACTATAACAGCCAAAGAGCAAGTAGTTATTTGATTTTAACCGAGCTGTGTAATGTAACTTAACTTGAAGTGATATAAGAATAACAAGGAATGTCCTCGATAAGTGAAACGTATGGTAACAGTATGACACCGTGAAATGTGCTAGTTCTAAAAACACGATGAATGCTGCCAAATGTGTGTTATTCAGCTATTAAATACACGGAATGTCAGCAATGTGAAACTTAACGTCGGTTAAATTCACAGATATACTTACATGAACAAGTATTTATTTGTGTTTTACTGGGTTGTGAATGTGACAAAATTTGTTCGTAAGCAGAGGAACATTCGACTCTTGACTCCTATTTCTTGATCTCACTTCTTTTATTGTTTTGACAGTTTCTGAAGGTATAAAAAAAAACAAAATGCCCAGGTCTACATTAAGTTTTATTTAATTTTTAAACAAATTACAATAAACACAATACATATCGTAAACTATTGGTAACGGTTGAACTCTTGAAAATGTTGAAACACCACATATGTGTGATTTTAATATTTCAACCTCCAGATGTTTTCAGAGTCCGAGATACCGAGAACTGTGAATTAAAGCTACAATAGGGTTAAGGCCAAAAAAATACCTATCTGGTCCAGCAGATACATTATAAAAAAATATTGGACATATCATTATAGTTTTTTTTTATTTATCAAATCAACAAATTTCCAAATATATAAAGCAACGAAGATCAGGAGTTTTTTTTTCTGACGAATATTATGTAGTAATTAACTTCGGGAAAGGGTGGTTTATGACATCACACCTAAGTAAAATTGTACCTAGAAGTGATGTCACATGAAATTTCAACGCGCTGTATTGCTTTGTATTTTTTTGTTTACGGGACGAAAAAAGTGTCCAAAATGTTTTGGTAATCTAAATGGATTATTTAAAAGAGGATTCCTCTGAGTTTCTTGCCAGTTCTTCTCAGAGTTGCCACATCTTCGAACTGGTGGTAGGAAAAAAAATGGACGCATCATAAGAACATGTTTTTTTTTTGTGTCTGTATGAATCAAGAAATTATTGACTTTGACTTTGACTTAAAACTCTACTGACACATAGTTATTTTTAATCGTCATCCCTAATAAACCAACGAGATCTTAACACTAATATTTATATATTTTATACTGGCAACCTAAAGTAGAAGTTATTCTCTTTTTTCAAATTTAACCCATGATCCACCCTCAGCGTTGATTTTGAAATTATGAGGCTTCAACTTGATCGGATCTTGAGTTTTTTTGCCTTTAACAATCTTGTAGTTCAGCACTATATAGTATAATAATACTTTGAGCTCCATCATAGCAAATCTCATTCCTGTAAAAAAATAAATTGCACGGTGATACAGTGGTTAAAGCAGTTGCTTCTGACATCTGGTGTTCTGGGTTCGATTCAAGGCCGGGACAATTATTTACGTGTATCAAAGATAGTTGTTCTGAGTCTGGGTCTACTTTTTGTCCGTGAATTAAATGTTTGTGAAGTTACCGCGACATAGGGATTAATTTACCTAGTGCAGGTTGTATTAAAATAAAAAACTGCCAAGCGACCGCGATCGCGCTTGTGGTGGCGTGTTTCACTGACGTGACGCTGATGAAGAAGAAGAAAAGAAAGAAAGATGTGTTTTTGTTTAGACTTATACTTATATCAACATGAAGGTCAAGATACAGGTAAGCTAGTAATGACATTTAATGGCGTAGTTTGTGTAGTAACGACGGAAATTAAAATGGCCAACGCGCCCGGTTGCGCGTTGCGGTGGCGTATTTCATTGATAATAACGCGTTTGTGTTATGTCAACTCATCTATATGTATATTAAAATAATTACTTTGATTGTATCGGTAGCTTTGTGGTTACAGATTTGGTTCTCGTTCGTGATAGTTCCGAGTACAGATACTCGGAACAATTACGAATAAGAACCTGGTGCTTTGTGCACGTAAATTGCGTGTTCCTAACACCCTTGTTGTCATTATAACTTGTTGTTATAAAGCAAATGAATTAAATATATAATCTTGATATTTTAAAGGCATATAAGACTCATAGTTAAGTCCATTTTACTCCTTCTATATCAGTGGTTCCCAACCGGTGGTCCGCGGACCACTGGCGGTCCCTGGTAGCACAGGAAATGGACCTGAAGCTGCCAAAAAAATATTGCGACGCAGCAAAATATCTATTCACTGAACATATACGTAACGTATTTTATAACACACTTATAAGTTATTGTAAAAGTGTTAATTTTAGGGTGATTACGCAGAACAGGTGGTCCGTAACAAGATGAAAATTTTGTAAAATGGTCTTTTATCGCTTAAAGGTTGGGAACCACTGTGCTATATAGCATCGAAATAAATAATAGAGTGCATCTCAATTTAATTAATAGTAACCAAATGAAATGGTTTCAATTATAACTGTTATAACAAAAACCATGAAGATATAAAAAAATAAATCCCATTTTAAAAACATATCATTGGCCTTAGAGCAAACCGCCAAGTGCGGGTAACGGTAATTAAAAAGTAATCGAATATCATGAGAGAATCATCCATCCCAACCGCATTCTACACTTTTTGTACATTTTTAGGGTTCCGTAGCCAAATGGCAAAAAACGGAACCCTTATAGATTCGTCATGTCTGTCTGTCTGTCTGTTTGTCCGTCTGTCTGTCTAGCTGTCTGTCTGTCTGTCCGTCCATATGTCACAGCCACTTTTTTCCGAAACTATAAGAACTATGATATTGAAACTTGGCAAGTAGATGTATGTTGTGAACCGCATTAAGATTTTCACACAAAAATCGAAAAAAAAACAAAAAATATTGGGGTCCCCATACTTACAAATGAAAATCAAAAAAAAAAAATTTCATCATACCCGTACGTGTGGGATATCTATGGATAGGTCTTCAAAAATGATATTGAGGTTTCTAATGTAATTTTTTTCTAAACTGAATAGTTTGCGCGAGAGACACTTCCAAAGTGGTAAAATGTGTGCCCCCCCCCCCTGTAACTTCTAAAATAAGAGAATGATAAAACTAAAAAAAATATATGATGTACATAACCATGCAAACTTCCACCGAAAATTGGTTTGAACGAGATCAAGTAAGCAGTTTTTTTTTAATACGTCATAAACCGTAAACCGCAATTTACGTTTCATTTAATCAAAGTTACAACGAACTACAAGAACTTTTATACTATGTTACTAGTTGTATTCTTGATATCAAAAATAGGTAGGCACTTGCAACTTACGGAACCCTTCGTGCGAGAGTCCGATTCGCTCTTGGCCGGTTTTATCTTATTAAATACTAGCCGTCCCGCGCAGTTATGATTTTTCTTATGTAGCGGGCATAATGTTAATGCCTATTCTATAACTACCTGCTGCCCGCGACTTCATTTCCATACAATAAAATAAAATATAAGCTACTACTAGTAAAGGTTCTGTCAAAATCCAAACTGAAATAAGGCGGTTTTTTTTTTATTTGGGTTTTTTTATAATTTGTACAACCTCTGTAGCGTAGCGATATTTGGCTCGCTTAAAATCTCGGAGGTCGTGAGTTCGATTCCCACACTGGACAGGACATGTTTGTGAAAATACAAGATTTTTTTCCGGGTCTGGTTGTTTTAGGAACTACCTTCCGTACCTCGGAAAGCACGTTAAGCCGTTGGTCCCGATTGTTATAACATCATCTATAATAATCATAATAATATAGCAAGGAACGGGCAGGAGCGTTTCCTTGGGTGGTACAACATACTGCGGTCGCCAATCCGCCTGCCAAGAGTAGTGACTATGGCAAATACCCTCCCCCGGGAGGAGGCCCATGATCAGCAGTGGACGTTATACGGGCTGATGATGATGATGATAATCAGTGCGCTATATGCATATGCATTTAGTCAGTAATTCATTCATTTAGTAGGAAAGCCTTTTTTTTTTTTTTTTTTTGTCCGGGAGGAAATGCATTGACGCATTCCCACCACCGCTGCAGCGTATTCACGCGCTGGCGGTAGGATATGTGGGACTCGCCCTCTCCATAGCGTGGTATGCTAAAGTCATACCACGAGGAGAGGACCCTACACCACTAAAACCTCCCGGACACTCCTTCGATCCGCCGTTGGCGGGGGTTGGGTACGCATGAGCAATCCGGCCCCCCGACGGCACCCGCGGCCAATATGGTACCGCGGGATCTCCAGGGCCACACTTATAGTGGCCCATTTGCCCAATTATAGGGACGCCTGGAGTGTAGAGGCGTCCCTACTCCTAATGGGATTTAGTTAAAGCCTAGTCATTCATAAAATGTCCTTACCTATGCAGATTCTCGGTCCAGTGCCAAAAGGCATATAAGTAAAAGGTTTGATATTATGCTTGTTATCTTCTGAGAATCTTTCGGGATCATACTTTTCTGGATCAGGGAAATACTTTTCATCCATTTGCAAACTGTTCACCATATTGTAGATGATGTCCCCTGGTTTGAGGACTACTGGTTTTCCACCATCTCTGGCAGGAGGAAGCTCGTATGTTTTAACACAAGTTCTATCAAGAATGATGGCCGGAGACCATTTCCGTAATGTTTCTGCAACAAACATTACGAGGCTGATATTGTTTTTATTGAGCAATGTATGGCTAAAATAATCTCTACGGAGATTGGCAAATGAATGTCTTCTAACGGTCTGGACAGGTTTGTGCCTTTTTTTGTCCGGGGGGAAATGCATTTACGCATTCCCACCGCCGCAGCAGCGTATTTGCGCGCAGGCGGTGGGATATGTACGACTTGCCCTCTCCATAGCGTGGTATGCTAAACTCATACCACGAGGAGAGGACCCTACTACTACTAAAACCTCCCGGACACTCCTTCGATCCGCCGTTGGCAGGGGCCGGGTACGCATGAGCAATCCGGCCCCCCGACGGCACCCGCGGCCAATATGGTACCTCGGGATCTCCGGGGCCTCACTTACAGTGGCCCATTTGCCCAATTATACGACGCCCGGAGTGTAGAGGCGTCCCTACTCCTCATGGGTCAACCTCCCACTCCCCGAGCGTACAGGTTTGTGCCTAAACAAATGTGCACTCTCTACTTGTTTACTCTCAAAATCTGTACAACAGTACAGATTTACCGACATGACGGGTGAAAGATTACAGGTGAAACGTCATCTTATTCTAAGTTTCTGGCTGGTATTGAAGAATTTTAGTTTACCGATAATATTCGCTAAGCTAACATTCTCCAGTAATTCTATGTGATTCAACCGACATGCGATGTGGTATAATTTCAATTTCAAGAAAGGCTCAAATATTAGAAATTCAATGAATACCTACTATTTTAAAGTTTCCGGATATTGTGCTCGCGACATAAGGCAATGCTGCTTCTAATCTTGATTTTAACAACTAGTTGATGTCCACTGCTGAACTAATCTCAATAGACCTTGGCTTGTCAGTTAGATAGTAAGTAAACTTAAGCTGATAGGTGCTACTACCCATCCATCAATTGGTTATTCTTTAGTTGCCTCTTACGAGAGAAAAATGAAATAGTCTATTTTAAAAGGGTGGCTTCTAATGCTTTTCTTATTTGATAGTCTTTAAATAGTGGTAAAGAATAAAATGAGTACTGTAGTAACTAGAAACAGCCTAACAACAAAAAATGGTGTAACAAGAAAATTAATATTTAGTAAAATCCAGTATCAGCTCAAAGTCTGTGAAAATAGCTGGTGTTTTACCCGTGCTTTCAAGAGCCCGTTAACCTGTCGTTGACCCTGGGTCTGATCTCTCGACGGTCGTGTCGGTAAAGTCATCCCACGATATATTGAGAGTGAAAGAATAGAGAGTGCGCCTGAGTTCGCGCACACACTTGTTCACTACAATATGTCCTGCGCAGACGACTAATCTTCCTAGACACTGCCTGCCGTGGCCAAATTCGTTTGGGAGAATTATATACACCTAAATCCTTTGAAAATAATCATGCCATCCTGTGACTCACCATTAAAGACACAATCCATATACTTCAATTCATTGATATTGTCAAATGTAAGTTCTTTTTCTTCCTTGAAGTTTTTGATTTCGGTATACAATTTGTCCTGCACATCGGTGTTCAATGCAAGTTCATGTATAGTCATGCAAAGAGCTGCAGCCGATGTTTCGAAGCCAGCAGCGAAGAATAAAAATACTTGTCCCGTAATTTCATCTGGTGTCCATTCTATAAAAATATGTAGTTGTTACAATAATTTCACATGAGATCATAAGGGAGGAGTTGCCGCGGCTAAATCCCACACCATTACTTTAAAATGTTTACGTTCAAACGTTCGGCCGTGTGGTTTCAGGCTTAGCTGACCACCCCATGTCCTCCCATGGGTGTCGTAAACGGCGACTAAGGGACATATGGCTGATGGATGGGCAGCAGCATCTATTAGCCCAAGGTTAACATCTTACTGCAATCACCAATCCGTCTGCCAAGCGTGATGATTATGGCAATATCCCTCAACGGTCCTGGCTTGCCAAGGTCTGTTAAGAGGAGGCCCATGTTCAGCAGTGGACGTAAACGGGCTGTTGATGTTGATGCTGATGTTCAAAATGTCAAGTAATTGGATATATACTTATTTGTCAACATTATTCTTATGGGCTAAAGAAGCTACATTTCAAATATCGTCATCATCATCAGCTGACGGTATTTATAAGTTTAACAATTTTACCTCTTGGTGTTTCCATCAGTAGCTGTATCATATCAGCCCTCTCTATTTTCTCCTGTTTCCTATAATTCATCGTTGTAGTCACTATATTTCTAAAAAAATTGGTAGTGCTAACGGGCAATATTTGAACACCGAATTTCTGTAACAATACAACGATAGAGACGTTAGTGAAATACGCAGGCATCGTCTCCGTCACTACATTTTTGAAAAGATTACTCGCGTCGCATATCGCGTTGCAGGTTAGCTAGGGTAGGATTCTCGCCGGCGAGGACCGCGTTGCGCCCCTACCCCTGCCCTGTGATTGAGCGCCTGTAGTCGGTGCTGGTGATCACATCCTCTTTATATATCTACCTTTTTACTTCAGTGGCACCCTGGGTCGTGGTCCTAAACCCCATAAGGGTGCCCTCAGGTGTGTGCCACTTAGATATAATGTGACCACTTGCAATTTGGATGCGGTTTTAATTTCTTCTTATAATAATAATAATAATTGGTTAATTGCAATAAATATCACAGGACAGACGGACGGACTTTGCAGTCTGTAGATTTGTATGATTTGCTACTACTGTTAATTACTTAGTCGGATATCTTATAGAGTAAGAATTATTTGTTAGTTATAATTATTTATTATTTTATCTTCTTACATTGTAATTCTGACAAGTACAAGTGTATGTAAATACCTAAGTGCTGAATAAAATTCATTATTTCATTATTTCATTATCTACTTCAAGCTATGGCATGCTATGGGATGGGATTTTGGGTTGCATAATGAGTTTAATTGGAGAAAAAAATTAAAGCCTGTGCAGGCTTTGTAGCAAATCTGGAGATCCCGCGGTACCATATTGGCCGCGGGTGCCGTCGGGGGGCCGGATTGCTCATGCGTACCCGACCCCCGCCAACGGCGGATCGAAGGAGTGTCCGGGAGGTTTTAGTGGTGTAGGGTCCTCTCCTCGTGGTATGACTTTAGCATACCACGCTATGGAGAGGGCGAGTCCCACATATCCCACCGCCAGCGCGCAAATACGCTGCAGCGGTGGTGGGAATGCGTCAATGCATTCCCCCCGGATATCAAAAAAAAAAAAAAAAAGACTTTGTAGCAAATCAGATAAAAACTATAGAGTACGATTAAGTGGCATAGGGGTACAAATATAAGGACTACTTGTGCCAGCACAGTTGATGTATACATCACTAGCCTCTTAGCTTCATAAACGAAATCAAATAAGCACTAAAACAGCAGCTAATATCTCCAAACAAAAATAATTTATTACAAACGTCCCATAAAACACGTAAGTACGCGACTGCTGTTCGTACGCAAATCACTTTAGTGTTGATTCCCGTACAGCTTAAACTAATTTAACTTCAGTTTCGCGAAGCTCAGGAATTCTATTTGACTCTGTTTCTGACTCAGACAACCTAGATTTATTCAAGAAAGGCAAGAAATATAGTATTCTCCAATGTTTTTCAGTGTAAAAAATAATAAGCGACAAGAAAAGGTTTCATTTCGTATTAATTTGTTATAATAAATACACTAGATGAGACAATTATTGACCGCATTACTTAGCTCTTATTCCTATCACCTTCGTGATAGGTTAACGACACTACACGTTTCCTAGCATAAAATTAGACTATAAGATGTCGGAGTAATATTTTTTCATAACCCTTAATTTATTTAAATACAATTTAAAAACAAACAAATATTAAAACAAAAATAAAAATAGCTTACCTTATATAATTCTGGAAAATGTACAAGTAAAATAGATAGCATTTTCTGTCTAAAGTTAAAGTCAAAGATAGTGGTGCCAAATTTGAAGAAATCGTTGTCCCTGTCTTTGAGAGAGTTGACTTGTATCCCGAATCCCGCTGAAGCTATGACGTCATTAGTGTAGCGACGGATAAGGTCGTCTACATCAATATCTCCGTCCTTGTTTTCTGCAAAAAGTTTTTTGAGATAGAGCATGGCTTTGACGCTCAGTGAAAGTTTGAAAGATTTACTTGCAGTTTTCAGAGTATTTAATTAAAAAATATCTTGCTGATATTTTAAATCAGTGGTTTTTAACTTTTAAGCGATGAAAAACCATGACACAAAACGTTTGTCTAGATACGGGCCATAAGTTTTCCGTGGTTACTCTAAAATGAACACTATTAAACTAAACGTTGAATTGACATATGATTTTTTGGGCGGCTTCAGGTTCACTTTCCGCGCTTCCAAGGACCACCAGTGTTCTGGGCATCGTCTATTAGGAACCACTGTCATAAATAACTATTTCTTCGAGCCTGATATCACTCGTAAAATGAATTATGACTTTTCTTTCATACAGATGTATCTTTCTGGGGTTTAAATGTGATTTGATATTTGTAACTTAATGAAGCAAAATGGAATTCGTAGAAAATTTACTTGAAAACAAATGATTACTTGGATTTGATTTTGACTAAATTAAGCTTTTGTGTTAAAACCTAAGTAGTAGACTTAATGTAGGCATTTATGCCAGCCAACCAATGTAAAGGATTTTCCTTTCTTTTTCGCATATGGGATGGATAGCTATACAGATGACATCTTAAACAGCCTGTTTACATCCACGACTGAACATGGACCTCCTCTTAAGAGACCTTGGCAATCAATAGTAGTTGAGGGACATTGCCATCACCGCCCTTATTAAGTCGAGCTGTCCTTCTTCTTCTTAATGTTGAGAAATAACTAAATTTAAAACATTACATACCATCTATATATTCAAGTATGTGATTTGTATTTTCTATGATGTAGGGTAGCATAAACTTCATTTTGGAAGAAGTGAATGCAGGGCTTAATGTTGTTCTCATGTTTCGCCATTTCTCACCTGAAAATTTCATAATGGTTATTATTGTAACATTAGTTGTTTCATGTAGTGAAACGTGAGATTATTTTATTTATGAACATCATGGTCAGTCCGTATAACGTCTGCTGCTGGGTATAGGCCTCGTCCCCAGGAAAGGATTTGCCAGTAGTATTTTGTTGTAACACACAAAGAAACGCTGCTGTGCGTTCCATGATGTACGATTGTATATAGATGACGTTATTACAACCAGAACCCTAAAAGGCTTTCCAAAAACCAGAAACAAATTTTAGATTTACATAAATAAAGATTTCTTATCCGCCGTGGGGATTAAACCCACAACCCCCTAGATTTGAAGTGAGACATATATACCGATTCATCACGGATGTTGTGTGTTCCCCTACACCGATTTGCTTAATTTCGTTACCGTTCTCCCTCTCGACCTTCGTTTACGATAATCCTTTGGATGTCCTCGTAGACATGAAGAATGACTGAAGAATGAAGATTACTGATTTGTAAAGTAAAATGACAGTTATTAAATATAATTGTCGTGTATATCAACGTAGCTGACAGCCATTCCCAACGTTACTTCGATGTTGTTCCTGAACTTTTCAACATTGGAATATTCGTTGTGCGTAAGAATAATATTAAATTATAAATACTTGTCTGAGAATATTATTATTATTAAATATGTGTTTATTTTACATTTCTTCATTTAATTAATAGAATCAGGCGTTACTTTGCGGAAATTCATAATAATATTAATCTTTTTTTTTTTTTTAGCGGAATTAATACTATATATTTTTTCTTTTTAAATTACATTTCCTCATTGTCTATCTGTCTGTACCGCGATAGCAAGACAGTTGAAATTTTCACAAATTATGTATTTTCGTTTCAGTTATAACAACAAATTCTAAAAATAAAATAATATAAATATTTAATGGCGGCTCCCATACAACACACTTTTTTTGCCATTTTTTGCTCGTTATCAATAACGGCATCAGGCAGGCACTTGAAAATGGTACGAAACCCTTCGTGCGCGAGTCCGACTCGCACTTGGCCGGATTTTTACTAATGAAATAATGAATTTATTTAGCACTTAGGTATTTGAAAAAGAAATATAATTAAAAGGTTATTATTCTTATTCTATAAATAAAACTACTTTGGTAACTATAACTAGAAAGTGCAACCAGTGTGTGCTGCTAATTGAAGGACATTACAGACTATGTACCGTCTGCCCGTATGTCATTAATTTCGCTACACATAATAATTTCACATTCGTTTATTATTTTATTTGTGTGAAAGTTATATTTATTTCTTATATGGTGTTAGTTTTGTTTCAGTGTACTTACCATCGCAGAGATTCATAATTAGTGCCTATATTGATTCGCGATGTTCTACCGTAATTTTACTTAAGACACGTTTCTCCATTCGTCACAATCCTTACTATCGTTACTCCTTACTATACTATACTAATTACTATACTAATATTATAAATGTGAAAGTAACTCTGTCTGTCTGTTACGCAATCACGCCTTAACTACTGAAGCGATTTAAATGAAATGTGGTACAGATAGTCTAGAGCCTGAGAAAGAACATAGGCTATATTTTATTATGAATTTCCCACGGGAACGGGAGTTACGCGGGTGAAACCGCGCGCGGGAAGCTAGTATTAAATAAAAAAGAAGTAGATGTTGTTATCTGATAACGATTTCAATGGCCTTTAATGTGACCGCCATTACCTGGACACTCACGAACTCAATTTGAAACTGATAATAATAGGGCATGCATAATATTAGAATACATATAATAATACCCCGATTTTCTCGCGATTGAAATTTATTTCGTTAGCACGTTTATGCCTTAAGACTTGACATTTTCTGTTTATTTCAGAGATTTAGAGCTGCAAAATTGAATCCAGGCTATGAAACTGTTTTTATACGACACCATAAAGTCAACGAGCATATACCTACGGCCACCCTGATAGTGCACAGTTATTGGAGCCTATGTACGTTGCCGATCTTTATCTCTCCCCTGGCATATGTCTTCTGGCAACCTTACTCACACAGCACAGGGGAAAAAATATTTATTAAAGTAGGAAGCAATTGTATTCTGTAGATGGTAAACAACCTTTTGCTAAACAAACTGACATTTTACAGTTAGTATATAATATCTGCGGCCTCTTTGATTCGTTTTAACACAACCCCTGCTCCTGCGTCACCGGAAGGTCATTTTATTAAGTGTTTGTAACAGATAATTTCCGTGTCACGTTGGTCGAGGGACTACGTGGACTCCGTGTATCGGAAAGCACGTAATGCAGTCCCGTTTGACATAACATCATCAATGATAATCGAATTTGTCACCGGAAAATAATACGAATCTTAAGTTGATTAACTTTTGTGCTTGTTAATTTAGTTGCCAGTTTCAGTGAACGCACACATTTATTTCAATTGCACTATTTTTTTTATTAATACACAACTTTCACTGGTTCGTCTCGCCATTTTTATTTTTTGGAATAGTATAATCGTGGACCGTTTACGCCTTCCTTTTTATTTTATTTATTACTTGCTTAACTAGGACACTTGACCTAACCTAACCAAACGATACTATGCTACTGTTGTACAACTGTAAATAATATTCCGATGATTACTTATTCTCATACGTAAATACGAAAGTGCTGAATAAATAATTATTTTACTAAAGTTAAGAGGTCAAATCAAAGTCATTTGGCACGAAATAGCGTCACGTGTAAGTCCCCTCCATAAATGTAGTTTAACCCTATTGGGACAGCGAAATATCAAGTGCAAAGTCATCTTTCAATTATGAAACCGTCGCACTGTACCGTTTGTAGGTATTATTACTTCTCAATTGTTTTAGCAATATGGCTTACAACTATTACGTATCTAGCAATAGTAACGTGGCAGCAGAATTATTCAAAAATCACTCGAAATCATTCAAAAACAAAGTTAGGTTTATAACCAACATTTTATAGCCAAATATCATCCTTGCAAAATGTCATACAAGCAATCGAACCTCCTGATGGCCGAGAATATAGTTCCAGGAAGGAACTGTACAGTAAAGCGACAGTTGTAAAGCTCCCCTTATTAACTTCTTCTTCTTCATCAGCCCGTATAACGTCCACTGCTGAACATGGGATTCCTTCCGAGAGAGGGTTTTTGCCATAGTCACCACGCTTGGCAGGCGGAATGAATACACAGAGAAACGCTGCTGCCCGTTTCATAGTATACGCTTGTTATAGATGATGTTATAACAATCGGGACTAACGGCTTAACGTGCTTTCTGAGGCACGGAGGGTAGTCCCTCAACCAACCAGACCCGGAAAGAAATCTTAGAATTTACACAAAGATTTCTTGTCCGGTGTGGGGATCGAACCCACGACCTCCGAGATTTAAAGCGAGCCAATTACTGCTACGCTACGGAGGTTGTCATGCTGTCAACCTTCTGATAGCCTCGGAGAATATAGTTCCAGGAAGGAACTGTACAGTAAAGCGACAGCTGTTAAACTCCCATAATAAACTTAAAGTCATAATTCCTCAATCCCAAATACGCCTTCTTGTGCAGGTTGCTTAGTTTGGAGTTTACAAACCACATATAAGATTGGGTGAAGTAGCAAATCATCGTAGCTGACTAACTCAATTTGTACATTACATGACACGGGCTGAAATTGCTAAATAAGTCAGCAGATAACCATAAACAAAGAACTTAATTTGTAATCTAATGTCATAAAATTGGTCCGTAAAAAGTTGATGAGCAATATGTATGTATTTGTATAATGATAACAATCTCTGTTCAGTAGCAGTTTGGCTTTAAGTCTCAGAGATATGGGGTTCGATCCCTACACCAAATAAGAAATCTTTGTATGAAATAGAAATAGTCTATTGTCTCAAAATATACATACAATTGAATTTCACATAAGTTATGATTACAATCTTACATGTAGGTACTATAATTTTGTAACCCAAAATAAGATTTAACTTGTGGTATGGGTACCAGGGCTCTCGTAATTATTTACAACTAGCGGCCCGCCCCCGCTTCGCACGGGTGGACTTTTATACCCTACCCCTGCCCTACCCTACCCCTACCCTAACCCTACCCTACTCCTACCCTACCCCTACCCTACCCTACCCCTACCCTACCCCTACCCCTACCCCTACCCTACCCCTACCATACCCCTACCCTACCCCTACCCTACCCTACCCCTACCCTACCCTACCCCTACCCTACCCCTACCCTACCCTACCCCTACCCTACCCTACCCCTACCCAAAAGTATCCTATGTCCTTCTCCCAGTTCTTAGCTACCTCCCTACCAATTTTCAGCCAAATCGGTTCAGCCGTTCTTGAGTTATAAATAGTGTAACTAACACGACTTTCTTTTGTTTTTAAAATGTATTCTGCTATTCGGGACGGAAACAAATCCAACAAATCAAAAACCATGGCAATCGGTCCAGCCGTTCTCGAGTTATAAGTGTTGTAACAAACACGACTTTCTTTTATATATATAGATATCGATAAATTTGTGTGAAAGGGTAGTGTGTCGTAGTTTGATCATAAGATTGATGCACGTGAGAATATAAATTTTAAGATTTATATTAAATATATAATATTATATATTTATATATGTAAGGCTGCTTTGTTGAAAGACTACCTTGCGTGCCTCGAATAGCACGTTAAGCCGTTGATCACAATTGTTATAACATCATTTACAACAAGCGTATACCAGGGAATGGGCAGCAGTGTTTCCTTGGGTTTAACAAATTGAGTTGAATAGCGGTCACCAATCCGCCTGCAAAGCGTGGTGACTATGGCAATAACCCTTCATGCTATAGGAGGCCTATGTATAATTATGATGATAATATGAAATATATAATACATTTATATATTTGGTCGATGTTAAATAGCAATATCGGTACTGATCACTATGTTGAGTGGTTAATTAACACTTCAAGTGTGGATAAACAACTGATAACTGGTTGTTTAAATATTATTTTGTATTTACAGTGCGAAAAGGATGTTAAGTACATGGGCTCACGGCCTGTTTGGTCTAGCGGTAATGTGAGTAGCTAGGTCGGGTAAAAAATTGTGTGAGATTTTTTTTTCTATGGAGAATAATTTGAGAGCCAGCCCAAAGTCTGAAAGCTGTTTAAAACGAAGGTATCTAAATCTTTTGTGCAATACGGCTTGTGAATCCCTACAACATCCTTTCAATATGGTATCATCATCATCATCATCATCATCATCGTCATCAGCCCGTATAACAATCTACTAGTGAACATGGGCCTCCTCCCGGGGAGTCCCTCAACAAACCAGACCCGGAAAGAAATCTTAAGATTTACACAATGAATTTCTGTCCGGCATGGGGATTGAACCCACGACCTCTGAGATTTAAAGCGAGCCAAATACCGCTACTACACTACGGAGGTTGTAATATGTTATAAATATGTTTATTTATTTACCAATAAGGAATAAATTTAAATGTTTAAAGTATGTTTGGTGTAATTCACTATGTTCACAATTTCCCTTTTTCTTCTTCTCTAGGGTTAGCTGGAAAATAATATGAATGGATTAAGCTAGTCTTTGTGAAAATGTATTTCTTAAATGATTTATGTATTTTTTGCGTTTTTACGTATGCAATAAATAATATTAATATCTATTAGAAAGCTAGAGCCCTACTATAACAACGAAACTTCCAAACATATTATAATTTCTGATGCCCTCGTAGACCCGAAATCCGAGAGGCTCGCGTATTGTAAAGTAGAGCAACAGTAGCACAACATTCCCCTAAAAATCTTAAGCCATAATTCTTCAATCCCACCCAGCGACCGCCCTAAGCCAAGATCCAAGCCCCACAGAGGGCGCCCTTTTTGCGCAGGTTGCATAGTTTGTAGTTTTTAAACCATTTATATAGTCTGAATCTCTGCTCGCCTTTATGCCCGGTGAAGTAGCAAAAGCCTCGTGGCTGACTACATAATGTCCGTCCAAAAAAAACATAAATTAATACCTTTCATAAAAATCAAGCTGCCAGAAAACAATGGATCTGATTCCTCAGTGAAGAACTCTCTGTGATCAGTGAAGGAATCAAAGTCCTTGACTGCGATGGTTTTGATCAGCTCGGGGTCCCTGATCATGAGGATTGGCACCGTATGTTCTATTAAGCCAACGTATCTGAAAACAGAATTTTTGATATGTCTCATGAAACATGCATGTTTGCAAGTCTCCATCAGGATGGACGATTAACGTTAGGTTAGGCGTATTTAGCGTTGAATTTATGCCCAAGTTTTTTTTTTTTTTGCTAGGAGACTTTTGCTGTCTACTAGCCTCCTGAGTACTGAAGTTCTAAATTTAGAACAACCAACGAATATCCTAAATAAGGAACATCAAAAATTCATGATCATAGTTGTATGAAACTGATGTGCGAAATTTAGGACATCGCGAAAAACAGTTTTACATAATGTGATGATTTTTATTTTATTTTTCCTTCCATCTATATCATGAGAATATACAATGATGCAAAAATCAAGGCCATAAACCACAATATCATATCCTCGGACTCAGGAGGCTAGTATTCTTGTTAACCCCTCGTGCTAAAATGCTTGGGTTACGAGTGGGTTTACGACGGGTTCGAACCGGCGACCTCAAGATCACAAGTCCGACGACCTAGCCATTGGGCTCAACCGCTTTTAATGCTTGAATGCTTTTACAATTGCTCCCCTATTGCTTCTATTTGCTTCCTATTCTCAAACAATAATTGCTTCCATCGTAATCTAGAAAAAATACTACGACGACGACTAGAGACGTTTGAAGCTTTGTGTTTACTAAAATATAAAAGAGGAAGTACTTCACACCAAATCAGCTGCTCACTTTATACAAAGCCCAAGTTAGAGCATGTATGGAGTACTGTTCTCATCTTTGGGATGGTTCCGCCAAGTATCAACTAGAGGCACTGGAGTCGATTGAGATGCGCGAACCCACAATCACCGATAATAGGCGTGACGACAGTATCAAAAAATTAAAGATTTAATGTTTTTAGGGGAAAGTACATATAAAAAGAAATTATTACACTTATTTATTTTTATATATAACCTTGAGATTAATGTGATTTTTAATAAAACAAAAGATTAAAATACTGCAATCGGCCATTTTGACTGAAACACCAATCACGGCACATGACGTCACGATATTGTAACCATCAAAGAGAATTTAACCACTACGTTAGGTTTGGCGGACCCAATGACATTTTTTACAATAGCGTGACGTCATAGCCGAAGCCATGACACTTGAGGCCTTTTTTCGCGCGCTATTTAAAATTTAATAGAAATATGGCTTAAACTTCGTTAAATTTAAATTTATTACCGAAATATTGTGTTTTTCGTACTTAGAAAATGACTACCCACGTTGCGCAAGAGGATTTCAAAATCTTGCCTCATGCCTATTATACCTACTGTACTCGGCTAACGTACTTTTTAAGATAAACATGTTTAAATAACTCATTAATTTCACTATCGCACAAAATATTGATAATATACTGATATTATCAATGTTTTGTGCGATAGAATTTTTATGTAAAAATATTAGCGCGGTCAAGCAAACAAACAAACTCTGCAGCTTTATATATTAATGTAGATAAAACAGACATATAATCACCACTCACCTGTCCTCAGGGTATGCCCGATAAACTTGTTCCAAATCATCTATAAAATGTCTCTTCAAAAATGTACTCTGGTACATATTACCGAACATCGGAACTCCAGGTAAATACCTCACATCTTTCTCTTTGAAATTATTATGTATACGTTTATAACTGTAGATATAAAACCCTATGAGGGTTGTTATAAGGAAAATTATTATTTCTAGGATCATGTTTGGCGTGCCGCTGAGTTGTGATTACAATGTGCGACTGAGTCATTGAGTTGGAACTAGTGGTTCAATTCACAAGTGATGCCGATATCGCCGGTGATACTGCAAAACCGCGTAAATGACAATAGCTAATTATATTGAAAATCATAATAATAATATAAAGTTTATACATCGGAAACAACTTATACAAAAGCGAGCTTAATCCAATAATGAATTTTCTTCCAGAAAACCTTTTTGAAAGAAGCATTTGATTAAAAGTGCATAGCTATTGTACAACGGACGAATCTTTGATTAGTACCAAATTGGTAAATACATTATTATCTAATGATAATAATGTATTTACCAATTTGGTATAAACATACACACTAATAGATACATAATTATACAATTACTTGCTAATATTTAAACCTATATGTTTATTATAATATACTTCATATACTAACTTATACAACGTGTTAATTAAATATCGCAAAATTTCTTGGGTGGTGATTGTGCTCATGAATATGAACAACTTTTTCTAAGAGGCCAACATTGTATCGCGAAGTAAAAAATCATCTCGATCAAAATGTATAAAAAAGTTGTTTTGTTTTCGAGTTACAAAGTTGGTCTTATATTAAAAGTTGTTCATATCCATGAGCACAATCACCACCTAAGAGGTTTTGCGTTATTTAATTAACACGCTGTACTAGTATATCGAAATTTTGTAATAATATAATTACTGAGTCAGAAAATACTCCTTTGTTCTTCTTTTAAATGCGTTTAGAGAAGGACAAGCGCGAATGAGGTGTGGAATGGAATACCATAACCGCTCTGCAAGAACGGTAAATGACTGGTAATATTTACTAGAGACATGAGGAGGGTTCTTTAAAGGAAGAGAAGTGGCGGTACGAAAGGGTTTGGTCTCTAGGTATCAAATACTCGAAGCGTTCGCGAGGATAGTAGTGGAAGTGTAGTCTTTAAAATATATTATTACGAAAATATTTAGTGACAAATGAAATTACACCTTATTAGCTATTGTCACTTACTCGGTATTGCAGTATTACCGACGATATGGATACGCCTTTTTTAAAGCCTCAATTACGGAGACGCGGGGCGTAGCTCGTAGCGCGTGGCGATGGGCGGCGCGGCATACGTTTGAATTTTTAATGATACACTGTCTCTCTGTAAACCTACTAATAATAATGATTAGCCTAGCCTTTATTTAAGACATTATTAACTGAAAGAGTATATTAATTAAGTATACTATTTTTTACATTCTAAGCTTATATTATACAACGACATCACTGTCTGTGTCACTTATTGGCAAAGGCCTCCTCCAACATCACAAACACAACATATTACATATTTATGTTGATTCCAGTGCGGCGTTTCGCGGCGTGGTGCCGCAAAACGCAACGCGCCTCATCTTTGTTAACAAGGCCTAAATGTCATACATTCGCACTTTAGTTTTTTTTTTTAAATTGAAGAAAATTTTGAAGAGCATAGTATTTTCTAACCATTAAAAATTCTAGATTATTTATCTTGAGAATGTAAAAGGCAATTAAATATCTTAGTCATTATTAGTTCAAAATGATGGTAAAGGCTTTGTCAGTGTTATACTTTCAGGATTTTATCGACATTCCTACATATTTATTTAGTTATTTCCTAAGTAATCAATATAATCGTTTAACCGATAAGAAATGCCATTCCTGATAAAATTGACTTTGAAATACCTAAAGGGTAAGCGTACATCTTAAGACCGCGCCCACAAACTCTGTCTGCTGCGGAGCAGTGACGGCCATTTTCGTTTCGAGGGTTCCGTACCCGAAGGGTAAAACGGGATCCTATAACTAAGACTTCGTTGTCTGTCTGTCTGTCACCAGGCTGGCCAGGCCGCTATAACAACAAATACTATAAATAAAAACAAATATATATTTAAGGGGGGCTCCCATATAACAAACTTTTTGTTTTTTTCGACCATTTTTGCTTGATAAAAGACGCTCGACGACGACGCTCGTTTTTTTCGACGCTCGCTTCGTGCGTGAGTCCGACTCGCTCTTGACCATTTTTTTTTTAAATCTGACGCCTCTTATTCTTTTTTTTTGTTTTCTTTTACAAACGTAATCATTACACACGATACTGTCTACTATTAAGAGATGACATATATTTTGTACGCACCTTATATCTTATCGACCAATCTATTATGTCCGCTAGAAGCTTATAAAATATACATAGCAATTACTTTATTAGCTACAATTGATAAAGTGGCAATATGCGCGGTTGATATGTTTTGTTGATACACATTAAAATTATGCGTATTTCTATAGAGATAAGGTTCAATTTACAACGAAGATGCTTGTGTTACACGTATTACAAGACAGCTAGGTATAGGTCAATTTTCGATTGTAAATAAGTTAATTATAATTATTACATAACTACATTGTTGTCTACATTATAGACAACCTCCGTAGCGTAGCGGAATTTGGCTCGCTTTAAATCACGGAGGTCGTGGGTTCGATCCCCACTCCGGACAGGAAATCTTTGTGTAAATTCTAAGATTTATTTCCGGGTCCGGTTGGCTGAGGGACTACCCTCCGTGCCTCGGAAAGCACGTTGATCCCGATTGATATAACATCATCTATAATAATCGTTTATCAAGGAACGGGCAGTATCGTTTCCTTTTGTATTACAACATACTACTGCGGTCACCAACCCACCTGCCAAGCGTGGTGCCTATGGCAAAATCCCTCCCTTGGCAGAAGGCCCATGTTCAGCATTGGACGTTATACGGGCAGAAGATGATGATGATGATGATGAATTATAATTTCCATCGCCGGCCTTCCAGGTAACCTTATGCATCAGTTGGACCAAAAAGTAAAATCCAACCGAAAAAAAAGGATAGCATAGGGTGTACACAGGGAAAGGAAAATATATAAGGATTCTAGATAAGTATTTCGTACATAAGAATACAACCTTAATGAGTAATGTTAAATGGCTGTGGTACTTTGCAAGCTTAGGACCTGCCTTTCATGCATGAATTAGGGGTGTCCACTTTGAAAAAACATCGATGTTTTGTTCGATTCGATAAATTGGAACTGTACATCGATGTCTTTCGATGTATCGGGTGAAAACATCGATATTTTGTACGCATCGAGTACTTTTTAAGGGTTCCATACCCAAAGGGTAAAAACGGAACCCTATTACCAAGATTTCGCTCTCCGTTTGTCTGTCAGGTTGTATCGCAAGAACCGCGATATCTTGACAGCTGAATTTTTTACAAATGATGTATTTTTGTTGCAGCTATAACAAATGTTTTTAGGGGAAAGTACATATAAAAAGAAATTATTACACTTATTTATTTTTATATATAACCTTGAGATTAATGTGATTTTTAATAAAATAAAAGATTAAAATACTGCAATCGGCCATTTTGACTGAAACACCAATTACGGCGCATGACGTCACGATATGGTAACCATCAAAGAGAATTTAATTACTACGTTAGGTTTGGCAGACTCAATGACATTTTTTACAATAGCGTGACGTCATAGAAGACGCCATGACACTTGAGGCCTTTTTTCGCGCGCTATTTAAAATTTAATAGAAATATGGCTTAAACTTCGTTAAATTTAAATTTATTACCGAAATATTGTGTTTTTCGTACTTAGAAAATGACTACCCACGTTGCGCAAGAGGATTTCAAAATCTTGCCTCATGCCTATTATAAACTTTTCTTTTTTACATAATCAAATACGAAAAAAGGTGTTAGGTAAAATTTTAGTGGTCAAACTTGAGTTTTTTTATGAAAGTGATGGGTTATAATCGATTCGATGCTTAAACTGAAAAAACATCGAAACATCGATTATATCAAAATAATTTTAAAACATCGGATCGATTCGATATATTGCATTGTAAACATCGATGTTTTCAATACATCGATGTATATCGAATATCCCTAGCATGAATTCCTAGGCGAGTTGCTCATTAAGAGTATTAATTAACTTTATGTTCTCCCATTTCAGTATTGTTTAACTGTATTCTTATGGGTATCCTTACTATCCTTACTTCCTTACTATCCTTACTAATATTATAAATGTGAAAGTAACTCTGTCTGTCTGTCTGTTACGCAATCACGCCTTAACTACTGAAGCGATTTAAATGAAATTTGGTACAAATATAGTCTAGAGCCTGAGAAAGGACATAGGCTATATTTTATTATGAATTTCCCACGGGAACGGGAGTTACGCGGCTGAAACCGCGCGCGGGAAGCTAGTTTTCAATAAAACAAACAATCAATTAATTCCTCTTTTATACAATACTAGTTGGTATCCGCCATTTTGTCTTTGTAGATTACGATTAGGCCATACAAACTTTGCTATCTATTTTCCTATTAGGAGAGGTTTGTTGGATGTTTAAAATTTCAAATTAATTTCTTATCGAATGATTTGATAAGTTTCATCAAAGTCAGTACTATCGTTTTGAAGATTAAGCGGAATAATCGGACAGATTGACAAAAAAATGTATTTTAGTTAGTACCCTATATTAGCAATTGTATCTCATGGAAACAAAAGTGTAATAAAAATATCTATCAAAATGACAAGTAAAAATGGTATAAAACATAGACAATACAAATACAAAAAGGTGGTGCGTTCTTGCACACCCTGTACTAGTATACAGGGTGTGCAAGAACGCACCACCTTTATATTCATACTAATATTAGAAATGGGAAAGTGTGTGTGTCTGTTTGTCCGTCTTTCACGGCACAACGGAGCGACGAATTGACGTGCATTTTTTAGTGGAGATAGTTGAAGGGATGGAGAGTGATATAAGATACTTACTGTCTTTAAGAAACTACTAAGATTTCTATCCGGGTCTGGTTCGTTGAGGGACTATCCTCCGTGCTTCGGAAAGCACGCTAAGCCGTTGGTCCCAATTGTTATAACATCATCTATAATAATCGTATATCAAGAAACGGGCAGCAGCGTTTCCTTCTGTGGTACAACCTAAAACTGCGGTCGCCAACCCGCCTGCCAAGCGTCGTGACTATGGCAAATACCCCCTCCCCCGGGAGGATACCCATGTTCAGCAACAGTGAGCGTTATACGGGCTGATGATGTTGATGATGGATGGATTTTATTTATTTGTATAGAAGTCACATATAATTAAAATATCATTACAGTACATAGTTTTATCATTAACTTCGAGTATGTGACCTTGAAAAGATAACAATATCACACCGTCATTGCTCTATCTATTTTGTTTGTAATGTTAGTTAATGTATACTTAATTGTAATCGCATAATTTAAGTGTTTATATTGTAAATATAAGCTCAAGGCTAAAAAAAGACATTATTTTTTTTATTTCAAAGTATTTTTTATGTTCCACTTTTTAAAACAAAAAAAAACTTAACGGATATGAGATCCGTTATTTTAATATTTACTTTTTAATTTTTTATGAAGAATGATCATTATGACTTTAAATGGTATGAGAAATATTTTCGGACATCCGATGATAGGAGTTGAAAAGTTATGTAAGACAATACGCACCCTAACGGGACTGATGATGATGATGGTGATTCGTATATTAAGATATACGAATCACCTTTACGCGCCAATCTCAAAAACTATTGGACCGATTTAAAAAAATCTTTCAATTTTATATAGCCTTTGTATTAAAAAAGGCTTTAATTATGAAGTTTCTACGGGAGCTGGAGTTGTTTGCGTAAAACCGCGGGCGGTTAGTTATTTTATATAGAAAGTAGCACTTCTCAATAGGTACCTTCTATATAAGAACATGTTTTTAGTTCACCAACGCAAAAATGCTAGAAGGTTTAAATTAATTACCATAATTATCTCTGCCCATCAGTCCGTAAAACTGCTGAGGTGGTTCTAGAGCGGCAAGTCCGCCATCTTTGATCGAAAATTGTGCCCACTTGGACATAGTTCACTGCACTAATGAAACGATTATGTAATGAGGGTAAAAGAGAGTTTACTGCATCCTCTACAAATACTTCGACCTTATTCTTTAGGAAAAGATTTTGCTGAACTTTTATTCATCTTTTTCCTTTTATTAGGTACAGTCAGCATCAAAAGTTGATGACCACATTTGGATTTTCAAAATCGCTGTACACCGTATTATACCGTAATCGCTCAACATGACAAGCGCCAGAAATGAATGATTAACATAAAAGGCCATAAGTAGGTGACCATCACTTTTCAAAAGTCGCTAAACTAATATTCACTTTTTTATCACTATTAATTATTACTTTGATTTCGCTGTCAGTGTCGTTGTCAACACTAGTTATCAAGCGAAATGTCAAGTGACAGCTGCGTGTGTGTATCTGATTTTTGTTTTGGTTTTTATTGTGTTCTAGTTTTTGGTTTGGATTGGACAAGATTGGATTTATAACTCTGATGAAACTAACGGGCATATTTTTAGTTTTCAGTTCAGCTACTTTTGATAGTAACTATAATAAGTTTACACGCTACGTATCCGAAACAAAGTAATGTTCAAACTTTTGTTATTTTATGATGTTTAGTTATTTTTGGACATAATTTTTGGATAACCAAAACAAGTATTTTATATTGTTCAGTGAATTTTGTAAATCTGATTGTTATGTTTTCGGATATTATAAAGATTTTTTTACAAAATGTTATTCAGTGACCTTTGACGAGTAGTGTTCACTTCATTTTTAACTTTAATGATGTTAATACAATACTGGCGCCTAATTTGTTGAGCGATTTATGGGTGATAAAGTGTACAGTGATTTTGAAAATCTGAATGTGTTCATCGACTTTTGATGCTGACTGTACCTATATGTACCATGTCCATATAAAAAGAAGGAATGTACATATTATATCACACATATATGAGAACCTCCGTAGCGTAGCGGTATTTGGCTTGCTTTGAACCGGAGGTCGTGGGTTCGATCCCCACGCCGGACAAGAAATATTGATCTAAGATTTCTCTCCGGGTCTGGATGGTTGAGGGACTAACCTCCGTGCGTCAGAAAGCATGTTAAGCCGTTGGTCCCGATTGTTTTAACAATATCTAGACCAATCGTATACTAGGGAACGGGCATCAGCATTTACATATTACTGCGGTCACCAACCCGCCTGCCAAGCGTGGTGACTACGGCAAATATCTTCCCTCGGTAGGAGGCCCATGTTCAGCAGTGGACGTTATGCGGGCTGATGATGATGATGACATATTATATACTAGCTTCCCGTGCACGGTTTTTACCCGCATAACTCCGGTTCCCGTAGCAACTTCATAGTGAAATGTAGCCTATAGCCTTCCTCGATAATGAATCTTTCTTACACAAAAATATATTTTCAAATCGGATCAGTTATTCTTGATATCAAGCGGGCGGCTCGGGCGACGGCACGCGCGTCTTTATCAAAGTTCATAGATTTGTGTGAAGCTGTTCTCGACGACAGCGGTGCGGGCGGCAGGTTTTCCTTAGGCACCGCCCGCGCCGCCCGCTCCGCCCGCTGGCGTCCAGGACGCGGCCTAGCGCGTTTAATGACCCTCAGTCGCTGATAAGCTAGTCGCAGGCTTTACAGTATATACATATTTTTTTAAATGTTATTTTTAATACTTTACGGAAAAGTTAACCATATAGGTACTATATGTTTCAAAAATTTAGATTAATAAAATTCTACCAACAGCGGGACTCGAACCCGCATCTTAGGTTAAGCACCTAATGCCTTAACCAATTAGGCTACGGTGGAACCCTACCGGTCATCGAAATTTATCAATCTCTTTTATACCACGTCTCTAAGGATGTTAGTGCCATCTATCGGTAATGATCCGCATTACTTCGACTATTACATACATACATATCGGCACGCTTTTCATAGGTGGGAGCAGAGACAAATGAAATAATGAAATTTATTCAGCACTTATACCGTATTCATCGAGGCGTGAGATTAAATGTAAACAAACCATATAAAGAGTACTTTAAGGGTCACGATTGATGAAGTGAATATATTTTATTACAGCTGTCAGTACAATCACGCCTATGAAATTTTGAATTTAGTAGTACTGTCAGACAGTACCTGCCAATGTTATATTTTATGGGCATGGCGACCTAATAAGTGATGGGCAATGAATCATCGTGGCCATCGACTATAAATAAACTATCGATATTTTTATATAAAACTTAATTTAAAATAAATAAATAATTAAATTTTATGATATATTTTAGTATCATAATATAATTTGCATATGTACGCGCACTTGATCTAAAATAATAGTGAGTAAATAAAATCCAATTTCTAAAAATAAACTTTGGATTTCAGAAAGTATAAATGTATCTTATATTAAAATATTTGTTTAATTTAGTAACGCTTGTAATTAAATTAATCCCAATTATTTGTTACATTATCGTCAATATTAGTAAGAAAAGTCGATAATTGCTATCGACATTTGTTTAAATCTTAACAACCCTAGGAATGTCATCTTTTATTAAGTATAATGATTTATTAAATCGTTTACATGTAAAAACACCCAAAAAAGACTTGATTCCCAAACTTCGAATGCATTTTAATACGAATAAATTATAGACCACAGGTACTCCCGAACATTTTACATAAAAATGTAACGTTTGGTTATCGGTCGGATTATATCCGCCATTTTTACTATTATATAGATCAACTTGTTGATACGAGAGTTATGCTTATTTATTATTATAGATATTTTCGTTGAATTTATATATTTTATGAAGTTTAAAGTTATTTGTTGGTTGTTTTGTTTTTGTTATATTTACGTTTTCGAGCTTAAAACATGAGTGCACCTGGACCAAGCAACGCTTGCACTTGGTCTTCGCCAAAGAAAAAGTGATCAAAGAAAACTTCAACGCATTCAACGGAAAAGGTGGCTGTTATTAATGTATTCAAACTCATAGAAGAAACGTGGTCAAAGGATTCGTATCCGTACATAGGTATCAATTAAACCACTGAAATTATGGGAATATCGCAAGCCACTGTAAACAGGTTCTAAAAGGACATAGTGAATCAAATCCTATTGAGATAATATGGGCCCAAGTTAAAGGATTTATTGCTGAGAATAACAAAAGCTTTCAGTTAAGTGAAGTTCAAATTTTACTAGCCGATGCAATTAAAAATATAACAGTAGAGGCTTGACAAAAGTGCATTGATAATGTGAAAAAGAAAAGCAAAAGATGCTTAAAATTTATGGAATAATTGAAAGTTGAATATAGTTGATCACTTCGTTATTCACGATGGCGACAGTTCTTCAGAATCCTCCATATTCTCCGAATAATTAATTGAATAAGAGTGATTTATGATTTTATTATCTTCATAGTTAAGTACCTTATCTTAACCCGAGCTGCTAGACACAAAAATGGGAAACCCTACATTAAATTAAATAGCAATAAAAAACATTGAAAAAAGTTTGAGAAACAATGTTTTCTTTGTTTACACTTTGTCTCAAGCCCCGATGAATAGGGTATAGGTATTTACATACACTTGAACTTGTCAAAATTACACTGTATAAGGCTAAATCTAACAAAAGTATCACTTAAGTAGCTAAAACATTGTTATAATTATTTGATCTTACAGAATTTTTAATCAGTCTGTTCGTCTATTAAGCGATAAATGACAAATGTACACATTAGGTATAGTAAGATGCCTTAAAGGTAACAGGTCTAAAACTAAAATTAACTTCCAAGAATCCGGCCAAAGTCTAAGCGACATCCAGAAGCTGAGGGCACCCTTAAGAGGTTAGAACCAACGCTCAGGGTGCCACTGGAGTTAAGAGTAGATTTACGAACAGTGGTGATGATCGCTGGCACGAGATCACAGTTCGGGGAATAAGCAACAACGCGGTCCTCGGCCATGCCGTCGAGGATCCTACCCTAGCTAACCTGCAACCTTTCACTAGCTACCTAAGTGGACGACGACAAAAGAACGCCTGTCTCGATCCTGGCACACCTCATTTGGTTCCTCCACATTCATCAGTTTCTTCAGGCATGCTTGCCGGTTAACTTTTAAAATGATAATTTTTATACGCCGCCAATTTGGTGGACTTATTTACGAGTGGGGCGCCTTCTTCGTGTGTCTCCGTTGACTCTCATTCGAAAGAGCTATCGAACAGTGAAATATATTTTTAAATCGGTCTTGTAGTTCCTGAGAATAGCACGATCGAACAAACAAACTGTTAGCGCATCAACACAAACAAACACTTCAGCTTTGAATGTAAGTAAAAGATTATATATTATCATAATATTCGATTATGAAGGTGTCCTAACAATAAATCTCATATTCATTCTTCATAAATCGTGATCAGATTCTGTGCTAAAATGACTGTAACATTTTTGATAGATGAGTTCTGTAACCACCAAGAGATGAGACATATTTATCTGCTCCAGAAAACAATTTTTCCTGTATAACATCGAATTTTAGGTAACTAAGAGTAAACAATAAGTAAGCTAGTAAAACAACTTCGATTGTATTATCACTTTAAATCAGAAATTCCTAAAGTGTTCGAGGTGGACCCCCGGGGGTCCACGAGGATCTGGATGGGGGTCTACGTTGGCGTAAAACAAAAACAGGTTCACTAGTTGTAAGTATTTACATATTTATTATATACGGTAGAAATGCAGCAACAGGGGTCCACGTTTTATTTTTTTTTATTTTTTCGGACGGACATATGTCTTTAGCTGGATATTTGCTAATTCACCGGGCATAAAGTCGAGCAGAGCTCCAGCCTAGATAAATGGTTTAAACACTACAAACTAAGCAACCTGCGCAAGAGGGCGTCCCCTGTGGGACTTGGACCTCGGCTCAGGGCGGTCGCTGACGAGGAGATTGAGGGATTATGGCTTTTAGTTTCTTTAGGGGGGTTTTGTGCAACTGTCGCTCTACTTTACAGTTCGCGGGTCTCTCGGACTTCCGGTCTACGAGGGCATCGGAAGGTTTCCACGGAAAGCAGTTTAGTATTTAAAGGGGTCTACAAGAAAAAAAGTTTGGGGAGCTCTGCTTTGAATATACTAGCTTCCCGCGTGCGGCTTCACTCGTGCTATTCCCGATCCCGTTACAACTTCATAGTTAAATATAACCTATGTTGCTCCTGAATAACCTAGCTTTCTAATAGTGAAATATTTTTTGAAATCGTACCAATCGTTTCTGAGATTAGCGCGTTCAGGCAAACAAACTCTTAAGCTTTATAATTTTTATATAGAATTATTGCACAGAGCGGGAATCGCACCCTCGACCTCCAAAACTTAAAGCAATGCACAGAAAAGAAAAACTATTAATTAAAATTAACAAGATTTCGGGTTCAAATACTAGGTCGGGTAAATTCATATAGTAATATATTCAAGCAAACAAACACAATCTTCAGCTTTAAAATATTAGTATAAATATTATACTTTATAATATTATGAGTGCACCTACCATGTTTTCCTCTGCATCACCAAATGATTGACTGATAGAAAATGCTTTTAGCATTAAGTCCGCCGCTTAGACCTTAATGCAAGAAGATTTAAATAAATAATAGTTTAAAAAAACTAAAAAAACACGCTTTTATAGCTAACCGAACTAAAATATAGAAAATAATTTTCACCTCAAAATAAAATTATAATAAAGTTTAAGTTATTAACAGAATAATTCAATTCAGAGTAAAAAGCGTGGGGTGCATTTTACCACTTTTCATAACTCTCCTCTTATAGATAGTTGCCAATAGAATGATTGTGACATTTACTTTATCTATTATATTTTTTAGTTCGGTTAGCTATAAAAGCGTGTTTTTTTAAACTATTATTTATTTTTTAAAGATAATAGGAAACTGTTATCAAATTACTGCATTGTCATCGGTCCTTGATACGTATGCAAAGTTTCTAATTAATCAGACTTCTGGAAACTGGTGAAAATTTCAGAAGTTCAAAGATTCCGTTACATACACACAACCCAAGCTAATAAAAGCGTGTTAAAAATACAATAATTCTGTTCATTGTCATTGATAGTTTGAAGATATTCGCCCCTACTTTCTTATAAACACTTTTCCTCATAGTGCTAGGAGTACCAATATAGTGAATAAACATTTCGGTCAAATGAGCAAATATTTTTGGGGCATATCGTATTGTAGCTTTAACCAAAATTGTATGTTTGGTTTATATATAGAAAAATATTTTGTTTCCTAACCACGCCCTATATAATTAGCCCTGGAATTTTCCTCATATATAATAGCTGCTCTGTTCCTATTGTTAAAGGTAATATATTTCGAAAAAACGATCGTAATTAAAAAAAAAATGCATTCTGCATTCCTGCGTTATATGAGCTACATAATATAAGTATGCGAAATGTCATACAACACCTCCGTAGCGTAGAGGTAATTGGCTCGCTTTAAATCTCGGAGGTCGTAGGTTCAATTCCCACATCGGACAAGAAATCTTTGTGTAAATTCTAAGATTTCTTTCCGGGTCTGGTTGGTTGAGGGACTACCCTCCGTGCCTCGGAAAGCACGTTAAGCTGTTGGTCCCGATTGTTATAACATCATCTATAACAAACGAACCAGGGAACGGGCAGCAGCGTTTCCCCTGTGTATTACAACAACACTGCGGTCACCAATCCACCTGCCAAGCGTGGTGACTATGGCAAAGGCCCATGTTTAGCAGTGGACGTTACACGGGCTGATGATGATGAAGTTTCAAACTACTCCGTCCGCGCAATTTTAGTAAAAAGAGGTACAAAGGCTTTGCTGCACGCATTAATATACATACCTATATAGATAAAATGTTTACATGTATTTGGCTAATCTTTTTTTTTCTCCATCGCTCTTGGCTAAAACCTCAATAAGTCCATGTTGTAAAAATATTAAACCCAATTTTTAAAAAAAATTGCATTCTGCATTCCTTTTCTATATAAACTACATATAAACCTTTCCTTTAGTATCGTTTAAGTAATAATATATTTTACGTAAAAGTTACAACGACTAAAACCCAAGAATTCGTGTCACAATGATATATATTCAGGAGCATTGGGTTGAACAAATAAACGCACGCCTATTCCCTGGTACACGATAAACCATATAAAATACAATAAAAGACAAAAAACCAATGTGAAAAAGGGGAATAATTTATGGGATGTAATCCCAATGGACTATTTTTAACATCACACCAATTAAATGTCCGCGGACAGATGGCTATTTGCGCAAACCCCGGACATTTGTCAACCAACGGAAGGCTTGAAAATTTTCAGCGGAGGCAATACGACACCAATGAAAGATTAAATCGGTACTGAAACTCATAAAGAATTCCATGAAGAGACATACTTATATTTCCATCCGGTGTTTAATGTTGCGCTTAAATACAATATTTCAATGATCATCGTCATCAGCCCGTATACCGTCCACTGCTGAACATGGGCCTCCTCCCGCGGGAGTCTGTCTGCCATAGTCACCACGCTTGGCAGACGAATTGGCAACCGCTGTTTTATGTTGTGCCACACAAGGAAACGCTGCTGCCCGTTTCTTAATATACGATTATTATAGATGATGTAATAACAATCGGGACCAACGGCTTAACGTGCTTTCCGAGGCACGGAGGGTAGCCCTTAAACCAGTCCCTCGGCCCATGTTCAGCAGTGGACGTTATTCGGGCTGATGATAATGATGATGATTAGGTAATTTTACGGAGAGTTTTGTGCAACTGTCGCTCTCCTTTACAGATATATCGGACGGGCCTATCGGACTTCAAGTCTTCGGGGACATGGAAAGGTTACATAGTATCTCCCAGTCAACCAGCTGTGCATAACTACAATTACTTCTCAGTTAATATAGGTCATGCCATGGTTTTGAGTCAGTCGATTTCTCAATCAATAGGTAAATATGATTTTTGCTATCTAATAGAACTCTAGTAGAACTCAGACTCAAACAAAAACATAATAAAATTCAAGGTAGCATGTACCATCTACAAAAATAAACTGAAGAGTTTGTTTGCTTGAACGCGCTTATCTTAGAAACTACTGGTCCGATTAGGAAAATTCTTTCATTGTTAGATAGCCCATTTATCGAGAATGGCTATAGGCTCATATTTAACAATGAAGTTCTTACGAGAACGAGAGTTACGCGGGTGAAACCACCCGCGAAAGCATAATTGGATAATATCAGTAACCTGTCTTTTTATATGTGGTATTATATATTCTGCGTTACATGCTTTCTCAATGTTTAGGTAAATATATACTCGACTATCCGAACTGTAGTAATAACATACTATATAACTAAGTATTCAGTTATTACTAGGGAATAAAAAATGTATAAGTATATTAAACAAAATATTTTTTTTTCGGATAGACTTACGTATGTAGCCAAGAGGCTTTTGCTACTTCACCGGGCATAAAGGCGAGCAGAGCTCCAGCCTTAATAAATTGTTTTAAAATTACAAACTAAGCAACCTGCGCAAGAGGGCGCCCCCTGTGGGGCTTGGACCTCGGCGGTCGCTGGCGATGAGTTTGAATGATTATGACTTTTAGTATTTTAGGAGAGTTTTGTGCAACTGTCTCACACATAGAAGTATTTTGATTGCAGCAATTAAGCAAATATTAATACGTCCATACATATGAAGTACTACGACAAAATAATGATACAAAGCAGTTACTTATATTTAATGGATCCAGGCGTTAATTTGCGGAAATCCTTACTAATCTAAATTAAAAACCAAATATCCATAAGTGTTAATTCCGCAAAAAAAATGTGTCAAAATGGTGGAATACCTTTTTGCACCGTCGAGGATGATTAAAAAAAAGACGTATTAATTTTTTTCCTTTTTAATTTTGTAAAAAATAGACCTTGCATTATTTAATGTTGGATTCAATTAAGACAACGGCGTTTTTACATATATAAATTGATATTTGATGGATGGGAGGGCACTAAAATGCATTGCAACCCTATTGCAATCCTTCAACCCTAGTTAATCCGACAAAGAGTGCCGCGGTACTCTTCTCGAGATTCAATAGCTACCGGTTAAGATCTTCAGCGAACCAATCCCTTGGGATCGGCAAGCCAAGCACTTAGACGTAATCCTTGATCTAAAGCTTAGCTTCAAAGCACATACGGAAACCGTTTCTGCACGGGCTTTACTTACGCTCAGTCGACTACACTGTCTTTTAAATCCACGCAGAAACCTATCACGCAATAACAAGTTCAGGATTTACACCGCGTGTATTAGATTTTTCACAAAGATTTCTTGTCCAGCGTGGGGCTCGAACTCATGAAATTTTAAGCGCGCTTTTTATCCCTACGCCACTGAGGTTCCCATCTAGCATCCGGTCCAATGCTGGCTGGTACGTCCTTTCAAATATTCATACCACTTCCAGTACATAAAAATCTATGATCAAAATCCGGGTCGCGTCACTTATCATTTTAATCGGTTTCCGGACGAGCAGGTGCGAGGCGTCGCGTCGGATCGTTCAACAATTTCATTTCACACCGTTTGCTATTCCGCTAAACTATATAACTATTGGATTTTGCAATGGTGTTATAATAAAAAAACACGATACATGGTTAAAATTCATCATCATCCCCCTGAACATATGAATTACCAGCGGTCTGCATCTTCTGACTCCCTGTGACCTTTATGAGGCCGTCGGTTCATCGTGCGGTCGTCGCTCGCTGCGCTCGCCAGTTTGTCTCCACTCGAGAACATTTCTGCCCCATCGGCGTCAGTTCTTCGAGTATTATTCTAGCGTAGTCAAATCTCTAGCGAACTTAAGAAGTCTTTAGACGATGGAATTTGTGTACAGTCGCGTAGGAAGCTCGCTTAAACCAAGTTATATAACGAAGGAGGCTTCAAAGGGCTTATATAAACAGTGTGCATTTATAGCGATCTTAATAGCACTACTTACGGCAAATTATATAAATAGGTACTTTTTAACTTCGTTACTATACCTAGTACTTGCAAGGATTGTGAATGTATATGGTATTCATTAATACAACATTTACAGAGCAGACTCTTATGAAATTTAGCACACATATCATCATCATCATCAGCCCTTGCAACGTCCACTGCTGAACATGGGCCTGGTATTTGCCATAGTCACCACGCTTGGGTGGGTTGGTGACCGCAGTATTATGTTGTACCACACAAGGAAACGCTGCTGCCCGTTCCTTGATATACGAATATTATAGATGATGTAATAACAATAGGTACCAACGGCTTAACGTGCTTTCCGAGACATGGAGTGTTTTTACGCTTACCAAAACAACCTTTCTGGGAGTGTGCGGAGGTTCTGCATAACCTGATACCCCCTCACCTTTCCATCAACGGACGACTAGGCGTGGCGAGCGATTTCACCCTTTTGTTGTAGACATTCCTTCAATACGCACGAAGCGATTTGCTTCTTCTTCCATAATGCGGACGGCTAAGGAGTGGAATTCTCTGCCGGGGTCAGTTTTTCCGGAACGCTATAATCTGGACATCTTTAAGACTAAAGTCAACAGACTTTCTAGGAAAGCGGGTATCATTTTAGGCCTTATGTTCTCCTTCCATCAAGCGACATTATGGTCAAACGTAAGACAATACTAAATAAAAACAAAATTAAAAATAACTATTATCTATCTAAAAATGGTGCTTTAATTTTTTCATTTTAAAATCTTCATGAAAAATAAATAAAATTAGTTCAAGTAGAAACAGACTGAGTTCCATTTAATAGAGGTATTTGCTACATAAAAACAGCGATCGACTTTCCGACTCGCTTTCTGACTTTGTCATTAGACTCCGTGAAATGTCTGTTTGGTTGGTACAAGCCACGTACTTCAGCGTTGTAGGCTGCGGTCGTGACGGCGTTTTCGTGAAAACAAACTCATACAAGCATATGTCAACGGCCTTGACCTGCATCAAGGCTGCTGGGCGCAATGACAAGCATTTTTGTAGCTATTTTGTTTGTAGCGTCGCCGGTGCTTCGCCATTATAGAGCGGCCCCGGCCTTAAGGCTGATATACCACCAACCATATAATCGAACAGGATCTGATTAAATGTTATTGATATTGTTAATAGCACATGAATGTCGCTGGTAGGTATAGGTAGGGGAGATATGAGGAATAACTTTTTAATGGGGATTTGTGCAAATACACATTACAGTTCATTGGCTACTCAAACTTCGGATCAGCCAGGGCATTAGAGAATTTATTGCAAGCTTAGCTTCGGAAGGGTTTTGGTCAAATATTTTGTATAGTATTACCTAATATACGGTACTTAAGTACCTACAGTGTGGTATGTGGAACGGTATTAACGCCTTCCCACCGCCGCTGCAGCGTATTCGCGCGCTGGCGGTGGGATATGTGGGACTCGCCCTCTCCATAGCGTGGTATGGTTAACTCATACCACGCGGAGAGGACCCTACACCACTAAAACCTCCCGGACACTCTTTCGATCAGCCGTTGGCGGGAGCCGGGTACGCATGAGCAATCCGGCCCCCCGATGGAACCCGCGGCCAATATGGTACCGCGGGATCTCCAGGGCCACACTTACAGTGGCCCGTTTGCCCAATTATAGGGACACCCGGAGTGTAGAGGCGTCCCTACTCCTCATGGGTCAGCCTCGAAGGGAGCGGGGCCCATGTCCCCCACTCCCCGAGGCCGAGCCTAGGGCGGTAGGCGGCGAGTTGCGGCCCGCGGCCGACGGGAATCACGCCGTCTGCGAAGCGGGTGGGCGGAGGGATAGAAGAGAATAAACCTAGCGAGCCTCACCAGCATAACTATTGCTTGATAGAAGAGATGCATCACTATCATTGTAGTTAATTCATGTCAGTTGATTTTGAATATTTTATTATATAAGTCTTTAAATAGTGATACCAACTACTTGTATATGTCACCGTAAAATAATAAAAATCGTTAATTAATCAACTAACGAAGCTTCAGGTGGTTAAAAAAAATACCTAAACCGAAATCAATGGGTTTCTTATTGAAGTATTTTTGTTTTGTTTCAATAGTTTTTACCTGTACCTACTATTTTCATTGCTTTATCCAAGTCTACGAAGATATATTATTATACAAAAATTGTTAGTTAATGTGATTAATTCTGTGTCATTTAACACTTTGTCTAAATTGAGTAGACATTATAAATAATAGCTGGATAGTATATAATATCCGGATTCATTACTTTGGCTGTAACATATATATTAGTTGTTGTAAGTTAAATGTTATTTGAACTGGCATATAGGCGCATCAGCAATCGCATGCCGCGCAGCCTCGGTCACTACATAGTGGTCAAGCCATCGCTTACACCCTTATACATCACTAACAAACGTATACGTATCTGGTGGTTAATTTCCAAATCTGCACAGGTCGATACAGAAATTATGTAACTTATAATAAAATCGCTCGTTCGAAAAAGCATTAAAGTCTCATCATAAAATACCATATACAAGGTGTAACGGAAAGGGTATATACATAGAAAGAGCAAGGCTTCTTTGGATCATAACAAACGATATGGCAAGGGTTATTTAATCCTATCTTTACAAGTCCGGAAGTAATGATTTTTTAAATTCATAGATACCAGAAACCAAATTTTTCAAATTGAAATAAATACATCATTAGCACTCAATCAGCTAATCGATGTCAACGGACTATTTGCAAGTAAAAATAAACCTCTTACTCCTGGTATTTCTGAATAAAGGGTTCCGCATTTTTATTTTTTGTTTGCAAAATAATACTGACTTTTTTATATTATTTTGAGTTGAAACCCTTGCCATATCGTTTGTAATGATCCAAAGAAGCCTTGCTCTTTCTATGTATATACCCTTTCCGTTACACCTTGTACCTATAGCTTATACGCCCAAAAAATTAATTAATGTGATACCTGATATATGACGTTATAATATCAATGCAACCTTTGTTTGAATGGCGCAGGACTAGATTGCTTTGATTTTCCCAGATAAAATTTAATTATCGTAATTATCGTTAGTATATCGAAATACCTAGAACAGCTCAATTACGCAGACACAGAAAATATATTAGAAATTTTAAAATGATAGGAATAAGGAAATATCTCATTTCTTTGTCCATACATTTATAAAAATATGATCTAACAATACATACGTATATTTATTTACTAAATATATTATTAATAAGTAGTTTTTATTAGAATCCTTCGTCGTTAATAATTAGTGTGCACAGCAGAGCGATTGTCTGAAGCACAGGTTCAACCTAGTTTAGGCAAGCTGCAATTTCTTTGAATAATTTTACCTTTCTGTACCTACCTTTTCTTTTTGTGAATATATAATATTTAAAAATTTTAAGAGATAAATAATTATAATTAGATATTATCTAAAAAATTTAGTTTAAGAAAGTATTGTTCATATAAGCAATTATTTTGTAACTCTTTCGTTACCTTGAAATAAATTTATTATTATTATTTTTTTTTTTATTTCCAAAGCGAATTCTTAAGCAAGTTGTAACTCGCTCAAAGCTCTTAACTTAAGATCGTTAGTACCATCCAATGGAGTTAAACTATGGGAGCGATTGTTGAAGTGATGCCATTGGAATGCCATCACAAAATCTCAGAAGGATTTTACTATAAGACAGAAGACCTTTTTTAACACAGTCGGATAAAAATAGCAGGAAATTGTTTTCAGTGAAGCGAAACGTAAACGCCTTTCTTTCGCTTTCGGACGCGTTTCGGGTCCAACACCCTGAAGCACATTTGTTTTGTTATCTCCTGCGAGTATAAAGAATATATTTGGAAAACGTTAGTTATATGATCACTTGGACACTCGTGTCTGTCTAATATAGGTATTTACAATAGTAAGTAGTCAATTATACACCTATGATACTCTTTTCGATTCTACCCTGTAGAATATATAGTGTATATTTGAAATCATTACTTTAAAATCTAACATCTGTAATAAAACATCATTAAACACGTCAAGACAAACTAGACTACTTACTATTGATATTCAGCCATATATTCTATATGGCTGAAAAGTTAGTTTGCCTAAACGTGTATTAAATTACTAGACTTCCACGCACTCCACCCGCGCACCCGGGTTCCACCCGCGCAACTCCTTTTCCCGTAAGAAATGTATAATTAAATATAGCCTTTCTCGATAAACGGGCTATTTAACACTGAATGTTTTTTTGCAAATCGGTCAAGTAGTTCCTGAGCTTAGCTCATTCAAGCATACAAACAAATGAACTCTTCAGCTCTATTATATAAGTATAGATATCTTCCTTAAAAACCCAGCCAACAATCGATTCGAAATCGAATTTGAGCTAGCTTATATAATTTGATATATATTTTTGATTTGCGGTAGCAAGTCTCGACAACCTCCGTATCGCAGCAGTATTCGGCTCGCTTAAAATCTCGGAGGTCGTGGGTTCGATCCCCACGCTGGAAAGGAAATCTTTGTGAAAATTCTAAGATTTCTTTCCGGGTCTGGTTGAGGGACTTCCCTCCGTGCCTCGGAAAGCACATTAAGCCGTTGGTCCCTATTGTAATAACATCATGTATAATAATCGTATATCAAGGAACAACATATTACTGCGGTCATCAACCCGCCTGCCAGGCGTGGTGACTATTGCAATTACCCTCCATCGGGAGGAGGCCCATGTTCAGCAGTAGTCGTTATACGGGCTGATGATGAAGAAGAGCAAGTATTGATTTAGATTATTATCTAGATAACCATCAATCCTTCTTGCTATCACTTTTTAATTCCCGACGTGCTACGAAAACCTACTTAAACATTTTATTTACTGTAAGTAGATCTTCATCATAAGCCCGTATAACATCCACTGCTGAACATGGGCCTCCTCCCAAGGGAGGGTTTTTGCCATAGTCACCACGCTTGGCATGCGGGTTGGTGACCGCAGTATTATGTTGTACCACACAAGGAAACGCTGCTGCCCGTTCCTTGACATACGATGACTATAGATGATGTTTTAACAATCGGGCTTAACGTGCTTTCCGAGGCACGGAGGGTAGTCCCTCAACCAATCAGACCCGGAAAGAAATTTTAGAATTTACACAAAGATTTTCTGTCCGGTGTAGGGATCGAACCCACGACCTCCGAGATTCAAGGCGAGCCAAATACCGCTACGCTACGGAGGTTGTCTGAAGTAGATCTTAATTCTTTTAAATTACACACTATTCTATAATGGTATTCACTAGGTAAATGACGTAGGTAGCTACGGCATTTACCTAGTGAATTCCATTATCCATCCAAAGGTTGTCTGGAAGAAATTGATTTATCCGATAAGACTGCCCATTGTACTGTGTCTAATATATTTTCTTTGTCCGGTTTACTTATGTGTGTACAATTAAGAGTATTCTATTATATTCTATTCTATTCTATAGATCAGGGGTGGCCAACCGGTCGATCGCGATCGACTGGTCGATCCCAGCAGCTATTACAGTCGATTACCTTATAATAAAAAGTGATATTTTAGTCTACAAATACTTGACACAGACGCACAAAGTTAGTGTTTTATAATAATCTGAAAAAATAGCTATTTATCATTCGGTTCGATACGTGATTCAACGTTATGTATTCCATATAATCGATGGCACACAGTAAAAAGTCGATGTTAGGTCTTTTTAAGTTGGCCACCCCTTTTTTTTTTTTTTTTTTTTTTTTTCCGGGAGGAAATGCATTGACGCATTCCCACCACCGCTGCAGCGTATTCGCGCGCTGGCGGTGGGATATGTGGGACTCGCCCTCTCCATTGCGTGGTATGCTAAGGTCATACCACGAGGAGAGGACCCTACACCACTAAAACCTCCCGGACACTCCTTCGATCCGCCGTTGGCGGGGGTCGGGTACGCATGAGCAATCCGGCCCAAGTTGGCCACCCCTGCTATAGATACTAAAGTCACAACCAAAACAAATAATCAAAGGATCTGTAGATTTTTCTTCGTAACTATCCCAATTTTATAAGCACAGACCCATCGTAAACTGAACAAAACGGATGTTAAACATTGAAGAATCCAATGAGAGGCTTAATTTAAAACCTTTTTCTTTTACTATCACGTCACCCGTATTCGTAAGACTTCTTTTTTCAGAGAGCAATTTCGATAGGATGCAATAAAAAAGGAGAATGCTCCTAATTTGGGCCCCATTTAACACTGATTTATTTTATTACAGCGTTTTTTTACGCCTTTTCGTAGAAAGTCGCGTTAAACTTTGTCCTTTCGTTCTATTTAAGAGTTAAGTGATATTGTGGTTAATTTGTTAGTAAGTCGGTTATAATTAAGAATTTCTCGAGTGTTTTCTTGAACTTTGTTCGTTGGAATTAAAGAGGCTTAAAAGATCAATTCGTTAATTGAAAGTGTATTTTACTTGTTTATTTAAAGCGTTGCGTGTTCTTTATGAAGTTGTTATATTTTCATTAATGTTTTTGGGTTATATTTTCTGTTAATTTAACAGGTAATTGAAACGAAGATAGAAAATCAGACGACTTCGAAAACATGCACAGATTAAAAAATAAAAGAAATGACAAATGAACATCAAAACATTACTTACACTGAGTTATATTGACTCTGTGTACGTTAGAAAATGACAGCTGTCTCAGCTATGGCTGCAGTAATAAATGACTGCAGTGCTGATCTTCTGGCAGATTTATACTTCATCAGTCCCTTTACGACCCTTACTTTTGCATTTACGCATTCCCATTGCCGTTGCAGCGTATTCGCGCGCTGGCGATGGGATATGTGGCACTCGCCCTCTCCATAGCGTGGTATGCTAAACTTATACCACGAGGAGAGGACCCTACATCACTAAAACTCCCCGGACACTCCTTCGATCCGCCGTTGGTGGGGGCCGGGTACACATGAGCAATCCAGCCCCTGCTGAACATGGACCTCGTCCTTTGCAATCCTTGGCAAGACAGATTCATTGAGATATATTACCACAATCACCGGGCTTGGCAGGTGCATTGGTGTTTGCAGTAAAATGATAAGTATAACTTAGTTCATATATGCTGCTGCCTGCATCAAATTTATGCCATTTTGTCTCCTTTTACTACACCCATGGGAAGACAAAGGGTGGTGTGTATTATAACCTGAAAACTACACGGAATGATTATAATTGAATATAATAACTGTTATATTCTACAACCCAATAACTTAATTTCTAATATACCCAATAATTTTCATTTAAATAAACTTTCAGTCGACTCCAATATGGCGGTGAGACTTACAAATCGACTTGAGGTCCTTTCAAAGCACCCAAAGATCTCAAGAACGATGCAACTGGCTCTCGTATTAATTAAAACTTTCAACCAATCGCCGAACGCTAATACCAACTCGCAAAGTTACTTATCCATTTGGACTTAAGCCGGCAATTGTGCATTCTACCCTATCTTGTCGTTGCTAGACTGCTACTTTAAGAAGTACCTATCTATTAAATATTCTTTCGTTGGGAATCTAGTTAAGAAATCATTCATTTATTTCACAAAAAATATAAAATAGGTGCAAAGTAGGCAGGCATAAATATTTTCATTTTCAGAAATCTTAGAATTTCACGTAAACCCAAATAATAAAACAAGAGCCAAAAGTTGTATTAATTTCGAAATACCTTGAATCAAGCAAACAACTAGTTTTTTGCTAGACACAAGTAGTAACGTACGTAATTGTCTTTTAAAATGCGGCAGAAAAATTCGACCGGCATTAATCGCAAAACTAAAAACCGGCCAAGTGCGAGTCGGACTCTCGCACGAAGGGTTCCGTACCTACTAGTTGCAAGTGCCTACCTATTTTTGATATCAAGAATACAACAAGTAACATAATATAAACGTTCTTGTAGTTCGTTGTAACTCTGATCGATGTTAATAATAGTTGATTGAATGAAAGGTAAATTGCGGTTTACGGTTTATGACGTATTAAAAAAAAAAACTTAATCTCGTTCAAACCAATTTTCGGTGGAAGTTTACATGGTTATGTTCATCATATATTTTTTTTAGTTTTATCATTCTCTTATTTTAGAAGATACAGGGGGGGGGGGGGCACACATTTTACCACTTTGGAAGTGTCTCTCGCGCAAACTATTCAGTTTAGAAAAAAATGACATTAGAAACCTCAACATCATTTTTGAAGACCTATTCATAACACGTATGGGTTCGATGAAAAAATTTTTTTTAAGTTTCAGTTCTATGTATGGGGAACCCCAAAATTTATTTATTTTTTCTATTTTTGTGTGAAAATCTTAATGCGGTTTACAAAATACGTCTACTAACCAAGTTTCACCATTATAGTTCATATAGTTTCGGAAAAAAGTGGCTGTGACATACGGACGGACAGACAGACAGACAGACATGACGAATCTATAAGGGTTCCGTTTTTTGCCATTTGGCTACGGAACCCTAAAAATGCCTCGCCACTTATTTTACGTTGCCATAGCAACCAATTACATTCTTTATTCTTTATTGCACATAGTAAAAACATAACATAAAGTTTATGCAACGGAAACACCATGTACAGAGGCGAGGATATAATAACATAAATTGTAGCCTCAGCGTTAATTGTGGCTATAATTGAAATTGAAGTACCAATTGATTTGGCACCGCCATGCGTTATTTTTTGACGTTTTTCGATTAATCTGCAGAATTATTCTTGACACATTTTTAAGTAATTGGCCTGCCGGTGTTATTTGAGTGTGTTTATTTACATTCATTCATTATTAAATGAACTCATCTCAAGTGTTATAGCAATTTTACGTAGCGCTGTACTCTTCGATCAATAATAGTACTAGATTCCCGATAAGCGCTTCAAAAACGGCCCGAAAAATAGGGCCACAAATACTTTTGTGGCGCTATTTCAAATTAGTATGTTCCAATCATAGCCAACATTAAGACGTCAAAATGCCGCAGTGCGCGTGCAAAAACTGTGTAAATAACCACCGTAACACCAAGGTTTTGGAAGGAATATCTTTTTTTCGGTAGGTAAGTTTAAATCATTAATTTATTTTTATTAAAAAAAAACAGAACTTTATTGTAAATATAATTCAGTTAGCTAATTTTATAATTGTTTGGCCAATGTTTGCTAAACGCACCAACTACCTATTGTACCAAACATCGACTGTTCTTGAACAGGGGAATGCATGGAGTAGTGTTGATATTTTATGTTATTTTTGTTTGTATATTTCCTAGTGATCCCTTTCGCTGTGCAGAATGAGTATATATTGTCTCGAAAGAAAGAGGAGAAGAAATATACAACCCTTGTATATATTCGAGGATATGTTCGATTCATTTCGACAGATTCGACATAACTGGAAACACGCAAAGGCGTAGATTACTAAAAACAGCGGTTCCCAAATTGCAGGTAATTATTATAAAGTATTAAAATAGTTGGTGTTAGATAACGTTTTGATAAAACAGTAAGTTGATTATGACTTTTTTTTTAGATTCACGGACCAATAAAAGTGCATCTTAAAAATTGACGAAAGATTTATCAAATCAGGTAAATTTTGTAAATATCTTTATCATTTATTTAATAATAGGTATTTTTAAAATGTTATCAATATACTGTGTGTGTTTCTTTGCAGGCCACATCTTCGGAAACTTTAAGTTGTAAAGATACTACGGGAATACATGACGTGTCTCGGACTGATGCAGTTGGTTTTAAGTCTCCTGATGCATCATTATCAGATTTAATATCTGTTTGTGACACTCCAAGAAAAGGGTACTTAAAAAAGAAATTGTTGACCAGTCGCAGAATTATAGACACTAAATCTAAGAAAATACAAGAAAATTATTAGTATCTACTACTTTTTTGAATCGGTTAAAAATTAATATAATATTTGCCACCATACTTAAAAAACCTAAAAAAAAAAAATCTGCAACTCTACGTCTTTCAATACTTACTGTGTCCTGAGCATTGAAATGTAATACCAAGAACTACGTCTAGTTACACAATAGAATAAGCACGAAATTGTAAACAAAATGTTTTTAACCTTATCACTTATCTATTAAGTTTCATTTTAGAATAAATATATTTGTACTGATGATTTTTTTATTTTCAAGCTACATTTTAAATTTATTGCTTCTAACCTTTCTCTGATGAAAAGACTTCAATAAATATATTTTGCAATATAAATTAAACTTTATGTTCAAGCATTAAGGTTTATAATAAACTGAAGTTGTTAATATTAAATAACTTTTTTCTAAGAAATGTAGATGTTTACGTGTGTGCAAACGTGGCCACTTGAGCGACTCATTTTTGTTCCTGATCCTTAATCTAGTACTATTATTGATCGAAGGCTGTACTTGATACAAACAAAGATATCATGAAGTAATAGCTCGGCTTAATTTTATACAGTACTAGCGGCCCGCCCCGGCTTCGCACGGGTGGACTTTTATACCCTACCCCTGCCTTACCCTACCCCTACCCTAACCATAACCTACTCCTACTCCTACCCTACCTCTACCCTACCCTACCCTACACCTACCCCTACCCTACCCCTACCCTACACCTACCCTACCCTACCCCTACCCTACCCCTACCATACCCCTACCCTACCCCTACCCTACCCTACCCCTACCCTACCCCTACCCTACCCTACCCTACCCTACCCTACCCCTACCCAAAAGTATCCTATGTCCTTCTCCCAGTTCTTAGCTACCTTCCTACCAATTTTCAGCCAAATCGGTTCAGCCGTTCTTGAGTTATAAATAGTGCAACTAACACGACTTTCTTTTGTTTTTAAAATGTATTCTGCTATTCGGGACGGAAACAAATCCAACAAATCAAAAACCATGGCAATCGGTCCAGCCGTTCTCGAGTTATAAGTGTTGTAACAAACACGACTTTCTTTTATATATATAGACTAGCTGACCCGGCAGACTTCGTACTGCCTCAATCGATACATAAAAGACCTAAACATTTGTATAAAATAAACTGGGCCGTAGAGACTTCGTTTATGCGGTACTCCTACCCCTACACTACCCCTACCCTACACTACTCCTACCCTACACTACCCCTACCGTACACTACTCCTACCGTACACTACCCCTACCGTACACTACCCCTACCGTACACTACCCTACACTACCCCTACCCTAAAAAATCTTGGCAAAAAAATTCAAGTTTTTAATTAACAAAATAAAGCTCAAATTGACACTACATTTTATTTTAGTTAGAAAACGTTTGTATGGGAAAAAGAAAAAGGCTGTTTTAAGGGGTTTTCAGGCAATTATTCGAATTTTTCTCGCCGTAAAAACCATCCTTGAACTTCCACGAACATTAAAAAAAAAGAATTGGCCAAATTGGTCCAGGCTTTGTAGAGTTATGCGCTTAGCAACACATTTTGCGATTCATTTTTATATTATAGATTTATGGCTATAATCTTATTATACCACCTCTTTCGACTTCCATCAATGCTGAGTAAAGCAATGTTTACAACAATGTACCAGGATATCAGAAACATAAAGAGGATTTTTGTACTTCGACTTCCACGGATGTGTTATGATTTGTTTTTAGTGTATGCAATTCCGTAAATGGATTTAGATCGACGTGTGTATGGTACTGTTTCAAGGAAAACAATAGAGCTTTGAGTAAATTGATACCATACATATACTGTTAGGATCAATTTCAACTGCAAAAACATCGGCTGGCAGCTTTTTGATACAAAATATTACAAATTAATTTGAATTTTATCGACGTGATTAAAAACTTCATATTAATATCAAGGCAAAGGCGGCAAGTGCCACGAGAGTCAGCGCAGGCAGACGAAATGAACCCTTAAAAATATCCCTTTATATCTCAATCTCACTCACTAACAGAGCAGTCCGAAAGAATCGAGGTAAAAAGTAATTAAAGCAATAATTATAAAAAACATTGACAACCTCCGTGGCGAGGCGTTCGATTGTCGCTCTAGACATAAATTTTTGTATCAAATCAATGACTTATTTCCAGATCTGTTATGAGACTTCTCTCTGTACCCAGACGAGCACGCAGAGCTGTTGGTCCCGATTGTCATAACATCATCTATGACAGCCTACCACGTAATAGCTCTGATTACATGTGTATATGTTGTACACAAAACTGCAGACACCAATCCGCCTGTCGAGCGTCGTGACTAAAGCAACCCTCCTTCCTGAGAGACCAATATCCAACAGTGGTTGCTACGGGCTGATGTTGATACGCAGGAATAAAACTTTAATTGCGTCGGAAGGCATCAATCAAAAATATTACAATAAATTCAAAATTGAGATTAATAAAATTCGACCACCGGCAGGATTCTGCAAACCGGAAGGAATCCTGCCGGTGGTCGAATTTTATTAATCTTAATTTTGAAACATAGTAGGTATATGGTAAACTTTTCCGTAAAGTCATCATCATCCACCCGTATAACGTCCACTGCTGACTATGAGCCTCCTCCCAAGGGAGGGTTTTAGCCATAGTCACCACGCTTGGCAGGCGGGTTGGTGACCGCAGTAATATGTTGTAACACACAGGGAAACGCTGTTGCCCGTTCCCTAGTATACGATTGTTATAGATATTGTTATAACAATCGGAACTAGTCCATCAACCAACCAGACCCGGAAAAAAAATCTTAGAATTTACACAAAGATTTCTTGTCCGTTGTGGGGATCGAACCCACGACCGACGACTTAAAGCGAGCCAAATACCGCTACGCTACGGAGGCTGTCAAGTATTCAAAAACATTTAAAAATATTACAATCGTTGAATTTAATTGTAAGTACCAGTAACGCATAACTCATTGAAGTGCCTTGAATGCACATAACACAATATGCCGAAGCAACCACATATTGCTTGATACAGCCGCTACTGCACTCTTGGGATCCATTTACATTATTTAAAGGTTTTATACTGTCTAAGGAAATAGGAGAGCTCGTTATGAAGTCTAGTATCTGGCACAGCTGCTCGTAAACGTGATTATGTGAGACATTTATTTGTCAGGTGCCTGTGAAGCTGTAAAGTTACTAGTATACATAAATTGAGATTTTATAATTGTGTTGTTATCTCTATAACTAGCTGCGCCTTACGGTTTTACCCGCGTTACTCTGCTCCAGTGGGTTGGAGCGTGAAGTTTTGCCCATATGTTATTGCCCAGCGTATAACCTATCCCGGTGCAAAATTTCAGTCAATTCCGTTTAATAGTTTTGGCGTGAAAGAGTAACAAACATCCATCCATCCATACTTACAAACTTTCGCGTTTATAATATTACTAGGATGTGTTTTAATTATATGTTATAATATTAGTATTTACTGTTATTATTTTGTACTTGCTGCTCACGCGTGGTTTCATCCGCGTGAATCCTATTCACATTTGAACATTATTATTAAATACAGCACAGCCTTCCTCGATAAATTGTATATCTAATACGAAGGAGTTTTTCTTATAAACCGACCAGCAGTTTCTGTGGTTTTTCTTTATAGTTAATATTAGTAAAGATAGTATAAATAAGTCGTAAAGCAAATTAAGGCGCGGTGAATAGACGACTTTTACGTAGGTATTAGTTTTGTCACTGTTGCTCCGCGTAGAAATGAAAGAGAAGCGAAGAGACGCCGCGATGGCGCAACGTTTCGTTCGACTCGTTCGAGTTATTTAATACATTAATCCTTGCAAATATCTTATTCCAATCGATAAATAAAAACAACAGTTCCCTTTATTATTATATATTACATCACTGTTATTAATATTATCAAGATTTGTTTATAAATAATACAGTTACAATTGCTACAATTTCAATTTAAATGGTTATTATATGTTTTTTTTATCGAGAAAATTTACCGAAAACGTGTTTTGAACACAATGGTCCCCCCATAAATATGATCAAGATTTACATATATTTAGCTGGCTAAAAAACTGTTTTGTGAAGCCTATTTTGACTAAGTACAGCGCCTTAATCCCACGAGTTATAGGTATGTAAATCTTTTCGAAATTCTCAAAATTATAGTTCAAATCCTCTGGAAATTTTCGGTGTAGTTAAAAAGTATTCATTGTAGAAATAGTCAGGTAGAATACATAACGTTATTTTTTTTTAATTTTTAATAGGCTCCGGAACTTTGGCATGGAACTGGAATGTTTCAAAATATCTTTCTCTTATTTAACATCCTACTAATATAATGGATGACTCTTTCACGGAAAACTACTGAATGGATTCGGCTGAAAGTTTGCACGCGGATAGTTAATAAGCTGGATTAACATATAGGCTACAAAATATCACTCTCCGACCCACTGGAGCAGAGTTACGCGGGTAAAACCGCGGGGCGGATCTAGTAGGCTATATTTTATTATGAGTTCTAATAAGAACCGGAGCTTAGTGGGTGAAACTGCGAGCTAGAAGCTTGTTTATTATGTGAGTTTATTTTCACGAAATTTCCGTCGCTTTACAATCGCCGTACCAGTGCATTCCGACCTTACCGTGTAAATCCTCTCCTTAATACCAGTTTTAAGTTAAAGAAAACTGCCAAGAGTCGCAATCAGCGTCAAGAAACTTTGCCATGAATAATTACTGCCAAACTAAGTAATCACAGAATGCAAACAACATTCAAAAGCGTCTCGTCGGATGAGTTCAATCTCCTAATCTCCTCGCGAATAAAGATGCTGAGGAAACGTCCCCGAGTGAATAAATCACGGCGCATGGAGGCGTTTAATCAAAATTCGCTTAAACCACAGTTGATGATATTTAGTTCCGCAAAGACATATATGCTCGTGTTGCCGTAGAAAATGGTCTATTCTCTTTGGTTGTTAACGTAAAGGTTGATGCTTTTGATACTAAAAGTCCTAGTCTTAATTAATACAGAGAAAAAATAAGAAAATGATACATTGAACGCACACACAACCAATAATAAAACAGTAAAGATAGAGTACAGGTAAGTACAGAAAGAAAAACCGAATAATACATTCTACTAATATTATATATGTATGTTTGTTACTCTCTCACGCAAAAACTGCTAAATGGATTTACCTGAAACTTTGCAAGAGGATAGTTATTAAGCTCGATTAACATATAGGCTACAAATTTACGCTCCGACACACTGGAGCAGAGAAACGCGGGTAAAACCGCGGTGTGCAGCTGTGTGAAATGAACCGACCTCACCTCAAATTACCTACCTACGAATCAAAACACCCAGCTGCCTGTATCACCCAGGTGATTTGAGGAGACTTAATTGGTGTCTTCTGATCACCTGGGAAACAAATCAACTAGGTGGTCAGAGAATACCGTTTCTATTATGCGCTGCTATAAACAAATATACTTGGTACAACTAAAAGTAGCTAATTTAAAATAATACTAAATTATAAAATACCTACTACTATTCTAAATCTATTCTACTTGGCAAGGTTCCCAGAATGCTGGCAGCATTGCCCCGTTGAATGGCAATGCTTACCTGCTGTGCAAAGTAAAAACCAGCACTCGGAGAACGTGCTGCACTAAAAAGGGTCGCTTTGTACTGATTTCGTCTTTGTAACAACAGTAACTTATTCATACATATGGTGAGCAATTAATAAATATAAAATATATCGAAGTATGCCGTATCTATTATTTATAGCAGTAGTACCAATTTAGACAAAACTTCTCTGGTAGTCAGCTGATATTATAAGGAGTAACTCAAGCTTTTTTGGATCTAGCTATTTTTGTTTCGAAAACAAAATTTTCCGGATTAACGCGGACAAAACCGTGAGAATGCCGAATATAAAGTTAGTAAATAATAAATTCCGAAAGTATTAAACGCTTTAACTAAACCGAGAGTGTCTCATTTCTCGCTTAATCTGAATTTATGAGCTCGACATCTCCGTCATTTCAGACGAAATGAATACAAAGTTTGTGTTATGAATGAGACTTGTCCCAACATGTACAGAATACAACGGAAAAATATTACTATAGGAACCACCACACTTTGCACTTAATGCTCAAGTAGGAGTAAGAACATTTGTTAGGATTTTTCCTTGTGAAATATGAAAATGGATGGTAAGAGTGGGATGTTGTGCTATTTTTAAGCCTATAATGGAAGCTCGCTGTTCTAAATGAAGTATAATAATAACGTAATGTTGATTAAACAACCTCCGTAGCGGTATTTGCCTCGCTTTAAATGTCGGAGGTTCACGTGTAAATTTTAAGATTTCTTTTTGTGATACTACTCTCCGTGACTCGAAAGATTGTTATAAGATTTTATCTATAACAAGCGTTTGCCAGGGATACGGGCAGCAGCGTTTCCTTGTGTGTTACAATATAATACTGCAGTCACCAGCCCGCCTGCCAATGTATATGTACGTATGTACCCTCTCTCGGGAGGACACCCATGTTCAGCATTGGACGTTGTACGGACTGATGGTGTAAATCAAACTGGATCAAGATGAAATAGTGTCATTATCTGAGCGTGATCTTTAAAGCCACGGATAAACTAGACAACCATAGCATGTCGGTATTAGTCTTGGAATTTCGACCCGTCGGACTAGAAAACTTTGTGTAAAATTTAATATTTCTTTCTGGTTATCGGCTAACCTCAGTGGCTCAGAAAACACGGAAAAAAAATTGATCCTATTTTATTATAACATCGTATACTTATATATCAATTGTATACTACCGAAGGGGCAACAGCGTTTCCTTGTGTATGTGCCTTCTTAATATTACAAATTAACCGCCTGCTAAGCGTGATGACTATGGCACAAACCCTCTCTTTTGGGAGTATGTCAATGTTCAGCAGTGAACGCGCATAGCGCTGATAAAGATCAAAATTAAACAAAATGTAAATGTCATGAATAGTTAAAAATGCGCTGTTAATTCGCACTTTCTGTGCTTTTGGAGCGACGAGAAAATGATAGTACTTTTGATATAAGCAATTTATTTTCTACAGGCCTATATCCTCAAAACTGCGGATTAATAAAAAATGTCGTTTTTGTTACAGCAATCTACTTACAGCTATAAAAATATTCAATCCCATTTTCCCTGAACTATTTTCAAAATCGTAGTCGCAATTTATATTAGAAATTTCTCGATTATTAATTTTACAAACGCAATACAATTTCAGATTTTCCGCAACAAGTTATTTCTATAATTTAGTACACACTTATGTATAGTTTGGATTTAATCTAAAACTGAACTGACCGCCATAACCAATAACCTACTTTACAAAAGCAAAATTTATGAACCATTTATTTCAAAATTTGAAAAAGAATTGTTATAAACCTTATGTTTTAGTACTTAGTGGCGAAAATTATTTGATGATGCTGGTTACAATTTTCTATTTTGCCGGGGGATGCGGTTTTGCACACTAAATAGAATGTTTACAAGTCTTTTAAAATTGACGATAGTATTTGTTACTGATAATATTGTGCATTTGACTATATAGATATGTTTATCATCATCATTATCATCATCAGCCGTACAACGTTCACTGCTGAATACAGGTCCTCCTCGTGGAAGGGTGTTTGCCATAGTCACCTCGCATGGCAGGCGGGTATACGATTGTTATAGATTATGTAATATCGATCAGTACCAGCGGCTTAACGTGCTTTCCGAGGCACGGTGGGTAGTCCCTCAACTATCCAGACCCAGAAAGAAATCTTAGAATTTACACAAAGATTTCTTGTCCGGCGTGGGGTTCGAACCTACGACCTCCGAGATTTAAAGCGAGCCAAATACCGCAACGCTACGGAGTTTGTAGTTGCGTGTTATAGCTATGTTTATAGACTTTTCAATTGTTGTGTTTGTGTGTGTATTATGGAAATATCCCGTCCACTCTACCACTACTGAACTACTGTAAGCCAAGATCAACAGTGGCACACTCTAAAAATAGCAATGAGTACTGACATGTCCCACCAAAACAGCCTTGGGATCCGCAACGAGTTTATTTTTAGAATATTACTATTTATTATCATTCTCTATGATATGAGCTGTTCTCCTTGTATGAAGTATTGCAAAATTGTATTAGGCTCTTCGCGTCTTAAAAACCGAACTGATCTAGTTGTAACATGGGTAAAAAAACTACCCGTGGTACTACTGAATCGTGGGGAGTATTTTTTACCCATTTTACTACTGTTATTACTACCGGTAGTACCACGGGCAATAGACGTGATATAATATGTTTGTTTCTTTTTGTTTATATCATCGAATTGACAAACATGAATAATATCTCGTCTGAAGCCCATCTATGCTCACGCACAGAAATGCCATTATCATCAGTCTGTCTAATGTCCACCGCTGAACATGGGCCATAGGCATAGGCACAACAATTAACAAGCGGGTTGGTGACCGCAGGATTTTGTAGTAATACACATAGAACTACTGCTTCCCGTACATTGGTGTATACTCTATTTAAAGTTAAAGCAATCGGGACCAATGGGTTAATATGGCTAAGCTAGACGCCAAAAGATATCTTAGATTTTACTGCACCGGTGGCTCAGTGGTTACGATAGTTGCCTCTGAGACCTGGTGTTCTGGGTTCGATTCCCACCCGGGACAATTATTTGAGTGAACCACAAATAGTTTTTCTGAGTCTGGGTGTTCTTTGTGTCCGTGAAATGAATGTTTGTAAAGTCTCCCGCGACACAGGGATTTATTTCACTAGTGCGGGAGTTGACTTAAAAAAAAAAAAAAAAAAAAGATGTTACAGAAAAAAGCAGCACGCATTCTGTCAATTTTATGTCAAACGCCATAAGATTAAATTAAAAAACTTTATAATGTCAAAGTTACATTAGAAAATTTTATAAAGTGGTTAAGTATTCTTAAATTTTCTAATTTTCCTCGCATTATTCTTATTGTTTTCTTTCATTAGAACAAACTCCTGACAGTAACAAACTCAATAGAAAAAGAATTAGAGAAATCGGAAGGAAAATGGGGATTCATTATCTCTCTATATTGCTCTGTATCTATAATAATATATACATATTTATTATAGATACAGATCAACAACAAACTATAAAGTTCAGAAAAAGGGGACATGTGACGTCACAACGTGTCAATCGTACGTAAAAGTGACGTCACATGAAATTTCAACAAGAAACGAAAAAAAGTACGTGTCTAATATATTTTGGTAATCTCACTGACGGACTTAATATATATTTTTAGTAGATATTCATGCCTATAATAGAATATTCTGTAAAATCGATGTATGCACAATCTCTGACTACTTAATGTCGATAAAAATATGTACCTACATCTATAGCTAGCGCTACTTTTTTTTAGCTTCACGGCAATACTGAACTGCAGCCAATTAAAAGTTGTGCCACTTGTTTTGCCAATTACCCTGTGCCAATAAGAAGTACGCAATACAACTGCCACCATACTCTTCCGTAATTTAAGTGTTTGCATCGTATGGTACTAGCTTGTTTTGAGAATCAAATTTCAGCTGTTCAATTTTGGAGACTTCATGATTTTATATAATTAAATCACATTGTTTCAGTTGCTGCTTTTTAGTATTAATAAACGATACTTAAGTTAACTTACACACAGGTAGGTTAAAATAGACGGCGGCGGCCAATTTTTTAGAAAACAAGTTTACGTTACTGTTTTTGTTCTCTGAAAGTCTATACTGTTTTTCTAGGCACGGGTATAACACAACCAAATTCCCGAGTAACGGCTGGTACTTTAATTTTTCTCTAGAAAAAAATCTTTAATTGTTAATTTTTTTGTACAAGCCGTACACCAATTCAGCTAGACCATTGATCTAACGATCTATTATTGTAAATAACTTACATAAATATATTCTTGACTTCGTAGACATATTTGAATTTCTTCAACGTGAGTGCGTTCCTCTAAACGTAATTGAATGTTTATTTGATGTGATTAAGGCTGCGCCGCATTGGAAGTGCGCGTTCTCAAGCGTCTTTAAGGCGCTGTACCTAGTCAAAATAGGCTTCACAAAACAGTTTTTTAGCCAAATGTTTATCTATCTTTATGTTAATCTTGATCATATTTATGGGGGGACCATTGTGTTCAAAACACGTTTTCGGTAAATTTTCTCGATAAAAAAAACCATAAAATAACCATTTAAATTGAAATTGTAGCAATTGTAACTGTATAATTTATAAACAAATCTTGATAATATTAATAACAGTGATGTAATATATAATAATAAAGGGAACTGTTGTTTTTATTTATCGATTGGAATAAGATATTTGCAAGGATTAATGTATTTAATAACTCGAACGAGTCGAACGAAACGTTGCGCCATCGCGGCGTCTCTTCGCTTCTCTTTCATTTCTACGCGGAGCAACAGTGACAAAACTAATACGTAAAAGTCGTCTATTCACCGCGCGTTAAGTGTCTTTAACATGCGGACGAAACGGTGAGGGTAGCGAGTTGGGGCCTCTGCGCTGGCGTCATTTTTTCACATACTCGGGGAAGGTTCACTCCCAATGCCTAAATCTATAGTTAAGTTATATATGAGTTTTTTACTTGCCTTTGACTCCTTAGATGACTTCGTCATGAAGACGACGTTTAATTATATAAAGGTTTTAGAATGTTAAATAAAAGATCAAAGCGTGGGCGCTTGTTAAAAACACGCAATAAAAAAAAATAAAAAAAAAACATTTTTATTTACGTAAACCAATTACAGGCACTTGTAAATAGTCAAACATTAATTAGAAAAATTTAATTAATTATATTTGTTATTTATTTATATCTATAAAATTAATAATTTTTATATTATCATATATTTATATGTTATTATTATAATTTATTTATTTATATTGTTCTTAGCGACACAAAATGCTTGTTCTGTCTATATTATGTCAAAACAATTGTCATTATTTGGGTGGACCATGAGCATATAACGACGGACGCGCTTTAATGCTACCACCGGATCCAATGCGCCCCAACTGAGAAGATCCGGCGAAACAAACTCAGTGGGTTACTTTACTACCGGTTTCAACACGGCCCACATGAGACGGTCCGGCGAAACATACTCAAATGGACAAATACGCGGGGGTTTGGTCCATATCTAGTGGTAATTAAAACTTTTTAAGTTAATTCCATTTTTTTTCTCTTTTGTGGTTTACGGTTAATATCCCCCCCTCCCCCTCTCATATGTTCATATGTGTGCTCGGCTTCAACACAACATTAATAAATAATTTTTTGACTCTGGTATTCTACAAGTTAGTCCCAGTCAAACAGTTAACTGAGCGTACGATCGCTATACTAATACGTTATGCTTAACGTATCTATAATTTAACGTTTCCACGATTTTTCCAATATGCGTGATGTAATGATAATTTTATGCGTTACTTTTATCAGCAACCATTACACTGTGGACAATAAAATTAATATACAAAAATGCTCCCAACAGAATATAGACACGACAATGTAACCGACAAATACGAACTTTTTTTTCACGATAACCTCAAATAGGATAACCATTATTGATAAAGAAAAGTACTTAATAAAAAGTCCTGAGGAGGTTTTGATTTCTTATATTTTGTCACAATTTTCAATAAGTCGTGGATAAATAGTGTGAAATAATAATCATTTAATCAATAATGTTATTTGGCTGCGGTATTATGTAAGATGATGGAACTTCCAGAGACGTGCGTAAAAATTTAGTTCCTAAAAAAAACTAGTCATTTTTTTTCGTCCAACCTGGGCATCGAATCCAGGACCTCACTATAACTAGCTTCGAACATATAACTGCTAGACCAACAAGACAGTCCTATGACTATCCTAATGTTATACAGTTTTACAGATGAATTTTAATCAAGCAAGCACGACTGAGTAAATTTTCTTATTAACTCCGTCAATTTTTAGAACAACCAGGTCCAATGGAACGATCTCTTGGTCGTGCCTGGAATCTTTGAACATGGGTTTTAATACGATTGCCAAATTTCGATCCGAAATTCCTTACACTAAAGAATTTTCCACGTTTAAATTATGACTCATTTATTGACGAGATCCCTCTCGTGTCAAGTCACAGAAATACTAAAGACACAGTACACTCACTCACTAATTCTAAATATTTTACGTCCTGTTGCAACAAATAGCGTAAAGCCCTAAGTCTGGTATTTTATTAAAAATACTCTTATATGTCGGCGGCCAATGGCTGAGTGACAAGCGTAATTTATGTTTATCTAACACTAAAGTAATTCATCTAATCGGTCTAGTAGATCCTTAGATTAGCGCGTTTAAATAAACAAACTCTTCAGCTTTATGTATTAATATAGATAAAAATAGCATTAAAATTTGGGAGAGTTTTCATGATTTATTTCTATTCCTAAAGACGTTATTCTATTCTTAAACAATTGCAGATGCTGCAGCGTATTCGCGCGCTGGCATGGCGGTGGGATATGTGGGACTCGCCCTCTACATAGCGTGGTATGCTAAACTCATACCACGAGGAGAGGACCCTACACCACTAAAACCCTCCGGACACTCCTTCGATCCGCCGTTGGCGGGAGCCGGGTATCTTGGTTCGGGGGGTCGGATAAGCAATCCGACCCCCCGAACCAACGTAGTTACATCAAAACATTTCCTCCTTTTTGGTGCGCTTTTACGCATTGCATGATGGTAATACTACAATTTCTAGAGAACCACATTTACGGTCTCATTCGAAACTAGTCCGTAGTTAATCTACTGTTGTTTTGTATCCTGTGATCTCATTGACATTCAGCAGTTGACGTTGGTGGCGGAGGATTTTCCCGGGATTACACAGAATCCGTGACGTCATCGCTCTAGGCTTAAACCCGGCTGAATTTATCCGGGGCACATTTTTTATCTAGAAATATCACCTCCGTTGTCTTAGTCTATACTAAATTCTATATCAACTTAAATGTTATAAGTTCATAAAGATTATTTTATGAATATACTACGTGTTAAGGTTTGTGTGACATGTGACGGAACGATTGTGACTTGTCTATATAGTTCAAGGATATGATAATAGATGGCAGTGATCCATAACTCTAAAACTCGCAATCGCTTCGTTCACACAGGAGTACTTAAGCTTAACGTAAATTGTTATTTGGTGTGGATTCGCCGCGCCGTCGAGGAAGCAACATCTCCGTACAACGCTCGGACCGCACCTCTACCGCCTACCGGCGGAACCTCGAACTACTTCGACACCCCGCCACAACAGTGACGGGAGTGTCGAGTAGCGGTCGCGTGACGCGCGCCCCCCCGATACCCGCGGGCTGAAGAGCCCCGCCCCCCTGCGCACCTCACCGCGTTGCTTCGGCCCCCCGGAAAGCGGGGCACACTGCTGTATCGACCTCCGGTCTGCCACCAGCGGTAAGCCCCGGAGGTTCGGTGCGGTTCCCCGAGGCACGCGCTGCGCACCCCCCCCCCCCCCCCAAGGGGAAGAAACCCGGCCTGATGTCGGGGCAACCGCCCCCATCAGCCGCGCGTCGGGCCACCCGGCCCCAACCACTGCCTACGTCCGGCATGAGACGGCGGGTGTTCTCCCGGTCGACGCCGGCCGCCGTTAGGTCCATGATGGACCGAGCGGTGGCCGCCGATCGGGCGACCCACCGGACCACGCCGCCCGAATCGCCCCTGCCGGAGTCGCCGGCATCACCACCAGGAGCGGGGGAGGGCCGCCCGCGCCAACACCGCGCGAACTGCCCACCCTCCCCCTGACCCACGTGCCGCAGAGCAAGGCGGCCGTCAAGAGGGAGCCACCGGCGACGAAGCCAGCCCCGCCTGCGCCACTCCCACAGAGGGCGCCCAAGGCGAGGGCGGCCAAGCCGCCGTCAACCCGCATCCCGACGCCGCCGAAGCAGAAGCCGCCCACATTCCTCCTGACCCCCGGGCCGCAGAGCAGGGCGGCCTCCAAGAGGGAGCGCCCACCTGCGACTCGGCAGCCACCCCCGCCTGCGCCACTGCAACAGAGGGCGCCCAAGGCGAGGTCGACACAGTCGCCATCCCGCTTCCCCGCGCCACCAACATCAATCGCGCCGGGAAGATTCCCCTCGCCCCCGCAACCTTTCAAGCGGGTCGACCTGGAGAGGACGCCTCCATTCGTCCTCTCCGGTCCCCGAAAGCCGGAAGGGTCCCCCATGGAGGAGGGCCCATCGTACGCCACCATGGCGGCATCACCGCGCACATCGCCACGCCCCTCGCCACGTGCATCGCCACCGGCCTCGCCACGCCTTGACGCCGTCCCCGCTGCTGCCACCACCACCACCGACGCCTCCCTGAAGCCAACCGGTCGCAGGTTCCCACCCTTTGTGGTGGAGAAACTCCCGGATTGGCCACGACACCTCAGGGAGATGAAGAAAGCCCTCGGCCACACCTTGGTTCTCATACACCCTTCCCGACGAGCGGTTGAGGAGGGGAACGCCCCAACCTCCCTGATGGCTGCCGCCAACGCCCCAGGGGGGCGTACGACAAAACGTAAACGCCAGCGGAAGCGCAAGGCGAAGGCCCAAGAGCAGAAGCCCACAAAGCCGTTGACTGCTGTGGTCGCCGCCCCATCGGAGGGGACGAAGGCGAAGCAGCAGCCGGCTCGTGACCCCAGGATGACCAGCGTTATTGGTACCCTCCAGAAGATGCTGATCGCGCTCCAGGAGCAGCGGGACCCCACCCAGCTGATCCTGCAGTGCCTCCTTGAGGCGTACCAATAGCGCGGAGCAGTCTCCTGCGCCCCCAGACATGACGACCGCTCCCTTCACCTGCCGGCTGACGGTCGCCCCCGGGGACATTTTCCTGGCGGGCTCGACCTCTCCCGCACTGAAGGGAGCGAAGACTACCAGACCTGACGCAAGCGCCGCTAGCATGTTGGTCGCCCCTTCGGACTCGTCTGTAGGGGCTTGACCTCGCTAGCGGCGCCAACAAGGATTAGGACGACCATGAGGGCCCTCGGGCCCCCCACCCAAGGACCCACCTGTCTTCACAGGTGGCGCTAGAGACCACTGAAGAGGCCTCTGGCCTGATCAGTTTCCCCGGAGCTCACCAGAGTCTCCGCGGAAGACCTACGTCGTATTTGGTGTGTTCGGTAAACCATTGTACTCTCACCAATGGAACAATAAAGTGATCGAGTCAAAGCAAGTGGTTTTATTTGGACACCGCGGGGAGGATCCACTACGAGTAAGTGATCACGACTTTGCCGCTTCTATTAATACTTTTAGAGTGGATTTTTTATCGGATATTTTTTTTTATTGGATGCTTACGTCACATAAACAATACATCCTCAAAATGTCAGTGGTGAAGGCAGTCATCAAAATTTATATTTAGGTCTAGAAGACTTTTATTTTGTTATTCAAATAATTTTCCAAGTTATTTAAAAACTTTTATTTTCTTTAATTTACAAACATTTGTGAGGTGTATGGTTAATTATTAATAAAGTATTTAATTGGCACATTGTAAAATATTAGGAAGAAATAAAGTCATTTATTTGATTAGGTTTACAAACACACATAACCAACACAGTAACTTCAATAACTAGGAAAAAATCATTTCAAATAGGCACTTATAAAACCTTTAAAACCATAACGTTTTAACTCTAGAATATTGTTCAACGCCAAATTGCATTATGGCTTCTGTACCATTACAGACTTTTGGGTAATCTGGCTTCTTCTCACATATAAAAGCAAAAGGTTGGTCACACGCTAAATCGTTGAGGAGACCAGTTTTGTCAATGGATCCACAAAATTCTATTCCTTGTACATTGTTGGGTTCTCCTTGAATAAACTTTGCAAAACCTGCTTCTTCAAGTGATTCATCTGGAAAATAAGGTATTGTAACTAGTTATTCAAGAAAGGTAGAACTAAGACGATATTGCCCACTGCACCACGCTTAATTGCGTAGCGCGAGACGGGATAATTTAGGCTCAAAGTGTTGGGCTTTGAAAAATATAGATGAAAAAAGATTGCATGTAGCGGAGATGAAAATCTTGAGGTGGATGTGTGGACAAGCATGGACAAATTGAGGAATAAGTAAATTAGAGAAAGTTTAATAGTGGCACCTGTGATAAAAAAATTAAAAGAAGCTGTCGAAAAGAATAATAAATATTAATATAGATAAGATGGAGAGGAAGAGGGTGGCTAGAGAAAAGATGGATGGATTGTATGAGAAGCGATATAATGGATAAATAACTTAGTGATAGCTTGACGGTTGACACGACAGAATGGAAGAGTTAAACGTGTTGCGCTGGCCCCAAAAACATTAGGTGATCGACGGTGGAATAAAGTCCTGAATTCCCGCAGGACCGTCGTACAATGTTGCCCCGCATGAAGATGCAGAGCAAACCGCGCGTAGATCTGTTTCTTCGTCGCTGCGCTCATAATCTGCCTCCTCGCGGAACGCAAAGGGAAGCGTTACTGAAAGGTAAATCGCCTAAAACCTCCCGGGTATGATTAGCATATTATCGATCTCGAAGAGCATTCCGCAAACCCCGCGACTGCGACTGTAAGGATACCTAGTCCACTTCCCCTCGGAAAAAATGCTAGCTCTCCATGTATTAGGACTACTATATTTGGTATCTGTAGCAACTTCTTGTAAAAAAACCAGCTGACCTTCAAGATGCATCTTAATCAGTTTAGAAACTACGCGGAATGTGAAAATATAATTACCATGTATAGTCTTCCATTCACCATGCTCTCCCCAATCATGGAATCCAATGAAAGCCAGGTCTTTCCTGATGTTGCCCGTAATAGCTGAAGGGTCGATAGTAGCGAACAGTTCTTTTAGAACTTCTGATTCCTGATCACTGTTAATTATGGCAAGATGGCCGCCTTCAGCGGAGCACACCAAGTGAGCTCGGGAAAAGTTTCTAGGAACTGTGTGAAATTTGTAGCACTTGTTTGTTCGCGAGTCCAGTTTGTAACCTACAACAAAACTTTTGTGGTAATTATTTGAAATAAATTTAATTAGGCACAGCACACGATAACAGCAATAAGTAGCATGCGCTACGGAACCGTCCGATGCCCTCGTAAACCCGAGAAATTACAGGTCCGCGGAGGTATTTTCGCCTCTTGAGATTCTCCGCGGTTTAATATAACATTACGTAATAATATACGTTAATTTTAATAAACGTACCTGGATCTGTCGTTCCACATTCATTAGTAAACGTTTCAGGATCATTTGATTTGAAACATATATAAGGGTTTGTTTCCCCACAACCAGTGTCAGACAGTTGTCCATAAAGATTCAATACCAAGCAACTCTCATCATTTCCAATATTGTCTGGTTGGTTTTTAGCCCAGTAGTATTTTAACTCCGAGATTGATATCCCTGTAAGCGTACGACGAAAGTTATGTATATAAAGCAGCCACCTAGTCAAATCAACCATTCAATTGAATGCCTAGGCCAATCGTTGATTGAACTAACATCAATTAAAGTTTAACTAGTTGGCTTATAGTAAGCTAGCCCTATGAGTTTGGCTGACGTCAAATGAGGCAGATGATTTAAATTTACTTTAGGTTTAGGTTATTTTTTTAATATTTTTATAGTTTTTTTTTTGAATACTTTACGGAAATGTTTACCATTTACTTTTTTAACCACCCACACATCAACAATTTGGCTAGTTATTCTTTAGCCATTTCATTGAATGACGGCGTCCATTTAACTGCCTAGCCATCCAATTGAATGGCTGCAACGTATAAATGATACTACGGTCAGCAATCCGCAAGCCAAGCGCGGTGAACAGCCAAACTTGGTCTGCCGCAGAGATAATGTTACCATTACATAATAACCCTCTTCGAAGGAGTCTCAAGTTCAGCAATGGACGTTATATGAACTGGTGATGATAATGATAAATAACTCACCATTGAGTGTGTAAAACTGTCCTTTAGAAAACGTAGAGTGAAGTCCAGTAAATATCTGTTTGTTCATTATAAGAAATGTTCTCGAATATTCTACCATAGCATTTAACATCTCAGTGGAAGTCGGAGATGCTAACATTGCTCCTGAAATAAAATTGATTTAGATTTCAAAATGATTTGAAGTGTTGATGAAATAGATCCCTTAATATTCCCATATAATTGTTATATGTATATAGGTATCCCTATCTTTACACTCTTCTTCAGATGTCCTCGTAGACCCGAAGTCTGAGAGGCCTGCGAACTGTATAAAGCAAAAGCACGTTAAGCCGTTGGTCCCGAATGTTATTACTTCATCTATAACAATCTTATACCAGGGAACGGGCAGCAGCGTTTCCTTGTGTGAAACGACATAATATTGCGGTCACTAACCCGCCTGGTGACTATAGCAAATACCCTCCCACGGGAGTAGGCCTATGTTCCATGGACGTTATACGGGCTGAAGATGATATATTTTTATATATGACTAGGTGCGCCCCGCGGTTTTACCCGCGTCACTCTGTTCCAGTCGGTTGGAGCGTGTTATTTTGTAGCTTTTATGCTCGCGTGCAAACTTTCAGCTTTCAGTGCAAAAATTCAGTAGTTTTTGAGTGAAAGAGTAACTAACATCCATCCATACTTACAGTTTATAATATTATCTATATTTATAAAAGTGAATCCCTATTTCCCTTGGTCACGGTATCACGTATGAATGGTTGGACAACTTTCTGTAATTCTTTTTTTGTTGTGTTTGTTATTGTCAGGAGAAGGTTCTTTTGAAAGAAAAAATGGGAAAATTGCGCAGAAAATATAAGAATACTTAACTACAATATTGCATTTTCTATATGACCTTAGCGCTTTTGACAAAATAAACTTAGGTAGCTAGTGAAAGGTTGCAGGTTAGCTAGGGTAGGATCCTCGACGGCATGACCGAGGACCGCGTTGTTGCTTATTCCCCGAACTGTGATCTCGTGCCAGCGATCACCACCACTGTTCGTAAATCTACTCTTTACTCCAGTGGCACCCCGAGCGATGGTCCTAACCCCTTAAGGGTGGATGTCGCTGAGATTTGGGCCGGATTCTTGGAATTTTTAGACCTGTTACCTCTAAGGTATCTTACTATAATGTGTACATTTGTTGTTATCGTACGACAGACGGACAGACTGATTAAAAATTCTGTAATATCAAATAATTTTAACAATGTTTTTAGCTACTTAAGTGATACTTTTGTTTGATATAGTCTTATACAGTGTAATTTTGACTAGTACAAGTGTATGTAAATACCTAAGTGCTGAATAAATTTCATTATTTCATTATTAAACTTTTTAATATAATCTTATGGTGTTTGATAGAATGCATGCTGCCCTTGGTGCTTATCACGGTTAGTTCAGAGCTATCACGGCTAATATGAAAAGTTCAATTTAATATAGAATTTTAGTGATGACAGGACGTCTTCTGTAGTAATATAATACAGTCGGAAGTATGGTACCTACATAGATAATAGATAGATAACAACTAGCTGACCCGGCAGACTTCGTACTGCCTCAATCGATACATACCCTACACTACCCCTACCCTACACTACCCCCACCCTACACTACCCCTACCCTACACTACCCCTACCCTACACTACCCCTACGCTACACTACCCCTACCCTACACTACCCCTACCCTACACTACCCCTACCCTACACTACCCCTACCCTACACTACCCCTACCCTACACTACCCCTACCCTACCCTACCCCTACCCTACCTCTACCCTACCCCTACCCTACCCCTAACTTTGTCTGAAAAATAAAAATAAAAATTTAGGGGTGGACTACCCCTAACATTTAGGGGGATGAAAAAAAGATGTTGGCCGATTCTCATAGATACCGGATAAGCACAAAAAATTTCATCAAAATCGGTTAAGCCGTTTCGGAGGAGAGGTATTAGATAAACTAACACTATTCTGCTTTAAAAAACAAAGCGAGTCTTTGCCATCCTTATTATAACAAAGCACAGTTTACTGTAGGAGACTGGTGCCCAAACTAGGTGTCACCTGCATGTAGGTCGCCAAGCCTCTATTCCGGGTATTTTGTCTAATAATTTCTTTATAACAAAATAAAGCAGACTTTGTTGTTATTTTACTGGGTGATGTCTAGGTTAATAGTTTGTTTTGTTTATAAAAATGTGTATTCCTATAAATTAAGGGATTAATAGTACATTACGATATTAGTGCGTTAAACATGCGAGGCGGAATTTCAGCCCGAGCCGAAGGCAAGGGCGTAATTGAGCCGAGCATGTTATAACCAATACGCACGTATATCGTACGACGTTTTTTAACACATTTGCGAGGAAACAGAAAAAAAAACATTTTTCACAAATGGCGCGAGGATTATTTTCTGCCGTAGCTGCGTGAAAATGTTGGCAAAGACGTTAGAGCATGCAGCCAAGTTTTTAAATTACCGAATAAACTGATTTTTTTTATTTTAAATAAACTGAATCTGTGAATGCAAACTGTTGCTTTCCCGCCATTTAAACAGCGCGCTAGCGCTGCCTACTGACTGGTGCCGCGCGGCGATTAGTTCGAAATTTGAATAGCAACAGCGCGCGAAATGGCAAATAATACTGTTATGGAATTTGTATGGACTATAACTTAACTATTTGCTTTGGTAACACACGCGTTTTTTATGACCCGCTTTACATATTTAAAACCGGTGGAATTACAACAGCTTTACGAGCAACGGTGTTAAAAAAAATATAACATCGTGTAGCAATTTCTTTTTTTTTTTATGTATACAGTAATTCAGAAAAAAAACAATACAGGCATTATTTTTTACGATTTACGAATAATACGATAAAACACATACTTTATCATTTAACACTTAACTTATAATTCAATAATATTCATATTTAGCTATAACTAGCTTTCCGCGCATGGTTACACCCGCGTTACTCCAATTCCCGTAGAAACCTCATAAATGTATACCTGCTATAGCTTGTAGCCTTCCTCGATAAATGGGCTATCTAACATTGAAAGAATTTCACTAATAGGAGCAATCGTTTTTGAGATTAGCGCGTTCAAGCAAACAAACAAACTTTTCAGCCTTCTAAATTAGTACAGATTTAACTAAAAACATTTTTTTGTATCCTGCCGATGTACTTACCTTCACGATCGCATCGCAATCTAGCATCGTGCCAAGTCGATGGAATCTTATGATATTTCATCCAGCCATTTATGTCCTTATTGTATTTGTAATCACATCTGAATGTGGCATTATCTGGAATAAACGTCGATATTATTTTATCACCAACACTGCAATACTAGTATCTACCAATACAGGGATATTTTTAAAACACCAACAACCTTTTGGGGAATAGAAGTACTCATGATTATGAACAACTTTTACTATGGGACCAACACTGAAATCGCGAAACAAAAATCAGCTGTTCCATACATTTATGTTTACTTACCTCGACAAAATGTATGGAACAGCTGATTTTATTTTCGCGATTTCAGGGTTGGTCCCATAATAAAAGTTGTTTACAATCATCAGTACTTTCACCCTCTAAAAGGTTATTGGTGTTTTAAAAATAACCCTGTATACTTAGTCTAAGATTCGAACCTACATCAACCTTCACCGAGCTGATAATAGAATGAAACATCTTTTATAATAAATTAAGTATATTAGAAAATATATTAAAAACCGGCCAAGAGCGAGTCGGACTCTCGCACGAAGGGTTCCGTACTAGTTGCAAGTGCCTACCTATTTTTGATATCAAGAATACAACAAGTTACATAGTATAAAAGTGATGTGATGACGTATTAAAAAAAACTACTTACTTGATCTCGTTCAAATCAATTTTCGGTGGAAGTTTGCATGGTTGTGTACATCATATATTTTTTTTAGTTTTATCGTTCTCTTATTTTAGAAGTTACAGGGGGGTTTTTTATTATACACATTTTACCACTTTGGAAGTGTCTCTCCCGCAAACTATTCAGTTTAGAAAAAAATGACATGAGAAACCTCAATATCATTTTTGAAGACCTATCCATAGATATCCCACACGTACGGGTTTGATGTTTTTTTTTTTTGATTTTCAGTTGTAAGTATGGGAACCCCAATATTTTTTGTTTTTTTTCGATTTTTGTGTGAAAATCTTAATGCGGTTCACAACATACATACACTTGCCAAGTTTCAATATCATAGTTCTTAAAGTTTCGGAAAAAAGTGGCTGTGACATACGGACGGACAGACAGACAGACATGACGAATTTATAAGGGTTCCGTTTTTTGCCATTAGGCTACGGAACCCTAAAAATGGTTTGGCTATAAAAATCCTGGACAGACTATATTTAATTATAATTTAAAAAATGTTTTATTATGTAAATTCTTTTTAACAAAGAATAAACTAAATGAACGCAAAAAACAGCGCTTACGTTGTTATAATATTGTATATATTATCCAAGCAAGTGAAAGTAACTGTCATCTACACACCTTTTTGTACCTGGCAACTCAGTAGTTCTGGTCCAACCCAACGGCTGAACGTTCTATACGTTTTATACTTTGAGTCAGAATAAAAATTACTTATTATTTTATCTTTTTTTTAAATAATTTTAAATTAACTGTTGTTGTAAAAATAGTCTGTCCAGGATTATAAGATACTAAATTCATTATAAAACATGTTTCATTCTATTATCAGCTAGGTGCTGGTCGATGTAGGTTCGGATATTCTACTAACTGGGTGAATTTTTTACCGTCTTGAAAATAATAGGGCGTGATGTGTAGGTATATGAAATTGATGTGTAAGATTTTTTTTTTATTTTACTGACATGGAGTGAAAGTCGTGACAGTAAAAATACGTACGCTATTTGGCTCACTCTTTTCATTTATATGTGATTGCGGCCTAGGTATTAGGCACCTGGGCCGGATTGCTCATGCGTACCCGGCCCCCGCCAACTGCGGATCGAAGGAGTGTCCGGGGGGCTTCAGTGATGTAGGGACCTCTCCTCGTGGTATGAGTTTAGCATATCACGCTATGGAGAGGGCATGTCCCATATATCCCATTGCCAGCGCTCAAATACGCTGCAGCGGCGGCGGTGGGAATGCGTAACAAATTTTCACCCGCACAACAAAAAAAAAGATATTAGGCACCTATTTTATTATTATGCACGCGCTATGTAGGGTGTATTTCTTTTAAGTAATTTATGAGATTTTCGAAACTCTAATTACCGAAATACTAGTACAAATATACTGTGGTCTTAAAATTCTATGCCACTTACACAACAAACCACATTATTATCAAGACGGTATAAAAATGTACCCTGTATATAAAAGCAGAAACTGACCGACTGATCGATCAACCACAGCTGAAACCGCAGGGGAACCCGCTAAAATACTTACTAAAAGTCATAATCCCATCGTCTAATCCAGCGACCGCCCTGGGCCCCACAGGGGGCGCTCTCTTGCGCAGTGTGCTGAGTATGTAGTTTTCAAACCAGGTGAAGTAGCAAAAGCCTTGTGGATAAATACGTATATCCATCCGAAAAAAAAGTTAGTGTGCATTAAGAAAGTATTTTTGAAAATTCAATCCTTAAGTGGGTTCAACCTTCAGCTTCATTATATTAGTTTAGATGAAGGTTAGAGTCCTGGAGGCTTATCACGTCACGATATGGTTACGACTTCATTAAAAATGTCGACATAACTATAGGACTATTGTTATACATTTCATATGTTAATATTACTGTACTAGCTGCGCCCCGCGGTATTACCCGCGTTACTCTGCTCCAGTGGGTCGGAGCGTGATTTTTTGAAGCCTATATGTTAGTTCAGTATTTCTGACGTGAAAAAGTAACAAACATATATATATTACTAGCGGCCCGCCCCGGCTTCGCACGGGTGGACTTTTATACCCTACCCCTGCCCTACCCTACCCCTACCCTAACCCTACCCTAAGCCTACCATACCCCTACCCCTACCCTACCCTACCCCTACCCTACCCTACCCCTACCCTACACCTACCCTACCCTACCCCTACCCTACCCTACCCCTACCCTATCCTACCCCTACCCTACCCCTACCCTACCCTACCCCTACCCTACCCTACCCTACCCTACCTACCCTACCCTACCCTACCCTACCCTACCCTACCCCTACCCAAAAGTATCCTATGTCCTTCTCCCAGTTCTTAGCTACCTCCCTACCAATTTTCAGCCAAATCGGTTCAGCCGTTCTTGAGTTATAAATAGTGTAACTAACACGACTTTCTTTTGTTTTTAAAATGTATTCTGCTATTCGGGACGGAAACAAATCCAACAAATCAAAAACCATGGCAATCGGTCCAGCCGTTCTCGAGTTATAAGTGGTGTAACAAACACGACTTTCTTTTATATATATAGACTAGCGGCCCGCCCCGGCTTCGCACGGGTGGACTTTTATACCCTACCCCTGCCCTACCCTACCCCTGCCCTACCCTACCCCTACCCTACTCCTATCCTACCCCTACCCTACCCCTACCCCTACCCTACCCTACCCCTGGCCTACCCCTACCCCTACCCTACCCCTACCCTACACCTACCCTACACCTACCCTACCCTACCCCTACCCTACCCTACCCCTACCCTACCCTACCCCTACCCTACCCCTACCATACCCCTTCCCTACCCCTACCCTACCCTACCCCTACCCTACCCTACCCCTACCCTACCCTACCCCTACCCTACCCTACCCTACCCTACCCCTACCCAAAAGTATCCTATGTCCTTCTCCCAGTTCTTAGCTACCTCCCTACCAATTTTCAGCCAAATCGGTTCAGCCGTTCTTGAGTTATAAGTAGTGTAACTAACACGACTTTCTTTTGTTTTTAAAATGTATTCTGCTATTCGGGACGGAAACAAATCCAAAAAATCAAAAACCATGGCAATCGGTCCAGCCGTTCTCGAGTTATAAGTGTTGTAACAAACACGACTTTCTTTTATATACAGGGTGTTTGGCAGAACGTTGAACATACGAAAATGGTGGGTAGGTGGGGTCATCTGCTACTTACTCAGCCCTAATTTATTTGGCCCTGGCCGACTGGGTATTTAAAAAAAAAAAAAAGTTTTTTTCTTGTTTCACCACTTTCCTAACTTTAAAGTGTATTTTTTTTATTAAAAATGGGCAATAAAACAGGCAATTTTTTTTTTTTAATCTTTGATGTTGGCAGATTCTTATAAAATTATTGCTTTGTTCAGATGTTAGCTAGAAAAAAAGTTATGAGTCCTCAAACTTACAGAAAGATGTAAAAAATACTTGAATGTTAATTTCAACTTGCATTTAAAAAAAAACAAAAAATGATTGAGGAGTTCCAATTCTAGCAAAACATCCCTAGTGTGTGAGCTTTCTAATGGTATGTAATTTGCTTTTATAAAAAAAAAACTTTAAGAGTTATTTCATAATTTTATCAAGTAGGAAATTTTTGACTAAACTCTACCTTTACGGAAAGTTAAATGTTTTGCGAAATTTAATACTGCAAAGTTGGTAAAAATTATGGGCTAGGCTTGCCAGTAGCAGTGGTGCAAATTGACATTCACTATTCCCTTGAGATGGTTACACAAAGCAGGTAGAAATTTTGTTTCACTCTTGCGCAGTCATAGCGTATTTTTGCTCTCTTTCGCTCTCGTGGCACCGTGACGCGTCAGAATGAATTCTTGACGAAACTCTACCTTTACGGAAAGTTAAATGTTTTGCGAAATTTAATACTGCAAAGTTGGTAAAAATTATGGATCGACGGCTTGCCAGTAGCAGTGGTGCAAATTGACATTCACTATTTATTCCCTTGAGATGGTTACACAAAGCAGGTAGAAATTTTGGTTCACTCTTGCGCAGTCATAGCGTATTTTTGCTCTCTTTCGCTCTCGTGGCACCGTGACGCCTCAGAATGAATTCTTTTCTTTTATTCAGTCGAGACTTAACTGCCTCTGCGATCTCACGTGCCCGTTACGCTTACGTTTGTTTTTGTTCACTTCGTTTTCTTTTATTGTTATCACTAGTTAAGTTTAAGTTTAAGTTTGTTAAGTTTTTTGTTATTACTGTTACCTGTTGTTATTGGTAAAGAAATGGCTGCTTTTACCAGTGAGGAATACGCGGACATGTTGTTAGCGTATGGAAGCGCTAATACAAATTCGCGTGAAGCGCGAAGAATTTATCAAGAGCGTTATCCCAACCGCCGAGTACCCAGTCATCAGACGTTTGCGAGTACTTACCGACGTTTACGACAAACCGGTAACCTGAACTTACAAGAACCACGAGTGAACGCAGCACGACCCGATGCTACCATTGACGAACAAGTTCTTGCCGAGTTTGACGCGGATCCTACCAAAAGCATTAGACAGATAGCTTCAATACTTGGCTTAAGCATATGGAAAGTGTGGTCTGTTCTCCGGCAAGATGGTAGACATGCTTTTCACTACACTCCAGTGCAAGGTAAGATTAAGCCGTTTATGCACTGCATCTGATACGATTTTGTGGAATGTAGTAAATTATGAGACAGTTCAATTGATCGTTCCATTTAACCTTGATTTCGTCACTTTCTTTATTAGTTGTTTTGCCTCATGTTGTTTTTAGCGCATTCAATTCTAATTTCAAATTAAATTCAATAAACTATTCCTATTCGGCCGCATTCACGTAACAATCAGGCGGCCAGCGCTTACAGGATTCGGATTTCGGATTCGGTTTGCGCAGGTGGTCAGCGTAGGTAAACTTGCCAGCACTTATGGGTCCTTTTTAGAACAAAATTGGAAAGTCGCACGCCCTTTTGTGAATTTGGTCTTACGTCTTTATGGCTAAGCCATAAAGCCAATTAGTGTACTTAAAAATTGAAGATGAAAAATTTGGATAATTGTAGAGTTTGAACTCGGAGGAAGAAAAGATTCAGTATTGAAATCAATTCTTAGACATGTTTTGTTTGTTCTAGGTCTCGATGACAGTGATTTTGGGAGACGTGTGCAATTTTGTCGCCATTTGCTGCATACCGATGTGGACGACGTTAACTTTTTAAAAAGTATTTTGTGGACAGACGAGTCCAAATTTGACAAAGAAGGGACTGTCAATTATCACAATCTTCACCATTGGGCACTTAAAAATCAAAACCCACACGTGAAGAGACAAAGAGGCTTCCAGAGGAGATTCAGTGTGAATGTCTGGGCAGGAGTGATTGGCGATAAGCTAATAGGGCCTCATTATTTGCCCGACAACATCAACGCGAACAACTACTTGGATTTTTTGATAAATGATTTACCACCATTAGTGGAAGAAGTGTTCCAAGTAGACATAAACAGGCCTATTGTCTTTCAACACGATGGTTGCCCAGCTCACTTTAGTCTAGTTGTACGTGAGCATTTGGATAATTGTTTCCCAAATTCGTGGATTGGCAGGGGAGGACCAATTCCCTGGCCTCCGCGATCGCCCGACCTCACTCCGCTCGATTTTCACGTGTGGGGAAGGGCAAAGGAACTAGTTTACACTACAGAAGTAGAAAGTCGGGAAGATTTGATAAATCGAATTAATGCTGCTTTCGAAGTTATGCGACAGGAGATGCTGCTGCGCACAACAACTGTAGAAATCAGACGTAGATGCCGCACCTGTATTGCGAATGAAGGGCGTCAATTTGAACATCTAATATGATTTATTATTTAAATAAATTATTTAAAATTATTTAATTGTTTCATTAACGCACCTAACTGGTACAGCATAATTTCAATCGATCATTTAATTTTTACCAACTTTGCAGTATTAAATTTCGCAAAACATTTAACTTTCCGTAAAGGTAGAGTTTCGTCAAGAATTCATTCTGACGCGTCACGGTGCCACGAGAGCGAAAGAGAGCAAAAATACGCTATGACTGCGCAAGAGTGAAACAAAATTTCTACCTGCTTTGTGTAACCATCTCAAGGGAATAGTGAATGTCAATTTGCACCACTGCTACTGGCAAGCCTAGCCCATAATTTTTACCAACTTTGCAGTATTAAATTTCGCAAAACATTTAACTTTCCGTAAAGGTAGAGTTTAGTCAAAAATTTCCTACTTGATAAAATTATGAAATAACTCTTAAAGTTTTTTTTTTATAAAAGCAAATTACATACCATTAGAAAGCTCACACACTAGGGATGTTTTGCTAGAATTGGAACTCCTCAATCATTTTTTGTTTTTTTTTAAATGCAAGTTGAAATTAACATTCAAGTATTTTTTACATCTTTCTGTAAGTTTGAGGACTCAAAACTTTTTTTCTAGCTAACATCTGAACAAAGCAATAATTTTATAAGAATCTGCCAACATCAAAGATTAAAAAAAAAAAATTTGACTGTTTTATTGCCCATTTTTAATAAAAAAAATACACTTTAAAGTTAGGAAAGTGGTGAAACAAGAAAAAAACTTTTTTTTTTTAAAAATACCCAGTCGGCCAGGGCCAAATAAATTAGGGCTGAGTAAGTAGCAGATGACCCCACCTACCCACCATTTTCGTATGTTCAACGTTCTGCCAAACACCCTGTATATAGATAATAGATAGATATCCATCCATACTTACAAACTTTTGCGTTTATAATATTAGTATGATTAATGCAGCAACTAATCATCATATTTAAAATATATATTGAATGCATAGTATACGGTGAGTAACGAAGACATTTTAATTAAAGTAATATTAATATTGTTATGTAATTAGCCACCTTTTTTTTCCGGGGGGAAATTCATTTGCGCATTCCCACCACCACCACTGCAGCGTATTCGCGCGCTGGCGGTGGGATATGTTGGACTCGCCCTCTCCATAGCGTGGTATGCTAAGCTCATACCACGAGGAGAGGACCCCACACCACTAAAACCCCCCGGACACTCCTTCAATCCACCGTTGGCGGGGACCGGGTATGCATGAGCAATCCGACCCCCGACGGGACCCGCGGCCAATATGGTACCGCGGGATCTCCTGGTGTAATTAGCCTCCTGGCGTTGATAAAATTTAAAATTAAATATATTGAAACTTACCTATAAAAGAAAAGCAGAGAAAAACAATGAAAATAGTTGGACACCAAATAGTTGAACGCGACTTCATCTCCCTAAATTCCTATGAACTACTGAGAAAACTTTGTTACTTTTGGCAACATTCTATTTTAGGTTGGATCGTGAAAATCCAGCCCACGCAGATCTGGAAGTAATTCTAGAGCTCAGAACCATAGGGACGGATATACTTCAGAAACATTTCGTCAAATGTGCCTTTTTACTAGAGTTGCCCAACTATCGATAGTTTCGCTATCGATAGATGACCTCGAAAATTAGTAACAATATCGATAGTGCTATCGATAGTATCGATACCATCGATACTATCGATCACAAATTAACTAATACTATTGATTGGAAGCAATAGTACCGATAGGCTCGATACTATTACATTATAATACTATCGATAGTATCGTTGTATTAAATGATTAAAACTATCAATACTATTGATAGTTTGTGAAACTATCGATAGTATTACACTATCGATAGTTTAATAACCGCCGATGGTATCGTTTCCCAATTATAGCTTATGTTGTGTCACCGTTGCTATCGATACTATCGATAGTATTGCTGCTAAACATAAATTGGTCTTCGATAGTATCGATACTATCACTAATATCGATACTATCGATAGACTATCGATACTATTGATATGACGTCAACTAGTAGTATAGTCGACTATCGATAGGCAACACTACTTTTTACAATAAAGGCACATACGACGAATAATTACGACGTATGCAGTCACATCCGACTTTATGCTTTTGATGTCTAGAATGGTGTTCAATATTTATTTTCTACTATTGCTAATATAAAGAGACCTATAATTAATTTCCTCATAAATCATTCTTATGTCAACCTATTTCGCGGTTTTTTAAATAAACAAAAATTTTACGATGCTTTAGAATAAATAGATTTTTCGATATTCTTTTATAGATTGTGGTAGGTGTTGAGGTGAATTAAGCTTAATGCCATTTTTTTTTTTTTTTGAAAAGACAACTCCCGCACTAGGGAAATAAATCCCTGTGTCGCGGGGGACTTTACAAACATTCATTTCACGGTCACACAGAACACCCAGACTCATAACAACTTCACACAAATAATTGTCCCGGGTGGGAATCGAACCCAGAACACCAGGTCTCAGAGGCAACTATCGTAACCACTGAGCCACCGGTGCAGTCATGCATCATTCAAGCTGTGGGAGTCAATCCTACATATATTATAAACGCGTAAGTTTGTAAGTATGGATGGATAGATGCATGTTTGTTGCTCTTTCACGCCAAAACTACTGAACGGAATAGGCTGAAATTTTGCACCAGAATGGGTTATACGCTGGATTAATATAAAGGCTACAAATCATCACGCTCCGACCCACTGGAGTAGAGTAACGCGGGTAAAACCGCGGGGCGCAGCTAGTTAGTATATAACTGTAAATAATAATAATACACATGTTAGTACCTACGTTTCTGAACAACCAGCTCGCATTTGACTGGACAAGACGACAGAAGAATCTTACTGTACGTAGGCGCTTGTAAGGTAATACGGTTAAAGATATTGACACGTGTAAATCAGGAATTACAATTCATATTTCTATCAAAGTCCGTCAGGAGCCGTTCGGAGCCGTGTGGACGTCGCAAAATGCTTATGTTACAGCAACATTTACTGTAATTCCGGTTTACACCTTTCAATTTCCTTCACCGCATTATCTTACAGGCGCCTGTGGTTACATCTGGCGTAATGTGGTTGTATTTCATGTCCCCCTTCGTCCTCCTGGCCCTTAGTTTGCAAAGAACCATCCGATGCCCTCTTAGACCCGAAGTCCGAGAGGCCCGCGAACTGTAAAAAAGAACGGCAGTTCCACAAAACTCCCCTAAAATACTAAATGTCATAATCCCTCAATCTGCCCTCAGCGACCGCCCTAAACCGAGGTCCACAGGTAGCGCCTTCTTGCGCAGGTTGCAAAGTTTATAGTTTTTAAACCATTTTTTGAGGCTGCAGCTCTGCTCGCCTTTATGCCCGGTGAAGTAGCAAAAACCTCGTGGCTACAATACATAAGACCGCCAGAAAAAAAAACGTTAATTTATTATTATATTAAAATACTAGATTAAAATGCGAACTTATTTTGCAACGTACTAAAACTCATTTCGCCATGTACCTTCATTTATCATTGCCGTCAATTTAAGGGCAACTTTTTAGGGTTCCGTAGCCAAATGGCAAAAAACGGAACCCTTATAGATTCGTCATGTCTGTCTGTCTGTCTGTCTGTCCGTCCGTATGTCACAGTCACTTTTTTCCGAAACTATAAGAACTATAATGGTGAAACTTGGTAAGTAGATGTATTTTGTGAACCGCATTAAGATTTTTACACAAAAATAGAAAAAAAACTATAAATTTTGGGGTTCCCCATACATAGAACTGAAACTCAAAAAAATTTTTTCATCGCACCCATACTTGTGTGGTGTCTATGAATAGGTCTTCAAAAATTATGTTGAGGTTTCTAATGTCATTTTTTTCTAAACTGAATAGTTTGCGCGAGAGACACTTCCAAAGTGGTAAAATGTGTGTCCCCCCCCCTGTAACTTCTAAAATAAGAGAATGATAAAACTAAAAAAAATATATGATGTACATAACCATGCAAACTACCACCGAAAATTGGTTTGAACGAGATCAAGTCAGTAGTTTTTTTTTAATACGTCATAAACCGTAAACCGCAATTTACCTTTCATTCAATCAACTATTATTAACATCGATCAAAGTTACAACGAACTACAAGAACTTTTATACTATGTTCCTTGTTGTATTCTTGATATCAAAAAAAAGGTAGGCACTTGCAACTAGTACGGAACCCTTCGTGCGAGAGTCCGACTCGCACTTGGCCGGTTTTTTGTAAAAACATATGTCAATTTGACAATGTTAATGGTTCGTTTCGAAAGTAAGTATACTGATGGAAAATAGTCATGCCAATTATTCGCAACGAATTTAAACATATCGGTGTTTTTTTTAAGTACAAATTCTCGTATAATACTAATATAATACTAATAATATTTGTACTAAAAAAAACAAAACTCATTATTTCAAATAGTTTTAAATAATTGATTTCAAAGCAGTTAAATACTTAATGACGTCTTAATAAAACCTTGATATCAGAAAACCAATTAGGATTAAGGATTTATTGAAGTTATCCAGTGGATGTCAACATTTATTGTAAAAGGCAGACTGTATCAGCCTAGCTTAACCAGGGGTTTTAAAATAGGAAATGCACACGTGTATAATATATCCTTACTAATATTGTAAAAGCGGAAGTAACTCTGTCTGTCTGCTGGCCTTTAACGCCAACACTTCTGAACCGATTTATTAGATAGAAATTGAAATTAAATTACCTAAGAAAGGACATAAGCTACATAGGCTGAAAAGGGTTGTAGGGTCTTGAAAGGGAGGAATTAAAAATTATATAGAAATATCGTAATTTTTTAAGCTAGAAGCTTGAACACATAATTAAAACTGCTACTCAAAGTCCCACAGCTAGTAAATTTATAATTTATGGCAAACGCTTTGCTTCCTCATTTCGTGTCATCTTGCTTACCAATTATTTATGATCATTATTTGTATTCTATTTCCCTCCTTAATATGCAAAGTGGTACTTGCCACGTTGATCACTATAATACCTTTAGCATAGACCTACCAACTGACACTAAACCAACTACTCAACTATCTATCTCAACTACTAAACTAAACTAAAATTAAAAGATTTATAATTTTATTCTGTTTATAATAAGATTCTGTTAATTGAGCTGATTGCGTATTAAGACAGAAGGTCCTTTAAGACGGGGCTGAATAAATTAATCGACATGGTATTAGATAGATCCCAAAACTCTTTACGGTAAAGGAACTGCGTTACGAGACTTGGGTTTTTTTACAAGTTTTGTTTTTGATTGCATCTTTTTAACTTTGAGAAACATCGAGAATATTTCTAATTGTGTAATAAGAATGACTATTAAAATCAGTTGCAGATTGCATATCACGACTTATACGGATCTCCAGCATGAAATACTACTTAATATTTTATTGGGTGTTACTATATTTCAAATCTATAGGTTATTTTTGTTATAAATATAAATTTAATCAATATTATAGGCACTATTATAAATAATAATATTAGCAATATTATTTTAGAAAATGCTTCCTTTAGATGTGACTACACATTTAATAACGTCACTAATGGGTGGATGAAATTCCATGAGGTTCCCGGCCGGTGGGCTGATGCTCGTCTTCGATGCAGTCTGGAAGGTAAACTTTAATTTTTGCTTTGAGATCATGAAGGTCAGCTAGAATATTAGTAAGTCTTTCATAGTAGAATTCTTTTACGGAAAAGTAAGATGAATGAGCGACAAGAATTTTAATTGAATTTTTATGAAAAATAACTGCTTCAGAAATGCATTCTTTGGAATTTGCTTTTCATATCATAATTATTAAGAAGTCTTACATAAAGGCAAGATATTGCTTCGTCAAAAAAAAAATTTTTTTTTGATTAATTCTTTTTTACAATATAATGATATACACGTATACACTGTATAGTAAAAAATGCTGAAGTGACTTTAGTTTTAATTTACGATTTTAGTATATTATAAGTTAGTTTTAGTTAACATTTGCTACTTTTACTTGTATACATATCTATAATAACAAAAACTAAAGAATTTGTTTGTTTACTTGAACGCGTTCATCTCACGACTACTAGTCTGATTTGAAAAATTTGTTCAGTGTTCGATAGTCCATTTATTGAGGTTATTATATTTAATCATGATTTTTTTTATGAAACGGACGCGGAAGCTAGTATAAGATAAATAATATGTGAAATCTTATCAAGTTGTACATGATTCAATTCGAGTTCGTAATTTCGCACTACACTTGCTAAACTCGGTTCCTTTGTACGAACATAGATAACAGAGTTAGGCCTGCTTCGTTAGCATAGTCCGGTTTACTTGTTTCGTTGGTTTCAGGGAGTACTTTAGCATCACCAACTAGTTCCACGATGCGTAGAGAAATGCTAAAATTAATGAAAGCACAATGTGGGTTAAAGAAGCCCGTGTTTACTGGTTTACATGACAAGTTTTCTAAGGGAGCGTTTTACACACTCGATGGTGAGTTGTTGATGCCAAAATTGCACATACAATGCTTACTAGAGTTGCCCAACTATCGATAGTTTCGCTATCGATACGTGACCTCGAAAAATAGTAACAATATCGATAGTGCTATCGATAGTATCGATAGTATTGATACTATCGATACTATCGATATCACAAATTAACTAATACTATTGATTGAAAGCAATAGTATCGATACTATCGATACTATTACATTATAATACTATCGATAGTATCGATAGTTTTAAAGTAATACTATCGATACTATCGATAGTTTGTAAAGCTATCGATACTATCGAAGACTATCGATAGTATTGCTCCTAAACACACATTGGTCCTCGATAGTATCGATACTATCACTATGATATGACGTCAACTATCGATAGACTATCGATAGTCTATCGATAGTCGACTATCGATAGGCAACACTAATGCTTACGTTTTTTCTCAGAGTAGAATGAAGAAACCCGTTCAAATCACCAACTTTTTGCCTGTTACTTACACAAAAGACTGTGTGATAGACTAATACATAGAACTAGACCAGGCTCGGACCTGGTGGCCTCGCTAACAATTTTTTTATAACCTTAAAATATAGGATACCCGAACTCATGGAAGTTAACAAGAGAAAGGCATCAATTGACGTCGGAATGGCTATTTAACTCCTCCACTTAAATAGACTTTTTTTTATTAAAGATTGCTAGCACAGTTTTGCAGTCTACTAGTATTCTTGTTAACCCGATTTGAAAAATTCTTTCAGTTACATTGCCCATCTATCTAGGAAGGCTATATCGATACCCAATATAAATAACATTGTAACTTTAATTGCACTTTAATACAAATTTGTATCTTCTGCTGAATCCATATGTTGGAATTTGTATAAAAGTGTAATTGGAGTTACAATGTTATTCATATTGGGTGTCGATATTATACCATGAAGTTCCTACGGGAACGGTAGTTGAGAGTGAAACCTCGCGCGGGAAGCTATTATTCAAATATACATACTCTTTCTGTGTTTTTTAGGACATAGGTACTAACAGAGTTTTGCAATGTACTGGTATTCTTGTTAACCCCCTGTGCTAAGCTAAAATGCTTGTTTTACGAGTGGATTCATGTCGGTAGTGCAATGGATGGGGATCGAACCGGCGACCACTAGATCACAAGTCCGACGCCCCTAGCTAATGGCCGCTCATACTTTCATGTTGCATGTCGTAAGGATACTTATGAAACCAATCTTATTTTGTAACCCCAGATTGTTGTTTTGAGTCTGGGTGTGTTTTGTGTCCGTGTGTTGTGTGTTTTTTAAGTCCTTTATGATACAAGGATTAAGTACCCCAACACGGGAGATGTCTTAAAAAAACAAGGTACAAATTTTATGTTTAATGAACGTTGATTACCTATACTAGTTTTTTTTATAAAATCGAATAAACCGAACGATCCTGGCTTGCCTAGATCAGTTAAGAGGAGGCCCATGTTCAGCAGTGGACGTAAACGGGCTGTTGATGATGATGATGATGATGAATAAACCGAACAGGAGAAAAAAAATACAACTATGCTTTACTAAACTATTCATTGCTTGGGTTATTTAAAATAAACTAAATTTTAAAGGTATGTCGATGTTGGAGTTCAAATATACATGGGATGAAGGGCAACCCGACAATCAAAGAAACGAAGAAGGTTGTTTAACTTTAAATTTAAATGGAAAACTATCAGATAGTAGATGTGAGGACACTTTCCCTTACATCTGCTTTAAATCTAATAACCCCGCAATTAAAGTAAATAGATGTGGAACTACTGATGATGGTACGTATGTTTTTGAAGTTAAAAACCATATTACAATATAGGTATTATAGGTAACAATCATTTCTAGAGACCAAAGAACAAAAATGTAGTGTGACCCATTCAAATATCTGTTAAAATCTATACTAATTTATAAAGCAAATGAGTTTGTTTGCTTAAACGCGCTAATCTTAGAAACTACTGGTCTGATTTGTAAGCTCCTTTCAGTGTTAGATAGCACATTATCGGAGAAGACTATAGTCAATTATGAAGCTAGTATTAGCCTCTATAATTTTCCCAGTTTAACCTTTTTCTTATTTGCAATATTTTTAGCGTATACATATTACGAAGGAACAAAAAATTGCTACAAATTCCACGTAGAACCAAGAAATTTCTCTCGAGCGGATTTCGCTTGTTCTGCTGAAGGCGGCCATCTTGCTATTATTAACAATCAAGCCGAAGCTAATTTCTTAAAGAGTTTGTACGAGAAACAGCCTCCGACATCTATGGTTGGAGTTTTTGTTAAAACAGAATTTTGGGTTGGCTTTCATGTTTGGAGGGAACGCTTTGATTTTAGAACTGTTCATGGTAAGAATTATTCAAATTTGAATATTTGCTGGTTATCCATATTTGGTTTTGTAACTTACACTATTTCAAATACCCTCCCGGGAAGAGACCCATGTTCAGCAGTGGACGTTATACGGGCTGATGATGATGATAATGAAGATATGTCAAACGAAATCGCCCGTCATATCAGAGTCATCGAACATTTGTTCGTGGCAGGCGGGTTGGTGACAGCAGTATTATGTTGTAACACACAAGGAAACGCTGCTGCCAGTTCTCTGATAAACGATTATTATAGATGATGTTATAACAATCGGAACCAAGGTTATGGAGGTTAGTCCCTCAACCAACCAGACACGGAAAGAATTTAGAATTTTAGAATTTACACAAAGATTTGTCTGCCTCGGAGATTTAAAGCGGGCTAAATACGGTTTTCTAAATATTGTTTCATATATATAATCATAATAGAATCTGTGTTTAAGGTCAAACACTTCAAGAAGCTGGTTACGAAAAATTTGCTCCTAATGTTCCTGGCAAACGTGGTTGTGGCACCTTGCTGCCAAACACTAACTTAAACGACTATTGGTGCGGTGAACGAATTCCTTTTATATGTGAGAAAAGAACAAACTTCCCTAAAGTTTGTTTTGATACTACCTCCATGCTCAGAGAAAGCGGTGGTGAAACTAAAATAAAAGGGTCAAAATGCAGCTAAAATAAAAATTGAATAAAAAAAAAATTCCAGTTTAGGCAGATGAGAAAATATCGACGGACAAAACGCTAATTGAGGCTGGCCATGGGCGATATTGAACTATATTTTAAGTAACCTTTCATAACTAAAGACTTTTTATTGAATGATAATATGCAATGCATATTTAAAACTAATAAACATACTTAAAACTAAGAATTAAACTAAAATTACATAAAAAAGGGGGATATTAGAGGGCGTCAAGAAATCGCTCTGTATCGATGTCCATCGGAAGAGTGCCCAGAAGGCTGGCAGCATTGCCACGTTGAATGGCAATGCTAATTCGTTGTGCCAAATACAAGCCTCTGGTCCCGTGACCAGACCGGTCATGTGAATCACCATAGTCACACCCGTGGGTTACCAGCACCACGGTGATTCATAAGTTATATAATTTAATATTGCTGTTATCGCTTAGCTCAATTAGCTTTAAACCCAATAACTTCGATTTGGCTTGAATATATGACTACTTATTAATGGTTAACACTAAAAACGTTTTTCATCAGACTTTTATCAGACATCAAATTTCACTTTAAAATGTCACAAAATAGATTATTCATTATCACAATTTGATGTGTTCATTAAATATTGTTTGTTACCGATACATCCCCTTATTTCTGTAAAACGTACCAAAATCTGGATTAAAAATTTAGAAGCGGCCGCAACTTAATGGATGTTCCCTCGGACTTGCCATCATGTGGTTGCAGGTTCCATCCCAACCAACGTGAGCTCGTAACACCAGCATTTTAGCTTAGCATGAGGAGTTAACAAGAATACTAGTAGTTTCCAAAAGCTCTGCTAATCATCTTAAAAAAAATAATAGAAAGTGTCTGTTAAATGTAATATCTATTTGAAAACATTAATTAAATAAATGTTTTTTATTCAGCTTTTAGGTATTTACATATTATTATTATTCTTGTTAGAATTAAATACATACATACATATAATCACGCCTTTCTCCCAGTAGGCAGAAACTACAGAACGCCACCTGCTACGATCCTTACACACTCCCTTTGCCTCGTCCACGTTTATACATCTGGTCATACACGCACGCCCCGGTTGCGAGTACTACGCACATGACCTTTTGTTAGAATTACAATGAAATAATATAAATAAAAAACTTTAACTAACAGATAATTCTTACTCTATGAAATATCCGACTAGGTAACTTACAGTAGTAGGCAAATTTTACAAATCTATAGGCTACATACAGAATACAGTGTTCTAACACAATACGTATAGATACGTATTGTATTTCTTAGCTTATGTGATGAAACAATATTATATAAGGTTCAATTACAAGTTTTACCAACTATTTTTTTTAAACAAACAAGTTAAGCATTACTTTCAAAGGCTTGATTAAAAAAATATAATATTTAAATTAAATAAACAAAGCATCAAGTGTTAATTCCCCTCAAAAATGTTCATTTATGTTTCTGGATATGTTGTGGTTTTCAATTAGATTAGTATGGATTTCCGCAGAGTAATGCCTGATTCTATTTTATCAATTCACTTATTTTAAAGGTCAAATTAGTTTTTAGTTGATGTGGTACAATTTAATACGTCATCCAGCTTCTCCTATGCTAGTAACACTACGATAGCTTTCATCCGACGATATGTTTAGTTTAATCTCAAAACTATTAAGTGGCAGTTTGATAGTATTATATAGTCGCATAATGCTGTCAAACAAGATGCGCCATAATATATACAAAATAGCATACCCAGACCCACATAGCACAAAACGTGAAATCAAATAAATTTGTGTTTTTAGAAACTTTAACTGTAGATTTATAATAATCTCACTTAAGTAACTCCATTGCATCAGGTCACAGTGGAGTTATAGTTTAAACCACATTATAAGATGACTTTTTCTATGGTACGCCAATTCCGTTTATTTGTGGGAAGAAAGCACTAACACTCAACACTTGAAACCCATTTGGCGGATTTAAAGAAGGAGGCAGAAAGAGTCAGTAAACATTAAAATAGAAGTTTTGTAAATTATTTATACTAGTTTCTTTTATATAACTTGCCTTTATTGTTCTATATAGTATGTTAATTTTATAATTGATATAAAATTCAACCTACATAGTTTCAGATGTCAAAGGGACAATTTTATATACTCTTTGATAGAATATTACTTTGAAATACGAAATCGAAAATGTGTCATTATTTTTATTTTAATAAATCTCAAAGTGATAACAATATAATTTATTATTTACATTGCAAGCTTTTTTTTATAAAGATTATGTTAAATCCAATTTTATCTTTATATCTCTCACACTTTAAGTATTATGGTAACAAGACTGAGTGATTAATTTAAAGTCAAAATAATACATCCGAAATCGCTACACGGACTCTAATTTGGAAAATATTTTGCTAAAATATCCAAAATAAGCCATAGGTAACATCGCAGACGTAATTAAGTTTTTTTTTTTTTTTGAATAACTTACACAACCACATTTTGAAGTGCTCAATAGGAGTTTTTTATTTTTACAGTACTGGTTGAATCTATTAAAATCCTAGGAGCAGTTGATGTCTTTAAGAAGCCAATATTTTTTTAATTCATCAGCATATAATAGAAATGTTGAGTTAAGGCAACAACAGTCAAAGATTAATTGGATTTATCTATGTAAAAATACTAGCAACCCGCCCCACCATCGCTCGGGTGCAATGCTGATTTATTACTCAATAAACATTCCAATCCTTCCATCAAAATCTGTTGTATGGTTTTAAAGATATGAGGATACACAGGAACAGACAGACTAACGTCGAAAGCGACTATGTTTAATGCTATGTAGTGACAAATATCATAACTTATTTTTAAATCTACCAAGGCTAACAAAATTCTCTCAATTCACGAAAGCATTACAATGTTTACATTTTACTGCCACGGACGCATCTTTCCATTCTATACAAGGCCAGAACGCAGCCATAGGAAACTGCTCGTGTATATATTGTAATGCTGTTTTGAAGTCTGTGATTACAATATATACACGAATTTTGCGTACTAATCGTGTATAGTTTGTACCGTGGATGCTTGCGTCTTCGTTCCAGACTATACTACACAACTTACTTACGATTCGCGAAGCGGGGCTCCGTCGAGCTTAGTTAGTAGACGCCATATGAGGCTTATTTTAGGTTTAATTGTGAATAAAAAATCTGTGTGTGCTAACTAAGCTCGACGGAGCCCCGCTTCGCGGGGCTCCTACTTCTGAGTGGTTTAAAAAAAAACCACGAAGACTAAGGCGGGAGCTCCGCTTCGCTTCGCTCCCGCCTTAGTCTTCTAACCTAACTTATCCGAGTCGGGTTGCACTGACAACAAACACAACGTTTCTTTTCTACACTATTGGTCCGCATGCGTACTGGCGCTGTACGTTTTGGAGCGCTGTACTTACTTACATCACTACAAAGTATACGCGAGTATTTGCGTACTGCTCTTGTATATATTGGAAGAATTTAGTAAAAAAAGTTATTTCCAATCTGTACGTAATTAGTTTCAGACACTTGCGTTCTGGCCTTGTATAGAATGGAAAAACGCGCCACGGACCCATGGGGACCCGGTCATTTCAAAGGCATTCATGGGGCTGAAGCCAACATTAGAGAGGTATTTGGTACCTATTAATATAAAAGTGAGATAGCTGCATCTATAAAGGTCTATCCATTGATATAACAATAGACAGTCCTCCACAGATACGAAACTATTGCCGAGGAAGAGACTTGGTGTGCGCTATACGGATGGGATGTAAAAATGTTTTTTCTTTCGGAACGACGTATTTAGCAACAAGGCTTTTGCTACTTTACCGGGCATAAAGGCGAGCAGAGCTCCAGCCTTAATAAATGGTTTAAAAACTACAAACTAAGTAACCTGCGCAAGAGGGCGCCCCCTGTGTGGCTTTTACCTCGGCTCAGGCCGTCGCTGGCGATGAGATTGAGGGATCGGCTTTTAGCATTTTAGGGACTTCAGATCTACGAGGGCATCGGATGGTTCGTTGCAAACTAAGGGTCGGGAGGACGAGGGGGGAGATGTAAAATGTACTTGAATACTGGGTTACGGAGTGAGAACGGACATCTGCCTCGAAAAAATTCTCCTATATCCCGCTTGTCAAAAGCATATAATGCTATTTGTGGTGAGGCAGATGTTTTTGCTGATAAACTGTCCACATTTAGAAACGTAGTGCTGGGATTGTTAAGAAATAGACAAGATATCTAACCTTTTTCTATTTTCTATTATATTATTATAGTCTCCTCATTATGTTAATTTGGTTAGTTTAATTTATTGTTTTATTAAGTAATTCTAATTAATGTTTAGAATAAGTCTTTTTTTCAATGTTTTTGTTTTTGTTTTTCTTTTATGTTTACATTAATGTTACCATATGTGTGCATGTTGTGACACCTTAACGTGTTGTGCATTTATCAACTATTTATTATATATTTTTTTTAATTTTGTATTTGTAATGTAACAACTACTGGATGTCCTAATAAATAAATAAATAAAAAACTCGCACATATTTTATATTGGTAGACGGTGATTCGCCGTTTGACGCTAACCAACGAGTTAGCTTCGGTGGTTATCAAAAGCCACAACATAGCGGCCAGGGGGCAACACTATGCAAACGGCAAAGATTTGTCATACACACTACAAAACATTCATAATTATTGCTCATTAATGGAAACTATAAAATCCTTATTGGTCATAAATTTAAGTAGATTTTTTATTTTTTTTTAATGTTTTTCAAAATGAATTAAGGTTTTCTAAAATGAAATGCTACTTGACTATATTTTTATTATTATTTTGCTTCAAACCTATAGGTAAGTTTTATTTAAGGTTTTTTATGAAATATCAATCTTTTATTTGAGTTTCATTGATATTACACTTAATCTAAGTTTACTAATATTATAATTAAGCTGAAGAGTTTGTTTGTTTGTTTGAACGCGATAATCTCAGGAACTACTGTAAGTAAAGTAAAGTAAAATACTCATGATTGTACGCCAGGAAAAATATAAAATAAATTGTGCATAATAATAACAAAGTACATCTAACTATAATTAACAAAAACATACTACTGGTCTGATTTGAAAAATGATCTCCGTGTTAGATAGTCGATTAATATTGACTGCACCGGTTGCTCAGTGGTTACGGAAGTTGCTTCTGAGACCTGGTGTTCTGGGTTCGATTCCCACCCGGGGCAATTATTTGTGTGAACCACAAATAGTTGTTCTGAGTCTGGGTGTTCTTTGTGTCCGTGAAATGAATGTTTGTAAAGTCCCCCGCGACACAGGGATTTATTTCCCTAGAGCGGGAGCTGTCTTTTTAATCAAAAAAAAAAAACAAAAAAAAAATTAGAACTAACTAACGATCGAAGAAGTTATCTGTTTACCCACATTCTTTCTTTTTATTTTGCTATTTTGTTATGTTATTTTATATATGTACCTGCCTCTGTGACCTGTGCGCTCTGATTATTAATCTTAGTTTTAAACATTGTTTCTCAGTAAGTAAATTATGTATGCAATTCTTTATGAGAAATAAAATTAATCTTAAACCAAAATACAATTGAGGAAAGCTATAGACCAATGAAGACTGTCTCAAAGTCGGGGAAAGCTCAAAGTAACTATTCTACGTGAACGAAGTCCCCGACCCAAGCTAGATATTTTTTTTAAATAGTCATTCGTTCTTTTAATCACTTCAAATTTAAATATTTTTAGAAAATGCATCGTTTAGATGTGACTATCAATTTAATAATGCTATAAATGGCTGGATGAAATTTCATGAGATCCCAGCGACATGGGATGATGCTAAATTGAGATGTACTCTAGAAGGTAAGTTCTTTATTTATTTCATCATCATCATCATCATCAGCCCGTACAACGTCCACTGCTGAACATTGGCCTCCTCCCGAGGGAGGGTATTTGTTATAGTCACCACGCTTGGCAGGCGGATTGGTGACCGCAGTATCATGTTGTAATACACAGGAAAACGCTGCTGCCCGTTCCTTGGTATACGATTGTTATAGATGATGTTATATCAATCGGGTCTAACGGCTTAACGTGCATTCCGAGGCACGGAGGGTAGTACTTCAACCAACCAGACCCGGAAAGAAATCTTAGAATTTACACAAAGATTTCTTGTCCGATTTGGGGATCGAACCCACGACCTCCGTGACTTAAAGCGGGCCAAGTACCGCTACGCTACGGAGGTTGTCACCTGCGGTATCTTTATTTATTTATATGTTTCCTTGTGTGATACTTACAACATAATAATGCGGTCACCAATCCGCCTGCCAAGCGTGGTGACTATGGCAAATACCCTCCCCGGGAGATGGCCCATGTTCAGCAGTGGACGTTAAACGGGCTGATGATGCTGAGTCTTTAAGAAAGTCTTGAAGAATTTATCCTGCTGACCCTTAGTTTGCATAGAATCGCGAACGACGACAGCGAGTTTCACAAAACTCCTCTAACCACTACAAGTCATAGACCCTCAATCCATCCGCCAGTGACCGCCCTGATCTGTGGTCCAAGTCCCACAAGTGGTGCCCTAGTTTTGTTTATTGTTTGTAAGCAAGTTAATAAGGCCCTCTTTACCTTTATGCCCGGTGAATTTGCAAAAGCTTCGTGGCTACATAAATGTCCGTTCAGAAACAAATATTTTAAAAGTATTCATGCTGAATTTACTACCATTGTGAAAAGTAATTTATGTTTTGCAAACATGTTACCCATATTTACTAGCTAACGTACTGCTGAGGTAGTTTTATTAAGGGTAAACGTTTTAAGGGTGCACTAATGATATTTAAAAGATATTTTGAACCAAATATAACGTTAAAAATTCTAAAATTAATGTATTATTTATTTTGCGAATGTAAAAAACAATAATAGATCTATATATGATTCGTCATCAATAGATTAAAAACTTGGAAAAGGCTTTGTGATCTTTCGACTAAATTTTACACTGTTGCCATTGTATTGAAATTCGTTGGTTTATCACGGCAATTAATTTTAAGGAATTAAAGAACATAGACTCGATAATACCGTATACATTCACAAAGTAAATAATTTTATTAATATTACAGATTGAAAATGCGATTTTCCGTAAAATTATCCGTGAAATACCTAAACAGTGAACGTTGCACCTTAAGTTAGATAATTTATTTCTGACTGGTATTAAGCTAATATTACATAGTTTCTCTTCTCTATTATTATCTGATATTTAAAGATCGCTTGATCCATGACGGTCTTAACACATGCTTTATTTCAGGTGGTATTTTAGCATCGCCTGCAAATTGTAAAATTCGCATAGCAATGTTAAAAATGATAAAACATAAAAATCTACCAAGAAAGCAAATATTTACTGGTCTGCATGCTTCCGTTTCTAAAGGGGCTTTCTACACTATAGATGGTGGGTATGGTTACAAAGATATATGTTAAAAAATGTAAGAAAATAATAAGGAAATCCCGTCATTAAAAGTTTTTCCGTGGGGAAATGCAAGCATTATGAAGGCGGCGGAGTATGCGAGACTATACCTCTCCATTACCAATAGTAGGTATGCTATTACGATACGATATAGGTACGAGGATAAGTGTGCCCCATCATAGTTTTTGTAGGGCCGATAATCGGGTAGATTTTTCCTCCGATTCTTATGACCGATTTTGTGACAAGTGCCCTGGTAAGTGCAAGCGGCCGACTGTCGGTGAGCAGTGTGCGTTAACGCATACATTTCCGAATGTTCCATTTACACCGACAATCGGATCGGACGGAATGCACCGATTTTATTTCTGACCTTTTTTTAGTAGGACGTGTGTTATACTATTGCAATCAGTACGTTCTATTTCTCCTATAAAAAGTCGGTCACCGATTGTCGGACGTGGGCGAGCATATAAGGCCTACTCACTAAAACGTCATTGTACCGTAAACTGCATTACCATACGGTTCTCGGCATCAAAACTGTATGGTACAGGAATCTGTTAAAGTAAAAATTGATTTGAACCTAACCTAACCATTTTGTAGGAATATCAATGATGGAATTCGATTACACTTGGGCCGAAGGCCAACCAGACAATAAAAATGATAGTGAGAGTTGTTTGACTTTAAACGTGGACGGAGAATTATCAGATGTGAAATGTCTCAATACATTCCCTTATATCTGCTACAAATCTAATAATCCTGAAACCAAAGTAAATAGATGTGGAACTACGGATGAAGGTACGTTTATTTAATATAGGTATAATTACCATCATTGCTTGATATCTGAACTACCAAAATGCTTTGTTCATCTCGCAGCAACATTATATTCGTCAAATATATTAAAAAGTAATTAAAATGAATATGATGAATATAAATGTAAATGGATGGGGAGGAAGAGGGAGAAAGATCAGTTGATTGTGTGAGAATTGATATGAAGGAAAAGAGTTAGTGATAGCGTGACGGCTGACAGGATTTTAGAAAAAAACGTGTTGCGCCGATCACAAATAAATGAGGATAAGGGCATGATATTAAATGATATTAAAAAAGTAAGTCTAAATGGCTTAGTGATAGTAATAAAATAAGATTACATTTAAAAAAAAATTAAAACTTAATGGAAAAGTTTACCGATTACTAAATATCAAAATTAAGATTGATAAATGTTGACCACCGGCAGGATTCGAACCTGCATCTTATCCATCTAGGTCATAGTCATCTAGCACATCTAGGAGGCTTACGCTATTAGTGATTGGAAGATATGTAGGGAAGGATACTACTGTTACGGGAGAGAAGAGTGTAACAGCAGTAGCTAGAGCAGTCCGGGGTCGCAAACCCGTGATTGTAGGCAGTAGGCGGCTAACGGACAGATATCATAAGCATCGAAGAGTTGCATTGTTCGAAGATATTTTTACAATTTTTCGTATATTTTCAGGATATACATTTTATCCAGAAACACAACGTTGTTATAAATTCCACATTATACCAAAACATTTCTCGAGGGCGAATTTTGCCTGTTCAGCAGAAGGTGGCCATCTTGCTATTCTTAAGAGCGAAAAAGATGTAAAAGTTGTTAAGGATTTGTTCGATAAAAATCCGGGATCAAAGATTACACTTGGGTATAAAAACTATATAGCACTGGTGGGTTTCCACAACTGGGGTGAATTATGGATATTTAGAACTGTACATGGTAAGTCTAAATAGAAGTAAATGTTCCTCCCGACCTTTAGTTTGCAAAGAACCAACCGATGCCCTTGTCGACCCGAAGTCCGAGAGGCCCGCGAACTGTAAAGTAGAGCGACAGCTGCACAAAACCCCCTTAAATACTAAAAGTCATAATACCTCAATCTCATCGTCAGCGACCGCCCTGAGCCGGGGCCCAAGCCCCACAGGAGGCGCCCTCTTGCGCAGGTTGTTTAGTTTGTAGTTTTAAGCCTCGTGGCTAACTACGTATGTCCTTCCGTTAAAAAAATATAGAGGTTAATGTAAGCAAATAAGACTGATTTGATCGTAACCCTTCCTATTTCTTCTATTATGATAATGATGAATATTTCTGTTATATCTGAAAAGATTTTCATTTTGAACTATCTTGGGCAGGCTTCCCAACCCAGGTCAATTTATCTGCCACAATTATGACAATAGAAGGTAAAAACCGGCCAAGTGCGAGTCTGACTCGCGCACGAAGGATACCGTACCATTTTCAAGTGCCTACCTATTGCCGATATTGATATCGAGCTAATAAAACCACATTTGTTGTATGGGCCTCCTTTAATATTTATTTTATTTTGATTTTAGTATTTGTTGTTATAGCGGCAATAGAAATACATAATTTGCGAAAATTTCCACTAACGTGACAGACAGACAGCGAAGTATTAGTAATAGGGTGTCGTTTTTATCCTTCGGGTAGGGTAGGACCCTAAAAAAGTAAGGGCTGCAGCTAGGGTTGTCACCCGTACTATATAATATAGTATCGTACTATATTTCAGTCCATTGTACTATATATTATAGAAAAATAATATAGTACGAATAACGCTATATTTTCATCGGTAATTCAGTTTTCGAGCGACGACAAGTAAACGTCAACTTCTTGGCAGTATTGAGTTTAGTTTCCTTTACCAAAATCGTAAAGGGAGCATATGTAGAGGCGTCGCTGACTCGCCTATAAATATTTCTTCAGACTTTGTTCACCAGACTACAAAAAAAAATGTTTTCTAATGTTGAGAAAAAAAACTTTTTCATCATAAATAAAAGGTGGCACCCTAGCTGCATCATTTCAACTGCCTCCAGGACCACTACGCACCTCTAAGTGATTCGATTGGTTGTTTTCTAACACTGGCAGTATTTATATTCTTCTTTTTTTTAGGTGAACCACTCGGCTATGCTACCTATTCTCCAGGAGAGCCCAACAACTTATCACCAGGGCAACATTGTGGAGCGATATTCCGAACCACTTTATTAGATGACTTTTTCTGTAATATGGAAATTTCCTTCATTTGTGAGAAGAAACCCAACTTTCCTAAAGTTTGCTCTAATAAATAAAATAAAAAAAATTAAGATGACAAGGAAGCAGATAAAAGGACTCTCAAAAAAGGTAGAACCTGAAAGACTAAAATTCCGAAGGTTTTATTAAAAGGCATGATTTATTTATGTACAGTGCAAAAATGTACAAAAACAAACGTAGCTAAAAGTATCGTGGACTCAATATGGAAAGATTTAGATTTAGAAAGATAGAGAAGAAACATCTCTGGAGATTTTTCATCTAAACCTTTCCATAAACTGTTCCTTTTTTTTCACAGTACTGGTACTATAGTAAAAAATAAGGATTAGGCAAGTAAATCAACAATTTCACTCATTTTTTTTATTATCTTAACCTTCATCATTATCCAAGTGACCAATGCGGTGCATAAATGAGACTTAACGGTGCTGAACTTATTCACTTGACCCATCTTTACGAGTTGCCCCGAGTACGCGACGTCATTGAGCGCGCGTAACGCAAGAGTTACGGGTGCTTGTTGGGGAAGGTTGGTGCGCGCGCGCGCCATTTCCAACAACATACACAGGGTTATTTTTAAAACACCAACAACCTCTTAAGAGGCTACTGTACTCATCATTATAAACAACTTTTACTATGAAGCAAACCTGAAATCACGAAAAAACAAGCAGCTGTTCCCTGCATTTTGACGAGCCAAACGAACATAAATGTAGGCAACAGCCGTTTTTCTTTTTCGCGGTTTTTTATTGGTAAAAAAAATATCATAATCGGTTCAGTAGCTCTAGAGATTATCCCCTACAAACAAAACACAAACTTTATTTCTTTATAAAATTAATATAAATTTGGCCTGACGTTTCAGAAGAAACTTACTACTATAGAAATATATCCAATTACAAAAGTCGCTAAAGCGATTAAAGCAATTGTCGCTTGCTAGTAAAAATATCATATTTTCCTTCTGTGAACGTTACCCTTCACGTTCCCTTCAGCAATACAGAAAATAAAGCAACGCCATCTCGACATGAAAGACTCATAGATAAAACACGCACCATCAACGGTGTAAAACACTCCTTTAGAAACGGTAGCATGCAGACCAGTAAACAATTGCTTTCTTGGTACACTTCTGTTTTTCATCATTGCTTACGCATTTTACAACTGGATGGCGATGCTAAAACCCATCTGAAATAAAGTACCTATTAAAATTAAAAATATATGACGGGTTCTGAACCACAGTGGTAAAAATAAAGGTAGTACATACATATGACTGTACTTTGCATTACTTAGAGATCACATCTTTACCTACTACTCTATAAAGCTAGAGAAATCTCTGTTTACTTCTACGCGCTAATCTCAGGAACTGCTGGTCCAATTTCAAACATTCCTTTAAGGTTAGATAGCTCATTTATCGAGGAAGGCTAATAGGCTATATTTAATTATGAAGTTCCCACGGGAACGGGAGTTACGCGAGTGAAACCACGTGCGGTTAACAAGTTACTCGTATATGATTATGTAGCTAATAATATGATTAGGTAATATTGAGCATGATATGTGTCCGACCATATAAAAATAAAATTAAAAACAAGTCACATCGAAAGGGTGATGCATTTGCATGATAAAAAACAAATATATGTATTGTAATATTTCAATATTTTTCGTGAACGTAACGTGTCATTATCATCAGCCCGTATAAAGTCCAGTGGAATGGAATACTCCTAAAGATTTATGCCATATGCCAACCTCCTAAAGATTGATGCCATATGCCAACCTCCTAAAGATTTATGCCATATGCCAACCTCCTAAAGATTTATGCCATATGCCAACCTCCTAAAGATTGATGCCATATGCCAACCTCCTAAAGATTTATGCCATATGCCAACCTCCTAAAGATTGATGCCATATGCCAACCTTCTTAAGATTTATGCCATATGCCAACCTCCTAAAGATTGATGCTATAGTCACCAAGCTTGGAAGGCGGGTTGGTGTCCTTGTTATTATATTGTAAAACACACGGCAAGGCTCTCTCGTTCCCTGGTATATGACTGTTATTGATAATATTATAACACAAAAGACAACCTCCGTAGCGTAGCGGTATTTGACTCGCTTTAAATCTCGGAGGTCGTGGGTTCGATCCCCACGCCGGACAAGAAATTCTTAGATTTCTTTCCGGCTCTGGATGGTTGAGGGACTACCCTCCGTGCCTCGGAAAGCACGTTAAGCCGTTGGTCCCGATTATTATAACATCATCTATAAGAATCGAAACGGGCAGCAGCGTTTTCCTGTGTGTTATTACATAATACACCAACTACTGTGGTGACTATGGCAAATACCCTCCCTCGGGAGGAGGCCCATGTTCAGTAGTGGATGTTACACGGGCTGATGATGATGATGATGATAATATTATAACAATCGAGACCAATGACCTTCTTTTTTTCGTTTGACGTTAATCTATATACGCATGAATAGGTATGAAGAATTTCGTGTGACGTCACTTCTACGTCTAGGTACTTTTCTTTTTTAATAATTTGATAAATAAAAACATACGTGTCCAATATTTTTTAGTAATCTAACTGACGGACTAATTATATTTGTTTAGTCTTTATGCCTATTGTATACTGTTTAAGTGTAGCATCCCTCGTCCGTGGGTCACTACTCGAGTTGCCAACTGAAAACCAGCGCTAGGTATCGCCTAGCCTATTTTGAGGTGGTGACTTTTTCGGCAGAATATGCAAGGCGTCTTATTCTTTTGTCCTTTAACGAAATGTTTGCTCTGTAATATCTTGTATGTCGTTCTCAATCAAATGTATTTTCTTTTTATCTTTCCGAGGCACGAAGGGCTCTATTTTTCCCTCAATCAAACACAACCGGAGCAAACCAAAACAAATGACGTCTGGTTTGGCGTGTGGATCGAACCAACGACATCCTTAATCTTAGACTAAGCGAGGTTGACAAACTTAATAGATCTAAGACAGTTGAAATGAGTACAAAGAACTTACCTACAGCTTTGCAAAAAACTAATACCAAGCACAATGTCAAATTGTAGAATTTCATTGCACAAAAACTTTATTTACTTTATGTAAATGAATTGTTTGATGAAAAAAATACTGCAAAAGTTTACGAGGACTTTTATAGTTTTCGTTATTACGCAATTTGATTTTAGGTTATTCAAAAGATTAACTCTGGTATGAAAGAACAACACTTCGGACTATGGTGTTACTTTGATTATTTCTATTTCCATAGCAGTAAAGACCATGACACACATGACCCAGGAGAAAAAAGGTCACTGACATAGCTCAACGGATTAGCAAGCTGAAGTGGCAATGGGCAGGGCACATAGCTCGATGAACTGACGGCTGATGGAGCAGAAAGCTTCTCGAGTGAAACCCACGGACTGGCAAGCGCAGCGTAGGACGACCGCTTGCACGATGGACCAACGCCCTCATAAAGGTCGCAGGGAGTCGGTGGATGCAAGCCACTAGCGATCGTTCCCGCTGGAAATCGATGGGGGAGGCCTATTTTCAGCAGTGTACTACAACAGGCTGATGATGATGATGATGATGAAAGACCATGACTACTTAGATTTATGTAAACCTGACCCGGGACTCCAACCCGCTAGATCAATTACACCAATGTATTATAATTTATATTAAAGAAAGAGAGGTGTACAATTTTTGTCCCGGATTGCCTCAGTGTACCCGGGCCTCTCACCAATGGCGGACGGAGGACTACCCGGGAGGTTTGTCCTGTAGGGTGTAGGGTCCTCTGCTCGTGGTAAAATCAGCATTGCACCGCTATGGAGATGGAGAGGGGACGATTCCCGCATACTCCTTCGTCGGCGCAGGAACGCTGCAGCGGCAGATGGGATGCGTAAAGTCATTTCCATGCAGACACAAAAAAAGGGTACAAAATGTTTTTTGTTCAAAATCATAAAGTTAAAATACTTAAGCATTTTGCACTGAAATTTAAACTTTATTATACCCTTTAAATTCCAGTATTAAAACAAAGACAACATCATAATTTTGAAAACTTAACCTATATATTTTGACTATTAGAACCTAATTTTGAAAACACAGTTAAACAAACAATAAAAGAAATTGAAAACTTAACCTATATGTTTTGACTATTAGAACCTAATTTTGAAAAAACAGTTAAACAAACAATAAAAAAAATTTGAAAACTTAACCTATATATTTTGACTATTAGAACCTAATTTTGAAAACACAGTTAAACAAACAATAAAAAAAAATTGAAAACTTAACCTATATGTTTTGACTATTAGAACCTAATTTTGAAAACACAGTTAAACAAACAATAAAAAAATTTGAAAACTTAACCTATATGTTTTGAGTATTAGAACTTAATTTTAAAAACTTAACCTAAAAGTTTTTATATAATAAAGTGTATCTGCACTACATTTAATCTTCTTTTATGTTTCCTTAGCTCGAATACCAGCGCTACATGCATACTGTAGCTGAAGCTAGTATCGATTAATGGTGCACAATACCTATTCAGTTATAATCCTTATTTTTTGTATAATTTCATTTAAATTACTTCTGTACCACCTATTTAAACATGATTAATGTAATCTAGGAAGGTCCTGTCTCCTGAGATACAGGTCAATAGCCTAGTTCAGGAGACAGTGCTTCCATATAGCATGCACACAATACTTGATTTAAATAAAAAGTTATTATTATTATTATTAATGTTTCTTTCTTTCTTTACATTTACATGTACACACCTACGCCGAAATGGAGTAATTTACGAATGTTTCAAGCTATTGGTACATGAAATCGTATCCATATTGATTATATTCTTTGGAGCTTTGTACCAGATTTTTTGTATTTGTATTTTATTTCATACATAAGATACCATAATTTTGCAGTACAGGCATGGTCTCGTCATTGTAACGCATCATAATGGCGGGACCAGTGTTATCGTTAAACCGTTTATGCCGTGTAAGGTACAAACATTTCAGGACAGGTACAAAATAGAACTAAATGGGTGCTAAATATACGTGAAGAATCATTCAATTACAAGAGTTGGTCCCGTCATTGTGACGTATATTATAGTTTGCATTCGTTCATTCTATTTTGCGTGTCAAAGTATACCTAATATAAATTTATTTGCCCGCGGACACGAAATCAGCGGTCTACGAGATGATGGCGGTGACGGCACGCACTAAAGAAAACTAAAGTGCGATGCATTGCAGGCAAAACTTGGACTGTAGGTATAATCAACAACCCTCACACAGACCACGTCAGTTCTACGAGAGCCGTTTGCGAGAGTGTGCGTCTCGGTCGTCTGTCCGTTAAGTGCGAGCCTGTAATATCCTCCCCCAAATAGCCAAACAGGGATTGGTTCTGCAAAACTAAATCTAAAGCTAATGCACAATACTACATCAATAAAGACACGTACGCTTGACTGGCGTGCATCAGTGATCCGTTGCTGTAACGCCTTCCATGTATTGTAAATCAATAAAGTCCATGTCTATATAAATCAATACATTGAAGTACGTCGCTGTGGCCCCACATCCCGCTGCTTTCATGCCCGAGGCTTTATGTTGGCTTTAAACTGTGTAGTATTTCTATTTATATAATAACATTTTCTTACTATTTAAAACTAAGTTATGAAACATTTTACCTTTTTTTATTGTTCGAATAGTTTTATAGGAAAACTTAAATAATAATAATAAATTTATTTGCATAATATCAAATTTAATAATAAGTAAGTACATACAGCTTATATAAAATATCGATACCTACAAAATAGATTTGTATTTTTTTCGGACGGACATACGATAATTCAGTTAAATTGAAAGAAGATTTAAAAAAAAACCTAAAATGGTAATTGATTTAGATACTATTTAATATGCTAATAGATTTAGGTATTATATATACACAGGTGGTCCAGTGGTTATGGTGGTTGCTTCTGAAGACCTAGTGTTCTGCGTTCGACCCTCAACCGAGTCAATTGATTCCCAAATTCTATGTCTGTGTGTGCTTTGTGTCCAAAATATTGTCGTAATGTGCAGTAAGTATAATTTAATATTTGATTTTAGTCTCCTGGATTTCTATTCCAAGTCCAAGTATGATGTTTAATATCACATTTTTAAATGTTTTAGAATACTTTGCGGATTTTTTTTATCGTATACTATGTTTCAAAATTGTGATGAATAAAATTCGACCACCGGCAGCACTCGAACCTGCATTTTAGGTAATACTACCCTAATACCTAAAGGCTACGGTGGAACCCTACGAAAAATCAATGACAATTTTGAAACATGTTTAATATCGTCCAAATACTTTCCTATATTTTATTAAATTGTTATTTTTATAACGAAAATCTTTTCTTAGTTTTAGAGAATTCGTGCAAACTTTTGGGAAGTCCGGTTTCTTTTCGCAAATAAAAGAAATAGGTTCGTGACAAAAAAAGTCGTCAAACTTGCCGTTTCGCATTAAGGCTAAACAGAATTGACCTACAGAAGCATTATTCGGTTCTCCAGGACTAAATGTTGAGTAGCCGGCTTCCTCAAGCGTATGACCTATGAAAAGAAAATTGACTCTTAAAATTTGAACTTATATTATTTCTAAAGATTCTAGACTCCCGCGTGCGATTTACTCGCATAACTCCCGTTAGAACTTCATGATTCAATATAGCTTCTATATGCTATATTCTTGCCTTCTTGCCTTCAATAAATGGGCTAACACTAAAATAATTCTTCATCATCTAAATGCCGATATTAAATGCTGTTTAATAAGTACCAATTTAATTAATCTAATTAAATAAGGATCTTTACTTATATATAAAACTTCAGAGTTTGTTTGTTTTCTTGAACGCGCTAAACTCAGTAAATACTCGTCCGATTTGGAAAAAAAAATCAGTGTTAGATAGGCCCGAATTGAGGAAGGCTATAGGCTACATTTAATTATTAATTTCTGTTTGTTTCCTTGAATGCGCTAATCTCAGAAACTACTCGTTCGATTTGAAAAATTATTTCAGGATTAGAAAGCCCATTTATTGAGGAAGACTATAGGACTATAGTCTACGTAGACTATATTTGATTGTAAATTTCTTACGGAAACGGGAGTTATGCGGGTGAAACCGTGCGCAGGAAGCTAGTATATTTATATACATTATCTAACCATATTATATTACATTTTAAAATGTTTTTGAATACTATACGGAAAAGTCTACCATACACTATGTTTCAAAATTGAGATTAATAAAATTCGACCACCGGCGGGACTCAAACCCGCATCTTAGGTGCGGGTTCCCCTAATGCCTTAACCAATTAGGCTACGGTGGAACCCTACCGGTCATCGAAATTTATCAATCTCTTTTATACCACGTCTCTAAGGGGGACCTTACCATATATTGTTCTCCATATACCACGTTCATTCCAGTCGTAATATCCAACAAAACTGACTGATTTCCAAGCGTCTTCAAAAAAAGATGATTTTGGATATTTCGCAAACAAATCCTTCAATAATTTGGCTTCGCCTTCACTTTTGATAATAGCGAGATGAGCACCTTCAGCATCACAGGCAAACTTTGCCCTCGAGAAATTTCTGGGTGTCATATGAAATTTATAACAACTTTTTTTTTCTGCATAGTATTGATATCCTAAAATAAAAATAATAATATTGAATACATGTTGTTATTATTATGATGTGTCCCACTGCAGGGTTTGCCCTGCATTGAGACACATCTTAGTCAGACTCAAAGGTTGTCTGGGGGAAATGCATTTACACATTCCCACCGCTGCTGCAGCGTATCCGCGCGCTGGCGGCGGGATATGTCGGACTCGCTCTCTCCATGCTACCACTAAAACCCCCCGGACACTCCTTCGATCCATCGTTCCCCTTCCTACCAATCTTTCAGGAAAGAGTCCAGTTCATCTCGCCATCTCCTGTTGGGTCTACCGCGTCGCCGATTCCCTAATCCGTGGTGATTTTTGCCCAACTTGTTGGTGACAAAGGGCAGGAAGAAGCAGTCGTTTGAGTACCTATCGAACCAGCTTATTTTTTACAACTATTTATAAAGGACTACCATTCAGTAGTTTGGTGGTATGAATACCGAAGCACATCATTCTGTACAACTTTTTTTTAAGAAGGACAACCGTTAACTTAAAAGTAGGAGGTGGGCAGTGTACGTCTAAACAAAATTTTGGCACATTAAGTTACCCGCCTGCCATGCTTGGTTAAAATTATTTTCAAAATTTTCATTGCTTTTGAACTTTATTACAAGTGCGTAGTGTTCAAAATATGGTAGTCGCTATGTTATAGCATAGCTAAATTAAGTTTTAGGATAAGCGTAATAAAACAGTTACAGTAGTTATACTAGTTGAAGTATATTTTATCGAAATGAGAACATTATGTGAAATTCGTTTCAACTATACTATTAATAAAACTGGGTTATCTTACAGCTAAGAAAAAATACATGAAATTATTAATTATTTTATGAGCAAGCTCTTGTCAGGTTCTTAGTATCGTTTCCCTACTTATCCTTATAAATTCGTTTTACCCAGAGGTCTCCAAACTATCAGTGATAACAATCCGGCCCGCGACAACTTAAAGACTTGTGTCATCGATCTAGCCCGCGCATCTAATGTCTTATTGATGTTACTTTTGTTATGATAAGTTTAAAAAGACAACACAATATGATAACTACCCGGTCGCGCACTTTGCCACTAGACTAGAAATAAGAGTATAGTTAAGGATAGATAAAATTAAAACAGTTTTGGCCCTTCGAGCATATTGAAAAAATCGTTATGGCTCTAAGGCGTCAAAGTTTGGAGACCCCTGGTTTTACCAATTACAATATACTCTTACATCGATACATTTGTGATTATTTTCTTAGGATATCTGGTTTTTAGAAAGTCGTATTTTATTTTTGTTTTTACTAGATAAGTTTGTGTTTTTATTTTTATCGTCTGCTCTTAATGTGGAGGCAGAATTACTACAGACTTCAGGAAACTTCGGATTTTTCTCACATATAAATGGTAGATGGTGATTACAAAAATAATCGTTCAAAGATGAGTTATAATACATAGCGCCACATTGTTGACCAGGGTCTAAGTTATTAGGATTGGCCGGAGAAAATTTTGCGTAGCCCGCTTCTTTGAGCGTCTGACCTGGAAAATAAGATAATTGTAAATATTATATATCGGCTTTCTGATGGGTGTGTTTGAGGTAGTAGTACATTATTTTGACCTATACGACGATAATCTTCTCATATAGCTAGTTCCTTGGAAATGTGCGTTGATGCTCCCTCCGTTTTCAAAGTGCAAGAGGTTTCTGTTCTGATCTTTCTGCTTGAGGATTTTAAATCAGTATTTAGCTATATTTACGAAAACGTCTTGAGCGTGCATTAGCGCACATATTTTAATTGCAGAATGTATATTAAATGAAATATTGTAAACGAAACTTATTAAAAAAAATGATACATAAACTGTGATACAAAAGATGACGAAAAAGAAAAATCCCGGAGTTTCTTTCTTCCTTTCTTCTCTAGGTCGTCCACCTAGGTAGTTAGTGAAAGGCTAGGGTAGGATTATCGCCGGCGTGGACCGCGTTGCGCCCCTACCCATGCTTTGTGATCCAGCGCCTGTAGGCCATGCCAGCAATCACTTCCTCTTATGTTCATAAATCTGACTTATATATCAGTGGTACCACTGCGTCGTGGCTTAAACCCCTTAAGAGTGCCCCCAGTTGTGTGTCACTTAATTTTAGATAATATTAGTTCAGTAATTTTGTCAGTAGACTGTGTAGTTAGTAGACTGAATGAAGACGGTGAAGGACTGGAAGTTGTCTATAAAGGTTAAGATAGGGGAAACGTATGTCTGCTTTTAGTAGGTATGTCCTTTTGCGGTGAGACTAGCGCACCGCGTTCATTAGAGGGTGAATCACGCAATAGTGATCCTTACGCCAGCGACGGGATACCTAACGCATATTACCCCGGAAAAAAAAGGGGGAAACGTATGTCTAGCAGTGGACTGATGAAGGCTGGTTTTTTTTCTGCTTACCAAATATTGTCCTCCATGTCAATTTTTCTCCCCAGTCATGAAATCCAATCCAACACATAGATTTTTCAAATTTTCCTACCATCATTGAATAGGGGTGTTTATTGTACAACTGCTTAAGAAAATTAGCTTCGTCTTCACTATTAATAATAGCAAGATGGCCGCCTTCAGCAGAACAAGCAAAATCTGCTCGAGAGAAATTTCTTGGTTCTACGTGGAACTTGTAGCAATTTTTTGTTTTTCCAAAATAGGTGTATGCTGAAAAATATATGACAATTATAATTATAGAAACATATTATCGCGTAAAAGAAAAATAGTAGTTTGTTTTGTTGGGAGTTGGGGTTTGTCATTATTGAAATTTCTTTTAAATTAGAGGTTAAAAATGAGTATGACGTGTGCATTAAATCACTAATACATTTTATGTCAAACAACTATTTCTCGATCTCAGAAAAAAGGACTCATGTACTTAATAGATCCCCCCTCGTCCTCCTGACCCTTAGTGTGCAAAGAACCATCCGATGCACTCGTAGACCCGAAGTCCGAGATGCCCGCGAACTGTAAAGTAGAGCGACAGTTGCACAAAACTCCCCTAAAATACTAAAAGTCATAATCCCTCAATCTCATCGCCAGCAACCGCCCTGAGCCGAGGTCCAAGCCCCACAGGGGGCGTCCTCTTGTGCAGGTTGCTTAGTTTGTAGTTTTTTCCATTTATTAAGGCTGGAGCTCTGTTCGCCTTTATGCCCGGTGAAGTAGCAAAAGCCTCGTGGCTACCTACGTAAGTCAAACCGAAAAAAATAATAAAAGAAGTACTTAATATAACATCCATCCTTATGCTTCTGAAGATAATTCTTCAGAAGCCAAATGCTTCCGAAGAATTATCTTCAGTCGTAAAGTGTCAGTTTACGATAAACGCGCATACGACGAATGTTTCTGGCGTAAAATGGCACATCTGACCGTATGCTTCTTAGCTCTAGATTTAATTAATTGACAGTCACTAAGCTACAGTTCGTTACCGTGTAACTATAAGATAATCATAGATTATTTTATGGTAGTTTAGACCAATAGCCTGCTTTCCGAGGCACAGAGGGTAGTCCCTTCAGCCAATACCCGATCCGGAATAAATCGATAAAGCCGGACCGGGAAATAAATCTTTAAATTTTTAAGACTTTGTTTATTTGAAGCGTTAATCAAATCCGAGATCGATATTTCTAGCGAGCTTTATACTGCTACGTTAAAAATGAAACATAGAAAACATTTGGAAAGCAATCGAATTGTCAGTTGAAGACTAAGTCAGGCAGGTAAATACGTTTGGCCGGATTGCATCGTGCGTGCCCAGCCCCCGCCGGGGACAGTTACGGAAGCTCAGCCGACAAGACAAGTCGCCTCGCTCGGACCCGATACACAAGATTCGCCCGGCATCGCCGCAAGAGGTCGCGAGGGAGCCTCCGTGCCATCGCAGCATCCACCGCGCGCCCACATGGGTAAAAACGACCCACCCGACTCCCCCCCCCGGGGCGTCGAGTGACACCTGACGTCCGCTCGCCCGGCACCTCGCGGGGCCGGCTGAGCGGTCCGTCCCCAAAAGGCGCTTCTCAGGGCCAACCCAAAGGCCCTTCTCAGGGCCAAAAACCACCGGTGACCACCACCACCGCCGCCGCAACCACCGGGCACGGGTCGAGGCACGCTCGTTCGCCTCCCCGTGACCCTCGCGTCGCTCCCTCATCGGTGAGGTCGAGCAGCAGTTCGATACCGAGCTCCCTCCCGGCAACGGGTAGGTCGAGCCCCGCGTCTCGCGCTGCGCCCAGGATCTCTGCCACCGCCTCCACCCAAGGAAGAAACCCCAGAAATCCTCGTGTACCGACCACACCCAGTGCGCCGGAGCAAGTACCACCGAAAGATTTTACTTCTACCCGCAACCGTATAAGAAAAACAACACCCCAGCGCCGTCCGTCCGGATCGCGCACCCAATGTGTCGCTGCAGGAGGGCAGGAGGGACTATATTCCCCGGCCCCGGCAAAGCTGCGACCATCAACCCCCTCAGTGCGTTCATGCAGCACGGGCTCGGTGGACTCGATCCCGGACGTGCACATGGACGCACCCACGCCGCGCGAAAAGCGGCCACGCAGCCCCGAGGAGCCCCCAACGGCCCACAAACGCACGGATACATCCCCATCGCCCCCCTCGCTTTCCTACAGGGAGGTAGTGAGCCGATCCGCAACCCCAAGGGAAACTTACAACGACAGTGAGTTCAGTGATAGTGACTACGAAAATGTGCGCACTAACGCACCAACGTCACCACGCCCCCGCAGTGAATCTAGTGTCAGTGCAAACGCAGTGTACGACAGTGACCAAGTGCCGGCAGCGAACCCCGCGGGTGAAGCGAGCGAGCGAGCGCGCGGCGCCCGGTACCCGCCCTTCATATGCGAGAAGTTCCCCGACTGGGCGCGCCACTTCCGCGCGCTCAAACAGATTCTGGGCCACGCCCCCAATGCTCGCCCGTTCGGCCAAGGAGTCCGCTTCACCCCGCGGACAGAGGAAGAACACAGGCAAGTACAAAGCTACTTATATAAAGTACAAAACCAGGATGGAGTAGTCTGGTTCTCGTACTCGCTGCCGGCCGAGAAGAGCCTCAAAGTGGCGATCCGAGGCCTCCCCGCTGATACCCACCCGGATGACATATCCGACGAGCTCCGCGACCTCGGGTTCGAGCCCGAGTACGTGCGGCACATCAGGGCCCGCCAAGGACGGCCGGGATGCATATTCTTCGCCATCCTAAAGCGCACCCCCAAAATTACACCGGGCATATACGAGATCACAGAGCTACTGTGCATGCCCGGTGTAAAAATAGAAGCCTGGAGAGGGAAGAGAAGGCCGGCTCAGTGTCACAGATGCCAGAAGTTCCGGCACTCCTCACACCAATGCCACCGCCCGCTCGCGTGTGTGCGATGCGGAGGTGGCCACCCGGCCAAGGAGTGCCCGGTCCCAAACGAGGAGCCGGCCTGCTGCGCAAACTGCGGTGGCGAGCACCCGGCAAACTCCATCAGATGCCCCACGTACAGGGCCGAAGCCCGTAACAGGAAAGCGGGGACAGTTGCCATCACTGGCAATAAACCGCCGGGGCCCAAGACGGTCGAACCGACCCCCCGAGGCGAAGCCCCGAGCAGCACGCTGATGGCGGCCGCAAACAACCCCTGCGAGCGCGGAGCTCCAACGAAGCCCCGGAGGAGGAAGAGGTCCAAGAAGAGGGCCGCCCCCTCCCCCACCCCGACAGACGCTCTCGACAAACCGTCGACGTCCACCGGGGGCGCTTGCCGACAGAAGGCCGCCCCCGCCGAGACCACTACCACCGTGGCGGCGCCGCCCCCCGGTAAGAAGGGCAAAGGGGCCAAAGCCCCCAACCAGACGCCGGGAGGCTTTTTCTTTGCCCCCCAGAACCTGTCCCGACTCGTCGAGAGCGCTGTAAAGCTGTTCTACGAAGTTTGGACAGCGAAGGGGGAGGGCAGAGATATCACCCCCATCCTAGTGGCCGGTGTGTGCACGATTATGGCACACATCAATGGCCACTAGGAAGCTTCATCGAACCCGCGGCCTCAAAGACCGCCCTCTTACGGCCTCTACTGCCCCCCCTGACCGGAGGAGACTCCCTAGGGATCTGGTGCCGGGCGACTCAGTCGCTCCCCCCGCCCCAGGCGCGCTTGCGCCGGGGCAGCTTACGGGAACCTCTTAATCGTAGTCAGCGCACGGTTGTAGATCGGCTTCTGCTGGGCCTCACCTCACGGTGTCTCACCCGGTAGGGCCTCGATCTCCCGGCGCCGTGAAGCATTAGGAGGTTCCATTCACTCCCCCGTGACAGCTGCCCCGGGCCACAGCCCGGGCGCCCACTCACTGCGGCCACCATACACTAGTCCCTAGGGACATGATCACGGGTATAACCCACCAAAATGACCTGCCTGTAGCTACAGACAGCGGTTGACACCTCGGTCAGGGGGCAATACGCCCCGATACCGACTCCTCGGCGCCCTTACGGGCGCCTGAGAAGTCTTCAGCGGCGGTGGAGAGGGCGAGTCACACATATCCCGCCGCCAGCGCGCGGTTACACTGCAGCCGCGGTGGGAATGAGGAATAGTACATTACGTGAAGGCGAGGGTGACAAAAGCGTGGGTTGAAATGTCCTGCTATCCTCCCGTGGCGCGTATACTATTTTTCATCATACCAGGACCGAAAGTTTAATGACACTGTATATAAGAAAAACGAATGTAGTTCAAACTATAAATTGACGGGGTCCGGGGCGTAGCCCCGGTGGGGGCCCGTGGGGGGGGGGGGGGGCTGGGGGGGCTGAGACCCCCCCAAACGAAAAAAAAAACAAATTAATAGATTTAATTGTCTTATACTTAATAGATATTATTATTAATATTCGAGATAAATAAATATTGAATTTTTTTAGTAAGTAAAATAGTATTAATTATCGAACGCAAAAAAAAACATTGAACGTTGAACAGGAAATATCAATAACAAATAACAACTACACGGTTACTATGGTAATGAGTTATTTCAAATAGGTAACGGAAAGAAAATTATAACAAAAAAAGACTAAATTTTAAACTGTCACTAATTGTGAGCAATCTGAAATATGCATCTTTCCGTCCCAAGGGAAGAAACTTAAACTTTCGGCCTCGGGTGGGTAGTCTGAAATATGCAACTTTCTTCCCGCAAACAAGGGAAGAAAGTCAAACTTTCGGCCTCGATGATGATGATGATGAAAATACAATTCCCCCGGACAAAAAAAGAAAAAATACATTGCTACAACCACATACCCTACCTTTATATTAAAAAAATTCTAAAATATAAATTTATTTTTTTATATTTTAGAAATGTTCTTATACAACTGACACACGAATACTTTCAATTTACAAAATCATTTAAACATTACTAATTTATAATTAACGTTATTATTATCTTCTAATGTAATAAACGTACCTTCATCAATAGTTCCACACGAAGTTACTTTAGTTTCAGGATTATTAGATTTGTAGCAGATGTAAGGGAACGTGTCGCCACAGGCGAAATCAGATAATTCTCCATTTACATTCATAGTTAAACAGCTTTCGTAATTTCCAACATTGTCTGGCTCACCTTGAGCCCAAGTGTGTTTAAATTCCAACATCGATATTCCTATAAAAATATTAATAATTTATATAAGCGATGGGTCATTGGAAGCAGACTCGACAGGATAGTCTACTGTGAATGATGGAGGTCGATATTCAACAGAGGTTGACTACAGATGACGTTCACCCACAATTTTTTTCTCGTTGGTTTTGAAGGTTTTGGTACCTTCTTAATCGGGCTAGAGAGCAAGTAAAACAAGTGCGAGTCGGACTCGCGCACGCAGAGTTCCGTATCATTTTCAAGTGCCTACCTACCTGTTGCCATTATTGATGTCGTATAAAAATCATGTTTGTTGTATAGATTAAATATTTATTTTATTTTGTCTTTAGTACCTATTTGTTTTTGTAGCGGCATTAAAAATACTTCATATGTGAACATTTTCAACTGTCTAGCTATCGCGGTTCTTGTGTAATAGGGCCCCGATTCTACCGTTAGGGTACGAAACCCTAAAAACCATCAAAAACCGTTGGAGCATACATTTTTCTATGGTTAGGTAAAATAACAAAAACAGAATCTTTTGTCAGATTCTTCTAGATCTAGTTAAGATCAATTTTAAAGGTTTTGTTTAATTCTCGTCTAGGTATTTGCTTCTCTGGTGTTTTGGTTCTCTGGCCTGGGTCTATGTCTTTTAGTTATTTAGTCTGGGTCTCTGGTTCATGGACTTTAGTGGCTACCACGGATTGGAGGGAACTTACCCTCAATAGTATAAAAAGCTCCTTTAGCAACAGTTGCATGCAGACCAGTAAACAACTGTTTTTTTGCTTGATCATTATATTTCATAATTTTTGCCATTTCTCTACGCATTGATGAACTAGATGGTGACGCTATAGTACCACCTGAAATGAGGTATAAAAAAATATACGTATAAGTATATGTAATTAGGATAGAGGAATTAAAGATTAGATTTCCTGGTTGTGAATATTACATTTCGATATCAGCCAAAAATTAAAAACAGGAGCTGGTGTTGTAAAAACAAAATTATATTAAAAAAAAAATATATATATAAAGACAAAGTAAGATTTTGCAATTGATACATTGGAAAATATAAATAAATTATAACAATTAGTTTATTGTAAATAATTACAATTTTAATTAATAAATTGAATTTAACAAGAAAAATATAACAAATGTAATTTAAAACCTGTGATAAATGAATTGTCCAATTAATGTTTAATTATTTATAAATGCTTGTAATTGGTTTACGTAAATAAAATTTTATTGTTGTTTAATTTTATTTTATTTGGAAATCAAAATTAGTCTTTAAACAAAACATACCTCTTTCCATCACACCGATAACTTAGTATAAAGTAGTTATTCGAGTTTCAGACTTAATTTTAATGTTCTCAAATGTTAATAGACAGCCCGTAGCGAGGCGTTCACCGAACAAGAATTACCTTTGAACACTAACTAAAGACTAATTTAAATATTACATTTCTTTTATTTCCATGGAATTTGTAATTATAATAAATAAATTTTGAAATGTTTTGAACTTTTTACGATTAAATATCATCTAAGTATCTGTTTATTTAAAAGAAAAAGCAAGCTGTCCTTATGTTCATGGTTTTTTTTATTTTCTATTTTGTCCTAAACGCGCCCCGTCCATGTAAACAAACTGGCACACGCCTTGAGTAGAGAAGACGCTCTTCAGCATACCCAGCTAAACAGAAGTGACATACCGAGCCCACATAAATGATTTACCACTTGACATTAAGAGAGTTGTCTCTCTGAACTGAACTAAACTGTTTTGAGGAAAACATAAACTGAGAAATCAAACAAAGAAGTGGCTTCTTGTTGGAAAACAGATTGTTATGAATCAGAAACATAAAAAACTCATAAAATAAGGAACTTACCTTCTAGACTGCATCTTACACGAGCATCGAACCATGTCGCAGGAATCTCATGAAATTTCATCCAACCATTTGTGGCATTGTTAAATTTATAGTCACATCTAAAGGTTGCATTTTCTGGAAAACAAATTAATATAGTTTATGAAAAGTTTTAATTATTTAAAGGTCTAAATATATAAATTTAGATATCTAAATTAATACCAACCCACAACTTTAAAAACAAATAATACAACATAAAATGTCAAGAAGCATTTCATTGTGCCCTCAAGTTGGCAACAAATGATCAAATTTCTCCAAACCGATTCTTTAATACTTTTCGTAATTATGATGATAGTCTAAGTTTCTCAAAGAAATAAGCGAAATTAACGATTTTTATTCAGCACTTAGGTATTTACATACACTTTTACCTGTCAAGAAAATTCATAATGAATATAAAATTAATTATATAAATAGGTAACATTTACTATTAAATTATGTTTAAATTTATTTCAGGTGTGTTAGAAGTCTGTCAGTCTTGTGTTAGTAAATAAGCTCTTAATATTAACGTTAATATCTATTTTATTCAAACATTTTATGAATAAAAATAACAATTATTAGAAAGAAGTATCTATTTGATGTTATATAAGTTTTAATATGTTCGACTACCGTCTACTACTTCCGTTTTATCAAGATCATCATGTTGGAGAAACCCATTTTCTTAACAGTTAGAGATCATAATATGATTATAAGATGTCCAAATGTTAAGAAAACTCGTCATGTATGTTTGTTATTTCTAAAAAAAGGGTTCTGTACCATTTTTGCCGTTATTAATATCGAGCTAAAAAAAGCCAAAAAAATACTAATAATAAAATAAAATGAATATTTAACGGGCCTTAAATATTTATTTTATTTTATTATTTGCATCACCTGTCAATGTTACGTAAAACGCCATAAGGTTACGTTAGAAAAAGTTTATATTGCCAAAAGCGTTAAGTTTACATTAGAAAATTGAATATGGTGGTTTAGTATTCTTAATTTTTTCTTTCATTAGAACCTTCTCCTGACAATAACAAATACAACAAAAAAAGAATTAACGATGTCGGTCGAACCGTTCACGCGTAATGCCGTGACCAAGGGAAATAGCGATTCATTTATTTTTTTATTTATTTATTTATTTATGTACACATACACACAGAAGATATAGATACAACAAGACAGACAAACAGCAATGTACAAAGGTACTACTTATTTCTTAAGAAATCTCTTCCAGTAGACCTGCGAGAGGAGAAGTCAGAAGTAGAAAAATTTAAAAGCGTGTAGGTAGATACACATACATATAATAACTACATATATACATAGATACATACATACAATATAATCATAAACTACATACTATAGGTATATGAATACATACATATATTCATATATATGATGTTACGAAGAGGAGAGATAGTATTCTTTTAATTTAATTTTGAATGATGAAACAGTATTGCAACTACGGATATAAGCGGGCAGCGAATTCCACAATCTGACCGCATGTACTGTAAAGGAGTAGGAATAAAAATTGGATTTGTGGGAGGGAAATCTGAGGATAGACTTAAGATGAGACCTACATTGAGCGTCAGGAGTATGTAGAAAGGAGAAACGGTCACGTAGGTAGGAGGGATAGGTAGGATTGTGCAGGATGTTGAAAAGGAGACATAATATCCGAGTATTTCTGCGAAGGCGGATAGGGAGCCACTTGAGATCCTTGCGAAACTGTGAGACATGATCAAATTTTCGAAGGTTAAATATAAACCGAATACAAAGATTTTGCAAGCGCTCAAGCTTATTTAATAGCTCCTCAGTGGCATCCAAATAGCAGATATCAGCGTAGTCCAGAATGGGTTGTATAAGAGACTGAGCGAGAATAATTTTGGTTTTCAACGGCAAGAAATGCTGGAGGACCCTAAGTGAGTGAAAAGTGAAATGAGCCTTTTTACTGACCTCATTTATATGCGCCTTCCAAGATAAGTTCCGGTCAATCAGAACCCCTAGATTTTTAACAACATCCGTGTAAGGAATGATCACGCCATCTAGCAGAACCTGAGGAAAAGATGCAGCGTCTGATCCATTGCGTAACTGTCTACTACCAATTATTACAGCTTGAGATTTGTTAGGGTTAATACAAAGCCCGTACGAGTGAGCCCAATCGTTAATTTGACTCAGGTCGCGATTCATAGCAGCAATTGCGGTTCTGGCATCATTTAAAGTAAAATGGCGATACAGCTGTAGATCATCTGCGTAGAGATGGAAATTAGAGGAAATAACTCCAGCTACGGAGTTTATGAAGATGGAAAAAAGTAAAGGAGAAAGCACGCCACCTTGGGGTACACCCGCAGCTAGTGGACACCAGTCAGAGTAAGACTCTTTATGGCGAACACGCTGAGAGCGGCCCCGAATATACGAACCGAACCAAGTCACAGCCTCCGAGGAGAAATTGTAAGATTTAAAAATTTCTAGGAGGATATCAAAATCCACGGAGTTGAAGGCATTATTAAATTTATATACAGGGTTACAGGTTAAGTCGACCTAAATCCTTAAAGAGGTGGTAGTTTCCATCATTCCAGACTGATTTGACTATGGGACCCCATACCCCAAACATAACCGTTCTCAAGTTATCGGACGTTGAAGTTTTTTTTATAAAAATCCAGATTTTTTGTCTTTTGTCCCCTTTTTTAGGGTTCCGTAGCCAAATGGCAAAAAACGGAACCCTTATAGATTCGTCATGTCTGTCTGTCTGTCTGTCTGTCCGTCCGTATGTCACAGCCACTTTTTTCCGAAACTATTAGAACTATAATGTTGAAACTTGGCAAGTAGATGTATGTTGTGAGCCGCATTAAGATTTTCACACAAAAATAGAAAAAAAAACAAAAAAAATTGGGGTTCCCCATACATAGAACTGAAACTCAAAATTTTTTTTTTCATCATACCCATACGTGTGGGGTATCTATGAATAGGTCTTTAAAAATGATATTGAGGTTTCTAATGTCATTTTTTTCTTAACTGAATAGTTTGCGCGAGAGACACTTCCAAAGTGGTAAAATGTGTGTCCCCCCCCTGTAACTTCTAAAATAAGAGAATGATAAAACTAAAAAAAATATATGATGTACATAACCATGCAAACTTCCACCGAAAATTGGTTTGAACGAGATCGAATAAGTAGTTTTTTTTAAATACGTCTTAAACCGTAAACCGCAATTTACCTTTCATTCAATCAACTATTATTAACATCGATCAAAGTTACAACGAACTACAAGAACTTATACTGTGTTACTTGTATTTTTGATATCAAAAATAGGTAGGCACTTGCAACTAGTACGGAACCCTTCGTGCGAGAGTCCGACTCGCACTTGGCCGGTTTTTTGTGTTTTGTACCTCTAATGTTTTTGTTTTTGTATTTTTTGTGTAGCAGATTAGTTGCTTCATTATTTTAAATACAAAAACTGCAAGTAACTGTACCAACTGAGTCATATTAGACGATTGATTGTTAAAAAAAGAAATAAATTTGTGGAAAGTTTTTTATTCTTTGTAAGATATTTTAAAAAACGTCTATGACAGTTATGCTGCAGATGTGCTTAAAAATATTTACGGTTCTTCAGCTTTCCGATAAGGTATAATTTGCTACGGTGTTATCAGGATTCTCGGAAAAATCATCCTCCCAGGTAATAGCAAAAATAACGGTATTTCGTATAGTTGCTCGCAGCGCCTATTTTCCGTATATGTATAATGATTGATAATTATTATTCACGAAATATACTTAACTAAAAATATACATTACGACTTGTTTTTAATATGGTTGTTGACATATTTTACAACTTTATAATAAATGTCAAATACATATTAAAATAAATTCATTTATTATGAAAGCTTTTACAGAAAAAGAATAATGTTGAGAACATCCAAGGGATTAATTATCAAAACCGGCAAATATAATTACTTCCATCACGATAATACGGTGTCATAAAGTGACCATAGCTATTATTTTCATATCGCTTTAATTGTCGTTTTGAAAAGTTTATTAATGTATTTATGAGCGTAAAATATAATGTTTTTAGTGATTTTAAGGCGATGGAGGATTTTAATATATATATTAAACGGAAATATTCGTCGATGCTTAATATTTAATTATCCTTTTTTTCTTGTAAAAAAAACAATATCTTGCAACGTATCAAGAGTCGATGTTGGTACGTTACAAGATACACTGTCTCGTATCGTGGATACGTGATCAAAACGTGATGATAATTATGTTATTTTGCTAAATATTGATTTTACTAGTAATGACTGAGACCAGGAGTGGGGTCGGGATTCAGTTCTTTAAGCACAGTCTTAATTGATTAGTGTTGTGTTCTTTTACTACTATTATTTTCGGGGAGAAATTAATAAGAAAGAAGAAAAAACATCAATAAACATCAATACGATACATAAATAATAAAAAAATAAAAAAAAAATTTATTCACGTAAACCTACTCCCAGGTATTTTTAATAGTCAAAACATTATTTTGGCTTATCTTTGATTTACTGTGTTAAATTAATTAATTTTATTTGGTTATTGGTACTTATAATAATAATTTAACTATATAGCTTTAGCCTAAAAGCTGTCAGATATGAAAATACAATATTATTTTATATCTATGATTAAATCTAAGTTCTGTCTTTTGAGTATGTTATTATTTAGACGGGCCATAAGCATCTCGACGAACGCGCTTTGGTGCTACCACCGGATCCAATACGCCCCAACTGAGAAGATCCGGCGAAACAAACTCAGTGGGGTTATTCTACTGCCGGTTTCAGCGCGGCCTCAACGAGACGATCCGGCGAAACATACTAAACATAAAACAATTTATGCTATACACGAACAAAACACAGCTTGAATATCAAAAGAAGTACAACTACAAAACGGCAGCGTGTCAAACGCTTGTAAAAAAACCGGCCAAGTGCGAGTCGCACTCGCGCACGAAGGGTTCCGTTTCAGTTACAAGTGCGAACCTATTTTTGATATCAAGAATAAATAAAAACGCGTATGTTTATGAAATGAAATGTTATTTTATATTTTTATATTCGAGTTGATTGAATGAAAGCTAAATTGCGGTTTACGATTTTTGACGTATTAAAAAAAAACTACTTACAAGATCTCGTTCAAACCAATTTTCGGTGGAAGTTTGCATGGTAATGTACATTATATATTTTTTTTAGATTTATCATTCTCTTATTTTAGAAGTTACAGGGGGGGGGACACACATTTTACCACTTTGGAAGTGTCTCTCGCGCAAACTATTCAGTTTAGAAAAAAATGACATTAGAAACCTCAACATCATTTTTGAAGACCTATTCATAGATACCCCACACGTATGGGTTCGATGAAAAAATTTTTTTTGAGTTTCAGTTCTATGTATGGGGAACCCCAAAATTTATTGTTTTTTTTTCTATTTTTGTGTGAAAATCTTAAAGCGGTTCACAACATACATCTACTTGCCAAGTTTCAACATTATAGTTCTTATAGTTTCGGAAAAAAGTGGCTGTGACATACGGACGGACAGACAGACAGACAGACAGACAGACAGACAGACAGACATGACGAATCTATAAGGGTTCCGTTTTTTGCCATTTGGCTACGGAACCCTAAAAAGTAAACAATAATACAGAAGGTAGCTGAGTGAGGTTGGATTACTTATGCGTACCCGGCCCCCGCCAACGGCAGACCGAAGGAGTGTCCGGGGGGTTTTAGTGGTGTAAGGTCCTCTCCTTGTGGTATGAGTTTAGTATACCACGCTATGGAGAGGGCGAGTCCCACATATCCCACGCTAGCCCGCGATTACGCTGCAGCGGCGCGACGGTGGGAATGTGTAAAGGCATTTGCGCCGGGTCAAAAAAAAAAAAGGTAGCTGAGTTAAGTTTGTGGCGCGACGAGTCATATTTAATTCTTATTATTAGGTAGCACCGTGTAGTATCCGGCTTCAAATAGACCACCTATTATATTCCTATGGGTGTCGTATGAGGCGAGTAAGGGACATATACCTGATGGATGGCCGCCTGCCAAGCGTGGTGATTTTGTTAATAACCCTCAACGATCCTGGAATGCCAAGAGGAGGCCCATGTTCAGCAGTGGACGTAAACGGGCAGATACAGAATCAGGTAGCGCAACGCAGTACAATGTATCTACTTTTAATGGCATTAGGTATGGAGTCTTCCCCTATTATAATTATATGCTAACTGTACGCGACAGTGGCAATCACGGTGAAAAGATACACACGTTTGATCCACAAAAAATATATTATTAAAAATTATCTAATTACAACAGTTGACACATTAGATGATAATATTTTTTCTCACAGGAACGTTAGTGCGACTGCGCTACAAAACAATTGCCGCGAGCGACGTTCTAAAGGAAAATATAAAATAACTAGCTTCCGCGCGCGTTTTCACCCGCGTAACTCCCGTTCCCGTAGGAACTTTATGGCCTATAGCCTTCCTCGATAAAAGGGCTATCTAACACTGAAAGATTTTTTCAAATCGGATCAGTAGTTTCTGAGATTAGCGCGTTCAAATAAAGAAACTCTTCAGCTTTATATAATAACCAGCAAGCACCGCCTCCCTCGCGCCCGCTTGCCAGGCAGCGCAGCGTCTTGCCTTGCGCATCAAGCGCGCGTGTCAATTTTGTTGCGGAGTTATTTGCAAAATGTAAATACTACTCTTGTAAGATCTTAATTGAAATTGATGATTTCAAGGACAATTTTGTTCACAATGAAATACTCTCAACAACACATTTATTTCTATAAAGATTAATATAATTATGTTGATGAAACTCTTTGGCAAATAACGCATCATTAGGTACCATTTTTTTGCATTTATAGACTCGTGATAATTTCTCAACGAAATGTAGTATGAAAAGTATTTTACTTCTACATAAATACCCTTGATAACATAATGCTTAATTTGTGGATAAGGATTAATATTACGATGGTTGCATATTAGAAAAACAAAACTTTCCTGAGCAAATTTCAAAAGAACAACGTACAAATCAACAAAGTTTAAAATAACGATGTTCATTTGATCAAAGCTGACCAAAGTCTGGAATATTAATGTTTAAATTATTTATTACACTATTGACCAAATCGTTTAAAGGTCGACTCGCATACAGATTATTAATACTATGAAGTTGCCTAAATAGCGTAGCCGGAGCCATGCTTGGCGGGGCTTAGGGCCTTAGGGAAGTAACCAACACTGAAAGATTTTTTGAAATCGGACCAATAGTTCCTGAGATTAGCGCGTTCAAACAAACAATCAAACTCTGCAGCTTTATAATATTAGTATAGATATAAAACCTATTTATTGAAGCTACTGTACATCGCTAACACTAACAATACACGAGACTACGCTCTACAACCTGGATGCTTCATAATTTATCTGTTTAAAGAATAAATCTTTTATTTTGCAATAAAAGATTTATGTTCAGTCATCATCCTTAATATCTATATATATCATAATGAGTCCCTATTTCCCTTGGTCACGGCATCACGCAAGAACTACGAAACCGATATCGCTAATTCTTTTTTTGTTGTGTTTATTATTGTCAAGAGAAGGTTAAGGCTTATGATGGATAATAATAGAAATTTGCGCGGAAAATTAGAAAACCAAACATATTAAATTTTCTAAAGTGACCTTAGCACTTTTGACAATATAAACTTTTTTGATGTAACCTTATGACGTTGGACATAACATTGACAGAATGCGTGCGGCTATTAGTGCACATCACGAATCGAATATAAAATTTACATTGTGGTTTTCGGTTTCAACTAGATCACTTCTTCGTAATAGGTGACTGAGGGACAAACCCCTGATGATGGGCAGCAGCGTTAAATGCAGCGTACTGCTATCACCAATCCGCCTATCATGCGGATTATAGCAATATCCCTCAACGACCCCGGCTTACCAGGGTCTCTGAAGAGGAGATACATTCAGCTGAGGACATAAACGGACAATTGAAGAAGTTGATTATTGAAATTGGGTTTGACAATAATTGAGTCTTCTCAAAAGTTCATAGATTTATTTATATTTTTAAAATCTTCGCTGGTCGCTCTCATCTCTGTTATCCATTATTTTTTCTCTAATTTTTAGTCTTGAAACAGTTTAAAGCTTTATTGTACATATTTATTCTGAATCGCTCGTTTTTGGACATAAATTATTAAATGCTTTGTAGATCTTAACTTTTTCTTGTTATAGTCTCTTCTCATTTGGTGGTTGGAGTATTAGTGCAGACTTCAGGCAAGTTCGGTTTCTTCTCACATATAAAGGGCAGATATTTGTCACACCAATAGTCGTTTAGGGTACGGTCATATCTCAAAGCGCCACAAGATTGACCAGGTTTTAAATTGTTAGGATTATTCGCATAAAATGTATCGAAGCCCGCTTCTTTGAGAGTTTGACCTTAAACAATTTGATATGGATTTAATATGGTCTCATGATAATGAAATGTAAACACAACATATACATAAGTAGTAACTAAAAGTATAATAGGTACAACAACAAGGTTAAAAATAGCTTGTAACTACAACTTACTTATGAAATATTTAACTATTCAAAATCTATGGCTGTGCTATTTCCGGCTACGATTAGACCTCCCCATGTTTTCCCATGGGTATCGTAAAAGGTGGCTAAAGGTTATACAGCTGATGGAAGGGCAGCAGAATTTTTTAATTTATAACCTCAAGGAGCTCAACCAGCCCGTTTACATATGATGGAAATATTTCCATCGTTTGTAAACGGGCTGGACGTTAAGATGCCTGGGTTTGGTGATGAAGCCAAATCGTTGCCTTTCTGTATTGAGCACAGGCCAATAATTCATTATAGAAATAATTATAATTAAATAATAAGTCTCTCATGGTTTATTGAGAACAGTGGCCCTGCCCAAGTTTGAAGTAACCACGGGCGTACCGAGGGACGATTTTTCTAGTACCTACTATTGTCATATTATTTGCATAGTAGATAAAGACTCAGCTTGTACTAGTAACGGTTGCCCCATCCCCTCTTTATTTTTACAGCAAGTTAATGCAGACTTCATCATGATAGATGATAATGCAGACTGCACTGCAACGAAGTGGTTTAATTTATATTTTTTTTAAATGCTATTTGCTTATTTTTACCATTTATTGTTCTCCATGTCTGCTGTTCATCCCAATCATGATATCCAATCCAAAACATGTGTTTCGGAAACTTCCCAACCATCTCTACGTAATTACCCATATGGTACATACGACCTATGAAATCTGCTTCATCTAGACTGTTTACAATAGCAAGATGGCCGCCTTCAGCAGAACAAGCAAAACCTGCACGCGAGAAATTTCTTGGTTCTACGTGGAATTTATAGCAATGTTTCGTTTTTTCGTAAAATTTATACGCTAAAAAAATAAAAAAGGCTTTTTATAGTTTATGTAACATATTGTTATTTCTTTACATAGCTTATTGATTTTATTATAAAGAGTGAGTACATAATATATGAAATAGTCTTATGTGAAGATATTTTGCACGACAGTTCAGGCCATGTCCCCATTGTGACTAGGAATTCAGCAACTTGTGGAGTGACGCTGGCGCGCCACTCATAATAGCCAAAGCTCACACGTGAGATGCCCTCTGATCTCTATTTTGTCTCAATTTTGTCGTGAATCTAATCGGGACACAGCCTTATCACCAATTTTCGTGCTTGTGGACCGCATTATATACATATAATTGTATCTATAACAAACATACCGGTATCCGTATTTCCACATCTATTTACTTCTGTTGGAGGATAATTAGATTTGAAGCAGATATAAGGGAAGGTTTCATCACAGCTAACATCTGATAAGTCACCATTAACATCCAAAGTCAAACAACTCTCGACATTTCCTGAATTATCAGGCTCATTCTCAGCCCAAGTGTATTTAAACTGCATCATCGATATCCCTATAGAAACATCTTTTTTTTTAATTGTATAATAATTACGTTAGTTATAATTTAAAATACGTTACACAAGTCCAGAGTGATATTTACAAAGTGATACTTCTAATGACGCGCAAAAATAAGCACCGCCATCTATCGGCGTCGCGCTTGCAACCCAAACGCGGAAAAAATATACCCGCCCTTTTTGGCCACGTCCTCCGAACTTTGGCAAATAACATGAAAGAAACAACTTTCGTTTGTGTGTATTTCAACCGAACTACGTGAGTATTCAACGAACATAAGAAGGTACTGTATATGTTACGGCTAATAGCCGAAGTGCGGCTACACCTAGGTTTAGCCGGCTACAACTAGGTGCAGCCGACCACATGCGGTTAAACTTAGATGTACCTATCCTACTTATCTTCGGTTAGAACTAGGTTTTAATTAAATAAAAAATACCTATGCACGACACAAAAAGATGTTGGGGTGGTTAAAAATAAATAACCTAAACCTAAACCAATGGAGTTGAACAGGGACTTATTGAGGTTGATCTAAGTTTAACCGCATGTAGCCGGCTAAACCTAGGTGTAGCCGCACTTCGGCTATTAGCCGTAACATATACACAATATCTTTGATCCCGTATTATTCGAATAACAGCCATTTTTTTTTTTTGGTTGGACTTACTTAGGTACCCATGAGGCTTTTGCTACTACACCGGGCATAAAGAATATCCGCCAGACACGCATGTAGACGTAGTATGTGTTTATTTATAATTTTATATGAAAAAGGTACCCTCACCCTCAATTGTGTAAAAAGCTCCTTTACCAACAGTTGCATGCAGACCAGTAAACAATTGTTTTTTAGCTTGATTATTAATTTTCAATATTTTTAACATTTCTCTACGCATTGACGAACCTGATGGTGATGCTAAAGTACCACCTGAAACAAGAAATATACCATTACATATAACTTGTTAGATATTCTAACAAGAATAGAACAATAAACCAAAACCAAATGTACCACCTGAAATATGGAAACTTACTTTTAAAGATTAAGCCTGAGAATACCATGGCGGGCACAGCCTTAGATATTACTTACAAAACTAAGTTACCAATGTTTCAATAGAGTACAGCAAGAAATCATTTTTGAAGAAAATAAGTCCCTAAACAAACATAAACATTCACAAAATATCTTTAGAATTGGTTAGGTTTTTTTTTATTTTTTTATTGGGGACATGGGCCCCGCTCCCTTCGAGGCTGACCCATGAGGAGTAGGGACGCCTCTACGGTCCGAGCGTCCCTATAATTGGGCAAATGGGCCACTGTAAGTGTGGCCCTGGAGATCCCGCGATACCATATTGGCAGCGGGTGCCGTCGGGGGGCCGGATTGCTCATGCGTACCCGGCCCCCGCCAATGGCGGATCGAAGGAGTGTCCGGGAGGTTTTAGTGGTTGGTAGGGTCCTCTCCTCGTGGTATGAGTTTAGCATACCACGCTATGGAGAGGGCGAGTGCCACATATCCCACCGCCAGCGCGCGAATACGCTGCAGCGGCGGTGGGAATGCGTAAATGGATTTCCCCCCGGACAACAAAAAAAAGGTATTTTTAATATGAACCATTCATAATTTTAGTATTTAAAAAAAAGGCGAATCAAGTAATAGTTTATTTGCTATTAAAATTGTTTTAATGTTAGACTCTTAGACTCTCAGCTTACTATGTCTGGTGAAGTAGCAAAAGCTAACTACACATCGATGTCCGAAAAAAACGACTTTTTGACCGAATAGAATTGAATACCATTGATTAATCGGGCAGTAGTAGTAGTTTTGAATTCCGTTCCGTTTTGATTCCGACTCAAAATAGACCCAATCTTCCCATGAGCGCAGTAAAATGTGACTAAGGGACTGTTACGAGGCGGCCCATGTTCAGCACTGGTCGTAAATGGGTGTTGAAGTAAAGTGAAATAGCAATGGTTTAATGTAAGCCATTTTGGCTAGCCCAAAAAAGATTCCCCTGCCAAATCGTTTGCAAGTACATAAATAAGGTACACACACAGTAATATAGTTTTTTCTAGGGCGTCTAAAATATTAACAAATGAAAAAAAATCCTTATGAAACGCGTTTTCAAATAGACCATTACACACATCACCATTTAGATTTAATTTTGCTACCAAGATTTTCTTTTCTTTCTTTGTTATTAATAAAATACAATCAAAGTCTGGCAGTATACAACTATATAGGTATTCGTGTTAACACTTCGTGCTAAGTTAAAATACTTGTGTGCAAAATAATATATTAAAACTGTTGATTTAATACGGTAGTGTTCATTTGAAGTTCGAACTTACCTTCTAGACTACATCGCAAACGAGCCTCCGCCCATCTTGCGGGAACATCATGAAATTTCATCCAGCCGTTTGTGGCATTATTCAATTTATAATCACATCTAAAAGAAGCATTCTCTAAAATTAAGAATAAGTTAGTATTTATAGTTGGCTTTCATATTTTTATATAATAGCATTGCTTATTTATGATATTCATTGATTTATTTATGGATATAGTAAAAAACTAACCTACAGTTTGAAAATAAAGTAAAATTGAAAAGAATAACCACAACAACAAGGGTTTCATTGTGCTTTCAAATTGGCAACAAACGACCAAATTTTCCTCAACAGATTTCTATTGCGTTTGCAAACTGTCTGGGTTTCTCAAATATTAACCCTAGGTTGAAACTAATTAGGTTCTCTGTTAACCTAATTAAACGACTAAAAAACTATTATGGTGGGTGATAGACAACCTCTGTGGCGTAGCAGTCTTGTTTTAAATCTTAGAGGTCCTGAATTCGATGCTAACGCTGGATCAGAAATAGTTATTTAAATTCTAAGATTTCTTTCCGGGTTTGGGTGGTTGATGGTCCGTGTTTAACAAGCTTATGTCCAGCCCTCATGCGCTGGTTGCTTAGTTTGAAGTGTTTAAACAATTTATCTGGGCTGGAGCTCTTATGCCCGGTGAAGTAGCAAAAGCCTCAGGGCTAAATACCAGGGACATATGTCCGTCCGAAAAAAAGAAGCACGGCGGCCGACGTCCACTTGTTGCTGTTTAGAACTATGTTCGAATTGACTTGGAAACTTCGTATTGCGCGATACAGGTTAGTTGGGATACTAGATGCTAGATGGTGCTGCTATTTATCTTGTGGCTTGTGCAGCTACTGTAGATGTCGCTGTGGTATAATTAACACACAAAAATACGGTTCAAGTTTTCAATACTTAAATGTTGAGATCCTTTGACTTATCGATAAATTAATCACAACATTATGGGGTCATAAAGTTAAGATTGCGATTAACTTAGGTAATATCGCTATAGTTATGGTATGTAATGAAACATTTGAATTAATTAACTAATAACATTAATTATGTCTTTATAATTAAACTGTTATTTGTTAAAGGTCTTTTGCAGTCAAAACTTTTTTTGCACTCGTAGTTATTTTTGTGAGAAATGTAAGGCGCCGTCGATGAATAGGCAAGTTGACACTTTTTTGAAAATATTTTGATAAGCGTAAAAATGGTTTTACTAGATCAAAAAAAATATGGCATTTATTTCAGATCTAGAAAGCAGTAACATGCTCGGCATCGGCAAACATCGGCTTGACATTTAGAAATGAAAAGTATGTCAGCCATATTGGTCTATATACATTATCTGTGTTCGAGATCGATGACGTCATGACTCAGAAAGTGTAATAGTAAAGTATCGCGTTCATGTTTTTTAACGAGATGACGTCACAAAATGACTGATAGCATTTTTGGAAGTCAAAGACATAGACAAAATAAATAATTTTCATATTGAGTTTATACAAACATATTCAAGTTTTTGAACAGAAACTATTATATTTAAGTTTCATATGCTAAATACTTTTAGAAATTAACATCATTGTTACATAATTTCATATGTGTCAACTAGCCTATTACGTGAGGCTTCAATTAGTAGAGAGGAATCAAGAAATGTCATTAGAAAGACGTAGGGCGTAATGAAAAGCACGTGTATTTTTATTAATTTTTGCTTCGAGCACACTATTTCTGAACCGATAAGCAAGCGGCGTGTGACCTTAATTTGACCAGTCTGAACATTTCTATCACGGTTCTTAAATTAAATTAGACTTTACTTAATGTTTGCTCTTAATTTTTTGTTTGTGGAGGGGATATAAAGATGCTGAAAGTTTCACTTATAGGACAGCTCTTGATTGTATTATTGTACTGATAAATACTATCAGTGACATTTGTTGTGTATCTAATCTTAACTAAAACTAGCTTATAAAATAATAAAAATAAATAATAAATATACTTTATATTTAGATTATAGTTTAGAAACTCGGACAAGGTTAGAAACTACGGATGAAAGCAAGTTAGATCATTTTATAAAATATCCCAAATGATGTAGCTACACAAATAACTGAGCAGCTGAATTAACAAGGAAATATAATTATAAGCCCGTTGAACAATCACATTACAATGTACCTACTATATGACTAAACTCACCATTTATTCTGTAACTGAAAATGGGACATGGATTTATAACGTTTTAATATAACTAAAAAGCATCATAATCGATGTATTGATTTAAGTAATATATTGATTGTAGTAAAAGTTGTATTGGCAAAATAATATTACTGTGAAATTGCGTCACTTTCCAATAAATTAGAAAAAAAAAAAATTTTTTTTTTGCAAAAATTGGATTCCTTCGTTCGGATTGAATAGCAATATAATGTAATGGTATATTAATAAAAATTGTATACGCAGGTAGGTACTTTCTCCGGCCCCCGGCGGATCGAAGGAGTGTCCGGGGGGTTTTAGTAGTGTAGGGTCCTCGCTTGTGGTATGGAGTTTAGCATACCACGCTATGAAGAGAGCAAGTCCCACATATCTCATCGCCAGCGCACGAATTAGGCCGTGTACTGGACGCCAGCGGGCGGAGAGGGCGGCGCGGGCGGTGCGGGCGGTGCCTAAAACTGAACCGAAAACCTGCCGCCCGCACCGCTGTCGTCGAGAACAGCTTCACACAAATCTATGAACTTTGATAAAAACGCGCGTGCCGTCGCCCGCGCCGCCCGCTCCGCCTGCTTGCGTCCAGGACGCGGCCTAAGCGGCAGCGGCGGTTGCGGACTAAAAAAAGGCTACTTACTTTATAATTTTATCTTAACTCTTTATAAACATATCTAAAAAAGATCTCGCGGTTTTGGAAAACGATCCTATTTTGCGTCTCGAAGCCGAACAATAGTTGACAGGGAAAATAACAGTCTCGTTCAAAACGATACGTATGGCCAGTTTACATATGAGTCATACGGTGAAGAACCTTAACAAGGATAATGTGAATAAATACTATATTGATTCCTTGTAAAGTTGACGAAATATTTTTATATAAAAGACCTTGTCACAAAACTCCCCGCAATAATTAGATACAGGTATAAGATTAATTAATCTATATGCGGTCTACTCTGCCGCCATAATGAAAAAATGTTTTTTTTTTATTTTTTTTATTTATTAAATTTTTTTATTAATTATATTATGAAACATTATGTTTATATAATTAAATATGTAATAGTATATAAATAATACTATAATTTTATTATTTCGCTCCTTGCTACTATTGTCCCATCACCTATTGCCTACTTACTCTCCTTCATGCTTCTTCTTATTCATCTTCATTCCATCCAAAGGTTGTCTGGAAGAGATCGCTGTCTGCGATAAGACTGCCGATTGTACATTGCTAACTTTTACTTTTTACTACTTGTATTTGTGTTGTTATGTTGGTGTGCAATTAAGAGTCATCATCAACAGCCCGTTGACGTCCACTGCTGAACATGGGCCTCCTCTTAACAGACCTTGGCAAGCCAGGATCGTAGAGGGATTTTTCCAAAATCACCACGCTTGGCAGACGGATTGGTGATCGCAGTAAGATGTAAACCTTGAGCTAATAGATGCTGCTGCCCATCCATCAGCCATATGTCCCTTAGTCACCTATTACGACACCCATGGGAGGACATGGGGTGGTCTATTCTAAGATTAACATACACTGTTATCCGCTGTTAACAATTGGCAGGACTTTTTGCCATCAGTATTACAATCTAAAAGTAACATTAATGGGGCATTTTTTAGATAAAAACGTTCCCTAAAGCAGGCGGTAATGATAAATGTACAAAATGAGCTCAACTGCCTTTCAATACAAGATTGTCTAAGTTTTACGAAGGGGTACCTTCCGTTTATACAATTGAAAAAGTATATAGGTACATAGATTTTAGTACCAAAAATTAATCAAATCGGTGAGTATTAGCAACGACTAGAAACCACCATTTTGTATAATCTGGAAACGGGAAAATAAGATGGAAGGAAGTCTAATAATTTTTGATACACTAAAAGACACACAAAAATAAGATTAAATAAGCTAGACTATGATCTAGCTTATTTAATAAATACTAGGTACAAAACAAATACTTTTAATTAAATAACAATTTTTAATTATTTAACATTAACCTAATGAAATAGTAAAAAAAAGTGTTTTTGAAGCGGTTCTAAGTATATATCGCACACCTAGATGAAGACTCCGCTAACTCAAAAATTACGAGTTTTGAGTTAGTAGCTTTGATATATTTCTTATAAACTCTAAAAACTGTTTTTCATCATTTCTGAAAAATGAGGTTTTTCTGAGTTGCCGGAGTGTTCATCTAGGGGTGCGATATGTTTTCTTGGTAGTATCCAAATAAAACAATCTAGATCATTATTGATAAAGATAAATAGATATACAGTATATTATGTTATGTGCTTCCAAAATATATGACGTCCTTTTAACACTAGATAGAAGACATATTTTTGGTGAAATTATAAATTTTATTTTACAAAAATTGTTTCATAATAAAAAATAACATTAAAATACTTATTCAAATTTAAGGATAGTGGAACGAAGGTGTGAACATCACAAACAAATGGGGGGGCAACTTTGTTTCAAAGAAAAATGTATTTTAATATATTTTTCGAATACAAAAACATTTTTTTGATTCGACAATGTTTTCTTTTATTGAACTTTTTTTCACGGACATAATTGTTTTGTTAAAGTGATGGTGTATATTTTAAAAGCACCTTATAATTATACTCACCTTAAACAAAGATATGAAATTCATTGTAGAAATACTCTCATGTTTTAGATAACCTCTCACGCATATATTATGTATGAATGTACACATCTCATAAATGGTTAACACGAAATAATCGGGACTTCCCTATAAAAAACCATTAAACAAATATATGCAAAACTCTGAAATAAACCTTAGTGCTTTGAAATACGGTCTATTCTTCCATGGCTTCTAGTATATAATAAGACATGATCCGCATAATATATTCGTAAACTAAAAACTATATAAAGTGATACATCTTGAGAAGTTCATCACTATAACAGCAACTGCTACTTGAATATTAACAATTATTTAAAAATGAATTTTGCAAAGATTTTGATTTTTGTCTTCGCGTGCTTTGTAGCATTGGCTACAGTGTCGGCTGCTCCGGAACCGAAATGGAAAGTGTTCAAGAAAATTGTAAGTGTCTTCGTAATTATCAGCTTGAAACTAATTAGTTTGCCCTATATACGCCCCGCGCGGTTTTACACGCGGTCGGAGCCTGGTGTTTTGTAGCCTATATGTTAATCCAGTATTCTCGTCAATGATAACGAGTAATACTAACAATGGGTACCTGACATGTGTTTTTATTTTGTAATCACCTTGAATGTATACATTGGGCTCCGTACCTAAAGGGTTAATACGCCTGTCGTCTGGATGTTGAGAGTTCAAAATCATTTATTCCGTAAAATTAGTTACATTTCTTATATATCATCATATTTTCCCTATGGTGCAGTGAATGACGTGGCGACTACTTAGAAACACTGCCAAAAAAAACTCAGTAGATGAACTTTGCATGTTATGAACCGTGATAGACCGCTGATATGTTTACAGTTGATGTATTTCTATTGCCAATATAACAACAAATACTAAAACTAGAATGACATTAATATTTGAGGGTGAGGGACAACCCTCCGTGCCTCGGAAAGCACGTTAAGCCGTTGGTCCCGATTGTTATAACATCATCTATAATAATCGTATATCAATTAACGGGCAGCAGCGTTTCCTTGTGTGGTACAACATAATACTGCGGTCACCAATCCGCCTGCCAAGCGTGGTGACTATAGCAAATACCTTCTCCTGGGAGGAGGCCCATGTTCAGTAGTGGACGTTATACGGGCTGATGATGATGATGATGATGATTTGGGGTGGCTCCCTTGCAACAAACGTGGTTAATTGTTCTGCCGTTCTATGCTCGATATAAACGGCAACAGACAGACATCTGAAATGGTTATTTATTTTAAAATCGTGAAATATAAATATTTAATTTATATAAATATTTAATATGTTATGTTAATGGGACAAAACCCTTCGTGCATCGTCCGACTCGCATTTGGCCGATTTTTTTATTAACCGATTTGTATTTTTTAATTTTCAGGAGAAAGTGGGCCGTAACGTTCGCGATGGTGTCATCAAGGCTGGGCCCGCAGTGGCGGTGGTTGGACAGGCGGCTAAGATAGGAAAATAATTACAACTTTAGTCTATTTAGTTTTAACTATTAATAAGTATTATTTACATTTAAAACTTGAAATAAATTATTTAATTTTATAGATCTGAGTTTATTATTTGACTTTCACACGCGTAGCTCGCGCTTTCGTGGAAAATTTATCATTAAATGTAGTCTATAATACTCCTAAATACGGTAGCTTACTAATAATGAATTTTTGAAATCGGCCCCGTGCTCCGGAGCCTATTTAATCATTATCATCATCATCATCAGCCTGTATAACATCCACTGCTGAATATGGGCCGTCTCCCGAGAGAGGTTTTTGCCATAGTCACCACGCTTGGCAGGCGGGTTGGTGACCGCAGTATTGTGTTGTAACACACAAGGAAACGCTGCTGCCCGTTTCCCTGGTATACAATTGTTATAGATGATGTTATAACAATCGAGACCAACGGCCTAACGTGCTTTCCGAGGCACGGTGGGTAGACCCTCAGCCAACCAGACCCGGAAAGTAATCTTAGAATCTACACAAAAATCTCTTGTCCGGCGTGGGGATCGATTCCACGACCTCCGAGATTTAAAGCGAGCCAAATACCGCTACGCCACGGAGGTTGTCTGCCTATTCAATGTGAACATACAATCCAATCTTTTTACTTCCCTCCTCTTTGAAATATTAGTATAGATGACTAATATTTAGTTTTTTAAGACGATTGCAGTATTTAAGTCAAAATGTAAGACTTAATAATAGAATCAACTTAATAAGCTTAACAAAATAAACGAATTAAACGATATTTATTCAGCACTTAGGTATTTACATTCACTTGCACTTGTCAGTTATACACAATTAAATATGATTAATATAATTAAATACAAAAATATCGCAACTAGTCTTTTGCGGATTAGCTAATGACTTGTCTGTCAGTCCAGCGTCACGTCATATGTATAGTTACAACAATAATTACCTCTTTAATCAAAATCTTAATATAATTTAGCTGTATAGAAAGAGGCACGTCTTTAAACAATATTTTTACGTATAAGCGGCACACGCCTGAGGGCACCCTTAATGGGCTAGGACAACGGCTCAGGGCATCGCTAATGCTATGAGAAATATTACTGTAACAATAATAATATAAACTGTAAATTATGTAACAATAATAAATAAACCTCCAACCTCCGTAGCGTAGCGGTAATTGGCTCGCTTTAAATCTCGGAGGTCGTGGGTTCGATTCCCACACCGGACAAGAAATCTTTGTGTAAATTCTTAGATTTCTTTCCGGGTCTGGTTGGTTGAGGGACTACCCTCCGTGCCTCGGAAAGCACGTTAAGCCGTTGGTCCCGATTGTTATAACATCATCTATAATAATCGTATATCAAGGAACGGGCAGCAGCGTTACCTTGTGTGTTACAACATAATACTGCGGTCACCAACCCGCCTGCCAAGCGTGGTGACTATGGCAATGCCCATGTTCAGCAGTGGACGTTATACGGGCTGATGATGAATAAATAAACTATATAATACCAAAATACCACCAAATCTCAGGACTCAAACAAAATCTTGCCAAACATAAATACAAATAAACCATCCATTTTAAATAAACTCGAGTTACAACAAAAGCCTTCGCTACATAAAAGCGTTTTGACATTACATAGTTCCAGCCTACCATTGGTTATCTCGCCAGTATAAATAATAAACAGCATTACAGTATAATCAAAACAAACGAGACGCAAAGGTAGGGGATTACCGTTACGTCGGATATTACCGGGATAGGGAGCAAGATGATGGTAAGTACACATTCATCTTTTATGTGGAGCTAGGAAATGTACTTTGAGGAATAGGGAGTTTTAAGATATTGGCCACGGAGCTTAGGCTGCATAAAGACTTGATATGTTTTATCTACCCAAGGGTTTATAACAAACTACCTACAAAACTACAGAATACAGAAAAACATAGCGTTTTCAAAGCTATATTAAAAGGTATTTTAGTTAAAAAAGCGTATTATACCTTAGATGAATATTTTAATGACCACTTTTAAGTTAGTATAATTGTTAAATAATAAATCTGTATTATAGCTGTAAAAATTTGCACGCCGAAAGGCTAATATGAAATGGACTGTATTTTTTGTAAGAACTCTGTGAACACATATTTATGCGAATAAATGATTTGATTTGATTTGATCTAAATAGCTTCCCGCGTGCTATTTCACCCGCGTTACTCCCGTTCTCGTAGAAACTCTATAATTAATTATAACCTATAGCCTTCCTCAATGAATAGGCTATCTAACACTGTAAGAATTTTTCAAATCGAAACTGTGGTTCCTGAGATTCGTTCAAGCAAACAAACAAGCTCTGTAGCTTTATTTATTAGTATAGATAAGACTGCGTGATTTCCTCCATGCATAGCGATGTAAGGCTCGTTTTACGTCTCGGAGGACGTGGGTTCGATCCCCACGATGGACAAGAAATCTTTGAGTGCCTTTATTCAAAAAAATATATTCGCGTATCGTTGTGTACTCTCGGTGCCTCGGAAATTACGTTATAACATCATCTATGTATATCAATCGTATAGCAGGGAACGGGTAGCAGCGTTTCCCTGTGTGTTACAGAATAATACTGCGGTCACCTATCTGCTTAGCCAACGTGTTGACTATAACAAACCCCTTCTTCAGGAGGAGACCCTCGTTCAGCACGTAGACACAGGAACACAGGCCCCGCGTCCGTTTCATACAAATGAATTAAACGATATTTATTAATCACTTAGGTATTTACATATACTTATACTTGTCAATTATACCTACACAACTAAATAATATAAATAAATATGGCAACATGGCAACTTAAATCTATTGCGGATTAGCAAATCATCTGTCTGTCGCGAAGACACGTGCGCCAGATTATATCTCACATTGTTTCTCACATGAGGTCTCACATTGTTTCGCCCAAGCCCACGGCCTGGCAAGGCGAGACAAAGCGAGTCACGTGACAAATGTGCAAACATACACTTGCGACTCACCTTGCATCTCATAATGTTCCCATCAGTCACGCGAGTCGCAAGGTAAGATGACACGAATTAAGAAGTCAGAGCCCTGCCAACCTATCCAGGAGGCTAAGCACATAACAATATGAAAAAAATGGCCATTCATCACCTAATGGAGGTGTACTGACACCTGATGACTGGCCATTTTTTGGACTACCCTTAGTCATCTCTTGCAACAACTATGGGAAGGTAAGGCGTGGGTCTATTCTAAGCCAGATAACGAACCACTGATAGATCGGATTTTCACGAATAGCAGGTTAAAATAAACTCTCCTAAATATTGAATTGTTGCAAAAGTCGAATGAAGCTTAAACCCGTGTTTTATTGCACTAACTCGAAATATATGGTACAATTCCAGTAGGTAATAGATCAAAGTCCGTATCAGTTTTGATCTATTACTGAAAACACAGGTACTAAATATTTAGAATTATTTTCCTATATCTAATTAGGCTACCATATATTACATTATCTTACGTCATTGCTGAAATAAGAACATACAAGCATCACGCGTGGTTTCACCCACATTAGGCCTTATACAGAAAGAAAGCTGGTAGCCTACCAGAGCTTATAGGAACCGGTCCATGCAGGTAACCGGCGCTGGCATTCATATGAACAAGCGCTGAACGTCGCCGACAAGTTCCGAAAATCTTCGACATGCGCCGGTCAGCGCTGGCGCCACCCCCAAATCATCGTCCGATGAGTACGACATTTTGCTCGCTCTGTTTCAATCTGCTTGCTTTATGTAACTGTTACCAGAATGGACCAGCGCCGATAACCGCTGGTAGACCGGCGCCGGCTACCAGCTCTCTTTCTGTATACGGCCTACTCCCGTTCCCATAAGAACTTAATTTTTTTATTTTTTAAGATTACTAGCAGAGTTTTGCATTCTACTAGTATTCTTGTTAACCCCTCGTGCTAAGCAAAAATGCTTGTGTTACGAGTGGGTTCACGTCGGTAGTGCAATGGATGGTGATCGAACCGGTGACCACAAGGTCACGTTCGACGCCCTAGACATTGGGCTACGGCCGCTTGGAATTGAATTGAATAAAGCTTACAGTCATCCTCAATAAATAAATGGCTATCTAACAACGAAACATTTTTTCAAATCGGACCTTTTTTTTCGACGGACATATGTAGTTAGCCCTGAGGCTGTTGCCACTTCACCGGTCATAAAGGCGAGCAGAGCTCCAGCCTAGATAAATGGGTTAAACACTACAAACTAAGCAATCTGCGCAAGAGGGCGTCCCCTGTGGGATTTGGACCTCAGCTTAGGGCGGTCGCTGACGGGAAGTTTGATGGATTATGGCTTTTAGTTTTTTTTAAGTCTAATCGGACCAATACTTCCTATGATTAGCGCTTTCAAGTAGGCAAACTCTTTAGCTTTATATATAGACTATTTATTTTCTGTATATGTGTAATGAATGAGTATTTATTGCAATGAGAATATTGCATTTATTTACAGCCCCTACCACTTTTTATTAACCAACTTATAACCCCAGTGGTACCTAAGCGTTGGTCGTAACCTTAAGGGTGTCCTCAGGTGGATGTTGCTTAGACCTTGGCCGGATTCTTAGAAGTTTGTCTATCTTTTATTTTTATGCCTGTTACTTTTAAAGTATCTTATGATAATGTTAACATTTGTCATGTATCCCAAGATAGACGGACGGATTCATCATCATTAGCCCGTATAACGTCCACTGCTAAACATGGGCCTCCTCCCGAGGGAGGGTATTTGCCATGATCACCACGGTTGGCAGGCGGGCTGGTGACCGCAGTATTATGTTGTACCACACAAGGAAACGCTGCTGCCCATTCCTTGATATACGATTATTACAGGCAAGGAGGGCAGTCCCTCAACAAACCAGACCCGAAAAGAAATCTTAGAATTTACACAAAGATCTCCTGTCCGGCGTGAGGATCGAAACAACGCCCTCCGAGATTTAAAGCGAGCCAAATACCGCTACGCTACGGAGGTTGTCGGACGAACGGATTATAATATCAGTAACAATCAAATAACATATTATTTTTTAGCTACTTAAATGATAATCTCTAAACCTATATGACTGCACCGGTGGCTCAGTGGTTACGGAAGTTGCTTCTGAGACCTGGTGTTCTGGGTTCGATTCCCACCCGGGGCAATTATTTGTGTGAACCACAAATAGTTGTTCTGAGTCTGGGTGTTCTTTGTGTCCGTGAAATGAATGTTTGTAAAGTCCCCCGCGACACAGGGATTTATTTCCCTAGTGCGGGAGTTGTCTTTTTATAAAAAAAAAAAAAACTTCCATCCTAATGTTGGAAACCATATATATCACACGGTGGTCCGTATGTAATATTTTCCCAAAAAAAATAATTTTTTTTATGAAATTGTTTTTATATGCAAATCTTTCGCAGCTGTATAAAATCGTACGTCACACCACGATATGACGTTTCAAAATGTCCCCCGAGAATAATATGTCACTATATTTGATTCATGTATCACAGACGCGTCAGTTAAAAGTTAAAATACGGATTTATCAACTTTTTTATGCATCTACATGTCATACTGATGTTTTATCTGTATGTTGCAAATAAAACGTAAAACATCAGTTGGACTTTATTACAATAAGATATTGAACTTTTATATAAATTATTAAAACCATATTTTATTGATGTCATCATCTTTCTGCCCTGCTTCCATTATTTGGTCGGCGCAATATGTCATCCTCTTCCATGTCTCCCTATTAGACGTCTCTTCCATACTCACACCTTTCTTACACATGTCATCTTTCCCACAGTCCATCCATCTTTTTTAGGGTTCCGTAGCCAAATGGCAAAAAACGGAACCCTTATAGATTCGTCATGTCTGTCTGTCTGTCTGTCTGTCTGTCTGTCTGTCTGTCCGTCCGTATGTCACAGCCACTTTTTTCCGAAACTATAAGAACTATAATGTTGAAACTTGGCAAGTAGATGTATGTTGTGAACCGCATTAAGATTTTCACACAAAAATAGAAAAAAAACAATAAATTTTGGGGTTCCCCATACATAGAACTGAAACTCAAAAAATTTTTTTTCATCGAACCCATACGTGTGGGGTATCTATAAATAGGTCTTCAAAAATGATGTTGAGGTTTCTAATGTAATTTTTTTCTAAACTGAATAGTTTGCGCGAGAGACACTTCCAAAGTGGTAAAATGTGTGTCCCCCCCCCTGTAACTTCTAAAATAAGAGAATGATAAATCTAAAAAAAAATATATGATGTACATTACCATGTAAACTTCCACCGAAAATTGGTTTGAACGAGATCTTGTAAGTAGTTTTTTTTAATACGTCAAAAATCGTAAACCGCAATTTAGCTTTCATTCAATCACCTCGAATATAAAAATATAAAATAACATTTCATTTCATAAACATACGCTTTTTTATTTATTCTTGATATCAAAAATAGGTACGCACTTGTAACTGAAACGGAACCCTTCGTGCGCGAGACCGACTCGCACTTGGCCGGTTTTTATGGCCTTATGCTTCCATCATATCCCTCCATCTTCATATTCAGCATTATTTTCGTCACATGTATGTTATCTCTACGTACCCATACCATCCTAAGCGATTTTCTCTCAAATTTTCTGTCACTGGCGCCACCTTCAGACTTCCTCTTATATACTCATTTCAAATCCGATCCATTCTTCATTGATGTGAACGAGCTAATAAAGAATTGTCATCATGCCTGCGTCGTGGTTTTCGACGGCGACACTTTCTAGGCAAGCGTGTATCATCTTAGGCCTTATCTTCGCCTTCCATCAAGCGAGATTATGGTCAAACGTAAGCCTATATTGAAAAAAAAAAAAACCTTTCAGGATCGTCCCAGGTGTGTGGCTGTGATTTGTATCCGTGAAAGACGAGTTGGTTCATTATCTTCTAGATTGATTAAGAAAGAAATAAGAGATGTTTTCCCTAGAGGAAAACATATTTTGAAATCCGCAAAACATATTTTCCTCAGTTCCCGATTCGGAGAATACCTACCGTAGTTCATTTCTTTTTTCATATAATTGCAATGCATTGGAAAAAGTTAAAATTTTAATGTTATTCTAGACAAAGCCTTTTACTAGTTAGTAAAATGCCTGACTGAGAGATCAATGCAAGCCTAAACCGGTGATCGTATAGATCTAAAGCTTAAGGGATCTATTCCCTATATGACCTAGGCAAATCCATTCTTATCGGAATGAGAATGGATTTTGAAACATTCCACTCCCGAGATGATGTATAAAAGGTGACAAAGTTAGTATGCAGAAATCAAAATCGACGTGGATGTAGTCTTGTAGTTAATAACTTATCTATATATCTTCACTAATATATAAAGCTGAAGAGTTTGTTTATTTGCTTTCAACCTGCTAATCTCAAAAACTCTCAACTCAAAAATCTTTTAGTGTTAGATAGCTCATTTATCGGGAGAGGCTATATTTAATTATGTATTTACGGGAACGGGAATTACACGGGTGAAACCGCACGCGGGAAGCTAGTTTTACCTAAAATAGTATGTCAAAGGGTTCCTTTGCAGTAATTTATCCGAGACTAGATCGAAAGATCGAATGAATGAAATGAGCTTAAAATCCATAATAGCTACTCCCTGACCGATTGCATATCAAAGAGTAAAAGTACACTGTGAAACACGAGCTAAATAAACGCACACTATATTCACAAAAAAATCCATTACCCTGCAAAAATGGCCCGGCGTGGTTTCCCACACTTCATGAGGACAATATATTACAATGAAGTTATATAAACCACACTCTGCCAAGCTCGCCAAATGACGTGATATAAAATAGTCCATTATTTTTGCAGCATAATATGACAACGCGCCCAGAGTTGCTCTTGCCAACATTCACACAATTTTAAAGTCATTAGTCATGTATGTATTATAGTTGGATGTGTGTAGTGAAATGTTTTATGTATGAGGTGCATGGTCTGGTAAATTTTGATACACCTTTGGCCTTTACTTTTTTTATGTGCTCCTACTCTCCCAGTGAGGTCTGTAGCTGTCCTAGTCCTGTCCTAGTCCTATTTAGCTGTCCTAGCCAACAAGAATACTTTAGATACCTGCTGCTTCGTCAGCCAAAATCCCGTATAAATCGTTATAAGAGAAAGGCGGAATAAACGGGCAAACAAGCAGACAAACAAAATAAAAATAAGCCTTATCAAAATTGCAATCTACCAGTGACTAGTCTCTTCAAAATCGATCCGAACAGTCGGTAGCATCCCCCCTCATCCTCCTGAACCTTAGTTTGCAAAGAACCATCCGATGCCCTCGTAGACCCGAAGTCCGAGAGGCCCGCGAACTGTAAAGTAGAGCGACAGTTGAACAAAACTCCCCTAAAATACTAAAAGTCATAATCCCTCAACCTCATCACCAGCGACGGCCCTGAGCCGAGGTCCAAGCCCCACAGGGGGCGCCCTTTTGCGCAGGTTGCTTAGTTTGTAGTTTTTAAACCATTTATTAAGGCTGGAGCTGCTCGCCTTTGTACCCGGTGAAGTAGCAAAAGCAACGTGGCTCCCTAAATGAAACCGAAAAAAAAATGTCGGTAACAGCCAGAATTTTCTTTAATTGTATGTTTTTTATTAGAATATATATAAGATACATTTGTAGCGACATTTGTAGCCGCACAAACTACAAGATGACAAGCACCGCCATCTAGCGTCTAGCATTCCAACTAACCTGTATCACGCAATAGAAGTTCACAAGCCAATTTGTATAGATACAAGTTCTGAATATGAACAAATGGCCGTCAGCCGCCGAGAATACCACCTCGCCCGGCGAAGAAGATCTTCATTTTCAGTAGAGAAACACCATCAACCATTCCTCTACACATTCATTTGCATTTAGTACCGTTACAAACAGACACTTCAATTTTATGTATTTGTAAAGAATAGGATAATGGCACTTGCGCGTGTCACTCGGCGCAGACCACTTAGCAAGTGACGGTGTCATATTCGATTCGTAATATTTTTTGAGATATGTTTTTTAAAATTTGTTTGGGTCAATCATCGAACAATAAGAAACATGCCAGCATAATTGCGACACCGCGCTATATGTATTAAATATTTTATATATCACTTAAGGAAAATAGTCAGTACGCTTTAGGATAGCATATCGGGCGCGACTCAATCTCATCCTATTCACCTCATTAGTTTTAATTGTTATCCCATTTATATTACTGAAATATATCAATCTTTACAATCTTCAATCTCAGTATATCTTAATCTAACCCTTACCCGGAGCAAAATTGTTTCAATAAAAAGCGTTTTATATGTTCATTTGGAGAGCTGCCGTCCAAACGTTACACCGTTGTATCTCTAACAACCTCTATCTCTAACTCTGTAAATCGGCTGAAAGATAATAATAAACAAAGTTCTTACAATACAGATAGTTTTTGATGCGAATGGTTCAACCACAACATCCGAGTAATATAATATAAGATACATAAATATCAGAGTGAAAGAAAATTGAATTTTCAATTGCAATATTTTTTGTTAAATTTGATTCAATACAATGTTACATAGGACACTAATTAAAACATTAAATAGAATTTTATTGTTTACTTTACTTATCAATTTGAAATATTCAGAACATACACTTGAACGTGGACTTAGGACAAAATTAATAATCAAGATTCAAAATTTACTGAATTCAATTACTTAACACTTGTGTAAATTTAGATTTTTGGATTAAAATCTGATCACACTGCAAATTTTGCAAAACTAGGCTACAAGTGTCTTTTACAGAATTTCTGCATTTTCCGGTGCCCATACTACGGAGAAGCAACCTGGGGATCTTAGTAGATAGACCCCCACCTCGTGGTAGGATAAGAATATTAACCGAATACGTGGGGATATCTATTTTTTTGTTGTCCGGGGGGAAATGCGTTTACGTATTCCCACCGCCGCGCCGCTGAAGCGTATTCGCGCGCTAGCGGTGGGATATGTGGGACTTGCCCTCTCCATAGCGTGGTATACTAACTCATCACGAGGAGAGGACCCTACATCACTAAAAACCCCCCGGACACTCCCTCGATCCGCCGTTGGCGGGGGCCGGGCTCGCATAAATATTTCCCTGTTATAAAAGTAGAATTAGGTGTGAAAATTATTGAGATAGAGATGCAATGAGAGATGCAATGTTTCAATTTTGAGTTTATGTTACACCCATTATTAAGAACCACATTTTTGTAAAAATATTTTGATTGAAAGTAAAAAACCGTTCAAGTACGTCTCGCACTCACGCACGAAGGGTTCCGTACCATTTGCCTTCCTATTTCCGTTATTGATATCGAGCAAAAAAGGGCAAAATAATCACATTTATTGTGTGGGATATGGGCTTCCCTGAAATATTTATTTTATTTTATTTTTAGTATTTGTTGTTATAGCGACAATAGGAATACATCATTTGTGAAAATTTCAACTGTCTAGCAATCGCGGTTCTGGAGATAGCCTGGTGACAGACAGACATCAAAGTCTAAGTAATACGGGGCCCGTTTTACCATACGAAACCCTAAAAAATGAAACGCGGAGTTTGTTCAAAGCTTACTGTCTGCGGGCGGCTTCTGTAGTACGATAACAAAATGAGTAGAATTTTAACGAGCGCGATCGAGCTGTTATAAAGTTGCAAATTACAGTTTCATGTAGAACTATCGTTGTTGGGAGCGCTTGCGACGTAGCCTAACTTTTACTGCAGTTAGTTTATGTACAATTTTCATATATGGGTAAAATTTTAATTTTTTTTTTCGCGGCACATCTTTTTGCTGTTTGCTTGATCGCGCAATTCTTATAAACTACTGGTCCGATTTGAAAAAATCTTCTAGTACCAGTCGGCTATATTTAATTATAAAGTTCGTGATTAAGTATAGCCGATGAAAGTTACGTAGGTGAAACCGCTTGCTGTAAGCTAGTCGTAAAATAATATGGATGAAAAAAAAAACGTCAATTTTTGTCATCGAATATGTCAAACGTCATGAACCATATTGTGTTGCAAAATACCACCATATTTAACGCAGCATAGCTTTTTTATTGACTCTTAACAAACTCCAATTTAACTAAAATCTTAGTTACGAGCTAGTTTGAGGCCAAAAAAGAAATATAGTCTCTCAAAAACACGAAATAGTAAGCGACGCCTACTGCGAATGCAAACCCCGTAACATCTTCCAACAACCATTAAACAATGTCAAATTACATCACGAATCCTACATCTCGCAATAGAAGTTTGTACGCCACTTTATACAAGTTTTCAACACAAATAGTTGTAAAAGCGGTCACCAGGCAGTGAGGAAACACAAACACCTGTTCCTCTGCAGGGTTATTTTTAAGATCTCACTAGCTGACCCGACAGACGTTGTCCTGACTTAACTAAAACTCTATATAGGGTGACTGGTAATTAGTGACCGATACCTAAACACATGATTGTGCTCATGATAACAAACAACTTTTACTATGGCACCAAACCTGAAATCGCGAAAAAAAAATCAGCTGTTCCATACATGCATGTTCACATAACTCGTCAACATGGTAGGGAGCAGCTGATATTTTTTCGCGATTTCAAGTTTGGTGCCATAGTAAAAGTTGTTTGTTATCATGTGTTTAGGTATCGGTCACTAATTACCAGCCACCCTAAATAAAATTTAACTATAGCAACAAAGTTGGCAAAATCACTACAGCAGTAATTTAATATATATCTATAGGTATAATTATTTATAATTGTATAATATTTTATATAGTGTTTTATACTTCTTTGTATTGTATTTACCCTTGATGGTATTCATTTTCTCTAGTCTGTTTAACCTCTTCTCCTGTGCACCTACCACATTGTTTCTGCACCACCCAATGGTTGGCTGGCAGAGAATGCCTTTGGCAATAAGTCCGCCAATGTACTATTTAGTGCAAGAAGTTTTAGAAGGCGTGATAGCTCTGAAATATTGTCAAAAGCGCTAAAGTTACATAAGAAAGCTTTATAAGATCAGTTTTCATAAATTTTCTGCTTTTCTTTCTTAGAAACCAAGGAAAATAGGGATTCATTTCTATATAAATAGTTTGGTTGTATCCAACAAAGAGACTCTACAGACTCAAATCTACGGTCACCATGTTAAACGTAAGTTATCATAGGTACGATCTTAATTAGATACATTATACTGGTAACTGTTATTGCTATTAATATCAATTAATTTAGTACACCTAGATACAGTCAATTCAATTAATTTATTTCAATTTGCATAAATTATTATTATAATAATATATCAGAGGCAAATTATACGATAATAAACTTGGATTAATAAATAGTAATCTAAGTTTATGATGGTATGATATGATATCGTGTTTGATTAACTTTCTATTCGAAGAAACTGTGTCTCTGACTGCTTTTTAATTATTTTTTTTATTCGCGACCTTTTTATATTGAAAACATTGAGCCGAAAGGATGAATATTTTGAGAATATTGTGAGCATATTTTGAGAACTTTCGAGAACGCAAATAAATGGGTAATTTACCTGGTAAGGAATTTAAAAAAATATCTGCCTGATGTTAAGTAATATAGGAATCCAAATACAAGGACAATTTGTTCCGGTACCTAAAACAGATCCGAAACAAAACATTTATTAATAATATTATTTGGCTATGGTATAATGTAAGGCTGTCGCTTGACTGGATAGATACTGACCTCCCGAGCAATAGCTTACTTCAAGTTAGTTTGCTCTTTATCAAACTTAATAAAGAATAGTTGTTGGCTAACTACATTTGTAATTCAAGGACTGCACCGGTGGCTCAGTGGTTACGGTAGTTGCTTCTGGGACCTGGTGATCTGGGCGATTCCCACCCGGGACAATTATTTGTGTGAACCACTAATAATTGTTCTGAGTCTGGGTGTACTTTGTGTCCGTGAAATGTATGTTTGTAAAGTCCCCCGCGACACAGGGATTTATTTCCACAGTGCGGGAGTTGTCTTTAAAAAAAAAAAAAAAAAAAATTCTATAACCACGTAGATATGAATTCTATTCGGGGGGCCGGATTGCTTCTTGCGCACCCGGCCCCCGCCAACGGCGGATCGAAGGAGTGTCCGAGGGGTTTTAGTGGTGTAGGGTCCTCTCCTCGTGGTATGAGTTAGCATACCACACTATGGAGAGGGCGAGTCCCACATATCCCACCGCCAGCGCGCGAATACGCTGCAGCGGCGGTGGGAATGCGTAAATGCATTGCCCACCGAACAGAAAAAAAGGTGTGAATTTTATATTCACAGTTTAAATAATAAATATATATTAAATAATATGACAATTCAATCGACATTATCCACGCTTTGTGGTCCTTGTTGACGGCCTGTACGACAGGGCACTGCTGAACTTGGGTTCCTTGATAAAACCCTTAGGATGGGACCCAAGTCAAGGCGATGGTCAACATAATATTTATAACACAAGCAAACGCTGCTGCCCGCATCCTATCTAACAATAGGCGTGACGACTGTATCAAAAAATTAAAGATTTAATGTTTTTAGGGGAAAGTACATATAAAAAGAAATTATTACACTTATTTATTTTTATATATAACCTTGAGATTAATGTGATTTTTAATAAAATAAAAGATTAAAATACTGCAATCGGCCATTTTGACTGAAACACCAATCACGGCGCATGACGTCACGATATTGTAACCATCAAAGAGAATTTAACCACTACGTGAGGTTTGGCGGACTCAATGACATTTTTTACAATAGCGTGACGTCATAGCCGACGCCATGACACTTAAGGCCTTTTTTCGCGCGCTATTTAAAATTTAATAGAAATATGGCTTAAACTTCGTTAAATTTAAATTTATTACCGAAATATTGTGTTTTTCGTACTTAGAAAATGACTACCCACGTTGCGCAAGAGGATTTCAAAATCTTGCCTCATGCCTATTGTAATACAGACAGATAGACGGGTGGATTATAATATCTGTAAATATCAAATTATGTATAGCTACATTGGTTATATTATGTTATGTATGTTAAATGATACTTGTGTTAGATTTAGTCTTACACATTGTAATTCTGACAAGTACAAGTGCTGAATGAATTCCATTAAAAGAGTTTGTTATACAAATTAGGACTCACAGTTTAACGTAAACCAAAGAAGAATGCTTTAACCTTTTTTAAAGATAACTTTCGCACTAGATAAATAAATCCTATTGTAGGCGATCGTGGCAACAACCTCTGTAGCGTAGCGATATTTGCCTCGCTTTAAATCTCGGAGGTCGTGAATTCGATCCCCACGCCGGACCGGAAATCTCTGTGTAAATTCTACGATTTCTTACCGGGTCTAGTTGGTTGAGGGACTACCCTCCGTGCCTCGGAAAGCACGTTAAGCCGTTGGTCCCGATTATTATAACATCATCCATTATTATCGTATATCAAGGAACGGGCAGCAGCGTCTCCTTGTGTGATACAAAAAAATACTGTGTTCAAAAATTTCTAAATTGATATTATTAATATTATACTACCGGCAGGATTCAAACCTGCATCTTAGGTTTAGCCCCTAATACCTTAACCATTCGGCCACGTCGGAACCCAACCAGTCGAAGGACGATCATGCTATCTGTAATGATAAACATTACTTTGACAAATGTCTCCAAAGTTACATTTAGAATTAAATATTTTAACGATGACACCGCATATAGTTAGTTTAAACACGCGCGGATATTTTGAACGAATTTAAAAACATAACTGAACCACAAGCATAAATTGTTTCAATATTTCCTACCAGGAGCACATAAGAAGGAGAAATGTATGTACACAAAGTCCACTAGTATCTTCGCTATAACGCTTGAGTTTGCTAACAGTTTTGCTTGCATTTTCCTACCTGTACAGATTTTATACATCTGTTCAAGATACATTCTAGATATTCTCGTTATGGTAAACACATTAGTCACTTGCACATGGCTACCGTACGTTAAAGTATAAATTCAATTATATAATCAAATGTAACATTGCTAAGGGTGTATTAAAAAATAATAGGACATTTTATGATTGCCTGTAATAAATTTATTGGATAATATAGAAAAGATACAAATCACACCCAGACTAATAAATAAATATCTCACACAAATAATTGTTTCTCGTCGGTATCGAACACAGAACACGGTACGGTAGTGGCTCAGTGATAATGCTCTTGCAACTACCGTAGTTGCAAGAGCATTATCACTGAGCCACGGGTGCAGTCATCTTATTATAATGTTTACTTAATCTTGATGAATAATTGCTATAGAGCTAAATTATATTAAGATTTTAATTATATAATTAATTATTTTTATTACTATACATATGATGTGATACTAGACTGACAGACCATTAGCTAATCCGTAATAGATTTTAGTTGCGATATTTTGTATTTAATTATATTAATCATATTTTATTATTGAAAATTGACAAGTACAAGTGTATGTAAATACCTAAGTGCTGAATAAATATCGTTTGATTCGAATATTTAATTAAAAATAATTTTCACACGTACGTCGAAGCCCTCTGAGGACCCCATCCCCCTATCTAAATCTCCCTACCTAAAGGAATCCAATAATTGTCGCTAAAATATAACTTAGCGTATCTAATGCCGAAACATTACCAGGAAGATGTTACGTCCTACTTTTTACCCTTTCATTGTGTTACGACGAGAGGACGTTTTATCGTTAGCACCCCTCTGTCTCCATTATATTGAGTTGTTTAATTTCCTCATTACAAACAATGACAATAAAAAACACTTTTATTTTAAATTACAAACGTGTCTTATAACCAGTAATCGGATTAGAGCTTTGTTATCATATATATATCATACGTTATAATAACAGGGACAAGCCAGGAATACCGAGATTGAGAATACACATAAATGTAATGAGCGCTCAGCGAGCTAGAGAAAGAGTTAAGGTACATTTACACATTCTCATTACTAGCATGCTCTCATGCTATTATTGAGCAATTGCTACTTAGAAGCATGTGTGTTGAACCATTGCTAATAATGAGCATGATTATTTCGAGCATGCTCAAAAATCGACAGCCACGGGTGGAGTGGGGCGTGCTTTTAGCGTGTCTGAACGGGTTTTCTTATTGAGCTTGCATATCGAACGTAATTCCATTGAGATAAGGTTTAAAGAATATTACGTATACGTACATATGCTAAAAAAAGCATGCGAAAGCAAATATGTCAGTTTAAAGAGCATGCTCATTTTAAGCATGCTAATACGCAATCTAGTAATGAGCATGTGTAACTGTACCTTTATGCTCAGCATTTCCATTCGGGATCGAATAAGAAATGAAAAGATCTGCAAGAGAACGAAGTTCGCTGACATAGTTCAACGGTTAAGCAAGCTGAAGTGGCAATGGACAGGACACATAGCTCAATGAACTGACGGCCGATGGAGCAGAAAGGTTAGGTAAAGTCAAGGTGATCGCAGTAAGATGGTAAATATCCTTGACCTTATAAATGCTGCTGCCTTTCCATCAGGTGCATATCCCGTAGTCGCTACTTACGACTACCATGAGAAGATATGGAATAGTCTATTCTTAATCTGGACACCACACAGCTTAGATATTTTTAATAGACGTAAAAATAAAATCCAATCTGTTTTTACTATCTATTCTGATTCCATAATAAAAACATAAAACCAATTAATTTTGCCACAGTTTTACCATCTGATAACATTTAAATATTGATTCAAATTATAATACCAGGAAATTGCGTCAGAATGTAAAGCATAAAATATTCACTTTATTTCAGGCTCAATTGCTTTCTGACCTATTTTTGAAAGCGGTGTACTACCGGCCCAATAATTATGATATCGTGCCATGGCATGTAGAGAAAGATGTTATTAATATAATATTCCTACCCTTTGAATTACTTCAAAACAGCCGCCAAGAACGACTAAGGATCTTCTTTATTTTTACAACGCTTATAATGCTTTCCGAGGCACGGAGGGAAGCCTCTCAACCAACCAGACCAGACAGAAAGATTTCTTGTCTGGCGTGGGCATTGAAACCACGACCTCCAAGACTTAAACCGCTACACCACGGAGGTTGCGTATGCCGTTATTAATATCGAATACCTTATTTATTTATTTTATTCTGTTTTTGTCGCTGATGGTTACAGGTACAAATGCCCAATGACCATTAAAAGGTCATTGTATTCATCTATAAAATAAAAAAACCCTCCCTAGGAGGAGGCCCATGTTCAGCAGTGACGTATCGAATTATTACCCATTCTCCACAATAAAGTCTATTTGTATTTGTACATAACATTAAATTAATTTAAGCTCCATAGCTTTAAAATACCCTAAATAACAATAAACAGAATTTACGTACTAAATACGAGAAAATACACCTCTCGTACGCTTTTACAGTAACACCGCTAAGACAGGAATACAGTCTTAAGGTACAGTTACACATGCTCAGAAAAAAGCATGCTTAAAACGAGCATGCTCTTTAAACTGACACATTTGCTTTTGTACATCATCATCAGGTCGTGTAATGTCCACCGCTGAACAAGGGTCTTTTCCCGAAGGAGACCTTTGCCATAGCTAACTCGCTTGGAAGGTGGGTTGATGGCTGCAGAATGATGTTGTCACACAAAGGCTGCCCGCCGCGCCCTGCCCGTTCCCTGGCATACTTTTAAGGTACATTTACACTACTTAAAACGACCTTGCTCTTTAAACTGTCACATGTGCTTTTGTTTAGCATGTTTTTTTAGCATAGATACTTTTAAATAAGCTGCACGACTGATCGATACAAGCATGCTTAATAAGCAAACCTGATCAGACACGCCTCCTTCCACCCGCGCATTATAAGCATTCTCATTATTAGTAATGGTTCGACACACATGCACATGCAGTAGCAATTGCTCAATAGCAGCATGCTTTCATGCAAGCAGGGTTGCCATCCGTCCGGGTTTCCCCGGATTTGTCCTAGTTTAGAAAGTGTCTGGGGAGTGTCCGTGCCGGACTTCACTTGTAGTCCGGATTTAAAATAGTTAAGTCTTAGGCCACCTGCGACACACGCATTGTGCCTGAGCCCTTATGTAAAAAAAAACATTGACATATCCGGGTTCAAAATAAGTTTTCACGCGTCTTGTCCTGGTTACCAAAATTTAGGAGATGACAACCCTAGTAATGAGCATGTGTAACTGTAGCTTAACATTGACGAGTATATCCGACGCACTGAGCCGGATTACTGCTGATAAGGCAATCTTTGCCGCCTTTGTTGTTCAAAGGGTTGCCGCCACTTATCACTTTTGATGGAGCGTTTTATGAAAGTAACGGTGTGTCAGTAAATATTGAGACGGAGAAAAATTTGGTTTGCAGTCTAGTGGAGAGAGTAAGTATTAGTGTAAGTAGAGGGATACCCGCATTAGTCCGGTCAATCTAGACATAAAAATCGTAGTCAAATAACATTAATTCCCGGAAAGCTGAAACTTCGTGGAGAGCTTGAGTTTACCATGAGAAAGGAAGTTTTAAAAGTCCCCATTAATCCCATGTGCGTTACAAAAGTTATTCAGGGTCAAAGGTCAAAATGTGAAGATTTTTGGATTTTATTCGAATACGGTAAGTTTTATCGAAAAAATATTTTAACCAAAGTTGTAGATCTTAAAATTATCTACAAAAATGCTCCTATAATTTTTTTTCTAAGAGTCGCCATTTCTGCGGTTTCACACACACATTCATTCGAGTCATGTCAGACTCGAATGAATGTAATGTGTTCGCCTCTTCTACATTCATTCGAGTCTGACGTATGTCAGGTATGATGGTATGTCAAGCTTTTAGCAAGTGGAAGGAAGTGGTATCTTCCTACCCTAATGGGAAAAAGACGTGAATGTATGTATACTTAAAATAGCTAATACTTATCACGACATTGCATTGAAGCGACTTTGAGTCGCTTCCCGCTGTCTGTCTGCCCCTTTGTATGCTAAGATCTTTAAAACTTCGCAACGGATTGTGATGCGGTTTTTTTAAATATATAGAGTAATTTAAGAGGAACTTTTTTAAGTATAATATATTAGCATTGCACCCGTGCAAAGCTGGGGCAGGTCAATAGTCTTTACTTATACAGGGTTATTTTTAAAACACCAATAACCTTTTAGAGGGTAAAAGTACTGATAATTGTAAATAACTTTTACTATGTAGTCTTGTGTAGTTCGTGAACGATGAACGAATGGGAGCCGTATCTTCGCACTGTTCAACGTTTCTGAACGCTGATTTGTAATCGGTCTAATAGGTCAAATAGCTCCTTTCTTACTTCGTACATTGTTCGAGCGAGAAGAGCGAGTTGTTTTTGACAAGTACGTCATACGAATTCATTCGTAATAATGTAGGCGGTTGATCAGAATGACAGTCCTAAGCCTGTTCAAGTATGAAGGTAAATCAAATATATTAAATAAATACAATACTAACCATAATTTGGCCACCGTGGTGATTTGGTGGCTGCTCTGTGGTCCGCAAATACGTTCTAAGTACTTAACAATGTTCCTAGAGAACGTATTTGCTCTGTGGTCCGCGCTGTCCTATATAGAAATGCTGACTCTCGGTCAGACCGAATAGAGATGTTAGAGCTTATAGAATGAACTAGTTCACTGTCCGAAATGAACAAGTACGGAGCGATCTTGAAAATGACCGAGGCACAAGACTATTACTATGGGACCAACCCTGAAATCGCGAAAATAAAATCAGCTGTTCCATACATTTTATCGAGGCAAGTAAACATAAATGTATGGAATAGCTGATTTTTTTTTTCGCGATTTCAGAGTTGGTCCCGTAGTAAACGTTGTTCATAATCATGAGTACCTACTTCTATTCCCCAAAAGGTTGTTGGTGTTTTGAAAATAACCGTGTATATAAATCTGAACAGTGTTTTTTTGCTTTAACTACGTTCCGATTTAAAATAATCTTTCAGTGTTAATTAGAACAGTTAATTTATCGAAGAAGTCTAGAGGCTATATTTAAATAATAAGTTTCCACGGTAACGGGAGTTACGCGGGTGAAACCGCACGTGGAAACATCGACTGCACCGGTAGCTCAGTGGTTAGGATAGTTGCCTCTGAGACCTGGTGTTCTGGGTTCGATTCCCACCTGGGACAATTATTTGTGTGAACCACAAATAGTTGTTCTGAGTCTGGGTGATCTTTGTGTCCGTGAAATTTATGTTTGTAAAGTCCCCCGCGACACAGGGATTTATTTCCCAAGTGCGGGAGTTGTCTTTAAAAAAAAAAGAAAAAAAAAGTGTTATTATAAAATGAAAGCTTCATTTTTAATAATGAATATCAAACGTATCCTACCTATTGATATTTTAAATGCGAAAGTGAAAAATTACTGCGTGAAATACAACGAATCGGATGTTCGTTGAACCGTCGAAATCATTTACTAGCATTTACCTGGACTGTAAATAAATTACAAAATCGTCCATGTGTAAAAATCACTAGCCGTAAATACAGCGATTTATACAATTTGTCACCGTATTACTGTACTCCCGTGTGGTTTCCGGCTCAGAATAGACCACCCCATGTCTACCCATGGGTGTCGTAAAAGGCGACTAAGGGACATATGGCTGATGAATGAGCAGCAACATCTATCAGCTCAAGGTTTACATCTTACTGCGATCACCAATCCGTCTAAAAAGCGTGGTGATTATGGCAATATCTCTACGATCCTGGCTTGCCAAGGTCTGTTAAGAGGAGGCCCATGTTCAGCAGTGGACGTAAACGGGCTGTTGATGATGATGATGATGTTGATGATAAGACTATTTCCAGTGGCTTACCTATACCAAATGAGTCCCATGGCTAATTCATAGGATGGGGCGTCACAGTAAAAACAATCATCTTGTGATTGAATTTCAATGAATTACATATATGTATACAATAACTTTTCGCGTACGGTTTCATACTAACTCCCGTTCCCGTGGGAACTTCATAACATAATAAATAGCCTAGATAAATGAGACATCTAACACTGATAGAATTTTTCCAATCGAACCAGTATTTCCTGAGATTAACGCGTTCAAGCAAACACACTCTTTAGCTTTACATTTTAGTAAAGATATGTAAACCTTTCAAGTCATGCTACCCTATAAGCGCACATATATATAGATATACCACCGTTTTAACTTCCAGTTCAATATACATATAGTAAATAATCAGTTAAATATATAATTTAAAAAACTAAAAACCTGACTGCGTTTTTGTTTAATTTTTATTTTGATATACTCAGTGTCACTCTCACAGTAATAGTCCAGGCATATTAGGATTTCACCTCGGAATGAGATATAGTCGGCTATAAACATGTTTATTTTGGTCCTTGGCATATCTGATGACGCGGACACCCTACGATAGGTAGGTTTTGAGACAAGTTTTAGGGGACCAAAATAAAGATTTATACAAGGTTATAGCCAACTATCTCTCATTCCGAGATTCTTGCCTTTATTTGACTAATGTTCCTGGACTATAAACACGAATCTAACGACACCTAGCTAAAATCCATCAGCCATTTAGTCTACAGAGCAAGACAAACATTTTAATTTTGGCGCCAAAAATCCGCAATTTTCTTTTTTCTCATTTTGATATAACCAGTTTTTTTTTTTCGGACGGACATATATAGGGTGACTGGTAATTAGTGACCGATACCTAAACACATGATTGTGCTCATGATAACAAACAACTTTTACTATGGCACCAAACTTTAAATCGCGAAAAGAAATCAGCTGTTCCATACATTCATGTTCACATAACTCGTCAACATGGAAGGGAGCAGCTGATTTTTTTTTCGCGATTTCAATTTTTGTGTTATAGTAAAAGTTGTTTGTTAATATGAGCACAATCATGTGTTTAGGTATCGGTCACTAATTACCAGTCACCCTATATAGTTAGCCCTGACGCTTGTTACTTCACCGGGCATAAATACACCGAGTGTCACTCTCACAGTAAACACGAATCTAACGACACCCCTCATGCTAAAATCTATCAAGCCGTTGAGAGTGAAGAGCGTGTCAAACAATTATACAATTATACTCTCGAAAAACATAAGTCCTTCTGGCGCAGTCGGGAAAAAAACTAGGATCCTTCAAACCTTTAATATCTATATATATAAAACAAAGACGGGTTTGTTACAACACTTATAACTCGAGATCGGCTGGATCAATTTTCATGGTTTTTGTTTCGTTGGATTAGCAGAATACATTTTAAAAACAAAAGAAAGTCGTGTTAGTTACACTATTTATAACTCAAGAAAGGCTAAACCGATTTGGCTGAAAATTGGTAGGGAGGTAGGTAGGGGTAGGGGTAGGGTAAGGGTAGGGTAGGGGTAGGGTAGGGGTAGGGTAGGGGTAGGGTAGGGGTAGGGTAGGGGTAGGGTAGGGGTAGGGTAGGGGTAGGGTAGGGGTAGGGTAGGGGTAGGGTAGGGGTAGGGTAGGGGTAGGGTAGGGGTAGGGTAGGGGTAGGGTAGGGGTAGGGTAGGGGTAGGGTAGGGGTAGGGTAGGGGTAGGGTAGGGGTAGGGTAGGGGTAGGGTAGGGGTAGGGTAGGGGTAGGGTAGGGGTAGGGTAGGGGTAGGGTAGGGGTAGGGTAGGGGTAGGGTAGGGGTAGGGTAGGGGTAGGGTAGGGGTAGGGTAGGGGTAGGGTAGGGGTAGGGTAGGGGTAGGGTAGGGGTAGGGTAGGGGTAGGGTAGGGGTAGGGTAGGGGTAGGGCAGGGGTAGGGCAGGGGTAGGGTAGGGGTAGGGCAGGGGTAGGGTAGGGGTAGGGTAGGGGTAGGGTAGGGGTACGGTAGGGGTAGGGTAGGGGTAGGGTAGGGTTAGGGTAGGAGTAGGTAGGGTATAAAAGTCCACCCGTGCGAAGCCGGGGCGGGCCGCTAGTACAAGATATCGAAGGTACAAAATTTGATTCACAGCGAGTTTGAAATACGTCATTCAATGCTCCGTGCACCGTCCATCCATTTAAAATTGCCCTTCCATCATTCGTATCAGTTTTTGGCATTGTTTCAAAATACACGGAATATTCCATGGATATTATGCATGTGTCTGTTTCTCATCGGTATCTCTTGTGAGTGATCCCAGCTTCGTTTGTGTCGATCAATCAAATATCATGCTAGGTGAACTTTTTGACAAGGGATTTCTAAAATCGGGTGACAATATTTACATTCTTATTATAGCAACAAGAAATTGTTTTAGTGTCGCTAGAAATTGGGATTTTATGACCTTTTGAATGCAAATATCAGCCTTACTCGACTAGTGCAAGCGTACTCTGTGCGCTAACGTCGTACTAACAACGCAATATAAAGTGTAATATCACAACATTTATTCTTTAAACATATTGTATAACTGACATTGAAAACCTCCGTAGCGTAGCGGTATTTGGGCTTGCTTTAAATCTCGGAGGTCGTGGGTTCGATCCCCAGGCAAGAAATGAAATCCGTGTGTAAATTCTTAAAATTTCTTTCCGTGTCTGGTTAGTTGAGGGACTACCCTCCGTGCCTCGGAAAGCACGTTAAGCCATTGGTCCATATTTTTATAACATTATCTATAACAATAGTATATCAAGGAACGGGCAGCAGCGTTTCCTTGTGTGGTACAACATAATACTGCGGTCACCAACCCGCCTGCCAAGCGCGCTGACTATGGGAAATACCCTCCCTCGGGAGGAGGCCCATGTTCAGCAGTGGACGGGCTGATGATGATGATGATGATTGGATCACTAGCTGCGCCCCACGGTTTTACCCGCGTCACTCTACTCCAATGAGTCGGAGCGTGATATTTTGTAGTCCATATGTTAATTCAAATCCGTTCTGAAGTTTTTGCGTGACAGAGTAACAAACATACATCAATACATTCTTACAAACTTTCGCGTTTATAATATTAGAAGGATACGTGTCTTATATATTAAATAACAGATATTCAAATATTTAATGAGAAAATAGCGTGGAGGGGGCGTCATCCCTTCTTTTTGTTTTTTTTTTTTTTGTTTACCAGGCTAAAATAAAAATTAAATAAATAAAAATCATTTTTATTTACGTAAACCTATTACAGGCACTTGCAAATAGTCAAAACAATAATTTATTATTAATCTATGTATAACTTTAATATTTATAAATGAGCATATTAAGCAGGTATTTAAGTTATTGTTTTTAATAATTTTAGTTTTAACTTTATTATTTTACTATATTGTGTCCAATAGCTTGTTCTGTCTATATTAAATTATATTAAGAACAATTGTCATTATTTGGGCGGACCATGAGTATATAACGACGGACGCGCTTTAATGCTACCACCGGATCCAATACGGATCCAATACCAACTGAGAAGATCCGGCGAAACAAACTCAGTGGGTTATTCTACTGCCGGTTTTAACACGACCCACATGAGACGATCCGGCGAAATATACTCAAATGGGCAGAGCGTAGGTTTTGGTCCTGTTACTTTTATTATTTATTTGGCATACACATTATTTTCCCGAACGGTTGTCTTTATAACATTTGATTATCTATTAATGTTTTTATACTAATAAAAGAAGCTAATTTGAGAATGCCTTACCCATCTCCTCGCTGGCGCAAGGATCCCTATTGCGTGATATCGCGTGGTGCCACTTTTTTTTTATTTTTTATTTACCGGGGTAAAAATGCGCACCCGCACTTCCTCCCTGGCGCAGGGATCACTGTATACGTGATCCCTGCGCCAGTGAGGGGCATGTGGGGCTCACCCTCTATAGAACGTGGTGCGCTGTCGCACCACAGAGAGGATCGGCGGATTTCGGCCCTCCGCCTCCGGCCAACGCGACGTCTACGAATCGGATGAGAGCTGGAATCATCTTCTCTCACCCGCTCCGCGGCCTCCTTCTGTGAAACTACAGTCTTACAGGAGTGACGTCACGAATGTCAACCGCGACGTACATGTTTGTTGAGACAGTGATTTACAAAAATTCAATTAAATAGATTAACCAAGTGTTTATTGATAAAAAGTTTATTTACAAATATTTAGTGAATATATACAATAAAATACACAGTTTAGTGAACATTATTTAGCGTTAAATTAAAAAAACATTAAAATAGTGATAAAACAAGTACGGAACTACCCTATAATATATAACTATTATATAAAAATAATTGAAGTGCATAAATAGGTGTTTTCCTTTCTGGTGAATAAAGGATTAAGGCAATAAATTTCATTTACTACACCTTGAGGTACTCCATAGGCTTTAAGATCATCCTCTTAAATAGAAATAACTAAGAAGCCAACTGTGACAACAGCGCCATCTTATATTGAGTGGCGGAACTAAAAAGATAAACAATGCCTAAATCTTGTGGAGCCTGTGGCAAGTTTATCTCAATATCAGCTCCTGACAGTGTGCGATGTGGAATATGTTCGACGCCGCATCATCGTGGCTGTGTGGCCATACCTGTCACAGCCATTGTTGGTGCTTCCTGGATGTGTCCCGAGTGTAAGGTAAAGATTCCTAGAACAGACAATTCTGCTACCCCTGTAAAGGGAGTGAGTGATGCCTTCATCACCCAGGGAACGTTTGACACCACCATCAGGACTCATAATAATAGTCCACTGTCTCTGTTAGATGACACAGCCCATGATGAGACCATGGACATCAAGTTAGACCTAGCGCTTGAAATCAGGTCATTTAGATTGGAACTGAAATCAATGAGAGAGGAACAAGCCAATCTGAGAACTGCAATATGTGGCTGCACTGAAGAGGTTAAAAGATTTCAGGCGACGGTGGTGGCATTTGACAGTCGGATCACTGAGATGGAGCAAAGGATGTCCAAGTTAGAACAAGACACTGCAAGCCGTTCATCTCCTGAGTCCAACCTATCCGACACTGTCGATGAGTTGCGAATGCAATTAAACGATCGTGACCAGGAAATATTATCGTGTGACCTCGAAATCACCGGCATACCCGAGACGAAGGAGGAGAGCCTGCACCACATCGTCAAAGTCACCTCAACCGTACTGGGGGTGGATCTCGAAGAGCGCGACGTGGTCTTCGCGGAGCGAGTAGGATCCACTCGGCGCAACCGCTGGGACAGTTCCGCCGGCGCCTCGGCCGCGCCGGAGCGGCCGCGCACCATCGCCGTGCGCCTGGCGCGGCGCGCCACGCGGGACGCGCTGCTGCGCGCCGCGCGCGTGCGCCGCACGCTGTCGTCCGCCGACCTGCAGCTGTCGGGCGCGCCGGCGCGAGTGTACCTCAACGAGCGCCTCACCAAGACCAACCGACGCCTGTTCTTCCTGACCCGGGAGGCCGCCCGCCTTCACGGGTGGAAGTACGTTTGGACGAGGCGAGGTGCGATCCTGACGTGCAAAGGTGAAGGCGTTAGAGCCGATCGAGTGCGCTGCGAGAAAGACGTTGCTACTATTTTTGGGGTGTGATTGTTTCGTGCGACCCCATATTTGAGCATGATCACCATCACTTATATTACAATTGTTTATGCATGATTGTCCACGGCAAACCATCTTACAAAAAAAATAAAGGTTATAACTACTTGACAATTCACCCTACTAGAACAATGCTATTTACTACCTACTCATATACATATTTAAAACTTAACAATAACACTGTACACTTAACTCTATATATTATTCAATTTACACAGCAAGATTATTTCGATTTTAACATTTGCAAACTTTACTTAATGATGACTAATGCTATACTATTTAATTATATTAAGCATGATGCCTATACAAAATCAGCTAATCAAATAATTCACCTATATAAACAATTTTATTATTCCAATAATTATTTTCTATTTAATATTTATAATTCCAATTATTTCAAATTTATTATTATATTGCTAGTAAAATTTCATCAAAGAAAATATATTTTTAAAACAGCACACCCTAATGAACTTATTCTATTGAAACTAGCTATCTACACATTCTTACATGTATCAGTGACTTACATAAACCTATTAAAAAATGATTAGAGGTAAGTCCCTTAAGGTTGGTCTATTCAATGCGGGATCATTGGGCTCTAGGCAGGATGACTTTATTGTAGCTATGAAAGAGGTGAGTGTAGACATCATGGCAATAAATGAGACTTGGCTTAGACCTGGGCAGGACTCGATAGCCCCAGCAGTACCAGGATTTAGGCTTAAGCATGTCCCCAGAAGCTCTAATGTGCGGGGAGGAAGAGGAGGCGGTGTTGGCTTCTACATACGGCGTGATCTCCGAACAAGCATATTACAACACCCCTATGCTCCTGACGGAGTAGAGCAAATGTGGCTGAAGCTGACAGCAAATTCACAGGCCATCATCATCGGCACAGCTTATAGACCCCCATGGTTGGATATTAATATATTTCTGGATGCTGTCACGGAGTCCTTGTCCACATTTTCCAACTCGGACAAGGTCATAATTCTGGGAGATTTTAATATTAACATGCTGGATGTGAACAGTAGCAAAGCAAAAATACTGAACTGTTTCCTACAATGCTCAAATCTGAAGCAGGTAGTAGAGTCTCCTACTCATTTCACAGACCATAGTGAGACACTGATTGATGTTGCATGTACGGATGCCAAGGTTTCTAGGGTGCACATTCTGCATAAACAGGAACTGGGGCAGCATGCTATGATAAGTATGGAGCTCAGTCTTAAAATAGAGAAACCCATTCCCCACTATGTTACAATGAGACCTATGAAAGATATATTACTAGATCAACTTAACCAGGACCTGGATAGGATTCAGTGGGATGGAATCCTTAATATGGATAGTGTATGTGATATGGTGGAATGTTTTAATGGATGTATCATCGGTTTATATGACTTGCATGCTCCACTGAAAAGAATTCTTGTAAAGGAACAGACTTATCCTTGGATCACACAGACAGTCCAGGATATGATGGCTTTACGGGATGAGTATCAAAGAAGACATAAGTCATCTAAGTCAGACAGCGGCAAACAGTGTTACAAAAAACTAAAAACAATTGTAATCAAGGCCATTGAGGTGGAAAAGCAAGCATATTACAGAACAAATATTAATAACAAAATTAAGGATCCTAAAAAGCTATGGAAAAACTTAAAGGCATCTATCCTGACTAAGGCAGATAATTACACTCTTCCTTTTGAGTGCAGGGATCCGGACCTTTTAAACCGGCACTTCTTATGTGTGCCTGGTGAGGATGTAGCTCCTATAAGCGACCATACATACTTTGAGTTCCATAGGTATAATGAAGAGTTCAGATTCAGTCTCGAAAAAGTAAATGAAACAACTATTTTGGGACATATTCAAAGTCTCAAATCTAACGCCATGGGTGCTGACAATATGTCTCTAGAAATGCTTAAGCTTACTCTACCTCAAACATTGCCAGTCATTACTGCCATAATTAATAAGTCATTAACTACATCAACTTATCCTGACCAATGGAAGACTGCAATAGTTAGACCTATCCCTAAAGTACCGGACGCTTCCTGTGCTAAAGATCTCAGACCTATTAGCATCCTACCATGTTTATCAAAAGTAATGGAAAAAGTAGTCTGTAGCCAGTTGAGAAAATACCTTGAGAGAAATAGGATATTGCCTGATGTTCAATCTGGTTTCCGGAAGGGTCATAGCACCACTACTGCTCTGCTTGAAGTTGTGGATGATGTTCTACGCAGTAGAGATGCTGGTATGTGTACAATTCTTGCTCTTCTAGATTTTTCTCGTGCCTTCGACTCTATAAGTGTCTCTCTTCTTCTTTCTAAGCTTACATATTATGGTTGTGACACTGCATCAGTACGTTGGTTTCACAGTTATCTCACAGGCAGGTCTCAATTTGTACAGCTGGATTGTGATGCGGATGGTGGTAGAAGGGCATCTACAGTGAGTCCAGTGACCAGGGGCGTTCCGCAAGGTTCAATCCTTGGACCTCTTCTTTTTATTTTGTACAGCTCTGATATCACCAAGCGCATTGTCAACTGTAGATATCACTTGTATGCTGACGATCTTCAATTGTATCTTCCATTTAAACCAGGACATAGTATGGAGGCTGTAAATAAAATAAATTGTGATCTGAATGGTGTGTCAGACTGGGCTTATAGAAATTGCCTTGTTCTCAACCCAAATAAGTCCAAGTTTCTTTTATTGGGCTCAAAGAAGTCCTTGCTTAACGTCGGATCTCTGGCTGGTAATATACAAATAGAGGGCTGTCCTGTAGAACAAGTAGCAGAGGCCCGTAATTTGGGAGTCATATTTGATGGACAGCTTACATTTGAAGCCCATATCATGGAGGCGGTTAGAAACTGCTTCTATCGCTTGAAGATTTTATACCGAATTCGCCCCTACCTTAGTGAGGATATCCGAATCATGTTGTGTGAGTCATTAATACTATCCAAGCTCAATTATGCAGATTCTGTATATGGCGCTTGTTTACTAGCCAGAACAGAAAAGCTCATTCAAAGAGTTCAAAACGCATGTGCTCGCTTTTGTTATAATATCCCGCCAAGGACTCACATAACTCCATATCTCAACAATGGGAATCTCATGAAAATGACAGCAAGGAGGAAGCTGCACTTTGCTACTATGTTGTTTGGTGTAATATTATCCCAGAAACCTACATATCTGCATCAGAAGTTGAGTTGGGCTCGATATTATAACGAGCATAATACTAGAGCCTCAGCTTACCTCATGGTTACGCCTCGCCATCGTACATCTGCATTCCGGGGATGTTTCACCTTTGCCGCAAGCCACATTTGGAACGTTTTACTGCCACCTCCTTTGAGAAACCTAAAATCAACCAAAACATTCCAGGATAAGTTGAAATTATACCTACTTTCTCAACAAAAACCTGCATAGTTAGTCAAACTTACCTGGAATTATGTCTCTATGGATTAGGAAGGTGGCAGTATGCTTTTAATTATTTTAGACTTGCGGCGAAGGATGAGACACTTTGTATAGCAGTAACTTTAGAACTGTAGATAAATTCACCACAAAATGTACACTACGGGATGTTTACACAAATATACACTCCAATTCAGAACAAACACACATTACACTCACAACTACTTATTATTATAACACATCAAAATCATTTTAAACAAGTATTCTTAATGATTAATTCCATACAACTAAAAAGTTAGTGCATTGCGTGACATAGTTTGTCGTGACATCTTGAATTTTTGAATTCCCGCCGTGCGTAGGGACGCTTCTTCGAGTAGCCGGGGTGCACAGACTAAAATTCTTCTTTTTTACCCATTTAGAATGGAACGTTAGGATGCGTCCGGCTTCCGGCCGAAATCTAATTTCGCTTAATCTTAGTTAATTATATTAATTCATAAATTTATTCAATTACCCTAATTTTATCATTATTTCAATTCTTAATTTTATGTTTTTTGTATTGATTGTAATTAATTAGCTGTTATCTATCTGATTGTTGTTATTAGTTATTTGGTTTTTTATTTTTTATTTAATTTATGGTTTATTTTAGTTATTTGGTTATCAAAATTAGAATGAAATATTGAATCAGTAATAATTATCTAAATATAATTTTTGCATGAATTACTGCCAACTTTTTTATCTGTCTATATATTTTTATTTGACGTTTGGCATGCGTGGCGTCAAAACTGGGGCTGGCTAGAATACCAGCGCTGCGCAATGATCTTTTAGATTTTTGTTGTAGCTTAATGCTGAAGCCAGTTCCCATTTATGGTGCATATAACTGTAATAGTGTTAATCAATTTTTATGTTTTATTTCCTTGTATGTGCCGTAAATAAAATTATTTTCTTTCTTCTAAATTATTTTCTTACAGAAAGAAGCCATCGACTCCCATGCTCCCTCGCTCTCGAGCATCCTCTTGATGATGGTCGAAAGCGAGAGGTCATTACCTACATGTGCGACGAGCGCACCGCGCTCGGCCGCCCAAGCCGGACACTCGACCAGTGTGTGTTGCGCCGTATCATCGGCGCAATCACAGTGGTGACAACGAGTGTCCGGCTCTCTCCTTGCCACTTTGCACAGGTAATGACCTTGACAGGTAATGACCTTGGTAATGACACCCGGGAGCCGGGTGTCCCGAAGCGCCCAATCAAAACCTATGTTCCACAGGAGGGGACCTAACACCGAACCCTGTGGAACCCCTCTAGAGACGGGCCAACGCCCCGTCCCGCCGCCTGCTATCGGGTACACTACCTCTCTACCGCGGAGATAGTGACCGATGAGTACCCGGAGGTACCCGGGCACCCTGTGGTATCTGAGGCCTTCCTCGATACAAACCCAAGGGATGGTGTTGAAGGCGTTTTTAATGTCTAACGACACCGCCATCAACACACCCCCCTGCTCGGTCGCGTCCCTTGAAAGGTCTCGAAGCCGAGTGATGGCATCTAAAGTAGAACGACCCCTACGAAAACCAAATTGATCCTCGCAGAGGTCGGGACCTACCTCACTAAGATGTTTAGTGAGGCGGCCAGCGATGACCCTCTCCATCAGCTTACCCAATTCATTCAGCAGAACGATCGGGCGATAAGCTGATGGCGATTCGGCCGGGCGGCCCTCCTTGTTAAGGAGGACCAACCGACCCGACTTCCAGGCCGAAGGGAATCGACCTTGCCGCAGGCAAGCATCGAAGAGGGCGAGCACAAAGGGCTCAAACGCCTCAACCGAAAGGGCCCAGGCACGTCCTGGTATCCCATCCGGACCGGGGGCTGTGACCTTGCCTGACAACTTGGCAATGGCCGCCCCCAGCTCCGCCTGTGCCGCGTGGTGCCCCTAGGTTAACCTATGGCTAACCTAACCTATTGGTCCCCGTTCTTATCAGACTAAATACATTTTGCACTGTATAATTAGATGGTGTTGTCGGTGCCGCACGCGCGTACTAATCTGTTCAAGAGTTTTTTTTTTCTTTTCTGACGGTCATATGTTGTAGCCCTGAGGCTTTTGCTTCTGCACCGGGCATAACTGTTGAAGAAGGCGCCGCTGACGCGTTGTCGCAACATGATCTGTTTCATTGTTCTCTGAATGTTTTTTTTTTTTTTTAAAGATTACTAGCAGAATTTTGCAGTCTACTAGTATTCTTGTTATTCCCTCGTGCTAAGCTTGTTCACGTCGGTATGGGTGGGTTTAGGGGGACAATCCGTAGAATAAGTATACCTATATTAAGCACATTGTATTTGATAAGATATTAATTTAAAACACTCTGTTGAATTAGGTTTTTGTTATTGGTGGTGTTTGGTATTTCTTCGGTTTTTTAAGTTACCGACCGTAACTCATTCATTATCTGTGGTATTTAAAATGTTGACCGGGGATGTAAGGTACGCCCAAGGCACACCATGCAAAGTTGACTGGGGATGTAAGGTACGCCCAAGGCACACCATGCAAAGTTGACCGGTGATGTAAGGTACGCCCAAGGCACACCATGCAAAGTTGACCGGGGATGTAAGGTACGCCCAAGGCACACCATGCAAAGTTGACCGGGGATGTAAGGTACGCCCAAGGCACACCATGCAAAGTTGACTGGGGATGTAAGGTACGCCCAAGGCACACCATGCAAAGTTGACCGGGGATGTAAGGTGCAACCACCATGCAAATTTCATTTAAATTGGTGCAACAGTTTCGGAGATTAGCCCGTACAAACAGACAAAGAAACAAAAAACAGATAAAAAATCTGGATGTGTTCTATTTTACTTCTAACATCCCCCTAGGCGTTTTTCTATGTACAAACATTCGACCTCTACAGTTTTATTATATATATGTCCCAAAAGATTACGTAGCTGGGAAGGGGGGCGATAGGGATGGTCACAAGGGTCACCAGAAAAATATAAAAAATTCCCTCTGGGTGTTTAAAAAAATAAATGGCATTTTTTAAATGACTAAAAATTTTACACCTTGTGCTAACTGTACCTACAAATATGGCTGTATTTAAAAAAAATGCAGTTATGTAATCTTCAATAACAACAAGGTCATCAACATCAAAAATAACAAGGTGTTAAATTTTAAGTTTTAAAAAAAATGCCATTTTTTTTTAAATAACCAGAGCGGATTTTTTTTTTATTTTTCTAGTGACCATTGTGTCCACCCCTGTCACCCCCTTTCCCAGCTACTTAACCTTTTGGGACACCCTGTATAAAGATTAGTGAAATCCAATATAGGATTCGGAATTCACCCATTTTATTCATAAAAAGAAAGATTGATTTCAAACAAGCTTTGATAGATTTACAACCGGATAGATCGGATTTTAGATGTAGCAGAGACCCATCAAAACACAGTTCTATTATTTTACAACTACAAAACTAAAACAAAATAGTGGATTGATATAAATTGAACCACAACATAGAAATGACCAGAATTTTCAATAAAATTACAAGCTTTTATTGAACTTGGTTTATGTGAATCATACTTCCGGATCCTTGTAGTCAATAACAAGTCTGGTCTTAATTCTTGGGGGCCGTCCATTAATCACGTGAGGCTTGAAAGGAGGGGAGGGTGTAACGAATCGAACCTATTTGGAACATATTGTCTATTCTAAATTTTAGTGTACTTGTCATATTTTATACCTTTTTTTATTTATTTTTCTTGTCAAATTAGAAGACATTCCCAAGACCAGTGCCTTTTATTTCTATTATATTAAAATAAAACATATTAGTGCGTAACAGAGGGGTTTGACAAAAATCACGAAATGTCACAATGGGGGAGGGGGGTGTAGAAGGATATCACGTGTATTTATTTTTGGGAAATTATAAGTCCAGCCACACATTTCTTTATTGGCCACGTGATCAAACTTCTCATTTTATAATTAAGCAACGGGAAAATGATATTTAAGATAATATTCTAAAAATTAAAGATTTTTTGTAGATACTAAAAATACACGTGATGTTGGGTGGGGGTAGTCTTAAACCTCACCATGTATCACCAAAAGGGAGGGGGGGTTCAAAAAACGCTTAAAAAACGATCACGTGATTAATGGACGGCCCCATGGAAGCCGTCTTTCCCGGGACCGGACAAGATAATTTTGTGCAATATAAAAAAACTGGATCTTTTTTTTAATGACGATGTAGTCATTTCTATCGTACCTCAATTTGAGGTATCTTACCTCAAACACGTTAAACTATGAGTCCCAATTGTTATAACATCATCGATTACAATGATATACCACATAACGAGGAGATGTGGTTTAGCTGTGTGTATAATATGTAGGTACTTGTGTATAGTACCTACATATATTGCGGTTACCAACCCACCCAAAGCGATAGTGACTATAAAAATAAAACCGGCCAAGTGCGAGTCGGACTCGCCCATTAAGGGTTCCGTAGCAGTAAGCTTTTTTTTCTCTTTTAGATTGCCATACGTAGTTTAGCCCCGAGGCTTTTGCTACTTCACCGGGCATAAAGGCGAGCAAAGGTACAGCCTTAAGAAATGGTTTAAAAACAACAAACTAAGCAACCTGCGCAAGAGGGCGCCCCCTGTGGGGCTTGGACCTCGGCTCAGGGCGGTCGCTGGCGATGAGATTGAGGGATTATGACGTTAAGGTTTTTAGGGGAGTTTTGTGCAACTGTCGTAGCAGCAAGTTACATAATATAAACGTTCTTATAGTTTGTGGTAACTTTGATCGATGTTTTAATAATAGTGTATTTTTTATTAAGTTCTTGATAAGTAAACATTATAGGCACCTAAATGATGGAATTTAGGTCTAACTATATGCGAGCCCATATAGGCTTGTGATAGCTAAACAAGCTAATATATATTCCAGTTTGACAAGAAATATTTCCAAAAATATTATCAATTTGTGTGCCTCCTCGCGTAGTTGGACAAGGTGGTAATAACGCCCTGTATCCAGCATTCTGCATGAATGACAATATACAATTGTCTTTTAAAAAATCTTCGTTGAAGTCTCCAAAAAGTAATGTTGGCATATTGTTCTTCCAAAAAACATTTTTGTTTATGAACTCCATGAAAGTTTTGTTTGTACATCTGGGCGATTTGTATAATGCAAATATTCTATGATTATTATATTCAAATGAAACTGCTTCAACGTGACCAAAAGTACTGGATTGCTGGAAGTAACTTCTAGGAGACGTGATGTGTGAGTATTGTTTGACCCACGCTGATATTCCGAAACCAGGATTAGAGGCAGCTATCTTAGGCCCATTGGTTTTAACGATTTCTACGAAATCTGGTAGAGAGAATGAATCCTCAGTGCAACTCCAAGTTTCTGATGTAAAATATATGTCTGATGCCAATATTTGTGGATCACTCGCTATATCCGCTATGTGTTTTTTCAAAGACTGTACATTATGGTACATAATCTGTGTAAAATGATGCGGTTCTCTGAGAAATTTAAAAATTGGTACTATTGGTTTCTCACGTAACTTTGCCATTTCTTTTACAATAGCATCGTTACTAGTTGGAGGGCGGGGTGCTTTGAATGATTCAGTCACTATAAATAGACCTTGCGCTGTAGTTGCACGAGAACAAGCGACGTATATCATAGACCTTTGAATCGTAGGTTTTAAATGGACAACAACTCGTTCTAATGTTGTACCCTGACTTTTGTGAATGGTGATGGCTTCTGCTGGAACTAACGGGTATTGACTTCTGCGAACTTGTAAATGTGATGATTTATATCTTTTTATTGTATATGTGACCGGTTCTAACGGAGTCCAATTTCTATTTAATCTATTTTTATATCGACTTAGTGAACTAGCAGCCTTATTTCTTTTAATTTTACCAATAATAGCTTCATCGAAGTTCAACCAAATCCGCAACGGCCGCTTTTCACCAGAGTTTTTGTTAATAGCAAAATCAATAGCTGTTAATATTCCAGTAGAACCGTTAGTTAGACCATCAGCAGTGTCTATGTTAATTGTCAACATATATTTTGCCCCTACCTTTAATATTAAACTTTTAGGAAGTCCATATGTTTGTTGAGTTGACAACCTAGAAACAGTTTCTAAGGCTTTCTCTTTCATAGTGACATTTGGTTGCCCTGAGACAGAATCGATTGCTAATGACAAAGCACCTTCACTATCCATAGTCGACAGAACTCGACTGTTATGGTCGTCTACTTCTCGGTTGCTAGCGTACAAATTGACAGCGCCTCGAGCATCAACTGGTAATGTAGAATGACTAAAACAACGACTTCTAAACAGTTCTATGTCGTCCCTCGTCATGGTTCCACTTGCTAAATTATTTAAAGCCGTAGCAAAGGCAACATCGTCTCTCTGTCGCATTATTTGGTTTAACTCAGTAAGTAGAAATAGATCCCAAATAGGTGTCCCCGAAATTTCTGCAAGAGGATTTCGTGAATTAGGTTGGAACACCCAATTATCACCAACTGGTGGTAATTGTCTTAAGTCACCTACAACTATAACTGATATTCCAGCAAATAAAACTGATGTATGAAAAATTTGCTGCAACCTGCGGTTTATTTGGTGAAAAGTTCTAGACCCAAGCATTGAAATTTCGTCAATAATTATTAATCGCAATTTTGATAATTTTGTTGCAAGTGTATTGGCAACACTTGGTGAAAGCTCTGGTAAAATACTTCCTGCTTGTGAAATTGGTAAACCTAATGCACTGTGAACAGTTTGGCCACCTATGCCAAAAGCAGCTTTTCCAGTAAAAGCTGTTAGTAATATCTTTAAGTCATCTGGGTTAGAACCAGGTTCTCTATTAAAACCAAGCGTCAATGTTTGAAACAAAGCTCTTATTAAAACACTTTTGCCGACTCCAGCTCCACCGCTCACAAACAGATAAATAGGAGAAGACGAATTAGATATTTTGTCAGTAACGTGAAACAATATGTCTCTTTGGTCAGAATTAAGTTTTCTTGTTAAAGTTAATACCTCATCTTCAGTTAGTTGTGGAGGTAAAGCTATATAGTTGCAACTGTCACCGCATAGCTGTGGTCCTGGATTACCACCAGGTATCATGTCTTCAGCGACGTCTCCTACCTGGGTCTCAAATTCAAAGTCATTAAAAGGATTTTCATTAAGTCCCCTTCCGACAATTTCTTCTTCACATTCTTCAATAAGCTCTGTATTTCTTATAGCTAACAATAAAGTTTCGAATTGCTCTGGTCCTCCTAATTTATTAAATTGTACGCTCTCAAGTTTTATTTTTTCCTTCATTTCTATAAATTTGTCCGTTATGTTTAGGTCTAGTTTAGTTAATTCTTCTTCTTCGTCTCGCCATGGAATATACAGCATAAGCTGCTCTCTATAAAAATTATCTGGATCGTCTAAAAAACTGAAACGTCTGAAACGAATTATCCTCGGTCTTGCTTTTCGTCGTATAAATCCTAGATTGTCTTGTAATGGCCACCAGTTACCAATCATTTCATCTGTTTGGTTTTGAGAACAGTTACTATCTGGACTTTTATTTGGGTGTATTACTGATATACGTGGGCGACGTTTCGAATAAACAAAATAGGCTGCAAAATAAGCTAAACTAATGTCTTCTAAAGCAACAGGTCGTTTAGCGTAATAATCGATGAAACTATTTTGAAAAATGTCAGATGAATCTTCATCCATGTTTCTAATTTCTTGCATACTCTTTAAAATATGTACTCTTTCTTGGGGCAAACTAGTGTTCAAATATATTTCTGCTTCACTAGCTCGTGACAATGGAAAACCTGATATACAATATATGGCCTCCTGCGCAGAAATTTCACTGGCGTTCAGGAATACATTTGAAATACTACGAAGAGACTCCTTCACACTACTCTTTCCTTTCTTAGCCTCTTCTATAGCATCTCGAAGCAAACGTGACATTCCTTTATCAGCTTTATTTATATAATCTACTATATACACTGCGCAAGCAAATGGATCTAAGATGTATTGAATATCCATGTTTGCCTGATGTAACTCTAAGATTTTTTTGGAGAATGAATTAATGAAAACATCTTTTGGAGATCGCTTCAAAAATACTTTCGGCCTTTTCAAAGTACTTCTAATAGCTAAAATGTAATTATCATATGTAACATTACAAACGTCTAAAAACTCTTCAAATGTTTTTATTTCTTCTGGCAAACTTTGTAGGATTAATTGTATATTCTTAGCTAAATCTTTGACTCTTTTATAACAAGCGTCATCTTTTGGGAGTTCCACTAATACTGTGGTACAATCCATAGGAAAAAATGGAATATCGAAGCGACATGGTCTATCAAGTTTAGGTCTGCATGTGTGGGTGTGTTTGTGTGTCTGAAGGCGAAGAAGGTCATCTGTAATCTCGTTACTATCACAAGATACAATTTCATCCACAAATTTAACTACACTTTGAACAGTATCTAAATTTCCTGGTACAAAAATCGGTGCTTCTTCAAGCCATAACATTATGTGAGCATGGGGCGAACCTCTGTGCTGAAATTCAATTCTATAATAAAAATGGCTAATTGTGTATTTACCAAAAGGACCTTCAGGACAAGACCAGGTTTTTCGAATTTCCCTTAGTTTGGTTTCAAAATATGAAGCACATATAAACGGATCAGATTGAATTAAGCGCGCCTTTGTTTCATATGTGAGTCTTTCAGCATCGGATTTAGTTATTTTTTCACCATCGATAATCTCTTTCAGTATTATCAAAAGTTCAGTCCACTGGGCCTCCGCAGCAGACAGAGTCACAAAGAACGAAGGCACTCCGAATTGCCTTATCATTCCCAAGACTTTCTTTTTCTCTGCCTCCCAATGAGATGGGGAATTTCTTACACCTCGAAGAACACGATATCCGTCGTCATGTTGTACTAAATTATCTATATAATTAGCATCCAAAACATTACACGCCAAAACAGGTGCCCCTTTGACGGTTTTTTTTCGTAGGCAGGTGGATATGCTATTCTTTACTGTAATCATCTGTTGTTTTTTTAAAGCAGTAAACAGGTAGTCTGGTCGTACAGCTCGGCGGTCACATCTAGATATTTCCGACTTTATTACTTCTGCATGACTCAACTTAATTTTAAAGTCACGCTTAATCCCACAATGAACTTTAATAAACGCCAATTCTTCTAAATTTTCATCAAATAGTAACGATTTAGGGACGTGACCTTCCCCAGGAGCCATTACTATTACGTCTTGATTTTCATCTAATAGAGTCTCGGTACCACCTGGATTAACTGTTTCTTCTTTATCTCCTTCTTCTGCAACACCACCATCACATGTACACTCTATATTATCGTCAACTTGTTCAACATCCCAAGATTCATTTAAATTGATTGCATTTTCCTTAATTAAGTCACAATTCACCAAGTACTGTGCGGCTCTACGAACGTATGCAGGTCGAATTTGTTCTTTACGCCCATGCCTATAGCATAATTTTCGTCGTAATTCCACAGTAATTACATTATCATCATTTTTTGATCGAGGTAGTGCGCTAACAATATTGTTGATTTGTACGGGCACGTTTATAACGTTTCCTACAAGTCCGTGTTGAAAACCTAACCCTTGACCTTTCCGAACAATTTTTAAAAACACATGACGAGGGCTTACCAGCCTCTCTTCCATCGGCGTTAGTTGTTTTAGTACCTCAGGAATATTTGGAAAAACTAAGCCATTCACAATAGCTAATCGTGGAACATTGCCTTGAGTGACACATTTTGCACAGGTACTACAAAATTCTCCAAATATTTCACTGGCTAAGTTTGGTAACTTGAATGTGTTTGTAGCAAATTCTTCGCCAAACTTATTAGTAATGCCTTGTTTTGATAGTTTTCTTATCGAATTCATATGCCACAATCTTCCACAACAACTACAGGGATGAGTAAAACCTTCTTTGATGTTTTTATAATATTTTGTAGCAGTTTTTTCCCAGGATGCCTTATTATTTGATCGAATTTCCTGCCGTGCTAAGGTATCACGTGCTTGTTCAATTTGTCTGTATTCTTCATTTTCTCGAACACTTCGCCGAGCCTGAGTGTCGCGTTCTTGCTCCACCTGCCTGTAATCAGAGACGAGTCGTGCGACTTGGTGAGCCTGAGTGTCGCGGTCTTGCTCCACCTGTCTGTATTCAGGGTCGAGTCGTGCGAGTTGGTGAGCCTGAGTGTCGCGTTCTTGCTCCACCTGCCTGTAATCAGGGGCGAGTCGTGCGACTTGGTGAGCCTGAGTGTCGCGGTCTTGCTCCACCTGTCTGTATTCAGGGTCGAGTCGTGCGACTTGGTGAGCCTGAGTGTCGCGTTCTTGCTCCACCTGCCTGTAATCAGGGACGAGTCGTGCGACTTGGTGAGCCTGAGTGTCGCGGTCTTGCTCCACCTGTCTGTATACAGGGTCGAGTCGTGCGACTTGGTGAGCCTGAGTGTCCCGTTCTTGCTCCACTTGCCTGTATTCAGGGTCGAGTCGTGTGACTTGGTGAGCCTGAGTGTCCCGTTCTTGCTCCACCCGCCTGTATTCAGGGTCGAGTCGCGTGACTTGGTGAGCCTGAGTGTCCCGTTCTTGCTCTACCTGCCTGTATTTAAGGTCGAGTCGTGCGACTTGGTGAGCCTGAGTGTCCCGTTCTTGCTCCACCTGCCTGTAAACAGGGTCGAGTCGTACGACTTGGTGAGCCTGAGTGTCCCGTTCTTGCTCCACCTGCCTGTATTCAGGGTCGAGTCGTGCGACTTGGCGAGCCTGAGTATCCCGATCTTGCTCCACCTGCCTGTATTCAGAGTTTAGTCGTGCGACTTGGTGAGACTCAGTGTCGCGCTTTCGTTCAGCTTGCCTATATTCAGGATTCAATCGAGCAATTTTATGAGCTTGAGTATTGCGCTCTTGTTCAACTAGTCTGTACTCAGGATTTAATCGTTTGCTTCGTCGAATAAAATTATTATTTTCCTTTTCCGTTAGCTTCTTCCGTTTATTACTCCTTATAGAATTGATAGCCATTTTGTTTCTCTGTTTTTCTCTTTCGGCGACCTCGTTATTAGATCTCGAAATCCTTTTCCTGTTCGCATTTTTTTCTTTAATCTCTTGTACATCCAGTTTAAGTATTTCACTTGTTTCCTCTGCAACATCATTTTCATTATTTTTACATATTGCTACAGCATTTCTTTTCGTACTTCGCTGTCGTTGTTTCTTCTCATTTTTCTTTTTATTTTGCGTTTCTAATTTGAAAGCTATGTTATCAAAAAGATTTACTGGCGGGCGTCCAGGAAGAGATCTAGATGTAGATGGAAAAGGCAAAAAATCGTTGCTCAAAATCATACAGCGCAAATGAGCTCTCATCATTTCTGGTACATAATTGTGTAGAGAGGGATTCATTTTAAGCGCTAAAGAAGTGGCAAAGGCTATTGCATAAAGCCCGCAATCTATTGCATTGGGTTGACGTTGCACGCTAGGAAATTGAATATTAAATTCTGCTAGGTATGGAAACAATGCATTAATATATGTTTTTTGAGTTGGTTTTAAACATTTATAAAGACTATCGTACACGCGTAATGTACTATTGATATAATAAATACAAGACCAGTGTCCTATTGAACCCACATCGCCATCATAAATAATTTGGAGATGAGACTCATTTGGCGGCACAGGCTCAATGAGTTCCGGGAACCCGAATAGACTCACTTCCCGCGGACGGAAAGATGTATGACGAGACAATTTTTCATGAAATTCTCGCACGACGTCATCTTCCAGAACGTTATTTGGGTTTAATACATAGGAGAAAGTATCATCAGCCAAGGAATTCATACTTAAAATAATACTTAAGTTTTATTCTAATATGAGTAGGAATTATCGAAGTAGGTACCTACCTACTTATATATTATGTATTTAGGTGTGAGGAAATCAACTGAAAATCTCAAAACTTCGATGAGGTTGAGGTTTTATAGTAAGAATATACCTATTTCTAGACAGTAAATGAGTTTAATAGAATAATTTTGATGCAATTGAAATTAAATTTAACCAACGAAAACAGTATCTAATTGTAAACGTATTTAAATGAGAGAAAATGAACAGAAAATATCAAAACTTTTATTAGGTTGATGTTTTATAGTAAGTATTTACCTATTTCTACGTTGTAAAAGAATAATTTCGATGTAAGTACCTAATTGAAATTAATTTTAGCCAACGAAAACAGTATCTAATCGTAAACGTATTTAAATGAGAGGAAATGAACAGAAATATTTCAATGTAAGTAATTGAAATTAATTTTATCCAACAAAAACAGTATCAAATCGTAAACGTACAATATTAAGCATTCGCAAATGTATCGAAAAATTAGCTCCGCGCGCACGAGTTTCAACGACGTCTGCCCTTGCGTGTCTGCCCGCTTGGGTAAGCGCAGTCGGGATCGGGAACCTGCCCCCCGCGCGCTCCGCACACGCTACCGATCGAGCCGCGCCCAGCGCGAATTATAACTATTATTGAAGTGAAACTTCTTATGCGACTATCAAAACCTGTCTTGTTGTTAATAAAGCGTTGTTATAAGCACTACAATACAACTGTAGTTATATATATAACCGCACACCTAGATGAAGACTCCGCTAACTTGAAAAGTACGAGTTTTGAGTTAGTAGCTTTGATATATTTCTTATATACTCTAAAAACAGTTTTCGTCATTTCTGAAAAATGAGGTTTTTTGAGTTGCCGGATACTTCATCTAGGGTTGCGATATATAAATATATATAGTGTGTACCTATATGTAATTAGTAAGCAAGAAGTTTCATTTCTATCGGGCGTGGTTTCCACGCATATATTTTTATTTTACAGGCACCGTACCACCGCGCCGGGTTCTAAATATTTACATATTTATTATTAGAAAATAATGGTTCACGGTTTATGCATAAGGTTTATGTTTATGAAATTAAAAGTTTAATTTAAAATTAAAAGGTAAATTGCGGTTTACGATTTTTGACGTATTAAAAAAAAACTACTTACAAGATCTCGTTCAAACCAATTTTCGGTGGAAGTTTACATGGTAATGTACATCATATATTTTTTTTAGATTTATCATTCTCTTATTTTAGAAGTTACAGGGGGGGGGACACACATTTTACCACTTTGGAAGTGTCTCTCGCGCAAACTATTCAGTTTAGAAAAAAATTACATTAGAAACCTCAACATCATTTTTGAAGACCTATTCATAGATACCCCACACGTATGGGTTCGATGAATTTTTTTTTTTTGAGTTTCAGTTCTATGTATGGGGAACCCCAAAATTTATTATTTTTTTTCTATTTTTGTGTGAAAATCTTAATGCGGTTCACAACATACATCTACTTGCCAAGTTTCAACATTATAGTTCTTATAGTTTCGGAAAAAAGTGGCTGTGACATACGGACGGACAGACAGACAGACAGACAGACAGACAGACAGACAGACAGACAGACAGACAGACAGACATGACGAATCTATAAGGGTTCCGTTTTTTGCCATTTGGCTACGGAACCCTAAAAACCAAGGTCCAAATTTCAAAATCATTTATTACGTAAAAATGGATACACTGGTCTTATGGGGCATATTTTTTCTCTTACCGTACAGTGCGCGCCGTGGCGACTATTGAGTATCATTGCCAAAAAACTCAGTAAACCTCGCAATATCTTGCAATTTACATTGAGATTGGAGCGACTCAATCGCAAGCATTTTTGTTACTACGAAATTTTATAATAAGCTCTGCTACACATGGCTTTAATTGTTATTCTACTTATGTATTTATTGATATTTCTCTTAAATTATTGGGAAGTTTGCCTCTAAATCGGGGGCATATGATAATATATATCTTGGTAGGTAAATTGTTATATTGATTCTGCTTTGGCCAATTTAGTACAATATTAATTAATGCCTTGTTGGTAAATAAATTATTATGAAATTTTAGCTTTGCCAATTAAGTACAATATAATGCTTTGTTTTCTAAAAGTATTTTTGTCTGTTAATTTTGTAGTTTAGTAATCTTTAATTAAATACTTTATAGGCATAGTTAAAACCTCGCTACTCCCAAACCGGCGACTTTCAAAGTCTTGTCAAAACTCTACCGCTGTATCCAACTTTGCGATTCGGAAGTTGTACTTGTTTTATTGTACAATTTATAGTCGTTGTTCATTTATTGCAACATGTTTTACGTTGGGAAGAGACGAAGTTGGTTCGTTTTATTTGACTTAGTGTTGTTTGTTGGCGGAACAACAATGAATTATGTAAATCAAGTTACAAGTAGATGTGTTAAGTGCGAGTTTATTGTGTTGCAACTTTGACAAGACACTAACTTGTATAGTTTCGCTCTGAATTCTGGAGCTAAGAAGCATGAGGTTGGATGTACAATAATGCGTCAAAATCAATTGCCGTATGCATCCTTATCGTAAACTGAAACGTTTCGTTTCGTCCTTGAGGTCTAGAATTTTATTGGTTAATTAGGTATTAGATACAAATGCACTGTAGAAATTAGAATTAGAATTACGTTTACGTCCACTTTGGAACAGTGCGGGCTATTATTTCACGTTATCCTTACTTAATATTATAAATGTGAAAGTAACTCTGTCTGTCTGTCTGTTACGCAATCACGCCTTAACTACTAAAGCGATTTAAATGAAATTTGGTACAGATATAGTCTAGAGCCTGAGAAAGAACATAGGCTATATTTTATTATGAATTTCCCACGGGAGCGGGAGTTACGCGGGTGAAACCGCGCGCGGGAAGCTAGTTTATACTAATATATAAAGCTGAAGAATATGTTTGTTTACATGAACGCGCTGATCTCAGAAACTACTGGTCCGATTTAAAATACCTTTCAGTATTAGATAACCCATTTATCGAGGAAGGCTATACGCTTTATTTAAGTTGTCACGGGAACGGGAGTTACACGGATGAAACCGCACGTGGAATCTAGTAAATAATAAAATTAAACGAATTAAACGACGAACGAATTAAACGATATTTATTCAGCACTTAGGTATTTACATACACTTGTACTTGTCAATTATATACAATGAAATATAATTAAATACAAAATATCGCAACTAAAATCTATTGCGGATTAGCTAATAGTCTGTCTGCCAGTCTAGTATCACGTCATATGTATAGTAATAACAATAATTAATTCTATAATTAAAATCTTAATATAATTTAGCTCTATAGAAAGAGGCACGTCTTTAAACAGTATTTTTACTTATAAACGACACACACCTGAGGGCACCCTTAATGGGCTAGGACCACGGCTCAGGGCATCGCTAATGCTATGAGAAATATTACTGTGACAATAATTATATTTTAAAAAAAAAGTGGGAGTGATCACTGGCACGGACTACAGGCACTGGATCATCGGATTGGGACAGGGGGCCAACGCGTCCTCGGTCTGTCCGGCGAGGATCCTAGCCTAGCTAACCTGCAGGTTTCTCTAGCTACCTAAGTGCCCGGAGAAGAAACTCAGAAAGAAACTCCGGTTTTCTTTTTTCCGTCTTCTTTTGCTTGTTTTATCTCTTTTTTTTCTATTTGTTACATTTAATTTAAAGGATGTGGGCTAGTGCATGCTCAAAACCGTTAGTCACTAAATTGTTATATAGTTATTTATTCTACTCAAGCTAATAGGAAAACCTCTTGCATACTAAAATAATAAACCAACGGCAAGTGCACATTTACAAGACTAAAAAAATTGATAACGAACACATAACCGTTTCAGTATATGACCTAAAATATGCAAGGAATGTCAAATACGTATTTTGGTAGTGACGCCTATAGTGATAAAACTTTGCAGTTTTACCCCCTATTATATTGATCTTAGCATAAAGTTAGACTAGAATCAGACTAGAGAGTTTTACGGGCAAGTTGAAAATTGCAGGTCTGCTCCAATAGATAGATTATTATTATAACCTACTAGCTTTGCCCCCGACATCGTCCGCGTGAAAAAATTGCTTTGAGTAGCACTTTTAATTATGTAGGCTGATAGGCTATAATATTAGTTCATCATCAACAGCCCGTTTACGTCCACTGCTGAACATGGGCCTCCTCTTAACAGCCCTTGGCAAGCCAGGATCGTAGAGGGATATTGCCATAATCACCACGCTTGGCAGACGGATTGGTGATCGCAGTAAGATGTAAACCTTGAGCTAATAGATGCTGCTGCCCATCCATCAGCCATATGTCCCTTAGTCGCCTTTTACGACACCCATGGGAAGACATGGGGTGGTCTATTCTAAGCCGGAAACCACACGGCCACACGCCCATAAAAATATAATTTTCAAGCTTCTAGCATAAAAAATGACGATACTTCCATAAAATTTTCAACCCCCCCCCCCTCTACAACCGTTTCTTTTCGTTATAAAAAGTAGCTTTTCTACTATCTCAGGTTCTACACTATCTGTATACCAAATTTGATTTAAATCGGTTCAATAGTTTTGGCGTGAAAGGCTAACAGACAGACTGAGCTTCTTTCGCATTTATGATATTAGTGAGGATAGCAGGGGATCCCAAAGTGTGCGCCGTGGCGCCCTGCCCTTAGCACAGGCACCGTAGACACGACTCGAGAGACTTTCTTGTCAAGCAAGTCTTCTTTATCAACGTTCTCTTTATCGCTAGCATGACCTCACTCCTCGACAGTGAGTCGCACCACGACTTGGAGGCCTGGTTTGGTTCAGTCATCTCGGTTTGATGCGCTATCGAAAGTAAAGAGGGGCACCGTGGGTCGATCCTCTATCATTATCTGAAACTACAAAAAATCGTGGATACCTATTTTTTGCTATAAAGAACGTATGATAGGTAGGTTTCCAAGTGCTTTTCTTTGATTATGTCAAAAAATTTAACAATCATAGATCCTTCGCAGCAGGTTTCAGCAGGATATTTTTTAGCTGCGGAGATCATCAAGCTCTTGGAAGCTCGTCACACATTTGCCTGAGTAACTGAAGTATTTTATTAAAAAAAATGGTCCTCAAATTATTGGTCCTCATATTGTACATGTTTTAATTTTATTCCTATTATTGTAAGTACTTATAGACTTTATATTTTTCAAGGGCGCCGAAAAAGTTTGGGAACTCCTGACCAAACCAACCCCTTAGCCTATACAAAACTCCCCTTAAATACTAAAAGTCATAATCCCTCAATCTCATCGCCAGCGACCGCCCTGAGCCGAGGTCCAAGCCCCACAGGGGGTGCCCTCTTGCGCAGGTTGCTTAGTTTGTAGTTTTTAAACCATTTATTAAGGCTGCAGCTCTGCTCGCCTTTATGCCCGGTGAAGTAGCAAAAGCATCGTGGCTAACTACGTATGTCCATAAATGGGGTATAGTAGGAGAGGTATGTGGCAAGTCTTCAGCTTGCCGCAAATACCTACCCAAAAATTGGTACCAGCTATTGGACTGTATAATGAATTATTAAAAACTTTTTATTGTTATGAAAACATCGGATAACTTAAGAATACGAATTTATAGGGTATCTTTTTTTCTTTGAAGTTTTCTTTTTATTTCTCACAAAATGATAGTAAAAAAGTTGCACGTTTTTCTTATTCAAATGTTTATAAGCCTCGTCAGCTAACTGAGCGCGGTGTAACTTTGTCCGAAGGTTGCAACTATTTTCTTTTATAACTTTTTAACTTTGTGTAACATGACTTAGAGTGAAATGTAATACGAGCACTTTTAGATTTATATCTTATCTTTATTTGTTGGATGTAGATAAACAATGTTTTGTTTTGAGTTGTTAATATTCTACTTTAAAATCCATTTTTCGCAAAATTGGAAGACAGAAGCAATAATTTACCAAGTAATATCATTAACTACATACGTATCTTAAATAACAACAACTATACTAATAATATAATATGTAATTTAAAAAACTAAAACCCGACAACGGTTTTGAGTAATTTTTTTTTTGGATATTTTCAGTGTCTCTCTTACAGTAAACACGAATCTAACGACACCTCTCAGCAAAAATCCGACAAGCTGTTCAGGCTGCAGAGCATGCTAAACAATTATACATACATACATACTCTCGAAAAAACATAATCCTCCTTCTGGCGCAGTCTGGTAAAAACACATCTGTAGAATTACTAAATCTATATTTTCACTCATTATTACTTCTTAATCTGTACTGAGCACATAGACCTTTTTATTTTAATTAAAGTTATTTTTACCAAACCATTTACGAAGCATTCCACTAAATAATGGTCAATACGTAAACCTTAATAAACCTTTGTCGTGATAAATTCCGAAGGACTGGTTTTCCCAAGTCATAATTCATTTTAGTACAATCAGCTACAAAAATATGTACACAGTTTCAATGCTAGAATTTATTATTTTCACTTCAGTGAACAATATTTATAAGATTTTTTCTATTTTATGTTTGAATTTTAATGAAATACAAGTAGAATTAGACATTAAACGTTGTATATATAGAGTATAATATAACAGGAGACGATAATATAATCTTAAATGTATTGCAGTTGACTGTACAAGAATGAAAAGAGGGTTATTACAAATTCTATCTGAATTCTTAAACGGGATACCTCATGTAATGAAATTTGATAAGGACCTTTTACGATGTGGCGTCTACGCGTAGCAGTCGTATTACTACGCCTCTAGACTCGTAGCAGTATTCGTAGTAGTGATAGAACGCGTAGCAGTCACTTCGTAGTGAGTCGACCTCAATCATAAACCGAATACTGCCACATATATTATTATGCCCTAGTACTTATTAAAACTGCTGGCTGGAATAGTTTTCTCTGTATACCAATCATACACACCATATCAAAGCATGTTTCTGTTTGTTCATTATTAGTCATTTATGTAGATAGAAAATTAAAAATGTTTATTATAATACATATTTCCATACCAACAGATACTGGTTTTCAAATGATTAAGCCACAAGGGGCTTATTTATTACAAACATCCCTACTAATATTATAAATGTGAATGTCCGTTTGTTTGTTATGCTTTCACGTGAAAACTACTTAACCGATTATCATGAAACTTTGTACACATATTCTTGAAGGTATTAGAAGTAACATACAGCCATTGGCTTTAATGCGAGCGAAGCCACGGGAAAAAGCTATCATATAAAAAACCATTTGAATCGTCGCAGGTTTTTCAAAAACGACAAAAACGATCTATTTTAAACTGGTAATCTAAACTAATATTATAATCATTACTGATTTCAAAAATTCTTTCTCCAATGGAAAGTTAGTTAATCAAGAAGCAGCGTAGGTAATTTAATTATGAATGTAGATGGTTTAATTATGAAGTTTCCACGGTGCCAGGAGCTACGCGGGTGAAACCGCGAGTGGAAAGCTAGTACAAAATAAGTTGCCTCAAATTACGTACCAGGATCACATGATTACAAGAAAGTAATGAGTACCTAACACTCGGCAAGACATTCCTCTAACAAAAGCAATAACAAACTTTGGCGTGTCATCAAATTACGTATGTTACCTGAAAATTAAACCTCGCCGAAGTTGATTGGAGTTCGCACAAGTTTTTAATCTCATTAGATGTTAAAAGTAACAAACGTCAGAAGTCAGCTAGCAACGAACTTTTTCAATTAAAGCCTCCATTTTCTAATTCAAATTAATAATGAGTTGATTGTGACAACACAAGACAACCTTCGTAGCCGGGTGGTATAAGTCTTTATTTCTCGTTGGTCTTGGGTTCAATTCTCTCGTCAAGAAAAATCTTTGTAAATAGTTTAAAAATATATAAATCTACATACATACAAAGGCAGAGATAAAGGAACGCCACCTGTCTTGATCACTTTTGCTTATTCCACATTCATCAATCACTTCATGCATGCTCGCCGATTAAAGGTATTTTTATTTGTCCCTTTTTTAATATGGCATCAATTAGTTCGACATATCAATCGAAAGAATCCAATATCAATGAGATAAAAGAGCGAATTTTATGTATGCAAACGGCGGCATCCTTTTGTATTAATAAAATCCCAATAATATAGTTACCAATAATAGTAATATTTTATCTGATTGATATTGGATTCTTTATGTAAATTTTATTCTCTCTGTTAATTTACTGGAAGAATTGCAATTAGAAATAGTCATCAACAGCCCGTTGACGTCCACTGCTGAACATGGGCCTCCTCTTAACAGACCTTGGCAAGCCAGGATCGTAGAGGGATATTGCCATAATCACCACGCTTGGCAGATGGATTGGTGATCGCAGTAAGATGCAAATGTTGAGCTAATAGATGCTGCTGCCCATCCATCAGCCATATGTCCCTTAGTCGCCTTTTACGACACCCATGGTAAGACATGGGGTAGTCTATTCTAAGCCGGAAACCACACGGCAACCGGAAACCACACGGCAAATAGAAATAGTAATAGTTATCATTTATTGTGCTAAATAAATTTTTGCCTTTTATGCTGCATATTTTTTACTGACCATTTTTGTTTGAATTACTTGCATGTTTTAAGTAACGCATACTGATTTATTACTAATTGGTATTCTGGGAATAACTTTATTATTTTATATTTTCCATCATTTGAAAATATAACAAGAATCTGTTAGGCCGGGACTCCACCAAAGCGGATGTGTGCGGTGTGCTGTGTGCTGTGCGAGAAGAGATGTTCTTCAGCTCGGGTGAATTCACCGAAGCTGTGCGGAAATGCGAAGTGTAGCAGAGATGTGTGCTGGCTAGCCTTGCATGTGTGCAAGGCATTGAATGCTCAGTTATCATTCTGACACGGGGCTCTGCGGGTTGCTGGCGGGGGGAGGGTGACAGCGATCTCCACTGAAGCTGAGCGGAGAGGAGATGTCTCAATAACGCAATTCTATTGGTAGTTTAAAAAAAATCTCCTCTCCGCTTTGGTGGAGTCCCGGCCTTACTGTCTTTTTATATTTCCCATTATTCTTATTCAATACAGTCCATACTTTTTTTATGTGCCACTGTTCGCAGAAATTTGTTGTTTCACAATTTTGCAAATTCTATCAAAACTTCCAACCTTAGGCAATATCTTAACTTAAGTAAAATTGTTACAAACCCTATGGACTCCGGTCTGAAAAAAAAACTTTCTTATCTATTCCAATATCGTCGCTTCAATTCTAAAACCGCATATATCAGAAATTGTTAATTTTCAGGTTAGTTACAATGATGGTAGCTGCAGATATATTCAGAAATAACTGCACAGGTGCACTCCGGTGGCTCAGTGATTACGGTAATTGCTTCTGAGATCTGGTGTTTTTGAATCTTCTCTCACAATTGTTATCACACGCCTAGACGTAAATATTAGTTTACGTGTAGGTGTGCTTTGCATGGCCGGATTGCTTCATGCGTACTCGGCCTTCGCCAACGACGGATCGAAGGAGTGTCCGGGGGGTTTTAGTGGTGTAGGGTCCTCTCCTCGTGGTATGAGTAAAGCATATCACCGCTATGGAGAGGGCGAGTCCCACGTATACCGCTGCAGCGGCGGTGAGAATGCGTAAATGCATTTCCCCCTGGACAACAAAAAAAGGTGTACTTTGCGTCCGTGAATTATCTGCTTGTACAGTCTCAGGGATACCAGGATTCGTTTAACTAGTCCAAGAGTCGTCCTTTAAAATAGAATAAAAGATATCAATACCAGTCTTTGTTAGCAATACTTTTTATTTTATTGGACAATGTGTGTTTCTAATTGATAAAATAAAGTGTATTTCCATCTCTAGCTGGCATCTAATGGCATCAAAATATCAAAAACACCAATAAACGACTTAAGCGATGTTAGAACTGAAACGATAGTATACAAATTTGTGATAGCTGCATAGTTATGTAGATAGATATTCAATATCTGGACGTACTTATATTTATGAACGGACGGACGGACAGATGGACATAACGTATCTATAAAAGCTCTTGAGAATCTCGGAACCCTAAACCACAGATATGGCTCACTTAATCCTCAAGACTGAAATACATGTATTCATTTATCGATACACAACCTTAAGTTCCGTGCAACAAGAGCCAAATTGATTTGACAGAAGTAAGATAAGACTAACTACTTAGCTTATGTATAAATGAAATAAGGTTAGAAATGCTAGAATCTTCTATCCATCTATAATATAAACTAGTACCATAATTGACCGACTTATAAACCCAAATGGGTTATCCGTTCGCCTTCGATATCTATCTGAAATTTTCAGAATACAACCTCCGTAGCGTAGCGGTATTTGGCTCGATTTAAATCTCGGTGGTCGTGGGTTCGATCCCCACGCTGGATAGAAAATCTTTGTGTCAATTCTAAGATTTCTTTCCGGGTCAGGTTGGTTGAGGTACAGGTAACATCATCTGTAATAATCGTATATCAAGGAACGGGCAGCAGCGCTTCCTTGTGTGGTACAACATAATACTGCGGTCAAACCGCCTGCCAAGCGAGGTGACTATGGCAAATATTCTCCCTCGGGAGAAGGCCCATGTTCAGCAGTGGACGTTATACGGGCTGATGATGATGCTATAATAATATACGAATTATCGATTAACATAGTTTTGATTTTGTTTTTGAACATAGTACTATTGAGCTTCCTCCAACAATTTGGCAGGCAATAAAGAGTAAAAGTGAAATATATATAAAGCTATATATTGCAAATGTTCATAGGCTAAAGGTCGTTCTAACAACATAAAAAAGTCATCGTACAGGAGGTCATATACAACATACCACACATTGTGACAGATAAATGGCCACGATACTTCAACCAGTTGACAAATGTGCGTATGGAAACGTGAAATGGCTTCCCCCATCGCTCATCACGAACTTAACAAATGAATTTGTTGAATAAAGCTTTCGGGGCGATTTTTGCGAGTGAATTTGACGTGACAGATTATGCTGCATCTTATTAAGAGTTCGCTTCCCGCACGCGTTTTCAACCGCGTACGGGAAGCGAGTCGTGGAAACTTCTTAGCCTATAGGCTGCCTGGGGCCCGAGTCTACTATCGTAATGGCGTGTCCATGAACTGTCATTGTAAGTTCAACGGTTGGTTTTTTTCCCATTTGGTAATCTACTAATGCAAATGACGTCATAATGGCGCCATGATGACATTAGCGTAGATGAATATACAAATGATACATTTATAAGTTTTGAAATCGCCTAAATAAACATTACAATCTCCCTAACCATCTCCCCTGCTACTTCCGTTGCCGGCCTTTTTCTGCGGTAGCAACACCGACTGCCATTCCAGCGCCGACACCATAGTGAGATTGATAGATTACCGTTTTTGGCATAATGATATCATGCTGGCACTACCGTGGCACAATACTTAAAAAAATAGCAGACTCGGCCTCCTGGACCAAGGGCACTGGGCACGGAAAGAAAAAAAATATATATATATATATATGTATATATATATGTAGGTATAGAAATAAAGATATGGTTTAATGGTATTAGTTTGGAACGAATCTATACTAATATATAAAGGTAAAGAGCTTGTTTGTCAGTTTATTTGCTTGAACGCGCTAATTCTCAGGAACTAAGGGTCCGATTTGAAAGAAACTTTCTGTGTTAGATAGTCCATTTATTTATTTATTTAAACTTTATGGTAAAGATCTGTACATAAGGTGGACTTAATGCCAAGAGGCATTTATCGACGAAGGCTATATTTAATTATGAAGTTCTTACGGGAACGGGTGAAACCGTGCGCGAGAAGCTAGTATAGTTTAAAAAAGTACAAAAAAGACAGCCCAACGTGACAATTTCAGGTCAGTGGTGAGTGGTAGCCAATCAGGTTGAGTCACTACTGACTGGTTTACTCCACTCTACTTAGTCACTGCACTTATCTGCTTCGCTAAACTAAAGACCAATGTCAAGACTCAAGAAGCTCTGCTTAACTTTATGTCCGATCAAGTATTAAACCTTATTTGATTAAATTTTTTTGATACCAGGGTTCACGTCGGTCCCAGGAGATCCCGCGGTGCCATATTGGCTGCGGGGCCGGATTGCTTATGCGTACCCGGCGCCCGCCAACGACGGATCGAAGGAATGTCCGGGGGGTTTTAGTGGTGTAGGGTCCTCTCCTCTTGGTATGAGTTTAGCATACCACGCTATGGAGAGGGCGAGTCCCACATATCCCACTGCTAGCGCGCGAATACGCTGCAGCTGCGGTGGGAATGCGGAAATGCATTTTCCCCCGGACAACACAAAAAAATAAAAAAAATGGTTCACGTCGGTAGTGGAATGGGTAGAGATCGAACCGGCAACCACATGATCACAAGTCCGACGCCCCTAGCCATGGGGCTACGGCCGATTAAAGGGATTGGTAGGGGCGGCCCTGGCAAGTCCTCCAGAAAAGCCATACCATCCCACAACAAATTCGCTTACGGTCCCACGACCGATCGCAAACACAATAACAATAAAAAAAGTATCAAATGTCTCGTGTGTGCGCGCGAACAAAATAAACGTGAGCAATGTAAATCTGGCTTACTATATAATACCTAGAACTTTAAATAAAATAATATTTAGCAATGATAGCAACAGCTGTGCTCAAACCTGATTACAATGTTCGGCGGACACACAAGTGAATTTGTAAATAGTGAAACATGCTTGAACTTCCAGAGCAGGTTCACTTACAGGGCCGTAGTTACACAGAAAATAGATGTTGAATCTTGTTTCTTTAATTTTTTTTGGGACAAGTTGCTGCCCGAATTTTATAAGCTTTCTAACAATGAAAGTCTTGTCTAAAGTTCTCGGCCCCCGCCAACGGCGGATCGAAGGAGTGTCCGGGGGGGTTTTAGTGGTGTAGGGTCCTCTCCTCGTGGTATGAGTTAGCATACCACGCTATGGAGAGGGCGAGTCCCATATATCCCACCGCCAGCGCGCGAATAAGCTGCCGCGGCGAAGGGAATGGGAACCCGGACATGTCAAAAGATTTATTTGAACATAGGGGCTAGAGCACAGTGCGTGTTGTGCTGCGGGTGGCCTAAGACTGAAAATTTTAAACCCGGACTAAAAATGAAGTCAGGCCTCCGGATGCTCCCCGGACTCCATCTAAACTAGGACAAATCTGGGGAAACCCGGATGGATGGCTACCCTAGTTCAAAGTGATACTACCGTGTAATCCGCAGATTTAGTTAAAACCAACACACAGATAGACAGAGTTTTTTTTTTAATTGTGCTTTTATATAAAGCTTGTATCTGTTATTATTGTATTAAAAACAGACATTTTTTATTTATTTGTTTAGATAGCACATTTTTACGTTTTGTGTTCAGTTTATAAATATTTGTCAGTTTCATCATAACTTCCTATGACAGATAAATATACATACGAAAAAAACGATGTTAAACCATAAATAATAATGAATGCTTTATGCTCCTTGTTTTTGCTTATAGCATCTTAAATTCTATGAAATGAAGAATTTTTATGCCACTACGTTTAACCAATAAAAGCGCAAAGATTTGTCGTTACAAAGTTATAAACACACCCAAACTCAGAACAACTATTTGAGGCTACACAAATACTTTTCCCAAGTTGGGATCGAATCCAGAACACCAGGTTTCAAAATATGAATCATTCACCCCACACCCAGAAGGCTAATCACGTGGCGATATAATTATGACTTTGCTAAAAAATGTATTTGCTACTAAGCGTTTACCATGTTTATTCAATATGTCAATATATTAAGTAAATTTGGCTTCTTCTTCTTCTTTAGTGTCGTTGTTTCAACTTATTAATATTTATACTTTATTTGAAGCCATTTTGACGAGTAAGTCGCCAATGGCTTCTGTGGTTCCCGCCATCAGATCCTCCATCGTGCAGCTGTTAGGGCATGAAGGGCAGGCCGACGTGTGCGACAAAGACTGTGGTTGGGTGCGACAGTGACATTGTATGTCGTTGTCGTCAATCTTGCCCCACTTGTGCAGATTGAGCCTGCAGCGGCCAACATGTGTTCTTAGCCTGTTTTGCTTCAATAATTCATTAACATAGGAAATGCATTACAATAAGCCTACAGAACCCTACATTTTTATCGAAATCATAGTCATATCGTTACTTGATTACCAGACTTAGAACAAGTATAAGTTTATACTAATAGTGGGGATCGAACCCTGAACACCAGGTATTAGAATCAACTGTCGTTACCACTAAGCCATCACTATAGCATTTAAATTGCAACTCCAGCCCTGTGCACACCAGTCCAAACTGGCAAACTAGTGCAAACGCTACTCGTACAGTTTCGAAACAAAAGTTTACTCAAAAATTATCGCAGTTGTACTTAACTTGCAAACGTAAAGTATTTTCCACAAGGCACCTCCAGACAAGTCAACATTGTCTGTGGAATTTTGCTAACTGTGTTTAACTATTTGTGTAATATTCTACTGCAAGTTAAATATAAGTATGCTATGAATCACGAACATACGATTCGACCTCATATTGTGGCATGTTGTTACGTGATTTTAAACAATAGGACATTTAAACTAAAGTAGGTTTTCGAATAGCCTAGCCAAGCTCTTCTAAACTTTACAGAGCTTGTTTAAAGTTGTGCCCTCTAAACACTTAGTTTGCTCAGAACCTTCCGATGTCCTCGTAGATCCAAAGTCCGAGAGGCCCGCGTATTGTTACACAGATCGACAGTTGCACAAAACCCCCCAAAATACTTAAAGCTATAGTCCCTCAATCTTTCCACCAGCGACCGCCCTGGGCCAAGTTCCAAGCCCACAGGGGACGCCTCCTTGTACAGGTTGCTTTGTTTGTAATTGTTAAACCATTTATCTAGGCTGGAGCTCTGCTCGCCTTGCCGCCTTGCCCAGGGCAGTCGGAAAATAATAGTAGTTTGAAGTTCATCAGGGATAATTTCCGCAATGATAATGTTGTAAGCTTATTGGGAGACTTGAGAATACAGTCGTGCTAGCCAGCCTTGCCTTCGTGTCACGGGAACATTAGTCATTAACCACGTTCAACATCTGACGCCCTGGTAGATTGAAGTTCGGGATACCTAAAAATTGTTAAATAGAGCTGCCCTTAAAATCTTAAGCCAATCAATCTCAAAATCCCTCCACCTGTAACCACCCACAGCGGGCTCCCTCTTACAAAAGTTGCAGGTTATAATTTTTGAACCATTACATGAAGAAACCTGTTCTAATCAAAAAGATTTCTTTTCTGCCGTAGGAATCGAATCTTTAACCTTCGAGACTAAAACGAGACATTTTCTACAAGTGTTACACGGTTTCTATTAAACAAAATAAAGCTCTCAGTAACAGAAAAATAACACTCTCGAAAAACCGGCCAAGTGCGAGTCTGACTCGCGCACGAAGGGTTCCGTACCAATTTCAAGTCCCAATTGCCAATAAAAAAGCGTATGTTAATGAAATAAAATGGTTTTTTTTTAATTTTTATACTTACGATTTATGACGTATTAAAAAAAACTTACTAGATCTCGTTCAAACCAATTTTCGGTGGAAGTTTGCATGGTTATGTACATCATATATTTTTTTTAGTTTTATCATTCTCTTATTTTAGAAGTTACAGGGGGGGGACACACACATTTTATCACTTTGGAAGTGTCTCTCGCGCAAACTATTCAGTTAAGAAAAAAATGTCATTAGGAACCTCAACATCATTTTTGAAGACCTATACATAGATATCCCACACGTATGGGTTCGATGAAAAAAAAAATTGAGTTTCAGTTCTATGTATGGGGAACCCTAAAATTTATTGTTTTTTTTTTCTATTTTTGTGTGAAAATCTTAATGCGGTTCACAAAATACATCTACTTACCAAGTTTCAACATTATAGTTCTTATAGTTTCGGAAAAAAGTGGCTGTGACATACGGACGGACAGACAGACAGACAGACATGACGAATCTATAAGGGTTCCGTTTTTTGCCATTTAGCTACGGAACCCTAAAAAGGCACACACCGTGTAAATTGTCAAAATCCTTGTATCATAATACCTACTCAGGAAAAAATATGATGAAGTTTTTCATCGCTGTGTAATTCTGTCACGAAGCTAAGCTCAGCCGACACGTAGGCACTCGACACAATTATGAGAAGCTACGTGCTCACAAGTCCTATAGATATGTCTACTTACAAACCAAATTATGTTGACCAATTCCAGGGTTAACAAACTCGTTTATTAAAATTTGTATTCTGTACATTTATGTTACCCTGGTACTTTTTGTAATGATTTAACTAATTTTATTAAACAAAAAATGTTATACGTTATTATACGTTATTATTTATATTCCGAATTGTAAATATTCATTTATTATTTGGATAAACAAACAATTAAAATTTGAGAATAGTAATAAAAATCGAACATATAATGCTTGGCTATGAATTCTAACTAGGTAGTTGAAGTATATAATTACTTTTCCACTTTTCAAAAGGCAGATCTACGTCAACCTCCATGGCATAGCTCTCTAAATATTAGGCTCGCCTTCAATCTCGGAGGCGATAGATTTGATTCCCGCTCCAGAAAAAAAAAATTGCTAAATCAAATATTGCTGTCCGCATCGGGTTGGTTGAGGGACTATACCATCATTCATGACGATCATTACCAGTAACGTGGAGCAATGTTTATCTGTGTACTATACTGTGGTCACCAACCCACATGCCGAGCGTGGTAATTAATGCAACACCGCATTAAAGGGAGGCCCACGTTCGGCAATAGACTTTATACGGGCTGAACATAATGAAAGGGAAATCAATCAAGCATTTGTAAATGTAATACGTCTAATTCATCATCATCAGCCCGTATAACGTCCGAACATGGGCCTACTCCCAGGAAGGGTATTTGCCATAGTCACCACGCTTGGCAGGCGGGTTGGTGACCGCAGAATTATGTTGTAACACACAAGGAAACGCCCGTTCCTTGATTGCTCGTTCCCTGATTTACGATTATTACAGATGATGTTATAACAATTGGGACCAACGGCTTAACGTGCTTCCGAGGCACGGAGGGTATTCCCTCAATCAACCAGATCCGGAAAGAAATCTTAGAAATTACACAAAAACTTAAATCCATTCTGAAACGTAACGTACCGATGTATGATAAAATAAATTTCCCATAGGAAATGTACTATAATCACTACAATAACGGAATGTTAATAGAATAACGTTGAAAGATAAAAAAAATCATATTTTTCACATTTCAATATTTGAGTTTGTTTGATGAATGGAGCTAACGATATCAATTAATAGTGGTTATTACACAATTATAATTCTTCTTTCTGGCCTCATCACCCGAAAACGGCTGTCTATTTCGGCTGCCCTTTATCTATATAATATTTAAGGTATCCCGCCGAGTCTCAGTCACGTAACTTTTTTATTGTTATCCCGGTATCCTTATTATATTTTTGTTATACTTAACTCATAATTTCAATTATGTCCTAGTGAAATTCCCACCAAAAATAGTGGCTAAACTGCTAGAAGCGTGCGCGACATAACCAGCAAAATGACTTAGTTCAAAACGTCATGAAATTTATGAACATGAGTCTATGGCCTATTATGAGGTTTTGAACTTTGCCATCTTCCGAATTTACCCCAAGAATCTCCCGTTCCCGTTGGAACCTCGTTATGAAATATAGTTTATGTTACTCATGGAGAATTTACAATTTTAATGGCAAAAGAATAGTTGAAATCGATCCTTTAGTTTTAAGTTTATAAATTACAAACATACCAAAATATAAATCTTGTCTTATGTATACTAATATTATAAAGAGGGAAGATTTGTATTTTTGTGTGTATGTTTGTAATGATTAAACTCAAAAACGACTGTGCCAATTTCAAAAATTCTTTAACCATTGGTAAGCTACTTTCACCCTGAGTAACATAGGCTATATTTAATTATGAAGTTCTCAATTAAACGGGAGTTACGCGGGTGAAACCGCGCGCGGGATGCTAGTATTTTAATATAAGTGTACATATAGTGCACAACCAACAATCAAGTATCATAACAATAGTATCTTCATAACAATTTTTACTTATAAGTCCATTTTGAGGTTGTCTGTAAGAGATCGCAGGTGCGATTAGACTATCTTATGTCCTTTTTTAATAATTATTATTATGCTTAATTATTTTGTATTTGCTTTCCTGGTGTACAATAAAGATTATTTTACTTTATAAATACTGTGTCCTCTCTGACACAAAACACAAAAGCCCAATGGCTAGGGCGTCGGACTTGCGATCATGTCGTCGCCGGTTCGATTCTCATACAGATTACCCGATGCGAAACCACTCGTAACACAAGTATTTTAGCTTAGCACGCGGGGTTAACAAGAATACCTACTTGTTAGTAGTAGGTACGCTAAAATTCTGCTAGTAGGTAATCTTTTAAAAAAATGAAACCGCGGCTGATTGGCAGTAAACACAATAAATAAGTAGACAAAAGAATAGACGAACACTGAATATTGTTAGTGCCCCAGCGAGCCATGCTACCTGTCAAATATTTGCAAGTTGCTGTGAGTTACTGCAGTCCCAGTAGACTGTCAGAACGTCTTGTTGGAAGCATGTATTTTTGATTTTTCTCTTGATATATCAACTATAGACCAGTGCCGAAGCCTGTGAAAATGAAATGAATATAAAAGTTGTAGATCTTTTTATTACCTACAACTTTGCTATTTAACTTTTTCCCATAGGACTTGTAGTTTTGTCGGAAATAGAGAGTAACCTTTTTTTACCCTTAAAACCCCATTTTTTACCACTTCCCAACCTCAAATCGCCCGTAATTTATTTTTCCTTTAATTTTTGTTATATTCTCTTCCTTTTCCAATGGGTTTCATACTACTATAATTTTTTTTGGTTTCAAAAATTATCTACCCTGGTCTACTACTTTGCTTATACAGGTAAGGTATCTACAGTACAGTATTTTTAAGTTTCGGTTGTGATATTTCGATTCCCAGTTGATAAATAATTTAGATGAAACTTATTGATATCTATCGTTTATTAATGAAGCATTGTATATTTTAGGCTATAAAGCATAACGTGAGTACGCTCAATGAGTTGCGCGACTGGAAAAATCATCTACTTAACAGAATGCGACAGCCAAAAACAGTTGTGTTATTGTGGGAAGGGGAAGGGTATACAAATAATAATTATTTATTTATTACCAATCATAAAAGTTTACTTATGGTTAACTTAAACATTAATAAAGTGTTATCATAATAATGTTAACTCTGTGAGAGACTGGTGAGTGATGTAGGTTTGTGCAAAGCACAACCTGTGTACATATTATGTGCTTGTGCAACTTGTTTTAAAACTTAATATCGATTACCAACGCTCCATTACTACTTATAAGTTATTGCACAATTCAACTTAAAGTATAAATTAATTATTTTGCTAAAGTACGGCATACAACTACGAGTGAATCGCATGTTAAATCCCTTAAATGAGTCATTACATTGTACACAGAATCACATTTTTTCAGCAATTTGTGTCAGTTCCTGGTCCAATTTACAATAACTAGGTGACGCTAATCGCGTCACATATTGCGTCACGAAAAGCCGCGACCGTCATAAAACGTATCATATGAAACTCTCAAAGAAAATAAAACCTTCCCAAGATATTCTTATCCCTTTTACGACACGACGCGCGCGGAAAAAAAAATCATATTTCTTTTAAGAAAAGCCTGAGCACCTCAAATCGTTTGAGAGGAAAATACACGCTCAATTCTTATGAAAACCTGTTCGCTTTATATTAGTTCTAGACAGTAGTGTAGTGCTACGTTGTAATATTATATACTCGCTGTTCGCTCCCCGCGTTAACCGTTGAATTTCCGTCTATTCCAGGGGAATTTTTCTAAAGTTATACCTACAGTGGAATCCGTTTATTATAACTCCGCCTACCACCCGCTTAATAGGACGTTATTACACAATGAAGTTTGATTATCATATAAAACATATTAACTATACTTATATTTCGCTTATTATAACTTAATGTCAATAAATTATTGACGTTTATAGCAACTTGATTTTTTACAGCATTAGCAATGTTCGGAACGGTCACTTGACGCCCGAAGACGATAATGAAAATGATAATTTGACCATAGTATGACATGTTTGTCATTTCCCTTCGATGTCATTATAAACGGATATTACTGTACTTAATATACAGAAGCCGTAAGTGTATTGAAAAGTTAACTTGCAAAACGGTCAATAATGTTATGTAATTTATTCTGAAGTTAATAGTGAAATTTAATATTTCTATGATTTAGTGTATAATTAAATGTTGTCTTCAACACGACTCTGTTTGATCTTACGAATATAAAACATGATTAAGGTCAATAGAATACAGCTGTTAAGTTCGACCACAGGCACTCAATACTACAAAGCTACTCAATCACAAGTTGAACTCGAACGTTCGAACGTGAACAATTATCTACTAACTAACCAACGAACTAACGAGAAACTTACCCAGCACTTAAACAGCTACTTGGCTTCTGGCATTTTGTTTACGATAGTACTCGATTCACGGTTAACTTCTATTAGCTACATTCGATTGGTTTACGTTGCCATATGTCTGTGTAACACTACTGGAGTTTCATGTTATCCTGGTACTTACCACATTGTAACATATTTAAACGACATTCCTTTAACTGTCAAAACTATGGTTTATTGCTATAGTAAATCCTTTGGCGGGTCCTTGAATATATTAGGGAAATGTATTTTAGGTGAATATAATAGACATACGATTCCGGTTTCCTCTTGATATAATTCTAAAACTTTAACACAGTACAGTTTTAGACTTGCAACTTGGGAAAACGGACGTATTTTCAACTAACACGGCTGCTAACAAAGTAGAAGCAATTTAAGTATCTGTTTAAATGTTATAGGTACCCAGAATTAACAAAGAAGACAAGTCGCTACTTCTGAGGACCTATTGTATATAGCTTTACGAGGTGGGCAGTTTCAAAATAAATGGGTTTTAAGGTTCTGGTTCTATCATATTTGTGACGTAATGGAGCATTTATTATATGACAGAAACACACAGAAACGTTACTTTAAGATAAAATTATTTATAGCGGAGTATTGGCAAAAGAAATAAGAATTGTGCGACTAGGACTACAGAACAAGCTTACTAGAGATGTGTAGTTCGCGAATGAATCCTTCCATTGAAGTACTTCAGTTGGAATCACTCTGTATCTCTTTCGTTCAGTGCAGATTCATATACTTCAATAGTTCAGTTTAGTCCATTTAGTTCACAGTGTTAAAATTCTTATATTCTTAATGCTTTTAAATAAAAGCTAGAGGTCCTTATAATTAAAAAAAAAACATAAAGAACTAATACAAACCATATAATCATTCTCGTTATTAATTCATTGCACGATCGATGATCGTTTGAAAGACCTGCAAAAATTGATTCAAATGAATCTAGTTCATAAACTGAACTAGTGAAGTAAATGAATTCGATGATCGTTTGAAGGACATGCGAAAACTGATTCAAATGAATCTTGTTCATAAGCTGAACTAGTGAAGTAAATGAGTGATATAGTTCACTTAGTTCACATGAAGTATACTTCATTGACACATTTTGCGCATGTCTATATCTCATTGATTCGTTGTGATTTGCTGAACTAAATGAAGTACTGAACTAAATCAGTGGACTACTTCATTGAGCCAAAAGATAGAAGACATTTCTTTTTACTGACACATTTTGCGCATGTCTAAAGCTTACCTCTACCCGACTGGCTGCAAGTTTTAATTAAACAAACATCTTATGTACATACCTAATGTAATGGGACATTCATATTAAATTGTGGGTGTTCTTTTTTTACGGGAAATAGATTGTGTATTCATGCCCGATTATATTATTTAGTTTGACAAGTTAATACCATTAAATCGAAAAGCGGATTTACCGCTCACTTCAAACATCTATTTGGGGCCCAATTCCCTTTCGTTTAAACACGAATCTCGATTCGCAATTCTGATGGGTCAATTATAAACGTTTTCATTTAAAAAAACATTTATTGACACTCGAAATTCAAAATTCTGTTTTGTTTTGTAATATCGTATCGTTTTTTTGTAAATGGAATTAATATTCAAAAGGATTTGTTAACGTTAATTTTGAAAAAATGGCATACAATTTTTTACACGTTACGTTTTGCTATGTTTATGCAGATTACATAATACGGTGACATTAACATAGGATATTTATTACCACAAATCAATTTTTTTTTAAAAATCTTATTTGGGGTTTTTTCTTTATGCAGAAATAAGTAACTATAAAACTTAGTTGTCAGTTGAAAGTAGCATTACATAGGTGGAGATAATTTTGTTTGGTAGTTTTAAATAACATAAGCAAGAATGGTTTTACATTCCAGAAAAAAGTGGGTGAGCATATCACATTGCCGTGCGGTTTCCGGCTTAGAATAGACCACCCCATGTCCTCCCATGGGTGTCGTAAAAGGCGACTAAGGGACATATGGCTGATGGATGGGCAGCAGCATCTATTAGCTCAAGGTTTACATCTTACTGCGATCACCAATCCGTCTGCCAAGCGTGGTGATTATGGCAATATCCCTCTACGATCCTGGCTTGCCAAGGTCTGTTCAGAGTAGGCCCATGTTCAGCAGTGGACGTAAACGGGCTGTTGATGATGATGATGATGATATCACTAGAAATGTCAATTAGTCGTAAAAACTTTTAGACATTATGTATATATTTATTTCTTGTATGTGTGTATAGTATGTATAATATTTGATTGCATCTCTATGAAGTTATACATACATAAGCTCACGCCTGTTTCCCAGCGGTATAGGCAGAGACAATGGACCTCCACTTGTTACGATCCCTACACACATCTTTCGCTTCATTCATTCTCATAACATTCTTCATACAAGCACGTCGGTTTAGGGTGGATCTTATTTGACCTTTTGCGAGGATGTCTCCGATTTGGTCAGAGAACGTTCGTCGCGGTCTTCCCCTTCCGATTGTGCCACTCACACTTGCCATGTATACCTGTTTAGTCAATCTTTCTTCATCCATTCTTTCCACGTGATCAAACCATCTCAACATTCCCTTCTCTATCTTCGTAATCACGTTCTCTTTCACTCCACACCGTTCTCTTATCACACTATTCCTTATTCTGTCATTCAATGTATGTCATGTAATGAAGTTATAATTTATTATAATTATATATTTGCCACAGCGGTATCTATTCTCTATAATAATTCGACACCCAATGGTAAACTGGGAGAAAATGCCTAAAGTGCTATATTTAAAAAATAAATAAATAAATTAGCTACTTTTTTTTTTATTGTTAAAGTAATTTCTAAGTTTGGCAAGAGAAGAAGAATGCCTTTACTTTCGGAATTAAAAGTTTTTGCTCGGATACCTATGATCGATATTTTCCACTCACGATCCCGCAGCCTTGCCGTGCCTCAGCATACTAATAAGTACCAGGATGACATGACACCACTAGAGGTAAAATATTCTGGTAATGTTTTCTTCTTCAAAATGCTGCAAAAATATTGTCATCAAAACTAGTTTAAATTGTTTAAAACCGACGCGGACGGCCTTTTGTTACTGTTCGGAACTTGTATATGTTCGAATTGGCTTGCGAACTTGTATTGCGTGATACGAGTTAGTTGGGATTCTAGGTGGTAGATGGCGCTGCTTGTCTTCTTGAAGTTTTTGTGCGGCTACTGTAGATGTCGCTACAGATCTTACAAACGAATGGCATTTACTATTGTTCATTGGCGACTTCTGTCGAAGCGCTGTCAGCGTTAACGCTTCTGTGTCACAACAGAAGCGTTAAAGTCATCTTTAAGGCATCAGTTTTCTTCTGTATGTCTCATTTTCATTGTCTACGTTTTTGTAATGTAGGTAGATTTATATTGTTTAGTTTTGTATGGATGTCGGTAAATTTAAGTGGTGCCTTCGACAGTTTAATTAGAGCTCTGCTGTGGAACGCTTGACTTTTATTTAATAACCTCGAACATCACAGTTTTATTTTTAAATAAATAAAAAATAAACACTATAACTACCTATATATAGTGTATAGTTGATTGTAAATTGAGATAAATATGACTTTGAGTGTTTTCCATGTACCTATATTATTGTCACCGGAAAATAATTCGAACCGTTAGTTGATTAACTTTCTAGTTAATTGATAAACTAACGAAGTTGCGGGTGGTTACGAAAAAAAAGATGACCTATACCAACACGGCATAGTCACGCTAACGGCAAATTGACGGCAGTCGTCGACCAGTGCCGTTCGTACGTAAGAGCTTGAAAACAGCGTGATACTCAGCTGTGGTTTGCGTCCTAGCAATTTATGATTGCTTAGTATTTGCACTTTATAACTGAGAAAGTTTTTGAAGAGTTGGAATTAAAATAATCATAACGAGTTTTGAGAAATATTCAAATGAAAAGTTGTACACGGAAATGAAGAACCTAACGTAACTCACTATAAATGAAAAATATCAGTAGTACTTTCTGTCAAGAAAAGTTTCCATGTTCTTAGTAAGAACTAGCTGCGCTCCGCGGTTTAACCCGCGTAACTCTGCTCCAGTGGTCCGAAGCGTGATGTTTTGTAGCCTATATGTAGATTCCTCGATGTTGAAGAAATCTATAAAAACAGTAAAAAAGAGGAGATTATTTGAACCATTAAATTTATTGTTATGATATAACATAACGATATCAGTTATAAGGCACCTAGTCTTGTAGTAAACTAGTATGTTCTATATTATAACCATCTCAATATATTTCTAAATTATTGTATTATATAAGTGTTTCTCACACACGTGGATACATTGCGCCACTTAGCCTAACAAAAGCCATTAACACATATAACATAGTGCAATGTAAAGCGAAACATACTAATTGCTCGTAGACGGGTGGCAATAATTCAAGTAGCATTTGACTCAGTACTAGGTAGGTATTGTGTTCGGGACCGCCGGATGCTAATGTTTTACGGCGTTACATCACCACAATTCGTTGTTCTGCTAAATGTTTTATTGGGGCGAATACCTCCTTCGTGCTCTGTTAGCCTGGTACCTATCGGTGTTGTAAATTGTAGAAATATGCGAGTTTCTATACTTTCCTTAGTCTTAACTTATAACCGCGGAATTTTGTGGGTATGTGTGAATGGATAGATGTTTGTTACTCTTTCACGCAAAAACTACCGAACACATTTCGCTGACAATTTGCACGGGGATAGTTTATTAAATTCACTAACATAATAGTTGCACGGTAAGCCCGCATCCAACGGGGATAAAACCGCAGGGCGCAAGCAGGTAAAGTGAGGTTGTAGAGGGTAATCTCTGAACGAAACCCAATAGGTATAAAATACCTATCTATCAAAAAATGTTAGTCGATATGTAACACATAATATTAGCTCCCGTATTAAAGAACAAAGAACAACTTTTGGCAGAGTATTTTGTTTGACGTCACTTTAAACATATTTTTTTTCGGACGGACATACGTTGTTAGTCACGATTCTTTTGCTACTTCACCGGACATCATAAAGGCGAGAAGAGCTTCAGCCTTAATAAATGGTTTAAAAACTACAAACTAAGCAACTTGCGCAAGAGGGTCGCTGGCGAGGGCATTTAGTATTTTAGGGGAATTTTGTGCAACTGTCGCTCTACTTTACAGTTCGCGGGGCTCTCGGACTTCGGGTCTACGAGGGCATCGGATGGTGGTTCTTTGCAAACTAAGGGTCGGGAGGATACTTTTAACATGGTATATGACATTACTAAGTAAAGTGTAATTCTTATTATTGGTTCATTAATCTTTTGCAACTCTCAAGTACTTTTTTCCTCTATTTGTCACCCAATTTTATGCACAGCAATGGAATTCGATGAGCTTCTAATCCGAATTCCCAATTTGCTGCCAAAATGTGACAATTACCTGGAAAAAACCAATATGTAGGTACTTGAATAACCGGGTTTTCGCAACAACATCCCTCCATGCGGTATAATTAATGACGATGTCATCCATCAATCCTTTCAGCTCGATTAACCAACTTAATCAGATGACGGGGCAAATATCCCTCTATGGTCGGAAGCTGCGCCGCGTGAAATATGATGTTCTGTAAAAAACCTAGCAAGTGTATTCGACTGGGATTACTTTTTTCTGAGTCGTATCTAATCGGATGGCTATGAGTGCAGCGGTGGCTCAGTGGTTAAGGTACATCTGAGACCTGGTGTTCTGGATTCGATTCCTACCCGGGACAATTATTTGAGTGAACTAGAGATAATTGTTCTGAGTGTGAATTGAGTGTTTGTATAGTCACGGATTAGTTCGTTGAAGTGGCAATGGGCAGGCCATATAGCACGGAGAACAGATGGCCGTTGGGGCCGAAAAGTTCTCGAATGGAGACCGCGGATCGACAAGCATAGCGTAGGACGTCCACCTACTAGATGGACGGACGATCTGGTTAAGACCGCAGGATCACGGTGGATGCAGGTCGCTTCTAACCGCAACAACTGGAGATCTATGAGGGAGGCCTATGTCCAACAGTAGACGTCCTACGACTGAAATTATGATAGTCACTCATGACACATGGATTAATTTCACGATAGCGGGAGTTGCCTCATAAAAAAAAATAGTTTTAAACTTATACTTTCTGCATCATCATCAGCATCAGCCCGTATAACATCCACTGCTGAACATATGCCTCCTCCCGAGGTAGGGCCATAGTCACCACGCTTGGCAGACGGGTTGGTGACCGCAGAATTATGTTGTACCACACAAGGAAACGCTGTTGCCCGTTTCTTGATATACGATTATCATAGATGATGTTATAACAATCGGGACCAACGGCTTAACGTGCTTCCGGGGCACGGAGGGTATTCCCTCAACCAACCAGACCCGAAAAGAAATCTTAGAATTTATACAAAGATTTCTTGTCCGGCGTGGGGATCGAACCTCCGGCCTCCGAGATTTAAAGCGAGCTAAAAACCGCTACGCTACGGCGGTTGAAATAATGACAGTGACATGTTTTGTTTGTTCGTGTTTTCCATTCATGATTTCCTAGTACTTATAAAAGCTTTACAAGATCCTCTCCACAGTATGGCTGCTACTGACTGTGCTAAGGCTGGAGCTTTGCTCGCCTTTATGTCCGGTGAAGTAGCAAAAGCCTCGTGGCTGCCTAGTATGTCCATCCGTAAAAAAAAAACTGTCTCCGCTTTTGCCGACATAGGCCAAATTGTGGAAGCCTCTCCTCATAGACCACACTAGAAAAATTTAAAAATTTAAATTATTTATCTTCATATTATATCAGCTAGTAAAGTAGGATTCACAAGACAAAGTATCTTCCTTTTAACACGTGTAATAAATAAGAATTCGTAACATTAGTCCTACTTTTACGAGAAATTTTTTTTGGTTGAGATTGTGAGAAATGTGAGCTTTATTTCCGCGTCGGTTACAACGTAAGTGCTTTATTTGCACCTACTTGGTTTTAGTGTCGTCATAAGGATGAAACGAAGTGCCTTCTAGATGTTTTTATATTATAATATATTGTATCTAAGTATCTACTTTTATGCCGTGTGGTTTCCGGCTTAGAATAGATCACCCTATGTCCTCCTATGGGTGTCGTAAAAGGCGTTTAAGAGACACATGGCTGATGGATGGGCAGCAGCATCTATTAGCTCAAGGTTTACATCCTACTGCGATCACCAATCCGTCTGCCAAGCGTGGTGATTATGGCAATATCCCTCAACGATCCTGGCTTGCCAAGGTATTTTAAGAGGAGGCCCATGTTCAGCAGTGGACGTAAACGGGCTGTTGAAGAAGAAGAAGAAGATCTACTTTTATAAATAAAGTAGGTACACACTTATTTCCTTTCTCTTTCTGTTCTTTTTTTTTTAATTTACTAGCAGAGTTCAGCAGTCTAGTTATTAGTATTCTTGTTAGCTTATGCTAAGCAAAAATTCTTGTGTTACGAGTGGCTTCATGTTGGTAGTGCAATGGGTGGCGATCGAACCGGCGACCACAAGATTACAAGTTCACCGCCTCTAGCCATTGGGCTACGGCCCCATATAATGTTATTCGTTTTGTACATACCTACTATAATCACTACATAGTATTAAACAAAGTCCCTTCTCGCTATCTATTTGTCCCTATATATGCTTAGATCTTTAAAACTACGCAACGGATTATGATACGGTTTTTTAATGATTGAAGATGACGGTTAATATGGATACAACAGAATTGCACCCGTACGAAGCCGGGGCGGGTCGCTAGTCTAGAAATCTTCATTCTTATATTCGTAAATTACTTTCAATGAAAGGAAGCTAGGATAGGGTCCGGTCGTCCTTGTAAGGCGAGGCTCGCGACGCGTTCTATCCTTCTGATCTAATCCCAGCCCGCACTGGTTGATTCTAATTATATTTATAATACGCGACTATCATCACATCGGGAGCCTAAAATTCTGCTGGATAGCTTGAGAGTTTCCTCCGGGGTTATTTACTACATGGATCTTGTGGCATTCAAACAGAATTTCTGTGCTTTTAGACGCTTTTGCCATACCTACTACTAGAATAAAAAACCGGCCATGTGCGAGTCGGACTCTCGCACGAAGGGTTCCGTACTAGTTGCCAGTGGCTACCTATTTTTGATATCAAGATTACAAGTAAGATAGTATAAAAGTTAGTTGTAACTTTGATCGATGTAAATAAGTAATAGTTGATTGAATAAAAGGTAAATTGCGGTTTACGGTTTATGACGTATTAGAAAAAAACTACTTACTTGATCTCGTTCAAACCAATTTTCGGTGGAAGTTTGCATGGTTATGTACATCATATATTTTTTTTAGTTTTATCATTCTCTTATTTTAAAAGTTACAGGGGGGGGGACACACATTTTACCACTTTGTAAGTGTCTTTCGCGCAAACTGTTCAGTTTAGAAAAAAATGACATTAGAAACCTCAACATCATTTTTGAAGACCTATTCATAGATAGCCCACACGTATGGGTTCGACGAAAAATTTTTTTTTAGTTTCAGTTCTATGTATGGGGATCCCCAAAATTTATTGTTTTTTTTCTATTATTGTGTGAAAATCTTAATGCGGTTCACCAAATACATCTACTTACCAAGTTTCAACATTATAGTTCTTATAGTTTCGGAAAAAAGTGGCTGTGACATACGGACGGACAGACAGACAGACAGACAGACAGACAGACAGACAGACAGACAGACATGACGAATCTATAAGGGTTCCGTTTTTTGCCATTTGGCTACGGAACCCTAAAAATAACGGCTGACGTGTAGGCCCCGTAATTTCTTCCCGTCCGTGGTGCTTTACAACTGGCTTCTCTAGTTGTAAATTACCTTAATTATGAAGACTACTTATGTCTTATTTTATATTTCCTTTTTTAGTACTGTCTCCGCTTTGTCCATTACGAAGCGGAGACAGTACTAAAAAAGGGAAGTAAAAACTGAAGTCTTTCTTACTCCTCCTAATCTCATTCTGATTAAATTCGTTGCGGGTCCCAAGGCAGTTTAACTTTTTCCCGGAACTTGGTGAGCCTCGGTGCTCATTGCCATTTCCAGTGTGTGCCACTGTTGATCCTGGCTTACAGGAGTTTCACTGGTCCCACCAGTGCAACTCCAGCCAGTGCCAGTGTGGGTGGGATTAGTCCCATAAAAAAAACGCGAATATTACAATTACTAAATTTATACAAATATTACATTGCTAAATTTAAATTCTATTCAATAACATTACTGTTGAAATGTAAACTAACCGTAAGAGACGACTACTGAAAGGTAGGCAGCAGCATCTGTCAGTTCAAATATTCTCTTACTGTTCATAATCACCACTCCACTAGCCTATCGTGGTGATTATGGGAATATCCCTCAACGACTCTGACTTGGCAAAGCCTAAAAGGAGGCCCTTGTTCAGCAGTGAACGTAAACGATCTGATACAGTACATGCAATGCTCGTATATTTAGAAACAGATTCCCGCCGTACCAAAACGTTCCTAAATTTATTCCTATACAATTTAAAACGATATGCACTTCTATATTTCAATGCTATGTCCAATACACATATGGAAAGCACACAAAAGCGTGGCAAAGACGACATTTATAAAGTTCCGAACTAGTTTTTATTACGTTAAACGTACAGTCAACAAAATAAACAGGTTTACACTTTGTGAAACGCTTTTTATATTTACATGTCCACGCTTATGAGAAGAGTTTACTTTTTTCGGATGGACTTACGTAGATAGCTACGAAGCTTTTACTACTTCACCGGGCATAAAGGCGAGCAGAGCTCCAGCCTTAACAAATGGCTTAAAAACTACAAACTAAGCAACCTGCGCAAGAGGGTGTCTTCTGTGGGGCTTGGACTTTGGCTCAGGGCGGTCGCTGGCGATTACATTGAGGGATTATGACTTTTAGTATTTTAGGGCAGTTTTGTGCAGAAAACTTCACCCATAAAGAACTACCAGCTGTCGTGCAGACAAAAACATATTTATTAACATTAATTGATACAGAAGGTGTTAACCTATCTCTTTTGTTGACTGTACATAACATATAATATGTTGCTCGCAGTTTTCTTGATGTTTTACGCGCTGTGAGCGAAAGGCTCGTAAATAACTATGGTACGTGCTCTGCTTACCTACTCAAGTTTTACACACACACACACTTACATACTCGATTGGTTCGTCAAGGGACATTAGAATTAATATCTAGGGACAATGTCACACAAAGTCAAAGTCAAAAATTCTTTATTCATATAGACACATTTAAAATATTTTAAATCATGTTCTTATGATGCGTCCCTTTCTTTTACTACCATACATAGAAAACATCCATGACTCAGAAACAAATATTCGTGCTCATCACACAAATATTTGCACTTACCGGGATTCGAACCCAGGACCACCAACTTCGTAGGCAGGAGCACTACCAACTAGGCTACAGTGACCGTCAAATTATTATTAAAAAAAAGAAATAATTAATTTTATTACTTAACACTGATATTATTATTGTGCAGAAATAAATAATTAATTTTATTATTTAAAACAGAATTAGACAATTCTTGAAAATAAGTACTAGGTAGGTATTTTGTAATATTTATGACTAGTAAAAATACAAGTTTCTAACTGATAGGTTGGATAATTTTGACATCACAGATAGGATATTTGATCCAAATCAGATCATTCCGTCATCAATTGACTCCTCCCAAGGGAGGATTTTGGTATAATCATCACACTTGTCAGGCGGATTGGTGACCGCAGTAATATGTACGACATATACACCCGTAACCGTTGGCCGTGTGGTTTCCGGCTTAGAATAGACCACGCCATGTCTTCCCATGGGTGTCGTAAAAGGCGACTAAGGGTCATATGGCTAATGGATGGGCAGCAGCATCTATTAGCACAAGGTTCACATCTTACTGCGATCACCAATCCGTCTGCCAAGCGTGGTGATTATGGCAATATCCCTCTACGATCCTGGCTTGCCAAGGTCTGTTAAGAGGAGGCCCATGTTTAGCAGTGGACGTAAACGGGCTGTTGATGATGATACACCCGTAAACGCTGCTGCAGAGCTGAACATGGGCCTCTCTCGAGAAGGGTGTAGCCACAGTCACCACGCTTGGCTTGCTTCTCTTGATAGTAATAACAATAATAATAATCGGGACCCACGTCTTAAAATACTTTCAGAGGAACGGAGGGCAGTCCCTTTACCAACTAGACTCAGTTAAATTTTACACAAAGATTTCTTGTCCGCCGCGGGGATCAAACTCACGTCCTTAAAGCGAGCCTTTTATCGTTACCCAACATCCTTCATTGCGTAACGATAAGAGGCTCGCTTCAAATTAATTAAATAAATTACTTAAATAATATTTATAGAAATGATATTTTGTAAGTCTAAAACTCCGTATTACTCCATCAATCATCAATATCCGACTCAATAGGAAAATACATTAACAAATCTTGTTTCTTAAGTCTTAAAATCACATTAATATACAATAAATTAGTTTTATTTATCGTTTATTTGCCAATGTTATGGATGTCGCTCCGAATCGCGGCCATTACTCAGAGGGGCTTAATTCAATGAGTTTTAACCGGGGTTTAGTCAAATGCCCGTTTAGTACAATGTAAAATTGTGCAAGTAACTAGAAGATAGTCACTTACACAATTTTTTTTTTGTTAAGCCTTTTTGTTTGACAATGCCAACACTGACTGTATGAATAATGTAGTAAAGTAAAGAGCAATAACTGACTTCTGTTACTCTTATCATATAAGAAAAATATAATACCCAAACCACTGCTATTATTTGCCGATTTGATTTAAATTCAAATTAATTTAATAGTTGATTTAACTTAACATTTAGAAGTAATACTATAGTGCAACAATTTTACACATAGATTTCTTGTGCGGCGTGGGGATTGTACCCATGACTACCGAGACTCAAAGCGAGAAATTTACCGCTATTAGGTTGTCTAACCTCCGTAGCGTAGCCGGGTCTGGTTGGTTAAGGGGCTATCAACCGTGACTCAGAAAGCACGTTAAGCCGTTGGCCCCGATTGTAACATCATCTATAACAAGCATGTACCAGGGAATGGACACATAGCTACCAGTGGCGGTTGTACTCTTAATTCCTTTATGCTAAAAACCGGTGGGATTTTGTATCGAGACGACCGGAGAGAGATCAAGCGCAAACCCGAGGCACGAGTGAAACACCTTCCTGACTTCATAGTGGTCATTTTGTGTTTATATGTACACGTTTATGAGAAGAATTTTCTATTATGTGCATTTGTACAGTTAGAAGCGAACTCTTCACCCATAAAGAATCACCGGCTGTCGTAGTGACATAAACATATTTATTTGCATTATTTGTTACTGACGTTGTAAACGTGAGATACGTTTACAACGTCAGTAACAAATAATGGTTGACTGTACTTAAATTTTCCTCGAGAGAAAATGTCTTGTTACACAATGTTTTGTCCATCCTAGAATCGGTAGTTACGGTTGAACAAATTGCCACTAGGCCAACGAGATCACAAGATAGATCACAATATAATTGCAATAACAGCAGCATTGCCAGAATGTTACAAAAATAACATTTAACGTTACTTTTGACTCTCTCGTGTTACCTCTATGTTACACGACTCAACAGATTTTTCAGCAACCAAAAAATATATTCAAAGATTGTAGTAGAACCACTTGTACTTGTATTGTAAGACATTACTAAATTGGTTAGTATATTACTTAGACAAACATCATTTATTGTTTGATTTTGCTTTGTCAGCATAGCCACTCAATTTTGCCCTGCTTGCAGTAATCGAAATTTTTGGGATTTTAAGTTTTTTGCGAAAATGACATTTCAGGACTCTAATCTATACATAAAAAAAAATTAAATCATATTTTTTTTTATGAGAAACATGTTTTTTATTTAGCGAGAAACGCCGTACTTGCCCAAAAATTTGTTAACCGCGTTTATCTCGAAATCGCGATTTTGCAAGTACTGCGTTTGCATTAAGGAAGGCAGAATTATTCCATCAAAAATATTCGAATTCATGTAATAAAGAGGTATAATAAAGTATTGTGTATCCACAATAAGTAACTACCTTAGTAATGTATCTCTATACAACTAGCACAACTGGTTCTACTATGTTACTTTTCTCGTGAAAATGTTGCTTTATGAGCTGTCTCATGCCTCCTTCTAACTTGCCGTGTCCGACAAAAGTAACATTTAACGTTACTTTGGACCCTCCTGTGTTACCTCCATGTTACACAACTCAATATGTTAATTTTGTGTTACTTTTTTACATTTTTCAGCAAACAAAAAATATCATGAAAGATTGTAGTATTGTAGACAAGAAAGAAAGTGTGAAAGACATTAAATTAAAAAATAAATTAAATTGGTTGGTATATTCCTTAGACAAACATCATTTATAATATATAGCACACAGGTATTAACGCGATATATTACCTTTTTATATTACCCGACGTTTCGATCAAGTTACATTGATCGTGGTCGCGGGCAGACTGGCTCGGCGGTGTTACTCCGTAGTTGAGGGCGGCGAGTTACCAACTACCCTCAGTTTTAATTTATTTTGTATCGTTAGGCCGGTTGCACACTTCACTCACTGAGTTCAAAAAATGTTATTTTTAACCGGCTGCACAAAACGCGGTGTCAGCTTTTTGACAATTGGATTCCATGTCGTCGATAATTTAAAACCATCTTCCCGGTTGAAATTTTTATGTTTCTTAATTTCAACCGCTTCACGCACAATTCTGGAGTAGTAATGGCGATCGGTGGAGAGGACTTGCGGACGGTCGAAATCAATCCAATGATCAATGCCCTGCTGCAATGCATGTTCGGCAATAGCTGACTTGTTTGTTTGGCGTTTCTTTACCGCTGCGACATGTTCTTTGACCCTTTCTGCGATAGTTCGCTTCGTCTGGCCTATGTAGGAACTGCCGCAACTGCAGTCTTGTTTATAGACTCCTGGAGTTTGCAGAGGTAAAACATCCTTCGGTGTGCCTATCATGTTGGTCACCGTTGTGGCTGGGGTATATATAGTACGAATGCTGTACTTTTTTAATACCGAGCCGATTTTGTCGGTTATACCCTTGATGTAAGGCATAAAAGCGGGTTGTCTGCTTACCTCCGGATGTTTTTTCCGTTTTTCTCTACGCTTGCGACACCGACCGATTTGGTATCCGTTGTTCTTCAGTACCTGCTGAACATGAAGCAGCTCCCGCTCCACATGTTCAGCGTCACAAAGATCGTGGGCTCTATTAGTTAGTGAACTAACTACGGACAACAAGTGACGTGGGTGGTGGTGTGAAGTCGCATGTAGATACCTCTCTGTGTGTGTGGGCTTCCGATAAACGCAATGAGACAGAGTTCCATCCAATCTCGCAGTGACTGTAACATCCAGGAACGACAGCGACAGCGATAAACATCATTTATTGCACTATTCAATTATTCCATCAACATTTATTCGAAGTTATGCTTATTAATGTATTTCTATACAACTAGCACAACTGATTCTACTATGTTACTTTTCTCGTGAAAATGTTACTTTTTGAGCTGTCTCTTGCCTCCTTCTAACTTGCTGTAACCGACAGGGTCCATAATTTGTATTGGTTTTGACTTTGTAACAACTAATTTTGAGTGGCGTAGCTGCAGCAGATGGTGCAGTGCACCAGGGCCCCGGACCACAGGGGGTCCTTTAGGCTAAGCTTAGAAAAAAGCGGGTCTGCCAACTCGCCAGCGCTTGAAGCTATGCACCGTGGCCCTTGCCCAAATAGCTACGCCATTGCTTATTATACTTATCATCATCATCATTTCAGCCGTAGGACGTCCACAGCTGGACATAGGCCTCCCTCATAGATCTCCAGTTGTTACGGTTAGAAGCGGCCTGCATCAACCGTGATCCCGCGGCCTTAACCAGATCATCCATCCATCTAGTAGGTGAACGTCCAACGCTACGCTTGCCGATCCGCGGTCTCCATTCGAGAACTTTTCAGCCCCAACGGCCATCTGTTCTCCATGCTATATGGCCTGCCCATTGCCACTTCAACGAACTAATCCGTTGGGCTATGTCGGTAACTCGCGTTATTCTACGTATCTCCTCATTTCTGAGTCGATCTCGTAGAGAAACCCCGAGCATAGCCCTATTATTATACTTGTGGTGTGCAATAAATGAGTATGATTATGAATATTTTTTTAGCTACCACTGGCAATACTGAATAGCAGATTCAAACCAAAAGGTACAATCCCATCCACCGTACCTCCGTGTCACGAATGCAGGTAACTTCCTAGTAAGTCCTAGGAAGTTGGCGAACTTGTCACAGATGTTGTCAAATTTAACGGAGTTCCACTTGAACTTACTAATGCGCTCTAGTTTGCAGTAGTTGTCTATTTTATAGTTTGATTGTTACAGATTAAACTTGATTGTTGGTGTTTGGACAATTAGACATCATTGGATGTTAAGACAACCTCTATAAGTCTAGTTTAGTCTCAGAGGTTGTGGGTGATTCCACGATAGATAAGAAATATTTGTGTAAATTCCAACATTTATTTAAGCCTGGTTCGTTGAAAGACCTCCCTTCGTGCCTCGGAAAGCACGGTCCCGATTGTTATAACAAACATTAATAACAATCGTATATCAGGGAAATATTGCGGTCACCAACCCACCTGCCAAGCGTAGTGACTATGTCAAATACCTTCCCTCAGGAGGATGCGTGTTTAGCAGAGGACGTTTACGAGCTATTGATAGATGTAAAGAAATTAATTGTGGTATATTTTACTACGTCAGTCTTAGCGGTATAAAGTTCGCCACGGTACCACTCACACAAATAATTGTCCCGGGTGAGAATGCAACCCTGAACACCAGGTCTTGAAAACCACTTTCGTTACCACCGCCGCGCCGGTGAATTCCTTACTTGTCCATTAAATTCAGTCTTGAAAGACACAACATAGTCAGTAGAGGCAAGCTATGTAAACAGGGCATGGTCGTAAAGCGTCAAGACAAAATCCTTGCTGTATTTACGATTCAAAATAAATGGGGAGGATTGGCGGCTCCGTCGTACGACTGAGACCAGATCAAGAGATACAGAAACGCGGAAAATTATATATACATTTCTATTTATACACTAGCAACAACTTCAGGTTTTACTCGACTTGGATCTTCGTTGCACCCTAGCAAGGTAGACCGTACCAAGCAGAGTATGAACTGATGACACGGGTATTAACAACACCATGATGTTTTTTTTAATGTTTTGAACACTTTATGGAAAAGTTTACCTTATACTATACTAGCGGCCCGCCCCGGCTTCGCACGGGTGGACTTTTATACCCTACCCCTGCCCTACCCAACCCCTACCCTAACCCTACCCTACCCCTACCCTACCCTACCCCTACCCTACCCTACCCCTACCCTACCCTACCCTACCCTACCCCTACCTAAAAGTATCCTATGTCCTTCTCCCAGTTCTTAGCTACCTCGTTACCAATTTTCAGCCAAATCGGTTCAGCCGTTATTGAGTTATAAATAGTGTAACTAACACGACTTTCTTTTGTTTTTAAAATGTATTCTGCTATTCAGGGCGTAGACAAATCCAACGAAACAAAAACCATGAAAATTGATCCAGCCGATCTCGAGTTATAAGTGTTGTAACAAACCCGTCTTTGTTTTATATAATATAGATAGATTTCAAAATTGAGATTAATAAAATTCGACCACCGGCAGGATTCGAACCTGCATCTTAGGTAAGCCCCTAATGCCTTAACCCATTAGGCTTCGGTGGAACCACAGCCGGTCATCGACATGTATTAATCTCTTTGTAACACGTCCCCCATAGAGTCATTTTACATTACGGGCTTTACCTAAGATGCATGTTCAAATCGTGCCGGTGCGCGGTGGTCGAATTTTATTAATTTCAATTTTGAAACCATGTGTCTTGACCAAAAAAATTTTCTTTATGGATTAAGACTGCGAGCTATATTTATGTTTTGTAATAATTGTGATGAAATCTACAGTAACAAGTCGCATAAGTGATTCGCGGAATCAAAATAAAAAAAATATAAATATTTATTTTCATTATAAGAGACTTACAATCAACGTAGCCAAATAAGTAATTATGTATAATTTGTGTGACCGTAAATTGCAGAGAGCGCCATATAAATATTTTTCTAAATCGGAGTTAGCCCAAAGAAAATATATCCCACGCGGACGATGTAGTAGGACAGGCACACAAGACAGCACCCGCAGTTAAAACTGCGGGTGCTGTCAGGGACCCGAAAGCCGGGACGTGTTCGGGTCCCCCACACTCAACGGCAGGGTAAGAAACTCACGGGGTTTTTTTAGTGGGTAGCCCCTCTCCGAGGCGCAACTACCGCGTCGCGTATTCATTTTGGGAGGAAGAGCCCTTAGTCCATACCCTTCGCTTACGAGGGGATCACACATTTTATGGTTCCCGTGAGAGCAATAGAATGCATTTTTCCCGGTAAAAAAAAACCAAACAGTACATTGAGACCGATAATATATTTATTTCTGACAGAATACACAATTTGTGCCTAAGTAAATAATTTTAAACATTAAAGTTAATAAATTAAAGACATACAAATATGAAAATGTTTAACTGCTGATTAAAATCTCTTCATACACACGTAGCAGCAAGTATTATAAAAAGCTTATTGTAAAATAAACCTTTTTACTTTGAGTTAAAGTTTAATTTACTACTTCGGCTAATATAATCTAGTAATATAAGATAATCGTCAGCGGAAGCCTGTCAGCAAACCAATATCACTTCTATATTGAAGCTCACGGAACAGCGAACTACTGGGTATGACGTATGACGACATTTCATTTCATAAGTTGGAACGTTTAAGGCCATATTCTCCCATATCTTTATCAATATTATGAAAATCTAAGATTTCTACTCTTATATGTCAAAAGAATTAAACTCGAAAACTACAAGGCCGTTTTCAATAATTTATATATAAGCTTGCCATCATAAAACAGCAATAACACAGAATTATTATATCAACATTTATTCTTTTACGATAATACTGTAATACTTTTTTATGATAGGTAAATTATGTCTATGTTGAAATATAAATATGTTATGTTTGTACGTCATTATTGGCAAAACATAGTGCACCAATACAATAATTATATATTTTAACACTGTTGCTCGTAAAGCTGATGTAATTCCATCGGTTTTAAATATGTAAAGCGGGTCATAAAAAACGCGTGTGTTACCAAAGCAAATAGTTAAGTTATAGTCCATACAAATTCCATAACAGTATTATTTGCCATTTCGCGCGCTATTGCTATTCAAATTTCGAACAAATCGCCGCGCGGCGCCAGTCAGTAGGCAGCGCTAGCGCGCTGTTTAAATGGCGGGAAAGCAACAGTGTGCATTCACAGATTCAGTTTATTTAAAATTAAAAAAAACAGTTTATTCGGTAATTTAAAAACTTGGCTGCATGCTCTAACGTCTTTGCCAACATTTTCACGCAGCTACGGCAGAAAATAATCCTCGCGTCATTTTCCTCAAATTTTCTTTTCTTTGTACTTGTATTGTGAAAAATGTTTTTTTTTTTCTGTTTCCTCGCAAATGTGTTAAAAATAGTCGTACGATATACGTGCGTATTGGTTATAACATGCTCGGCTCAATTACGCCCTCGCCTTCGGCTCGGGCTGAAATTCCGCCTCGCATGTTATAACCATCATAACGCACTAATATCGTAATGTACTATTATAACACCATACATGTAACATAGGTTACATTTATGGTGTTATAAATATAATTGTTTTTCAAATGAATAAGTGTAAGAAATTATCAAATTACTTAAAGGTTCACTAACCTACTGCACGTACAATTTTAGTTTAACCACATCATGCAATATTAATAATTTTAAATGAAATTGATCTATACTAATAATTATTTCGTCATTACAAAGGTAACACTTACATTCAAAAAGAGTAAAATAAGTGATGTTATTATGATTATAAGTTTTCCAAGGGTCTAGGAGCCACGCCGGTTAAAAACGTTTTCTACTTCAACTTTCATACAAGCTCCAAACCTAATAAAGGTTTGTAACTTTTGACGGGCTAGCAATCATTTTTAATCATTCTTGCAGTAATGGAATGCATTGTTACGGTAAGTTGTGAATTGTTTGCGAGGTTGTAGGGGGTAAACTCTGTATCTATTGAACCGATTTTGCAAAATCTTATACCAAAAGAAAGGCATATTATTTGTGTCCTACTAATATTATAAACGCGAAAGTTAGTAAGAATATAAGCGGATGGATGATTGTTACTTTTTCACGCAAAAACTACTGAAATCCATTCAATACTTTGAACGGCTGAAAGTTGGCACGCCGATAGTAGATAAGCTAAATTAATATATATATAGGGAACAAAACATTACGCTCCGACCCACTGGAGCAGAGCAACGTGGGTAAAACTAATAGGTTATATTTTAAGTCAGTTTCGCGGAAACCGTGCTGAACAGCTACTTAGTATAAAATAACCGCCGCCTGTCTGTCCCTATGTATGAGAAGATCTTTCAAACAATGCAACGGAATTTGATGGAGTTTTTTTAATGGATAGATTAATTCAAGGGGAAGTTTTATATGTAGAATAACGGGAGCTACGCGAGGGAAACCTTGCGGGACAGATATTTAAAATATATATATAATAACTTTCTAGATAAAAGCGAAGAACTTAGCCTTAAACATGTTCTCGCTATACAGTAAGTGTTACGACACTCAGAATTCAATCACTGCTACCACATCTGCTCCTCGTTATGAGGTCATTCACCTGTCTCTGATGTTAAACACTTCTCAACAGTGTACTGGATCAGCCCGTTTACGTCCACTGTTGACCTTGGCAAGCCAGGGTCGTTGAGGGAGATCGCCATAATCACCAAGCTTGGCAGGGGGATTGATGATCGCAGTAATGTTGTGAGTATCCTTGAGCTGATAGATAATGCTGCCCATCCATCACCTGTGTGTCCCATAGTCGCCTCTTACGACACCATCCCACGCCATGGGATGGTGTATTTTAAGCCGGACACCACTCAGCTATAAGCACAACAGTGTAGTAGCTCCGTAATATCTTTACCCTGACCCTTAGTTTGCACAGAACCTTACGATGCCCCCGTAAATCAGAAGTCCGAGAGGCTCTCGATCTGTTAAGTAGAGCGACAGTTGCACAAAATTCCCCTAAAATACTAAAAGTCATAGTCCCTCAATCCCCTCGCCAGTAACCGCCCTGAGCCAAGTTCCAATCCGACAGACGGCGCCTCCTTGGGCAGGTTACTTAGTTTGTAGTTTCTAAGCCATTGACTAAGGTTGGAGCTCTGCTCGCTGCTCGCCTTCATGCCCGATGAAGTAGCAATAGCCTCGGCTAACTACAGATGGACATCTGTAGTTAGCCGAGCCGAGTCGGAAAGAAAAAGAATCGGAGAGGTGTCCGGGGGTTTTAGTTGGTATCCTTGGGATATGATTGGTTAGCATATCATCGTAGAGGGGAGTACTACATACCCGATGGGGATGTAAATACATCCCCACCGGGTACTACTCGAGGTCACCACGCTTGGCAGGTGGGTTGGTAACCGCAATATAATACATATAACACAGGGAAACGCCGTTCCGTGGTATACATTTGCTATAGATGATGTTATATCAATGGTACCAACGGCTTAATGTGCTTTCCGAGGCACAGAGGGTAGTCCCTCAACCAATCAGACCCGGAAAGAAAATCATTGAATTTACCCAAAGATTTCTTGACCCGCGGTGGGGATCGAACCCACGACCTCCGAGACTTATTCCACTACGCCACGGAGGCCATATTTTATACCGTACTCTAAAATCCATCCACATTTTACTGCTATTGAAAATTTATTCACTGTATATAAGTACTTAATGCAACACATTTTTACGGCACCTTATTGATTGGCTCGTGCTTTATCTGTGTTCTACTGTACCCGAGTGCATCGTAAAACCTGACAAACAGAACAGCTACTGTATCGAGAAACAATTTATAAAATGCACACACAATTATTTCTAAAATATTAAACATTTATGATTTAGTATCTCTGTTTTAGTAGTAACTAGTGCGTAATTCCGCAAACTTAAACATACTCCCATTTAGGCCGTGTTCGAACAAAACTGACTGTTAGCCGCCGAAAGTGAGCGAACGTTACGCAGTTTATTGTATTTCCATACATATTCACTTTTTCGTTAACATCTAACCGATAGTCTTGTGTAGTTCGTGAACGATGAACGAATAGGAGCCGTATCTTCGCACTGTACTAGAAGAAACGTTTCCGAACGCTGATTTGTAATCGGTCTAATAGGTCAAATAGCTCTTTTCGTACTTCGTACATTGTAAACCGCGAGATCGTATAAGTGCGAACGAGAACGAAAAATGTATATAGCTCTGACTGATTGTTTTTGACAAGTACGTCATACGAATTCATAGTCCTAAGCCTGTACAAGTATGAAGGAAAATCAAATATGTTAAATTAATACAATAGTAACCATAATTTGGTCACCGTGGTGATTTGGTGGCTGCTCTGTGGTCCGCAAATACGCTCTAAGTACTTAACAATGTTCCTAGAGAACGTATTTATTTTGCTCTGTGGTCCGCGCTGTCCTATAAGGAAATGCTGACCGAGCGCAAAGACCGAATAGAGCTGTTAGAACTAATAGAATGAACTAGTTCACTGTCCGAAATGAACTAGTACGGAGCGATCTTGAAAATGACCGAGCAGGCACAAGACTACTAACCGACGATACGTTATTACGCTATGCGTAGACGCTGACATTCGGCGGCCGATTATTATAGCGTGTCACTACGCCCCGCGGACGCTGATTGGACGGACGTACGTAAACTATAGCGTATTGTCAGCATACTGTGAACGAAAAATACCATTTATTTTCACGTTTACACTGGGGCTCACAGTGAGCCTGCTCACATTCGGCGGCTGACAGTCAGTTTGGAATCTTATTGCGATCTCCAATCCGGTTGCCAAGCGTGGTGATTTTGGTAATGTCCCTTGATGACCCTGACTTGCCAAAGTCTGTTACAGAGGTTCAGTAGTGGACCTCCTATAGCAGGTCTTATATATAGGTTTATTACTGATACTTTTCCTTTTTACTTACATCATCACCCCGTTAGGCTTTTAAAATACAAGTATATGCGTTCCCTTTAACACCAGATTGTATTTACGTTATTAAGATTTTTGGGTATTTATTTTCTGTTATAAAAAAATAGATGTTTCCTTTCGTAGACTTACGAGACTAAGTAGCTGTTCTGGCACAACTCTTAAGGCGCGGTGAATAGACGACTTTTACATATTAGTTTTGTCACTGTTGCTCCGCGTAAAAAAGAGAAGCGAAGAGACGCCGCGATGGCGCAACGTTTCGTTCGACTCGTTCGAGTTATTTAATACATTAATCCTTGCAAATATCTTATTCCCATCGATAAATAAAAACAACAGTTCCCTTTATTATTATATATTACATCACTGTTATTCATATTATCAAGATTTTTTTATAAATAATACAGTTACAATTGCTACAATGTCAATTTAAATGGTTATTTTATGGTTTTTTTTTATCGAGAAAATTTACCGAAAACGTGTTTTGAACACAATGGTCCCCCCATAAATATGATCAAGATTAACATATATTTTTTTAGCTGCTCTAAAATGTAAACATTTGGCTAAAAACCTGTTTTGTGAAGCCTATTTTGACTGAGTACAACGCCTTAAATTAAAATTAAAGTGTATAAAGGTAAATCTCGCGCGTATTTTAAAACATTACTGATTAAAATTACTTTGAATCTGTGTTCGGGGCGCTTGCCCGTTTATGTACCTATTATATTTCTTGTATTACAAGGCCCTAGAGATTATTTTTCTAAGGAGACATCGATATGTCTCCTTAAGGTAGGGTTGCCATATGTCCCGGTACTCCGGGACATGTCCCGGTTTCGAGCGTCATGTCCCGGTGTCCCAGTCAACAAGGCAATGGACCCGGTGGGGGCACTAACCAAAAAAAAAAAGAAGAACCCTGCTTCTTCTGTTCGCAATACGCGTGGTTGTCTTATCATCCTGCGTGCACAGTGGAAGAACCCCTCGGCTCTGTGTGATTGTTTCATCTCCCCCCACCCGCTCTGACCATTGTCCGGTCAGCGTCGAAACATTTATGGCAACCCTATCTTAAGGGCATTTTAAATATTTATGTTACGTTTTGATAGTAATACTAAAGGCAAATTTTCCTGAAATAATTTTAGCAACGATTAAAAGATCACGACCTTAGATAAATTTATTGATCTCAAACTCTCGACTTAATACCGCACTGCCTTTAAACCGTAGCTCCATAAATGCGGAAACTCAATATTGTTGTGTAAATAAGACCCATGTACTAATGGTATATATATGATCCCGATGTCATTTTTATTTCTTGAACTTAGTGTTATTTTTGCACAGTTTACTGCGCAATTGGCATATTACTTCGATAAAACTTTCGACACGTTTCGACACATTTCTGCATAAAGCATGGCTGGCGCGGGTAGGTACTCCGATTTAGGCATGTGGTAAAAAATGCCGCATTTGTCGAGTACAACGGTGGTATCTAAATGAGTACGTGAGACCAATTAATTTATCGAAGATCACGGTGTATATGCAGTCCACTACTTTATAAGCATCTGTGCTTTACTGAACTAAGATTACTCTAGATTAAAAAGCATAAAAACCCAGTTAAATCAAATTAATCGGTAACAACGACTAGGTACAGGTGGTATATATTAAATGGTAATTCATGAGTTTCATTACCATAAGAAATGATTGCGCAGTCCATTGGTAATTACAATTACAACTTAATGACACCATAATATCGTGATATCAATCAATCCGCCAATACAATTGGCGGATTTATTAACGAAGATCAATGGATTCCAACATTTTTGTTAATTAATGTTGAATTAAAACTACATCCTTACTTCCTTACTAAAACTCTGTCTGTCTGTTTGTCTGTTACGCAATCACGCCTTAACTACCGAAGCGATTTAAATGAAATTTGGTACAGATATAGTCTAGAGCCCGAGAAAAAACATAGGCTATATTTTATTATGAATTTCCCACGGGAACGGGAGTTACGCGGGTGAAACCGCGCGCGGGAAGCTAGTTATTATATATAAACTAGCTGACCCGGCAGACTTTGTACTGCCTCAATCGATAAATAAAAGACCTAAACATTTGTATAAAATAAACTGGCCCAAAGAGACTTCGTTTATGCGATGTCCTACATCTATCCTACTCCTACCCCTACCCTACGCCTACCCTACACCTACCCTTCACCTACCCTACACCTACCCTACACCTACCCTACCCCTACCCTACAGATATCGCCATCTGCTAGAATCCTTTGGAGCTAACAGATCATTATGACTGTCAAGTAATAGACAAATAATTTGCAATAAAATAATATTGCGACTATAAATTGAAATGTAAGCTATCCTATCTTTCAAGTTGGGTCGATTTGCACATTTGCACGGTTCAGTAGTTTAGGAGTCCATCGCGGACAAACAACGTGACACGTAATTTTTATATATAAAGATAATAACATTTACTTTATGAAGTTGATTATAGTAAAACTTAGTACATATTATATGTTTTTATCGAACAAAATAAGCAACTTCTTCACGTGACCGGGAGCTACTGGGGCGAAACTGCTCGGGGAGACCAGTTTTAAGAAACGATAATGCTGACTAAGCAAAGTATTGAAAAAAAGTAGGTATAACACATCAAATTCAAATTTAATTTTCTGTTGAACTCAGAAAACAAAGAAGACCCTATTTTTTTTATCTAAACACAAGTAGAACTCAAAGGAGCGAGGTACTGGATTCATTCCTCCTCAATATTCCTAGCGGGTTCATTCCCCAATTCGAGCAAAAATATTCCTACCCGGAAATTGAGAGTTAATGTATTATTTTCTTTGCGGCAGTATATGCAGAGGCGTAAAGCATTTGATCCAGTTAAAAAACATGAGTACTTTCCTGATCTCCACTGGTTCTATCTTCGTCATAATTCTCAGATCCTTGACACTATTTCATTGCATTAGCTCCGGAGCTACTGGACCGATTTCAACAATTCTTTCACCATCAGAATGTGACGTTATCCAGAAGTAGCTTCCATAGACTGTGTATAGTGAAGAAGTTCCCACGGGAACAGGAACTACGCGGGCATAACGGCGCGCGGGAAGTTAATGTAATATTCTGTACTGATAGCTAATCTCCATAGACATTGGCCGCCTTAGCCGTCGGTAAAGTAGAGCGACAGTTGCACAAAACTTCCCTAAAAAAACTAAAAGCCATAATCCCTCAATCTCCCCGTCAGCAACCGCCCTGAGCCGAGGTCCAAGTCCCACAGGGGACGCCCTCTTGCGCAGGTTGCTTAGTTTGTAGTGTTTAAACCATTTAGCTAGGCTGGAGCTCTGCTCGCCTTTATACCCGGTGAAGTAGCAAAAGCCTCGTGGATACCTAAGGAAGTCCAAATTAAAAAAAAATAGATACTATTTTCTATTATATCAAGTTCCGAAAATCAAGATTAAATGTTTGTGAAGCTCAGACTGTTCTGATAATTGCAGAACAACAATAAAAACTATCAGAAGTTCAATCGATCAAAGAACAATTACAATGGAACTTGAAGCTTTCGAAACATGAAATATTACTTGGCGTTCTTCTTGGTGTTCATTTATTTCAAAGCTGTAGGTAGGTTATTTTTTAAATACTTATTGTATAATCATAAAGAAATCATATGTATTATATATGACGATAACAAGAATACTAGTAGACAGCAAAACTCTGCAAGAAATATTTAAAAAAACGACAAAAAATAATAAAAAAATGGTTGTCTATAGTATATATTATTTAAATGTATTTGAATATTAATATATTGTACTTATATGCTTACCTCAAATAGTATTTTTTTCTGTTTTATAACTTTCCATAGGGTGGTGCAGAGATAGGTGTAGGTTGACTGGGAGAAAATGCCTCTGGCATTAAGTCCACCAATTCTTTCATAGTGCTAAAGTTATTAAATAAATATATATCGTATGTTTCTCTATGCTTCTATACTAATCTATATATATAAAAGAAAGTCGTGTTAGTTACACTATTTATAACTCAAGGACGGCTGAACCGATTTGGCTGAAAATTGGTAGGGACGTAGCTAAGAACTGGGAGAAGGACATAGGATACTTTTTATGCCGTTCCCGTCGTTCCCGTGTGACGTGACATAAGACGTGTAGAGGTAGGGTAGGGGTAGGGGTAGGGTAGGGTAGGGGTAGAGGTAGGGGTAGGGTAGGGTAGGGGTAGGGGTAGGGTAGGGTAGGGGTAGGGTAGGGGTAGGGTAGGGTAGGGTAGGGGTAGGGTAGGGTAGGGATAGGGTATAAAAGTCCACCCGTGCGAAGCCGGGGCGGGCCGCTAGTAATATTATAAAAAGGAAAGATTTATATTTTTGGGTGTATGTTTGTAACGAAGAAACTCAAAAACTACTGTGCCGTTTTTTTTAAATTCTTTCACCATTGGAAAGCTACACTATACCCGGATAACATACTTAATTATGAAGTTCCCACGGGAACGGGAGTTACGCAGGTGAAACCGCGCGCGGGAAGCTACACTTGAGAGCAATAAAATCGCACACCCCTTGTAATTTGGTTTATTACTGATTGTTTTCTAAAATCTAAAGATATTGAGTAAAAATCATTAGACAAAATTAAAGCATACAAGCTTAGCTTTACAAAAACATAAAATTAAAATCATTGACCTTTACGTAACTTACAAAAACCGACCGTACACCGAATTCCCCAAATTCACGCGTTTGCGTTGTCACTACTTGCACCCTTAGCCGCAGGTATAAAAAGGTCGGTTTATTGGAATTTTTAATCAGTTGCATACCGAAGGTCAACGTGATAACATCTCTACTGAAAGCATACGGATTTACTGGAAAAATATGGATACCACGCCCGCAGAAGCCGCTCAAGTTATTGCCTTGCTCGAAGCAGGCCATAACCAAAGTGAAGTTGCTCGACGGCTAAATTTGAGCCGCTACTCTGTTCGTCGTGTATACCAGAGGTTCCAAGAGACCGGTGGCTACATTCGGCGACCAGGATCTGGCCGGCGACGCACAACATCAGAGCGTGATGACCGCTTTCTTGTGACAAGGTCTTTGAGAAATCGGCAACTGAACGCGGTTCAACTGGGACAACAGCTTCGAGAAGTTCGCAATGTCAGTATAAGTCGGTGGACAGTTCGAAGAAGACTAGGTGAAGCAGGAATGACTTCACATCGCCCAGCAAATGGTCCCAAATTGACCACAGCTCACCGACAAGCCCGGCTACAATTTGCTAGGGAACATTTAAATTGGACGTATGACCAATGGCGGGCTGTTATGTTCTCTGATGAGTGCAGAATGACTTTACATGGTCATGATGGACGCTCTAGGGTCTACAGAAGGTCATCAGAGCGATTTTCACAATGCTGCATAAGCGAACGTGTGGCTTTTGGAGGTGGATCGTGTATGTTTTGGGGTGGCATAATGTTGGACACTAAAACTGACATTGTATTCATCACTACGGCGAATACCGGCCCGAGATCGAGAAGTTTGACGGCTGCACGATACGTCGAAGAAGTGCTCGAAGAACATGTGAGGCCGCTTGCGTGGCTTATGGGAGAAGATTTTCTCTTAATGCACGACAACGCCAGACCGCATGTCGCTAGAACAGTTTGCGACTACATGGAAGACGTTGGAATCACCGCGATGGAGTGGCCAGCTCGTAGTCCTGATCTCAACCCGATTGAGCATGTCTGGGATGAGCTAAAAAGAAGAGTTCGAGCAAGAAGCCCTGCTCCTACGCGCCTCCAAGAGCTTCAACTTGCCATTGAAGAGGAGTGGAACGCCATACCACAAGATTTCATGGTGAAATTAATACGGTCCATGAAAAACCGATTAAAAGCTGTAATCAAGGCTAGGGGAGGGAATACACCTTATTAAAAAACAATTTGATCAAGCATTTTGAGTTTTATTTTTATTCTTTCTTAAGCTAAATTGGGTAATTTTATCCGTATGTTGGGTTTTGTGCCCTAAAACTCCCTATGGGTACTTTTTTTACACTGTATTTGATATCATTAGAAAGGTACTGAAGTAAACATTCAAATAGTGTAAGTTTTATTTTAATATGTATTCACATTCATGAAAAAAACTGCTTTAACAACAAAACTGCGATTTTATTGCTCTCAAGTGTATTTCCGATAAACCCAAAAACTATTTAGGCTCAGCTCCAGTGCGGAGCAAGGTAGCGGGCAGTGAACAAAGTAAAAATCTACCAAAAGAATTGCAATAATTTTCCGCTTCTTTTCTGCGATACCATCTTGCTTCTTCTACCTTCTGCTTCAATCCACTCCACAGATCAGGCAGCCTTAACTGATCATAAAAATTAATTCACCTATACATATAAGGCTACCATTATCCATGCCATACGCATGTGTTGCATTAATATATTTATTTGCCTGACCAGGCAAATGACCAGAGGTGGATGAGAATGCCGTAGACAAGCATCTTATTGGCGCCCTTATTTAATAAATAACTAGTACTATATAGTAAAATTTTGATCACTGTAGTAGGCGTTACCACATGTATGGTAGAGGTAACTCCAATTTGGAACTGGCATTTCTTTATTTCAACCTGTTCGTAGTACCCTCAACTACAGTTGCTGTTGCAGCAATCTACTCCGCCCGCGCGCCACTTTGTACCTTCGCGCCCCGAGGCACGTGCCTAGTTTCCTTCATGGATAATCCGCCTCAGCAAATGACCCCATACACCTGAGGTTCAGTGACATACAGGCCCAAATACAAAAGCAGTTAGTGTCAGTACAGTAGATATGTACAGCCCCAGCCATCCTTATCCTGCCGGCCTTTTCCCCAACCCCCCGTGACCTCTGGCGAACTTACGCACAAAAACACAAAATTAATCAATCATGTTACTTGGCTGTGGGATTCTGTAGAGAGGAAGAGGTACTTCCAGAGTCGTATTCCTAGCCTAGTGAAAGCTGATATTAAAACAGATCTTATTTCAATAAATGCTTCCAATTAATAAGTCGTTTTTTTTTTAGAAAATGTTTCGTTTAGATGTGACTATACATTTATAAATAACATAAATGGCTGGATGAAACTTCATGAGGTTCCAGCAACATGGGTAGATGCTCGTTTTAAATGCGCCCTAGAAGGTGGGTCTCTTTTTCCAAACAAGTACTTATGTATAATTAACTCACTCATTTAAATTTTTACAAAACACACCTCTCCTTAGGTGAACGCTTGTAGCCTACCTCTTCTTTAGTTTCAACCTTCGCGATGGTTCGATGCCCGCACGAGGCAATCAATCTTTCTATACAATCAAATGTGTCCTTCAGTTTTGATTAGTTGAGGAACTACCCTCCGTGCCTCAGAACGCACGTTAAGACGTTGGGTCCGACTATCATACTCGTAATATCATCAATAAGGCTGACCCCAATATGTGCGCGAGTGCCGCTTTCCACTTCTTATGTGTCTTTCACATGCGGACGCATGGTAATAGCGACGTAAATAAATTCTTAATTACTTATACACATTTTAGGAGGTATATTAGCATCTCCATCGAGTTGTAGAATGCGCCTAGCAATGTTAAAAATGATGAAATGGAAGCCTCCATCAAGAAAACACGTGTTTACTGGTCTACACTCTATCTTGTCTCAAGGAGCGTTTTATACAATTGATGGTATGTCGCATGAAAAGTATTTAACATCCGGTTTCTCAAATGTTTGTAATCCTCAAGCATTTAATTAGGTAACTGTTGAGTAATTTTGTGTGTTGTACAATAAGGTAATAATTTAAGATCTAGTTCTTGAGCTGTATTAATAAAAAAATATATACCTAAGTAATGATCATCATCATCATCATCAAAAGCCCGTTTACGTCCACTGCTGAACATGGGCCTCCTCTTAACAGACCTTGGCAAGCCAGGATCGTAGAGGGATATTACCATAATCACCACGCTTGGCAGACGGATTGGTGATCACAGTAAAATGTAAACCTTTAGCTAATAGATGCTGCTGCCCATCAATCAGCCATATGTCCCTTAGTCGCCTTTTACGACACCCATGGGAAGACATGGTGTGGTCTATTCTAAGCCGGAAACCACACGGCACGGCAAGTAATGATACAATATGTTAATTATAAATATATTGTGATGACTTGTTTAATGACGAGTATAGCCAGCATTAGCGTTCATAGAGTTGAATGACAAGATACACATTCCGGATATAAATTTGCAAAGACTACGTTCCAACATCTGTGTTTAACTTTCTGCACGCGTTATACACACACTGGATTGCTACCTTAACCTGCACCTGTCTTAAGATCTATCAAATACAGTAATGTCTGCTAAACATGGGTATTGATTGTCCTGACCGAGCGAGATAGTATACCCGGCTGATCGAGATTCAAATTGTACCTACGTGTATAGAACTTGTACTGAATGTTTAATTGCTATTCACAATGAATTAGAAGTGATATAATATTTAAAGTAAATAGTACTGTAAGTATATATTATGAACCTTGTCCGTCCCCGCAGTACCTATTTGTATTCAGCCCTACGCGTCGTGCAAACTTCTATTGCACGATGTAGGATGCGTGACATCATCTGCCATAAACATAGCTGCTTGTTGATACCGGTACTAATCCTTTAGATTGCCTTGCTTGTAGAAGTCGCTCCATATCATTCATGAGATATTACAGACTACGATTTTTAGCAGAATTGGTGTACAAAACATGTTTATGTTATGTTTCCATTAAAGCGTTGTAGAAGAACGGTGAGTGGTGTTCAGAAAATGAAGATCTTCTTTGCTGGGCGAGGTGGTACGCCTAGCGATCGACGTCGGCCATTTGTTGAAATTCAGATGCTAGGAGCTAGATGGCGCTGTTAGTTACCATGTGATTTTGTGCGGCTACTGGAGATGTCGCTTCTGCGCCATAATTATTTGATGATTAATTACAAAATATGCATTTTGTAGGAATATCTATGATGGAGTTCGATTACACTTGGGCTCAAGGCCAACCAGACAATTTGAAAAATGATGAAAGTTGTTTGAAATTTAATATGGACGGTGAATTATCGGATGTTAACTGTGATGACCCTTTACCGTATATCTGTTACAAATCTAATAAACCTGAAACTAAAGTTAATAGATGTGGAACTACAGATGACGGTACGTTGATTAATGTAAACCTTTTCAACTTAAGGACTATCACTCCTCCCGAAAATCCAGTCAAAGAATCTGACATTATAACCAACTAAAAAAATTACCAAGTTATCACGGACCGACAAGGCTTCTATTTTTGAGTATGTGTTTCAGCTAAAACCGTTTCAGAAAGATCAACGTCCCAATACATTTTAGTAAAAACTATGTAAAATCTCACTCTTCATCGTATACGTGGTAGAACATCCATTTATACTAATAATAATCTATATGTATGCTAATATTATACAGAGGGAAGATTTTTATTTTTATATGTACGTTTGTTACACGTAACTAAAAAGCTACTGGACGGATTCAATCATGCCTTCACCATTAGAATGCAACTTTATTCCAGAGTAATATAAGCTATATTTAATTATAAAGAGTAAGTTCTAAGTTCGCCATCGTATATTCAATTTTGTGAAACCACGGGCGAGAAACTAGTCAACAATATTTTTAGTGATTACTACTGTGTTCGTATGTAAGTAAGAGACAAACTCTGGCAGCTCATAACCCATTGTATTGCTAGCGTTAATATGCATCAGCAATCACTTGCCATTAAGTGTGAGGCTGTGTACCTTCTGTACAATTCATTTTGTAGAGGAACGGTTGGTTGTCTCCCTTAACAAAAAATCAAGTTCTTTTTTGCCGGGCGAGGTGGTATGCCCGGCGGCCGATGGCCATATGTAACTGTTCAGAACTCGTATCTGTTAAAATTGGCTTGCGAATTTTTATTGCGTGATACAGGTTAGTTGGGATGGCAAGTCCTAGATGGCGCTGCTCGTCTTCATGTAGTATGTGCGGTTATTGTAGATGTCGCTGCAATTATGAAAACAATTTGTTTATGTTATCTTAATTACAATATTATTCCAGGATACATATATCACCCAGAAACAAATCTATGTTACAAAATGCACACACTACAAAGAAATTTTTGGCACGCGAACTTTGTATGTTTCGCCGAAGGGGGCAATCTTGTCGTAATTAAAAGCGAACAAGAGGAACAGTTGCTACAGAAATTATACAATAAATATAATTCAGTGATAAAAGGAGAATACAGGAAAGATATTGCTTTTATTGGATTCCACGATTGGGGTGAACGTAGAATCTGGAGGACCTTATTTGGTAAGAAAGTATGAACCGTAGGATAATCACGTAAGGGCCGGATTGCTTATGCGTGCCCGGCCACGAGGGTTCGATCCCCATAGATTTGGGTAAATTCTAAGATTTCTTTCCGGGTCTGGTTGGCTGAGGGACTACCCTCTTTGCCTCGGAATGCATGTTAAGCCGTTGCTCTCAATTGTTATAACATCATCTATAACAAGCGTAAAACAGGGGATGGGCTGCAACGTTTTCTTATCTATTACAATGATAATACTACGGTCACCGATCCACCTGCCAAGCGCGGTAAATATCGCAAATACCTTCCCTCGGGAGGAGGCCCATGTTCAGCAGTGGACGTTATATAAACTGATGATGATGATGCATCTTAATTTTGAAATATCGCTTCTGTTTAAGGTCAAACGCTCAAAGAAGCTGGCTTCGATAAGTTTACTCTTGGGGAGCCCAACAACCATCCCCCGGGGGAGTACTGCGGGTCCATATTCCAGAACTATAGTCTCAACGACATGTACTGTGAGGCCTGTATGGTCTACATATGTGAGAAGAAACCAAACTTTCCTAGAGTGTGCAATACACGTCAACTTAGAGGAAAATGATTATGCATTGAATTAAAATTGAAGTTTGAACCACTAAATGTAGCTAATGAATGTATATAGATTGTATATAATGTAAACAAAGTCGTACTACTGTTGGGCTTATCTACATTGTGACAGCCGGACCGCACTCTTTATCTCAATGCAGGGTAGTCACGCATAGTGTCACAAAACTTAGTTTTTTGGAAGTACCCACAACCAGAAATAAGTAACGGTAGTTAAAACTAATTATAATTATGCAATTTATCTAATTTTTATTTTGAACTAGCGACTCGCCCCGGCTTTGCACGGGTGGACTTTTACACCCTACCCCTGCCCTACCCTACCCCTGCCGTACCCTACCCCTACCCTAACCCTACCCTACCCTACCCCTACCCTACCCCTACCCTACCCTACCCCTACCCAAAAGTATCCTATGTCCTTCTCCCAGTTCTTAGCTACCTCCCTACCAATTTTCAGCCAAATCGGTTCAGCCGTTCTTGAGTTATAAAAAGTGTAACTAACACGACTTTCTTTTGTTTTTAAAATGTATTCTGCTATTCGGGACGGAAACAAATCCAACAAATCAAAAACCATGGCAATCGGTCCAGCCGTTCTCGAGTTATAAGTGTTGTAACAAACACGACTTTCTTTTATATATATAGATTTATATTGTAAGTCCGAGTGTCGAAGGATATTAATATTAAGATTAAATGTATTCTCATGTAAGTGAAATGTAAATTTCTTTATGAGAATTAAATGTCTTTAACCAGATATAGGGTACTAAAAACTAAATAATAAATGTTTGTCCATCTGTCTGAGTATGTTTGTTAAAAAGATCCAAAATATAAGTCACCGACTTAATATAACTATTATTATTTGATAGACACCACGTTGTTGTTTATACAAGTGCTTACAGTTCATATCAGTAAAGTTGTTTGCTACTTCATCGGGCATGCAGGCGAGCAGAGCAAGTCTAGATAAATGGTTTAAACACTACAAACTAAGCAACATGCGCAAGAGGTCTCCTGTTGGACTTGGACCTCGGCTCAGGGCGGTCGCTTACGGGGAGATTGAGGCATTATGGATTTTTAGTTGTTTTAGGGGAGTTTTGTACAACTGTAGCTATACTTTACAGTTCGCGAGCCTCTCGGACTTCGGGTCTACAAAGGCATGGAAAGGTTCTTAGCAAACTAAGGGTCGGGAAGGCGAGGGGGGAAAGGCGCGCTCTGTAGCTTATATATGTCACCGGAGAATAATAAGAATCGTAAGTTAATCAACTTACTAGTTAGTTGATCAACTTTTTAGTTAGTTGATAAACTAAAGAGGTTTCAGGTAGTTAAAAAAATTACCTAAACCTAAACTAATGGTGTTCAACAGGACTTATATACAGGACAGTTAAAGATTTATTTATTAGTTTAAGTGTTAGGCTGACCCCACATTTGGCGTGATCGTTTCTCGAGCGCATGAACATCGCGAAAGACGCGGAAACTGAGCTCCCAATCCCATTAGCATGCAAAACACATTCGAAGAACGCGCACGAATGTGGGGTCAGCTTTGAGCCGTAATTAGGTGATTATAACCTATACGTGTAATAAATGGAATCTCCGTTGATGCTATATGCTTCGTTAGTAAGGATTCTTAAGCAGAATAAATTAACTATAGGAACAAAATAAAACAGTATTGTTTTAAAACAAATTGTAATAATAATAATATACTTATATCATTAATAACAATAATAAACTTAATTAATGTAACAAGTAAATTTTCGTAGCCACTTTATCATATCTAGAGCTCAGAAGCATAATGTCATATCGTTGGTGATATTGCAATACCGCGTAAGTCACAATAGCTTATAAGGTTGAAATCAAATATAGCAAATTATATTTTTTGCCCTTAAAGATAAAGAAAAAACATATTTCTTGACATATGAAATCACACCTTAGCAGCAACTGTCACATACGCGGTATTGCAATATCACCGACGATATGTGCCACTATACGTCAGAAACATTCGTCGTATGTGCCTTTATAGTAAACTGGCACTTTAGACCAAATGCTTCTAAAATATAGAGTACATACGTTCTTATGCTACTGAAGTCCAGTGATTTACACCGTGATTTTACAGTCGTTGGGAATATTCAGCAAAATGATTTATTGTTGGTTGTCCAATTAATCTATCGACAGTGATACTGCAATACCAAAGTGACAATACCTAATAAGGTTGAAAATCAAATGTAGAAAATTGATTTTGGCCCTTTGAAACATCATCATCAGCCCGTATAACGTCCGTTAATAAAGCGAGGATATTGTATAAGCTAGTTTTAGAAGGTTTAAATGTTATGTAAATAATATGTATTTTGTTAATTAATGGGGTGACATCAACGCTGTGCGACAAAATCAATAAAAAAAGAAAAAAAAACACTAGCAGAGTTTTAAACTGAACATGGGCCTCCTCCCGAGAGAGTAGTTGCCATAGACACCACGTTTGGCAGGCGGGTTCGTGACCGCAGTATTATGTTGTACCACACAAGGAAACGCTGCTGCCCGTTCCTTGATATACGATTATTATAGATGATGTTATAACAATCGAGACGAACGGCTTAACGTGCTTGTCGAGGCATGGAGGGTTGTCCGTCAACCAACCAGACCCAAAGAAATCTTAGAATTTACACAAAGATTTTCAACCCACGACCTCCGAGATTTAAAGCGAGCCAAATACCGGTACGCTACGGAGGTTGTCCTTTGAAACGTATAAAGAAAATATTTTTTGTCAAAAGAAATAACACCTTGTCAGCATCTGTCGCTTACGCGGTATTACAGTATGACCAACGCTATGTATATCTTTCAATAGAATCATAGTTTTGAAGTTATTTTAACCTGTAATGCAGATTAAAATGACTTCAAAACTTGATTGTCTCGTATTACAAGGCACTAGAGCGCATTTTGCCATGTACATTTATCATTGCCTTCTCCTTGAGGGATTTTTTTTTTCTAAAAACAAAATAAACTCTTCTATTTATAAAATTATAATGTTACGTTACGATAGACAACCGCCGTGGCGTATCGGTATTCGGCTCGCGTTATATCTCGGTCGTGGGTTCGAATTCTAAGAATTCTTTCCGGGTCTGGTTGGTTGAGGGAATACCCTCCGTGCCTCGGAAAACACGTTAAGCCGTTGGTCTAGATTGTTATAACATCATCTATTACAATCGTATATCATGGAACGGGCAGCAGCGTTTCCTTGTGTGTTACAACATAATACTGCGTTAATCTATCCGCCTGCCAAGCGTGGTGACTATGGCAAATACCCTAATTTTGGGGAGGAGGCCGATGTTCAGCAGTGGACGTCACACGGGCTGATGATGATGTTTCGATAGCAATACTGATAGCAAATTGTCTTGCCAATATTATGAGCAATAGCTAAAAAATCACATTGTATTATGTATATAGAATAATATTATATTATCACAATTAATAACTCATTTATATGTACAAGGTTTTAAGTAATATTTAACACTATAATATAATTTCAAATACATTTACAAACTGATTTTTAACTTTATTTTAGCGGGACAAAGTTTTATACAGTAGACTTTGGTTTTAAACGATTACAGAAACATTTATCTTATCATGATAAAAAATATTATTTAATCCACTAAAAGTTCAAATATGGAACATTCATTGCATAATGTAATACGGCGGATAATATAATCCGACTACGACAGTCGGATTATAATATCCGCCGTATTACATTACGGGATAAAATATAATGACCACCAAAAATATATACTTGACACCAGAAAAATAAAGTCTAAAATTATAATAGTACTAGGCTATTTTACTCACGACTGCACTTCAAATTGTATTCGAACACCAAATGTAGTTAATGATCACCAAATCTTAGCGAGCAAATTATTGCGCTATTTCTACCTTAATAAAATCAATGAAAGATGACAATCGGTTAGGTTAGGTTAGAGCTGCGGCCAGAACCGAATAGTAAATTAGTAAAACATTTAGGTACTTTTGGTGATCATTTACAACTTTTGGGTTAACAATGATTTATTTGGAGTCATTTTGCTTAAATACGATAGCGAAATGTTAAAACTTTGGTTACAATTTTACATTAAAATGCGGGTTTAATTTTGGTGATCATTTTCAATTTTTTTCTGTTATATGTTACTATATCTAATGGTAAGTTAAACATAAGCCTTACATTACGACCGAGCCATTTAAAATACGGCGGTCCTCAAGATTTGCTATACTGCTAAGACATTAGGGGCCAATGTACATAAATGTCGAAGTGCGAAATTAGATATTTTACAAAATTACTAGTGGTTTAATGAAATTAATATAGCCTGTAGTAGTTTTTCATGAAATATTAAATCATTTAAAACCTTAAACAGTAAAGAGAATCCGAGTTTTACTTTACATTCAACAAACAAAAATTTACAACAATTGAATTATGGAATGTTGGAATCGATACAGGGTTATTTTTAAAACACCAATAACCTTTTAGAGGGTGAAAGTACTGATGATTGTAAACTACTTTTACTATGGGACCAGCCGTGAAATCGCGAAAAAAAAATCAGCTGTTCCATACATTTTGTCTAGGCAAGTAAACATAAATGTATAAAAAAGCTGAATTTTTTTTCGCGATTTCAGGTTTGGTCCCATATAGGGTTACCATATCTCAGGATTTGTCCTTAGAATTCAGGATTTTTGGACTCGTCTCAGGATTGCGGCCGGATTTTGCAATTACGTTTTAAATATCTCTTTAGTAAAAAGTTAAGCAAACTAAAAATAATCTTCTTTTGGTAATAATTGCACAATTAAAATCAATTCTTTTTTATCCAAAAACGATAATAGTACGACTTTTTTTAATTGTTTGAGAGAAAATATTCAAACTGTAAAAAATCTCAGGATTTTTCAATGGAAATTAGGCCTTTTCTCCGGATTTCAGATTTTTTCATCTGGTAACCCTAGTCCCATAGTAAAAGTTGTTCATAATCATGAGTACTTCTATTCCCCAAAAGGTTGTTGGAGTTTTAAAAATAACCCTGTATATATAAAACGCTTTGTCCTGATTGACGCTTTGTCCTGATTGACACTGACCTGATTGGCGTACAAAATTACTTAAAATTTGAGTAATCTAATTCACCGTTAGGGTTTTATATGAACCAGGTATTTTATTGTAAATTTTGGCGCCATTCAGATAATACTTGTCTACATCAGTGTCAGACAGATCAACCTGAAATGAAAACCTGAACTTAGCTCTATATCAACGGTCACCGAATTCTTTTGGCTGCGGTAGGAACCGTTTTTGTTTCATCATTTTTGGCCGGAACCAGTTCAGTAAGAAGTAACATTAAAATTGTTTTTACGTGAGATCACAATCTTGAGCCGATTTTCGAGGAACCCTTGAGAGGCTTTTACGGAACCTCAGAGTTCCGATCACCATTCAGGAACTGCTAATCTATACGACAGGCATCCGATAAGAAAGAATTTAAAAACTTTTTTTTTCGGACGGACACGTTCGTGGTTAGCCATGAGGCTTTTGCTACTTCACCGGGCATAAAGACGAGAGCGGCCTTAATAAATGGTTTAAACACTACAAATTAAGCATCCTGCGCAAGAAGGCGTCCCCTGTGGGACTTGGACCTCGGCTCAGGGCGGTCGGTGGCGGGGAAAGGATGATTTTTTTTGGCAAAGTTTGTATGGAGAATTCCAAATTTACAAAAACGAAATCGCGGCAACAGGATTTTTCACCATTTAAATAAACTAATATAATATTATAGTAATCATCATATTACATTTAATAATAATACTAAATACATAAGACTTTTTCAATTCATATATTTTAATGAGCAAATTTCAACTAGAATATTAAAAACATATGGAATATATTTAAAACCTTCACAAATTCAGGAAGACATGTGTTTTGTATTAAATATATAACACTTCGCTCCGTGCCTCGAAAAGCACGTTAAGCCCATCTCAGGTATCGCATCATCCACAGCTATGGTTCATTATTACCACAACATGATACTGCGGTCACCAATCGACAGGTGAGCCTGAGCCTCACTAAATACAAACCAGCTACAACAAGGTTCAGATGGACATCTAGGAGAAACTGGCTAATCCGTAACATATAATAATATGTTATGGCTATCTATTAGAGCAGGGGTCTTCAAACTTTGAAGGTTTAGCCTTAAGGCCTTAACGCTTTTTTCAGAATGTTCTAAGGGCCAAAACAGCTTAATATTTTTCTGCCATTAACTTGCTCGTATTTCTAGACTAGTGTAATAATTATTTTGTGTTTTCTTCTTAACTTAACACTAGTCTTAAGGTCTCGCGGGTTGAATAGATGGCACTGTCGGGCCGGATTTAACCCGCGGGCTGTAGTTTGGAGACCCCTGTCTTAGACCCGTCTCTTGGTAACATTTGGGTTGACCTCATATTGGGCGACGTTCGCGCCACGTTTGATGACGTTGCACGCCCAATGTCAGATCAGCTTTAACGGTAATAACGTTAAACATCAATAGGTAACTAGATTTTATCTACATACTTGGCTTAAAATAACAATAGGTACATCAGTACATCTACACTTTTACTTGCTTAAATTATAAATACATGCTTCTATTTAATTCAAAATATAGCTTACCACTTTGCAAGTTAGTTATAATATCGGATACTAAAGATTATCAATATAAATAAAACTACTCTTTTATACTAACGGGACAGTGGCGATTCCAAACCTGAAAAAAACATCAAAATAGTAGTTAAATAATTGCATATTTAATTATATTGCTTAGAATAGACCACTCCATGTCTTCCCATGGGTGTCGTAAAAAGCGACTAAGGGACATATGGCTGATGGATGGGCAGCAGCATCTATTAGCTCAAGGTTTACATCTTACTGCGATCATCAATCCGTCTGCCTTGCGTGGTGATTATGGCAATATCCCTCTACGATCGTAGCTTGCCAAGGTCTGTTAAGAGGAGGCCATGTTCAGCAGTGGACGTCAACGGGCTGTTGATGATGATGATGATGATATTTCAATTGCGTCAACTATTTCACGTTTGTGCGTTGCTAACATATCGCTGCTTTATTATTATAGTGACACAAATGCAAATGTGTTACTAATGATAATGAGTTTTAGTCTCATGATATTACAGATCAATTTGTGTTGAACCATAACCTTATTTTGTGTCACTATTACATTAAAGCAGCGATATTATTATATATTTTGTCATTTTATATTGTAAATCGTGAGTTACTACGCTCCGTGTCTTAGAGAGAACTTTGAGCCGTTGGTCCCGAATATTACAAGTTCATCCTACGTAATGGGTAGCATCGATCACTTGTTGTAATTGAAAATGTGGTGATTATGACAATATCCCCTTATGGGACACCTATATTCGACAGTGGGATTTTAAAAACATGACAATGATAATCGAATTGGACCTCTAAATTATTAATACCTGCTATTTAGTTAATATACAGGGTTATTTGTAAAACACTTAAGAGGCCATTGTACTCATCATTATGAGCAACTTTTACTATGGGACAAAATCTGAAATCGCGAAAAAGAATCAGCTGTTCTCAGTATTTATGTTCGTTTAACTCGTCAAAATGCAGGGAACAGCTGTTTTTATTTTCATGATTTCATGTTTGCTCCCATAGTAAAAGTTGATAAAATTGATTATCATAAATATTCATCATGATGATTAAAATGGCCTCTTATTTAGGCCAACAACCTCTGTTGTAAAACACCAACAACCTCTGTTGGTGTTTTACAAATAACCCTAAATATGATAAGGCTTAGAGTTTGCTAAATATTACAGTTCCATGGAGTTTTCTTTGCTTCATAATCAATTGAACATTTGACCCACGTTCCTATCACCAACTGCCCTAACTTGATCGAATAAGTAAATATAATACACGAAAATCAAAAAGTATATTTGATCATTAATAATTCCATACCCAAAATATGCTGATCAATGCTGGGTCCGTGCACGAATCTGGATTCGAATCCACTGTGCAGGTCCTCGAAGAACTGCTGGTGGTTCGGCTTGAAGTTCCACAATAGAAACTTGTGGTCAGCTTTCTCTAAGTCTAGTATCACAGCTATTAAGTTCTGAAAACAAGAATAAAGAAATATGTATAATAAAAAATATCCGTGTTCAATTTTTTTTTAAATATATTTTTAACATTAATGTCATATATTATTAAGATTTTAATGTAAAATATGAATAACAAAATGATTTGTCCACGCCCACATAAATATTCATAAAATTAACTGTCCAAAAAAAATTTACCTATTTTGACGTCATTTCCACAAGCATCGTTCAATACAGTGCCCTCAAATATAAAACATTGCTAATAGCGACAGCCGTGCGATTTTTGACAGTATACCTTCTGTCAAAAATCGCACGGCTGTGGCTATTTTATAAGGTGTAATTTCATCTGTCAAGAAATATTTTCGTTATACAGGGTTATTTTTAAAACACCAATAACCTTTTAGAGGGTGAAAGTACTGATGATTGTAAACAACTTTTATTATGGGACCAACCCTGAAATCGCGAAAATAAAATCAGCTGTTCCATACATTTTGTCGAGGTAAGTAAACATAAATGTATGGAACAGCTGATTTTTTTTTCGCGTCTTCAGTGTTGGTCCCATATTAAAAGTTGTTCATAATCATGAGTACTTCTATTCCCCAAAAGGTTGTTGGTGTTTTAAAAATAACCCTGTATACAGGGTTACCTCGGAGACAGTGCGCAAATTTTACCTACAGAAAGGTTTTTAAAAATAAAATACCCGTGTTTTTTTGTTTTACCATGCTTCGAATAAAATAATTAAAATGCGCACACCCACGGCGAACGGTAGCGCTGAGCTGACTGATACACGCGCGCGCGTCCTTGCGCCCGCGCTCTCTCTCCCCCGCCCTTTCCCGCGCTATTACCCCTTTCACTCCCGTGCATAGGGTGAGCGTGGTATTTGAAAATTTCGGTGGATAAACGATAACTAATAAATAGTTAGCAAAAAAATTACATATGATTTTTTTTCGTGAAATGTGTTCTACTAACGATACTAATTACATGGAAAAAATATGCGCACTGTCTCCGAAGTAACCCTGTATATTTTAAAGAGAAAAAAATCTATTTCCTACATTTGTTTTTTTAAACTTATTAGCCAATGTCACTTTCGCTGTATTGGAGTATCACCGACGAAATGTGTTAGTTTAAAGAGCACGTTCATTTTAAACATACTATTAAGCTTGTGTTCTAACTGTACCTTAATGCTCACTAAAGTGCAACTCATACCTCAATAACCCCTAAATCGATGCTGCGGAGCTGCCGGGCGTCCAGCACCACGACGGCCGCGCGGCGCGGCACGAGCTGGCGCAGCTTGCGTTGTGCGCACTCCGCGCTCGCGTACGACATCGCGGACGGCAGCACCACCGACACGCAGTCCACGTGACCCACCTGACACAGTTATACATGTTATCTAAATAATTATCATGAAAGAAAACAAAATCTATATAATATATATACATGAAGTAACATCTATCTATAAATATAAAGTAACATTTCCTGACTGACTGACTGCGAGGCAAAACTACTGAAGACCCGTGATATCTGACCGTGGCTTCCTTTCGTGACGTATCAGTCCACTAAGCAAGAATTTTATTAAATTCAATCCCTAAGGCGCTGCGGGCGAGCGCCCGCAGCGCGTCGGCGGCGGCGCCGGCCGCTATACCGTACTCGAGGCCACACCAGCAACTCCACCTCTGACCCACACACTCACACACACACTGCGTGTACCTTGAACCCGTGGGAGGAGAGCGGCGGGCGCTATACCGTACTCGAGGCCACACCAGCAACTCCACCTCTGACCCACACACTCACACACACACTGCGTGTACCTTGAACCCGTGGGAGGAGAGCGGCGGGCGCTATACCGTACTCGAGGCCACACCAGCAACTCCACCTCTGACCCACACACTCACACACACACTGCGTGTACCTTGAACCCGTGGGAGGAGAGCGGCGGGCGCTATACCGTACTCGAGGCCACACCAGCAACTCCACCTCTGACCCACACACTCACACACACACTGCGTGTACCTTGAACCCGTGGGAGGAGAGCGGCGGGCGCTATACCGTACTCGAGGCCACACCAGCAACTCCACCTCTGACCCACACACTCACACACACACTGCGTGTACCTTGAACCCGTGGGAGGAGAGCGGCGGGCGCTATACCGTACTCGAGGCCACACCAGCAACTCCACCTCTGACCCACACACTCACACACACACTGCGTGTACCTTGAACCCGTGGGAGGAGAGCGGCGGGCGCTATACCGTACTCGAGGCCACACCAGCAACTCCACCTCTGACCCACACACTCACACACACACTGCGTGTACCTTGAACCCGTGGGAGGAGAGCGGCGGGCGCGCGGCGCGGGCGAGCGCCCGCAGCGCGTCGGCGGCGGCGCCGGCCGCTATACCGTACTCGAGGCCACACCAGCAACTCCACCTCTGACCCACACACTCACACACACACTGCGTGTACCTTGAACCCGTGGGAGGAGAGCGGCGGGCGCTATACCGTACTCGAGGCCACACCAGCAACTCCACCTCTGACCCACACACTCACACACACACTGCGTGTACCTTGAACCCGTGGGAGGAGAGCGGCGGGCGCGCGGCGCGGGCGAGCGCCCGCAGCGCGTCGGCGGCGGCGCCGGCCGCTATACCGTACTCGAGGCCACACCAGCAACTCCACCTCTGACCCACACACTCACACACACACTGCGTGTACCTTGAACCCGTGGGAGGAGAGCGGCGGGCGCGCGGCGCGGGCGAGCGCCCGCAGCGCGTCGGCGGCGGCGCCGGCCGCTATACCGTACTCGAGGCCACACCAGCAACTCCACCTCTGACCCACACACTCACACACACACTGCGTGTACCTTGAACCCGTGGGAGGAGAGCGGCGGGCGCTATACCGTACTCGAGGCCACACCAGCAACTCCACCTCTGACCCACACACTCACACACACACTGCGTGTACCTTGAACCCGTGGGAGGAGAGCGGCGGGCGCTATACCGTACTCGAGGCCACACCAGCAACTCCACCTCTGACCCACACACTCACACACACACTGCGTGTACCTTGAACCCGTGGGAGGAGAGCGGCGGGCGCTATACCGTACTCGAGGCCACACCAGCAACTCCACCTCTGACCCACACACTCACACACACACTGCGTGTACCTTGAACCCGTGGGAGGAGAGCGGCGGGCGCTATACCGTACTCGAGGCCACACCAGCAACTCCACCTCTGACCCACACACTCACACACACACTGCGTGTACCTTGAACCCGTGGGAGGAGAGCGGCGGGCGCTATACCGTACTCGAGGCCACACCAGCAACTCCACCTCTGACCCACACACTCACACACACACTGCGTGTACCTTGAACCCGTGGGAGGAGAGCGGCGGGCGCTATACCGTACTCGAGGCCACACCAGCAACTCCACCTCTGACCCACACACTCACACACACACTGCGTGTACCTTGAACCCGTGGGAGGAGAGCGGCGGGCGCGCGGCGCGGGCGAGCGCCCGCAGCGCGTCGGCGGCGGCGCCGGCCGCTATACCGTACTCGAGGCCACACCAGCAACTCCACCTCTGACCCACACACTCACACACACACTGCGTGTACCTTGAACCCGTGGGAGGAGAGCGGCGGGCGCGCGGCGCGGGCGAGCGCCCGCAGCGCGTCGGCGGCGGCGCCGGCCGCTATACCGTACTCGAGGCCACACCAGCAACTCCACCTCTGACCCACACACTCACACACACACTGCGTGTACCTTGAACCCGTGGGAGGAGAGCGGCGGGCGCTATACCGTACTCGAGGCCACACCAGCAACTCCACCTCTGACCCACACACTCACACACACACTGCGTGTACCTTGAACCCGTGGGAGGAGAGCGGCGGGCGCTATACCGTACTCGAGGCCACACCAGCAACTCCACCTCTGACCCACACACTCACACACACACTGCGTGTACCTTGAACCCGTGGGAGGAGAGCGGCGGGCGCTATACCGTACTCGAGGCCACACCAGCAACTCCACCTCTGACCCACACACTCACACACACACTGCGTGTACCTTGAACCCGTGGGAGGAGAGCGGCGGGCGCTATACCGTACTCGAGGCCACACCAGCAACTCCACCTCTGACCCACACACTCACACACACACTGCGTGTACCTTGAACCCGTGGGAGGAGAGCGGCGGGCGCGCGGCGCGGGCGAGCGCCCGCAGCGCGTCGGCGGCGGCGCCGGCCGCTATACCGTACTCGAGGCCACACCAGCAACTCCACCTCTGACCCACACACTCACACACACACTGCGTGTACCTTGAACCCGTGGGAGGAGAGCGGCGGGCGCTATACCGTACTCGAGGCCACACCAGCAACTCCACCTCTGACCCACACACTCACACACACACTGCGTGTACCTTGAACCCGTGGGAGGAGAGCGGCGGGCGCGCGGCGCGGGCGAGCGCCCGCAGCGCGTCGGCGGCGGCGCCGGCCGCTATACCGTACTCGAGGCCACACCAGCAACTCCACCTCTGACCCACACACTCACACACACACTGCGTGTACCTTGAACCCGTGGGAGGAGAGCGGCGGGCGCTATACCGTACTCGAGGCCACACCAGCAACTCCACCTCTGACCCACACACTCACACACACACTGCGTGTACCTTGAACCCGTGGGAGGAGAGCGGCGGGCGCTATACCGTACTCGAGGCCACACCAGCAACTCCACCTCTGACCCACACACTCACACACACACTGCGTGTACCTTGAACCCGTGGGAGGAGAGCGGCGGGCGCTATACCGTACTCGAGGCCACACCAGCAACTCCACCTCTGACCCACACACTCACACACACACTGCGTGTACCTTGAACCCGTGGGAGGAGAGCGGCGGGCGCGCGGCGCGGGCGAGCGCCCGCAGCGCGTCGGCGGCGGCGCCGGCCGCTATACCGTACTCGAGGCCACACCAGCAACTCCACCTCTGACCCACACACTCACACACACACTGCGTGTACCTTGAACCCGTGGGAGGAGAGCGGCGGGCGCGCGGCGCGGGCGAGCGCCCGCAGCGCGTCGGCGGCGGCGCCGGCCGCTATACCGTACTCGAGGCCACACCAGCAACTCCACCTCTGACCCACACACTCACACACACACTGCGTGTACCTTGAACCCGTGGGAGGAGAGCGGCGGGCGCGCGGCGCGGGCGAGCGCCCGCAGCGCGTCGGCGGCGGCGCCGGCCGCTATACCGTACTCGAGGCCACACCAGCAACTCCACCTCTGACCCACACACTCACACACACACTGCGTGTACCTTGAACCCGTGGGAGGAGAGCGGCGGGCGCGCGGCGCGGGCGAGCGCCCGCAGCGCGTCGGCGGCGGCGCCGGCCGCTATACCGTACTCGAGGCCACACCAGCAACTCCACCTCTGACCCACACACTCACACACACACTGCGTGTACCTTGAACCCGTGGGAGGAGAGCGGCGGGCGCGCGGCGCGGGCGAGCGCCCGCAGCGCGTCGGCGGCGGCGCCGGCCGCTATACCGTACTCGAGGCCACACCAGCAACTCCACCTCTGACCCACACACTCACACACACACTGCGTGTACCTTGAACCCGTGGGAGGAGAGCGGCGGGCGCGCGGCGCGGGCGAGCGCCCGCAGCGCGTCGGCGGCGGCGCCGGCCGCTATACCGTACTCGAGGCCACACCAGCAACTCCACCTCTGACCCACACACTCACACACACACTGCGTGTACCTTGAACCCGTGGGAGGAGAGCGGCGGGCGCGCGGCGCGGGCGAGCGCCCGCAGCGCGTCGGCGGCGGCGCCGGCCGCTATACCGTACTCGAGGCCACACCAGCAACTCCACCTCTGACCCACACACTCACACACACACTGCGTGTACCTTGAACCCGTGGGAGGAGAGCGGCGGGCGCGCGGCGCGGGCGAGCGCCCGCAGCGCGTCGGCGGCGGCGCCGGCCGCTATACCGTACTCGAGGCCGGCGCACGCGCCGCACACCGCCGTCAGCGACCACACCAGCAACTCCACCTCTGAAACACAAGGTTAAAACACTATTTCCCCATATTTATGTCCCCGGAAAATAATACGAATCGTTACTAATTTGTTAAATTTAGTTGCCAGTTTCAGTTAACTCGCCTAATAGGTATAAAGACAAAAAAAACTATTTAATCCATAATTATTTCGTCAGGTTTGTCGGGTTTCTCGTTCACAACTACCTCGTTAACAACATTATTACCATCGACAGTGTCTAGCAGGGTGGCATACCTAACACTCAGAGTATCTAAAAGATACTTGTTGAAGGTCGTTCAGGTCTATGCACCGACCTCGACACACCTAGATGAAGAAGAAGAGGATGTGTATGTATGAGGACATCAGTATATAGTCATACATAGTCATAAAACTCACTTCAATGTGGTAATGGGGGATTTTAATGCAAAAATGGGCTAGAGAAACGGTGAGGAAGAGTGGGGAACTTCGGTTATGGGCAACGGAACCTTAGGTGACAGAGGCTGGCAGATTTTCTGAACGACACTCGCTAAGACTGCAATCTCCCGATGATGCTAAGTCACATAGGCAGCTTAATAGACGAATTAAAAAATCCTTGCGACATGATTCGTAGTTTTAATACTTCCCGTATTAAAGATACGATAGAGCGCAACCAGGGCTCCAAAGTGTTTGCAAGAGATATGTCTATTGGGCAAAGCCAGATGACAAAGCTGAAGAGGGATGATGGAAGTCTTGCGTCGACAAAAGCGGAAGTGTTAAGGGAAGTCGAAAAGTTCTACGGGCAGCTCTACGCTTCTGTCACCAAGCCTGTATTTAGTTCGGCTACAGACCCAAGAGCCAAACTGACTCGACACTATACCGAGGATATCCCGGACATCAGTCTGTACGAGATAAACATGGCCCTGAAACAGCTGAAGAACAACAAGGCGCCGGGTGAGGACGGAATCACATCAGAGCTCCTGAAAGCGGGTGGATCACCAGTACTTGAATTCCGCCTTGCTCGGAGGCATCAAGCCTAAAGCATGGAACTAGAGCACCTTACTAAGGAACTACAGGCCTATTTCACTTTTCAGCCATGTCTATAAGCTGTTCTCCAGGGTTATTGCGAATCGTCTCGAAGGAAGGCTTGATGACTTTCAGCCTCCCGAATAAGCCGGGTTCCGAAAAGGTTATAGTACCGTAGACCACATACATACGCTGCGGCAAGTAATACAGAAGACAGAACAGAATGACTTGCCGCTCTGTTTAGCGCTTGTGGACTACGAGAAAGCCTGTGATTCGGTCGAAACATGAGCCGTACTTGAGTCTCTCCAGCGATGCCGTATTGACTATCGGTATATCGAAGTGTTGAAATGTTTGTATAGAAACGCTTCAATGTCGGTCCGAATACATGAACAGAGTTCTAAGGCGATTCCACTGAAAAGAGGCGTAAGACAGGGAGACGTTATTTCTCCGAAACTGTTTACGACCACTTTGGAAGACAACTTCAATCTTCTGAATTGGAAAGGACTAGGCATTTTCATCAACGGCGAATACATCACTCAACTTCGATTCGCTGATGATATCGTGGTCATGGCAAAGTCGATGGAAGAACTCAGTACAATGCTCGAAGACCTCAACCGAGTCTCCCAACGGATAGGTCTTAAAATGAATATGGACAAGACAAAAATCATGTCTAACGTCCATGTTGTGCCTACCCCTATAATGGTTGACAATACGGTTCTTGAAGTTGTTGACGCGTATGTATACCTAGGACAGACAGTCCTATTAGGTAGGTCCAACTTCGAGAAGGAGGTCAATCGCCGAATCCAACTCGGATGGGCAGCGTTCGGAAAACTTCGCAACGTCTTTTCCTCCAATATACCTCAGTGCCTGAATACGCAAGTTTTTAACCAGTGTGTGTTGCCAGTGATGACCTATGGATCCGAAACGTGGTCCTATTGGCCTTATGATCAGGGTCAGAGTCGCTCAACGAGCTATGGAGATGGCAAGTTTTAACGGATTAGTTCGGTAAAATTGTACCTTAAAATGACGCCACATGAAATTTCAATTTCAACAAGCGCTGACTCTTCGTATTTTTTTTTGTTTTAGGAACGAAACAAAAAATACCTATCCAATATTTTTTGGGTAAACTGACGGTTTTTTTTTTTACTTCATGCCCATTATATATGAATTACTTAATTGGTATGACACTTGACCGTACCGAACCAAACGAGACTATGCTACTGTTGTAACAAAACAGACAAACTTCAATTTCAATAAGACCTGATGAACTTCATTGGTTCAGGTTTTGATTTTTTAAACAATCCGTAACTCGTTTGTTTATGCACTAACTATACATACGATTATTATATACGATATACGATTCTTATTATTTTCGGGTGACATATATACACACAAATATAATTTCTCAAGACTATATTTTTAATACATGAAAGTAAACTATAGTTTACTTTCAAGATAGTTATTCTGAATATTACTGTGCTTTGCATTCGTGAATTAATTGTTTGTAAGGTCCTCCGTTACAGCAGGATTAATTTCCCTAGAGCAGGATTTGTCTTTAACAAAAGAAATTTTAATATATTACGTGAGCACTATTGCTAAATCTTTCATGATTGATATATACAATGCAACCGCACATTAACTAATTAATTTCAGTATGAATTGAGGAGTCATTCGAATTCTAGTATCTACCAAGTTTTAGGGTTTCTCAAACCTTAACCTCGCGTCACTCCACCAAGTTATGCCCGGTGAAGTAGCGAAAGCCTTAGGAATAACTACAAATGTCCGTCCGAAAAAAAAAACTCCATCAAGTTGAATTAATCTATAGAACACATACCGCAATGCAATAAGAGCCGTCTATTGTTTATTTTCATACACAGTTCATTAGATCATTGATTATAAGTTATGAGACAATACATGCTTAACGTGAACTATCGAATTTTATTTTAATCACTCATCAAAGAATGGTGTAGTTATCGACTACACAGTATATATTCAATATTTTATCCTACAAACTAGAATGTCTACTTACTGCTGTTCCGCCACAGTTTCACGATGATCTTGACTTCCATGAGTGAGAACATGGCCACTATGATGATGCCCGCGAGCGTCGCCTTCGGGATGAAGTAGAAAGCGTCGGCCAATAACGTTACTGATAGTAGAACGAGCATAGCTGGAAACAAACACAACATTTTATTATTACAGACTATTTATAAACAAAGTGTTTTTTGCCTATTCGTATTAATCGAATATCAAATATATTTTATAATAATTACTAGCTTTCCGCGCGCGGTTTCACCCGCGAAACTCCCGTTCCCATAAAAACTTTATAATAAAATATAGCCTCGATAAATGGGCTATCTAACATTGAAAGAAATTTTCAAATCGGACCAGTAGTTGCTGAGATTAGCGCGTTCAAGCAAACAAACTCTTCAGCTTAATCTATTACGGCAAATAACTCTTTATTAGGTACCAATTCCTTGCGTTTTTATACTCGTGATAATTTCTCAACGAAATGTCCGATTGGAATAAAACAAAAAGTATTTTACTTCTACATAAATACCCTTAATAACATTATGCTTAATTTGTATAAGGATTAATATAACGATATACATTTAACGTAGTTTCTTTCTTCAGACGATTTAATATTTTTTTATGAACATAAAAGCGGTTATTGTGACTAAACTATGATAGTTAGATATATGCTCTCGCGGACTTTTTTGTAGATCTTAATAAGACCTACAAACCCGTAGTACATTATTTTGTTCTATTGTCAATAGTTTTTGCAGCGCACGCATAAATAGGTTTTCGCTTTTACACCTTGGGTTACAAAAACGCAATTTTCTTACGGATCCCCAACTTTTTTGAAAATAAAATATAGCCTACAACCTTCCTCGATAAATGGACTATCCAACACTGAAATAATTTTTTAAATCGGACCAGTAGTCCCTGAGATTAGCGCGTTCAAACAAACAAACAAACAAACAAACTCTGCAGCTTTATAATATTAGTATAGATATAAGAATAATAAAAAAAAATCTCACGAGACGGCAATAATAAATGTTTATGGCTATACGTATATATACCAGGAGAGCATAGCACACAAGTACAAGTAACAAAGTAAGGAACCTTTGAAGAAGCATCCGGCCGGCGTGACTACCCCGCTGGCGTGGTTGAGCGCGGTGCGCGTGAAGGAGCCGGTGGCCGGCATGCTCTGCGCGAAGGACGACACCAGGTTGCACATGCCGATGGCCAGCATCTCCTGCGTGGCGTCCACGGGCGAGCTGCCCGCTAGAACGTCAATCAATTACTTCTATATTAATAGGAAGAGGGAAGTCTTGATTGTTTGCATTGATAGGCTCTAGCTACTAGACCAACCAATAGAGAGGTATATTATCCAGGAGTAACATAGGCTTTAATAAATGAAGAAGTTTACACGGGGACAGGAGCTACACGGATTAAACCTCGTGCATATAAAAATCGTGCGTGCATTATAAACAACACCACTTGTTTAGAATAAATATATTTACTATAAAATTATGAAAAGTATAATAGGTTACACTGTGAACGAAACTATAGCGCGATGTTGGACATTTGAACAACGCCATCTATCGAAGTATGAGGTAAACCTTATCCTTAGTTTAGTCATGAACATACTGTATTTTGTTGGACGGGGATTTCTTATTCTTATGTTATATTGTATGACCATAAAGTACGTGTTCGCAGTGCAGTAATAAAATAAATTAAAAAAAACTATTTTTAGATATGGGTCTATGAGTCTAAGTTAGTTTCAGCACTTTAATACAATTTATAGTGCCAACATTTTAATTTCAAAATGAAAAATGCATTAAAGTTTTTATAAATCCGAAAAATATGTTTGGCTATAGTCAAGCTATTGAAAAACTTTTCTCAATATGATAAATATTAAAATACCACTTTTTTGAATAATATTATTTTATTGGACTGCCATAGCATTGCCCCTTATTGAATTAAGTTTATTGGGCATTATGTCATATGAGTTGCACGTTGGGTGCCAATACCATTTTTTTACTACCGCACTTTGGGCAGCCCCTTTGTCTTGGGAGAATTGACAAACATATAATTAACAAACACAAAGCAAATTCACTCAGAACATCTTCAAATTCACACAAAGCCCCGCGTTGAAAATTTAAAAAGAATGATTTAACTTGAACTCCGTAATAAATTCAATAGACTACCTCGTTGATGTAGCAGTAAATGTTTTATCAAGTTATATCTAGTCCTTGGTTGAGTTTAAATCCGTGTTTTTAAAAGATTCTGTACCAGATCAATGTAAGAAAATTTGGTGTGTTTCAGTATTTGCCTTGGATAGCTAAGCACAACTGAATTACCCCTAACTTTCTGATAGCTGTCTATACATTGCGCCTATTCTCTGACTGATCGTATTGGTAAAACCGTCTCCCCTGTGTACAGGCCGAAGTCCAATTTGGGAAGTTTAGGAGCAAGGCTTATACACCGCCACCACTGGTGCATTATTAAAATTAAGTTTTTCACGTACATTAGTAGATGAGATTTTAATTCATATCGATGTGAATAGATGGCGTTGTCATTAATAAGTTGTAAGTCGCTATTGAAATCCTTCGCCATTTAATGACCTCCTCTATGTAAGTTTTTTTTTATGAAATCATATTGTAGGATCCTGACAGCCAACCAGATAAACTAGGATCGATATAACCTCTAGTTACTAGACCTCTATCTAACTTGGTTTAAACGGATTTCTCCCAGAATCACACACAAATTTCGAACAAAAAAATCTTACATCGAAATAATAGGGCGTGATATGTATATGATCTATTTCACATACGTATCACGCCCTATTATTTTCAAGACGTTAAAAAAGTCATCCATTATATACATATACAGATTATTAAGTTCCACCAGGAACTGGGGCAACGTGGGTGAAAACATGCGCGGAAAGCAAAAAAAATATAATCAAAAAAAGATAAAATAACTATGCTTTAGACATCTATTTCATATTATTTTCAAGACGGTAAAAAAGGTCACCCATTATATATATTTATAAATTAATCCATATTTCCCTTGGTCTCTGACGGCATTACGCGTTAACGGCTGGTCCAATTTCGCTAAACTTTTGTTTAAATTAAATGGTTTTATGGGAACCATGATGTAGATAATGTACTAAAAGCTAAAAAATAATTCGGTAGATCCTATGTACCACCAGTCTTCACACCATTCTCATCATCGATCTAGGGTATTCAGATCAGAAAAAATAAATTATGGTCATTACGAATTTATAAAGATGCCTTTTAGAATTTGCAATTGACCGTCAGTTTTCCAGCGGGCTATTTCTTATGTAAAATAGTGATAATGTTGTTACTTAGTGTTAATGTAATCATTATTAGTGGTTAAAGGTAAATTATATTAAATAAAGGTATGAATAAACGGTTACTGTGTTATTTTTGCTTATTTACCGGGTTATTTATTACGAGTAAAATTAAGAGTCAATATATTAAATATGCTTTACTCTGAGCAATTATAATAAATATCTAACACCCGCGTGTTAAAAGCGAATTGGAATCTGAATTATTTGGGGGTATTCTTTGCGGTAAACCGAGTCATAAGCGATCAAAGCAAAATGAGTAATTTAAAAACAACCAAAATTAAAAAATCTGTTGTCTATTTCAGAACTACTTACCAAATGCCTTAGCAATAGCGATGGTCTCCAGGATAGCTACCAATGGCATAACCAGTCCCTCAGCACCAAAGACCGACAGCATGTCATCGAATTTGAGGGTCTGGTTGTTAACCACTGTGCTGAAGGGGGGCGGGCCGAACTCGGGCAAACCTCCGTGGATCGTTCCTGGGAAATGCAGATATTTTCATAACTTTAGCTACTTTAGCTTTTACTGCAATCTTTCTGATTGCAATAAAAGCTAAAGATATAAAAAACCTTCCTCGATGGGACATTCATTTTAGCAGTATGTTGGTTGGTGCAATTGTTGACGCGCTCAGCATGTGACCTGAGTCATACTCTGGCCCGGCCACCAATGGACAGCAAAGCGATGTCTATAAGTAGCCGGGCCAGAGTATTCGGATGATGTTCGATGTGTTGCTTATAGGATTTAGCATGAAATGCAATTTCCTGTTTTACAGTTGGTATATATTATATACCATTAATATTCGAAAGATACAATTACATAGGTGCAAATCGTTGCTTGTGTGTAGTATATGATCAGGTAGGTATTTATAAGTTTTTTTATTTTATTTATTAATTTAGTACATACGTACGACTATGACTTAATTTAACTTTCACAGCTTTGGTTAAGAACCCACTCTTAGATAAGGTTTGCAAAGTACCAATACTTAAAGTATCGCAAAATGCCACTCAGTTACCTACAAATCGCACACGGCGAGTGCAGTGATCATTTGTCCATTTTTCTCCATTAAATTTTTTAATTTTGTAATGGACAAGATACTCTTATTCTGAGATGTTAACACCAAGGTAATTCGAAGTTAAAAACGCGTTTATTTATTAGTCACCAGGAAGGTAGAAGAATCAGAGAGTAAAACATACCAGTAAGCGCGAAAGGCGTGCTGCCGCTCCGGTACAGTATAAACGCGACCGCCGTGGCCGCGAACACCACGAGCGCGTTGCGCGCGCGCACCACGTACACGCACGCGCTGGCGAACCGCGCGGTGCACGCGCCCGTGTCCGGCGTCACCCGGACTGTAGCACGCTGAGGAGAGACAATATTTCTAGAGCATAAGGTCGGTTTAATTCGTCAGAAACATTCGTCATATTTGCCTTTATCGTAAACTGGCCCTTACGATGATATCGAGGGGTGAAAGGCTATTTGTTTGAAGCGACATTTTACGAACTTTACAGGAGAGCCATTTAAAGATTCAAAATTTGGAAAAAAAATCGTTATGAAAAAACTAGTGCTCTCTCTATAATGGGGATCGCAAATTTTTATTGAAAAAAAATCCCTGAATGTTTTGGTATAATTTTCAATTAAAAAACAGTTATGAGTATAAGATAAATTGTCGCTTAATACAAAATGATCTGTATCGCCTTATTTTTAGAGTAAAGAAAAATGATTCAACTTCCAACATTGTCACTAATCAGCAGCAGGCAAAATGGTTTAAGTGACTTTACAGTACTTATGCAGGAAAAAGCAAAATGATTGAATCGACGTTACCCAGTAATAATAGGAATAGGCTATTTTGTTTAACTACCAATTTGGGTTTGGGTTTTGGGTTTTGTTAACGATACAGGAAAGTTGGCTTAAGCAACGATGAACATTCTTAAAGAGTTGTTTGATGTCTCAGATTTTGAAAGGAGTTATATAACTTGGTTGTTCTAAACAGAGTGAAAAACAGTTGTAGCGAAAAGGGTTGAACCGACATGTCTTAAAATGAATTTGGCTGACGGCAAATTGGTTGAAGCGACATTGCACAGAGTAAGTAGTCGTAAGCAAAATGTTTGAAGGGACTTTTCATCTAAAGATAGCTACATCGAAAAACGATTTATTTGCCATCGAACTAAAATTTTAGGAAGGGAATAACGGCTTATGATCCTATTCTCTGTTTTTGTATACAGCTTAAATGATATACTAAAAAAATATGGCAAATTTGAAGTCGGATCATACATCATGTTTGAGAATTATGCACTAAAATGGCATTGTTTTAAGCGCCATAAAAGTGCTCAGAATTGTACGAAACCCGGCTCAGACGACGCAGAAAAATTCGCTGAATCCGAATATGTATATAACTCCATATCGTCCAAAATGTCGCTTCAAACAAATAGCCTTTCACCCCTCGATATACTTCTAATGTATCATAGTACATCCGACCTTATGCTTCTGAGGTCCAGATTTGTAATTCTATATAAATACTTTTAATAACAAATTTGAAGACTTTACCCCTAAATTTATCCCTAAATTTCAAAATTGAGATGATTAAATTTAGACCACTGGCAGGATTTGAACCTGAATTTTAGGTATAACCACTAATGCCTTAACCATTCGACCATGGTGGAACCCTAACCGGTCATCGAAATTTATCAATTTCTTTTGTAACACGTCTCTAAGGGGAACGTTTGTGCCATCTATCGGTAATGATAAAGACTACTTCTACAAATAACTCCAAAGTTGCATTTGGAATTAAATATTTAACAAATCATACATGGGAAGACATGGAGTATTCTAAGCCGAAATCACACGGCATTTGTAATACAGGATCATCATCATCAGCCCGTATAACGTCTACTGCTGAACATGGGCCTCCTTCCAAGAGAGGGTATTTGCTATAGTCACCACGCTTGGCAGACGGGTTGGTGTCCGCAGTATTATATTGTACCACACAAGGAAACGCTGCTGCCCGTTCCTTGATATACGATTATTATAGATGATGTTATAATAATCGGGACCAACGGCTTAACCTGCTTTTCGAGGCACGGAGGGTAGTCCCTCAACCAACCAGACTCGGACAGAAATCTTAGAATTTACACAAAGATTTCTTGTCCGGCGTGGGGATCGAACCACGACCTCCGACATTTAAAGCGAGTCAGGGTTGTGGCAGCCGCAATACAGCATAATATTTTATTATAATCTACGATATTTTTTATTAGTCTGTCGAAATAAAGAAGACAAGATTGTATGAGAGTGAGACTAACAATATTTACTGATTACTGCTCGATATACGTATATGACATAGATACATTTGGTTATTCAAATATACCAGGAACGCATGTGTACATGGGAGATTATTATTGTCTTCTATTGATTCATTCCATTGATATTATCAATTAGGATCTGAATCCCTAGTATGAAGTGACCACTAAACGGATTTCTTTCACCATTAGAAAGCAAAAGATAAAAAAGGGATGCTGTTCACGAACAGAGCGTCAATCTACGCAGTAAGGTTATCTTTTGTATTTTTTTTTTTCGATTATCCATAATATGTAGATAGTTAGCCAGGGCTTTTGCTATATCGCTTGCTTTTGCTTTTATAACGGCAAGCAGAGCTCCAGCCTAAATACATGGTTTAAAAACTACATACTAAGCTCCCTGACATGGATTATAGGGGAGTTTTGTGCAACTGTCGCTCTACGTTACAGTTCGCGAGCCTCTCGGACTTTGGTGTCTACGAGGGCATTGGAAGGTTCTTTGCAAACTAAGGGTCGGGGCGAGGAACAGTAAAGCTAGTAAATAAACAAACTTACTTTAAGTAAGAGCAAAGCGACAATAGTACTAAGCCCCAAAATAGTGTCCCACAGCTGCACCGTCCTTATATTTTTTAAGAAGTTCAATATCGCTTCTATGAATGTATTGCCCGAAGAACCTGAAACGAGAACATTATTTATTAATTTTTTAAGGCTTAACAACTAAAATACATATTTGTCATTGGTTTAAACAATAAATACAAAAGTTAATGTATGGTTTTTTCACTTTTTTCTTAACACTGTTCAAGCTTATTAATATAATATAAGTACATAAAAAACATAAGTAAATAAAAAAAAAATAGTCAAACTATATATCTTTATATATAAAAATTACGTGTCACGTTGTTTGTCCGCGATGGACTCCTAAACTACTGAACCGATTTTAAATTTGATTTGCACACCGTGAGCAAATCGACCCAACTTGTAAGATAGGATAACTTACATTTCAATTTATAGTCGCAATATTATTTTATTGCAAATTATTTGTCTATTACTTGACAGTCATAATTATCTATTCTAACTGATGGCGATATCCGTAGGGTAGGGGTAGGGTAGGTGTAGGGTAGGTGTAGGGTAGGTGTAGGGTAGGTGTAGGGTAGGGGTAGGGTAGGGGTAGGGTAGGGGTAAGAGTAGGATAGATGTAGGACACCGCATGAACGAAGTCTCTCCGGGCCAGTTTATTTTATACAAATGTTTAGGTCTTTTATTTATCGATTGAGGCAGTACAAAGTCTGCCGGGTCGGCTAGTTTATATATATATATATATATAATGATACTTGAAAAGAAAAAACATACATACATGTTATTTATTTCAAATTGTGGCAAACTGTAATTTATTTAAAATGGAAAAACATTGACTCGATTCATCATACATGTTATTCAAGTTTAATTGGTTGAAAAATTACGGATGGACGTTTTTTGCAGATTTGATTATAAAATCTGCAAAAAATCTAGCTGATTAGCTTATATTAGCTGAATAAATCATTATTATTTTAGGAATTACTATCAGGTACCTAAAGCCGAATCCTAGACAGATTGTATTCATATTCATAGAATTCTATAGTCATCATCATCAGCCCGTATAACGTCCACTGCTGAACATGGGCCTCCTCCCGAGAGGGAGGGTATTGCCATAGTCACCACGCTTGGCAGGCGGGTTGGTGACCGCAGTATTATGTTGTACCACACAAGGAAACGCTGCTGCCCGTTCCTTTGACATACGATTATTATAGATGATATTATAACAATCGGGACCAACGGCTTAACGTGCTTTCCGAGGCACGGGGGGTAGAGTCCCTCAACCAACCAGACCCGGAAAGAAATCTTAGAATTTACACAAAGATTTTCTGTCCGGTGTGGGGATCGAACCCACGACCTCCGAGATTCAAGGCGAGCCAAATACAGCTATGCTACGGAGGTTGTATCAAAAAGTATTTTGTCCAAAAAGTATCCCACTTACACGTACTAGGCGAACATATTCTACAAGTGGTATGTTTTAGAGAAAAAATCACCACACTAGATCACATTGATTAAGAAAAATTAACATACTTATTTAGTTCTAGTTCTCTACATAATCTCTACATAAATAACTGATGTCGCAACACACTCCAGAGTAAATTGAATTCTATTTACTACTGTTAACGTTGCTTTTACAATAGCAAAGGATAGTTTTTGTGAAATTAATAACAATCTGTTAAAATCAATCAAGGAAAACTGAACAAACGCACGCTATATCAATGTATTGGGTTCAGCAGGTCCATATTCTCCACTGGGCATTTTTTAAAGTAGGCGAGGGACTCGGCGATCGGTAGAGCTGAGCTTTTTTTTTGTACGGGGGGGAATGCAACAAATATTACGCATCCCCACCGCCGGTATACCATCGCTATGGAGAGGACGAGTGTGGGATTCGTCCTCTCCATAGCGATGGTATAGTAATCATACCACGAGGAGAGGACCCTACCCACTAAAACACCCCGGGAACTCGTCCGTCCGCCGTTGGTGAGGGGATCAGGCACTTAGGCTATCTGGGACAACCTCCGGCGGCCACATTAGCGCCGTGGGCTCTCCTGGGCCGCCAGAGGGGGCCTCTCCTAGTACTGCTCGCAATACCATTCTTAGCAGCTGACGTTTTATCTACAGATTACTAAACACTGAGACTTAGTCTCTCACTGTGTGCCTGATAAGAAAGCTCTAAGTCGCTCAGTGACATATGGAAAGAGCTATGCTCGGCATTTCCCTGCGTCATCGAATCAGAAATGAGAATGAAAAGAGAACTCAACCGATAAGCAAGCTGAAGGCAATGGGCAGGACAAAAGCTCGAAAATCTGACAGCCGATGGAGCTGAAAGGTTTCTCGAGTGGAGACCACAAGCCTATACGCGCAGCGTGGGACGACCGCCTGCATGATGGACCGACGCAAAAAAGTCCCGCTGGAAATCGATGGGGGAGACCTATGTTCAGCAGTGGACAACAACTGGCTGATATGATATTAGATACCAAATTTAACGACAAAATAATTTATGTGGAAGGATTGATTGATGAATATTTTCGAGGTATCGAGAATTAAAGTAATGATTACTTTATCACCACCACTACGGAATCCTAAACCGCGACATATAAATAGATCTATTATTGAAGTAAGCAAGATAAAAAGTTAGTTTATACAGAGTTGTAATACCAAGGTCAAATCTATTTCCTTGATCGTCTCAGACAGAAACAGATAGCGTGCTATTAATTTGAGATGTCTGTATAGTCTGTTTATTAAATAACTATACATTTCTATAATAAGAGTTAGAAATTAATTTCGATAGGTCATTAAAAAAATAAGTCAAAAAAACTTACTTGTAAATTGAATTGTACAGTGAAAATCGTACTATACAAAGTTTGTTTTTTGGACGAAAATACGTGGTTAGGTTAGAGCTCCATCTTTAACAAATGGTTTAAAAAACTACAAACTAAGCAACCTGTGGGGCTTGGACCTCGGCTCAGGGCGGTCATCATCATCAACAGCCCGTTTATGTCCACTGCTGAACATGGGCCTCCTCTTAACAGACTTTGGCAAGCCAGGATCGTAGAGGGATATTGCCATAATCACCACGCTTGGCAGACGGATTGGTGATCGCAGTAAGATGTCAACCTTGAGCTAATAGATGCTGCTGCCCATCCATCAGCCATATGTCCCTTCGTCGCCTTTTACGACACCCATGGGAGGACATGGGGTGGTCTATTCTAAGCCGGAAACCACACGGTATCAGGGCGGTCGCTGGTGATAAATACTACTACCTTCCCGCATGTTTTCACCCGCGTAGCTCCCGTTCCCATGGGAGCTCCAGAATGAAATAGCCTATGCCATCCGGGGATAGAGGAGCTTCCCAACGGCGAAAGAATTTTTCAAATCGGTCAAGTAGATTCGGAGCCTCAATACAAACAATTTGGTACTAACTTTTTAATATTAGTATAAAGACAATACTCCAAACGAACATACCTGATACTCTGAACAAAGACTTGAGTTGTGAAGCACTAATTTGAAGAGCGGCTGCCATCGTGAAGCCACTGATCACTGGTTTCGATATGAAGTCTAGAAGAAAACCTGTAAGACGAAGATACAATTTTAAGAAATACTTATTAAATACCTTTACTATATATTAGGATCTTTGAAGTGCTGTTTCCCTGGTAATAAAACATTTACAGGTTCCCGTTTCTGATAATTTAAACGTTATTTCTTGATTTGAGTAACTTTATGCGACCTTTCTCTGCTCTCGCTGTATTTTTTTAATGCAAAAGATAGGAACCCTTACTTTTTACTTATTCGAAATTCAAAATTCAAACAAAAAAAAATTTGTTTGGCACATTCTAAAAAGACGTATGTGCCGGATGACGTCATTTTGACGAAATTTCTTGTCAGAGTTGAAAATAAATAAATAATAACTGACATTAGCTAATGTCAAACGCTTGTGATTAGAGTTACCAACTTAAGAATGTTTAATATATTAAATAGGCAAGGGCAATATAGTCCGACCGTAACGATGACGTCATCGCGCATTTTTCAGTTTTTTTTTTTTCAAAAAGTCGCCGGTCAAAAACAAAAAAGTTTTGGGAACAGAATTCGAAAATATAGAAACGGTTTCTTTGTTTTAGGATGTTACGAATTTTGAAGTGGAATGGCGAAAACACATTATTAACGCCACGCCACGCCACGTGTCAACACCTGTAAATCAGTACGCGCGTGGCGTCGTGTCGGGTAGGCATGGCGTTTTAATAATATGTTTCCGCCTTAAATCTTCCTAATATAACTGACGCTCAACTACACACACTACTTGCATTTCTTGCATCGCCGCATAACTTATGTGATCCTAGTACTCTTGGAAGCGTGCCTTTAGTCCTGGCTATCTCTTAACTTATTAAGCAACGCCTTTCGTAGTCAACAACAGTTGCCAAAACTACAGATCAACAAAACCGAGTCACATTAAGTTGCCAACCGTTTTGTTTTCTCAGGACATATCCTGGTTTTAGTCCTAGATAGTTTCAAGGCAGTGTCCTGGGTTTTTTAAAGGTCATGCTTTTCAAAATTCGTTTATGTTAGTTTTAGGGTAGTCAGGGTGCGCCCTCCTCCGCAGTTTGCTTAGTTTGTAGTTTAAAAACCATTGAACAATGCTGGAGCCCGCATTTATGCCCCGTGAAGTAGCAAAAGCCTTGTGGCTATACATAAATGTCCGGCAAATAGGGCCCATATTATTATTACCTCAATTTTACTTTACCAATTTTTTCTACATATTAATTAAATGTTTGGTACTCTATTACTGCGTCCTGTTTTTAAAACGAATTGTCCTGATTTATACGAGGTATTCCTCGAAGCGCTACCATTTTCATAACGTTAAATTCATTTATAACTTTTTTGATGATACATCTATAAAACTTTATTTACGATTACATCACACAAAGTAATCTTGTAATTATTATGTAGGTCCTGCTGCAATGTGATCATTATACGAATATCATTTATATTATACTAGCGGCCCGCCCCGGCTTCGCACGGGTGGACTTTTATACCCTACCCCTGCCCTACCCTACCCCTGCCCTACCCTACCGCTACCCTAACCCTACCCTACTCCTACCCTACCCCACCCCTACCCCTACCCTACCCTACCCCTACCCTACCCCTACCCCTACCCTACCCCTACCCTACCCTACCCCTACCCTACCCTACCCCTACCCTACCCTACCCCTACCATACCCCTACCCTACCCCTACCCTACCCTACCCCTACCCTACCCCTACCCTACCCTACCCTACCCCTACCCTACCCTACCCTACCCTACCCTACCCTACCCTACCCTACCCTACCCTACCCTACCCTACCCTACCCTACCCTACCCTACCCTACCCTACCCTACCCTACCCTACCCTACCCTACCCTACCCTACCCTACCCTACCCTACCCTACCCTACCCTACCCTACCCTACCCTACCCTACCCTACCCTACCCTACCCCTACCCAAAAGTATCCTATGTCCTTCTCCCAGTTCTTAGCTACCTCCCTACCAATTTGCAGCCAAATCGGTTAAGCCGTTCTTGAGTTATAAATAGTGTAACTAACACGACTTTCTTTTGTTTTTAAAATGTATTCTGCTATTCGGGACGGAAACAAATCCAACAAATCAAAAACCATGGCAATCGGTCCAGCCGTTCTCGAGTTATAAGTGTTGTAACAAACACGACTTTCTTTTATATATATAGATATGTGCTTTTTATTTATTAATAACATCCTCTTCGAATACACCTGACTCATTGAATACACAATACCATTGGTATTTGAATACAGTACACATTATAGTGCCGAAAGCAAAAACATATTTTTCACCCAATTTCGTACTTTTGGTTAAGCAACTTAGACGATGATGATGGACAAATGAGTTTTTAAAAATCATCGATATAATTTATTACTACATGCTCTTCCCTATTTTTAAACGTGGGTGGGCTTCAAGGTTTTCTTCGATTTTAATATTTTTAATTACTATCGGGAGGCGCTACTAAAAGGAGCGCTCCGAGGAATAAAACAGGAGCGCCTCATTAGGAGCGCCTCAAAATGGTAGCGCTTCGAGGAATACCTCGGTTCACTGTTTATACAGCTTCAAGTCCTAGTTTTTTTTTCAATTGTGGTTGGCTACCATATGCTACAGCACACTGCCAAGAATACTAGGAACAAATCACCGCGCCAAGAATGGCGACGTGCATTAAAAAATATTACGTAAGTGTATGTAATGTAAACATATATCTATAAAAACAACTCATTCTGTAAGTTCATTGTCTCTGGTCCATTTGCATGTTAACTTTCTCTTTACTTTGCATAATAGTGACAGTGAAGTCAATATTTATGATGCTAAATAATTTATTCGTAAGGCAATTTAAATAAAACGAGAGTTGAGTAAAAGAACTACCTGTCTGACATATATATGTACAAACCATGTTTGAGGTTGTGTTTTTAATGCAAAAATAAATGATTGTAATTTAGGTTTCACCATAGTCAAAAATCGCATAGGGCAAAGTTTCAATTAATGCAAAAAATTTACAACAAAAACCGGCCACGTGGGAGTCGGACTCGCCCACGATGGGTTCTGTTCCATTTTCAATTTCCTACTATTTGACGTTATATTATTATTGACATCGAGCAAAAATTTAACTGTCTAGCTATCGCGGTTCTTGAGATACAGTCTGGTGTCAGACAGACAGCGAAGTCTTAGTAATAGGGTCCCGTTGTTACTTTTCGGTTACGGAACCCTAAAAAAGAGTTTAATTTGAAGTGTATTTCCAAATCGTAGAAAAGGTCGATTAACGTAATTAAAGTTATTTTTAAGAATTTATTTAATACGGCTTAAAATCATGATAATCGGCACGTATAACGTCCACCGTTGAACATAGGCCTCCTCCTGATGGAGGGTTTTGCCATAGTCGCTTTTCTGGCGGGTTAGTCACTGCAGTATTATGTAGTTATGGACACAGGGAAAAGCTGCCGCCCGTTCCTTGGTATACCATTGTTATAAGTGCTGTTACAACAATCGAAACCAACGGCTTAACGTGTATTTCAAGGCACGTACGTGGGACACTCAGAAAGATTTGCGACACTAAAAAAAATTGTTCTACAGGCACATATATTTTTATAAAATCTTTTCAAAGTACTCTCCACCAGCCTCTATACAAAGATTCATGCGTCTGAACCAGTTTTCAAAACACTTTTTCCAGTCCGCCGTAGACACCTCGTTTACAGCCTGCTCGAACGCAGCCAGCGCATCTTCCGGCGACGAAAATTGTATCCCCTTGAGCAGATTTTTTATTTTTGGAAATAAAAAGAAGTCACACGGTGCTAGATCAGGGCTGTAAGGAGGGTGACCCAGGAGTTTGACTGGTGTGCTGTCTAGGAAGTCCCTCGTTTTGAGCGCGGTGTGTGCAGGCGCATTGTCGTGGTGGAGCAGTAGTCCGCGGAGCCCTGTGTTTGGTCGCTTGTTGCTCACAACAGAAAAAAATTCTGGTAAACATTTGGTAGTATACCATTCGGCGTTGATGCTTCTTTGATCTCGTAAGGGAATTGAGGCCAAGTGGCCAGTCAAATTAAAAAAGCTGGCGATCAAAATCTTCCCCCCGCTTCGAGATCGCTTCACTTTGGTAGGCGTTGGTTCATTTTGAAACACCCAAACTGTCGACTGGCGCTTGGTTTCTGGATCGTATTGATAAATCCAGGACTCATCACCTGTTACGATGTCGTAAACACGCCGAGACGAGCCTGCTTCAAATTTGTTCAGCATATCACGGCACCATTCCACCCGGGCCTGCTTCTGAGCGTCGGTGAGGTAGTGCGGCACCCAGCGCGATACTATCCTCCTCACGCGAAGATGCCCGTGTAGAATCTCGTGAACGCTTCCCGATCCAATCTTTAATATGTGTTGAATCTCCTGATATGTAATTCGCCTATTATCTTGGATTAAATTTTTCACTGCTAGCACTTTTTCTTCCGTAATAGCCGTCAAAGGGCGACCGCTTCTTTCTTCATCCCCCAAGGTTGGTCGACCGCGCCTAAATTCGTTATACCAACGATACACGGTTGCCTTGGAGGGGCTTTCATCCATAAATGCCATTTGAAGTCTATCGAACGATTTATCCGGTTTCAGGCGACACTTGAAATCGTAAAAAATCATAGCTCTAAAATGTTCCCGGCGCAGATCCATTTTTCAGTAAGACACGATACTTTGAATTGGCTCGCAAAAAATGTGGAGGGAAATTTTGAAAATGGAACACACATATTTTTACTTACAAGTAATCATATTTTCGAAAAAGATTCTAACCGGCCTGTCTCCCATATATAAAAACTATTTTTCGCAATACTTTCTGAGTGGCCTGGTACAGTAATCTCTCAACCAATCATACCCGGAAAGAAATCTTAGATTTAGTCCGGCGTGGGGATCGAACCCACGAACTCAGAGACTTATACTGCTACGGCAAATATATAAAATCAGGAAGGCAATAAATGAAAGCGTGCACATTTAAAAGTACCAGGAAACCATAATACTCAAGAAGTTTTTTATTAACTTACCTAACTGCAATATCCCAAGCAGTAATATAACACATCCGGAGAGGAAAGAGGCTAAGTACGCAAAGTCCGCAGATAGCGCTACGTATTTAGCTAGAAGCGCTGCCAAAATAGCTGTTGGTCCGACTGTCACATCCTTACAGCTACCAAACAGCATGTACATGAGACCAGGGAATATGCTTGAGTATAATCCCACCTGAAAACGAAAAACATTATAAATATGCCGAAAACGTCATAATTTTCCCATAGTGGTAGGCAGAGACAGTTCCTTTCACTTGCTAAGATATAAACATACCAGTTTCACTATTTTCTGATCCTACTAATATAATTAACGCGAAAGTTTGTAAGTATGGATGGATGGATGTTTGTTACTCTTTCACGCCAAAACTACTGAACGGAATTGGCTGAAATTTTGCACCGGGATAGGATATACGCTGGATTAACATAAGCTACAAAACATCACGCTCCGACCCATTGGCGCAGAGTAACGCGGGTAAATCCGCGGGGCGCAGCTAGTCTATAATAATAAACCACCGATTTTACTGCACCGGTGGTTTAGTGGATGCGGTAGTTGCTTCTGAGAGCCGGTGTTCTGAGTTCGATTCCCACCCGGGACAATTATTTTTGTGAACCACACAAATAGTTGTTCTGAGTCTGCTTTGTGTCCGTGAATTGAGTGTTTTTAAAGTCCACTGCGACACTGAGATTAATTTACTTAGTGCGTGAGTAGTCTCTTAACAAAACAAAACAAATCGCCAAAATGTACGCGCAAAACTTGAAAACGACTTGACAAATTTGGCCATTATTTTCATGTTGTTTTTGCAATTATGATGACAAACCTTTTGTATGAAAGATGAATTTACGGTAAATGGAAGTAGATTTTGATAGACGATGCTGGACAACAAAAAAGTGAACTTAACTTAACTTAAAAAAATATTTGGTAATAAATATGTTTTTAATAATAAATAAGTTTAGTGTATTGATATTGCAATTTGCCGTATTTCATCTTGATTATTAAATGCATAATAATATTAAATTACCTGTGGAGGCAAACCAGCTACCATAGCATACGCGATGCCCTGTGGTATTGAAGTGAGACCCACCGTGATACCTGAAAGAACAAATTGCACTTAATTATGATACCCTGGTACCTTATTCAACATAAGCGTGAAAAATGACTTCATTATTTAGAAATTTCCGCACTTTAAAAGTTAAACAGGATTAATTAGATGGATTAATAATGCTTTAGTACCAATACTGTTGTTTCATTTTTTATTTTATTTATTTATTTAGTAGTTTATGTACACACGGAATAACAAAAGAACAAAAGAAGGATACAATAGCAAAAAGGTACAGCTTATTTCAAGAGAAATTTCTTCCAGCTGTTGATATAGTTGTTGTTGCTATCATATATCATATCGCCTTAAAAAAATACTTTACGGAACAGATAACGATAGCGTAAACGAGTTTTTTTTTTACGGACATAATGTAGTTAGTCATGAGCCTTTTGCTAATTCACCGGGCATAAAGGCGAGCAGAGCTCCAACCTAGATAAATGGTTTAAACACTACAAACTAAGCAACCTGCGCAAGAGGGCGTCCCCTGTGGGACTTGGACCTCGGCTCAGGGCGGTCGCTGACGGGGAGATTGAGGGATTATGGCTTTTAGTTTAGGGGAGTTTTGTGCAACTGTCGCTCTACTTTACAGTTCGCGGGCCTCTCGGACTTCGGGTCTACGAGGGCATCGGAAGGTTCTTAGCAAACTAAGGGTCGGGAAGGAGCGTAAACGAGACCTCTTAGAGACGTATTACATTCTCCCGTGGCTGAATGGTTAAGGAATTAGAGGCTATTTCTTAGATGCACGTTCGAATCCTGGAGGTGGTCTAAATTTAAAAATCTCAATTTGGTATTTTATGGTCTTCAAAAAATGTAAGTTTATACGAAATGAGGTAAGAAATTGTAATCGAAACCCTTCTGAATACCTTGTTCTTAAAACAAATTACACGTTTTAATACGTTGAATTTCTAGATACAGGTTTTACCACGCGGTCAAGGTTGGTACCATTAGATTAAGTGTCTGTAACTTAATGTAAAAGGGACGAAAGAAATCTAAGAATTTACACAAAGATTTTTGTCCGGTGTGGGGATCGAACCCACGAAAGGATAGATAGGTACTTTGACTTAAAACATTTTTTTAAATTTTAATAGTTAATACGCGTATATCCCGTTCCCGTAGGAACTTTATAATCATATTTTGACAAATAATATAAATACGCTTTCTAACACTGAAATATTTTTTGAATCAGTCCACTAGTTCCTGGGTATAGCGCGTTCAAACAAACAAAAAAACTTTACAGCTTTATAAATATTAGGATAGTTCTAAAAATGGCTACACAGGGCAATTTTTTTCAGGAAAATAGGAAAAAAAACAGGAAACACACAAAATTCAATTAAGCAGAATGTGTGCCAGCTTTGCTATCGCTTGATTTTTGCAAGATGCATAATCAGCATGCCTAGACCGACACATTCAACGAAACAAACCGCTTTGAACCAAAACAAACAATGACACTTCTAGTATTACAAAGACACATTGCATAAATTTGACACCTACATGCGATTTACAAAAGTGTACTCATTGCAATAATATTACGTTTGTTACGCATGATTCCGCTACACAATTTTATGTCTTAGTCTAATAGTTTTATAGCACAGAATTGGTCAGCACAATGGTTCACATGTAATATGATGTTCACTCATGTGTGTTTGTTCATTGATCTTGAATTAAAACAAATAATTTAAATTTGTAACACGTACATATTTTTGTCAAATACCTATGCAAAAGCGGCAAAAACGTTTTCTAACCATACAAAAATTTTTTTTTTTAATTTTTTCATTATGTAATTAGCCATGAGGCTTTTGTTACTACATCAAGCATATAATTGTCTCCTTACATAGGTACAGTTTCTTCTATAGTGCACCTACTACATTGTCTCTGCACCACCCTATGGTAGACTGGTAGAGAATGCCTCTGGCATTAAGTCCGCCTATGTACTTCTATAGTGACTAAGTTAATAAAAAATAAAAAAAGTCGAGCAGAGCCCCATTCTTATTAAAGAGATAAAAAATTAAATAGCATAGGGATGACTCGGTCTATATACCTACATATACAGCAACAACCTCCGACAACCTCCGTAGCTTAGCGGTATTCGACTTGCTTTAAATCTCGGAGGTCGTGGGTTCGGTCCTTACACCGGTCAAGAAATCTTTGTGTAAATTCTAAGATGTCTTTCCGGGTTCGGTTGGTTGAGGGACTACCCTCCGTGTCTCGGAAAGCAACTTAAGCCGTTGGTCCTGATTGTTACAACATCATCTTTAACAATTATATACCAAGAAACGGGCAGCTGCGTCTCCCTGTGTATTACTACAAAAATACAAATCTTTCCTCTTTATAATATAGAGGTATTCCTCGAAGCGCTACCATTTTGAGGTGCTCCTAATGAGGAGCTCCTTTTTAATTCCTCGGAGCGCTCCTTTTAGTAGCGCCTCCCGATAGTAATTAAAAATATTTAAATGGAAAAAACCTTGAAGCCCAACCACGTTTAAAAATAAACGTGGGTGGGCTTCAAGGTATATAATTTTAATTACTATCGAGGAGGCGCTACTAAAAGGAGCGCTTCGAGGAATAAACAAGGAGCGCCTCATTAGGAGCGGCTCAAAATGGTAGCGCTTCGAGGAATACCTCATAATATAATGTTGATAGGTAATTTCTAAAAATGCAAACAATTATCCAATATTATTATTATTAAAATACTCTATAAGTATTTTATAGATTAGATACGACTTGATAAAGATATTTTGTCCTAGTAACATTACGCATCGTTAGAATATTGGCAAGCACCAGTTATTAACAGACTAGGTATTAGTGCCAAAAACTAGCTGTACTAACATTACTAAGTAGTATAAGCGAAAAACTCAGATGTTTTTTTTTTAACACGCTTTCATTAGCTTGGGTTGTATGTAACGGAATCTTTGTACTCAATTTTCACCAGTTTCCAGAAGTCTGATTAATTTGAAACTTTGCATACGTATCAAGGACCGATGACAATGCAATAATTTGATAACAGTTTCCCATTATAGGTACTTAAAAAATAAATAATAGTTTAAAAATCCTAAACAAACACGCTTTTATAGCTAACCGAACTAAAAAATAGAAAATAATTTTCAGCTCAAAATAAAATTATAATAAAGTTTAAGTTATTAACAGAATAATTCATTTCAGAGTGAAAAGCGTGGGGTGCTTGATAAAGTAAATGTCACAATCATTCTATTGGCAACTATCTATGAGAGGAGAGTTATTAAAAGTGATTAAATGCACCCCACGCTTTTCGCTCTGAATTGAATTATTCTGTTTTGAGGTGAAAATTATTTTCTATTTTTAGTTCGGTTAGCTATAATAGCGTGGTTTTTTAGGATTTTAAAGCTATTATTTTTTTAGAACCAAGTACTACACGGTATAAGCACAGTAATAGTTAAGTCATAATTCCTCAATCCTCCGCCAGTGACCGCCCCGAGAAGAGGTTCCCCAGAGGGCACCCTCTTGCGGAAGTTACTAAGTTTGTAGATTTTAAACAATAAAAAAGGGTGAAGTAGCTAAATGCCTCGTTGCTAACTACAAAGATTTAAAGTCATATCTATATCTACACATATTATAAAACTATAGAGTTCGAATATCCGTACATAGAAAATAAACGCTAAAAACCGAGTAAAGGGGATGTAAGAAGTAAAATGGAACACAACCAGATTTTTTTTTTCTCTGTCTGTTTATACGGGCTGATCTCCGAAACTGTTGCACCGATTTAAATGAAATTTTGCGTGGTGGTACCTTACATACCCGGTCAATATTTTAATCACGGAAAATTAATAAGCTACCGTGGGAAAATTAAAAAACGGAACTAATAACAAACACCACGCGGGCACCAACTAGTTATATAATAAACCGAATTTAAACTTAAAATTAAAGAAGACGTGAGTGGATGGAGGTGATAAGTCACATAATAAGTCAGTCAATTTGGAGTCAATCGAAGTTAAAGTTTCACTTTTATTTTATGAGATAAGTCGCTACAAAACTAATGTTTGTATTAAACTATGATGCCAAGTTATGTAAATAACCTGAAGTATTAATGGTATGAAAGCAAGCAAACCAATTTATATTTTTTATTATTTAATTTGAAAATAAATCTTGACATAACTCCTTTTTTCTTAAACATAAGTAAACTTTTCTGCAAGTTTAGATATTGACAATGAGGTGCTAAGATGAATATAGTTGTCTCGTAAAGCCTTAAATGGCCGGATTAAGATCTGTTGTCGTATTGTATCGACATATCACCTTCATCTATGCAAAAAAACACAAAAACTCGAAAACGCGACATATCACCTTCATCCACTCACGTCTTAAAATGATAATCGATACGAATCATTTGCTAAACTAGTTTCACACGTGTTTCTTATAATAAGTAGGTACTTGTATCAATGTCAAGTACTTACCTATATACTTCATAATACATAATTATGTATTTATGAGTAAAAACCCATATCCTTGATCTACAGTGTTACATTTAGTATTTATAATCAAGTTTGTCACTTTAAGACATACAATGATCTTTTCTTAGGGACCATGTTATCGATTTTAAAGAAAAGAAAGTCGTTTTGAAAAATTAAACTTACATTCATCATTTTTAGCCGGTACAACGTCCACTGCTGAACATGGGCCTTTCGGGGGAGGGTTTATTGCCATAGTCACCACGCTAAGCGGGCGGGTTGGTGACCGCAGTATTATGTTGTAATATACAAGGAAACGCTGCTACCCGTTTCCTGGTATACAATTGTTATAGCAATCGGGACCAACGGCTCGGCAACCAGACCCGGAAAGAAATCTTGAAATATACACAAGATTTCCTGTCCGGCGCGGCGTGGGGATCAACCCACGACCTTCCAGATTTAAAGCGAGCCAATATCGCTACGCTACGGAGGTTGTCTTAAACTTACATTTTTTTTTTAATTAGCTTACTTTTTGCCCTACTAGTATTATTGTTACCCCCTCGTGTTAAGCTACAATGCTTGTGTTACGAGTGGGTTAACTCCGGCAGTGCTATGGGTGGGGATCGAACCGGCGACCACATGATCGCAAGTCCGACGCCCTAGCTATTGGCCTACGGTCGCTTCTATTTGGATATTTATTGTAAGTTGCATTCTTGTAAGTAAGGAATAAAAAAATGATGTAATTTGTAATATTCGGTAATCGGCGGGTCCTCTCCTCGTGGTATGAGTTTAGCATACCACGCTATGGAGAGGGCGAGTCCCACATATCCCACCGCCAGCGCGCAAATACGCTGCAGCGGCGGAGGGAATGCGTAAAAGCATTTAGTGACGGACAAAAAAAAAAAAAGCCATCAGTTCTCAGAAGCCATTACCACTAAGCTACCATTATCATCACAATTGTCCCGGGTAGGAATCGAACCCAAAACACCAGGTCTCAAAAACCACTAAGCTACTTTCACCATTGTTGAAGTTATACAACTTACCAGCTATAGCATCTCGGAGTAAGGATTCGAAACTATATTTTGGCAGCCATATTGTGATGGGCAGCCTTCTCTTCCATGACTCCATGCCGCATAACTTAGCAGCAGTCCGGCGAAGTCTGCTGGGCTGGACATTACCTGAAGACAAAAGCAATTATAACATTAATAACTAGGTATACTTAGTTTATGACTTCTTAACCTTTAAGGGGCAGAGGTACTATCATCATTAACAGCCCGTTTACGTCCACTGCTGAACATGGGGCTCCTCTTAACAGACCTTGGCAAGCCAGGATCGTAGAGGGATATTGCCATCGCTTGGCAGACGGATTGGTGATCGCAGTAAGATGTAAAACTTGAGCTAATAGATGCTGCTGCCCATCCATCAGCCATATCAGATATCAGAGGGACTATAGAACCCATAATATTTTGAACTCTGTTGCATTATAATGAAATCCAAAACCAATGATTTTGAAACATATCTACTGACCGTTAAGGGGTTAAACAGACCTTGGGACGCTAGTTCATTGAGGGATATTGCCGTTATCACCACGCTTGGCAGACGGATTGGTAATCGCAGTAATCTAAAAAAACGATCGGATACCTGTGTATCCGATCGTTTTTTTAAACTGGTCTGTACCAGTTTATGTTAACATGCGGTTCTAGTATTAGTTGTACTTAGTCTTATCCAAAAACACATTGTAAACTCAAATAAAACTGTTATATTCAATGATGTTGTGTAAAATACGTCATTTGTCCCTAGAGAGTAAACAGGACAGCATAAAAATTTGCGTGTGCAGAAACATGACAGACATACGTCCAAGTGTGCCAATTAGCTCTGTTTCGTGGTGCCATTTTTCGAGCCCGTGTGCCGTATCCACCTCTTTTTCACTAAAACATCATTGGTTATATTACTGCGATGGATATGTAATGCAAACCGTATTATCTACAGATTAACAAGTTGAATCTAGGAGATCTTCATTTACCTAACAATAAATACTAGATATTAATATGCAAAGCCATGTGCCAATGACATATGGAATGTTCTATTCAACTCTTTATAGTAAACATACAATAATCTATGTTACCGATACAATACAATGCAATCACCTACATACATATTTGGTTGGTTTAACTGAGTAAGTAATATATAAGCGAAAATTTTCCACATAAGTGGGACAAGAATTTAATTTTCGTTGTTTCTGTCCCCGGGTTCTACTCATGTGATGTGTTAAAACATGATGTTTGGTCCGTAAGGTCTGTTAAACGTGATGTCTTCCAGGCAACCAAAGAAAGAGTCAGACAGAGGAGTTCAAAAGAAGGGTAGTGAAGTGAAGTGAACATTGAAAAAGATACAGAGCAAAAAAAATCAGGAGCTCAGGGGGGCTTGTAACGACAACGCGAAGCTCCTAGGTAAAATTATACAGCGTGTTGAAATTTCATATGCCGTCACTTCTAGGTACAATTTTACCTAGGAGCTTCGCGTTGTCGTTACAAGCCCCCCTGAGCTCCTGATTTTTTTTGCTCTGTATCTTTTTCAATGTTCACTTCACTTCACTACCCTTCTTTTGAACTCCTCTGTCTGACTCTTTCTTTGGTTGCCTGGAAGATAGCATTTTGTGATAAGGCCGCCAATTGCACCAAAATTATGTTAGCACTAGCTAACCCGGCAGACTTATTTTATTTATTTATTTATTAATTTATTAAACAAAGATAAATTATTGCTAATTTTATTACAATGGTCCACAAAACTGTTTTAAACAGTTTGACTGTGGACTCAGTTGAGTTTAATGAAAAATCTATGCACATTGCACACATATACAGGGTGACTGGTAATTAGTGACCGATACCTAAACACATCATTGTGCTCATGATAACAAACAACTTTTACTATGGCATCAACCCTGAAATCGCGAAAAAAAAATCTTTAATTTTTACCATGTTGACGAGTTATGTGAACATGAATGTATGGAACAGCTGATTTTTTTTCGCGATTTCAAGGTTGGTGCCATCATATCATGAGCACTATCATGTGTTTAGGTATCGGTCACTAATTACCAGTCACCCTATATATACACACACACATAAACAAATACATATTATTCTCTAATTTAAGTATAAATGATTGAAAGACCTAAACTTTTGTATAAAATAAACTGGCCTGGCGAGACTACCCCCTACCCCTACCCTATCCATCTAAAAAAAGTTTCATTTTGACAGCGAAATCCCCATTAACAAAATGATTCGCCATTTATTGAATTCATTTGTTACAAAAAATGTGATAAATGAAGAACTGCTCGACCGATTTTGTGCAAACTTCACATAAACCATCTACTAATTTTCGGACTATCCGAACAAAACTTAAACATTTGGTTTGGATAGGTGAGCCCGTTGTTGAGTTATAAAATTAAAACAAAACGTGGCATTGATTTATATCTATATATATATGGAATAATTTTATTTTCTTTTCTGATTTATTTTTCACGTACGTATACAGAAAAAAATAGGTGACAACTTAGATACTCCGATATAGCTACCTCATTCATTTTTATTTCATACAATAAATCTTTGAAAAAATCTAAATACATTCTTGCAGAAATGACTTAACCCTTCAGAGTTTATCTATCCATCTATTTATATTTCTGATGACGTAAACATAGTTAACAAACATTTCCACTTCTTTTAAGATTTCACACAATTCAATTCAACTCTTCAATTCAACAATTCCCTTCGTTTAAGACACGAGAGGACACACGTGATTTCAGGTACGACTATAAACGCTACTTAATCTAAATCTTGTAACTATTTGATCGCAAACAAAATTAAATGAAATCTTTTTATGCGATCGTAAACCATTAAATCTCCTAACAGATAACAGTCTCTAATTTGAAGTTTATGATTTTATGGAATACTCATAGCATCCGTATCAGGATTTTCAGTATTAACTTTTTAAGGAGCAGTGTCAATAAAGTCGTCATTAAATTTTAACTCTTATGTGCTTGTAATAAAGTTAAAAATAACCATATTATCCAAAGAAGGGTTATGTTGCATGAATGTCGAATACTCGTATTACAAAAAAATATTGCTTTACTACATAGTATAAAACAAAGTCGCTTTCCGCTGTCTGTCCGTCCCTATGTATGCTTAGATCTTTAAAACTACGCAACGGATTTCGATGCGGTTTTTTTTAATAGATAGAGTGATTCAAGAGGAATGTTTATATATAATATAATACATCAGCATTGCACCCGTGCGGAGCCGGGGCGGGTCGCTAGTTTTTATATAAATATACAGATTATAAAGGTTTACCTACTAACAATTATTTACACTACAGTACAAAAATATTACCTACATACCTAACAAAACAAGGTAATAGGAAAACAAATATAATAATTAAAGAAACAGAAATAAGATTTACGGTAAATCCAGTAACCAATTAAAAATACTTAGCCTGACATAACCTGATCAAGCTAAGTTCGTAGGTACCGCCGCGCGCCGTATCAACTGCATCAATGACACGGGGCCCAAACTACAAGGGTACTGAAAGTGTATGGTAGAGACAGGCCCCTCTTCCCTACTGGGCACACTGGGCCCCGCGATGGTTTAGGGCCCCCTAGTAAGGACTAGGGGATAGTGGCTATCGGTTATCGTTTGGAGTAGGGACTCCAAACGATAACCGATAGCCACTCTAAGGTCTAATCGTAGATGCTTAGTGTGGATTACGTTATGTTATCTACTCATCATCATCATCATCATCAACAGCCCGTTGACGTCCACTGCTGAACATGGGCCTCCTCTAAACAGACCTTGGCAAGCCAGGATCGTAGAGGGATATTGCCATAATCACCACGCTTGGCAGACGGATTAATGATCGCAGTAAGATGTAAACCTTGAGCTAATAGATGCTGCTGCCCATCCATCAGCTATATGTCCCTTTGTCGCCTTTTGCGACGCCCATGGGAAGACATAGGGTGGTCTATTCTAAGCCGGAAACCACACGGCATGTTATCTACTCATCATATCTAATTTCACCGTAAAGAAGTAAAAATAAAGCTTAAACTTTCATATCTACGTTCTTTGTAAAAAAATATTCTAATTTACTATGGTCATAGGGGCCCCATTATCCTAATGTGCCCCGGGCCTCTACTAGGCGAAAGATGGCCCTGGGTAGAGAGTCTCTCTTACAAGTCTTGATACGGGGCCCGTTATGCCACTGTACTCTACAACGTTGGTAACACTTATATTGTTATCAACTCATGCTACTGAATACCCACACTATCTGAGGACCCACTTTAAACTTGAGTATTTACTAGTCTAATTATGTACTTCATTAACACAAATACGACACATAGACTGCTTTTTACATTGTATAAAACATGGAATATCAATTTTATATTTTATATATATATTAAAATTTAAATAAATTACTAGTTTCCCGCGCGCGGTTTCACTCGCATAACTCCCCATTCCGTGGAAACTTCATAATAAAATAAAGACTTTAACCGTCCTCGATAAATGGGCTGTCTAACACAGAAAGATTTTTTCAAATCGGATCAGTAGTTCCCGAGATTAGCGCGATCCAACAAACAAACACATTCTTTAAGTATAGATATGGCAAAACTAGGGAATTATGAACTAAGAAATCACCAACAAACGTAGTTTTTGTTCTTAAAATTAGACTAAGATGAAGATGATTTAATATGGCTTTTCCAATCTCTTTAAATTAATACATTATTTATTTTGAATGTAAAAGGCAATAATAGACTGATGTTTAGTCATCATAACGTCAAAAACTTGGAATAGGTCTTCTGAATATTTCCCGTTTAAATTTCATATTGTTTGCATTGTATTTCAATTTGTTGGTCTTAGAAAATACCACCCCATATCTACGTATGGTTGTCGTAACAGGCGACTTAAGAGAGAAATAAATAAAAAGATTGATTGACTAAGGGACATACATCTGATGGATGGGCAGCAGTATCTATCAGCACAAACATAATCTCAATTTACTGCCATTTAAATTTGAGTTCGGCGGCGGGCCTAATAAATTATAATATGAGCTTGTGCTAATTCTAATAGTGATTTTTATATCTACTGGACAAGTTATTTTCCATATAACGACTAACCAAAAACTATGGCAATATGGAGAATTTTAAATGTTTATCTACATAATTATGTAAATTTGTGTAAAAACGTGTGGTAAGTTATCTATGTAAATTGTAACTTGTGACACAGATGTGTGTTGTATAACTTTAACATTTACAATAGTAAAAGTGAATTCAAACTCTTTTGAAACAAAAGGAAACGTTTTTAAATTGAGTTTTTCTTGTATTATACGTTTAAAACTGCATCAAAATTACAATAACCGTGCATTGCCCATTAAATTTTCAGAAATGTAATGGGACCTTATGGGACTAAGACCTCGGCTCGGACGATCGCTGGCGGAGAGATAGAAAAATAATGACTTTTAGTTTTTTGGGAGAGTTTTGTGCAAATGTCGCTCTACGTTACAGTTTGCGGGCTTCTCGGTCTTCGGGTCTACGAGAACATCGAAAAGTTCTTCGCAAACTATGGGTCGGTAGGTAAAAACTAAATTTTAAAAAACTTTGACCCCACAGCTGAACAGACACACAAATACCATATCCGATCCTTTACATTGATCTGACAAAACAAATACGTTAGAATCGTCAAACTAGAAAACAGTAAACATAACATGGTTAAATCATGTCTACACCAAAATCCTGTACTTATTTAAAAAAAAAAACATAAAAATAAATAACAATACCTATGGTTTCAATCATTTTCACTTAATTTTCCAACGCTATTAAGTTTTACATCAACAATCACAACATCGCGAAATATATTCAAATTTTAAATTAAAAAAATTGAACTGGACGAATTAATATAACTGTCCCACAAACTTATTTCAAAAATTAAAAAATCAACTTCATTGAATTAGAAATTGAGCAATAAAGTGTTATTAAATAAACTATCGTAAACTTTCGTCACACTTGGCTACGGACACGAGACGTCCGACCCGCACGAGGCTTCAACAAATACTGATGATTTCTCTCTCAATCGTACATTAGTAATTAGGATTCACATGGTTGTCGAGTTGTCGTATCATATTGTAAACTAGCTTACCAAGCGATTTAATCTCGATTTCATGTTAGTCCTGTAATTGTGTCGTGGATAAGGAAGCTTAACAGCGGTTTCGCACTACGTCCGATCCGAATCCGATCTGGACCCGTGAAAATATGGTCCGTAGTAGCCGTAGAACTATTTCTATGGTAATTTACGCACTAGATCCTATCTCCGTTATCTGATTTCTTTCCAAATTTCTAGACCAATATTTTCACGGATTCGGATCGGCTTCGGATCGGATTCGGATCGGACATAGGGCGAAACCACTCTGAGGTTAAAGATTTTTTGAAATCGCTTCAGTAGTTTCGGAGCCTATTAAATGCAAACAATAAATCTTTCCTTACTAAATATAATTCTATTGTACGTGTGTATGTTACTGAGCTCACTCCTAAACGGCTGGACCGATTTGAATGTTTTTTTTTGTATGCGTTTTGGTGGCGTGCTGGATGGTTTAGATTCACAAATCATATATAATATACTAGCTTCCCGCGCGCGGTATCACCCACGTAACTCCCGTTCCCGTGGTAACGTCATAATTAAATATAGCCTATATTAATCAGTGATAATGTAGCATTCAAATGGTGAACGAATTTTTTAAATCGGTCCAGTACTTTTTGATCCAATTCGTTACAAACAAACTTACATACAAATCTTTCCTCTTTATAATATTAGTATAGATATATTAATATTTTATCATGCAGGACAACATCTGTCGGCTCTGCTAGTAGTAACACTGATTTCAACACAATTATCTAATGGTTGCTTAGTTATTATAAAGCTATGTATAGTTACTAACACATTTTTTATTAGTTCACGTGTGTGTGTGTGCTTTCCGACTTAGAATAAACCACTCCATATATCTTCCAATGTGTGTTGTAAGATGGACCTTAGGGGCATTCAACTAATGGATGGACAGCAGCATCTATCAACTGAAAGATACTCCCATCTTGGAGGTAACTGCAATATCCCTGAACAACCCTGGGAAGCCAAGGTCTGTTAAAGTTACCGGATTGCTTATATAGTGTCCGGGGGGTTTTAGTGGTGTAGGGTCCTCTTCTCGTGGTATGACTTTAGCATACCACGCTATGCAGAGGGCGAGTCTCACACATCCTACGCGAATACGCTGCAGCGACGGTGGGAATGCGTAAATGCATTTCCCTCCGGACAATAAAAAAATAAAAAAGGTCTGTTAAAGAGGTAGCCCATGTCCAGCAGTGGACGTAAACTGGCTGATAAAGTGAAAATATATTTTTTATTTTTTTTTAGTCTACATCGTTATTTACGTCATGCTTGAAAATCACTACGGCACCTGGAAACATGCAAGTAGCATAAGACCAAACAAGAAATGAAAATGTATTAATTAACAAAAGGATCTTATGATATGATCTTAACTAGCTTCTACCAATAGGTACATAAATTACTTATTAGTTATTTCTTGAAGATTATATAATCTTAACGTCTGTCTGTCCAATGATAGATGGTCCTATAAAATTATTTGTTGGGTGAAGTAATAATAAGTAATATCGTAATTTTTTAAGCTATAAGCTTAAAACTATTTTTTTTACTGCTGATTAATTTGCACTTCTAAGATTGTGCACAAAAGCTAAGCGACATCCACCAGAGGTTTCACACCGGGCCTAAAGACGAGCAGAGCTCCAGCCTTAATAAATGGTTTAAAAACTACAAACTAAGCAGCCTGCGCAAGATGGCGTCCCCTGTGGGGCTTGGACCTCGGTTCAGGGCGGTCGCTGGCGAGGAGGGATTATGACTTTTACTTTTTTATTCACCAGAGGGCACCCGTAAGTGGTTAAGACCAAGTATGTAACTAGAATTATGAAAAGTACATGAGACCACAGGCACCGCCGGCCACCGCATCACAGGTAAAGGAAACCACATCTTCGATATTACTGACAAGGATCCTTATTTTTCGATCACAAATGATGACACAAAAAAACTGTTTAAAAATTCCAGTTACGCAATATTTTTTATCGGTAAACCAAAATAAGTATTTACAAATTTTGTTTTGTGTATTTTGCAGACTAAATATATGCCTATTCATCGTGTTTCATTTATTTGACTCAATTACCCAAAACCACCCATAATTAACAAATAATCCCATCATCAGCCCGTATGACGTCTGCTGCTGAACATGGCCCTCCTCCCAAGGGAGGGTATAGTCACTACGCTTGGCAAGCGGGTTGGTCACCGCAATATTATGTATTAACACACACAGTATAACGCTGCTGCCGGTTCCATAGCATAGTATACAATTGCTATAGGTTATAACAGTCGGGACCAATGGCTAACATGCTTTCCCGAGGCACAGAAGATAGTCAACCAGATCCCGAAAGAAATCACAAATTTTACACAAAAAAGTTTTCTTCGAAAAAATAAGAAAATTATATAACAATTACCACTTAGGTAAGGTGGATTTTATATAGCTGATGATAATGATGCTTACCTGTCCGTGGAAATTAAGATACTAAAGATGTAGGGCATATTACTATGTACTCTAACACGATACATCACTGTCATAGTAGGTACAGTAGGTACACGCGGATACCTGTATGTAAAGTGTAAGTAGGCATACCTAGTATCAGTGTTTATGTAAATATGTAGCCGCTTCCGTACGCGTAACTCCCGTTCCCGTAGGAACGTTATAATTAAATAAGTACTTTATAGTTAAACTAGCGACCCGCCCCGGCTCCGCACGGGTACAATGCTGATGTATTATACATATAAACCTTCCTCTTGAATCCCTCTATCTATTAAAAAAAACCGCACAAAATCCGTTGCGTAGTTTTAAAGATTTATACATATATACATAGGAACATAGGGATGTAGGGATATAGGGACCGAGAAAGCGACTTTGTTTTATACTAAGTAGTGAGTAGTGATAGTAGAAGTTATAATTAGATAGCTCATTCATCAGGACGGCTAGTCCTGCATAAATGGATTATCTAACATTATCAGATATTTTCAAATCGGGCCAGTAGTTCCTGAGATTAGCACGTTCAAGCTAACAAACAAACTCTTCAGCTTAATATATTAATATAGAAGTTTAGATAATACTAGCGGCTGCCCGCGACTTCGTCTAGGTAAAATAAGGATTTTATAACCTATCTAACAATAAAAATCTCGTCTAAATCAGTAATTCCGTATTCCGTTTTGGAGATTAAGCGGAATATATGGAAAAACAAAAAGACAGTAAAAATAAATAATAGCCTTCATTATACCTCTTAAAATTAGCTATATACCAGTGAAAGTCTCGCCAAATTCGGTACAGCCGTTACCGTTAAGATTAGCCGGAACAAACATACAGAGAGACAAAAAATAATTGTGATTTTGTTATACCTCCTATACACATTCATATGCCGTGTGGTCTCCGGCTTAGAATAGACCACCCTATGTCTTTCCATGGGCGTCGTAAAAGGCGACAAAGGGACATATAGCTGATGGATGGGCAGCAGCATCTATTAGCTCAAGGTTTACATCTTACTGCGATCACTAATCCGTCTGCCAAGCGTGGTGATTATGGCAATATCCCTCTACGATCCCGGCTTGCCAAGGTCTGTTAAGAGGAGGCCTATGTTCAGCAGTGGACGTAAACGGGTTGTTGGTGATGAAATGAATGAACACATTCATACGCATTAAGTAAAAACTTGTTTTTTAACCATTAGCAATAGACACTTTAATTTTATGAAGACAAAATGGAATAGGCTATTATACTTACAAGTTTTGAAATTTACAACTAGTCTTAACAGCTTAGTTGCATTAACAGAAGCCTAGTTTAGCTACCTAGTCTAGGGTAATTTAGTTTTTCGGGCGGACTTGTGTAATTAGCCACTAGGCTTTTGCTACTTCACCGGGCAAAAAGGCGAGCAGAGCTCCAGCCTAAATAAATGGTTAAAACTACAAACTAAGCAACCTGCGCAAATGGGCGTTCTGTAGGACTTGAACTCAGGGCGGTCACTGGCGGGGAGATTGAGGGATTACGACTTTTAGTTGTTTAGGGGAGTTTTGTGCAACTGTCGCTCTACATTACAGTTCGAGGGCCTCTCGGACTTCGGGTCTACGAGGGCATCGGAATGCTATTTGAAAACTAAAGTTAAATGCAGCTTAACTATTAAGACAATTTCAACATTTTTAGTATTAAAATTTAGAATTTCATCTACTCGGACAAAAGACATTAGGGACATTGGTTTACCGCGTGTGACATTACCTACTATCATCATCTTCATCAGCCCGTATAACTTCCACTGCTGAACATGGGCGTCCTACTCAGGGAGGGTTTTGACATAGGCACCACACTTGGCAGGTGACCGCAGTATGGGCCGGATTGCTTATGCGTACCCGGCCCCCGCCAACGGCGGATCGAAGGAGTGTCCGGGGGGTTTTAGTGGTGTAGGGTCCTCTACTCGTGGTATGAGTTAGCATACCACGCTATGGAGAGGGCGAGTCCCACATATACCACCGCCAGCGCGCGAATACGCTGCAGCGGCGGTGGTAATGCGAAAATGCATTTCCGCTAAGAACAAAAAAAAAACTGGGTGACCCGTTCTCACGTATACGATTGGAGGTAGTGTCCCTCAACCAATCAGTCCCGGAAAGAAATTATAAGTTTTATGCAAAGTTTTCATGTCCGGCGTGGGAATAGAACCCCCGACCTCCGAGACTTATACTGCTACGCCAAGGAGCAGAGGCGGCGTTAGGGTTGGGCGACTGCCCAGGGCGCCAGATATAAAGAGGCTCTTATATTTGCTTGTGCGGAGTGGCGGCTTTCGAATATTTATGTCATTGATTTGCTGTTAGGGGGCGCCGAAAACACTCGACCAGGGCGCTGGTAGTGCTAAAACCGGCACTGCCAAGGAGGCTGAGACATAACTGTACACAACGAGATAAATAATAAATTGTAATCTCAGTCACATTTTAACACTATAATCATGTATGGTTTAAGATGATTATGTTGAAGACAAACCAAATAAAGTTTATAACGATGATGTTGAGATAGTGAACACAGATTATTGTAGTAATAAACAAAATGTAGTACTAACTTCCTTGTCTAAACATTGCATTTTCAGGGTTCCGTACCCAAAGGGTAAAAACGGGACCTTATTACTAAGGGTTCGCTGTCTATCTATATGTCTGTCTGTCACCAGGCTGTATCTCATATAGTTGAAATTTTCACAGATCATGTATTTCTGATGGCACTATAACAACAAATACTCAAAATAAAATCAATATTTAACCCTTAAATGGGCAGTGGCAATATAGTTCTCACCATATTTTGAACTTTATGTCCTTGTAATAAAAATCAAAACCCGGGTTACGGGGTTTTTTTGCACTTTTTTGCTCGATATCAATAACGGCAACAGGAAGACCCTTGAAAATGGTACGGAATTCTTCGTGCGCGAGTCCGAATCGCAATTGACCAGTTTTTTTTTTCCTGGGGTTATCAATGGTGACATGTAGGGATGCCAGAAGGCTAATCACGTAACGATATGACTATCACTTCGATAAAAATGTGTTTATTACTGTAGGGTTAATGTAACGTATTTCCTATGTTATTGTTATACACATTTTAAAATTTGTATTGCTTGCTTAGTAGGCGCTTGACTACACCGGTGGCTCAGTGGTTACGATAGTTGCCTCTGAGACCTGGTGTTCTGGGTTCGATTCCCACCCGGGACAATTATTTGTGTGAACCACAAATAGTTGTTCTGAGTCTGGGTGTTCTTTGTGTCCGTGAAATGTATGTTTGTAAAGTCCCCCGCGACACAGGGATTTACTTCTCTAATGCGGGAGTTGTCTTTTTAAAAAGAAAGAAAAAAGAAAAAAGGCGCTGAGTAGAGAAAAGACATTTTATTAAAGTCATAAGTTATTAGTACTAGAGATGGGCAGCAAAATATGCCGATTATTATCGGCGCTTAACAAATGAAATAAAAGAAGTAATTTGTACTTGTTTTATAATTTCTAAACATAACTTAGAATAGTTAAGGTAAGCGGCCGTAGCCCAATGGCTAGGGCGTCGGACTTGTGATCTTGCGGTCGCCGGTTCGAACCCCACCAATTGCACTACCGACGTGAAGTCACTCGTAACACAAGCATTTTAGCTTAGCACGAGGGGTTAACAAGAATATTAGTAAACTGCATAACTCTACTAGTAATCTTTTTTTATTTTTTTAAAGTATCTAATGTTACAGTCTTTACAACATAGGAACGTATTAATCAGTCAGTAATTAAGCTCAGAGGCCGCGCGTTGACTAAGCCGAGTGATGACGAAAAAGCCCGAACACCTCTGACAAGTAGGTATTAGAATGATCGGCATTGCCGATTAGTCGGCCGACTAATCGGCATTATGAAATACGATTAGTCGGCTAGTCGGTTAGTCGGCAAATACTATAGTCGGCCCATCTCTAATTAGTACTGATTAGCCTCATGGTCGCCAAACCTAAGACCGGGACTCCACCAAAGCTGAGGTGTGTGCGGTATGCTGTGCGAGAAGATAATAATATGTTTTTCAGCTCGGGTGAATCCACCGAAGCCGTGCGGAAATGCGTAGTGTAGATGAGATGTGTGCTGGGGGTGTACTACGCCAAATCGAATGCCAAATAATCGAATATCAATTGATCGACCACTATAAATCGAACGACTAAATACTCGAACGTTCATAACATCGAATGGTTATTAAATCGAACATTCAAAACATCGCACACTCAATACATCGAGTGTTCAGAATATCGACTGTTTGTTTGATCGAGTGATCAAAATATCGAATGTTTGTTTGATCGAGGGATCAAAATATCGAATGATTGTTTGATCGAGAGTTCAACGCATCGCATATTCATTCTATCCAAAGATCAATACAATTTTTTTTTAAGAATACAAAAAAAAACTAAATTTTAATTGCATTGAAAAGGCAAACGCAAGATTGGGAGACCTTCTTCACAAAAAAGAGGCAAAAGAGATGTTAATGCAATTAAAATTTAGTTTTATTTTTGTATTCTTAAAAAATATTTGTATTGATCTTTGGATAGAATGAATATGCGATGCGTTGAACTCTCGATCAAACAATCATTCGATATTTTGATCACTCGATCAAACAAACATTCGATATTTGATCACTCGATCAAAAAAACAGTCGATATTCTGAACACTCGATGTATTGAGTGTGCGATGTTTTGAATGTTCGATTTAATAACCATTCGATGTTATGAACGTTCGAGTATTTAGTCGTTCGATTTATAGTGGTCGATCAATTGATATTCGATTATTTGGCATTCGATTCGGCGTAGTACACCCGTGTGCTGGCTAGCCTTGCGAGTGGGCGAGGCATTGAGTGTTCAGTACGCGGGCGGGAGGGGGAAGGGTAACATCGATCACTGCACGCAGCTCAAATATCTCGTCTCCGCCGTGCGTCGTCCGCGCACAGCTCACATCTCCGCTTCCATCGCGCCATACAAATATCACATATCTCCGCACAGCGATCTCGACTGAAGCTGAGCGGAGAGGGTTTAAAATGGTTTAAATTGGTTGTTTAAAAAACATCTCTCCGCTCGTCTCGTCTCCACTTTGGTGGAGTCCCGGCCCCCGGCCTGAGTCAGGCGGTATCTGCAGTTGATGATGTGTTAGTTACACATCACCGACCATCGACACGCGTACTTTAATAACGAATCAGTAACTTGTATAAAAGTAAAGTTTGTGTTTATATGGCCAAATTGACAATACAAAAATGATATATTTAAAAACTTCTAATTTCACTTTTCTCAAGCTCTTAGGAATAATCTTAATAAAAACCAAATCATCATCATCATCATCATCAGCCCGTATAACGTCCACTGCTGAACATGGGCCTCCTCCCGGGGGCTGGTATTTGCTAAAGTCACCACGCTTGGCAGGCGGGTTGGTGACCGCAGAATTATGTTGTACCACACAAGGAAACACTGCTGCTTGTTCCTTGATATACGATTATTATAGATGATGTTACAATAATCGGGACCAACGGCTTAACGTATTTACCGAGGCACGGAGGGTATTCCCTCAACCAACCAGACCCGGAAATAAATCTTAGAATTTACACAAAGATTTCCTGTCCGGCGTGGGGATCGAACCCACGACCTCCGAGATTTGCCTGACTTAACACCGGCAGAAATCATTCGGGCAGATAAAATGAGGCGTAATGGTCATACCTACCGATCAATTGCTACAAGACTTCGTCGTCCGGTATCAACGATTCATCGTAGCATCAAACGGTATAAATTGACTAATTCTACGGTGAGGAGGAGTATTCAAGGAAGAAAAAGATGTACTTCAAGGCGGGACGACCGTTATTTACAACTTCGAGTTCGTAGGGATACTCGGTTAACGGCTGTGGAAGCTCGAAATGGACTTGAAATCTCACGAGGTGTACGAGAGTACAGTTCGCAGAAGATTTGAAGAAGTTGGTATAGGTTCGTATATACCCGCCAAAGCTCCAAAACTTGAGAGACACCACCGCACAAACCGATTGAACTTTTCACGAGAAATCGCCATTGGGGTTCAGATGAGTGGAGACAAGTTCTCTTCACTGTCCAACTTTGAAAATAAAGTGACATATGGGGGCGGCTCAATTATGGTGTGGGTGGGATATGTTTAGGAGCTCGTACGAAGCTAGTGATAGTCGATGGAGGGAGTTTGACTGCTGATCGGTATATCAGAGAGATTTGAGAAGAACACATTGTGCTATTTGCCCCCTTTATTGGTAAAGGTTTTATTCTAATGCAGCATAATGCTCGAGCTAATAATGCTGGCTCAGTACAAGAATATCTAAACCATGTGTACATACTGGTGATGCAGTGGCCAGCAAGATCCCCGGACATGAATCCGATAGAGCATGTCTGGGGACTTGCTTAAAAGAAGCGTTAAGTCCAGAATGCCACCCCCCAACAATCTAAGTGAAATGCGAAACGTGTTACTAGAGGGGTGGCAGAGGTTGCCCCAAGAAATCATTGATAGCATTATCAATAGCTTGCCTAGACGCATGGAAACAGTTATCAGAGCACGGGGGAAACACTCGGTATTAAATTTATCTCATTATTTTGTGTTAAATTATTCAAATTTGTTAATAATCTGTCAATCTGTCACTCTCACTAGCAATCACTTCATTCTCAACTTTGGCAATGGATAGCAGATTTGAGAAAAGTTTGGATAATCTGCAAAAACTTTTCCAAACGAAGTTCAAGGAACATGAGACCAAATTGGAGAAGGCCTTGGCTTCCACTGCAGTACCTGTCCACACTAACTTAGAGGCTCTGTCACGTGACTTCTTTGAGTTCAAGTCACTTTTCATGGATTCCATCAGTCATCTCAAAACTCAAGTAGAGCTGTTGTCATTGGGTATGGACCGTCATGAAATGCATCAGCGTCGCAAGGTTCTTCTGCTTCATGGGATCCCTGAAAAGCCCAATGAAAAGTTACACGAAGTTGTGGTTCAAATATTAACCAAACAAATGAAGTTGTCCGACCTAAATACTGACATTTTTGAAGTCTCTCATCGACTGGGGGCCTCACCAGCTAAAACTCGTCCGGTTCTGGTAAGATTTCGGGACGTTGAACATCGCCAGTTAGTTTGGGATAACAAGACCGAATTGAAAGGTACTGGTATCACCATCTCCGAGTTTCTTACGCAGGTGAGGCATCGTACATTTACTGCAGCTCGCAAGCACTTTGGTATCCAAAGCTGTTGGTCTTCCATGGGGAAGATAATCATAGTTACTCCGGACAAAAAACGTCACAAGCTTGAGACTATGGCTGAACTTCAAGTTCTGATAGCGAAATTCCCCATATGTTCAGTAAATGACGCCACCAAGAAGTCCACGCCGGTGCCTGCGACCGTCGATCTCGCTGCTGGGTCTTCAAAACAGGAAACCCGAATTAGAAGCCGACGACGTCGATGCGCACGATTCACCTGTTTTGTTATGCTCAACTTGTTGACACCTCCTTCTTTCGCCGTATTATATGTACAATTCACCTCGCTCACTGAAGGTATGATTTAAGTTTATATTTAGCTCATTACCCGTTACATTTATCTTTTCTTTAATATGTAATTCTTTTTTTTTAAATTATTTGTCGGTAATTATGTAAAATATGGACCGCACAATGTTGATTGATACATAACATTGGCAACTGTCAGTTATGGATGCGTTCGGTATTCATACTGGCAGTTGGTTTTTAATAAATTATTCATTCTTCTTCTACCTTCGGACAATTATTGAGAGACCACTTTGAGCGACTATTATTTAATGTTTGTACTTGTGTCTTATTATTTTTTATTTATTTTCTTGTTGATTTGGTTTTCGCTTGTATTGTATAATTAAAATGTTGTATTTTATGTATTGTTCATCACAGTGTGATAATTGTAATTTTGTAAAATCTCTTCCACTAGCGAGCCGGTGAGTCTGGAGTACGACTTTTTACGTTTGTTTTGTTTTTATTATTAATAATATTTTATTTTCTTGGTATTATTATATTTATATTTTACATATTTTTGTTTACTTTTATTGATTTAAATTTTATTATTATTATGAATGATATATATAATATTGATGATAGTTTTTTTTCTTGTTCTTCCTCTAACAACAGTTTTACTAGTGCGAATAGTGAGTCTTCGCAGCTGACTTTATCTGAACAGTTATCCTCTATCCTCTCCAATGACCTAAAGAACCTCAACATTGCTCACATTAATATTCAGAGTATTCCTCGCCACCATACTGATCTTCTGGCATCTTTTAACAGTAACTTCTTGGACGCTCTTTTGATATCGGAGTCGTTTCTAAAACCATCCCTTCTTTCGCCACATTTTGCTTTGCCTGGATTTGTGCTAGAGCGCAATGACAGGATTGGTAAAGGAGGTGGGGGTGTGGCGATATACTTGCGTGCAGATATCCCCTTTAAAATAATTAACTCATCCCCTTCAAATAACACTGAAACGGCTGAGCATTTATTTATCGAAATAAGAGTTCACCATACGAACATACTGCTCGGTGTGTTTTACAGTCCAAGTCTCCGCATTAACTATTTTGAGTCCCTTGAGAACCTTCTTAATGACTTGTGTCCCTCTTATGATCACGTAGTCCTGATGGGTGATTTCAATACGTGTTTAATCAAAAATGATTACCGTACACATTCTATTCAGTCCCTTCTTTCTGCTTTAAATCTTCATATATTACCTCTTTCTCCTACTCATCATTTTCCGAATTGTACTCCTTCTCTTCTCGATTTAATGATTGTCTCCAAGCCTGAACTTGTTGCCAATCATGGTCAACTCAGTGCTTGTTTTTCTTATCATGATTTAATTTTTCTATCGTATTTAATTCGACCTCCTAAGCGCAGACCAGAATGCGCTTTGCTTCGGAATTTTAACGGCTTGGACCTGGAGGCACTCAAATGTGATGCTGCGAGCATTGACTGGTCAACTTTATTTAGCAGTGAGTCTATGGATAATAAGGTTTCTATTTTCAGTACCGCAATACTGGCTCTGTATGATAGACATGCTCCGGAACGGCGTATCAAACTGAAACACCTTCCTGCTTTGTGGATTACTCCGGATATTAAAGAAGCTATGATACGTCGAGACAAAGCTAAACGCAGGTATAAGCGCAACCCGAACGATACTAATTTTAACAAGTATAAAATGTTACGTAATCGCTGTAATTTTCTGTGTAGAGATGCTAAGCGTCGCCACTTCCACAAATCACTGTCTAGTCATGATTCATCCAAAATATGGAAATTCCTAAAATCTCATGGTATTGGCAAATCCCCTACAGTTGAGAGTGGTGATCTTGATTTGTGTGGTCTTAATCAGCATTTTTCCTCTCCTCTAGCGCTATCTGATCCACTTATCAGGGCTTCTACTTTGCAACATCTTTCTTCGCTGCCATTACCACATTGCCCTCAGTTCAAATTCACAGCTGTGAACGAGGATGAGGTCAAAAAATCTCTGTTTTCCATTTCTTCTACGGCTGTTGGTAATGACAAATTGTGCTCCAGAATGATCACTCCAATTCTTCCTATTGTAATCCCCATCCTTACACATATATTAAATTACTCCCTGTTTTCCGGTTGCTTTCCTAGTGTTTGGAAACGTGCACATATTATCCCATTACCAAAAATATCTAATCCTTCCCTCTTGTCCCACTTCCGTCCCATATCAATTCTCCCTTTCCTTTCCAAAGTGCTGGAGCATATAGCTCATCGCCAACTGTTTGTATACTTGTCTCAAAATAGTATTCTTACTCCTTTCCAATCAGGCTTCCGGCCAGGTCACAGCACTGTGACGGCTTTACTTAAGGTCACGGAGGACATTCGCTGGGCTATGGAGCATAAGTCTCTCACAGTACTGGTGCTCCTTGACTTTAGTAACGCCTTCAACTCTGTGGATTTCGATATTTTCATCGGCGTCCTCAAATCGCACAATTTCTCCATGGAGGCTGTGGCCTGGTTCAGCTCATATATTCGGGGTCGTTCTCAGCGTGTTCATCATAAAGAGTCCTACTCCGAATGGTGTACTCTTGCTGCAGGCGTGCCTCAAGGTGGCGTACTATCTCCTCTACTATTCACCATTTTCATAAACTCCGTAGCTCGAGTAATTAGTTCTAATTTCCATCTCTACGCAGATGATTTACAGTTGTATCGTCATTTTACTTTAAATGAAGCAAGGACCGCTATCGCTTCAATTAATCGTGACCTTAGTCAAATTAGTTTATGGGCTAAATCGTACGGGCTTTGCATAAATCCGATTAAGTATCAATCTATAATCATTGGCAGTAATCAAATGCGTAAAGCTTTAGACACTGTGTCGCTACCCCAGGTCACACTAGATGGTACACATATTCCCTACAGTGAAACTGCCAAAAATCTCGGGATTGTTTTTGACCGCAACTTATCCTGGAAGGCGCAAGTAAATGTGGTCAGCAAGAGGGTCCACTACACATTTCACTCATTACGGTGCCTCCAGTATTTCCTGCCGTTACAAACCAAAATCATGCTCTCTCAGTCACTTATACAACCCATTCTGGACTACGCTGATGTTTGTTACTTAGATGCCACTGAGGAGCTACTGAACAAACTTGAGCGCTTGCAAAATTTATGTACACGTTTTATATTCAATTTTCGTAAATTTGATCGTGTCTCTCAGTTTCGCAAGGATCTCAAGTGGCTCCCTATCCGCCTTCGCAGAAATACTCGAATATTATGTCTCCTCTTTAACATCCTGCACAATCCCTCATATCCTTCCTACCTGCGAGAACGTTTTTCCTTTGTACACTCTCCCGATGCTCATTGCAGGTCACACTTTAAATCACTCCTTAGATTCCCCTCCCACAAAACCGATTTTTATTCCTTCTCCTTTACAGTTCATGCAGTCAGATTGTGGAATTCGCTACCAGCTAATATCCGTAACTGCAATACTCTTTCCCTTTTCAAAAAAAGAGTGAAAGAACACTATCTGTCCTCTTCGTGATAATATTATTATTTGTGTATGTATTATAACTATTTATAATTTTATGTATGTATTTAAGTATATGTGTAGTTATTGTATGTATGTATATCTACCTACACACTATTATTGCTTTCTTTATTTTCATCTCTTCTTTCGCAGGTCTACTGGAAGAGATTTCTTTAGAAATAAGTAGTACCTTTGTACATTGCCTTTTGTTTGTATTTGTTTTTCTCTTCCCTATATTTCTTGTGTGTACATAAATAAATAAATAAATAAAAAAATTAAAAAAAAAAATAATCAAGAGTTTTTAATACAATCCTTAAAAAAAGCATTTTGTTTTCATTTCGATTTTTTTCGATTAAAATTAGGCCAAATCTTCACCAAATCGTACTAAAAGATGATAGTGGATTTGTTACTTTATATCTAATCATTATTTCTTGAATCGCAAAACGTTAATATTTTTCATTCCTACTTTTTTTTCTGTTCCGCTAATTGTGCCGGTGTGTGTATGTCGTTGTACGATTATTACGTAGGTATGTGTCATAGAATTATCTCTTTGTTCATAACAAAGAAGTAATGACACTGTTAGTTATTTTTGCGATCCGGTACCGAACAAATACTGCTTAAATGACTGTAATAATACTTGTCTGACTTTAAGGCGCTGTACCTAGTCAAAATAGGCTTCACAAAACAGTTTTTTAGCCAAATGTTTACATTTTAGAGCAGCTAAAAAAATATATGTTAATCTTGATCATATTTATGGGGGGACCATTGTGTTCAAAACACGTTTTCGGTAAATTTTCTCGATAAAAAAAACCATAAAATAACCATTTAAATTGAAATTGTAGCAATTGTAACTGTATACAAATGTCAAATACTGTAAACAAATGTCTTCAAATCTTTTATTAAAATACAATATGGTTTTACATGCATCTTGTCTATATATATAAAAGAAAGTCGTGTTTGTTACAACACTTATAACGCGAGAACGGCTGGACCAATTGCCATGGTTTTTGATTTGTTGGATTTGTTTCCGTCCCAATTAGCAGAATACATTTTAAAAACAAAAGAAAGTAGTGTTAGTTACACTATTTATAACTCAAGAACGGCTGAACCGATTTGGCTGAAAATTGGTAGGGAGGTAGCTAAGAACTGGGAGAAGAACATAGGATACTTTTGGGTAGGGGTAGGGTAGGGTAGGGTAGAGTAGGGGTAGGGTAGGGTAGGGTAGAGTAGGGGTAGGGTAGGGTAGGGTAGAGTAGGGGTAGGGTAGGGTAGGGGTTGGGTAGGGGTAGGGTAGGGTAGGGGTAGGGTAGGGGTATGGTAGGGGTAGGGTAGGGGTAGGGTAGGGGTAGGGTAGGGTAGGGGTAGGGTAGGGGTAGGGTAGGAGTAGGTTAGGGTAGGGGTAGGGTAGGGCAGGGGTAAGGTATAAAAGTCTACCCGTGCGAAGCCGGGGCGGGCCGCTAGTTAAGAGATAAAACTATGTTTGACTGAAGATTTGACATTAACAATTTAACAATTACTCTAATCTCAGTAATTAATATCATATTAAGGTACAATAGCCTTTTCTTATCAAGTCATAGTGGGATTATTGAGCTTGCTCTAACAAACATTCATTTGCAAAGTTTATAGTACATACTAAAAATAGTCAGTGTATTGTAGCTTCTTCTTCTTCTTTTGTGTCATTGTTTTAACTTATTAGTGTATTGTAGCTATAACAGACAAACTTATATAACAGATTCAAATATTATTGTTATATCCATCCATCCATCCGTACAAATTTTCGCCTTTATAATATTTGTCAGGGTGTTACTCATAATATAGCGTTCTAATGGTGGAAGAATTATCGAAATCCATCCAGTAGTTTTTGAGCTTAGGCGAAACAAAAATACGAAAAAGCCAAAAGTAATAATATATAGAAATAATTCTAGAATAATTCATCATAATAATATGTGCCTCTATTCTAAACCAGCATGATCAACCAAATGCTTCTTAAGTACATACTATATAATAAATAGTACATAGTATAAGCTTCCAATGTCTAGAATTGCAGATTATGATAATATGAAGGTCATAAATAAACACTAATAGTGGTAATGAATACTTAATATTGTATTTGATGATTAAACAAATTCTTATCAGGGAATTGCAATATTAGTATCTACTTAATTACGTATTAATTTGCTATTATAATATAGCATTATGATTATGTCCCAGTTTAATAATGTATAATACATACAAGTTTTAAAACAATTTTATTTCATACTGTCTGTTTGTGTGTCTGTACATAGTTGTTATCATCAACATTATCATCATCAGCCCGTATAGGGAGGGTATTGCCACAGTCACCACGCTTGGCAGGCGGGTTGGTGGCCGCAGTATTATGTTGTAACACACAAGGAAACGCTATTGCCCGTTCCTTGATATACGATTATTATAGATGATGTTATAACAATCGGAACCAACGGCTTAACGTGCTTTCCCGACCCGAAACGAAATCTCAGAATTTATACAAAGATTTTTTGTCCGGTGTGGGGATCGAACCCACAACCTCCGAGATAAAAATCGAGCCAAATACCGCTACGCTACGGAGGTTGTCGTCTTTAAACCTATATCGCGCAAACTTCGAACATTTATCAATTCTGTTCACTAATACATACCATATGGTCGTCCTCATTATGACAGGCTCAAAGAACGCGAACGTCGTAATGTAGGGTCAGCCTAAAGCAAACGTAAGGATTTTTAAATGAGTAACCGCGTAGTAAAACTTGTATATCATCAGAAAATTAATATAATGAGCAAAGTATATTTAATGAGATATCTTATATTATTTGAATATAATATTTTATATTACGTTATAAATGTTAAAGCGCGGTGAATAGACGACTTTTACGTATTAGTTTTGTCACTGTTGCTCCGCGTAGAAATGAAAGAGAAGCGAAGAGACGCCGCAATGGCGCAACGTTTCGTTCGACTCGTTCGAGTTATTTAATACATTAATCCTTGCAAATATCTTATTCCAATCGATAAATAAAAACAACAGTTCCCTTTATTATTATATATTACATCACTGTTATTAATATTATCAAGATTTGTTTGTATACTGATACAATCTTGATAATATTAATAACAGTGATGTAATATATAATAATAAAGGGAACTGTTGTTTTTATTTATCGATTGGAATAAGATATTTGCAAGGATTAATGTATTAAATAACTCGAACGAGTCGAACGAAACGTTGCGCCATTGCGGCGTCTCTTCGCTTCTCTTTCATTTCTACGCGGAGCAACAGTGACAAAACTAATACGTAAAAGTCGTCTATTCACCGCGCTTTAACATTTATAACGTAATATAAAATATTATATTCAAATAATATAAGATATCTCATTAAATATACTTTGCTCATTATATTAATTTTCTGATGATATACAAGTTTTACTACGCGGTTACTCATTTAAAAATCCTTACGTTTGCTTTAGGCTGACCCTACATTACGACGTTCGCGTTCTTTGAGCCTGTCATAATGAGGACGACCATATGGTATGTATTAGTGAACAGAATTGATAAATGTTCGAAGTTTGCGCGATATAGGTTTAAAGACGACAACCTCCGTAGCGTAGCGGTATTTGGCTCGATTTTTATCTCGGAGGTTGTGGGTTCGATCCCCACACCGGACAAAAAATCTTTGTATAAATTCTGAGATTTCGTTTCGGGTCGGGAAAGCACGTTAAGCCGTTGGTTCCGATTGTTATAACATCATCTATAATAATCGTATATCAAGGAACGGGCAGTAGCGTTTCCTTGTGTGTTACAACATAATACTGCGGCCACCAACCCGCCTGCCAAGCGTGGCAATACCCTCCCTATACGGGGTGATGATGATAATATTGATGATAACAACTATGTACAGACACACAAACAGACGGTACGAAATAACATTGTTTTACAACTTGTATGTAGTGATACATTATTAAACTGGGACATAATCATAATGCTATATTATAATAGCTAATTAATACGTAATTAAGTAGATACTAATATTGCAATTCCCTGATAAGAATTTGTTTAATCATCAAATACAATATTAAGTATTCATTACCACTATTAGTGTTTATTTATGACCTTCATATTATCATAATCTGCAATTCTAGACATTGGAAGCATATAGATGTATGTACTATTTATTATACTTACAAAGCATTTAGTTGATCATGCAGTTTTCGAATAGAGGCACATATTATTATGAATGATTCTGAGTTCTAGAATAATTTCTATATATTATTACTTTTGGCTTTTTGTATTTTTGTTTCGCCTAAGCTCAAAAACTACTGGACGGATTTCGATAATTCTTCCACCATTCGAACGCTACATTATGAGTAACATCCTGACTAATATTATAAAGGCAAATTTTTTTACGGATGGATATAACAATAATATTTGAATCTGTTATATTAGTTTGTCTGTTTAGCTACAATACACTAATAAGTTAAAACAACGACACAAAAGAAGAAGAAGAAGCAACAATACACCAACTATTTTTAGTATGTACTTTAGACATAGCAAATTAATGTTTGTTAGAACAAGCTCAATAATCCCACTATGACTTGATAAGACAAGGCTATTGTACCTTAATATGATATTAATTACAAAGACTAGAGTAATTGTTACTGTAAAATCTTCAGTCAAACATAGTTTTATCTATTAATAAATGAAGACGTGAGTGGATGAAGGTGATAAGTCACATAATTTAAATTTGGAGTAAATCGAAGTTAAAGTTTCACTTTTATTTTTTGATATAAGTCGCTAAAAAACTAATGTTTGTATTAAACTATGATGCCAAGTTGTGTAATATTAATATTAATGGTATGAAAACAACCAAACAAATTTATAATTGTTAGATGATTTAATTTGAAAAAAAAATTAAACCTTTTTTCATAAACTAAAGTAAACTTTTCTTCTTTCATATTGATAATGAGGTGCTAAGATGAATGTAGTTGTCTCGTAAAGCCTTAAATGGACGGTTTAAGGTCTGTAGTCGTATTGTATTGACATATCACCTTCATCTATGCAAAAAAACACAAAAACTCGAAATTGCGACATATCACCTTCATCCACTCACGTCTTAAAATGTAAAACCATATTGTATTTTAATAAAAGATTTGAAGACATTTGTTTACACACTATGATTTCTTAGTAGTTTCTAATACCCAATGAAATTATTTATTGCTGTATGTAACAATTAAATAATGAATTTATTCAGTGTAGGTATTTACATACACTTGCACTTGTCAGAATCACATTGTTACACAATTATTCTTATTCTATGAATTAAACTAGATACTTAACTTACAGGTACCAATTGTGGGATATTACAGACAAAGTAGTCGGTGTGTATGTTTACTATTTCAATTGCATTAGAAATTACAAATTAATATGACTTTATACCAGTGTTAGTTAACCATTCATACAACCTGATTTTGAAAGTAAAAAGAGAATTCACTTGTGTAAACAAAAACACTTGTTCACTATAATATGGACTGAAAAGCCATGTCTCCTTATAGATTGGGCACCATGGCTGAAATTGGGAGGGCTATACTAGCATATTTATTTATATAAAAATGAATTCTTATTTACCTTGGTTACGGCATCACAACTGCATAAAAGACTGGATCAATTTCACTTATTCTTTTTGTGTTGTGATTGTTATAGACTGGAGAAGGTATTTATGAAAAAAAAAAAAAAAGACCTTGATAATTAGAAAAACTACCAAATTAAATTTTCTAATATAGCCTAATCACTTTTGACAATATCTGATGCCCTCTAACCTAGGATAAATCTGGGGAAACCTGAATGGATGGCAACTTTAGATGTGTTGGTGTATGCAACCAGCCTGTAGACTGCGACAGAGGTTGAAATGATGGGACTACAGTCTTGAGAGTTGAAGCATGATGAGTGAAAACAAAGGGTTAATTATAAAGGTTGTAAACTATGTACAGTCAGCAAAAGAGATAGGTTCACACATGGTGAAACACATTTTTAATTTATATTTGCACATTTATGAGAAAAGTTTACTGTTTTGTGTAGTTGTAAGCAGCTCGCAGAGAACTCTTCACCCATAAAGTATTACCCACTGACTAAGTGACATAAACATATTTATTAACATTATTTGATACTTACGGTGCAAACCTATCACTGTTGTTGACTGTACATGTTAAGCCATTTCTCAAATAAGGCTTAAAGTGTATTTTAGACAGTACAAGCATTTACAGTATTTACTGTTAAGTAAATCGTTAACTATCTGGGGCTTTCAACTACTATTGTTTACTTCAGAGCAGCCAACAACATTGCAAAACAATTGTTTGTTGAAGTAAATCAAATAAAAGTGTTATTTCAGTTAGCTACAATAGTTCTGCTACACAATCAGCAATAACTATCAAGTAATAATAGTTAGAAATCCAGTTAGTTACATCATTAGGTACAATTACGAAGTTTTTTATTGATTATGTACAAAGTTTAACAATACGTAGCACTGTGTCTGTGCAGGTATATAAGACGTTTATAGTTATTATTAACAGACATAATTGCGTAATTATTTTTAAATTTAATTACAAAATAGTACAGGACATTATAATTTAATTGTAAAATAATAACAACATTCGCGCCGGACGTTTAAAGTTTCACAACATATTTCTACTTACCTAGCAACGGTCGGCGCTCTTCATCAACGTCCATTTTTCAACAATTCAATGAACTGAACGTCACACATCTGTTTAATTTGAATAATCTTATCTATTAGAGATATTATATTAATTTGATAGTGTTTACCACTGGTGTTTACAAGTTTTCAATTTCAATACTTTTGACATTTGACAAGTCTATGACATTTGATAACGACATTTTGTTTAGAGACGAATGACATTTGTGTATTGCCAGAAACTTAACTAGTGATACCCCGATATAGTTCGCGATTCCGTTATTGGTCCGTAATTAATTTAATATCAATAATATATGTACGCAACAACACAAAATCAAATAAATAATCAAATAAGTTGAGTAATTAAATACTTGTTAATTTAGTTTCAAATCGATATTTATTGGTTTAATGATAAGAGCATAAATGTAAAATTACTGCATAATGGTGGTCAAACATTACAAAAAGTAGGATACCTATAATTATAAAATTGGAAATAAATACTTTTATTAATTATAGTGAGCTTAACACACACCATGGGCACTGCAATCCATCAAATCCCGTTAAAAAATTAAATTACTTTGGGACCCGCCACGAATATTTTCAGACTTAGATTAGTATTTTTTTCTTTATCCTTTGCGAATTCGAAACAATAAATAAGTAAAACATAAACGTTGATATCCAAAATAATAAATGCGACCGTTTTATAAGCCCAATGTTTATGTTAATTACCCTGTCATCTAATTTTATTCCCTTGTCTTCAGCTGGCAATTTTAAAGAAATGTCATTTCGCGTTTAATTATTCGTTATAAATGATTCTTAAAACATTCAAAATCCTTCATAATGAAAAATTAAAAACTAAGAAAATATGAAATACCTATTTGCTACTATCTTATTTTTTCTATCATAACATACTTTCATAGTTTTCTTAATATTACATGCATGTCTGTAATCTTTTGCGGACCCTCGATAAACAATGATCCCCGTGATTCTAAGGTCTAAGGATCGAAAGACATTGGCTGAGGAACTTCGGCACCTTCGGTACCTACTGCAACTTACGATGTAGGTACCTACTTACTTATTAAACTTACCCTATTTAATATCGATATAGGTACACCTAATATACATAGGTATATACAACTAAACATTAATTGAAACTAAAACGCAAACTAACTTATTAAACACTAGTTAAGTATTCAATGTCTCTGCTATTTGGCACATCAGACAAGCATTATTATTCAACGGGGCAAAGTTGCCAGCTCTCTGAGTGTGCTTTGACACTTACGACACCACGTTCCAAGTTATTAAAATAACTTAGACAACGTTATTTCTTTAGGTATTCCACTTTATTCTTTTCATTTAACATTTAAACAAACTAAGTAATTAAATTAGAAGTACTTCATAGGTTAAGTGAAAATCACGGTTAGCAATTGCGAGGCCCTGCGCAATTCTCAATTAAATAGTTTTACACACTTTAATTAATTATTGTAACTTTTTCAATAAATGTTGTTGACACTTTTATCTCCAACACCCCTACATACAATCCTGTTATAACTTTAGCTTGAACTTATTTGCAGTACTGTGGGAAGTAATTACTTAAATAAATCACTGAAAGATAAAATTGTATTTGCCACTCAGGGCTATACAAACATAAACCATTTCAAATACCTAAACATATTTATTAAGTTAATGTTGCTTACAACGTATAGTTAACAATAACATATTAGATATTTATTTTAATATGACGTTTTTACCGAAGTCAAAGTCATATTATATTATTGTCTCGTATTTAATCGTTCGTAATATAAAGAAACTTTCGTCATAACACCTACACCAAATTGTAGTTTATTTTGTAGCAGTGAGAGTTGCTATTTAATTAATGAAAGGTGCGAGCAAAAAGCGTAGAAAAAAAAATTAAAATTAGGACAGCTAATAATAGGTACTTTTTTTTTAAATCGACAAACATCATTCGTCTTTTAGTACCTCTGGTGTGGTCTAGTGTCTCTGGTATTCATGACACGCACACGCACGTACTATAATTCAATTTACCAATTTAGTATTCATAATTAATCTATTCTATTCATAGTATCACGAAACACACACAGTATAAGTATATGATCAAACATGCGAACGCTCGTTAAGTGGGCCACGCTTGCGGCGTGAACCCTGAGGTGTCAAGTGATAACCCATGCTCTATGCCAGCAGCCACCGAGCTAAACTGGTTCATCATAGATCTATAACTCCAACAAATTGACAGATATGAAGTAAACAAGTTTAATTAGTAGATACCTACCTCTTTTTTATCCGGTAGGAAGTGCATTAGGGAAATCTTCACCACAGTGGCGGGTAATTTCGAACTATCACATCATAGCGATGCTTATCATCAGCACGAGCTGGTTTACCCACTTAAGCCCCCCGGGTACTCCTCCGAACGACCACAATTGGGGCACTGGAAATTGCAGGTGTAAGACATCCGGCACCTTTCACCTTTTTTTTGTCCGGGGAAAATGCCTTATATAGAGTAGGGGCGGGCGCCCCTACTCTGCCGTAGGGAGCTTAGTTATGTGACCTGGGTATGAGACTAGCCCTGTCTGAAAAAAAAACGCAACGCGCTCCATAATCCGTCCGTTTGTCTGTCTAATATAATATTTATTAATTGTTTATAATCAAACGTACGTAGATACTTAGTGTCCAGCAGGGTTGCACAGGCTTGTATTGTCCCAGATTAGAACGAAAGTCATATAATATATGGGCTCCTTGCCAACGGCGCGGCGGACGGAAGAGTACCCAGGGGGTTTTAATGGGAAGACCCTCACCTCATGGGATGATTTTCATACCATCACTAATGGAGAGGACGAGTCCCACATATCCCTCCGCCGCCGGAGCAGATATGCCGTACCGCCAGAGGGGAAGCGTAAGGCAGTCCCCCCCGGGAAAAAAAAGGATATGGCGTATTCGGCGTATTATTGTAAGTAATAAAAAATCGTCGAAATTCACTAAATGATATTGAAATCGCATCGTGTAAACAAAAACAGAAACATTTGGCGTATACCTGCTATTTCGAGATAAATTTGTCAACCTCTTTTTAATGTAGGTAATATAATAATATTTTATTCTAGAAAATAGATAAAATAAAAGTTTTCCCGTTCGGTTTCACCCGCGTAGTTCTAATTCTACTATAACATGATAAAATATAGCAAAAGTAGCGTAGGTATTTTTCAATGACGAACGACTTTATTTATTACTAGCTTCCCGCGCGCGGTTTCACCCGCGTAACTCCCGTTCCCGTGGGAACTTCATAATTAAATATAGCCTATATTAATCAGTGATAATGTAGCATTCAAATGGAGAAAGAATTTTTAAAATCAGTCCAGAACTTTTCGAGCCATTTCGTTACAAACATACTTACATACAAATCTTCCTAATATTAGTATAGAATAGATAGATAACACAAAAATAAAAAAGCTTCTCTTTCCATAATAAGGTACCTTCCCGCGCGCGGTTTCACTCGCGTAACTCATGTTCTCGTAGGAACTTAATAACTAAATAGCCTTCCTGGATAATATATGGGCTATATAATAGGTACCTACTGAAATAATTTTTCAAATCGGTCCATTAGTTCTTGAGATTAGCGCGTTCAAGCAAACAAACAAACTCTTCAGGTTTATGTATAAGATAAGTGGTTATAGATATAGAAATAGGTATAAAATTCTATCTTAGTATAAGTATTATAAACTTACTAGTTTAATATACAAAATAAAATTTCAAATATAATACATACCTGTACACCTAAAAAAAGCAAATTTAAACTTAAACTATCTCATAAAATAACAAACTTTCTAAGTCTAGATTTAATTAAATCAATTAAGAAGATATTTAAAACCTGGAAGCACTGGCGTAGAAAGATATTGAATATATAATGTCATATTCAATATCAATGCATAATTATATTGCATCGCATCACAAATGCATTCATAAATATAAACAAACATTCTTGCATGTTATGCTCGCCTGGTGCAAACTTTGCAGGGTGTTACATCAGACCACTCGTACGGTGAAAAGCAGGTTAACGTTTACACTTTGACTAAAAGAGGAAAAAGATTTGATTGCTTGTGTGCATTGAATAAGCTCCAGATCTACTGGACCGATTTTAAAAATTCTTTCAACATTAGAAAGCTACGTTATGTAGGATACCATGTTATTATGAAGTTCCCTCAGAAGATGGAGCTACGCGGCCAGGCGGGTGAAACCGCGCGCGGGAAGCCAGTGATCCTATATTTTTTTTGAACTGATGCTGGTTAAGAAATACTATAACAATTTTCCAAAAATAAAAAATGACTAGGGTATAATATGATGTTAATTCTATCTGACTTGTTGAGTTTTGCTTAATCAGACAAAAAATTCTAACCATCTTAAATGTTGACACCACCTCCAACTTATTTTAATTTTTAATTAGTCGGGTCGAGATCTTTAAAATCATTGTCAAACTTTAAGTTTTAATCTTCTATATAGGTACTCATCTAAAAATATAATACCGACCTAGGTAGGTGTTCAAAATATATTTTTATGGCGATCTGCCTGTCATTAGCAGTATTCACGTTCTCTTACAGTTAGGCAGGTAGTATAAGACAGTTTAATTTAATTAAACTAGTTTAATTAATTAAACTAAATATAAATAATTATGATATCGCATCATAATTATTTAGTTTTACTTCGATCACTATTAACTTAGATAAATAGTTGCGAACGATGACGTCAACTAAATAAATTCATAATATTATTAATAAATTAATAATAATACTATGCTTTTTTAAACAACGCGCCATGCCCCGAGAAAATTCCATGTAAAATTTATTTTTTTCTACCGTACATCTAACCCATAAAACTGAATAATTACTAGGGTAACATAAACGAACTATACTGTACTTATTGAAGGTACTTATTTCCAAAATTCTATTCAATAATTTGGTGACGCCCACAACGGCAATCCCAAAACATTGGTTTGTCTACCTGCTCTCCTAGTACTTCGAAAGGCCAAAAAAAATGTCTTACGCAACACCGGCGCTTAATTTCGGTCCTCGGCAAAGCATTTCTAATGCAAAGTGTAAGCGTGTTGCATCAGATAATATTTCATCCTAATCAACAAAATGTGTCGCCGCGATAGCATAATATTATGTTGCGCTTGTGATGTTTCGACATGCAGCCACGTAAAAATATTAGTATGTTACATCAGAAAAAAATAACCATGGACTTTAAAATCTATTATTAAGATTTTTAGGATTTTGATTGCATAATATCCTCAAAATCATGTTTTATGCAAAAATTAGGAATAAATTGTTTCACATTAAAACCTTATAAAAGAGACGCGGTCGCTGCGTAAGGTTCGGGAGATGGTCTCAGTAAAAATTGGTTGAAAAATCTTATCAATAAGACTGAGTAAATGATTGCGGGGGAGTTAGAGTAAAACAATGTAGGAAAAAAAAGGTCAATATTTAAGCACTAGTCATTATTATTAACTTAACATAAAATGTGGTCTAAAATTAGTCCATGAAAACTTTGTAAAAAAAATTGGTACACAAGTAAGATAAGGACAACACTAATGTTTATATCTCTGTCTCGTTCATCTGAAAACATGTAATGCAAGGTGTTTGACTTATTTCGTCATAGAATATTTAACCATTTTAAGCTGACCTCTCATACTTGCCATTCACCGTACATAATAAGAGATCCTTCAATATTCTATAATAGTTCGTATTCCAGTAGATATTAGGTTTGCAGAATATAGTAGGAATTAGGAAGTTAGGAAGAAAAGGAAGTTAAGGAAGTTCACAGATTATTTAATACCCTGACGATTAAAGTGGAAATGGGCAGAGATGAGTGAAAAGGACCAAAACAGCTACAGAATGGCCTTGCCCCAGGGGAAAGAGGAGTGTGGGATGACAGAAAAAAGATGGAAGGATGATAAAAAAGTAATGATAAAATATCATCCTTCAGGACTCTCTCAGTCGAAATAATAGCTAGATTAGAGACCTAGCCGAAAGGTATATTATAGTTATTATTTAGGTTTCGAGCTCTAATTAAAACTACCTGAATCTTTACATGCTACATTCCGGTAGATAAATAGTTTTTATGCAACAAAACTGTCTACAAAGTCCTTAAACTATAAAAACACCACAGTTATTGAATGTCTTATAAATATTTAGCGATAATAAACTTGCTCAATATAATTTTTGTCCTAAATAACATATTTTTTGCGTCATTAAGAATTTTCCATTGAGTAATAAATAGGTCAGATGAAGCTTTCAAATAAATGTCTCACTTCGATAACAAGTTTAGTTGTTACAACTGATGACAAACAGACAAGATTCTGACGTACAATATATACACATCTTAAAATTATGTAAACGTAAACAATTTTTTAATACGATGTTACAAATTTATTGAACTTTTTGTATTTGCTTTCTTATCATTTTGAACAGATTTTTTGGTAAAGTTCAAATTTAATCTATAACAAAAATAATATTTTACTTGATTTTTATTCAAAATTCTTTTACCAATAGAAAACCACAGTATTTTTGTGTACTTTAAGTTGAAGTCAAGAGGTTTCGACGGGAACTGGATCTTCGTGGGTGAAACCGCGCAGCTAAGCTAGTTAAATATAAGTACACATTCCTACTTCTAGCTATAGGGTTGAACTGGGTGTCTTGCATCAAACGTAAACGAATTCGGTCGCAAACAAACGTTGTCTTAGATGCGCGTGCGCCGGCGATATAATAACCGCAGCGCATGCGTCAACGGCATAAGACTATCAGACGTCGTCCAGTGCAGTCGTGACCCGTAACATAACGAAGATCAGTTTAGTGATAGTGTAATTGTTTATTTTTGTTTAACATCAGTGATTACATATTTTAAAAGGTAGGAAGTAATTAATATCTACTTAATAATTATACCCGAACATTTATTTTTTGAGAAAAGCTAGGAACTACCTACCACATCACTATTTACCCAATTTAGGTAAATAGAATTTGGTAGGTAGATAATATTTTCATATTCATATTCATTTATTGCGCACCATATGTATGAATAAGTTAAGTACAAAGTAGGGACCCATGTCGGGCATGGCAAGTTAGAAGAGAGGAGGAAGCGATAAATTTGTTCGTTAAAAATTCTTAAAATAATTTAATCATATTAAGTGAAATATATGTATCATAATTACTTATCACTACATAGTATAAAACAAAGTCGCTTTCTCTGTCCCTATATCCTTATGTATGCTTAAATCTTTAAAACTACGCAACGGATTTTGATGTTTTTTTTAATAGATAGAGGGATTCAAGAGGAAGATTTATATGTATCATACATCAGCATTGCGCCCGTGCGAAGCCGGGGCGGGTCGCTAGCATATAATATAACTATTTCATTTTGTTTGCATCTCCAGTTATCCTTATCGGTACTTGAATTCCAAGTAAAAGTCTTTCATAGCAAAATAATAATATTTATCTATTTATTTCGTCAGTCGTACGTGGTCGTATAAACACTTTTTCTGTATATCCGAGTGCATAGAACATTGCCCGGATGATTTGCAATCGATTCCAATTACCTATCCGGGCACTGTTCTAGGCAAAGAAATATTCAAGGTCAAATATTTGTTCATTCCCAATAGCTTCCTTCAAGGGCGGGATTAACCAATTCAATGCTTAGTTTAGCTTAGTAGATAGTCTTTTTACTTATCAACCTTTTGTCCCTCTGCCAAAATATTTTTCATGGCTCATCTAGGGTGCTATCCGCCATAAACCAAACGCGTTTTGTTCTGTTTCCACTTGTTATATGATCAGTCGCCACACGAATTACTGATATACTTATACTGAAGAGTTCGTTTGTTTACTTGCTGAAACCCGTTAATCTCAGAAAATACAAGTCCGATTAAAAAAAAATCTTTCAGTGTTAAAATAGCCTATTTATCGAGAGAGGTATACATGTATAGGTTATATGTAATTAGGATGAAGAATTAAGATAAATGTTACTGATGGATTATCAGTTATCACATGAGCAAATTGAGCAATTGTTTAGGGCATCTCGCCTTGGTAACTACCACAGGAAAGATAAGCCTTTTTTTTTCGAATGGACACATGTTTTTCTCCCCGAGGCTTTTGCTACTTCACCGGGCATAAAGGCGAGCAGAGCTCCAGCCTTAATAAATTGTTTAAAAACTACAAACTAAGCAACCTGCGCAAGAGGGCGCCCCCTGTGGGGCTTGGACCTCGGCTCAGGGCGGTCGCTGGCGATGAGATTGACGGATTATGACTTTTAGTATTTTAGGGGAGTTTTGTGCAACTGTCGCTCTACGCTCTACGAGAGCATCGGGTAATTCTTTGCAAACTAAGAGTCAGGAGGACGAAGGGTCTGGCTAGCCCATTCATCGAGAGAGGTAGGTATATATGTAATCAGGATGAAGAATTAAGATAAATTTGACCAATGGATTATCAGTTATCACATGAGCAAATTGAGTAATTGCTTAGGGCATCTCGCCATCTTTGCTACCACAGGAAAGATAAGCGTGTTTAAGTCTTGAATCTTGAAGGTTACACATTTGGGGCCCATAGATTGTCAAGGTCATCCCAGGCACTGAGTACATCCGACTGAAGCGGCCGTCGTCCCATTGCACTACCGTCTTGAACCTACTCGTAACACAAGCATTTTAGCTTAGCACGAGGGTTTAACAAGAATACGCGTAGAGTGCAAAAACTGCTAAAAATGGGGTCCGAATTTGTTTCCGGATCGAGTAAATTAGTAGTTATAGCCAATACTTTTGTCCGTATAGGCTGCTTCTTGGTGAATGTGCGGTGGTTCTACATAACCTGATACCCCCTTCACCCTTCCATCACCGGACGACTAGGCGCGACGAGCGGTTTCACCCTTTTGTTGTAGACATTCCTTCAATACGCACGAAGCGATTTGCTTCTTCTTTCATAATGCGGACGGCTAAGGAGTGGAATTCTCTGCCGGGGTCAGTTTTTCCGGAACGCTATAATCTAGACATCTTTAAGGCTAAAGTGACACTTTCTAGGCAAGCGTGTATCATCTTAGGCCTTATCTTCGCCTTCCATCAAGCGAGATTATGGTCAAACGTAAGCCTATATATTTTAATAAAAAAAAAAAAAAGAATACCTTTTCCCTAGACTTATTATATGAAACTATAAAGTAGGTAGTTATGTGTGTGATGTGTTATCTACATATGGTAATGAACTCGTATGACTTATCTAAGACATACCCAAATACGTAGGTACTCTCTACTCAAGTGTCTTCCAGAAAAAAACATACCTACTAGTAATTTCTCTATTACTACTAGTAGTGATAGTAAATTTAATTAACTTTCCGAACTCTCAACCTGATTTCTTTGACAATAGACATCTTTCAATGCACTCTGAGTGAATTCACAATATCGGCTACTAGAATTATATGCTATGAAATATAATAGAAGTAATAAAATTTAAACAAATTTAACAAATGTCGACACTACTGCATTGGGATACGATATTATATAAAATATTCAACTGTCTGTTCAAATTACTAAAATATATATTTTATAATACCTTCCGTGCGTGGTAACTCCTGTTCCCGAAGAAACTTTTGCGCAATTAACTATAATCTATAACGTTCCTCGATAAATAGGCTTTCTCTTTGTAACACTATAAGAATTTCTAACCTTTTCCCCGTCAAATTGGTCCATCAATTTCTGAGTTTAGCGCGTTTAAGCAAACAAACACTTTAGCTTTATATATTAGTAAATTATGCTGAAATCAAATTATTAATTTAACCTTATAGTTTAAAAATACTTATTTATTAAAAACATATTTAATTATAATTAGTCCCCGTTCGGAGGGATCCTGGTCTTAATTAGAGCGTATGTTAGTGTGGATGTCGAAGATTTAATGCTGAAAGAACTTTCAAAATCAGTTTAGTAGTACCGGAGATTACCCAGAACATCCATATTTACAAACTTTACCTTTAAATAACATTATAAAAGATAGTGGCACATTCGTTACGACAAGGGCACTATTGTTTTTACTGTTAAACTATTTTTTTTTGTCCGGGAATACCCCATGGGGCCCATTGCACTGTGTCTAAAATATTTTCTTTGTCCTGTTTACTTATGTGAGTATTCTATTCTAAATACATTTACGCATTCCCATCGCCGCTACAGCATTTCCGCGCGTTGACGGTGGGATATGTGGGACTCGCCCTCTCCATAGCGTGGTATGCTACTCATACCACGCGGAGAGGACCCTACACCACTAAAACGTTGGCCGTTAGTGTGAGCCGGGTACGCACGAGCAATCCGGCCCCCCGGCGGCACCCGCGGCCAAGATCTCCTGCTGCTTTGTGTCACTGAATTTAGTGTTTTTAAGGTCCCTCGCCACACAAGGATATATTTCCCCAGTGCGGGAGTAGTCTTTAAAAAAATATACATAAAATAAATTTACTAGCTTTATCAACCTCCGTAGCGTAGCGGTATTTGGCTCGCTTTAAATCTCGGAGGTCGTGGGTTTGATCCCCACTCCGGACAAGAAATCTTTGTGTAAATTCTAACATTTCTTTCCGGGTCTGGTTGGTTGAAGGACTACCCTCCGTGCCTCGGAAAGCACGTTAAGCCGTTGGTCCCGATTATTATAATAATCGTATATCAAGGAACGGGCAGCAGCGTTTCCTTGTGTTGTACAACATAATACTGCGGTCACAAACCCGCCTGCCAAGCGTGGTGACTATGGCAAATACCCTCCCTCGGGAGGAGGCCCATATTCAGCAGTGGACGTTATACGGGCTGATGATGATGATGACTAGCTTTTTCAATGTCGAGTTGTTTAGTAGTATTAATTGATAGTATTAATTGACATAATAAGCAGAAGGTGACCCCTTAGTTGTGTGAAATCTTAAATTTGAACTAGTATTTTAAATGTAAAAAAAAATCGAATGTTAATTGAACACTATCAAAATTAACACTAGATATCTAAATCTAATTGCTGCGGCGTAAGAATGTTGCCCCCCGTCTCCTACTGTGGGCGCCGTAAGACCCGGCTAAGGGAAATTTCACCAGAAGATGGGCAGCAGCGTCTTCTTGGATTACAACACCTCGTACCGCGCTCGCCAACCCGCCTGCCAAGCGTGGCGAGTATTTGCAAACCCCCCCTATGATTGAAGGAGGCCTATATCCAGCAGTGGACGTCCTATGGCTAAATGATGATGATGATAATCTAAATCTAATGTTAACACTAGTTTGTTTTTTTTTTATTCCGCAAAATGACGCCTGATTCAATTAAATATGAACTAGTAGCTTTTATGGTTCAGTAGCTTTTCAGGGTTCCGTGCCCAAAGGGTAAACGGGACCATATTACTAAGACAGCAGACTGTTTGTCTATCTGTCTGACACCAGGGCCCCGAGTCTACTATCGTAATGGCGTGTCCATGAACTGTCAATGACAGTTCAATGGTCGGTTTTTTTCCCATTTGGTAATCTACTAATCCAAATTACGTCATAATGGTGTCACTATGACGGTGACATTAGCGTAGTTGAATATAATAACGAATGATACATTTAAAAGTTTTGAAATCGCCTAAATAAACATTACAATCTCCCTAACCATCTCCCCTGCTACTTCTGTTGACGGCCTTTTTCTGCGGTAGGAACACCGACTGCCATTCCAGCGCCGACACCATAGTGAGATTAGTAGATTACCGTTTTTGGCATAATGATATCATGATGGCACTACAGTGGCACAATACTTTAAAAAATAGCAGACTCGGCCCCCAGGCTGCATCTTATGAACCATGATTTCTAGACAGTTGAAATTTTCACAGATGCAGATGTATTTTTGTTTTCGCTTTAACAACAAATACTAAAATAAGGCGTGGGACTTGTGGTCTTATAGTTGCCGGTTAGATCCCCATCCATTACACTACCGACGTGAACCCACTCGTAACACAAGCATTTTAGCTTAGCACGAGGGATTAACAAGAATACTAGTAGACTGCAAAACTCTGCTAGTAATCTTAATAAAACTGGTCAAGTGCGAGTCTGACTCACGCACGAAGAGTTCCGTACCATTTTCAAGCGTCTACCTGTTCCCGCTATTGATATCGAGCAAAAAAGGGGCAAAAAAAAAGTTTGTTGTATGGGAGCCCCCCTTTAATATATATTTTTTAGTATTTGTTGTTATAGCGGCAATAGAAATATACATTCATCTGTGAAAATTGCAACTGTCTAGCTACCACGGTTCTTGGGATACAGCCTGGTAACAGACAGACACTAAGTCTTAGGGTCCCATTTTTACCCTTCGGATACGGAACCCTAAAAAAACAGTGGGGCTCCCATATATCAAACGTGATTCTTTCAGCTTCCTCAGAAAACGCGAAGTCGGTTTAATTTAACATGCAAGATTTGGTAACAGACAGACACAGGTGCATGAGAAACTGAAATAATACCTTGGTGCGCGAGTCCAACTCGCACTTTACCGGGGGTTTTCAAGGCCATTCCCCCATTTGGCTTTTTTAAATTACGGTTGGAAAAATGATACCGGTAATGCCGCGCTTAATCGTACAGCTGGTACCCGAATACCATGTTTTGGAAGGCACATCAAAAACCTAAATTTGCTATCAATTACCATACCTAACTAACTACACATGGATATTAGCCGGGTCTTACAAAACTGATGCAAATTCATAATTTTACATTAATGTTAAATGTTATACAGAAACGTTAAAGACTACGAATCAAAATTTTCCCATTTTAATTCAAATGCCTAAGAGAATAAAGTTCAATTTGAATCTGTATTTAATCAAGTGACTGGCAAGTGATTGGTAAACAGACATTGCACAATTTCCTAGCTTGGAATCGAATCTCGTGACTTCTATCCTTCATATTTATGTATGTCATTAAAAGCAAAATTACACCAATAAGGGTTCATTAGTATTTAGCTAGCATATCTTGTCTAAATTAGTAGGTAGGGACCAATAACTAGAAGTTTTAGTGCGTTTATAAATTGATGTCACAGAAATTAATTACTCTGTTGACAGAGTTGTTCCTAATAACATAGTTCCCCCGAACTTACCGTTACCGTTCGACCCGTGTTTATAAAAAAATGTACAAATGATTAATCAAAGATGACAAAAAGAATGATCTCTGTGTTTCTTATAGTCTTTCTTCTCGGAGTTTCACAACGTAGGTAGATAGAGAAAGACTCGTAGGAAGCTAGGATAGGGTCCGGTCGTCCTTGTAAGGCGAGGCTCGCGACGCGTTCTATGCTTCTGACCTAATCCCAGCCCGCGCTGGTTGATTCTAATTATATTTATAATACGCGACTATCACATGCCACACTGGTAAAACACTTTTTTTTAATATCATTACTGTTGAAATGTAAACTAATTCATTAGTCAACATTTTTTTTTCTTTGTATCTTTTATCATTGTATTTGACTTATAATAAGTACGATCGAATCGTCTACATTATCAATAAACGATTTCATTTCATTTCGACTGTACATTCTGTTGGGACCATCCAAAGGTAGTAATCATCATCATCAGCCCGTATAACGTCCACTGCTGAACATGGGCCTCCTCCCGAGGGAGGGCATTGTCATAGTCACCACGCTTGGCAGGCGGGTTGGTGACCGCAGTATTATGTTGTTACACACAAGGTAACGCTGCTGCCCGTTCCTTGATATACGACTATTATAGATGTTGTTATAACAATCGGGACCAACGGCTTAACGAGCTTTCCAAAACACGGAGGGTAGTCCCTCAACCAACCAGACCCGGAAAGAAATCTAAGAATTTACACAAAGATTTCTTGTCCGGTGTGGGAATCGAACCCAGAGAACCTCCGAGATTTAAAGCGAGCCAATTACCGCTACGCTACGGAGGTTGTCAAGGTAGTGATGCTGAGTCAGTATTTTATTGATACTAAAACACCCGCAGAAATAACGTGGTTTTCTGTTGGTAAAAGAATTTCAAAATCGGTTCAGTAGATCCAGATATTACCCCCTACAAACTCACAAACTGTACCTCTTTATGATATTAGTATAGATTATTTACTAAATAAAGTGTTGATAAAACGAAAAACGAGATAACTGGACTCATAGGATTCCAGTTCATATCGTCTGATAGGGACTGGTTTCAGGTGGCTCTTTGTAAGGATTTATGGAAGGTGTGTGTCTTGTTCAGCAGATACAGCCTGGTGGCAGACAGACATACGGACGGATTGACGGACAGATAGCCAGACTGACTCTTAGTAATATAATAGGGTCCCGTTTTTACCATTGGATACGAAACCTCAAACAAGTAATTTTGCGTTAAACTCGTAAATAACAAAATTGCGAACTTTGCGCCTTAATGTAGCGGAAAGATTAGGTACCAGGACGTCAGATGTTTACAGGATAAACAATATTAATCATCAATACATCAATGCATCGTACGAGAATATTGTTATCAGTGACGCGACACAATGTCTACTCTGAACCGGTACATGCTCCTTATCACATTGAGTGATTTGTTTTCTACCAGCTTTTCATTGAACTTTTACCTTCAAGTAATGTCTTGTTTAATTACTTGGTTAAACAATGTAGTCAGTGTCTGATGATAATTGGGGAATATATCTATTAATGATTATTAACTCTATACTTGTAAAGCTGCAGAGTTTGTTTGCTTGAACGCGCTTATCTCAGTAACTACTGGTCCGATTTGAACAGTTCTTTCAGTGTTAGATAGCACATTTGTTGAGGAAGGCTATAGGATTACTTAATTATGAAGTTAGTACAGGAGTTCCGCAGGTGAAATCTCGCAAAGCTAGTATACAACATAAAATTATAGTAAACAAAAATACACGTATTTATTATATAGCCCTATATACCTAACTACCTTCCCGCGCGCGGTTTCACCCGCGTCACTCCCGTTCCCGTGGGAACTTCATGAGTAAATATAGCCTATGTCATCCGGGGATAGTGTAGCTTTCCAACGGTGAAATAATTTTTCAAATCGGTCCAGTAGTTTCGGAGCCTATTCAATACAAACAAACAATCAAATCTTTGCTCTTTATAATCTTGTCTATATATATAAAACAAAGACGGGTTTGTTACAACACTTATAACTCGAGATCGGCTGGATCAATTTTCATGGTTTTTGTTTCGTTGAATTTGTCTCCGCCCTGAATAGCAGAATACATTAAAAATATAAAAACAAAAGAAAGTCGTGTTAGTTACACTATTTATAACTCAAGAACGGCTGAACCGATTTGGCTGAAAATTGTTAGGGAGGTAGCTAAGAACTGGGAGAAGGACATAGGATACTTTTGGGTAGGGTAGGGTAGGGTAGGGTAGGGGAGGGGTAGGGTAGGGTAGGGGTAGGGTAGGGGTAGGGTAGGGGTAGGGTAGGGGTAGGGGTAGGGTAGGGGTAGGGTAGGGTAGAGGTAGGGGTAGGGTAGGGGTAGGGTAGGGCAGGGGTAGGGTATAAAAGTCCACCCGTGCGAAGCCGGGGCGGGCCGCTAGTGTTAATATAGATTGTATAGATGAGACACTCGTCTAGGGAATTTCCTCTATGTTACATACTGCCACAACCAAATAACATTATTGATTAATATTGCGTTCCTGTAAGTGATAGAGGTTGCCAAAGGTACGGGGATAGGCAGGATAAGGATGACTAACGCTGTACATGCCTACGGTACTAACACTAGCTGTCCTTGTATATGCCACCATCAGGTAGACCTGACCAGAGTTTCCTGGTGAGGTATTAAAAAAAAAACTATTGATTGTGCATTCTTACTACACTTCCGATAACTCCATCTATGGATCGAACATGTCGTTTTCATGGCCGAAGTACATATTACATACACATTATATTACTTAGGTATCCTAAGGTTTTATTATAGCGTCTTAGGCATAATCATTTTACCACACATACCTTTTAACGTTACTTTTACGTTTGGCATGCGTGGCGTCAAAACTGGGGCTGGCTAGAACACCAGCGCTGCGCAATGATCTTTTAGGTTTTTGATGTAGCTTAATGCTGAAGCCAGTTCCCATTTATGGTGCATAATATACTTGTAATACTATTAATAAATTTTTATGTTTTATATCCTTGTATGTGCCGTAAATAAATGTTTATGTATTTACTTTCTTTCCTATTTGTCTACGTAAACTTTTACATCATAAAAAAATTCCTAACGTGATATGTGATCAACATATTTATTATCGTCGTAATAACTATTTACAAAACATATTTAGTTATCATATGAAGTCTAGTGACGCGGAAGCTTATCAAGCCAAGCTAAGAGAACTGACGAATTGTAATATTACACTTACTCAATTACGGTACGGCTTTCCCGTGGAAACTTCATAATGAAATATAACCCATAGCCTTCCTCGATAAATGGGCTATCAAACACTAATAATTTTTCAAAACGGACCAAGCAGTTCCTGTGGTTAGCGCGTTCAAGCCAACAAACAAACTCTTCATTTTTGTATATTAGTATAGATTGTCGGCTCTTGACAATAAGATTACACACAATTTGTTTTTAATTACTCTGGTCAATAAGGTCACAAAATCCTATATCTGTTCAATGAACTTATAAATTAGGTACCAGGAGTTCAGATCACGATAGCAGCTACTAAAATCACTTTGGTACTACTACATTCTTATAAATGCATTATAAACGTGCGTGCAACTAAAGAAGTTCATGAGAAGTTTAATGACCTCAACGATTTTAGATACCTATTATCATATTACCACCGCGATAATGCGGTTTCAACTGAAATGAAACTAGATAATTATATATTTTGTAATAGTATTAATTACTTTAAATCAAGATTAATAACTATTAGCATCATCGTTATCAGCCAGTATAACGTCCACTGCTGGACATGGGCCTCCTCCCGTGAGAGTGTAGTTGCCATAGTCACCACGCTTGGCAGGCGGGTTGGTGACCGCAGTATTATGTTGTACCACACAAGGAAACGCTGCTGCCCGTCCCTTGATATACAATTATTATGATTATAACAATCGGGACCAAGCAACGGCGTAACGCGCTTTCCGAGGCACGGAGGGTAGACCCTCAACCAACCAGACCCGGAAAGAAATCTTAAAATTTACACAAAGATTTTCTGTCCGGCGTAGGGATCGAACCCGCGAGCTCCGAGTTTTAAAGCGAGCCAAATACCGCTACGCTACGGAGGTGGAATACTATTAATCAGTTTTAATTTAAATTACTGCCGATTGATTTCACTTTAACCGTGTGGTTTCCGGCTCAGAATAGACCACCCCATGTCTCTCAAGAGAGTTATAAGAGGTATCTAAAGGACATACAGCTGTTGGATGGGCAGCAGCATCTATCAGTTCAAGGTTACTTAGTATCTTACTGCGCTCACCTACCCGCTTACCAAGCGTGGTGATTACTATACTCAACGATGCCTCTTAAATGATGTTACAACAACTAGAAACAGATATTTTTGAGACATATAAGATAAACAGTAACTAACAGTATTATACTAATTTTGGTTTAGTTATGTGGTTTCCGGATTACAATAACTCCCCATTTTTTTCTCTTCTGGTGGGTGTTATGACATACATTAGATGCATGGGCAGCAGCATCTATCAGCTTAATGTTAGTTACCATCTGACTGTGATCACCAATCTGCCAGGGATTGTTTAGAAGCGGCCCATGTTCAGCGGTGGGAGGAAACTGTCTGATAACTTTAGACACACTTAGTTTCGAATCACTAACAACTTCATACTCAGGGAAGTGTTGTATTACGCTAGGCGTTAATGTTTTCAATTTGTATAGGATGTTTATTTTTGTGAACTGGAAAAACATTTAACAAGTAGGTATTGAAAAGACAACAATTATGTTGTACAAACTACAAATAACCTAACCTAACAATATACATATTTCAAATAGACGTAACAGTTTCAAGATTATAACGGAGCGTAATAAAGACAACACTATTTTATCGTAAATACGAAAGGTGCAGCTTACGACAGGGCTTGTACGTTTACTTTGTCTACATCGAGAATCTATACGATTGGTGTAGGACGTTACTTGCGTCGACACCCTCGCGTCGCCGCGTCGACTCGTCTCATCTTTCCGGGACTCAGGTTAGGAATGTCATGGTGGCCGAATCCGCGGAGAATTAAGAGGCGTAAATACAAAAACCTTGAGACAGTAACCTTGAGAGTGTGGTTCTCGTCCATACGACACCTTACCCGAGTACTGGTATTTACTTTGCAAGTTTTCACAGCATATAAGGATTGCCATTCGACGGGCGAATGCTGCCAGCATTCAGATAACGTCGCCAATTAGCATAGGTATAGATTAGTTAGTCTTATATTAGTAAGATTTTGTTTAGATGAACTAATTTTAGTTGTCGATAATACTAGATTCTGCGCCTAACTCCCGTTGCCTAAGAAACTTCGTAATTAAATATAGCCTACCTCGATGAAAAGGCTATCTAACAATGAAAAATAACTCGTCGGCTTTATATTTTAGTATATATATTATTATGTATTATTCTTGAATTTGTAATATTCAAATAAATTTACAGTTTTATCTTAACTTAGGTACTACTAGTTTTTAAAGACGCGGGTCGATTACGTCTTTAAAAACTATCAGATTAATAACTAAACTTTGTAACATTTATGCAAGCCACACCCAGGGCATAATAACTTTAAGAAGGCGTCAAATTAAATTGTCGATTACTTTAATTCCAGATCGAAATGGCCCGTGTTTGCGTCATCGGAGCCGGTGCGGCTGGACTCTGCGCCGCTCGTCATCTCCTGGTAGAACCATGCATCGGTCAGGTTGATATCTTGGAGCAAGCCAAGCAGTTAGGAGGCACCTGGGTGTACACGGAGAATGTTGGTTATGATGACTTCGGACTGCCTATACACACCAGCATGTACAAAAGTTTGAGGTGAGTGAAACGTTTTCCTACTTAGGCATTTCAATTGTCTTTTATCATCATCATCAGCCTGTATAACATCCATTGCTGAACATGGGCCTCTTCCCGATGGAAGGGTTTGTCATAGTCACTACGCTTGGCAGGCGGGTAACATACAGAGAGAACACACGACCTTTGAGACTTGACCACGAAAGCTGTCCTTTAATATTAATTTATTACAAGTTATTGAATTATAAGGTAATGAGATTATAAAGAGTTCCATTTACAGCACGTTTATTGCTTAACTTTTTTAAATACTTACTTGTTTATTTAAAACGAGGTTTATTTTCTTATAAATATAACATAATTATGATGTACCTTATTAGTTAATTAGGTTTAATAAATCATTATAATAACTTAAATAACAAAAAAATAAATCTTAATTCTAAAATCTATATTTAAAAATAAAAACTTATTACTAAGTAAAAAGAAAAAACACTAAAATAAACTATATCTACAAATACTAACCTAAAGGCTTAGGCGTCAAATAATTCCTCCATATCCGTGTCCGCTGCGAAGAACGTGCCCAGAAGGCTGGCAGCTACTTTACAGCATTAGTTAATTTAAATATTTAATAAATTACAGCGGGTTTTGGCGAATATTTCCGATTATTTGTTATTATAATTGTTGCAAACTATCCGTTGCAACCTTTGGTAGGTCAGAGTTACCAACCGTCGTGTTTTCCCAGGATATCTCCTGTTTTTATTAATGTCCTGGGAAGTCCTGGATAGTTTTTACGCTGCGTCCTGGAATTTTTAAGCTCCCAGTATTATAATTTCAAGAATTAATTAACTTAATCTACTTTTCCTGCATACTAATTGAAATTTTGGTACTCTATCACTGCGTCCTGATTTTGAAACGGTGGTAACGGTCAAGTCTTAGATTTTTTAAATTGTGGTTGGCAACCCGATTGTAGGCACCTAAACATATTTTAAGATTTTAATGGAAATCATTAACTTAATTATTAACATTACTTCGTCATTACATACTCTTGGTACACATCTTCGTATTTCGTATTACATATTAAATTTCTAAACTGGGACCACAAATCCCATATTTTTCAATAATGTTTTTCATAAAACCGAATCATAGTAGTACTTTTTAATCTTGTCTATATTCAATGAAAACGGTTATATGTAGGTACTACTTATTACTAATAATATTATTGGCGCAAAACTATGTTTATTGAGTAGGTATCTGCCTATATTAGATAACTTAAATGATTCTAATGAAATAATTATAATAAGTAATAGTTACAACAACTTCTTAAGTTTATGACACTCTATCGGGGGGTCAAAGGCTATCAGGACAGCATAAGTTGCTAAGAGACACTCAGCGTTCGATATTTCGTGACCGTTAGATGCATGTTCTAGAAAATTTTATATAGATATTATAACGTTTAGCAACGTGACTGGAACATCTGATGCAAGGTCCATTTCTATTTCTAGCATTGCAATATCTTATCATAATAATGAATAAATTAGTTCAATAAGATATCGGTTTCAAAATAAGGAAAATGCGTGTAAAATTGTTAATAAGGTAAATTATGTATTTCTGTTGTGATATTATAATACACATTAATTATAAAAAAAATATTAGGAAAACGCAGTTAATCTCTAGACATGGAGATGCTATACCTATTGTCTCCCTTTCTGATATCACGAACGAACGGTGCTTATTAGGCTAAACACTATGTACTAAGGAATCATAAATCTATAAAACGACTTTAGCTGACCATACTTTGGGACTGCGCCTTCCTCAAGTGTGTAATCGACGCAAACGCAGTCTAGACACCGTCTTAAGATTCATCCAAAATATAAGGTTTAACCGTGTAGTTTCCAGCATTGAATACCCCATATCTCCCTATGGGTGTAAAAGGCGACTAAGAGGCACATACACCTGATGGACAGGTAGCACCATCTATCAGCTCATAGATATTGCCATCATACTGCGATCACGTCGATATCTCTCAACGACCCTGGTTCGCAAAGGTCTGTTAAAGAGGCGGCCTATGTTCAGCAGTAGACTGATAAAGTTAATGTACTTAATAACGTTTAAATTTCTTCAAGAATATGTCATCATCATCATCATCATCATCAGCCCGTATAACATCCACTGCTGAACATGGGCCTCCTCCCAAGTGAGAGTATTTTTGACCGCAGTATTATGTTGCGCCACACAAGGAAACGCTGCTGCCCGTTCCTTGATATACGTACGATTATTATAGATGATGTTATAACAATCGGGACCAGCGGCTTAACGTGCTTTCCGAGGCTCGCAAGGTCAACCGTCAACCAACCAGACCCGTAAAGAAATCTTAGAATTTACACAAATTTCTGTCCGGTGTGGGGATCGAACTCACGAAGTCCGAGTTTTAAAGCGAGCCAAATACCGCTACGGAACGGAGGTTGTCAAGAATATGTAGCAGTCAGTTAATAGACTATAGGTACTTGTAGTGCTCGTAGATAGGCATTAACACTGACCCTGGACTGTCTCCTTTATTGATGACAAGCATTATTATTATTCCAATCAATAGCACTCAAGTTCCGTAAATATTTGCTTTATCGAGTGTAACTTATGAGTTCCACGTGGTTCAAGGTGGCCGATTAAACTCTCAGTTATTTGCCTGTTATAATTTATTATTATTCCCTCATGTGATAGATAACGTAACAAACAACTAGGGGTCAAGAAATGTGAAAAGTTCGTACGCATTCTTCTGTGAAATATTATGATGTTCCTTGAAGATTGCTGCGAATTATTTTCAAAAGTCAGTAAAGTAAAGTAAAGCAGAATGCCTCAATCTGAACCAATAAATAAAATTATTGGGTCCATATAGTACCACAATAAGTGTGGCCCAGGAGATCCCGCGGTGCCATATTGGCCGCGGGTGCCGTCGGGGGGCCGGATTGCTTATGCGTGCCCGGCCCCCGCCAACGGCGGACCGAAGGAGTGTCCGGAGGGTTTTAGTGGTGTAGGGTCATCTCCTCGTGGTATGAGTTAGCATACCACGCTATGGAGATGTCGAGTCCCAGATATCCCACCGCCAGCGCGCGAATTCTCGGCAGCGGCGGTGGGAATGCGTAAATGCATTTCCCCCCGGAAAAAAAAAGGTTCTATATAGTAATGTAAAAATAACCGGGTTTTACAAAA